>CM041041.1:5706283-8106283 GCA_023078785.2 Hyles euphorbiae | reverse complement strand
TATACATAGACCTCATTCCCTGTTTAATTCCACCTGATTCTTGTGTCACAAGGCAGATACAAATGACTAGTTTAAATACTTCTGCCATGAGGACAGCTGAAATGTAATTTGTACAAAGTTAGAAACTATATCTTTACTACACATATAACTAATTTACATAAACACCAAAATAACAAAAAATCCATGGCGCAGTGGGTTATACGCTGCCAGCGGTAAAACAAGAGGAGGCAGGTTACATTCCCGCACCAAAACAAATATTTGTGTCAATCACAGGTATTTTTGAGATTGATAAATCTCTTGTAGTTTCTGATAGCCACAACTTAAGACTTAGTGTTGGGTCAGGACTATGTATGTGACTAATGAGTGATTTTATTCATTTATATTTAATTACCCATTAAAGCATATGCATCTTATTTCAAATAAAAAAGTATTATGGAAAGACTGACCCCTATGACCCTTTAAGAATTTTTTAACAACATAATGTTTGCAACTGTGATGAGGATGAACTTATTAGTAAATGTTCATTATTTTACATTTATTTATTTATATACTTTATTGTACACCAAAGTTATGAAAATAAAAACAATAAACAGATAAAATACATAAACTAAAGGCATTTTAGCAATTGTCCGCCTTATCGCTAGATGTAATCTCTTTCAGGCTACCTTTGTATGGATTGGATAATTCTTATATAGAGGCAGCACAGAGGATGAAATAAAATAAAAAAAATACTAGATGGTTGTAATTGGTAAATAATAAATGAAGTTTAGTTAAGAAAACAAATCACCTGCTGCTGAAGAAAACATTTCTGGAACATCTCTGGTTCTAGCGTATCGCATACTCAACCCAAGTGCCGCATTTTGTACAGTGAGTATGACTAAACTTACATACTTTATGTAGCCTGGAAATTATAAATATTTGTTTACTCAAATTCAATTATACATATGTATGTATTATTAATTTCTGCAATTTATTACCATGTTTTACCCGTCTATTACTGTATGATTGTGATTTTTTGCTATCACCATCCATATTGTCTGTATTTAATTGCACTTCTGCACTTTCTGGTGTTTCTAATTCAGGATCCCCACTTGTTAGTGTAGTTGTTACTTCACCCTGAGTTTTTAATTCTATGGCTATATCATTATCATCTGTTGACTTCATAGGCACTTCAAATGATAAAACTTTGTCTGATAGGTAAATCTATTATCAGATCTATTACACTGGAAATCACAGTAAATCAATGTAATTTTAAAGAGGTACAATTAAACCTTTTAAAAAATATAGATTAAATACATTTATTTGATAATTATTGATTCTTTTATCATTATAGATAAACTTTGTACAAGGAATGTTAGTGGCATTATTAGTGGGTGCAGTCATAATATTGTACATTACACTCTTGACAAGGTTTTCTAAATATAAATATTTTTCGGTAAAATTTATTACATATTTACCCAACTATTTATATGCACAAGTAGCAAGATATTTATATAAATCAATGTAACGTAACGTCACGCAATAATGCGATAACGAAAATTTAAATTAACTTAAAACCATCTTAAAACATTTTTTTCGCGAATACAATCAGTGTTATCATTGGAACTTCCCATAATCAAATTATTTTATGCTTACATGTATTCCTTTGGAGCACACAATTCTTATTTGTTGTGTCACCAACAGCTACTATATTTAATTCTAGTCGTTATTTGTTGGTCCACACGCGCAAGCCGCAAATCTGCATTTTTTGTTGACGTCGGCAAATTATTAGATGATGCATACATCCGTCCGATCAGGGAACTATTGACATTACATGTCAACAGATAACACTCCGTTATATGCAAAATATATTAAACGTATTGAATTTCACTTTAAATAAAATAAAACAAATTGGTGAAACATTTTTCTATGAAGCAATTAAATTATCTTATTGCTAGATCCATTCTTCATAAAATGATAATAAAGTAAACATCCATATTAATGACAGTAAAAGTGATTGTAATTTTCCGAGAAAAACAATTATGTAATCCATTGATTTAAAAACTAAGGATAGGCCCTTCCAAGAATAGGTACCCAGATGGAGATTGCATTCTGACATTTTGTTCATTCATTGTCACTCGAAAGAAAAGGATAGAAGGCAACAGCGACGTCATTCAAGGTCAAATTTTTGTGCTTCAGTGTTTTATACGATATACAATCTCCATTTGGTAATAATAGTGTTGGTAGGACATGACTTGAAAAAGAGTTTGTAAGAGTAGCCTCGTTTTTGTACTGAGCCAGTACAATGTCCCACTTCAATTGAAGTGAGGCGTACTGACGCTTATTTATGGGTCATAACTGGTCATAACTTTGCCTCATGGCTCAACCCAATGAAATGACATTACAGACCAAGTAGTACACCAAATATGAAGTAGTACAAATTAAAAAGTTGAGCCGCTCTTACATTTTGACGTCATGTACGGGACAAATGTACTGCCTCTTGTATGTCCTACTCAACACTAGGGTATAAGCTTCTTGTGCCCTTCAGTACATTGGGTACGTCAAAAAGATGCCTGTGAAAATCGCGCCATCAGCATCTGATTAATATAGATTTTCACGTCAATGGCGGCCATGAAATCGTTTTTCAATAATGCTAAAATAAAGGTTATATTGACATAAAGTAATATAATTTTTATTTAGCGGTGATAAGAAATAAGATTTTTTTTTTTGTGAACTTTCGGTCATTTTTATTGCACCCACATACGATAAATTAGGCATTTGTCGGCGACTTTCAAACCGGTGCGCTGTGACGTCACAGCCGCTGCACTGGTGCTGCGGACCACTTTAGGCACTTGGCTCACCGGCAACGATTAACGCTCGTAACGAGTAGAGATACTCTTTGGAGTAGAGCTAGAACTAGAAACGAGTTAGCGAGACGCGGGGAGCGAGTGCGTAGTTCCGATATTTGTGTAGCTCGGCTATATGCGAGTGTGCGAGTGAGGCGGGCGATTACTCGCATCACTGTAGAGCAGTGATTCTCAACCTTTTTTTTGTTGCGGCACATATTTAATGATTTCAAAATTTGGCGGCACACATCTAACGATTTCAAAATTTGGCGGCACACAAAGAAAAAGATAAAAGTTATTTACTTACTACAACACACTGCATAAATAGTTTATGCCAAAATATTTAAATATACGAAATAAACTAATATATACTACAATAATAACTAAACGTTTATTAAGGGATTAATTACAAGCTAATAATAAAAATATTTTTAATGCGAAATTTGAGCTTGTTTTTTTTTTTGATAATTTGATTTATATTTGGTCGTAAAAATGACAATGCTACTCTCATATCGTAAAGAAAAGGTGCAGTAACTACTATGCAACACCTTGTGAATCCCAACTATCACTAAAACAACACGTTTTGTACGCAGAAGTGGCAAGTGTGCGCCGACTTAAGACATATTCCTATTGCTATGCACGCCGCTTCATCATAATTTGGCACTAAGAAAAAACGCGTTGCAAAGCAAATAATAAAATAATTAACTTTTATGTGGATTTAAATATATATTCATGTTAAAAATATTTTTCTTTTTAAATGATATAATTTAATAATATTTACATTATTATATATTTGCAAAATTTGGCGGCACACTTTTGAAATTTGGCGGCACACAAAAGTGCCGCGGCACAGTGGTTGAGAATCACTGCTGTAGAGAAATGACCACTGGTTGCTCTCTCGGCGTGAGTTCTAATCGCTTGGCGAGTATCGCCGAGCGAGTGTTATCCTTACTAATATTATAAAGGTGAAAGTTTGTATGTATGTATGTATGGATGTTTGTTACTCTTTCATGAAAAAACGGCTCAACAGATTTTGATGAAATTTGGTATAGTGATAGCTGACACCCTGGATTAACACATAGGCTACTTTTTATCCCGAAAAATGTAGTGTTCCCGTGGGATGAGTCAGGAAACCAAATATACATATTTTCTACTCTTTCAAATTCAAATTGTTGGCACGGGATGTCCTCTCCTACGGAAGGGAAATATAGTCGACGGCACGCGGGAAATATAGTTAGTAGACACGCGAAATAATATGTTCTTGATGTGGATTGGACTCAAAAACTATCTGCACCCGGGCGAAGCCGGGCCCGACAGCTAGTCTTTCATAGTTCTTGTCGCTCAGCGACAAACTAGTGAAGTGAGTGCTCGCCGGCAGTGTGAACAGTCAGCGATCAACTGTTTGTATATGCATCTCTTTTGTTCACACGGAAAGTATATCTATTGTACGTTTCTTGAGCGAGAAAATAGCCGATAGTTAGTCGTTTTCTCGTCGTTGGTGGGACAACTGCCTTAGTGACAACCATCGATATCAATGTTACACTAGATAAGACGTTCTTTGTAACAAACGTGTCCCACCCAAGTGCGGTGCAATGCACCGCACACGAATCAGTCTGCCGCGTGACGGCCGCGCAATAGTACGCCTCTTTGTTTATATTTATAAGTAATTTATTTTGACTTTTCCCCGTCAAACCGACAGCGAAATTTTCTGAAGTTACAATATAATTAAAGAATACAACGCCTTCAAATAAATGATAAAGCAGTATTGCCCATGGACGTAGTATACCGGTAGTGCAAATAAACGGCGCATAGCGTTTGCATCCGCATTAGCTGCCACCGCTAAGGATATAGCTGAATTTGATGATCATCATGATGATGATGCGATCGACCGAGATGGATCTGAATTTGTCTGTGTCTGTGAATCAGTCAGATTGTATTGCGGATGCAAATGCACTTTAAGTGATTTAATTTCAGTTCGAATCATATTTTATGCTCGAGTGCAATCTCGTTAAACTCGCGAGATCAATCTCGCTAAAAAATGGCCGAGATCTCGCGAGAACGAGATTGCATTAGCCACAATGTTGTACCTCCGCAATCACGGAGGTCCCGCGTTCGTGAAGACCTTCAAGGATAAGTATATGAGTATGTTTTAGACTCCTTCTATGCTTTAGTTATTGTTCTGAGGTTCGAACAAGTGCGTGTCTGTTCGACCACGAAATGATTATTAAAACGTCCGTAGTGTCTACTGATTGAACACTACTTAACAATGTATTAATAACGAAAATATTATTAGTACCTAAAGTATTGTTCATTACTCGCACAGTAATATTTGTCTACTTATAATGCAAATAAAATATTTTTATTATATTATATTACCAATATATAAACCATAAGTTACATTTCAATTTAATATTTGAAGAGAACGAATCAAAGTTGGTTGGTCTGACTTTACACTTACACCGAACCGACGCGGCAACACACAGCTTTGGTCGCATAAGTGTGACTGAAATTAACGAAAAAATACCTATAGTTGATTTTGCGTGCAAAGTGTAAGCCATAGGTGTAAACGCTCTTAAAGATGCACGAAAATCACGCGACAGAGCCTCGACATAATGAGCAATGACAACAAGCGAGGCGTCATTGGAAAGATCTTTTGAAATTCTGAAACTTCATCTACGGCAGCAAGTACTAAATATCTGCGTGGAAAAAAAATGCGCTGCGTAAAGATAAGGCAAGGATGACAATATGTACCTATATGGACTCATACCCTGTTGACCAATAACGACGAGCGATATGTCATTCGTAAGCTCTCACTTCGACCCCACCCGGGATTCGAACCCATATATCTTTAAATTATGGAATAAATTCTCGATAAAGTATAAACATATTTATTTATAAATCCTTTATTTCGGATAGTTCTGTACCAATTTGGCAAAACAGAATAATTAAGTTTTTGAAATAAAGCTGCATGTAAATGAACAGGAGCATTTAATTAAATAATTAACTACATTAAAATAATTTACATAACATTTTGTTTATTGATCATTTTCAAAATCAGCAGGATTTTTGCGGCTAAGCCTGTGATGTTCCCGTTCAACTCCCTCATAAACGAGGTAGCCAACGATGAAAGCTGCAACAAAAAAGGTGAATATTAATATCTTCAACAATGAACAATGGAATTGATCATATAAACAATATTATTACAAGGTATTGATAAAGTTCTATTAAGCATGACGAACATTACCTATACCTAATAGAACAAGAGCTCGGGACCGCCAGACTTTCGTCATTTTGTAAAAACTGACAGTTTTTCTGCACGTGCGTCTGACATAGGCAATAAAATAATCAGCTATGTATTATGAAGTTCCAATCGTAGTTGCTTTAGAAGTTATCCCCTTTCATGTTTCTGGCGAGATGAAAGGACCACCAATAGTATCTGGCGACCAAGGAAAAAACTTTTGATGACATTATGAGTGGGTAATATACGCGCAGCTATTTTTCTTTGGTAAGATAGCCGTACATAGCAATTTTAGTCAAAACAATTAAATGACAATTTTAAAACTTAAACAACACGCATTTTCTAAGCTTAAACTCATTATCATTTACTAGCGTTGGGCCTGGCTCCGCCCGGGTGCAGATAAAAGTTTTAAAACGGCGGTCAAAATGCTCAATTCCTACTTCCACTTTAAAGTATCGACCAATCGGACCATGAAAAGCGAATAAAATTTCCTCGTATTTGCTAGAAATGACACTACTGCATCCCTCCTATAGGCCATAGCGTCTAGCGAGATGATGTATAGCCTATAGCTTTCGTCGATTAATGTACTATACAACACTTAAATAATTTTTCAAATTAGAGCAGCGGTTCCTGAGATTAACGCGTTCAAACAAACAAACTCTTCAGCTTTATTATATTAAGTATAGATTGTTACTTTTTTAGTTGTCATTTAAGATTAAGTTGAGCCGTTTATACCTAACCCGGCGGTCTTTTTTCAAGGTAGCGGCGAGTGGGATCGTTTAGCTCGCGACCCTGATTCACGCTCTCCTTCTGCGAGGCGACAATCTTACAGAACGAGAGTGTAGTGTATTGATAAATTCATACTCTTAGCATCTGTCGTCTCGAACTATACACTACGCGAACCAAGGGTGAGTGAGATAGATATAGAAGGAGATAGATCATAGACGTGGAGGACGGAACGGGGTGTGAAGACGTGGTGTATAGCAAACGAGCCGATGAATATTAATAGTTGTATTCTACTACAATGTTACACATATTAACCGTAAATAGTGACTATTACAGAGAGCATTACTTGCAATGATCTCCAAATTTCGACCGTGGCGGGGATCACGCCTACGGACGAGAGGTCTACACTGATAGTTGCATGGAGTATTCTGCGCTCGTCACCCTAGGCTGGGCACTCCGAAAGAATTTCAGTTCACAATGATGACACACAGCGGTTTCTTGCCATTCTCGCCATCCACCACAGATATCTAACGAAGCAGCCGTGCTATCCGTGTCAGATGGACATGCCGTAGCGCCTGGTTAGCCAAGGGTAAAATAACTGAGACTGTCCATTCTAGAGTACCACTCCTACATGACGGCCACAGTTTCTCTTTTTATCTCACTTCCAGCAGCTTGTAATAAACCAACGACGAAAGGGCTTTAGCGTCAATGTCCCAGACAAGGAAACCAGCCAGAAAACATACATACATAAACTCACGCCTTTTTGCCGGAAGGGTTAGGCAGAGGTGCCAGGGCACCCACATTTCGCCTTGTATGTTTCGTTCCACGATGTGATAGGTGGCGACCCTATTGCCATATTGGGCACAAATTCCTGACTCTGGGCTGATAATGAATAGAAAAATCCAATACTTATCACTTTGCCCAAACCGGGGAACCCGAGACCTCAGTTTTGTAGCCGTATCGTAGTACCTACAACTATGCCACCGAGGCAGTCACCGGGCCAGAAAACAGGCTGTCTTTTCGTAGATCGTACTATGTCTCTTAAAAAATGATCATCCGCTACGCCACCATTCGCATGAACAGCACAGTGGCTGCTCAGATTCAACCGAAACGGGATTTATTCGAATTGGTCTCAAAAAAGCTTGGTATGCTCAACAGATCTAGGCGATATATCAACGTTATAAGGCGCAGGTTTGAACGCACGTTGAATATTACACACATCTTTGGGCAAGGGCACCCCAGTACCAATTTTTCTTTTTCGACCGATTTCAATTTTGGGCAAGTCGAATCGTAGACGAGCGAGTTCTTTTCGATGTTCAGAATTTTCACTACTGCTGAATTTCACCAACGTACAACGCGGCCAACCTTCAAATACCCACACAGTACCCTGTCTACCGACTTTTTCTTTTACGTACAATAAATCCCGGGAACCAATTGCTAACAGCAGTATTTCCGGACAAATACGACCTGGCGACCTTGGCGTACGTCCGTGAGCCGTATACTTGTCTGCTGCCTATGATACATATATAAAAAAACCGTAAACAGCCATGGATCGCGCAACTCCCACGTACAACCCCGATATAAGATTCTGGCACCTTTGAGGTTGAGAAATTGGGTAGACCAGGACTTCCCCAAGCTACTTTTTGTGTTGGATAGGTTATTTATCGAGAAATGTTATAGGCTATAACATAGAACAATTTCAAAAGGTTAGCAATATTCATGACAGAAATACTAGAAATAGAAATAATCTAGTCAGTCATAAGACCAGGCTCCAGAAAATTTGCAAATCTTTTAAGGGTTGCTGTATACACTTCTATATTCTATAAAGTTCCCACTCACATAAAAGCCTTTACTATAAATAAGTTTAAATCTGACTAATCTGGGGCCGGGTCGGACCACTACTAAGAAATAACGGCATAAGAATTATTTATTTTAATTTTGGTTAACTAATAATGGGAGAATATGCTTGCTTTTCTGAGCATAGCTTCCCATAACGGGGCTCCAGTTTGGCGCTCTCGACTTGGTCGCCACTGAGACCATGCTGCGATGCCCTAGGGCATCACAATGCTCAGTTTGGGAAGCTCTAGGTTAGCCAATGCACTTGATGCCTTGACCGGTTTTAGTCTCAGGCATTTGAAATGGACACGGAGGTTCCAATGGCTATCCACAGGGCATCCCCAAGATACTTCATTGAAGAGCTGATTGATACCTCCACACCATCAACCCCTATGTAGGCCCCTGCAGCCCCTCTCTGAGGCCCGTGGAAGCGGATAGCCTCAAATTTATGAAGGTCCACTGTGAGGCCTAGTCACTGTATTCTCATTCCTTGCCATTACCAAACACAGCAAGTGTAGCAGCATATAAGATCAGACCAAGTGCAACATGAATTTACCTTCTAGGAATATATAGATGTGATTTAAAACAAGAAATTAAGTATAGTTGCAGTTAACATAAATTCATTCAGAATATGATATCTTAGCATGCAGGTAGCTAAATAAAAAAAATAATTTAAGCATGCACATATCTGTAATAAATTTTATTTTTTAAACTACATATGTGCCACCAATTCCACCTTTTTGTGAATTTGACATGTAATAGCTACCTAAGTAACAAATAAGATATATTTTATTGAGGTGTTACTTTGTGTGTACTTAACTTTCAATTATAGAGGATGCCCATGCCCTCCAGTATCCTCCAGCACATATCGCTTGTCCGGAAGAATACTGTATTAACTCTGAAATCGTACTTTTTCAGGAGAAGCGTTTAAAGGTTTTAAAAATATAAAATATATAAACAGAAAGAGCGAGAATTATATAGATGCAACTTCCGTGATTGGTTAATTCAAGGTGAAAGCGATTTTCGACCTAATTTAAAAGGTAGAACGCATTTTTTTAAGTCAAACTGTATTATTAAGTCAGTTAGTGCCAAATTTTGACATGATACTGTATTCTTCCGGACAAGCGATATATAGGCTGATACAGGTGTTACTTTGGGTTTTGGAATAAACTAGACCTATATACCACCCCAATATAAATACTTACCGTATTTGTACTTTATGATATTCTAAATAATTACAGTATGTTTAGTCAGGTATGGCTGCATTGTTGACATTGACACTGCTTGCCATTGATTAAAAAACGGAATAGCCATGTAGTTTCAATTCTATGGATATATTCATATATATTCAATAGGTACTGAGAAGAAAAAATGACGTTCAGGGTTGTTACTATATTATTCCCCTATATTGGATAAGGCGTGATAATGTGAGTAAGGTAATCAGCCGCGTTTCCACTTTCCTTATATTAAACCGGCTAGATCCTTTCCTTTAGTAATAATATAATTGGTAAAGTCCTTACCTGGAGCTACACGGAATACACTTTCCCGAAATCTGCGGAATAGGTTCGGGATCCCATTGGCAACAGCTCCAGCATAGGCTCGTTGTTCATGCGGTGACAGTTTGTATGTGATCAAACCACGGATCTTGGCGAGTTCTCCGAAGTGCAAACCCATTTTTAATGAAAAGCCTGTAAAATTGGAATAAAAATAAAGTTATGTAACTGACAGTTATAGTGAAGGAAAATTTATAAACCAACTTTTTACCTTACGCAATGCACGAGCGATTCACAGCACAGACTGGTCTACACAGACGACTAAAAATACAGACGGCCAACTCCATACAAATTTTTTAACACGTTATGAAAACTCAACAACGAAACCAAACATTCTTTTCTACATATATAATTCATTCAATCTTCATCGGATCTTTCTTTCTTTTCATTGATAATTTTGTCACTGACCAATAGTATTTAAGAATTTTGTTCATCGTATTTGAGCCATCTCTTTCGCAAGTTATACGTATATATATTTAGATGCGTTTCGCACATAGATTTAGTATAAAACATAGATCGGCAATGTGAAAGAGATAGAATGATTTAACTCATATGTTAAAGCGAGATGCATGATGCGACCATACGTTTACACAGAAGTAGTGATATATATTACTGGCCACTTCGGCTCATAGTTCATACTCTATTATTGTACTCTATAATCTATTTACTTTATACTTCATGTACTTTGTCATGTACCTAATGTTTTTAGTGGAATAAAGCCATATTTCTCTGTGGTATTATTTCTGTCATTTATGTATCAATTTATTCCACTAAATTATTTCCAAGATGTCTGTTGGAAAGAAAATTGAAAATTCATTATCGCGGTATCTTCGCCCAGAGCGCTTCGACGAAGAACCAAGGAGTTCGGCTTCTGACTTGAAGTGGAAGCATTGGCGTTCTACATTTGAAAATTTTCTAGCCGAAGAATGCGCTGACATTCCGGATGAAAAGAAATTAAAATTATTGATAAATCACCTCTCACCATCAATATTCTGCTATATACAAGCATGTGAAACTTACAACGATGCAATAACGGTATTACAAGGTATTTACATAAAGCCTAGAAATGTAATATTAGCTAGACATCTACTCACAAACCGCAAACAAAGAACAGATGAATCAATAAAAGACTATGTCCAAGCTCTAAAAATACTTGCGCTTGAATGTGAATTTAAAAATGTTACTGCTGAAGAACACAAAAGCGAAGCGACACGCGGTGCATTTATTGCAGGAATAAGCTCACAAAAAATCAGAGAGAGATTACTTGAAAAATTAAATCTGAGTTTAGACGAAGCTGTTGATGTGGCTATTTCTCTTGAGAATGCTAAGAATAACAATCAAGCTTTTACTGGTGAGAATTCTACTTCCATGCCGTTTAATCTTAATGCTGCATCTAATTCTGGGAAAAACGCACTAGATACTTCCACAAATTTTCGTCCCATTTCAAAACGTCGATGTTTCTTTTGTGGAGGTAACGTACACCAACGTACCAGTTGCCCAGCTGTAAATAAAATTTGCCAGCTATGTTCTAAAAAGGGGCACTTTGCAAACGTGTGCAGATCGGGACCAGCACAAAGAGCAAACGCGATAATAGAAGATGATGTCCAACAAGAGGGTTGTAACGACACATTATCTGCCATATCTGCAGCATCTCAAAACAGTTTAAGAAAGGCTACAGTACATATTACTATTAATGGTTACAAAGCTGAAGCCTTAATCGATACTGGTAGCTCTGTTAGTTTTATTGACAGGAATTTAGCACAAATACTGAAGATAAAAGCTAATCCATGTAACCAAGCTGTCACATTAGCATCTCTTAATCATATATCCTTTGTCCAAGGAGTCTGTCAAGCAAATATTACACTCGGAAAACACATTTACAAATGTCAACGATTATTAATTGTGAACAATCTTTGTTCCGATGTCATTATTGGTCACGATATATTAAGAAAACACTCTTCGTTACAACTAAATTTTGGCGGAACGGATGAACCATTAGAAATTTGTAATGTCATGGAAGCGTTATTACCACCTGTATCACTGTTCACCAATCTAACACCAAACATAAAGCCCATTGCAGTTCGTTCAAGAAGCCACAGTCAAGAAGACAAAATATTTATAACCAATGAGATCTCCAAGCTTCTTAGTCAGGGAATTATTGAGCCTAGTATTTCACCCTGGCGGGCACAAGTGTTGATTGCAGGTGGAGGCCATCATAAAAAGAGACTAGTAATAGATTATTCGCAAACAATAAACAAATTCACAGAACTTGACGCTTTTCCACTTCCTAAAATCGAAACCATTGTTTCGGAAGTGGCTAAATTCAATTATTTTAGCCAAATCGATTTAAAAAGCGCTTATCATCAAGTACCTATAGTAAAGAAAGAAAAACTTTATACAGCATTTGAAGCAAATGGTAAATTGTACCAATTTACTAGGATACCATTTGGAGTAACAAATGGTGTGGCAGCATTCCAGCGCACTATGAATTATATTGTAGAACAAGGGAATCTGAAGGGAGTATTCATTTATCTTGACGACGTTACTGTTTGCGGGAAGACGAAACAAGAGCACGATGATAATTTATCAAAATTTATGGAAGCAGTAAGTAACTATAATCTTACATTGAACGAGCAAAAATGTGTATATAATCAAGTTACTATAAGCCTTCTGGGCTACACGATACAAAATAACAAGATCAAACCAGATGAAAGTCGATTAAAGCCATTGTTGAATCTACCGGCACCTGAAAATGCCGCAGCATTAAAACGAGCATTAGGACTTTTCGCTCATTATTCAAGATGGATACAAAACTTTTCAGAAAGAATTAAGCCACTTCTTTCTATAAATACTTTTCCGCTTTTAGATGAAGCTATAACTATATTTAATGGACTAAAAAAAGATATAGCTAAGGCAACTTTATTCGCCATTGACGAGAGTGCTACATTTGTTGTAGAAACAGATGCGTCTGAAAACGCGCTAGCGGCTACTTTAACACAAAAAGGCCAACCAGTTGCATTTTTTTCTCGCACTTTAACTGACTCAGAAAGACGACAGTCTTCGATTGAAAAGGAAGCTGCTGCTATTGTTGAATCTCTTCGTAAATGGCGCCATTATCTTAGATCACGACATTTTTTACTTATAACAGACCAAAAATCGGTGTCTTTCATGTTTAGCAAACACTCAAGTAAAATAAAAAATGAAAAAATTGAGCGTTGGAGATTAGAATTATCCTGTTATAGGTATGATATAATTTATCGTCCGGGCAAGGAGAACAAAGCTGCCGACGCTTTGTCTCGAGTGTGCGCACATATGGACATAAGCAATCTTAAACATTTGCATGAAAATTTATGTCACCCAGGAATAATACGAATGAATCACTGGGTACGATCAAAGAATCTTCCGTATTCAATTAACGACATCCGTCAAATGACAGCTAATTGTCGAGTATGCTCTGAAATCAAACCGAGATTCGCGCAGTCAAATGGACAACTTATTAAAGCGACAGCATGCTTTGAAAGACTTAACATTGATTTCAAAGGACCATTACCATCTAAAACGCAGAACAAATATATATTGTCCATAATTGATGAATTCAGTCGCTTTCCTTTCGCCTTTGCCTGTAAAGATATGACTGCAAGCACTGTCATCAAATGCCTTAATGAAGTTTTTTTCATATTCGGGACACCAGCCTACATACACTCAGATAGAGGAACTTCGTTTATGTCGCAAGAACTTACAAAGTATCTCGTTTCTCTAGGCATAGCCTGTAGTAGAACGACGCCTTATAACCCTCAAGGAAATGGCCAAGTGGAACGTTTAAATGGAACATTATGGAAGACTATTCAATTAAGTCTGAGAAACAAATGTTTAGATATTACAGAATGGGAAAGAGTTTTACCATTAGCGTTACATTCGATTAGGTCACTGTTGTGTACTACTACCAACATGACACCACATGAACGAATGTTTAGTCATTCAAGAAGAAGCCCAAACGGAATATCTCTGCCTGCGTGGTTGATCAACCCAGGCCCAATCTTAATTAAAAAAAATGCTAGGAATACAAAATTTGATCCTGTTGTTGAAGAAGGTGAACTGCTACAAAGTAACCCAAATTACTCTTATGTCAGATACTCAGATGGAAGAGAAGGAACAATATCAAACAGGCATCTAGCACCACTACCATCTTCAGATGAAAATGATTTTGAGCCAATTGTTACTAATAATACTGAGTCTCCTGAATCTATGGTTAATGAAACTGCAACTCCATCAACGCCTGATGATAACGTTCTTGACCCTGCTATAATAAATAATTATGGAACTCCTGAACCTATGGTTGAAGATCAGAGAGGTGATGTCAGGCGTTCCGCGCGCCTCAAACGTCCACCCAAGCACTTTAAGGATTACATTTTAGGGGAGGGTGAATGATATATATTACTGGCCACTTCGGCTCATAGTTCATACTCTATTATTGTACTCTATAATCTATTTACTTTATACTTCATGTACTTTGTCATGTACCTAATGTTTTTAGTGGAATAAAGCCATATTTCTCTGTGGTATTATTTCTGTCATTTATGTATCAAGTAGCCTGCAGTGACCCAGAGTCGAAATATGTCAAACTAAGCGAGCAACAAAATTCGCTTATTTTCATAATTTATATAATTTTACAGTACTTGGTTATATTTATTAAACGTAGTTTATTATATTGCATTGTGCAGTGCTAAGGTGTGGTTCATGCAGGCGTAAAAATCCGAAATAATTAAAGTTTTCACAGGTACCGGCCACTTTTGCACAATACTATTTTGTGACGATATTATAGAATTAAATGGAAATCCGTGTATACATATCGGTAGAAAAGAATATAGTATTTCATTATATAAATACGCTGAAAGCATCCATTGCGTATGAAAAATAATATCAAATACGTGAATTTACATTAATTTCAACCAAAAGTTGCTAGGGATTGACTGACAGGTTCGATCAATAAAAGGTTGTCGATAAAATAGTCGATGACAACACATGTTTCCTTAAATTTTTATGGAGCTATAGTATGTTGTGATAGTGTGCATTCTTCTTCTTCTTCTACCTGGCGTTATCCCGGCCATATTTCCCTGGCCATTATTATAGTATTCATTCTACAATATTACTTATTACTTTACTTATTCTCATTTTTTTATATTTGTGGAATAGTTATTATAACACTTCATGTATGTGATTAATGAATTAAGAACCTGTTTCAATCTCTGCCAAGAGGCTGTCAATATATAATAGTAAAACAAGAACATATTCGATATTAGTATAAAATATGCGATACTTCTATGCACAGTATGATCGTCCAAACCTTGAAGCAACATTATTCATTTATCATAACATTTGGTATAGGTTTAAAATTTATAATTCTCATAGGAAAAACATTAGTTTAGGTGAAGTGATCGAGAAAAGCTTCATAGTTTATTAAACTGTCTCTTTCTTCAGCCACAGGAATGCGACTAATGAACATAGATCTTCCACAAGAATGTCTACATCAGTTTGTTGTAAGCTGCCTGCATCCAACGACTTCCTACAAGCTCCTCCGTACACCTCTAACGCGGCCTAGCAGGCGTCCAACACTTCCCAATGTGTTACAAGTCAATTAATTGACTTAAAAAAGCATATTTTTTTAACTCTAGTATACATATAATAAAAATGTGTTTCTAAGACTTACGCGAATGTTACTCATTGAAAAAAACTAATAATCACGGATTTTGTTGCAGACTGAGTCCACCCTGTGACTACAAAAGCTGTAAAGTAATCGAAACATCGCGACGGGAAATTAAAAATGAAAAAAATAAACTGAAAACGCTAAAACTTTGTAAATTATAGTTTTATTTTATAAAAGTGTTTTTTGTTCTCAATTTAATTAGTATATATACTATGTATACGTCACAATAAAAAAAAGACGGGTTGCACTCCGGGAGTGCCGGCAGAAGTGAAAACTTGATTATTAACGTTGAGCATGTTTGATATTTTGGAATGGTTAGGGAATAATTTTGCACCAATTGCTTTATCAGTATAAAAGTTCTATCATTTATGTGGTAGAATACAATATTCATTTATTGCGCTATCGTACACAAACATGACAATTTATATAACATTAAAAATTTAACACTTTAAAACTATTACAATTATTTTACATTAAAAAGTTTATCTCTCCGAAAAATCAACTTTCATCTATAATTTCAACGACTTTTTCACCATCGTCATTACCAGAACTATCATCGCCAATCTCTAAAACTGATACGATAGGTTTATGGTAGCTGAAGTAAGAAACGAACAGTTTTGATTCGAACCTATTTAAATGTCTAATAAAGACCGCATCAATAGTAGTTTTGTATTTCGTTGTGCTAAGATTGCGATCATTCGACATAGTTAAACCAAATTCATTATTTAAAAATTCAATTAATAGTTGATTGTTATCGTCTGCGAAGTTTATGTTGAAATCTCCACTCAAAATCATTGGCAATTCATCAAAGCTTTATAAACTGACAGCTAACTGACAGCTGTCTACTCTCCATCCGTCTTACGCTTTTCGTCTTACGATCAGGTCACGTGTCCTGACGCGAGTT
This sequence comes from Hyles euphorbiae, assembly GCA_023078785.2. Lineage (NCBI taxonomy): Eukaryota > Metazoa > Arthropoda > Insecta > Lepidoptera > Sphingidae > Hyles > Hyles euphorbiae. The sequence continues at coordinate 8,089,497 of CM041041.1, read as the reverse complement.
TAAGATTTTATACCCATTACAGAAAAAGTGCTCAACGCCGCTAAAGAAGTTTTCACTTCAAAAATTTGTTCCGGTGAACATAAAGACCCATACAAAACATCTCAAACAAAATGTTTTCAAATAATATGACAATTTATCTTTATTTATTTGTGTGTTTATCAATCTGTATTGAAATAAACACATCAATAAGTTTCTGTTAATATATAATAAAATGTCGCATATATCCATAACATTTTATTTCACAACTACAGGCCGACAGCTATATCGATATCGATATGATAGTATCGAAAGTGCATGGTACACCACTATATGTCAAGCACACATGTAAACTTCACGCACACAATCGTAAATCAGTTTTGGTCGCGCTCAAAATGACACATTGCCGATCTATGTTCTATACTACATCTATGGTTTCGCACCAGAGCTGGAAATCGGTACTTTACCGAAATTACCGATTTTGAAATATTTAGGGATGTACGTTAAATTTTCACCAAACCGATTTTTACTACCGAAAATTTACCGGCTTTTTATTTGGGTTTCACGCTTATATGTTTAAATATCTGAATTTAAAATGAAAATAAATAAAACCAAGTTATAATTCGAAACCTTTACTCAACAATATATTCTTTGATTTATTTGATATTATTTTTTAAATTACAAGTTTTATTTTAACATTTTCATCTTAATGAATATTATACCTACAATAGTTTTTTATACATCTTCAGATTAATTTAAGCATTTCCAATTTGTAAATATCAATTTTCTTTAATTTAGGACCAATAAAACAATGCCAAATCTAAGAACATGACTACAGAATTGAAATATGTATTGACAAATAAAAATTTAAATGGAAACATTAATTATTGCAAATTATATTTTACAATACCATGAAACAGCACAAGATTGCTTAGTTTGTAAATTTTATCTAAGACAAAATTAATATAAAGTAAACAACAAACAAAACGATTTGGCTTACTTTTGGAGAAATTGAAAAGCAAAAACAAGACATACATAATTAAAATAAGCTATCAATTAACAAATAATAATTAGTCAAATCATGGAACACATTAAATGCATGACAGCTAAATACTAAAACTTTTTTGATTCATTATAATATAAATATTAACGGAATAGGCAAAAAATATGTTTGGAGTATAGTCATTTTAAAGAATGTTAATGCTATTACTATTATAGTATGCACAATATAGGTCTGTCATATATACTTTAATAAACTACTGCATTGCACTGGATTTGAAAATATAACAAAAATCTTTAGCAAATGCATTTTTATGAGAATTTTAATTATATCAAGAAGTATAAATATTATAAACAGATTATTAATGAACATAATTACTTCTGTTGTGATTTAATCTTCACCAATATTAACATATAAACCTACAGTGTAGTGATCCTGCAGACACAGTAGAGACTTTCTTTGTACTTCCAACGATGAACCCATTTGCCTGCAAATTGCTTGGAAATTTGACCCGAGTCTAGCCTAGAAATTATAAAACAATTAATTAAAAAAATAATTATTGTAAGGGCACAATCTGTTGAAGTTGACTGCTTTCCTGACTTTAAATACATGTAATCATAAAACTTTGAATAATTATCAATTAATATGTTATGAACTCGGAAATACCTATACTGACAATAGCTTTAATCTTGCACTATACTGTACTGGGTCGACTCATATACTTTCCACTGCAGGACACGAGCCTCCTCTACAGTCAAGAGTACGAATGAGAGGAGTAAGGCTACATAATCCATCACTTTAGACACTAACAAAAAGTTAACCTTATCACATGTTCAGAGATCTAATAAATCTGTATTTTAATAGGTATTTATTTCAACTTATTGTTATTTCTTATATTCCTGTAGCAGATTAAACTAGAAATAGGGTCACAGCGGAATAACAAATTATTATATTTACCTTCATTATGTCAGATGAGGTTAGATTTATGTTTTTCAATAATCTGGTATTTCTTGCTCCGCCAACATAGCTGTTCACTTATTAAAGTGTTTTTATATTTTGTTTGTGAAGGCTGCACAGATATTTCTATGTTTTTTCGTTGGTGCACTCGGGAACAAAACACAACTAAAATTAATAATTATAACGTAAATCAAAAGTTTTTAGATACGATTTACACAAACAAAACTATATACATATACTGTTAAATATTTACGTTACTGATTACAAAACAGATGAAATAACATGCAATTGAAATAAAATAAGCAAATCCAAACTAAACAGCAATCGACTGTTGAAAAATATGGCGGCTATATGGCGGCTAGGCTTGGGCAAAAAATATCGATATATCAAAATATCGATATTTTTTCAGAAAAATATCGATATAAATTAGCGATATTTTTTCCCGCGATATATCAATTTTCGATATTTATTTTCAGATATCAAAATCGATATATTTTTAAGCTCTGCTGTCTGCTCATGCGTCACATCATGTTTTTGACCAATCCGATTTCTTAAATTTTGAAAATATGGGTGGGTCCTCCATCTGGTCCAGACATGAGAAATTATTAAATCTGAGCATAGGTTCCAAGCAGTAGCTGTGTCCCCAATGAACTGAAGCAGTATCACTTTTAGAAAGAAAATCTGATCCAATATAGCTGGGTAAATTGTCAACATTACACGCCGTTTCCCTCGGATATCGCTCAAAAATATTTGATTTGTCAAGCATCTTCAGTGTAATCTGAAAGAGTAGCTTCAGTGGTAAATTTGGCTGTGCCAAATGATAGGAGCAGATTAACAGGGGAACACATCAAAAAAGAGTGCTCCTGATGTCAATATCAGACAAATGCTGGTTTGGACAAATTTTTTTTATTTTGTTTCTTTTTTTATGCCGAGCAATTCGATTTTTTTTTAAATAATAAAACTTATGTTGAAACAGACCAGATGTGTATTTGCTTTAAAATTCCGATAATTTTGGCAATTTTTATAAATAATTGCAAATTGGGCAAAAAATATCGATATATCGAAATATCGATATTTTTTGGGTGATATATATCGATATATTTGAAAAATATCGATACGATAAATATCGATATATTTTTTCCGTTTGCCCATCCCTAATGGCGGCGACGGCGCACGCCGGCACACGCACACATTCATAAAAGTGAAAGAGATGGGGCGAAAACGGCATATGAGAAAGCGAGATAGAAAATTGGGTTACTTTTTATGCCCGAGTTAAACCGGCCTGCTGGTCTATTCTTTGGCACAGACTATGATTCACAGACTGAGAACCACAGAACTGCACAAGCCACAAGCCACAAACTAGTGATGTCAACTCGAGTAACTAACTCGAGTTAACCCGAGTTGGGCGTAACTCGAATCCACTCGAGTTGGATTCTCTCAAACTCGAGTTCGAATACCGAATGGAACCGACATGGAGCGAAGATCGCCGATCATTTGCGAATATATTCATTCATAACAAACAGACTGTTAGATTTAGATTGAGCTTATCTTTATAGTGCCGGTTATTATTTTAGTTATTGCGTGTTATGCTTTGAAAAATGCCGGGTCCTAAAAGAAAATATTTAGTTTGAGATGTATTCGAATCGTCATCAGTGAGTGGACGTGTTACGTGTAAACAGTGTTCAGATTCATTCAAATATACTGGAAATACGACCACATTATTAAACCACATTAAAAAGAATCATCTTACCAATTTTGCCATCGAAGAATGTCCGAGTTTATCATCAAAAAATGAAAGTAATACGAGTACTTCAGTCGATTCATCGTCATCGTCATTATTATGAGCCTGTAAATGTACCTATGTACATACCTGTATCATAATGTTAGTCTGATTTTATTTTAAAAAGACTGATATATAATTTCATAGTTTAATTGATAGCAAATATTATTTTTAATTAAAATTCGGCCAAAAATACTTAAATAAATGATTCGATTTGAAACAATAACTTTTTTGTTTCTTTAGTTAGTAGGTATAACTCGCCTGATACATTATACATAAATAATATAAAAAAGTAAAGAATTGAAACAGATAAAAATAGAATTTGTCTGTTCCAATTTTTTAAAGTATTTATGCAAATCAGAGGGAATAATATTTTAAAAACTCAAAAAATATATTTTATTTGTCCATCCAGTTAATTCGAGTTACGTAATTCGAGTTGACTCCGAGTTACGTGGATTGTAACTCGAGTTAAATCGAGTTCTATTTTTTCCGAGTTGGCCCATCACTACCACAAACCATCGACTGACAGCTAGCAAATGTCATTAGTCTGTGGTGGAAGGCTGTATGGGCAAGAACCCTTTGCCTTCCCAACAAAAGGGAGAAGGATTTAAAAAAAAAAAAAAAAAAACGCCTGTGGTGGAGATTCTCTATTGCATTGTTTTCGGTTCTGTGGTTTTCGGTGTGGTTTTCGGTTAATAATTGGAGTGGCATGTGGAGTGGCAAAATATTTTGTTAAAGTGCTTTATTAAGAAGTGGAAAATTTTTCATTGTGCTCATAAAAACCTATTTTGATGAAGGAAATATCTAAGAGTGTGTGTTTATAATACATTAGTCTGTGTTATATCAGCTCTATCTTGCCTAATTGGGGACACAGAGTACTTTATTATTGGGGACACAAGTATTTCAATAAAACAAAAGTTTTTTTTTTAGTATGGAAGAAGTAGATTCAATTATATTACATTTTCTAAGGCAATTGAATTTGTAAGTATTGTGTATTAAAAACATTATATATAATAGTAATCCAGCCCCTAAACGTAATACTGCTGGGCATAGTCTAAATCTGCAATATTAAATAAGTTTTTGGCTATTCAAGAAAATATTCTGTTGATACCTAAAAAATATATTTTCTTAATGCTTTTTATTTCTAGGAATATTGATGACAGTATTAAAAATATATGTGACCTATCAGTTGAAGTTATCATTGAAGCTGCATCAACATGTCTCAGTGCAATCAACCCCTCATTAAAGGTGCCCAAAAAACTTCCATTTGGCATATCTCATAGAATTGAGGTTGCAGCTCAAATAGCTTCACTATGCAAGGTTAGTTTGTTAAACAATATTGTATGAAACAAGAAACATTTTGAAGTTTAAATGCTTTTAGTTAATGTTGTGGTTTATGCATTAGCTTTGTGTCAATAGCTTTTCCTTTTTATCTCCCCAGTTATTTTCCAGTTACCAAATTATTTTAATATAGCAGCTCTGCTCTGCTTCACTGGAAGACTTTTTTTGTTTAGAGCAGTGTAGATCAACAGCGTGTGCAACATCAAGTGCGTGGTGGCCTGTTGGTAAACGGACCAGACGCGGCTGCCAACATGTTCACGGTGGTCGCGGGTTCAAATCCCAGGGCACACCTCTGACTTTTCGGAGTCATGTGTGTATCGATAGTCAATCACCACGCACTAAAACGGTGAAGGAAAACATCGTGAGGAAACCTGCATACCATAGCGATTCATAAGAATTTATATGGTATGTAAGTCCGCCAACCCGCACTAGGCCAGCGTGGTGGACTATATGGCCTAACCACTCTCAATCATACTCTCGATTGTAGAGTAGGCCCGTGCTCTGCAGTGGGACGTATATGGGCTGATCCAGATCCAGATCAACAGCATATTACTATTTTTTTCGGTTACATTATTGGAGTTTTATTAAGGATCCCTATTATTTTTTTAATACCTATGTCCATGGGCGTAGCCACGGTGGGGCAGAGTGGGGCACTTGCCCCACCCTGGCTTTGCGCTTTAAGGTACCTAACCAAACCTAAAAAAATAAATTATCTAGGTAAACTACTAGGCAGGTGAGCTATAAGTGTTTAATAATAATAATAATAATAATATCCTTTATTGCACACACACATATTTTATGGGATAGTACATATTACACTTACAGTTAAAGACAAAATATTGTAGGTACAAAGGGCGGTCTTATCGCTTTAAGCGATCTCTTCCAGACAACCTTGTGATGGATAGAAATGCAATAATTAATAATAGTGGCGGTAGTGCAAAATATACAATGATTATAGTAATAATTACATACACATACATACATATAACATATACCATATACTATAAGATATCAACATATAAAAGACAAATACTATATTTGTTAAATTGGTACATACAATTATTAATGATATTTAATATGAACAAAAAATACACATTCTAATAATTCAAGTAATGCTTTTTTAAACTATTTTTAAACTGAGCTAGCGATTTTGATAGTCTGAGACTGACTGGCAAACCGTTCCAAAGTCTGACAGCTTGGACAGTAAATGAGTAGTCATAGAAGGAAGAAGAATGGATAGGGGTTTTAAGGAGATAGGTATTAGAAGAACGTAAGGAACGAGGATTGGAAAGATGCAAAAAATTAAAACGTTCTTTGAGATAAGACGGAGCAGAGGGATCAAAAAGGATAAAGGTGTTTAAATACAGATACAGGGTGTAACCTTCTTGTATAAAAAAAATAACCGGGGTAAGACGTGGATACAGTTTGCTAATTATATATTATTTTAGACTGCTGCCCCACCCTGAGCCCATGGCTGGCTACGCTCATGCCTATGTCTATATATATGTATGATAAAATAGCTACCTAACAGTGAAATATTTTTTCAAATCATATCAGTAGCTTCAGAGCCTATTTAATGCAAACTAATAATCAAATTGTTCCTCTTTATAACATTGTTATAGATTAATATTTAGAATTACTTTATAAAAACCAATTGCTTATTTAAGATGAGCTATAGTAATGATTTGTTTGAAGTTTTTTTTTTCAATTTTATTTATTGTTTTTCTTCAGGATTTGGGCTATAAAAATGATGTAGGATACCAGACATTCCTTTATTATAATGAAAGTGAATTAAGACAGGTGTTTATGTTTCTCATTGAGAGATTACCAAATGAGAGCAAACAAACTTCTGGAACAAATGCTATAACCACTAACAAAAACTCTTTACTTATGCAAGACATCAGTAAGAAGATTGGTGAAGAATTAATATCAATATGGATTCCACCATGTTGTAAGCCTCCACAAAGTAAAGTTGGAGATTTTTGCATCCCAGGTAGGAAATATTATTGACTGGATTTAAGATATCAATTTATATAGTGTAAGGTGAGAGAAATAACTTTTTGGAAAAAAAATTATTTTTGGAAAAATCTTAGGTATTGAATTCTCAACTAAGGCATAAAAATAGACTTATTCTTCTTTCTCAGCCACAGAAACTCCATTGCGAACGTAGCCCATCTCTCCATAGATCAATGATAGTCCCTTAACTTTTGATAACATTATCTATTATAGTAAATTTGGTAGCACAGATTTATGTTTATTATTTTTGAATACTAGCAGCCCGGCCCATCTTCGCCCAGTTACAGATACTTTTTAATTCCAGTTCATATCAGCAAGATATTTTGTGTGCTGCTTTTTATTTAAACTCAACATGACTGCCATTCTCTATACTGCTTTTCCAATTCCACCCTTTGCTCTTCTGTCCCATTCACCTTATATCCCATCCCATCCCATCTTTCCATACCAATCATTATTTTGCTATGAACATAAGTTATAAACTTGTTATTACTCTGATGAAAACTCCCTTGCTTTAGCAGAACAATGTACATAAATTCTGAGATCTGCGTGACTTATTTCAGCCATACAAAAACACTTAACCAATATTTAATTATGAATAATCATTATTATCTTAAATTATTAAATGAACTGCTCTGAATTCAACTAAACTACGACTTTTGTATTGTAAATTTTGAAAGGAGCAAAACTAGAGTTTATTGCCCGTTCTTCTCTGGCGCAAACAACCTTGTGAAGTGGATGGTTGTAAAAATGTACAAAAGTAACTGAATCTAAATAATGTATGTCATTTTATGGATTCAATAAATATTCTCATTTCATTCTCATTTTCTCAGACATTGATTTTGAGATCATGGAATCAATTACTAAAAAAATTCTAAGTGACAGCCACAAATTTCAATTCTGACCCTGAATTTAAATTATTCATACAAAAGGGTACCTCAGATATTCATTTGGAGACCAATTTTGTATATATTTTCATATCACAATATAAGGTAGTGTATGTCCCTTTCCAAGGTCTAATCTATCTCTGTGTCAACTTTCATCAAAATTGTTTCAGTGGTTTAACTGTGAAAAAGGACCAGACAGTCAGAGTTACTTTCACATTTATAGTATGAGTAAGGATTTAAGATCGTTTACGCCTTCTGTGTGCTGTTTCGCTTTAAAACAGTACTTTTCGTACAATTTTTATCCATAAGACATTTAAAGGAAAAAATAATTAGTATTAATTTTATAAAATGTTGTGATCTAAGGATTTAGGTGGAAAACATTATTGATTAATAGATTATTTGTTTCTTCAGGTTTAGTAGTTGCATACACAAGAGATTCGAACTATGAGATCTATGGTGAAATGCATATGCAGAGCTGTGTGTGTATTGAGAATATATAATTATTATTTTTTAGATATTCTTATATCTCAAAGAAATGAAATGACTTTCACTGAAGAGGAAATGATTCAAAAATTACTAAAAATTAAGGGTATGAGTAATGCTAGGATATCAGTGACAGCAACTCCACAAAACATTCAAGATTTTCATAAAGCTGATGGAGAAAGTGAAGACAAAAAAGAATATGAAACAGACAAGTCTCTCAAGGAGTTAAAAGAAATGGCTATAATTTTACGACAAAAATTGGATACTCTAGAAAGTGAAAAGAATGTTATGGATGTGGAATTCTCGCAGGTAGTTCATTACATTGTTTTATTCATTATCTCTCGTCTCTCTCTTTTTAATAATTCCCGCACTGCTGAGGATCGTGGCTCCGTTTGATTCCGTCAACCAGTTGTCTCCATTGTACGTTCTGTAGCTTGGCGGAGTGCATCGCTGACAGATAGTTCCTTCAATATTCGGTCCGACCATCGTTTGGAGGCTATCTAGGCTGTTTTCCTTCGATTTTACCAGTCACCATTAGACGTTCGAAATTAGTGGTATCATTTGGCCAAAGTACATAGACGTAAAGTGTTTTCTAAATTAAGTAGATTGAGAATAAATATGTTAGTGCGGTGGGCGATTCATAGTATTCGCAGTAGGTATGGGACGCCAGCACCAAATCTTAAGAACGTCGATTCTCTACATATTTGCGATTTTGAAAGTCAATGTCTCTGTGCTGTATAAATCACGAAGAAGACGAGGCTGTGCACCAGGTGAATTTGAGTCTGGTGGGTTATGTTACAGTCCCTCCAAATGTTGTCTAACTGAGTCATTGCAGATTCAGCCATGCCAATACGTCTCTGTATTTCAGGTTCGCTACTTTCTCTATCAGTCATCAACGAGCCAAGGCATTGGAGTTGAGTTACGGTTTCGTAGTCATGTACGAGATTGGTAACTTGGATTAATTGATAGCAAGTCCCATTTCCGTACGGGCTGGGTTCCAGTTTGTGAAGCAAATCCGTTATTTCATTTTCCGATGAAGCGAATACGATGCGAATGCAAGTGGTATCTTCCGCGCATCTGACGTTTGATGTTTTCACATCGCCTAGATAGGCGATATACAGATGTATGCCGTTTTCCCAAACATTTAGAGTTTGTCGCATTATAATGTGTTAACCCAAGAAGGTGGTTTGATATCTGTATTCTATGGGCCCGCAACCGCGGCGGACACGGGTACCAATCATGTCGTGAGAATCCTCCCTTAAAGCTCCGTACGTAATCTTATAGTAGATTCAAACTCTTCATCCAGACATTTAGTATTTTTTATCTATGGGTTTTTTTGTCATACAGTTCAGTCTATTGACGAGTTCTTGTCTGAACTGCTGCCATTGTTCTTTTGGACTTGTATGTGCCGGATGCGGTCATCTTGTTCAGTATTCCCACTTTAGACATGCTTTCTATAGTGGTTTGTACTGTATCAGCCCATATACGTCCCACTGCAGGGCACGGGCCTACTCTACAATCGAGAGTACGATTGAGTGGTTAGGCCATATAGTCCACCACGCTGGCCTAGTGCGGGTTCGCGGACTTACATACCATAGAAATTTTTATAAATCGTGGTTTGTACGATTCTGAAGAATTTATCTACGTCTTTTTTTGTCAACTGGGCTGTGGTTGAATATACTTGAAATATGTTTAGTGGGAGTGGGTTCCTGTTTATTCCTTTGACCATAATTTGGTTAATAATAGGATTGTAGCCGGTGACGAATCCACGCAGTTTGTGCGTAAACTTATTAGACACTTGATTACCTGGACCGTTTCTACTTTTCGGTTCATAACCGGAGAAAAACATTGTGTTACTGTAATAGTCACTATTTATGGTTAATATGTGTAACATTGTACTAGAATACAATTATAAATATTTATCGGCTCCTTTGCTATACACCACGTCTTCACACCGTTCCGACATCAACATCTATCTCTGTTCTCATTCACACCTGGTTCGCGTTGTGTATAGTTCGAGACGACAGATGCAAAGAGTATGAATATATCAATATACTACAGTTGCCATTAGATGTTGAGAAATGGCCCTGTCCTTTAATATGAGTCTCACGCATTTCTAGTATTATGAGCACTCATGTGAGCTTATCTCATTCTCAGCAATCGCAATCTTTCCGGTTGCAGGATTTCTCTTACATTTCACGTCCCTATTCTGTATTTGGTTCATATCGAACGTTTTTTGTTGTTTTCACTTGTGTTAATTACTTTGGTAGCTTGATGATACATTATCGAAGAGTCTTCGGTCGCATATTTCACACTTGTCAATCCGGTTATTGACAAGCACCGGAGGATAGCCGGGTCGTCCGACGTATCCGGATTTCTGACGTTTTCCATGGAGTTATCTTGTTAGTGGAATCGTACTAGGTTCCCATTATCTTCGACGTCGGATTGTTTAGGGCGTATTTAGTGCCCATCGCTCCCGGAGCCTTTATAGTTAGATTAGGTATAAACTTTTCCTATTCAATGAGGTTATAGTAATTTCATGTAATTTAAAAGGTTTATTACTCATTGCACAATAAACATTGCGCATTTGCTTTAAATTACCAGTTATTGTAATAGCACGTTTTACTTTCATTCCAGGCTCAAAGGTCTTGTGAAAGAGTTGAAGCAGATTTGAAAAATGTTGAAAATATTCTAAGCAGTATTGGTATAACAGATGATTATCAGGATGGATCTAGTGAAAGTTTACTGGATAAAGTGCAAAAAAATATTAATATTTTACATGGCAGAAGTGAAGAGCTCACCTCAAAAAATTTGTCTCTGAAAGCAGCAATAGATAAAGTGAGAAATGAAATGAATTCCTGTGAGGTAAATATTATTGTTTTGTTGCCCTAGTGAAAACTACTACAGACTAAGTAGTGAGAAACTAAAGTATTTTTATGTTAATCAATGGACTGTGCTAACGCATATTGAGAAAAAACAAGCCTGGGGTTCAATCAGTTGGTCGCACGAATGGCAACTCTGCCCACGTCTTCAGGGATGAAGACGTGAGTGTATGCATAACGTGACCATAAGTCCCGCTTTAGACGGGAGAGTCCTGCTTTCAGGAAATCTGTCCCGGTTTCCCCAGCAAGGCCGATATAGTCTCGCTTTTGCCAACAGACCAAACGATAATTTAAAATGTATTTCCCGTGCGAAATGCTTTACCGAACTACTACTGAAAACTGTGGGGTCGTATTATCCCAGCACTTTCGTACAGTCTTGATTTAACATACATTTTCACACTTATTGAGTAGAAGATACATTATGTGTCTGCCTGAAAGTAACGCATCTGTCGAAAGAGTTTTTCTCACATAAACAATATGTGGACAAGTGATAAAATACAGGCAAGTGTAATTAAAGCTATTTTGATAACGAAAATCTTCGATCAAATATGCACTAGATACAACATGAGCGCTTAGAAAATGGCACCAAAAAAGAGTGCTATAAGTACTCTTTCGCCTTCAGTCACGCACCGACCGTTGCTTCTAAAACGTCGCAAAACTTTAGACAATATTGTGTGAAAAGCTATTTTAAACTCCAGGAATAAGGTGGAATATGTGATCTTTTTGTTTACTTTTTTTGTTTCAATGCATCGGTGCCACTTTTTAACAGAACATTTACGGGGAACTGTGTATCTAGTGTATATTTGATCGAAGACTAAAATAAATATAAATCAATCATACTGAGTTCCACACTTATCTAAAAACTAGACCTGATGTTTTGAAACAATTTGTTCAGCCGAAAAATACGACTATGATTATTATTTTATGTTATTCTATTTTCTATGATAAAAAACTTGTAAAACACTAACTTATGTATTCATCCTAGAGGCTATCTTTATTTTTTAAACCAATGCATAAAAAAAGCTATGACAATTATTATCCAATAATAGATTAAAACGGTGAAGGAAAACATCGTGAGGAAACCTGCATGCCATGGCGATTCATAAGAATTTCTATGGTAAGTCCGCCAACCCGCACTAGGCCAGCGTGGTGGACTATATGGCCTAACCACTCTCAATCGTATTCTCGATTGTAGAGTAGGCCCGTGCCCTGCAGTGGGACGTAAATGGGCTGATACAATAGATTGAAATGCCGTCTGTTTTACTGAACTTGACACTGTTGTGTGTAAAGCTAATATGCACTCTGACCTTTGTGGTTGTCCACATGAATGGCGGTTAGCCGGCAGAACAGAAACTTATACTTATTGTAGACTCAGATATTTTTAGAGACCTAGATACAATTGCCATACCATTTTACTGGTAGGTCTCTCATATATCAGAGGCCGCCTGGGCAGGTACTACCGCAGTGTCTATTTCTCCCGCCAAACAGCAGTATGAATACACTGTTGTGTTTCGGATTAAAGGACATTGTAGCCAGAGTAACTACTTGACATATTGATACTCAACATCTTATCATCATTATGTCTTAGGATGGCGAGCGCAGTGGAATGCCAAGTATTGCTCGTCATAAAAAAAACAATTAAAGACGAAACAATATTTTCAAATGATACCCAGGCCACGGGTGAACCTTGGTAAATAAAGTGGTTTATTTATTATTGCGGCGAAGTTATTTATTAATCCAGGTGTGATTATTTTTCTGTATATTCTAACGCATGAGTAAGTTGTTTCGAGAAACGCAAGTGTAAGTTTATAGTTTTTACTTACCTAGCAAAATTATGTATTTAAATTATGTGCATATTTGCTAAAAATAAATGATGTTCCCGTTCAACTGCTAAAGTAAAAAACCAAGAACTTAATTAAAAACAAAGTTAATTTGAATGTATTTAATATTATATTCTAGCTGTCTTCCCTGATTTGTTCCTAAATTTACTACTTTTGTCTACTGTAAAAATATAGAATGGAATTGAAAATAGCGGCACTTATATCCCAGCTTACACTCGCAACTACGGATAAAGTGAACAAAAAATAACAAGTGCCGGCTAGCACATTTCGTACAGTCGTAAGTTTTAGTATAAATATTTCAGATTAGACAAACTATTCGTTTTGGAAGAATCTTGTTGCAGAAAAATTGTTTTTTTTTTCTCTGTATTCCAACAAGACGACAAATATTCGAACATAGCACGTAATTTTAGATAAGTTCGAAGTGAATGATCAGTTTCATATAGAATAGTATTGATTTTTAGAAGTGGAAAACTTTTATCTTTTAGTAGTTAGAGTAAAGGTAATCCCCTTGGAGTATTTATTGAAGTGAAAACTTCTTTAGCGGCGTTGAGCACTTTTCTGTAATGGGTATAAAATCTTAAACTCGCGTCAGGACCCGTGACCTGATCGAAAAAGCGTAGGACGGCAATGACGTTTGCTTTATAAACATCTTATACTGTTTCCATTCGTTTATTTTATTTTTGACACATCGAGTACTGAATCAAATAGTGATGGCCTGATGCGTTATCGAATCAATTTTTTATAACAAACGATTTTATTTTTGAACAAGTTTTAATCGATTTAATACATATTTTATTTTTTGCTCCATGTATTGTTTTATAAAACTTCAGGGATATTTAAGTTACTTGATTTAATAATTATATTAAAATAAACCATTTACTCATGTTAAGTTAATATTCTTATCACTTCCGTCGGCAATAGTAATGTTGTTAAAAACAAATGGTGGACCTCTTATACCAGCGACTCAAATCAGAGACCGTGTTTCAGCAGCATTAGGTATTACTGCTCCAACAGTTTCAAAAATAATTAAAGAAGGCTACGGCAGTAGTGGCATGGAACAAAACAAGCCATCTACACATAAGAAAAAACGTCAGCCCTTTAAAGTGACAGCAATTGACAGTTTTGATGGTGATGCTATTCGTCGTCATATATACGATTATTACCAAAGAAAAGAGATTCCTACTTTACATAACCTAGTACAATCTCTGAAAACTAGTGGCTTGTTCCGTGGTCAAAAGTCTTCTTTGGCGAAGGTATTGAATAGGATTGGATTCCAATACAAAAAATGTGACAAAAGAAAAATATTGATGGAACGCAATGATGTTGCTTTGTATCGATGCGAATTTTTAAGACAAGCTAAAAAAATAGAAGACTGGTCGAATGTTGTTTTCACCGATGAAACTTGGCTCAATGCGAATCACACGGTATCAAAAACTTGGACTGACAACACTGCTAGCTCCTCGACCACAGTGCCAATGGGAAAAGGTGAAAGAATTATAATTTGTCATGCAGGAACCGCAAAAGGATTTGTGCAAGATGCTATGTTAGCTTTTAAATCAAAGAAAACAGGGGATTACCACGAAGAAATGAATTCCGAAGTATATGAAAAATGGTTTCGGGAAATGTTATTGTCACTCGAACAGCCATCAACAATATTTATAGATAATGCGTCCTATCACTCTCGGCAAATTAACAAAATGCCAACACAAGCCAGTAAAAAAAATGAAATAATAAACTGGCTCCGTAACAATGGCGAGGAGGTGGACGAGTCCCTATTAAAAGTAGAGTTACTTAAAATATTAAAAATGAGGAAGCAGCCTAAACGATACGTTATAGATGAAATGGCTGCAGAACATGGGCACACCGTCCTTAGAATTCCTCCATATCATTGCCAGTATAATGCCATAGAGCTAATATGGGCGCAAGTGAAAGGATATGCTGCGAGAATAAATACAACTCCTCCTTTCACCGCAAACAAAATGCTGGAGTTGCTTAAAAATGCGTGTGAAAATGTGACGCCTCATAACTGGGCGAGTGTCGTAGATAAGACGAAGAAAGAAATAATGTCTGATTGGGATCGCGATGTCGCATTTGACAACTTACCCATGCACTCATTAATAATTAGTGTTACTGGGGATACGAGTGACGACGACGCCGATTCCGACGAAACAGACGATTGTTTATAAATAAAAATATTAACAAATTACCTTTTAGTTGTTTTAATTATTTAATCCTTAAAGTACTATGAATTCCAACATGGTTTAACTGTTTATTACAAGTAGGTACTAAACATTTATTTTCGTTGTAATCATTGTAATTATTTTAAATTAAACTCTTATTAAAAGTCACTTCAATACGTATACCTTTATTCATATTAATTAATTTGCAGCAAATACATTCGATCCTAATATTGGGTACTATATTACGTTTAACTGTTTTCATTAGCATTTTAATGTAATTTTATTTCAAATGATTCCGATTGATTGATTCTATTCAAAATCGTTTTTGTTATCTGTGGTCATTCGTTACGAATGGCACAACTCTAAGTGGGCGTTACCCGTCAAGAAAGTATCTACTTTTATTTCAAAATATTGTTCTACTGTAATGTCGTACTTTATAGGCGTGAACTGTCAAAAATAAAATAAACGAATGGAAACAGTATAGTAGGACGGATGGAGAGTAGACAGCTATCCCCTCTCTACAGGGCGGCGAAAATGTATGCCTGGGCCTACTGTTTAGTTTTTTTTTCAGTTTCACCCACTTTTTCCAAAATTGTCCCATAGCCCCCCCCTGCCTTCCCCCACCCTTATTCCGAAATAGTGCCTATTAGCCTCCCCACGAAACCTTCCCCCCCCCCCCCCGAAAATTTACCTCACCCCCCCAATCCTATCTCGGCCAACATAGGTCGTAGACCCACCGAGTTTGGTATCCTCGGAACCGTCTTGGTGAGGGCTACAAATTGACCCCGCCAGAAATCCCAAATTACGCAAAAAATTACCCCCCCCAAAAAAAATATTTTACTTCCAAAAAAATAATTTAAGTTAGCCTCCCCACGAAACCTTCCTCATTACCCCCACTACGAAAATTTACCTCACCCCCCCAATCCTATCTCGGCCAATATAGATCGTAGACCCACCGACTTTGGTATCCTCGGAACCGTCTTGGTGAGGGCTACAAATTGACCCCGCCAGAAATCCCAAATTACGCAAAAAATTACCCCCCCAAAAAAAAATATTTTACCTCCAAAAAATTAATTTAAGTTAGCCTCCCCACGAAACCTTCCTCCCCCCCCCCTCCCTTACCCCCACCCCCAAAATTTACCTCACCCCCCCCCCAATCCTATCTCGGCCAATATAGATCGTAGACCCACCGAGTTTGGTATCGTTGGAACCGGCTCGGTGAGCTCTACAGATTGGCCCCAACCAAATCCCCAAATTCCTCCCTCTCTCCCCTAAAATATTTGTCCAGGCATAACTCCGTCATTTCTTAAAGTAAACCCCCCGTGTTTGGAGTCAGAGGAATCGTCTTGACGAGCTCGACAATCGACAGCAGGCAAAATACGATTTTTCTTATTTTTACTATGGGATCAGGCTGGGGCAGCAGTCTAAAATTATATGTAATTTGCAATCTGTACCCACGGTCTTCCCCCGGTATTTTTGAAGTGAAAACTTCTTTAGCGGCGTTGAGCACTTTTTCTGTAATGGGTATAAAATCTTAAACTCGCGTCAGGACACGTGACCTGATCGTAAGACGAAAAGCGTAAGACGGATGGAGAGTAGACAGCTGTCAGTTAGCTGTCAGTTTATAAAGCTTTGATGAATTGCCAATGATTTTGAGTGGAGATTTCAACATAAACTTCGCAGACGATAAAAATCAACTATTAATTGAATTTTTAAATAATGAATTTGGTTTAACTATGTCGAATGATCGCAATCTTAGCACAACGAAATACAAAACTACTATTGATGCGGTCTTTATTAGACATTTAAATAGGTTCGAATCAAAACTGTTCGTTTCTTACTTCAGCTACCATAAACCTATCGTATCAGTTTTAGAGATTGGCGATGATAGTTCTGGTAATGATGATGGTGAAAAAGTCGTTGAAATTATGGATGAAAGTTGATTTTTCGGAGAGATAAACTTTTTAATGTAAAATAATTGTAATAGTTTTAAAGTGTTAAATTTTTAATGTAATATAAATTGTCATGTTTGTGTACGATAGCGCAATAAATGAATATTGTATTCTACCACATAAATGATAGTACTTTTATACTGATAAAGCAATTGGTGCAATATTATTCCCTAACCATTCCAAAATATCAAACATGCTCAACGTTAATAATCAAGTTTTCACTTCTGCCGGCACTCCCGGAGTGCAACCCGTCTTTTATTTTTAGTTATAATATTCGATGTAAATCATTGATTCAAAAACTGAGGATAGACCGATTATTATCAGTATATTTGGAGTATCAATAAGATGTATATTAGATTTTTTTTCCAACTACATCGAAATAAATATATTAAGAAAAATATGAAATTAGTATACCTAATGTGATAGGTTTTGTCATAACGGTGATAAGAATTATTATCTTTTTTTTTACTAAACATTCTGTATTAAAAATATACAAACAAATATTTTCAAAATTGTAACGCTCCACTCTAGATGCACTGGAGCGGCGCGCGGCTCGCACCACTTACGTCGGGACACTTTAAGCAGTCTTCGCTCCCCCCAACCCTGGGCTGGCTCAAGATTGACAGAATGTATTTATTATCTTGTTGATAAAATATATAAGTACAATAAATTATATGTATGTCGATAAATAATGTAAAAAGGTTTCGGTAACAATTTAAATAATCATTACTGCGAATTCGAGTATTGGAATCGTACCCAGTGTTCTGACAAGACAACAATATGACTCCATTAAGAGCGTTTATACCCTGCACGCGCTTTTTGGCTTAAAAACAGGACTTTTCAAATGAGTTAATAGCCACCAATAATCAATTTAAAGGAAAAATAATTATTACTAATTTTAGAAAAGGTTGTCATCTAGGGATTTTGGTGGAAAACATTAAAGATTGATGGATAATTTGTGAGTACTATACGGATTACTGAACACAAGTTTCGTTATTTAGGCTTTAAATGGCAATTTAGAAGCTTAAGATATCCTTAACCACTAAATATAAGATGAAAATAAAAATATTATCAGACTAATAAGACCCTTATGGAGGGATTTTGCTAAGAAAAATAATCTTTTTGTGTTTAGTTCCTGAAAAATAAAAATCTAAACAATGCGAAATTATTCAGAAACTCTCGTCAAGAACATATTTTTTTTTCACCAACTTATCGTACATATTTTTTTATAACAATTGCATATTATAATAGAAGAACATCTTATCAATAAATTACTATTTTTATATTTCAACAAAATTAGTTTTCATGTTTTCTACAAATATTTTAAAAACCACTATAAAACACGCTGTCCGACGTGGATCAAATCAGACCGCCGCAAGGCCTTCTAGAGGGAGGACGTATCGCTCGTCGCTCCGGCCTGGCTGCAGTCGATTATGCCGCGCGTAGTAAAAGTAGCCACGCGCGGAATGCGATTACCACATCTTAGTACTTTGGTAGTAAAATATTTAATTATTTTTATTACCTACAATGATTTTGTAGTGAGTATAAATTATGTTTCAGGTAATATAATGGGACGTAATTCCGAAGCTAACTTATGTTATGTATTGTAATATTAAATTAAATATATTTCGTAATTGTAAGGGGTTGTAAGGCCCCTAACACTATTTATGTGTTCGAACACGAAATTATTAATAAAACGTTCGTAGTGTCTACTGATTGAACACTGATTTGACTGCAAGTTGCAACTTAACAATGTAATAATAACGAAAATATGATTAGTATCCAAAATTTGTATTATTCTTTGCTTGCACAGTAATATTTGTCTACTTATAATGCAAATAAAATATTTTTATGATATTATATTACAGTGACATTTCAATTGAATATTTGAAGCGCACGGATCAAAGTTGTTTGAGCCGATTGTATAGCGAGCCGACGCGGCAGCTCTACGCACACAGCTTTGGTCGCTTATGTGTGCGTGAAATTAACGAAGAAATACCTATAGTTGACTGCGCGCAAGGTGTATACGCTCTTAACTAGAAAGCTGGATCCGCTCTTGTTCGCCCCGTCCATATACGTATTTTTGTCAAACTGGTAAATCGAAACAATTGCCGTATCTTCGAGGAATATCAAAATATTGCCCGACGTATTGAATTTACTCTACTCTCAAGGACTAGATACTGGTTTTGATAAGTAGCACTATATGGTTTTTATATCGCGTTTAAAACTATTTAGTATACAGGGAAAACATGGTTTGAGTATTAAAACAATACTAATTTTTAACTTATTTAATTACAGTCTGAGAGGAGTAAGTGTAAAGCAATTTTGAGTAATCTAAAGGAGAGTGCAAAAGCTATGAAAGAAGAATATGATAAAAAAGAAATATTGCGTCAAGAGTTGAAGAATAGCTACGAAAAATTACGCGGTGGAAATAAAAGGTCAATTTATTTATAGAAAGCCACGTAATTGCAAGATGTGCGTTTAAACTAGTGATATACTTTTCGGTAGCACTCTTGATGTACCCAGTATAGTACCCATATAAATCATATTATTATCACTGAATTTTAGACAAAATTATGTAGCAAAATAAATAACGATAAACTTTGGAAAAGCGCATACCGCCGGTGAATCAGGGGCCCTACTCTGTAAATCCGAAACGAAGTTCGAATCTTCGGACGATCGAAGTTTATGACGACCATAAGTATATGAAGGTACATTCGTATCGTATATAAACTTCGATCATCCGAAGTTTCGAACTTCGTTTCGGATGAATATAGTAGGGCCCCTGAAACCCTATTTAAATTAACGTTTCCGAATAGAGATGCCGCCAGCAAATGCTCAGATACGTAACATATTTAATTCTAAACATCTAGTCTGATGTAAACTTCTTAATTTTATCCGATAACCGATTTTAGCCTTTTCCACTTTAATATTGGAACTTTATTTATATTTACAGGTCAATATATACAAAACGTATTTTGGAGATTATTAGTAACGTGGATAAACAAAATATGGAAATAAAAAAAATATTAGAAGATACTAGACAGTTGCAAAAAGAAATAAATACTTTAGAAGGACAGCTAGAACGATGTTTTTCCATTGCTGATGAAACTCTCTTTAGGGTAATATCATAATTTGGGAGAAAATTATTGAATAATTTTTTGTAGTTTAAAAGTATTATTTATCTGAATATTTTACAGGACGCCAAGAAGGATGACCAAGCTAAAAAGGCATATAAATTGTTAGCTTTATTACATTCAGAATGCAACACAATTGTGTCTCTTGTTAATGACATGGGATCTCTACAAAGGGATATAGTAGATTTGGAAGAAAATATTAAAACCGAAACTGCCAAGCGAACTGAAGACACTTTGAGAAAAATTCAATTGGATCTCACCAAGATACAAGAAGAAATGTAATTGTGAATTTATAGTGGCCTTATAACATCATTTTGTTTATTATGTGTTATGAAATGTAATATAAATATGAATAGACAAAGTAATATCTAATGTAATCATTTTATTTGAATTAACATTTAATTTCGTTTAGGCAATATTTCTGGTGGTATGTAATCTTCACTAGTTTCTGTTGATGATGACTTCTTTTTATCAATAAAGGTCTCTGTAAGTTTTTCTTTTTCTTCTATTTCAAGATCTATTTTATCTTCATTCTCAAAGAACCACAGCTTCTGTTCTTCTTGTTGCATTTGCTTTTGTTTTTCCTGTATAATTTGCATGCGCCTTGCTCTGTCTAAACGCTGAGTTTGTTGTTCAAGTTTCTCTTCTCTTATCTTCACCCAAGACTGGTATAACTGCAAAAAATATATAATCAAAATTTAACTCTTATACATTTTGATAGGTTCCATCCATTCTAGTGTGTGCCGACATGTTGGTAAACAGACTAGCTGCAGCTGCCAATATGTTCAAATGCACATACATGACTTTCAGAGTCATGTGTGTATTGATAGTCAATCACCACATACTAAAACAGTGAATGAAAACATTGTGAGGAAACCTGCATACTATAGCGATTTATAAGGATTTCTATGGTATGTAAGTTCGCCAACCCGCACCAGGCCAGCGTGGTGGACTATATGGCTTAACCACTCTCAATGTTACTCTTGATTGTAGAGGCAGGCATCCTCTACAGTCCTGCAGTGGGTCATATGGACTGATACACATTAAAATTCTCTATCAAGAATTTCTATAAACTTTTTACCATCAAGCAGGTTTTAAATGCAAGAGCATGTTTAAAGAGAATATTATTCTGGTAGTAAATGTAATTTGACTGCCTCCGTGACACATTCAGTTATAGGGGAGCTGTCAAATAAGAGAGTGGGTTTGAATTTTGATCTCTGCACCAAAACCAATATTTGTGTAGTCCATAGGTATTCTTTTCAGGTTTTGGTGTTGTGAGACCAAAGACTCTCATAATTTCTGTTATTCAAAATAAATATAAATATTTATTAGACTGTTAGGTGTATTTATTTATTTACCTGTTTTTGCATGGATATGTCATCCTTTTGAGATTGATTAATGGCATTTTCAATTGCATTTTTAATGGCATTTTCCAGTGACAATTCTGCAGGTATTTGTTCAGTTCTACTCAATGTTGTGAGACATTTTTCTATAATATTTGCTGATTCAGATTCGGCACTTAAGGCTTTTTCTTTTCTCAATAACTCTGTTACCTCACTAAATACTTTGAATGATTTGGATTTTTCCAAATCTTCACATAATTGTAACAACTTTTCATATTTCTTATAAACCAACCAACCAACAATCTGTAAATTGTTGCAAAGATTATCTTTAGTCTTTTCAGAAATCCATGCTAATGTCTTACCAGACAGTATGTATCTATCTTTAATATCAAAATGATCATCAAAGTATGGGTTCCTTAAGAATTTTACTCTAATTTTGATTTCTTCAACTTTTTTGCCTTTATCTTCCTGCAGAACTGGTTCAGGAGGTTGGTATTCTGCTACATATTTATAGCATGCATATTGGCATAGTGTGCATGTTATTTTATTAGAAAAGTCCTCTTGAAGAGTGACTAATCCAGCAACATCTGCTGCTAAGTCATAGTTACCTTTAGTAAGCAATTCGTTTAGTAACATATTGGCACTATAGTGATCAAGGAACACACCAAAATTTAAAGGATCCTTTAATATTTCTATTAATTCGTCAAAATATCCAAATTGAACGAAGTTTCTAATAGTAGCGTGTGATGTCGACTCCAATGTATTACCAGTGTCAGCTGAAAGTCTCAACTTATGAAGGAGGTCTTTGAGCTCCTCTAGGTTAATAGGATCTTTAATTGCATTCGCAAATATATCTATATCTATAGCACTAACAGTTCCTTTTGATGTATATGTCAAGTCCAACTGATTGTAAAAATCATTTATATTTATTTTTTCTATTATAGGAGATGATTTTGCCGCATTCCATGAATCAGTACATTTGTACTCATCGGTTAGAAACGATCGGCGTATAATAGGACTTGCAAATATTTTTTCTATGCGCCATACTTTTCCTAAATTTCTTAACATTCTCTTGCTTTTATTGTTTCGTGATAGTTTGTAGGTAATGATTAATGGTAATTTATATTTATTTTGAATTCAGGTTATAATTCGCACTCACTTCGTAACACCTGACATTCCTGACACTGACACTGACCAAAGACAATTATAAACACTATATTAAAATACGGACTCCATGGAAAATATTGTTATCCATTTACATGGCATTCTATTACTAACATTAGCAAGTACCTAACGTCTGTCATTACGTCAAAAGTGACAACCTAACAGAGCAAAAGAAAATGCCCAAAATTGGCCCTACACCTGCCCACTTTACCGTTTTATTACAAAATTATAACTCAATTTATCCACAATTATAGTATCATTTGTGTACTGAAATACTCCGGCTGTTGTTGTTATTTTGTTTCTTGGGTTTGGCAGTTGGCATCACTTGTCAAAACCGCAATAAGTACTACTTGCCCGACCCGACAATTCTCCGTCATTTTTACAAGTCAAACACAACAAACACAAGTTAAATAAGCAAGCTCATAATACGATGAGCATATAAGATTTAATGGTTGTTACAAGATAAAGGTATGTAAAAAGCACAGAATTAGTGTAACGAAGGAAATAACTTCGGTACGAGCTGCTTCTTACTAAGAGCCAGAATTTCAAGTAAGCACATAAACTGAAAAATATATTTTGGATATTTATTAGTTGATAGCAATGCCTTAAAGAAGTTTTGCTGTAATTGTATTGTGGGTTGTAGAACTGTTGGATGCTCCGCCAATGTTATGACAGTTATATGGTATCTCGGATGGGCACGCTATCAAAGCAACATTTATCGTCGTTATTGTTTATGACATGGAATAATATTAACACAAATAATTTCAATATTTATCATGGAACAAATCTGCTCATAAAATAAAACGCCATACTAAGAGTTCGACATCGATGCTACTCCTGTACATAGAGGTATTTTGTGTATCAAATATGTATAATTTTGCCTAACATAATATATTATTGTTTAATAAAATAAGAATCACAAATGTGAAAACATAATATGGTATAAAGAAAACTATGACAACAACGATGTAAAAACTAGAGTCAGGAGAAAATAAAAAGTGTTTTTCCTTCGAACCCCCAAGTTTTGTTGCATCCAATCCTTTTAAAAGTTTTTTACTACATTGTTTATAATATTTTGAAATGTGGGCAGCTGGGGCCGACTTCTGTATGGGGGGGTGGGCATGTCCCTTTGGAGCAAATATAATTGCATACATAAGAAAATATATCAATAATATTATCAATAACAAAAGTTCAGAAAGCGGTCTTACCGTCCTAGGCGATTTCTTACAGACGATCTTGCATGTTGCATGTAGTTTTACGCATAAATTAGACCCACTGCTTGCATCTGTGAAACAATAGATAATAAGTTACTCTTCTTAGCTTAGAGTAATTACCTCTAGAGAGAGCCGAAATGTACTGTACATCGCAAAAATGAGACACACCGATACGAATTTCTTTATGTCAGAATGAGATGCAAAATAATGTTCTATTTCATGTGACGTGCCGCGTTTTGTGGTTGGGCGAAAAAAGAATTTCGCCAGACAAAGCGACGTCGTTCAAGCAATAAAGCAACCTAATGTGATTGAAATAGGGTCTATTTTAAATCAAGGTCGCAATATGGCGCTTATTTTCTTGTGTTGCTAGATATAGCTTTTGATGTCTCATGTGCGGTTACAGCGTGAATCTCTCTAGAGGTAATTACTCTAAGCTTCTTAGTCTGTGACATTAAGAGTCGGGATCAAGAAGCTTTTATGGACGCAAATGGAGATTGCATTCCGTATAAAACACTGTCACTGTTGCCTGCCATCAACAAAAAGGCATGTTCATTCATTGTCACTCTAAAGAAAAGGATAGCAGGCAACAGCAACTTCATTCAAGTCAATATTTTTGTGCTTCACTTTTATATACGGAATGCAATCTCGATAATACAGTAACTTAACAGGAGTCACAGCTTGCCTCAATTCAGAGCAGTTCATAAAATATTTCTAATTGCCACATATTATGTATAAACTTGTGCCGAAACAGGTCGACAAAGAATCAACTAAAAATAAAGGATTGAATTTAAATATTTTTTTAGTTATCCATAATCACAGAATGTAACATAACTAGTTTATATAATACAAAATAAATTTTAAAAGTTGTGTTCGTAGACAGCTAGCTTCCCTTATCTAAGAGTCAATAACTATGTAATTTGCTTACCAATCCTCATTCAAAGGATTTTTTTTCTTGATTTTTCCGACATACGTGATCCCCACCAATTTCACGTGTTATAAACCGGCATATAGGTGGCATTTTAATGAACTTATCACACAACAATATTATAAGCACTTCACACTTCTTTTATATTTATATTGTTGAATAAGTAGTAAGTTCCATTTTTTCGTTTGTCAATGGAAATATAAGAAATAATAACGTACGTGGGCCCTCGGACGACCCGTGCGACCCATATCAGTCGCGCTCTTTACCATAGTTTTGTACTGTTTACTTAATGCGTAAGACGAAAACCTATAGACTATAGTGTGATTTCACCTTTACTGTTTAGTTTAAAAATAATATCAAAGTATATATTATAAAACACATGTACAGTAGGGCGATTCACGTATTATAATAAGTTCAGCTGCAGTGCAGTTGCGGTTAAGTATCGATCAAAACAGCCCTTTTCGTATTCTCGTAATACGCTCGCTTCAAGTTCGCGTCACGCGAGCGCTTTAGTGCATTCTACTGCTGGCGCGTGTATGTCAATGTCAAACAAATTTCATACGTCTGACGTACAGTTGACGCGCAGCTCACGCGCAGTTCACGCGCAGTTCACGCGCAGCTAAACACTTACAAGATTACCATTTTGTACCAAAGCGTAAACTTGATTGTAATCGCACCGCAACTTGATTGGCGCGTCAAAAAATTACATGAATCGCACTACATATCTAACACTAACAAAAGAACAGATATAGTGCACCTTTACTTTTTGTTTTTAATATGTAAATTAAAAACGAAAAAAACCTATCCATATGTTTTGTTTTGAGGAATAAAGCTGAAAACACATTATAGTTTTTCATCTTATGCATAGAGTAAAGATCGGTAAGTACAGGGCCAACTGACCAATCAGGACAATGGAACACTTAATGTGCACACAACAAAAGAATCCATTGTTCAGTAGTGCGATTCACGTATTATAATAAGTTCAGTTGCAGTGCAGCTGCGGTTAAGTTTCGATCAAAACAGCCCTTTTCGTATTCTCGTAAATTTGACAACCGCTTTCAAACACGCTCGCGTCAAGTTCGCGTCACGCAAACGTTATAACGTATTCTACTGCTGCGCGTACATTATGTCAATGCCAAACAAATTTCATACGTCTGACGTACAGTTGACGCGCAACTCATGCGCAGTTCACGCGCAGCTAAACATTTACAAGAATACCATTTTGTACCAAAGCGTAAACTTAATTGTAACCGCACTGCAACTGGATCGGCGCATCAAAAAGTTAAGTGAATCGCCCTACTGATCGCTCTAAGACGCGTTGCTATAGTATTTATAGCCGCTTCTTTACTCTATGCGTAAGACGAAAACCTATTATGTGTTTTCAGCTTATGTTGTTTTTTCAGCATTAAGCGTCTTAGAGCGATCTGAACAATGGATTCTTTTGTTGTATGCATATTATAGGTCATACCAAGAAGCTTATACCCAAATGAATGAACAAAAAGTCATTTTCATTCATTGTCACTCTAAAGAAAAGGATAGCAGGCAGTAGCAACGTCATTCAAGGTCAAATTTTGTGCTTCACTTTTATATACGGAATGCAATCTCCATTTGGGTATAAGCTTCTTGGGTCATACGCTTAAGGCGTGGCCACCAAGAAGCTTATACCCAAATGGAGATTGCATTCCGTATATAAAAGTGAAGCACAAAAATTTGCCCTTAAATGACGTCGCTGTTATCTTCTATCCTTTTCTATCGAGTGACAATGAATGAACATAATGTCATTTTCATTCATTGTCACTCTAAAGAAAAGGATAGAAGATAACAGCGACGTCATTCAAGGTCATATTTCTGTGCTTCAGTTTTCTAAAGGGAATAACATCTCCATTTGGGTTTAAGCTTCTTGGTGGCCACAGACTACATAGAAAGAACCTTGTAAGTTCCATTGTCCTGATTGGTCAGTTGGCCCGGTACTTACCGCTCTTTACTCTATGCGTAAGACCAAAACCTATAATGTGTTTTCAGCTTAAGACGAAAACCTATAATGTGTTTTCAGCCTTACTGTCAACTGTTAAAACTTTTATGACTGAAAAAGCCACTAAACAACCAGCCACGCTACTCGCTCGCTAGTTTATATTTCATAGATTAATATAAACTATATTGCGCTAGTATACTTCTTAATCAGTGCACGCTAGAAGGAAGTTCAACTTTGAAACGAATAGTTTAATAATAATATTTTGCATAGTGCAGATTGCAGTTGTCTGTGAATTGTAATCTTCGAGCCTACCGTTGCTTCGGTGGAAATAACCAAACGACAATATTAATTTCCATAAACAGTGCGAAGATAGTACCTGCTGTAAGTATTGGCGACGTTAAAACTTTTATTCATAATCAACAGTTTGTTTTACTCAACTAATTTTATGTCTGGGCCCAGTGAATATCAATATATCGGCAATAGATTACTTGTTTGAACCGTAGCGTTAAAATGTTTCTACTTTCGGACACTTTCTCTTACGTTTAATAATTGTCGTGCGCATTCTTTGTATTCGTATGTACATTTATTTTATACCATTTCAGATATCATGGCGAATCAGTGGGGTCAAAAGGCAGAAGAATTAGAAATCTCAAATAAAGTGGCTGGACTAGGCCTTAATAAGAAATCAGCTAATCAAACCACGGAGTCAGATGATTCTCCAGATACAGCTAATCCAGCTGATACTTCACTTTTAATGAAAATTATCAGACAAGGCCTGGTTGAATCAAAGTTAGATATTGAAATTCAAAGGAAAGATCCAAATTCACCGCTGTATTCAGTTAAAACTTTTGAAGCTTTGCATTTGAAACCAAATCTACTAAAAGGAGTGTATGCCATGGGCTTCAATGCACCTTCTAAAATTCAAGAGACAGCATTACCAACACTTTTAGCAGATCCTCCACAAAACATGATAGCCCAATCTCAGTCTGGGACAGGAAAAACAGCTGCATTTGTGTTGGCAATGTTAAGTAGGGTAGATCCTACTAAAAATTATCCACAAGTTTTATGTCTCAGTCCTACCTATGAACTTGCAATTCAAACTGGTGAAGTTGCTGCCAAAATGGCGAAATTCTGTCCTGAAATTAAGCTTAAATATGCAGTTAGGGGTGAAGAAGTTCCCAGAGGCACTAAGATCACTGATCACATATTAATAGGAACCCCAGGGAAAATGATGGATTGGGGAGTAAAGTTTGGTATGTTTGATATGAACAAAATTAGGGTATTTGTTCTTGATGAAGCTGATGTTATGATTGATCGACAAGGCCATCAAGATCAATGTATCCGTATACATAAATGCCTACCAACAACATGTCAGATGATGTTCTTTTCTGCAACATATGATACTGCGGTGATGGAGTTTGCAGAAATAATTGTGCCCAATCCAATTATAATAAGATTGCTGCGTGAAGAAGAGTCTTTGGATAACATTAAACAATACTATGTAAAATGCAAAAGTCCAGAAGAAAAATATACAGCAATTTGCAATATTTATGGAGTCATTACTATAGGCCAAGCCATTATATTTTGTCATACAAGGAAAACTGCTAGTTGGCTGTCTGAAAAAATGTCAGCAGATGGACACTCAGTTGCTGTTCTATCTGGTGAGCTAACTGTTGAACAAAGAATAGCAGTGCTTGATCGGTTCAGGGGTGGTCTTGAAAAAGTTTTAATTACTACTAATGTGTTGTCTCGGGGCATTGATGTAGAGCAAGTAACATTGGTTGTAAACTTTGATATGCCAATGGATGTAGACAGAAAAGCTGATTGTGAGACATACCTGCATAGAATTGGGCGTACTGGCAGATTTGGAAAGGCAGGTATCGCCATTAACTTAATTGATTCACCACTTGCCATGCAAATATGCTCAGATATTGAAGCTCATTTTGGCAAGAAAATTCAACTGCTGGACATTGAAGATGCAGATGAGATTGAGAAAATTGGTGCATAGTGATCTTTAATTTTTTTTTTATGTTCAGTAATACCATATATTATAGGTAATAAAAACTATTATATTTGGTATAAAATAAAACCAGCTTGTTACTAGTTTAATTTTTTGTATTTCCATACCTATAACACAAACCCTGTGCAAATTGCAATTATTCGGACTATAGTACCTCACAGTTCATTTAACCTCTGAACTCTGGGCCTGGATCTAAATTATGATTTATATTTATTGAAAATATATATATTTTTGTTCACACAAAAAAGTAGGTTCCATCAAGGGACAATAATCTTTACACCGATACTATGTTTCATAGGTAAAATGAGCATTCTCCTTTAAAAATACACTTATTATCTGTGTAAATATCAATGATTATAGAATAATAAATAGGCATTTCAGATTCCAAATGTATGGGGTTGACAACACTGTTAATGGTTATCATCAAAGCTACTTGATGTCACTAACTATTTACGGCCAATGGCAGTAATCAATCGAAAAAATTAGATTGAAGTCAATATGGAAGTCAATCTAGTTTGTTTTCTACTTTTCAAATGGTCTCTTGTCAAGGTGCCATAGTTTTTTCACTACTGAGATAGATTATTGGCAATACTGCATTGAAAAAAGATTTAGCTGTCAATCTAAAATGGCAAATTTTGGATTGGGATTGTTTATTGGCAGCTACTGTTAATGGCTTATTATTTAACCAGTTAGTTGAAGTATGATAATTGAATACTACAAAATTCTTAGGATCAATATATTTTGCTAATAAATTAAATATAAATATTTTGTACAATAATATATTAACAATTATATTTATCAGCGGGAGGCTTGTCCTGCAGGTTCCGGATTTGCAGCCCCAGATATCATAACAAATATAGCTATTGGTACGATGTACATCCACTGGAACATACAAAAAATATGATGTAGTATTCAAAAATATTAATAAAAATATTTTATGGCTGAAATACTCACATATTTTGCCAGGAATGATCTGTTATCCTTAATTTCCCCTCTTTCTCTGGCTTCCCTTTCTCTTTCCATTTTTTGGATGTATGTTGCAGTATCTGGTCTGTAAATAATAGGATAATTTTCACTATTTCATTTTTTACAGATTTAGGGTAAATTATTCTAAACAAAATGATTTCTTAAGTTTATGTGAATGTTACTCATTGAAATAAAACTATTATTTATGGATTTTATAGCAGATATGGTTTAATTTATACTTACACTGGAGCTTGGTCCACATAACGAAGATAAAACTTGGTGTTCATTTTGTAACCATCTTTATCATGTTGTAGTTGTTGTGATGAATTAGTTACTTGAAAATTAATTGCAATCACTGCACCATTTGGTAACACCCATGCATTGATTACATCTGAAAGGTTATTATCTAAAAAGGTTTGAGCCTTCACTGAAGACAGAAACTCTGTCCCTTTAGTGTTATCTGCAGATGAAACTGTTGCTTTCATAGTGTAGAACCCATCAGACTTTGCTAATTTCTGAAAAAAAAAACATAACTAAATAGAAACAAGCAATTACATTTATAAATTTATTGGAAAGAATACTGTAAATTATGGTTTTAACATAATATATACATGTATTACACTATATATATATATTTAATTATTCAAGATAATCCTAGATAATAAGATCCTATTTAATCTCTAGCTTTCAATTTCTAGGTGCCACTCATAATAGAAATCTTCGATCGTCTAATAATCTTCTTCTTAAGTGTCCCCCTCACAGCTCTAATTTTCTTCACTTCTCGTTTTCAGTCCAAGCGATACTACTGTGGAATGCGCTCCCCCTCGCTATCAGGACGTCCACTAACCGTTGCACATTCAAAATGAAGGTTCGTGATTTACTGCTTAAGGAAGTTGCAGAATCATCACAATAGTTTGTTACTTATATATTACTATATGTATTTATGTGTGAATATATATATATATATATATATATATATATATATATATATATATATGTATGTATATATAAATATATTTATGCACATATATATTTAAGATATATATTTATGTCATAATTATTCATACACATAACTATATATATCCACTATAGTATATAATGTATTGACCCTATATTTGTATGTATCTACATATTAATTATTTATGTTTCTATTTTTTTTTCTTTTTTCTAAAAATTTATACGCCCACTTGATCTCATCTCTGCATCACCCAAAGGTAGACTGGTAGATAATGCCTCTGGCATTAAGTCCGCCTTGTATACAATGTATATGAAGTATAATAAATAAAAAAAATAAATAATAAGTCTTAGTGGATAGTTTGCAGTCAAAATACCAAAAATAAAATCTAGCTTGTAATGAAGTCAATCATCAATATACATTATAAAGTAATATTTTACCCTCAATTCCTGCAGATGCAGTTCACTAAGTGGTGCTTGATCTATGATAGATGTCCCAGCTCGAATGCTTCTTAATGAAATACTTCCACGGTGACAAAAAGCCTCATTGCATTTTAAAGAGTGTTCTATTTTTATGTTAAGCCAGCCATCATAATCAATACAAAGCTGCAAAAAAGTATTCAATGATATGCATTACTCAAAACAAAAAGATACAAAACTCAAGATCCTATGTGACCACAATATTATGAGTCTTGTTTTATTTACAGACAGTAGTATAAATTATGATAAGACATTAGTCATGAATCTTACCGAATTTTGAATAAATACAGCAAAACATAATGCTGTGGTGATGAAGTAATACATGGTCCAACTGAAGTTATGTGCAATTTTCAATGTATTAATTAAAAACAAAGTATGTTAGCAATGATAAAATATTTTTAACCTCTAGGCTCTAAGATTAAAATTGATTTTTTGGTTGGTTTAGAGATTTTGACACTAATGACTAGTGCTGCCAGCGTAGACAGATATATTTTCTGTCTACGGTTGCCAGGTTACATTTTTGAAACTTCGGGACAGGGGCCCTACTATATTTTCATCTAAAACGAAGTTCAAAACGGATGATCGAAGTTTATATACGATAGAGCCACAAAGATACCTGGCCCGGTGGCCAAAAGTGGAAACAAATACGTCATTTAGAATGTCAGTCTATCTGCCAGTCGCTGTCATATCGGCCATTAGTTGTTTACTCAATGTATTTATTTTTCCTGCATTATTTAAAACTAGTGAAAATTGCCGAAAACTTTAAAAAGTGATGCTAGGAATGTTAAACTTCAGGTATTAAATTTTACGTAGGAAGAAAATCGGCTTCAGATACCAATAATACCCTTCGAAAAATTGTATCATCGTGTAGCTGTTGCCACAAGTTTGTGTTGTCAGCTTTTCAAAATAAATTCCACGAAAACAGAACTTTATACGTACTAGTACAATAGATGTTAGTTCATATCCTAAACTAAAATTCATCGTTACGTGCGTGGTGGCCTGTTGGTAAATGGGCCACCAATGAACACAACCACATTTCACGGTGGCTGCGGGTTCGAATCTCAGAGTACCCCTCTGACTTTTCGGAGTCATGCGTGTATTGATAGTCAATAAACACACACAAAAACGGTGAAGGAAAACATCGTGAGGAAACCTGCATACCAAAGCGATTTATAAGAATTTCTATGGTACCTGTGTAAGTCCACCAACCCGCATTAGGCCAGCGCGGCGGACTATATAGCCTGTGATATGGCCTAACTACCCTCAATCGTACTCTCGATTACAGAGGAGGCCCGTACCCTCCAGTGGGACGTGTATGGGCTGATACAGATAACTTTTTAAGGGTTTTGACTTCTTTAAGGGGGAGCGATTGGTTAGAAATCTTGTGAAAGAAAAAACATGCATATGAAACTGGTCCACTCATTTTCCCGACACTATTGATCGGATTGAAAAATCTTACTTTACCCACTTTATTGCTATATCTGTTTTTAATGGCAACACCAAATTCGATTACAGCGACTCTCTCACCGGGTCAGATAACTTTGTGCCTCTATACCTATGATACTTATTGGTCGTTATTGACTTATGGTTGTAAGTTGTAACCATAGACTTATGGTTACGATTAGGGATGTTGCGGATGTCGATTTTTTCACATCCGCGGATGTGAATGCGGATGCGGATTTTTAAAGGCTCACATCCGCAGATCGGATGCAGATGCGGATGTTTAAGATCCTAAAGAGATATAGTATGTGAATAAATATTGAAATAAATCTATTATTTACGGACTTTATCGCGGATTTGGTTAAACTTTTACATTTTTTAACTTTCCGACGCGACGTTTCGATTACTTTACAGGATTCATGGTCTCGGGCAGACTGAGTCATCCGCTCATTGACTGTTACAATTTAACTACCCTTGATTTACAATTATTAAATTAAAAGTTAATTTAAATAGTTTATCTGTTTTTGTGTTCCGATCAAGGCAAAGAAGCTCACTGTTTCTTGATGTCTGGCAGTTGGTCTTTTGGGTTCTGATTTAATTAAGTGTAGAATTGGGTCCCATGCTTGTGCAAGCTTTAAGCCATCTTCTCTATGGAAATTTAAATTCATCACCTCCGTTTTGACCAGCCCCAAGTTCTCGCAAAAGAACATAGTTTCCTGCCCAGGATGATTTGCGAGGCTATAGCTAGGCTAGGCTAAGAACCATTGGAATTCTCAATTTTGAGGAGATGTCCTATCTACGTCCGAAGATGTTCATCAGATCTTCACCATTGACTTAATAACAAGCACCAGCTTTCAATCAAAGTAAAAATACAAATCAAATCGCTTTACCCACTACAGAGTTATGAGGTAACAAACTTAAAAAAAAAAACATTCAGTTGAAATGACTCCTTTACAGGAGGCATAGAAATACGTGTATATGTCGTGTCGTGTTGTCGTGTATACTTCTACAGATATGTCCGCGGACTCTGACAGATGCATCAGCAGATGAATAACAAAGAGTCGTCCACACGTCTGTACATCGTTCATTCTAGAACGAGCCCAGAGGTAACTCGCCAGCCCTGAACTTAATGGAAGACATTGTTTTTAACTTAATTTTTTTGATGAAGCTATTTAGTACATTTTGTTTTTTCCTGTTAAATGTCGAATTACTTACTTTTACAGTAGCTATTTCAAGCATTTTTTACAATTAAATGGCAAGAAGCACACGTGCTCTATCAATCGCAACCCAATCTTGCCGTGAATAGATACAGGTCGTTCGTGCCAAAACACTGATCCGAGCCGCAAAAATCAACATTAAACGGATTCGAGGCGGACGCATCTGCGGACGTTAAATACCTACAACAGATGCACAAATCACACCCGTAGAGGGTCCTCCGTCCGACGTCGGCGGACGCATCAAAAGTCGACTGCAGATGCATCTATTGAAGTGTAGAAGAGACATCAATCTTATCATCAATTCTTATCGCCCCTTAGATTCTTTGCTAATTCCAAAAAGTTCCGGAAATTTTGTTTCATGTACTCGCAACGATTTTGCATTTTTTTTTAAAGATCATAATCAATATTTTCCCAATGTCAAAACCAGTCTGTACACATGTATTCTGATAAATTATGCTCGTTATAATGCTCGATAAGAATGAAGTGAAGTTCAGATACGTATTTCTTTTGAGGATGTTATGTATATATGTTACGGTAAATCTGATTAATTGAAAATTATTAATAATTTTACAAAATTATTAATAATAATCACATGTTTTGGTAATTATTAATAATTCACGACACATATTGGTGAAAGTTATAAAATAAATAAAAACTCAATGTTTTTTGACCAGCAGGTATTTATTTATAATATTAAACACAGTCTTACAATTATATTAATTAGAGATCACACAAACAAGGTTACTTGTGGCAGTGTAAGGCAGAGTGATGTAAAGCGAATCAAAATCAAAACAATAATGAGCCGAAGTGGTAGAATATAGAATAGGGCAGCACGAGGGGGTGGGTTGGGAGGAGTGGAAGGAGAGGGGAAGTGGCGCACCTCCCCTGGTACCACTCCCATGAAAAGGTAACGCACCATTCCTGAGAAATATCTATTATAACAACCCAACCCTTAAAACACTTGTTGTCAATACAAATTAGCTTCTGCATCGTCTCCGGCGCTATGGGAAGTTCAGCCTCTTCGCCCTTGCGTAACAAAAGATAGGCACCCATGCTCACCTCCACAGCTTCGGCTTGCTGGTCACCTCCGGCGACCAGCCTCAGCCGCTGCGGCTCGCACGGTTGCCTATCCTTCGTTACAGCGGGCGGGGGCTGCTCTCCCTCCGCGCCTCCAGCTTTTTATATACACGCTAGGGTCGGTAGCCAAAAGACTACGTGAAGTTGGGGTGTTCCGAGTCGGTTTTGGGGCACAGTCGAACTAACTGATCCATAAAGCCCAGCAACCCTTGGCCACTTATTACATTTATCACTACTAGGGTCAAATTATTAATAAAAAACAGACAAATGTGATTAATTTATCACTTTAACCTCGACTTTCGGTAATTATTAATAATAATCGATAATTATTAATAATCTTCAATTATTCACTCTTACCGTAACATATATATGTATATCAGATGATGTATCTTCTGAAATAACTATATCGTGTTATAAGTTTCCCCACAAATTCTCTCTACTTGGAATTAGACGTAGGAAAGAAAAGTTTGAATCATTGGAGCCAGCTAATATTCATTAAGATTTAAGTTCAATAACGGTATTTATTTCCTTGGAAATTTGTTACTATTTAAAATAAGTACCTGACTAGTCCTGACTCTGGACTCCTGATATAAGATTTCATAAACAAACCGCAGGAACTTATTCAAATACAGTACACAGTACAAGTCATTACGGATAATAGATAAAAGTGTGTAATATTTAATTTTTATTTGTACTGTAGTGAGCTGGTGAAAACGCGGGACATTTGGTATCTCGTATGAGATTCAATTGGGACTCATTTTTCCTATTCATTATCAGCCGAGAGCCAGGAATTTGTGCTCGATATGGCGATAGGCTCGCCACCAATCACATCGTGATCGATGGAACATATTAGGCGAAATGTGGATGTCCAGACATCTCCCCAAACTCCGTCTGGGTAAATGGCGTGAGTTTATGTACTTTTTGAGTGAGAGACTCAGCAAAATGAGAGATTAGGTTTGGGTTTTAAATCTATTACCACCGCCTCTGCACTTACGTCCGGGTTTTTGCCGTAAGGTCACCTAGTAGAAATAATAGTCCACACTCACTACTAAGTAATATATACCTGTTATACTTACCTGTAATAAGTTTAAAAAAAAACATTACGAATCCGAGTACATATTGAAATCGTATCCAGTGTTCTGATATGAAGCCCCCCGCCCATGGCTTGAAAACTGGATCCGCCTTTGCTGCTTTACCTATGTATTACATCGATTACATTTAGTATTTCTTGTTGTATACATTTAATTGCATAAAGCCCGTTAGGTGTTTTTAAATTTTACCCATCTCGTGCAACATTTTAATAAGTCCATCAGAATTTATTTTCATTAGAATAACCAAGGTATTTATAAGGCAATATTGTTGGTAGTTTGCAGCTAGGATAAAAGAGTTTATGTTATTGGAGTCAGTGAGTTCCCGGCTACTAATCAAAGTTACTAATTCTTTGGTGTGACACGCAACTGCAGGATTACAACTGGTGGTTTTATTGACTTTTATAAAAAGTTATAAACTATACAACCTTAAATGAATTTCATAGAAGTGAATAATAAATATATGTATGTGAGCTGATATTACAATACCTGTTAAAGGTCTGTTTATTAGTTGCAATCAAGTACCATCAAATATTATACATCTTTTCAGCCATTGCTGACTATGGTTCTCCTCTTTGATAGAAAATCCAATTGCTATAGTCCACCATGCCGACCTCGAGTAAGTTGGCGTTTGGCGCTTTTCAAAATGCACAAACTTAAAATACCTTGTTAAAATCTCTTTTGTATAGAATAAATAGATATAATTTTCCTCACGATATTTACTAGTACTTACTTACGTTAAGTACGCGATATTTACTACTAGTAATTTATTAATGATTGTAATCCATACACATAGTATGATTTCGAAAAGTCAGAGGTATGCCCCGGGATTCGAACCCGTAAACATCGTGTTGGCACCCATGTTAGGTCCGTTACCAACAGGACAGACGCCTTTATAATTTATCTAGGGATTAATAGTATCGTAGCAAACGAATACCTACTGTAACATCATAGCAAGATGTATAATCGGTACGCTCCATTTGAATACTTTAATATATTAAACCATACATTTCAAAACTTAATTTAGGTATAATAGTTTACATTCATTGCAAATTCATAAAGTTAAATAAAGGATAACAATACAAGACAAAAGAATAGGAATCTTTCTCTAAGTGAAAGAATTTCATAAACCGGTTACATACTACAAATATAGTAGTACCACCTATTATAGTATTATAATATTAAACTAAAGAAATAGAATCAGTTATTTTATTTCATTAAAATAATAATATGAATTATAAAAATCAAAATTTTCAGGTTTCTTCTGTATGTATCTATTATTTTGGATACATCCTTAGATAATTACATTTTCTCTCTTGTTTGAATGTTAAGTAATAACACTTCTATAATTTTGAAACTCAGATCATGTTCAAAAGATTGTTATGCTATAAAAATAAGTAAAAAAATCCTTAGGAATTCGTGTCCAGATAAAAGACTTACGTGCCTCTGTAGAAGGTGAAATTAAACATGAATACTTGCTTTTACCTCTGACGTGGAACATTCCGCTTCAATACATTCGCTTTGAACGCAAGGGAAACTCCAAGAGGGTAATCGGGTTTAGTAACATATATCTCCTTCAGCCTCATCCCCCACCGGATAAATAACTGCTATCATATTCGCGTTATAAGTTGTTAACTTTTTTGTTTCTTAAATTCTTAAATGATTACTGGGATTTTAAAAGACTTGAAAGTACTATGAATTGTATTCATATTGTTATGTCGTTTTTATTAAAACATTATGTATTTGATGGCAAAAGATAAAAGCGCCCAAACTTAGTTTGTGAGTTGTATTCTATAACACCATTGTGTTTTAGCAATTGGAAATTTAGAGTACTTTCAACAGAAATGGTGGTGTTAAATATTTTTTATATCAACAACTTGACTTCTCAAATGCTTCGAAGAATATGCCACACCGACGGAGATTGTTGGTACATATTTGCACAATGAACATTGTAATACGGTTTAGACAATGTTGGTAGCATGAGGTGTTTCTTTGGTTGTACAGGCTGGCAAACGGGCAAACAGGTCACCTGATGGTCAGTGATCGCTGCCGCCTATGAACATACACAACGCTTGGTTCATAGATGTGATACCGACTTTTCAAATCGGGAGGGCAACGGTAAGGAAAACGGAAGGGAATATGAAAGGGGTATTTTGCATCCGGCTATTACACTTACCGAACGAAATGCAACAGTGAAGCTGTCTGTTATCTACCACAAAAAAATATTAGAGAGTGATGGACCCATGCATTTTTGCGAGTGGCGCGTATTTATATGATGAGGTTCAAAACTAGATGCCGTGAGGGCACTTACTTTTTTATAAGTGATAAAGTATACAGATTACTTCGTCACAATATAAACAAAGCTATTAATTCCATTATTTTTAACGTGTACAATACAAAAAAAGTTTATTACTTATAGTCGTAAAATATGTTTTTAAGAATCCGTTGTATCAGTCAACTATCAATTATCATGATAACGGGATATGTGCAATAGGAACATTTATTTGAAAGGAGTGTTTCACAATGTCAAAGCGGTAACTTATGGTTCATACATCATATTGCAAATAAAAACCCGGATATTTGTATTTCAACAAAAGCATCACTTATTTTTCTGTTAAATATCTACATGTGATTATCCTTTACAGAGAAGAAGTATGTGTATTATGCAGGTGATAAGTTGTACTTTATGAAAAGCGTAAAATATGCGACTTAGTGACGTGCACCTTCCTAATTAACTTGAATCGAAGAGTTATACTTAAAAAGAACATTGGCAATGTATTGCAGCAGACGACCACAAATGTAATTTAGCACTAGTTGAAGTGGATAAGCGCGGAGGGAATTATTTATCCCACAGCGACGGCCCAGTCACTGTGACGGAGACAGAGTCGACTCACTTGAGCGCGTTCAGTAGCGCACTCTTCTCGAGCGAGAGAGGTAGCGTGCGCGATTTGCACTTCGTTTTTTTTATCACGTATTAATATAATTAGATAATTCGGCGAAGACCGAGCGAAATTGCGGAGACTATGCTAGAACACCGACTTTCATTTTGTTTGTTCAAGTAGGTAAGTAATAAGCGAACTGAAGAAACCCACCGGCATATGTCGGCAACTTTTGCCTGTCTCATTGACAATATGACACCAACATATTATGATGATTATGGTGATGAGTGTCACTGGGCAACTGAACAGATTACACGTCGCCAACATGATGGCGAGCACCAGTCGCTGGCGCGTGTCGCCGACATAATTATTTTCTTATAGGACGCTGGGTTGTGACAGCGGGCTATATCGTCGGGCCGGTAGGGTCTGCTTTCCTACTCAATCTTCGCCAATTTGCTCGGTCTTTACCATCGTTTATTGTATGATAGTTATCATGACAAAACTATTTTTACCACAAGCAAGATCTCCACGAAACATGAGTTGCCAAAGTAGCATTAACAAATCATATGAGGCATTATTTTCTTATGAGATAAATTTGTTGTTCTGGAATTTGGTATAACTGTTATGGGCCAAGTGATTAATGCGGACAGTATTCATAATGCCCGGGCAGTATGAATATTGCCGAGCCATATTGGGCCAAGTGATTAATTACAATCTAAACTCACCTATTTATCACATTGCCCGGGCATTATAAATATGGCTACATGATGATCGGGCAATGTGATTAATAGGTAAATTTTTAAGTGCTGCGCTGCCGCATTATCGCATCTGCGATATATTGCCTATCTTTTGTTACGTAAGGGCGAAGGGGCTGAATTTTCCGTAGTGCAGAAGACGTTGCAGAAGTAAATCTTTACTGACAACAAGTGTTTTGATGTTAGGTTACTATGATTGATATTTCTCAAGAATGGTGCGTTACCTTTTCATGGGAGGTTAACTAGGGGAGTTGCGTGACCTTCATTATTCATATTGACCGAGCATTATGAATAATGCCCGATTAATCACTCAGCCTATAACATAACAATTGGCCATTAACCAGTTCAATATACATTAAAGCAATAGAGCAAAAGTGATTAGATTGCAGTTTGAATTATGCAATGAAAGGCACGATTTTTTGCACAACGTTTTTAAATAACATTGTTGTCCCTGATTTTTTTAATTTCGGTTTATATCTACGCCAAACGCTATAGAATCGTAACGGGCTTAAGGTGCCTTGAGTTACGAGCTGAACTTTAGAGCGTGCCCCTAATTGAAAAATGCAGTTAGTTTTGCTTTTAATTTGTAATGAGTGCATAGCCAGGGTTTCTTTGGAAGATCATCATGTCTGTTGCAGAATATTGATATCATTTGGCTAATTTTTTTGTTCCAACTTTATTTATAAAAGCAAGACGAAACGATTAATTGTTATTTGAAAAAAAAAACTTTGTTTCAGGATTTAGGTAGTGCATAATTGTATCAGTTGATGGAGGGTTTGCAAAAAGTTTGATATATTCGATAAATGTATTAATTTTTTTGTCATATATAAACTGAACTAAAATAATAATATATTTTATGTGTTAAATAAAAATGGTTTTAAAGCCTATATTGTCATTTGTTTTTAGTAATGCTCAATGCATAATGATGAAATATAATGGAACGCATGTTTGTTACTGAGCCCTATTATGAGAGTTGCGAATTATCTGATAACATTACAAAAAATGAGTAAATATTAATTAATTAGAGTCTATGAATAAACAACAAGTTGACGGTTGTGTAGCGGACAGTGGCTGATGATATTATAAATATTGTGTGCGGGGAACCGTAAAATTAAACAACGCGTTGCCTACATGTGATGCTATGACGAGTATACGACATACACTTTAATAATAAACTGAGCACAGTATGCTTTTACATGAAGTATCACTTGCGTGGGAAAATACAAATATACATCACATGTGTATATTCTATATCTACCTATATGTATAATTTGGTATTTGGGTATCTGTAAAAGAGTTATCCATAGTAAATATTTATTGATATATCAGGTTGTATTTCAATGAGAGAAATATGTGTCAATTTTTGTTTGTCCTATTTTTGTTATTAAGTATGCATCAAAATATTTCACTACCAGACGTAGGGCCAGTTCGAAGTCAGTCTGACTTCAGTCTGAGTGGCTCGACTCTACCTGAGATATTTCTATCGTAGAAAATTGATGCGAATAACGTTCGTCTCATTCGATCAATGAGGTTTTTGGTGTTAGGCCACCTATCCTACTTTTCAGGCACTCTCCGCACGCAAAGGTCCTATTTAAGTGTATCTATATAGCGTGGCAAAAAACCCTGTCCAATCAAAGCTGCGCATTTGAGTCTAAAATATACGAAAAAAAAATATAAAGGTTAACATAATTATCGTAATTTATAATACACAGTTCAGTATCAATATTACCCTAAAATCTAGCAAAGTTTTAAATTCTATTATCAACACATATTTTGACAATTCTGAAATGTGCCGCCGTCGTACTGCACGTTGCTTATTATGAACGAATATCTCCTTTAGTTTTTTGCCAACTTGTATAGATATTTTTTATAGCTGTGAATGGCGAGATAAGCCTGCCGTTGTCCTGATCGTAATCAATAGGACCACTCCTGAATAGTAGCAAAACCAAAAACACCTTGAATTACAAAGCAATGCTTGGCATGCCACTGCGCTCGCCACCCTGGCACATAAGATGTTAAGTCTCAATATGTCCAGTAAGTAGTTACTCTGTCTACAATGTCTTTCAATCCAAAAAATAACAGTGCATTTACACAGTTCTTTGGTGAGTGAAATGAAATGAAATGAAACTAATATAATATTGACGTAACTTACATTGAAGAAGCAATTTACAACATTAAATATTTTAAATGTTATTACGAAATATTAAGAATACTGTGTATGTAAAAAAGGGTAGTAAATTATTATGAGAAAAATATTTAAAATTAATTCCGTGTAATACGCATAAATAAAACATGAATTGTCAATAAACAGCTATTGGCGTAATAAACGAACTTTCAAATCGATTTCCCGCTCGATAAAAAAAAACATTAAATCTCGTAAAACAAATATTGCAATCTACTCTAAATTAATTAATATTGACGCACCAACGTGCTCTTGATAGCGTACATATGTAGTGAGAGGGGTTCCGTGTCGCTGCGAGTGTGGTATGATACCAGCACGGCACGGCCAATATCTATCTGCTGCCAGCTATCTACTACTCGATAATTGGACATGTCCAACGTAATGACATTTTCTCTTCAACAGAGCACCTATACAAGTACTGTTAACATTGTTTACCGTTTGTGCTTAGAATAAACACGTTAATGGAACTACATATGCGTAATGTAACTTCTTAGTTAATTAAAATATACCTATATATTTGTGTTTTTTTTCCATCAATATAAGGGATCAATTATAAATAAGTTTCATGTGTATGCTAAAATTATTTACTTAAGT
Source organism: Hyles euphorbiae (assembly GCA_023078785.2). Classification (NCBI taxonomy): domain Eukaryota; kingdom Metazoa; phylum Arthropoda; class Insecta; order Lepidoptera; family Sphingidae; genus Hyles; species Hyles euphorbiae. The sequence goes on along the minus strand of CM041041.1, from coordinate 8,046,798 downwards.
TTTGATTCTCGCCAACCTGCACAACATAATGGAAAATTTTCTGACACTTATTGACACTTTTATTCCAATAATCTGTAATTAAATTAATTATGTTTTAAATGATTCAATTGTTCATAACATGTCTTAAAAATGTCACTTGACAATATCTAGGTATATGAAAATTCAGTTCCAAGATTAAATAAATTTAATTTTGCACCAAAATATCGCTGCAAACTTTCAAAACCAGGGTGAAAGCATACTTCCTCACACAGAAACACTATGCCGTACTACATTATTTATATTATGCGGCCACGCTATAAACAGAGTTTATTTTTATTTTCTCTTTATTTTTTAAGTTTTTTTTTTTACATTTTTATAAGTACATATTAAACAAAACGCGGTGGTTAGAAATGTAATTGAATTATTTTTATTATCATTAAAATATATCAGTTTTTTATAATGTTTTTAATTATAATGGGCATAAATGATTAAATACGATAAGAGTTAAGGTAACAATAGATTGATAATTTTGAAACAGGAGCATAGGTAGGTAAGAAAAGGAAGCCACATGTGCGGGAAGAAAGGTCGCAATCTACAGCATTGTGAATTTGTGACATCACAATGAACACTTTGATGAGCACTTATTCTCAGCGGCATGTATGCCTGCTTTCACAAAATTTCCATAAAATTTCCTTGAAAAATCTCTACGAAAAAATGCAATGTAAAGAAACAAGGAAACTTCATTAGCTGGATGATTTGACAAGAATAATGTCGTAACCTAAGGGTTCCATGAAAAATAAATTAACAATGTCATCGAATCACTAAAAGCAATTCACGATACAGTGTTCTAAGTTTTTACTATGTTGAATAGTAAAAGAGTCGGAAAATGTTTTTCATTGTGATTTGGAAATAACGCATATGAGATTTTATTTAATGAGAATAAAATAGTCCTATTTATAAACTTATTAGCAATGTGCACGGATATTGTGGGTCTTAGTATAATGAAATAGCTTTAGGTAATTAAAAATAATTTTGCATATGAAAAGGTGCCTCGTTGGGTATAATATTAATTTGTATTTATTTTAACTTCATGTATATCTTAATTAGCATGTTGCATTGTTAACATTAAGTTAATAATGCTGGTAAAATTCATATTCTAAAAGATATAAATACGATTTTCATTGAAACGATTTCTCTTTTAGAGGATAGAGCCTTGTCTGTTCCTGATATGGAATAGATTTCATTTTGAGTGTTCGGCCAACATTAAAAGGTTAATCGTTCACATAAAACATGGTACAATAAAGAACGTTTCACCATTCATGAGGCATACCGAGTCAGACATCTCACGTTATTATACTCGTAAAGTTCGCCCTTTCCTTGCATAATGACATGACGAATAGCTTTCGCGATATTTTTGCTTCTTTATACGATGAGGTCATTATGTGCCAGTGTGACGGTGGGGGAGGATGGAAATTTGCTTTTGGCTACTTTTTAACCGAACATCTGAGGAAAAAAACCTACGGAGCTACCCCAACTTTAGTTACTAAAAATGAGAAACATTGTGTCTACGAGTACAAAACTTTTGTTGCGCTAAATACACATTGGGAGTGTATTTTTGGAGGAAATTTAAAACAAATTTGGTCGTGGAGATAATGGAAAGCGTGAGTTTCGAGTAATAGAGAACGTGCGGTTGGCAACCCCTGCGCGGGTGAAAAAGTACAAAAGTTGTGCCTGCCTGTGTATAAATTCAGCTGTGAACATAAACATATTTATTCCGCCATATATCTTCTGCTTGCATATTACAAGGGCGGCCATATTACGGACGATCTACTAAATCTCTTCTGAACTAAAATTTACGTTTAAATTTCGTTGCAAGCACAAACTTTTTAAAGAACCAGTAGGTTGCTAAATGAAAGTTTTAAAGTGTAACAATTTCATTGAATAGTCTTTTTATACAACTCACTTCAACTTTTAGTTCCTTTCAATTTCGATTCATAATTCTTCTTTAAACTTAAATGCAAGTTAAAAGCTTAAAATAGTACTGGCACTGAGCATTTTCTTCCTATTTTATTATTGTGACGTTCAATTTACTCCGCGAACTTCGCCCGAGAATGTTTTATTACTTTCGTTATAGTAAAATTTCCACATATAGTAATATTTCCCATACTAGTATACGTATAACACTATTATTTAATTAATTTTCGTCAATATCTGTTGACTGAAAGTAAACTTTACAGTAGCGATGATGTTTATTACATAGAAAGCGGTCCTGAGGATTATTTTGTTGAAATGTTGTATGTACAAGCGGGCGACATAACAATGAAGTGTTTCTTTAATAATTTCATAAAAATAAACGAGCAAATCTCCTCTTCAGCGGAGTGGGAGAGCAGTTCGTGCCTGGAATAAATTTCTTCAAAGGGATCGTTTTCAATTTCATGGCTCAATCTTCGGGATCTCAGCGAGAATATGTAAAAGGGCATTTGTCGGTGTCAACACAGTGTAATGAGCCCCTTTCGCATTAGCTACGTGCTTATGGTGATCTTTATACATCTTGCGTATTGAAGTGCTAGTGCTACATATTGGTAACGCGATGTTAATATAGGTCTTCATGATTACGAGTACAATTTACAAGAAAAGTGCTCTGAAACTGGTATGGTGGTAATTTTCTTATAACAAAATCATCATAAAACTGCAGAGCCGATATGTTCATTACACATAGTATTGAAGTTTTGTGATTAACGCCCGAATACTGGAACGCCAATCAAATAATAAGTTGCTCTTAACAGCGTACGGCCCACTCAGCCAGTACATTTAAGCGGGATTAACGTAGTTAAGCGCACATTATATTTAAGTTGTGTTCCAGTATTTGGGCGTAGATCTACAAAAAAATAAACATGGAATCTATTAAGCAATCTATAGCCAAAATCTTAATCAATAATATTATAAACTGGTATTATCTATTTTCATAGCCGTTAATAATAAAAGTGCTTTGAAAAATCAAAGAATCAATTAGGAATGAAGTTGTGCAATAAATAGAACCTTTTAACGAAATGAGAATTCAGTCGAGATATGCGGTTATTCACAGAAAGAAAATGCATAGGGAGTGGAAAAAACTAAGAAATATAGGATAAAAAACACAGATATTTTTAATAAGTGACTATATTGAAATACTAATGATGCAACTTTGATGCAATAAGTGTCTTCCAAAAACCAATTACCTTAAAACGTATAGAAATCTCGGTTGGATTTAAAGGAGGATGCCCATAATAAAATCGGTGACTAAATTAACGTTATTCATGTAAAATGAGAGAAATTTTGTCGTTAGTTAAGGACTTAACTCGATCACAAAGAGGCATTTTGAATTCATAATTACCGCCGGCGGGTGGGTGCAACGAGAACTGTTTCTTTGATTCTATTTCACTAACAAATTTATATGATTTATTAAAAGTAAGGTACCTAAATTTTAAAAAATAATGCTTGCACAATTTTTAAATGGGTCACTTTTAAATATTCTATTAGTAATATGTTTTATTCCAATATCTGCATAGGCCAAGTATCAGTGAAATAAAATCCAGTAGCATTGGAAATTTGTGTTGGATCAGGATTCAGGATATAACCGCTTTTTTATAAAGTCATCGAATATAATGCATATATATTGGCAATAGCATTTTAAATAAATATGCAGATTCCACAAACGTAACTTTGTTTTATTTTTATTTTCTAGCCATGTTTTTAAGGTCTCCTCTACATGATGGGCCATCGCGATGGTCCACTATGAGGTACTACTGAATGTCGCCATCTCGTAGTTGTGTTTCCATCATCCACATGGCCATAGATGGCCAACTCGCTGATCCAGCGCTGGCCCATCGTGTAGAGGGGCTATAAAGACGATGGCTATGGATTTATGACTACATATTAATAATGTTTAACAGCCTGCATGGCGCAGTAGGACAGACGCCGGCTGCAAAATAAGAGACTGCGGGTTTGATCTTCGCACTAAGACAAATGTTTGAGGGATCCAAAATATGTTTGTAAGATAGACCAGTCTTGCGTAGTTTTCGATACAAAAATTGATGAATCTTAAGTTAGGGTCAGGAAAATGGGTGTGACTGTTAGTATATTTATTTTGTATAATGTCATTAGTCATAAAGGTAAAAATCATGGAATAGTAATTTATATCTTTCTAAATTGGAAATCAAACCTACAATTCCATTTACAAGGAGAGAGCTTAGCGCTTCGAAGATATCATTATCGTACGGATATTAAAAAGTTGCATCGTGTAAACATTCGCCATACGTCCATTTTGTAGAGATTACCGTGTTAGATAATAGCATACGATTTACTCTCCGTGTAAGTAGGCTTATTATAGGTATTATAAGTGCAATTTTAGAAAATAGAGAAATAGAGCATCCATCATACTTCAAACAATTCCTAAAACGTATAAAAGAGAAATGTAAAACGAATATCTAAATATAATATAAAAGAACACAGCATACAGTCTTATGTTATATTCATACACAATTAACCGAGGAGATAAAATCATTATGTTGTTGGTATCAAACAATAACGAGTTAGGGGAATAGAGGTGTCGCCTAGAGACTGACCCTTTGTTATGCTGTATGAGTGACGGCCCTCTGACCGGCCGCCCGACGAGCCGCCACGTGTCTGTTATCAACATAGAATAATGTGGCATAAACTCAAAACATATTTTGCCAACTTAGACTTAAAAGCATACTACATATACATACTTACTGCTTCGGTGGCGTAGTTCAATTACGGTACGGTAACAAAGCTGGGGTCTCGGGTTCGAATACCGGGTCGGGCAAAGTCAGGAATTTGTGCCCGATATGGCGAGACGCTCGCTCCCTATCACATCGTTGGACGGCACATGCAAGGCGAAATGTGGGTGTCCTGGCACTACAGCCTACCCATTCTGGGAAAAGGAATAAGTTTATGCATATGTATACTGGGTATCTCAAGACCGAAAACGAAGCCGGGTGGTAGTTTTAGTGACTAAAAACACAATGCAACTAAAAATTTCGCAAAGAAACGCGACAATTATTTTTTACGATTTTTTAAATATCAGTCATTTTTGGGTGGTAAATCCATAGTTTTTGCTAAATTAATAATTTAAACTCTTTTATACCTTAGAGTATTTATAAATAAAAGGGTATACACTATTTTTTTAGGAAAAAAATGTATTTACCACCCAAAATGGCCATTGGAAAAAAATAACAAAAAAAAGTTGTCGCTTTTTTTTTGCAACTTTTTCTGTTGCTTTGTGTGTGAAGTCGCTTAAACTACTACCCGGCTACGTTTTCGGTAGCAGTCTTGATATAATACCCTGTATGTATATATAATGATAAATGAGGTACCTAATATATTTCAAAACGAAATTTTAAGTTGTCGTAAATATACAGGCATAAACTGATTTGGGGCTTCTTGGTTGTTTCAAATGTAAAGTTTACTATCAGGTTATTTTATTTATCTCCACGTGTATTTGCGTATGCACGTTCATATTTATAAATGCGGCGAGAGAATTTTTTGAACGTCAAAAGAAAACACGAAAGAGCAAACTCGCATTTACGTCGTGAAATCGCCTACAAAGTGCACATGTTGAAGTACACCAGCCAATCTTCTTTGTCTTTGACATTAAAGTTCCAGCTATTGTGAATTGTTTCAGCAGAACATTTCGCCATTGGAGCTGTAATAACGTTTGTTCAAGAAATCCAAACGCGAAACTATTGCGGCGCGGCTGATGGTAAAGCAGACGAGTGGAGAGCGCGGAGTATCATGAACTCCCACAATATTGTCGCGTGTCTGCTCACCTACACACGCATTCGCACAAACGTTCAATACCTTAGGGGTGAAATCTGGTTATCGCTTTGGTTATTTACAAAAAAAAGAGAGGTACACGTGGTGTTTCTAGTTCACTGTGATTCTCGGATACAATAGTGCGGAATTCCATTTTGACCACAATTTAAAGTTGTAGATTTCATAAGTCTATGTTAAGCCATGTCATATTTTATATGTTATGTAATCTTAATTGCGTAATTAAGTGCGTGGTGGCCTGTTGGTAAACGAACTAGACGCGGCTGCCCACATGTTCACGGTGGTCGCGGGTTCGAATCCCAGGGCACACCTCTGACTTTTCGGAGTCATGTGTGTATTGATAATCAATCACCACGCACTAAAACGGTGAAGGAAAACATCGTGAGGAAACCTGCATACCATAGCGATTTATAAGAATTCCTATGGTATGTAAGTCCGCCAACCCGCACTAGGCCAGCGTGGTGGATTATATGGCCTAACCACTCTCAATCGTATTCTCGATTGTAGAGTAGTCCCGTGCCCTGCAGTGGGACGTATATGGGCTGATACAGTAATCTTAATTATCTATAAAAATATAAACACTAACTTTATCTGGAGAATTGACATATAGACAATATTTAATATAAATTTGATTATCTGATTTTATCCTATATAGAACAGTAGGAAAATAACGCATAGTCTATGAGACATTCGTATTAATTATTTTTGGCATTAAAATTATTTGAAAACACAAACAAATCATCGTAGATTATGTCCATATATATATATATATATATATATATAGTCAAGACTTGGATGCCTTATGAAAATAAAATTTCAAAGGTATTGATACGTCACAATGAGCAGAAAGAGACCTTGTTGATGAAGCTGTGTTCGACATGGTGGCGAGGGGTGAGGTGAGATTGCGACCCTTCTGATTACACAATGTTGGCTTTCATCCCTTGTGCAAGTCGCGCTCCGGAAATCTTTTGTGATTCGACTTCGGTTATTGTGGCGTGGCATACTAATATGAGGTAGGTGACGCCGCTGAAATATGTGAGCGAAGAAAATCACTTGTCACAGTAATCAACGCGCACCTTGTGGCTAAGGCGACGAGCTCGACGTTTACCAAGCAGCTCTGCTTCACGCTGTTGTTCAACACCGCTCAGTTCCTGTATCTCCCGTCGCTTGTTATTTACATACATTTTGAACGGTAAACTTTGTAATAAGGTTTCTTATTGGTGTTGTTTATTTTATTAGTTTAGTAGTGTGATCGTATTTTTTTTAAATTTATATTTAATTATTCTTTTGGACTTTGGTAACTATTTTGCGCAATACTTTATCACGTTTGAGCTCTTAATTCTTTTAATACCGAATAAAATTATTTTTTTCATGTAATTATATTATTTTGTATTTTAATTATGATGCCAGCTTGGTGGACTATATGACTTAACTACTCTCAATCGTATTCTCCATGAAAGAATAGCCCCGTGCCCTGCAGTGGGACGTATATGGGCTGATACAGTACAATCCAACTATACATGCTAACTTGTTTCATGTAATTAGGTAACTATGTAATATTATGTTTACATCCTATATTTAATGTTATTAACGATTTACCAATATTTGGCCGTGTTATTTCAGAAGCACAGACAGAATTAATTAGCTTAGTTTAAAATCTTAAGGTATAATTATGAGTATTGTGTGTGAGTTTCATGCATTGCTATCGCAGGCATGAGGCAGCTTAGTAAGCACGACAGTGGTGTGGCGGGGAACTAAATTAAATTTGTGCCGCCCGTCGACTCCATGATCTACTGGCCGCTACAGACGAACTATCTATTATTTATATACATTTGTTTATGTCTAGCCTAGTATAGTGAAATACGCAAAAATAGAATTGTGAGACCACAATAAATCTCTCTCGTGTTAAGCTAGTATCAAAAATAATTAAGAGATTAAGCAAGAAATTTATACATGAATGAGTGGTAAAATTAAATTCATAATGTAGCAAGAACGTACCAGAAATAAGGAGAGACTTCTCTTTTTTAGTCCTCCAGAACCGAAAAAATAATCTTAGATCGTAAAAACACTTGTCGAGCCAGTGGGGTAGAGTTTTTTAATTATTTTTAATATCAAGTGTTTAAATAATCCGCTAATGTATCCACAAAACAATATTGACGCATTAAAAGATTATTGTCTCAATATCAAAACGCAAAGAAATTTTAATCCAAGACAAACTTACATTCTCAGACTAAGGATTTAAGTCAGTGTGTCAGAAGCTCTCCGGGTGTGTGTCGCTCCTCTGATAAGAATACGTAAGAGCATAAAAATAAAAGTTCACATCGGAGGAACAGGGAAAATGTCGCGGAATAATATTTGGGATTCCAGTTTTATTTGAGTGCAGACCCTCTACGAATGGAGACAGAGATTTCCCGAGATGGCCCTATCAAACATTTATGGAGTAGCTACATAAAAGGACAACACTTAAGAACAGTTTCAATAAGTGTTTTGTGCTTCATGGATATGTTTGAGCTGATGATAAATTAAACTTCCTTTTTTTATTGCATGTATAATGAGATGAGCATTCCATTCGCCTGATGGTAAGCGATACGACCGCTCATGGACAGTAGCAAAACTAAACAACACCATCAATTGCAAAGCTATGCTTGGCATTCTATTGTGCTCGCCATCCTGAAACATCAGGTATTAAGTCACAATGTGTCCAGTAGTTACTCTGGCTAAAATGGCCTTCAAACCGGGACACAACAGTGCATTTACACTGCAGTTTGGCATGAGAAATATGCATTACGGTGGCATCTACCCAGGCGGCCTCTCTCATATGAGAGACCTATCACCATAATATTAATAATTCATCTTTTTAAAGTCTTTGAGCGGTGTAATTGTATTTATCATGGAATGATCACGTATTCTCCCGTATGTCGGCATGTGGACCTACTAAACATATCTATGTACATCCTATTAGCAGATCAATCTAATCAACGCGATACCGTTTCGCTTAGTTGTCTATTCATTGCATAAGCAATACATTTAATCACGGCCAAGAACAATATAATTTACTATCAGTTGGTAAAATTAATTTACGAATTAATTGAATAAGATATTAACTATTTGTGGATTATAATATTCATTTATATAAGAATTATAAGCATATTTAATGATATCCATAATGCGAATTTAATTTATTTCAAACAATTGATTTGTTGACAATATGGCTTGGTGTTAACAGACTTATAATTTGCTAAATATATAATATATTGTGTCCATACAGAAGAAAGATACACATGGAGGGTCATTAAAATCAAAACGATTGAAAAACTGTAAGAATTGTATTTCACATTTGAATTGGAACCGTTTAGATATCGAAGCGGTTTGGTCGAGCGCGGCACAAGCAACTCGTATAAATGCTAATCAGCCAATTGTACTCATGCCTTGATTAATTTAAAACATCCAACGGATCCGTTCTCTGTTTAAAAAACACACTTTTAATTCCTATAAGTTAACAATCATTGGGTGCTTTAAAAATGTATATATGTATTAGGGTTTATGATTGATATTAGGCATAGGCACATTTACTTTTCTTAAAATAAAAAAAAGAACGGGTATTTCGTTATTTTTTTGACACGAGCTTATTATATTGAAACACATTTCTAGATTTGAACATACGAAGCGACAATAACAGTTCACACTACAGTATTTAATATTTAACGCTGGCATAAAACGCTGCCTTTTGACTTCTTTGTCACATCGTTCATATAATATTTATCGTTCAGTAACAAAGAAATTCCATTTTGGGCCAAATGCGCAAATAGTTCGACGTTTGAATTTCCCTTGTGTAAATGTTATTACAGTGGCGCTAGTGTGCACGTGAAACATTCCGCAATAACAGGAGAGTCGACGCTTCGACAAAGTGGGATTGGCATTAATGTTAGCGAAGGAACAATCGTTCTACCTTTAGAACACCTATACAATACATTTGCATGCGAACTTCAATGAAGTGCAACTTTGTGGTATTATATTGTAATTAATGTTATCCTGGTCTGTAATGTATACGTCCTGTATTATTATGGTATAATTTAAAGCAAATAATATTTAAAATATGTGACACGTATGACGACCGATTGGTCTAACGGCTATGATGTTAACTGTGCCAGAAGGTTATATTCGATACCAAACGAAATTTTTATGACATATTTATCTTTATTAGATACTTGTTTAGGTTTAGGTATTTGTTTATATTTTTCTATTTTAAGGTTTCCGCCATACACTAGTTTGGGGAAATAATAAGTATTATTTTCCCACACACGAGGAAATTTACTAAGAAACTAATAATTCTCAGCAACCGTGAACCGTTTGTTTAGTTTGGTGATTGTACTTCTGGAGAATGACATAGGGTAGTTTTCATCCGGGAAAAAATCACAATTCCCCAAGGATAAGCGATAAAGTTCATGATGCGAGTGGAGCCGCGGGCGGCGCAATAACACATAAATACAAAATGGAGTACAGAGATTATATTTATCAACGTCGCCAGTCACCTGTGTCCACCAGGTTTCGTAAACAAAATTTGTAAAGTTTTTACAGTAAGCAAGATAGACAGTTTGGCAAAGTAACTGAGATTAATACGACGTGATTGACACATAATAAATTATGTTATATCATTTTTATTGAGATTAATTTGTAGAGCGAACTTACATGTAACATTCTATTTACTTTGAGGTTTATTCGTTTCATATTTATTACCTATAAATTACAACACCTTTAATTCAAAATTTTCTCTTCCAATAGCAGTTTAGACATGATATGCAAAGTGGGATTTGGGTTCTACATATTTTAATGTACACAGTAAATACATATAGGTACAGAATTTTCAAATATTGGTGTAGAAAATCTTGCTAAAAGACTATTTCGATGGTGTGCAAAAGTGTGCAGGAATCCTATGATTTGCTTAGAATTTCTGACACGTGATTGGGCTCTAGGCTTAAATTGTATCTGTGGGCTGAGGGTGTCGGACAAACTTTGGATTATAACTATCTTCCACTTCACAACTATAGTATATTATACAACGGTCTGTGTTTGCAATGAACGCGTATTCACTTATGAGTTATGATTGTCATGAACAATTTCAATGTTGCAGGTGCAAATATAACCGCATATTAATACTAGAAATGATGCCCTGAAACATTCTACTGTAAAAAAATAGCAATTATATGGATACAAATTATTGTGTTTTTTCTTACCTAGAAATTACCTTAGCTTAGAAATGAAGTGTTTCGTAACTTAGAGAGAAGGATTACTGTCTCAGAATTTAGAGAAATTATTTGGAAATAAAAAATGGGAAGTAATTTTTGTCTATGTCTGTATCAGCCCACATACGTCCCACTGCCTGGCACGGGTCCCTCTACAACTGAAAGTACGATTGACTATTGAGAAGGGTAAGGCCATACTTGATAGTATATTTTTATATGCATACATTATTACATAGCGAGTTTTTATAAGATTTTTATACAGGAAGTAATACGGTTAAATCCTTTCCAATACCCGCTCATTATTTTTGAACATATCTGAAATGTGATTCGCTAGGGATATTACGAGTTGGAATAATCCGTATGTCGTTTTCTCTTCATTCTACAGGCCGTGAGATTATCACGCTCCCGCCTGATTATGATTAAGCGCCACCAGCCGGAAAAAAGTGGCACGAATAAAATTAAAATTACATTTTGTACGCCTTCATTACACTTTTATATCCTCTGGAAAGTATTTTATTTACGGCCTTATCTATTTAATAAAAATAACTGTGTCATTTCACCATTTATTTTGTAGTATACAATTTATTTTTAGCTCAAACGTTATTACTTTTAGAAACATGTTATTTATGTTATTTTTATCAGGTATATGAACAAAGTACAATTGCGCTGTATATTTTTCAAAGACTGCGCAATATTTTTATTGAACATTTATTGAAATTACATACGTTCGTTGTTAATAATATTGTTTTATAAATGTTTTGAATATTACATTTATATTTTGTTTATTTCATGGTTTGTTTTGATAAGAAATAATCACGAACTGTCTATATTTGTACATAATATTAATAATGTAATTAAGCGTGACAAAATTTGTTGACTATTTGAATTCTTACAATACCAAATAGTTATATTGAAAGCTATGAATATTCCCGCATATAAAAGATACGGTAAAGGTAGTTGTCATCAGTAGCTCGGTAAACGGAGTTTGCAGACAGGTATGGTGGCCAGGTGGATTTTACAGCCATATTTGTCATCCACATATGCACAACAAAAGCCAGCACATTTATCATATTTATGTTCTTTGAGAGGTTCGTAGCTTAGTTAGTAGGACATTTTGTGTTTCTACTAAGCATTGGAAGGGTGGTTATCTACATTTCGCAAAGGTTGCATTTTTCATCGAATTTTTACGAAAATTTAAATTATTAAATTTTATGTTATTACCGTTTAGAACGTTTTAGAAATAAGCAAGAAATGCTGTAATAAATTAATTAATCAACTTTTTCAGGTCATCCAAGACCCGTAAAAATATATTTTTTTAAAGTTCATAGTCCCGGCAATGTAGCAAATATATCACTATCCATCACTACCGTCCATGAACCTCAATAAAACTTGAATCTTGAATTTGTTGTCGACCCATCAAATCGGCAGGGGAGCTGGAACGATAAAGGTTGTAAGAGGGAAGGGATATTGGGCAATCTCTCTCACCCAATTAAACACGAGAGCTAAGCTGTCGCTTCACGTCGATTTCCTGAGAGAAAGTGGTACCACCCTGGACTATCCTGCCCCTTCATGCTGTGATAGCGTTTTTTTATTGCTATAAATGGTAAGAAGAGCCTGCGTTTGTCTGATAGTAAGCGATATAGCCGCTCATGAACAGTAGCCTAAATAAACACCTTGAATTACAAAGCAATGCTTGGGATGCCACTGCGCTTGCCATTCCTAATATGTCCAGTAGTTACTCTGGCTAGAATGTCTTTGAATCCGAAACACAACAGTGCATTTACATTGCTGTTTGGTGGGAGAAATAGACATTGTGGCGGTAACAACCTGGTGATGGTACCTCTTCGTAAAAGGTTCAAAATAATCAAATCCCATCTCAGAATAAATAATGTGTTCATACTCAAGATAAGGTTCCGTAAAAACAACCATTTTAGTAGTGAAGTATGTTTACACAATTCTTTCGTTGATTTTGTTGGGAAGTAAACAGAGGGTGTCACCAAGAAATAGCAAGTGAGGGACGTCTTGTTCGCTGAAGTTTTTATACGGCGGTGCGGTTTGGGGATACATAACGGACACCTGTGCCTTCATTTGCATAATGTGGTCAAGTCATTGAACTCCGTGCTGGACAGATTTGTCTAACAGTATTTCAGTGCAGAACAGGAAATCATAGGTAGTCTAATGTAGCAATAATACCTTCATACGTATACTATTTTCCACGGGATATTTTTGACAGATTTTTTTAAGAATTAAGAAACACTTTGAGTATCAGTGCCACACCACGAATTTAATTAATTAATAACTTATCCGCCAATTCCGGTCGTTTCAAATAATTAAGATGGCAGCGTTGATTTATGCAATTTGAAATAAGATGCCTGTCACAATATTTTTGTAAGTATAACATTAATAATACCACCTGTATCCGAAAATCTCTACAAAATAGTGATTGAATAAAATAGTTGTTTATAGTACTTTGGAGCGTGTCCTTTCTGAAGGTACCCAGAGGGTCATAAAGGAAGTTGTGTCCGTAGCGACAAATGGGCCGATAAGAAAGTCGTATCAATTTGTAAACTTTCGCAGATACAATTTTACGGATAAATTCTTAGGGGAACAAGCTAATAGATAAGTATCTTATATATCCATATTTATGATTTGATTTTTCTAGTTTTTGAATTGCAAATGAAAAAATATTTAAATTATGCATTTTCTGGCGCTATTGAATATAAAAATAGCGGCTAGCGTTTTGTTAGCTCTTTCAATTAATTCAATCTTTGATGAAATATTTTTTTTTTGTTTTAGTACTAATAGAAAACAGTAGTAAAGACAAACGTATTTACTTCATTTTCAATGTATTTTTTCTAGTAGATACATAGTTGAATACATTTTTGTTATAAATAGAGTATGGGTTTCAAGTCGGTGTTAGAAATAATGATGTAGGCTTTCGTTCACGAGTAGACTGCTTGTGTCTGAGGATTATGATGTTAAGCTATTACGAAACATATTTATAATGAAATGTTCTCGCCATATTACATACAACGTATAATAAATACTTGAATAGAAGATCTACTCGCGCAGCTCCAAAAGGATTCCTATTTTAATTTTGCATCGCTGTTTTAGAGCAATGTAAAAGTAAACAGAGTGCTCAAATATTTACACTTGATTGTCTGTGTTTATTGAGTCATAACTAAAAAGTCTCAAGAAATAAATGTAACAGTTCACAGCTCTTTTTATGTCACACGGAGGATAACGCAAACAAATAAAATCCCGTTTCTACGAGTGTCGTTCGGTTCTCCTCCTATACTGTTATTGTATTATTATGGCAAATACAACATGGAAGTAAATTTTCAAATCAATTCTATGTACAGGGAGTCTTGTTAATATTGTTTAAATTTTTCGCGTGGGTAGCTCAGTGCATTTTAAGTCCAAATTACTATATGTATCCGATGCTGAACATAAAAATGAAATACAATTTATACCCCAAGTAAGTCTGTTATCACTGAGGAAAAAAGTAGTGGTAAAAATAATGTGAGTTAATTCAGATAACCTGTAATATATTAAAATCATCATATTATGATCAAATTTGTCATAAATAAATTGTTGGGCTCGCGTCTCACTCTTCGAGAATCGCAGTATTCAAAAGTAGCAATCCTAATGTTGTCCCTCGTTAGCCATACTGAGTAAAAAGCGCAACAAAAAACAATTTGTTGTCGCTGCAGTTTCAATTAGGGTGGCGGTGCGGTGGTGTAGTTCTAATTACGGGGTAGAGTGGTGGTCGCACGCCCGATACCGCAAAGACTGTCTCACGTATGAGCCTTTCATTACCGATGACCTGGCCTTAAATAAAACTATTCACCCACTAATCACCTCGACGTTTATACCACGGCTACCATGTAGTTCGTAGTAAATGTAGACATTATTTTCATTGAGGTTTGTCTACATGTGTCGTAGATTCAGGCATTTAACAAAACTTTTACTGGTAGGTAAAGCACATCTCAAACTTTTTGGTATAGATGCATTGAATGAAAATTCGTAGAAGTTCCTTACGCAGGGAAAGGTACGAAAATTTATATGGAATTTCGACACTTTCGAAGTTACTGATATCTAAATGTTGTGTTTTACATATTATATTTAAAACTAGCTGTGTCATTCAGGATCCATACAACATCAAACTGTATGTATTGATAAATATTCGTTTTCTCGAGATTTGGCTTGAATTCTGTCAACTTCTGGCGTATTGGCTACATTCACAGATAATCTTCATATTATTGCTTAAGTGTAATCATGCTGTAATCTGTAAAGATGTTTGGAGTCAAATTTCAACAATGAGAACAAAATAAAACAAGATATTACTAAATATTTTAATGACATAATAAAATAATAATACTGATTAAGAAGTGTTGAAAGTAAGTTTACGTAAAACATTATTATTAATATCGCAGTGCAGTTAATTTATACAATAATTCACACATCCTATCTTAAGGTATTTGTAAATCAATCCCTTGAGATTACAATATAATTGATACTTTGGCACAATTCACTGGGTAAATAGTACTACTATCACAAGTAATATAAAAAAAATAGTGGATGTTTTTTATCATCGACAGAGGTCTATGTCGTCATCGTTAGCAGCACATGGAGCGTCTGGTGCGGCGAGGAATAGTTTACCTGTGGCACATGCACAAAGCTGGTACACTTTGGTGCCTCTCAAGCCTTTTTGTGGCTTGTCCGTGACAGAAGCTTCCTTTAAATTGCTTATCACTATGTTTGGGGAATCGATTTTTATCTGAAAATGAATGGAAATTCGTTAATATAACATAAGCTAATAAATATGTATATTATTATAGAAGCTAAATACGAATATAATATATACTTAAAAACTGAACAAATAGTCACCGAAAATTAAAAAAAATGTTTATAAATAAAATGCTACCCTATAATATAGAGTTGGGTAGAGTGGTTCTTTATAATACAATATTAATATTATAAATACACCCAACAGTCACATGCAAAGTCCTGCCTCCACACTAAGGTCGAGACTGGTGTCGTGGGTATCAGAAACTACGTGAGACTTTTCGGTCTCACAAACATCCAGATCCGAAACAAATATCTGTGGACCACACAAATATTAATTTCGGTGAAGGGATCGAACCTGCGGCGTCTCGTGTCACAGCCGGCGTCTAACCAACTGCACCACGGAGGCTTTCAACACTATATTTTATAATGTTACTAGAAATATATTGTTGGAAGATTAATAGTTATAATTATATATTCAACCAGCCAAGTGGTATAGTCAATAGTGGCTGAGCAGCTTCGCTTTAGAGTGGTTGTTGGTTCAGTTCCCGAGAAGGTAATTGTGTGTTTACATAGTCTTTAGACCTATTTTATTTATATAATTTATTGCACTAATATAGAATGGATGAGATGGATAAAAGAAAAAGAAAAATAATACATATACCTATTTAAGTAGTTTCAGTATTTGTGCATGGATAATTTATATATTTTATAAACGTTTTTCTATAATATAATATACATCGTATCGTATCGTATCAGCCCATATACGTCCCACTGCAGGACACGGGCCTATTCTACAATCGAAAGAACGATTGAGAGTGGTTAGGCCATATAGTCCACCACGCTGGCCTAGTGCGGATATACATATTCTTAAGTTAAGATGAATATGTGTTTGAGATTTAGAAAAAATATATTATAAATATTTTGAGTACTCACAGCACCCACAATAGAGTTTAATTTGATATCGTTTTGTGACGTCAGGTCTATGCCTCCAGCCCTGCTCTCAAAATGTATTGACTGCGGTGCTCTCAAATCTAACCGCCTAGTCAGTGACTCCAATCTGTAAAAACAAATAATAAAATAAACATCACTACTACATCAGTACGGAATAAAGGTTACAAAGCTGAGGTCTCGGGTTCGAATTCCGGGTAGAGCAAATTAATATTACTTTGCTAGGAGTCAGGAATTTGTGCCCGATATGGCGATAGGCTCGCTATCATATAGGCTATCATATTGTGGTATGGAACATAAAAGGCGAAATGTGGGCGTCCTGGTTGCACCTCTGCCTACCTCTTCTGGGGAAAGTCGTGAATTTACATATGTATGTAGAACAATTATCCGGTACCTCGCATAAGATATATCGCTCATACAAGTTGCGATCTATGTTCAGTTTCACAACATATGAAACTGCTATTTAATTTGACATTACTAATATTTACAAAATACTATTTTAATTATAAATGGTATTATGGTACACTCACTGCAAATCGGATCCCGGTGGTGCTCTAATGAAAGGCACTTGGATGGCACTTTTGACGACCAAACCTCCAGCGCCATCCACTGCAAATGTGTCTGCAAACACGCGCACTTCATCTCTTGACGCGTGAAAAACGTTCCCGCCGCGCGAGTCCCGCACGTGAAACGCCTGCCCGCTAAACTCTATGTTATCACGTTCTGCAATGGAAAATATACCGTATTGATTTCATTGAATACTATATACATTGCAAATAAAGTGCACGTTTTTAATAGTGGACTGAAATCAGCGGCGTGCACAGAATTATGACACTGGGTATGCGGCGGAGTACTCGATCACAAAAACTTTTTTTTTAATAGTTTTTAGCATAGCCACAGCCACGCGACGGATCTCTAAGTCAGAAACCATGCCAACATAACAAGTCTTAGATGTACTACTATTCATGTCCATCTTCTACGGCAACGCAGACAAAACAGCGATCGATCGTCGCGGCGGAAGAAATTCTAATAAGTAAAATAAAAAACTCACCTAGTCGGCTTCAATTTTCACATATTCAAGGTCCCGGTTAGTTGAGATTACTATACCTATCCCGGTGTAAATAAACGCAAGATTTCGGCCACCTCATTCATTCATTTGATAAACATACATTTTTAACACAAACCTCACAATCAAATAACATTTGAAAAAATAAACAAACATACTAGTAAAAGCAAATGACTACAATTAATATCGAAACTTAAACTGTTAAATGTACACACTTTCAAATGTTAAAATGAAAAATCTTTTAAGAAATCTATTTTTTTTACAAACATACTAGTATAAAATAGTAAACAATGCAAAAACACATAAAAAAGGCGAAATGGCCCCCGCGAAACACAAAACATTTCTATTTAAACAAATAAAACCTTACTAACCAAAAATGCATAATGTGCATAGGTGATTTATTAGATTCCCGCCTATTAATTTTACTAGGATTATAGGCAACGAACATTCCCGATCACTCCCGACAACTGCCGAACTCCCGAGGCCTGCCGCAGGAGTCGCGCCTGTCAATATTCATGGGTGTGTGTGTTTGCGACTGTGCACGGACACCAAAATTACTACACACATGCAAACAAATGTCATGCGGGACGCGGCGGCATTACTTGGTTGATTAGGTACATTATTTTGTTTTGCAGCGCCGCTTGCTTTTCGCGTGGCAAATATAATATTTGCGTGATTGCAAATAGGTGCTATTTATAAAATATTAGGCGTTTTTAAGTTATTATATTTTGTTTATTCATTTATTTACTATAAATTAAAGTCATCTAAAACGTACGAACGTTATAATATAATATCTGTGAATGGCAAGTAATGCACTGCATTTCTGCCTACAAGGAGCGCACGCCCCTGACTGAAATACTCTACTTCATAAATCCCATCGTCTCTTGCATCCAACTGTGTATTACAGGCCTCCTTTACAAACGAGGGTACGACTGAGTTAGATCATATTGACGTAAATGACCTGTAATTAGTGAGTAGACTAGTCCATAAATTGTACAATGTTTTAAAATGCATGTTTAGTTTATTAACTGTTGGTATGTCATTTAATAAATAAATAAATAAATGCTGGCCTAGCGTGGGTTGACTTCGTGCATCGCCGGACTAATAGTGCTCGTCATAGGCCTCTTACGAGAAATTATTTACTTATCGATGACTCTTCTACAAATATTTTATACTTCTTCGATTTTGGCCTGCTATCTTGTAATATTTTTTGTTCTATTGCACCCATTATAATCTCTTATTATGCTGTACTCAATGTACCTATCTATGAATGTGTTGCGGTCAGTGGACGCATTTCGCATGATAAAAATGTTTTTCATTATGTCTATTCTACAAAGTTCGTTGCTTTTAACAATATTTTGTATAAAACTATACTTTTTTCTGCCAATCATAATCCCAATTATCTGGGACTGGCATGCAGAGAAATTGGTTTACAGTTGACGCCTGTCCGACTTTTGAACCGTAGGGAATATATAGCAGTCTCGAACGAAATATTATTTTTAAATCTTATATAAAACTTTAACAGACTTAGTAATGTCTCTAGTCTATCAATTATGTATACGTACAATATATAATATTATGAAATGCAATAAAACAAATAAACATATTATTAAATTGATCTATCTCAAAAACTATAGTATGTAAGGATCTTGATGTTCTACTTGTGCACGGGTGTGGTGCTAGATTGTAAAGAAGAATAAACTTGTGATTCACCTTAGATACCTTTTATCACTTTTTATTGTTTGATTAAGTCAAAATAGTATTAAAGAAAGACCTATATGTAGCAGAAGAATTTCTGTGGTTTTAAAGAGAGAGGGGAGAAAAAGGGAGGTAAGTAATGGCATTTCTCAGTAAAAAGATATATGTACGCGACCACTGCACACAGGGGTACAAAAAACAATATAGTGAGTTTGTGTTTATTCAGTTTTTAGGAGACATGCCTTAACACCTAAGGCTGTTAGAGATTTTATCTGATCTGAAATATTCGTAGCATTATGTGCAGAGTTGTTACTGTATTGTCTTAGCGTAAAATAGTTATATTAATCAGAACCAAGCAAGAAATTCTAAGCAGTACACGACTTTTACCCTTCTTTCAGTGACATTAATGTAGTATAAGAAATTGTGTTCAATACTATGTACTTACTTATCAGCAGTTTGGACTGGGTCAAGTGGCGGTGGTCAGTCACTTGCACGGTGAAGTTCCGGTGCGAGTGGAGGATGATGGGGTGGCCTAACTGTGATGTGATGGTAGACGCCACCAGGTTGTCTGTCACCCACGTCTGACCTTCCAATTGAATACCGCCTTTTACTATTTTAATAGGCCCTACACTGTTCTGTAACAAAAATGTGCGTGATTATTTGAAAAGTAGGAATTAATATTATAATTTGTATATAGGCATTCCCTAGCTTTCTAACATTTTTTCATGTTTTTGTTTTTTTTTTCTTATTTTTCTTTCAATTAAGATTTGGACGGTATTTTAATGTATAATTAAGGCTTAATGCAGGTTACTTGAATTAATATATTTTACTTTTTGACTCATAGTGGAAAGCATTTAGGTATGGAATATCATACACAAAGTTTTCATTCATCGCTGAAGTGTGTGTTATCAATTAACAATGAATACGCACCTAATTGCCAAAACGTGTGTGACTAGGGCTAGAACGGATTTCAGCTGGGGTTCAAACATTTTTCGGAAATACAAGTACAACGCCTAGGGATCTGGGAAAGGGTGATTATCCTAAGAGATAGTCAAAGTCAATATAGCATCTGATTATGGATGGAATTACTGTTAAAGTGGTACGTTCACATTTGTACAACGACTTTTTTCCTTACCATACTTAGCTTTAAAGCGCTTATAATCCAAAGAGTCAGGGCAACGTTTAAAAATATTAACATCATAAGAAACACAAGTATGCCGTAGAGCGTGTTTCTCCTCCAGCCTTTTATGAATGTAGCCGGCATACACTGCTTATTATTTCGATTATCAACTGGAGCAGTTTCTGGTACATCTGTCGGACTACATTCCCATCCTCGGATTGCCCCCGCTCTGGCGTCCGCCACACTCATTTTGTGTTAACTACGGTGCCTTAGATAATTGAAATAGCTGCGGCCCTGTAATAAACGGTTAAAGTTAATGATGATCTAAAGAGTTGCGGTCGCTTAACAGATAACTACTGCGATGCCGAGCGGAGCCGATTTAATACGGGACTCACTCTCTATCATTTTAAAACAGTTTCATAACGTAGTTTGTATATTTCAGTATAACATACGCAACAAAGTGAAACTCGCGTGGAACCGATAGTTCACATTTAAGAGTAATGCAGGTGTAGCGACGAGGGCCTCGTCCGAAATAAACACTTGAGCCGGTGCTTTAAAACTTTCATATTCTTTTACTCGTAAAACTTTATATTTACATAACTACAGTGTGAGCACCGCATGATTTTTCATTTTCGACGCCGCATTTTCGCTATAGGTTGAAAAATAAATTACGCTTTAGCAATTATTTGCATCCCGAGTACAATATACTTCAATGTGATTTTTCAATTAGTTGGCATGTAATTGAATGAAAAACAAGGTAGGAGCGAGACAGAACTTGCGGATAAAGTGCAGTGGTAGTGCACTAATGAACGCTGCTGAGAGCGCTCACCGACTAATGAATATAACACAGACGCTTTTCGAAAAATACCTTTTAAATAGGCTCAAAGGTATATTAAGTAACAGTGCAATGTGCTTGACAGCCGATGTCATTTTGTTTTGCTTACAACGCCCGAGCCGTATTTGAATATATATTTTAGTTCGGCTTTCAGCCTGAAAGGCTAAATTACTCGCTATCATTCAAATGCGAAATTTGTACGATTATGCAAAATTGATTCGTGGACGATAAATGGAAATTTTAGTAGACACACTTCTAAGATAGATTTGGTGCAATGCAATATAGTGCGTTTAGGGTCAATTAGTTTGAACTATATTTGTGATGGCAGTTCGATTTTAGAAATAGTAATTTACGTTGATGCTGCGGATATATGCAAATCATCTAAATGAATGTGTTTAAATATATTTGCATATTGGGAATTTACTTGTATTATTGATATTCTTTGTTCATTTTGTTTGTTTGTATTGATGTACAAAATATTTCCGTCTCTCGAAAATTCTTCGTAGATGTACATCGTAATGGGGTATGAAGAGTAATTATTTTAAACATAAGTACATCACTGTAAGAGTAGGTACGTATCCATAAGTCTACGCTCGCCAAGGCATTGTCAGTAAGGCTTTATATGACAATACAATAGGCCACTTTACCCGTGCAAGATCCCTAAGTGCCGATTCTTTGTACTAAGATTTACTTTAATTAAAATATAAAGACGAGATTATAAAAAAATACAAGCTTGATGTTAATGCTTTATATACTGAAAATATAGTATAATTAGAAAAATATTAAACTGATTTGGTATTATATTTTTTTTTATTTGTATCAAAATAAAATGTATTTACAATGAATGTGCTTGTTTTAGGTGCGAATATACTACACTATTTGAAAGTGCTTAATATAGGTAGCTATAAATAATTTGCGTGTATACTTTACGCACTTAACTGAGCACAGTTGACGCAATATATTAGGTGTTTATTGAACTGACTAATTTGTCTTCAACACTGTTGGCTGCCACGATTCCAATAAAAATCTTAAAAGAGACACTCACTATGTAATATTTGAATATTTTATAGGCTTTCAGTGAAAAAAGTAGTTTGATGAATATATTTGTTAATTTAAGTGTTGTAATTTAACGACGCGGGCGGCTGCATGGAGCGTGTTCTGTGACTGAGACTAGATAAATTCATAGGTGGCGGAAGCAACACTCGAAATATCTGGCGTGAAGCGAGGTGAGGCGGCGTGCTCTAGAATATAATATCAGGCGGTGGAGTGGCCCACGCGACTCTCATCGGCCGCCCGCCCTTCGCGTGGCCACGTCACCGCCACGCTGCCGCGCCGCGCCCGCCCCGCGCCGCCACCGCGCCGTCACCGCACCGTCGCGTCGCGTCGGCCCTCATAATAAACGACATAGTGCGAAAATAGAAGCGAATCGTGTGCTCTCCACGTAAATAAAATTCCGACGTTTGCAACGCTCCTGTCTCTCGCTGGCCGCGTTTCTGTTTTATGAATGTCAGTAGGTAGTACTATCGCGATCGATCTACCGCCGATGGTTTAAAAATAAATAGCGGGCTTTAGTCGGCGTCAACGCTTCATTTGTAAGCTATGTTGTTTAAATCCCACGCGGCTCCGTCGCACGTTTTCAATGAAAAGCTTTAAACGTATTTGGAGAACTCACGGCATTAATAATTATTTTTAGGCGGGTAAGTGTGCGTAACTAGTTTGCAAGGGCACTCGCGTCCGTGGGAGTCCGCGTGATCGTGGAGGAGCGAGCAGGCGGCTCCGGCGTCACAACAACACTGAGCGCGGTCTGCGCGAGCGACGCCAGTGCCGGTGCCGAATCCACCTCGTTTTGAAGTGCTGCATTTTTAATCAGGCGGCTGTCTCGCGCGGGACATAACTCGGCAACGCTACAATACAGCTGGGCTCCTCTCTATTAGAAATTCTAGTTAACGTTAACGTGTCATTAACCGACGTTCATATAAACTTGTAAATAATTAAAGTGGACGCGACCCTGGCAACAGCAATTGTTCCGCGCGCGCTCAACCTCATTCAAGCGAGTTTCAACTTTCTAAACTCATTTTGAACATTTACTTTTATGGACAGTTTATCAATTTGTGAGATTAAACCTTCGAAACTGAATTGATCGACTAATTTTCTATAATTTATGAAATTCGTTTGATTTTAATAATAATCAATTAAGTAAAAAGGCACAGTAAAAAATTAATTAATTAAAATTACTTTCATAAAGTAGGTTGATTTGATTTACGCACATTGTTTCAATTTTCAGTAAGGTAAATGTTTTTTGGATCTTATCTGAAATGTGTATCAATAATTTGAGTAAGTTAAAATATGCACGAAGTGTAAAAATATAGAGAGCAACATAATTAGCTGGACTTATTTTGATCCCAAAAATGTAAGAAGGAGAAATGGCCGACAGTGATTCTAAAAAACTCATGTGAGTTGTTTTGAAACAGGGAAAGTCCAATAAAGCAGGTTTTTTGGTTTGGAATTCCATTTCAGGACTCACAGTTGACTCAGCATAAAAGTTCATAAAAGTTTCCACTAAACAAATGGTACCAGACACGACTGATTTCTTAATATTTTTTAAAAAACATTCAGGATTCGTTGCTATTATTGAGAAAAAGATTATATTTATCATTAATTCCTGTATGTTTTTGATTTTTTTTTATTTACATTTGTATATTTTTCTATTAATTATAAAAAAATCAAATCTCTTAAAAGGTTATCAACAAACTGAAAAGACTCTCCTATTCTTTTACAATTTAACTAACAGAAGTGAATGTAGAACTTCGGTAATAACTATTAAATTAAACCCATAGTAAAGTTCAAATCAATACAGACCGAATCCTAATTTGACATTTGTAGTTTAGTAATTGTTTGGAAAATGTATTTTCGCACTTATCATCGGCTCTGCAATGGAACGCTGTGTAGGCACCAACACGCTTTAGTGCTCTGAGTGATTTGCACGTGTACAGACCTACAGACACGAGTTTTGATTTTTAGATCTGTAACAGTATTCTAGTTGCACAGAATACGCGTTTCATACATATACAGTCGATTTTGGGCTTAGTTTTTCAATTAATGATAATACTGTTATGGTGTGGTTGAAAAGAAAGGGTTTCATAAAGAAAAAATGAAGTGCCTAGAACTTACAAAATGTCTGTAATGCTATATTGTTCTAGACTTGAAGAATGTTTAAGTATTTATTGCTAAAAAATTGTTTGATTTAAAAAAGTTCGTCAATTATCTATGACCTACCTATTTTGTTTTATATGTTTATGTATTTAAAACAAGATATTCTAGAAATGCAAGTTAGTACACATTTTTGTGAGATGGCTTGGTCATTAAATCACTACGCTTGGTTAATCCAGGTCAGTTAACGAATATATTTAGTAATATTTATAGGTCTGATACTAGACTTTCTAGTATGAGACCAAGATAATTAATCTGGTATCATATTTGTTAAGCTAGAAACATATATTTTGAGGCGGCTTCACTACCGTACTCATTGCTAAGTGACCACTCCAGGAAACAACGAATTTACCATTGATTTCCTTCATTTCATATTCAGATAATTGTCACTAAAGCGTCCTAACATCACAGCTGTTGAGCAACGTTTACTCTAGAAATAGTCATATAATAAATCAATGAAAAGCAAATAACCCTACAAAAGATCGTGTTGTTTGCAATAAATTTGTAATGTCCGAATATACCGCGGTTCTCAAGACCTTGGATACAGCGATGAAATGATATTGGATGTCACAGAATGTTTTATTGAGCTGGTAAATGTGAGCCTCGGGGGATAACCACGCCGGCACTTTTTAGATAAGTGCGAGGGAAAAGAAACTACCAATGAACTGTTCGGATTGGTTACTACATTTTTTGTAAGCTCTACCCTTTCTAGATGGAGCCGATAAAGATTGTGTGTGTCTCATTCCTAGGAAAAGAATATGGTGAATAGAACGCAAGTATTATATGATATACCTACCTAGGTGTAAATTGGTTGTTATTTCTATACTCTTATGTTCTTCTTTATCGGCTTGTATAAGCTCTAAAATATTTTTATACGTACTGTATACGTATGTTGGCAAATTATAGATAGTGATTCATTATAAACTTTATGTAAATACCATTGCAAACACACTTAAATTTTGCATTTTAAAATGCTAAAATACTAAAATCCAAAGAGAATGTAAGTTTTCGGTTCGTTTTGCTTTATTTCTGGAGCGTTCCCATTCCACTCTGTTTTAGGAAACAATCCCGTGATCCCCGCGTGATTCTGCATAATTTGACAGCAGCAGACACTGAGGGCTACGTGTCTGTTAATTATTGGTTTATGTTTAAGAAACGCGTATTTTCAAATATTCTGTTATATATTTACTTCATCGCATCTGTTTTAAATTTGTTAGATAGTGTTTATGTATTTGAATAATAAGATTCGGAGGAGATGGAACTAGCAAATGCTTTACTATACTTATTTTATTTTCAAATAAAATAATTTGAATTATGTGGAATAAAATGATAATAACTATTTAGATAACAGACAAAAATTTGAAATAAAACTGTTGATTATCTTGAAACGCAATGTTATATGTAAATATGGCAATGCATTTTAATTATGAAATTTATTTAATAATGTCAGCTGTTAAACCCCGAAGATGTATTAAGAGAGTTATAATTCTGGAACTTCGTTTATGCCAAGTAGAAATAAATTAATGTATAAAGCCGCAATAGTCCCGTGGTAGATCACTCCGAACCATATATAAACCATATATTTAATTAAAAATATTGTTCGAAATAATTAGAATTTTACTATGTCTTGTTATTATTGTATTGAATCTGTGTCAGCCCATATACATACGTCCCACTGCAGGGCATGGGTTCCCTCTACAATCGACATTACGACTTAGAGTGGTTAAGCCATATAGTCCACCACGCCGGCCTAGTGCGGGTTGGCGGACTTACATACCATAGAAATTCTTGTACCATAGAAATATTGAATGTATTGGGCTATTTATATGTATATATTTCGTAATGAATCTCTTCTTTATTGTGTACCGCCATCTATTACCATTCCCGATACTATGCATCCTAAGATTGGTAGTGATTGTTGTTAGCGATAAGACTGCCCATTGTAACTCAGTACAATCAATTAAGCGTAATCGTGTAATTTGATTTAGAAATGGGAAATATAACATTGCTCACGGACATGTAAAAATAACTGTAATAAATAATGTATGTAGTTAGAGTCTTTATCAGGGGCTGCCATACTCAGAGATATTTAACGCTTCATTTTTATTGCATTGAGTGGCGAGAAGATTATGCCGTTCGCCTGATGGCAAGCGTTGCGACCGCTCATGAACCGTTGCAAAACTAAACAACACATTGAATTGATGTCAATTATACCGTTCCGTAGTATATTGTGTACACGGTACATCCACGGAATATACGCCAATCCACGATATATACACAATATATTCCCTGTATATCCAGACTGCAACCAAAAAAGAACCCAGGAGGCAGTTTTAGTGACTTCAGATACAATGTAACTAAAACTTTGGCAAAAAAACGTAACGAATTTTTTTTACTATAATAACAGTTTCTTATTATAACAATAATAACAAACTTTTATTATTAAAGATGCTATGGTTCGCAAGGGTTTAAATTATTATTTTAGTAAAAACTCTGGATATACTACAATAACACGATGAAATTTATACCATAACAAAAAACATCGACGAGCTATTTTGCGAATTTTTTATTTGCATCGTGTCTGTAGTCACTAAAACTACCACCCGGCTTCATTTTCGTTAGATGTCTTGATATACCCTGTATTGTTAGCTAATCCATAGTGTATAGATGCGAATATAAAAGTATAATTCTTTGGTAGCCGAGAACAAAACCGCGGCTGGTTGTCGTCGGCGGTGCGTCCGAAGCCAAAGTTCTCCATCATACCTGCGTCACTTGAAAATTGAAAAACTTTCGCAATGCCTTTCTTATGGAAATAGTTCGCGTTTACATTTGAGTGAGTTGTCATTGTACGGATTCACAGTTTCATTCCAATTGTATTGAGCGTCCTTATTCTACGGCTTAATACTGCGTTTCCTACGTTTGTATGTATGTTGAGCAGAAATAAGGTTTAAAGCATTTACACATTTATTTTCCGATAGTTTTAATCTTCCGTCGATATTCAACACTCAATACATGGCATTCAGCAATGTGCGTGTATAAGAAAGTTTAGATCACCGTTCATATATTATTATTCAATCCACATGTTCTTTTACAATAGTGTATTAAATCTAAACACATAGAAACGATCTATGATTTATTAACGGTATAAGCTGACTTATTTATTGTTTCGCTATCAAAAGTGCGCAGATATTTAAAGGATAGCAAAATGCAAGCCCTCGCGATAGCTCGTGTAAATCCGCATGAAATATTGATACAGTTTCGTGTAAACGTGACACAAATGCGGTAATTTAAGCCACCTGCCGGCGCGCGGTGGCCGCGACCCGCCACTCGCGCCGCGCTCTCCGCTATGCACCACTTTTGAACTGCTTACCTTATGTTCATTTTATTTTTCCGTTATCCCTATATCTATTGATTGATTTGTTGCAATCAATATTATACTTACTTAGCTGTTTTGTTTGCAAAAATTTTTGTTGTAGTCCTCAAATTATATCAAATAAATAATTGTCAATAGATATCGATAATTTTTATAATTTAAAAATTACAGTATACAGTATACATTAGGTACAGCTTTAATTCTATACACCATACTTTCGAGGCAGTAATTAAAAAGAGAAATAATATAATTACATTTTGATTTCAAACGGAGGTTGTGGATAATTACTGAGTAATTAGCAATTTGTAATGTTAACATGTTAGCGTATTAATATGCACATTTTTTATATTGGTGATTAACCGGGTTTTGTATATTTGAAATTAAATTTTCATAAACAGTTAATAAATAAAAACATTACATTGTTAATATATAATGTATTAAACGCATTTATTTGTTGACGGAATGATGCCGAGCTGGTGTATCTATTTGTTCATAACTTTCTCTCGTTTAGTAGCATCCTAATCTGATACAATAGATCTCATCGCCTCCGTATTTGTTCTCTCCAATATTTACAAGAACACGTGTTGTCTCAATACCCGTGTTGATTTAGGACTGATATTATTGAATGAAGTGTCTGCAAAGGCTTAACACCGTCCTATTTAACTTTTTCACTATACTTTTGTGTATAACCGTTATTCGAAGGGTCCGAGAGGTTATTATTACGTAAATTTATTAAATAAAATACAGTCGAGAGGGTGGGGTCAGTCGGAAAGAGTCCACTAGTAATGGTGCAATCATCTAATGAATGCTTCCGGGCAGATAAGCTTCGATTAAATGGTCTCTTTATTGCTAAAGGAAAGGCGCGTTCCCTTTATGTGCACATTGAGATATCTATTTTAGGGTTCAGATACAACGGATATTTCTGTGCCCGAGTAAAAATATTAGATGAAAGCCGATGTAGGTCGTCGCTCTGATTTATAAATTAGTCGTTGTTTGGTTAAAATCGTTGTTAAACTAGATTTAGATACATTAACTACTTAACATTTTGAGACATTATAATTTATAATACTACTGTGATAAGATTTAAAACTAAGCTGGTTTATAAGTTGAATAGTGATTCACTCTTGTTTTAAGCCATAGCAATCGCTATGACATAACTACTCAACATAAAGTATCTACTCGGAATATGCGAGAGGACAGAGCATACATATGTTAAGCAGAACTACAACCAATGCATTAATAATTTAATTTCATACAAATAATATTTAAACAATCACAATGGCGCATAGTTTTGCTCTGATTCACACAGTTATCAGTGGCAGATCATGAACAATCAAATACCGAGCACCATCATTCTTCCCGAATAAACGAGTCATAAAAGAAATTGCCGCTGTTCCACTAATAGCCGGCAATAACATAGTATCAATGTTAAATCGTTGATAAAGGGAGCCGGTTAGATGTAAGATAAGTAAGTGTTGTAGGTGTGTGTAGGTAACACTCCACAATTTATCGCTTGCATATCCTTTCAGCGGGTAGATAATGACCGCAGTAAAACGTTTAAGCACGGAATAACTGCTGCGAGCCGTTATTACAATATTATGAATGGCTTCCCCCGCGGCACCGCGGCATCGTGGCTGCCTACCGAACATTGTGGCTTCGTAGGCTCCTAAAGACTACCAAAACTATTCGTATCTTGCCTTTATTGATCCTTTTTAAACACCTGACTGGCTGATAGGTTTATTTTCTTAATTATTTATGTAGATAATGAGACTAGTGCAATCTTCTTATAAGTTGTGCTTTAACGTTTCTTATGTAACTATTAAAAATGTGTTATTATATATAAAGGTTTAATATAAAACAAGATTAGTACTAACATATTGAGTACTAGTAGTGATTAGTGGGTTTAAATGAAGAACCGTTTTAATGATGCGTAGTTTAGTCAACTGACGCGTTTTTCATCCGTCCTTTGATTTTCATCACATCAAAGGCATCAAAGTTCATCGAATTTAATAGCAAACTATTAAGCTTTTTTTTACAGTCCATGTATACGGCTTAATCTGTCCACATATGGAATCTGTGCAACTAGATTTTTAACCATGTAGTAGGAATATTGGGTATGCAGCGTTAAAACAGATTGCCCTTCAAAACTCAAAAACAGGAAAAGTATTTACTTACAATTACAAAAAATATGTTTTTTATATTCTTAGTTATCAAGAATACCAAAATCAAGCGTATACCAACGCACGTTTTTCCAACACATTGTTTCTGCTCATTAAAAGAATTGTAGAAAAAAAAAACTATTGTGCATTGTTAGCGATGTTCCCGTCTATTTGCGGATAACGTCAATCAATCACTCGTATAAAGATCTATAATAATACAGCACATTTGCACGCATTAATGACTTACGTGCAGTAGTAGAGTTCCCTCCCTTTCAGCGAACCTTCCCTACCGGAGGATGCGAGCTCTGACTTTGCCCCGGGCGGCGTGAGTAATTAGCAACGCTTTCCTTCCGTTCTCCCTACCACCCGTTATGATATGTGTACTGCGTGCTGACTGCTGCCTAACGTGCTCGCATATATTTTTATAAAAACATACTTATTTTGTATCGAGTCTCGCAAATGTATACCCCTTCGCACTGTCCTCGAATGATTACATTTATTTGCGAATTCATGTCCTCACGCGAGACAAAAATGAATTCATACCCACCCGTCAACTCACAAAGAAACTCTAATCAGTCTGGTTTTCACACGCAAATAACCTCATGTGGGTTTCCATTTAAACGGAATAGCGAAGCTTTTATGCTATGAAAGAGAAAGAATCGTCTAATTTTTGAGAATACTTTTCTTGTTCATATTCAAATTGTCATCGCCCTCTAAATTCCTCATAATCCGTCCAATTCTGAACCGTCGAGCAGTGCCCGGGTCGCTGTAATCAAGACGGCTTCAGTTGGATTTCGTCCCCCATACTAGACGAGCGGACGAATGTTACGATTCGTTTTTGAATGATAATAAAACGCTATAAAACAAACCAAACTATTGCAATTAACAGGGTGCGATTAAATTACTTTGAAAAGGATTTGCTCCTGAAATCATAATATGGGCTTTATAAAGAGCACTTGTACTATATTAAATGGAGTGAAACTCGACATGGTGTATGAATGTGTTGCACACTTAAAAAACTCATTACAGGCGGCAACCAGCGCGCGGACGAGTGCCGTCTTTGAAGGCCCATGCCGCTACTGCGGTATTATTCCAGATTATACTGGCTTCCATACAAATGAAATCTCGCTTAAACCCACTGCAATTTCGGAACGAGAAAATAAGGCTCAAAAGTTGTTTTACTGCACTCGCACTTTCTAGGAATTCTTTTGATTTAGACGCGGGAGGGACGTGTTTAGGCGCTCTGCGCGTCGCGTAATCGTGTAAGCGCATGTTCGCCGCACAGACATTTTTCACGCGCGTAATATTGGAAATGCTATTAAGCGCACGACCAGAAAGGTAATTTAAAGGTGTTCACGTAACTTTATCCGGTCAATGTGAAGCGGGTTCTAAGTGAAGCGAGGCGGCTCCGAATAACCATTACATATTTAGTTAGTATGTCCCCCGGGACTGCGCTTGCGGTTCTTGCCATTAGCGCAATTGAGCACTAGCCATTGAAGCGGCACCTTTACGTAAATCGAGCGTTGTATTCTAATAACTCCTCTTTGTTTTTATCAATGGAATTCATTGAATTACCTAGCCACACATTACGCGAAATATATTGCCTATTCGCACGAGGAGGTTAAAGTAAAATATCGATGCTCTGTTGGCTGCGGCTCCGACTCGTATAGATGCAGATGAGCTAACTATTTGTTTTGCCTGATAGCTGGGGCTTGATTAAACCGTGAAACATTTAACGGAGTTCACCTGCTAGGCTTGCATACCTTTGTGGCGCTCCACACTACCGTCTTTAACGCGTTTTAATTGCAAATTATGCGGTATATGCAGTTTGTTTATGATGCACGTGGATCTTGATTGGCGAGAGTTGTTTACGCAGCGGCAAGGTTTTTGTAATCGCCCGGCCTCAGACACAGGGCTAACGTTCACACAGTGATTAGGACAGATAAATGACGGACATTACTTGTAATGAATGTTTAGGTGGTCGTAATCGCATCGCGTAAAGTGTCGGCGCCATTACTTCACAGCTGCTGTTGCCGAGATATTGCCTCAAGCACCATTTACCGTTTTGGCGTGGATTTATTCCCATATACAGTAAAAGGACATTTTTATTTTAACGGATATTTGATCTATAACTATATTAGCGTTGTAGATACGCGTGTTTGTGTTTGAACCTCAGAACATTCGATCAAAAAGTCATTAATATTTGCGTTTAGCTATTACTGAATGCTGATACGTGACGAGGGTGGAAGCAGTTAGCATTTGGTAGGTGTGTCGATGGAGCAGTCACAATTTCCTGCACTTAACAACACAGGAAGCAATTTTGACGAGTCATCAAATGACGGACACCGACTGACGTCGAGCCGACGTCACCCAGATGTCTGTTATTAGTTAACTTTGCAAGACAAATTTAATGGGCGTAATATTTGTAGTAGTCGTTTGCATCTGTTGACTGTTCTGGCGCGAGCTATTCGTTAAATACGAGAATAAAAGGTGTTCGTGCAACTTATTACTTTTGTATAAGTAGTCTGCAACAAAAGTATACAAATCGTCGGTTGATTCCCGGCCGAGAGACGGCGAGCTCGTCATCAAAGTTTGGGAATTGTGGCCATCTGCCGCTTCCCGCGTCGCTCTCTGATTACCATGGAGAGCTTCGTTTAATCGTTTTATTAATACGCCGACAAATCGTTTAACTGCTACTTCCCTACCATTCAGCGTTCGTTCCGTCCGCTCCGTCTTCGTGAAATATCCATTTAGAAGCTTACCTGAGTGTATTTAATGAAATGTATCTACGTATTTCTTCAAATTTGTACTATAGTAAAATATATCTCTTTTCTTGCAAACTATTTATCTCGTAATCATAAAGAATGAAGCAATTAAAGTGTATTTTTTGTGACTTCTTATTTGTACCCATTAATCTTGAATATTAAATTTGGTATAAGACTTTAAAGTAGTTATTGGCAAAGAATGGAGTAAACAAGCAGTAAATATTCAAGACAAGTACCGGGCAGGCGGTAGAGTTGCGACGTAGTTAGTCCAGGTGAGGTGGCCAGCGCACTTGCTCCGTCTCGCCGAACTGCCTGTTATTAGGGATCGTAAATAACAGTATTAAAAGCCTCGCCCTGTTTTATTTACAGACACTACGTGTACGATTTACCCTGTCCACATAAATAATCACAAAGAAATCTCCAGGCGATGAATTGCAGGGAAATTACATCAACGGCTTATTCCGCAATGTTTACATTCAGAAAATTGTTAAGATCGGAGATAGGTGAAAAGCGCGAATGGGAATGTTAGCAATGCTATGTGTGAAATTGACACCCATGTCCAGGCCCATTGGCCGTGATTGGATTAGGTTCGAAGCGCTGTCGGTGCACTGATGCCGAGCTCAAACGTAAAATTTTACGTGACCACTTTCGAAATGTCGACTTTCGTGACGCAATTGCATACTTGAATGCCATCCTCGGGATTTCTGATAGCTCACTACGTGTGCCTCTATTATGCAAATCTGTAAAGCTCGCGATACAAATATCGGTTATTAAACTCAATGTTTGCTGCTCAAATTGTTCCTCCGTAAATCGCAATACACTATTGTGTGCACTGTGCAGTTTATAAATTCTTGCACTGTTACTAATTGTGATTAAACTCAGGCATATTACTTTGTCTTTTCTATACTAAACATAAATCTAGTAATATATTGCAAAGGAATTCCAATTGAACTATAAAGCGGACTGTAGTGAAGCATTACGGCGTCTTTGATCCTCTTACCTTGATGGTACTGCTATCGAAATGTTTTATTCCTGGGCTATTGGAAGAATTCCTTGAACTAATTTCTACAATATATTTTAAAGCTAAAGTCAAAAGCTCAGTGTTAGTTTATTTTCATTTCTATCTAATATGTTTGTTTAATCAACCGTACCTATATTACTTTCAATGTACATTTTATACTCGGTTCTTAAACGTCTATATTATAGTTAATTAAAAAATCTTAATTAACTTTAGAAACTAAAAGTAAAATATGTTTTATTATATTTAAACATTCGCGAATACGTAACCAAAACAGATTGATTATTCAACTCGATGAAAGGATTAAGGTAACAGATGTGAGACCATTTCAACGTTCAGTACACATAATCTATACTTTCTTAATGGTCCAGGCATATTCTTGAAGCCAAATTTATGTGCCATTTGCAGCACGGTTCGTGTATTCGGTTGAATTAAGTAGCTACTTTTCCGTTATGTTATATAGTTCAATGTACTTTACATATTGTAGTATGTAGTAATATTGTAGTAAAGTATACGCCAGGTAAAAATAAAATCTACAGGAAAGGCTAAAGTTTGTCAGGCATTTAAGCGCGGCCATCTAAATCTCATAAGAATGTCTTAATATCCACATCTCATTACACGTTACTTTGAAGAATTATGACTTGGCAGAGTCCTTTATTGGAAATACCTTCACGGGCCTGAAATATTGCTATGTCGTGATGAGCTAAAATTTCTAATTAGAAATTCTTTAGTAAACTTTCTTAAGTTTTTACTTACTGCAACGAACCTAATGAAAATGCCGTGCTGTCAGTCGCTGCTTTGTGCAAAACGAAGGGTTCTGCGTAAATTATATTAATTACTATGTTACGGAACTCTTGTATTAAACTATTGGCTGCGCTGGAGAGTAATAACAACGGTCTTCTTGTTTTTGTCGTCTATTGATTGTGTTGTTTGAACTAAAATATGTACGAGCGTATTCTGAACACCGGTTGGTTCGTTCTGTGTTTGCACAAGAGGTCGATGTTTGGATCGCTCGTTCATTTTTATGAGTTATGGATAAGGTGGGCCCTTTTGTGTTTGCTCGTTTTATCTAATTGTTTGCCCTTAAGGTAACATTATTCTTTGTAAAGTGCAATCACAAAACCTTCATATAACGTACTACTTATTCAAAAGTTTAAGTCACTAAATATTTCATACACCAGAACATTACATTATACAGGCAAAAATTCTGCAAAACATTTGAATTCACAATATTTGTAAAATTTTCATACACAGCGCATCGGAGAGAAAGCGTAGGATCCCATAAATTTCCGAACAACATTTCACAAGTCCATTAAGTGATTTGAATGTAATATTTACGTGAATAGTCGCAAGCAGTTTTCGAACGGAATGCGGGGACGATACCTCCCTCGTTACCAGTGCATTAGACGTTCGTGGCAAACAATTACATTACCCCTGCGTGCATAGTTTGGCAAGGGACCAATGTTGACTGCCACTCGTTCAACACGCCTAACTACTGTCTGCTGTTATTACACCTTCAATTTCACTTTATGATCCTTCTTCCGAAGTATTCTTATTTCTATAACATGTTCGTTATCATATTTATTAGTCACAACATTTTTGACAAAATTTGGCTTTGGATACAGACACATTTTTAATGCCATTTTTAGGGCTGTATAAACGATACAATAATTCGAAAACATCAATAGGTATCGATAACCCAGAAAGAAAGTAGCAAATCAAAAAATATTATAAAGCGGCTTGTTTTTCTACAGCCATTTAAAAAAGACGTCAGAGGAGACCATGTTGTCTAAAACAAAGAGATCTTGAAGAAATGGAGGAAATAATTTAGTTCTTTGTCTTGGCAATATCGGGCAAGCGACTGTGCCCGGCGGCCATGATGATATTAATCGACGCAAAGCTGATTATGCAGTTGTTTCTAACGTTGTCTTTTAAGAGTTTCAATTTCAGTATTTAGCTATATCGTTTAAATTGTTCTCTTGTTGATTTACTCGCTTCAATGTTTTGCATTAATGCTGTCATCGGTAGTGCTGTCATTTTACCATGGATGTCTGCAAAATAAAATTGGAAACTGTTTTGAATTTATGTTGTTCGAATGCAACTTTTTGTTAAATTTGTTTTGTTGAAAATAAAGTTTTCGCAAAACATATTACATTAACATTGGCTTTCTTCATTTCCTTTGCTTCATTCACCTTTTATGTAGTGTGAAATTTCTGTCCGTTCTGAGAAAATGAGCTAATTTTATTTGATCTTCCCGGTATAATGGCAAGCAGTTACCGTTTAATTTTCGTAACCTAATATACTAGTCTGAATATAATTGTAGCAGAGTTGCAACTCTTTGTACTGATAATGTTAAAACCGTGTAACATATTGTACATACATACATGAGTACGAATAAAAGATGTATTTTTGGATTTCATATAGGAATATATGTATTTTATTCTTGTTGTGACTAATGCAATACAAGTCACTTATTACAGTTTGCAGTTTACGCAAAATAAATCATCTTCATTTTGTTATTATAGATTGTTGTCGCTGTATCGACTTGGGCGGATATAAATTACCACCTCCAATTAGCTTTAATTTATTTCCAAGTAGCATTGTTCGATGGGCCGCACGCGCGGCGCGTGTGGTTCAGTTCTTGGAACATCTGTAGTGGCATACACTACCACATTGCGAATGCACACGGCCCACATAGCAGCCAGCTTAAGGCTCAGCGCTCTATGACAACGGAGCCATACCAAAAGCGTACAAAGAGCTACAATTACCTTCGGATTTGTGCCTCGTCTATTGTTCAGTTCTATTATATTTGCCAGAAGTTTGTATTATATTTCAAGATGCATACAGTCGTCTATATTATCGCAATATAATCGACTAATAAAATAAAAGCCTAAAAATAAAGCCCTCAAGAAAAATTGTTTTGATAATGATACATAAAACGCGGAAAATATGCGTGTGTTTGCTATAAAATGATTTTAATTAGTTTAGTAGTATCGATACAACCCTTAAGGTGAGATTTGATCTCATTACTCGAATGAATTGAATCGGTTCCTAGTTACGCTGTGTACACTGCACTGATAAATGTGACACTAACGATTATGTGATATGCGTAACTAAGAGTCTACTACATCCTAGGGATCATCAGAGGAATGGCATGATCTGGAAAATACTAAAATACGTTGAAATACAACAAGTAATAATGGAACTGTTCTGAATTATTGCAAAGTTAAATAAAACTGTTACCTGATAAAAAATCGCTAATTTTGATACATTTTATCGAAAGATATTTAAAGTTTCACAACTCTTTGTGACGATTTCATATGTGCTAGATTTATTTACAATGTATACATGCATTGTAGGCGTTCATTTGATGATTTTAATTCCAAAACCAACGACCAGCCGAGACAAATTGGTTAGAATTGAGCAAAGCTTACCATATAAGCTTACCCATTAAAGTAAGGTATATAAACGGTAAGAAGACAGGGAAAGATATGTTAACCAAAAAATATTTTCGCTGATTTTATGACCTGATTGTAAGATACACTGAGTGTGCGGTGGCGGGCGCCGGGCAGTGTACGAGCATGCGATTTGCAAGATCCGCTCTATCACTGCCGAACACGCCAAAACAATTTTCACCGTTTTATCCATTTAAACTAAACTTTAAATGCATTTTATTTAATTGAAAAAATATTTATGGTCCAGTTGTTTTCTTGGAATTATCCGTCTGAGATAATGCGGTAGAAAATTTATTACAGAGGAACTATTTGAATGAATAAAAATGTATTGAAGTAAATGTAAGGCGTATGATTCTTGTCGATTTAACTTTATGTGGACATTACCCATGTTCATATTTTAAAAGTAGAGTACAGTAAGGAATTACAATATTTGTAAAGCGAGTGTGAGAGAAACGAAATACTTATATCATTTTGCAGTGCGTCTTAATAAAATTTGACATGAATCATTGTAATTATAAATGTCGAAATAAAAAAAAAGAAAAAGAAAAAAGAAGACAGTTCGTGTTGCTGAGGGAGTTTCTTGTGCCGCTTCTTCTTCACAGCTACAACATGTTCCGAAGCGGTGGTAGCAGAAAAGAACGATTCAAAAGATCCTGTGAAAAACTATTTGAATAAAGAATATTTGGTTTTATTTTGAAATTGTTACAAAAAGTTTTAGTTTATCTGATCGTAAACAGAAGAACTTGTGTTGTTAAAATTAAAATCCAATGACACATAATTATATAGCGTTTAGGAACATTATAGTTTAGTATAGTCACAAGCAAACATCTGCAAAATATTAAATTCCAAAGCGTATGCATTTTTTATTAATTACTAAGATCAACAGAGTATTTCAAGACGCCTTAGAGAAATGAAACTACTTTACCAATTTAAAAGTTGAAAGCATTTTTTCTCTACTGAATCTTTAGAATTATGTACCTATGTCTTCAATTATAATTTAATAATGTCATTAAATGTTACTTATTATTAATTATTATTAGTCATTAGCGGTTACATAGAATAGGTATGTACCGAGCGATTGCGACATAAATGCCAATTGTCGAATTGTGATCCGTGTGTCGGCATTTATTGCATAGCACGTCTGTAATTTGCATACGTTTGAATACTAAGTACCACCAACGTCATGGTTTGAAGCTACTTTAATTGAATAGTTCGATTTATGCTTATTAGTTGAACTTCGTTCGTATTTTATTGATAAATGACTGATGTTTTACAATAAACTGTTCGTTTTTGGATTTTATTATGAAATCACTATTTCCGTATACAATTATTAATTTACTGGTGGTAGGTCTTCCATATGTGAGTGGCCGCCTGGGTAGGTACCACCGCATTGTCTACTTCTTCACCAAACAGCAGTGTAAACGCATTGATTTGTTTCGGTTTAAAGGACATTGCACCAGAGTAACTACTGGACATATTGAGATCTAACATCTTATGGTCGCCATCCTTAGATGGCGAACGCAGTAGAATGTCAAGCATTGCTTTGTAATTCAAGGTGTTATTTGGTTTTGCTACTGTTCATGAGCAGTCATATCTTTTATGAAGTAACTGACATGCTCGTCTCGCCATTCATTGCAATAATAAAAAATACCGACATTATGTGTACATAGGTCCCAAAAATAGATGCTTTTATGATAAGTATCTACACGACACTATCTAAGCTACATAATATCAAATAAGTATATGTATATATTTTTCTTTTGTTGCTCTAAAACCAATATACAGAAAGTTGGTCTAATAGGTATTTTCTAGCAGATATCATTAAGTTTTTTAACGGTTTAAAAAAAAAACAATATATTAACAGACTGAAACCTAAGTCAGTACTAGTCAGCATGTTCAAAACGGATTTTATATGATGTCCGGTTGTCTCTGTAAATAAAAAATAATGTTCACATACAAAAGTCCACAGATAGAGGCTGGCTTGATTCAAGATGGGTTCACGTACTGCAATATGCGGTACTAAGCAAATGTGATGAGTTATTTATGAAGTCTCCAAGCTTTGCACTTCTCTACTACGTGCCTCTAGATTTTGACAGGGCACCTGGCAGCGATCTAAGAACATGCACCGCTCCAGTTCGGATTGCGACTTTTATTCTTTAAAATATGTTATGAAGAGAACGGGGGAGGTAAAATTGAAACTGGTGTCATTACTTAGTATGCATTGGGCGCCGCGACGTGTTGCGATTGCCCCCGCGATGGTATCGGAGCTCAGGTCACGTATTTCCAATTGTTTTCTGACGACGTGTATCATTCTTTTAAATCAGATTCCATGATTTATTGTCGCGTCGTACACAGAGCACTCCCGCAAGACATTTGAAATAATATTTTGCAAAAGTCACAAGACGTATGCGTGTCATTTGCGTTACAAGTTCCCGACTCAATTTCGTGAACGCGAACGATCCTCAGCCGCGTCTTTAGTATTCATGGGCCTGCTGGAGATATGGTGTGACATTCGCAATTTTTGTATCATTAAGAATTCACATGTAAGGGATTGTGGGAAATGAATCGTTACGCGCGTGCCACTCGTGAACAGTAACGTATTGTGTTCCAAAATATTCTTCTTATTTTATACTATGCAAAAAATTACAAATAAAATTGACGTATTACGTTTGATTTTTTGTGTTTACGTATGTAAATAAAGTTTGTATGAAAGGACAAATTGCCGTCGATTCCCGTATAAAGGATTGTAATGTGAATATTAATATTGGTCATCTATTAGCCGTGGCCCGAAAAGTCATCATTTACGAAGTTTTAAATACAGTTTCACGTAGCTATCCATCACCCCGATGTCAATAATGTGTATCAAGCGCGTGTAAAGTTAGGGCGTATCGATCATTTGTAAACTAATTTTGTTCCTTTTAAAATATTCTTTACATATACGTATTGTAGATTGGCTGTAGTGGGTTTATTTAATAATGCTTGTGCATTTGGACACCTCAGTGAAATCAAAATTTCTGGTGGAGTTTAATCCTGAGTGTAGCTTTGTATAACTTTGCCATTGCCGTTGTTTTAGTTATAATGGCTCTGTTTAGAGACTGGGGTTTATTGTTAATGCGATATTGTATATATTGCAAATAAATGAAACTGTTGCACTAACTACGCATATCTTTATTTGTAAGCAAATTTGGTGAAATATATAGACGTCGTTTATTGATATTAGAGGCGAAAGGAAATTTATTACCTAGTCCTCTTATAGATTATAAAATTGTATCACAACACAATTGATAGGCATTATATTATATATAAAGGCCATTCAACAAAAAAACAGCATAAAATAATCCTTTTTGTGGTATAAACCATTAGTTACACTCAAATAAACATCTCACTGAATTTGATAAAATTAAATCATAAATACTGAGCACTACTCAGCTAAAAAAATGCAGTACACTTATTATTTTTCCGAGGTTATTATTAGATTAACAATAAACATGCACGGTTTTGTAGGGATATAAAGATATAACTACTCGGTCCACATGTAGTGTGTTGTTCTTGTACGAGTGTTGGATATGTCCCGCGGCGGATTCGTGCTGGGACCCTACTTGAGACCGTACATTACTAGCCCCAAAAGGATAAG
Source organism: Hyles euphorbiae (assembly GCA_023078785.2). NCBI lineage: Eukaryota > Metazoa > Arthropoda > Insecta > Lepidoptera > Sphingidae > Hyles > Hyles euphorbiae. The sequence continues at coordinate 8,005,672 of CM041041.1, read as the reverse complement.
GCATCAATGTACCGGCCACTAAGTTATAATTGGTTTTTTGTAACTATTTTTGGGCTTATAATTATTATTTACTGTTTATATATATAAATATCAGGATTTTTATTTTTCCACATGAAAGCTTTTCACATGTGCTTTTAAATATAATTTTGTAAATGGAATATGTAATAGAAGAATATCTCACCGTGCTTTATGGTACGATAAAAAAGGTATTCAATTATAGTATTTTTCATTATCATCATCATCATCTCAGCCAAAGGAAGTCCACTGCTGAACATAGGCCTCCCCCAAGGATCTCCACATTGACCTGTTGGAAGCGGCCTACATCCAGCGACTTCTTGCAACTTTAGCAAACAAAATAATTATAGAATATCTGCCAATATCTGTATGTATATAATCTGTGAGATAGATAAAAATAGTTTTATTTAAAATATTTAGCAAGCAAGATATGTTGTTACGAGTGATTCACATTTTAATAATATTGATGGACGGTGCTGGATCCAAAACACGGTCACATATGGGCGGCGCTCTCGACCTCCGCGAACCGCTGACTACCGATTCTATTTTGCCACACAAGCGAACGGAAAATATGTTATTCTCAATGTCCCTTTTGAAATATTTTAGTATTGATTCGTTTTCTGCCACTAGATATCTTGGAGCTATGAAATACAAGCTGCTTTATATCATGTTATTAATACCAGTTAAACATATTTATGATAGATAAAGCAGCGTGGTGGATAAAACAGTGAATTTCCAGCTCAATAATAGTAGAAAAATTAAAGAGGTTAGATCTGCCCATCCCCACGTGACTCCGGCGAGGATTTAAACTTGTTAAGTGTGTTGCATTTCTATTACTGGCAAAATTTATGACATTTAGATCTTCAGAATATTTTTAAGTTAATAAAGGCACCACGCCTTAGCCGTCTCGATAGAGCGGCGTCGTATTTTATATTAAAATGAGTTCATCCGCGACAGACTTAAAACGTGATTACTTCATAACTGTCGAAAAATATCTTATCATGGACACAATGTGGGAGTGTTGATGGATTTTATGCAATTTTCAGTATCTATCACATCCAGCCTGCGATGGCTCGAACCCGTTGGGATTAAGTTCGATCTTTTCGCAATACTTACAAGGTAAACAGATTGAACGAGCCGCCCGCCCGCTCCGCCGCGCCTTTCTGCAAACAACTATCTACAAAAATGTTCGAAAATATTACTTATAATGAGCTACATCTAGACTAGAGTTTGAATTTGTTTATGAAAAAAATTCACATCATGCGTGAAAAGCGTTATTTATTTTTAATGTACACATTAATACTTACAAAAATACTCGTATTCAATGCGGGATTTCAATTTAACATACTTCAGTGTTCTGTTATATAGTATGGTTATTAGTTCTGCCTTTTATACAAAAGTTTCAAATACATAATATAATGTTGTGCATAAAAATACATTTTTCTTATATTTTGACGAAGCAGTATTTAAAAAATGTTCCGAAACGCTAGCGTCTTGGCATCCGGTACAATAGTTTATTCAGTGCCCGTGAATGAGAGTGAAAAATTAATTTTTGATATTAAAATACATTCAAAAATACAATTTCTTTCTAATTTCTGAGAAATTAATAACTTTTCATGCCAATGGTGTTTGAGATAGATATGAGTCTAAAATTAATTGGTATATTGGCAGCGTGAGATCTTCGATATTTAAGTCAAACACCGACTTTGTTTGGACAAATGTTCACTCACAATTACAAGAATGGGTATCAGTTATTCATAAATTAATGTATTTGTGTTATAGAATAAGGATAACTATAATTTATGCGACATGTTATTGTCACTACATAGTGCTATGTCTACCTACCTCTTTCGAGATAGGAAGGAAAATGTATACATAAATAAGTATTTTAATACACAATGTAGAGTCAGCAACATAAGTCGCTACACATTAACGAGATTTTGAATTTATCATCCAAAATAATTATTATTATAAATTTCTTATGGCATTTCCCGACACAGATGACTTTACTTTTATTATATTTTACGACTACAGAATAGTTATTATAAATTTTTATTATTAAAAAGGTTACCAAAAAATGTGAAGTGCGTAGCGACTTATGTTGCTGACTGTAAGTGTGCAATGTGCATTATATACGTCTTACTTATAATGTAATAATTATTTAACAGTATATTAATATCTCAAAATAAATAATTACATTGTTTAATTTATTTGAAGCAATATAGTGTAAACAAGCAAATATAAACATCGCGGACATATAAATTCTTGCTGTTTTACAGCTAAGTCGCAAGAAACACTTTCAGACTAACTTCACAATTTTTTGCCCTTTTTCAATTTACGACGGAGCAATTTATTTCAGTGAGCAATTGCTCTTACGGTGTAATGTACTCTGGTCAATACACATTAGATTGAATCATTTCTTACACCGTTGAACATAATATCTAAGTCGAAAGTGTCTCGGTGCAATCGATACGTAATTTTTTCAGCGATTCAAAACAAGGATATCTCCATGTTGTGATGATATGTCGAAACGTGCGTGGAATAAATTTTTGTTCATAGAAACCATTTTCAATTTCACGGCTCAATCTTTGTATGCTCGGGGTGAATATGTAAAAGGGCATTCGTTGGTGTCAACAAAGTGTAATGGTTTCGTGCTAGCGCTCGCTTGATCTATGAGTTAGAATCGAGACCGATTTTAAATTGAAAAAAATATTGCCGGTCTACACTTGATTGAGAGCACTATTGATTTTATGCGACACTGGACGATTTTTTGCACACATTGTACCTGCACGTGGTTCTTAGGAAATGTATTTAGTTATGAGTACGTCTTTTGCATTTAGCTATTGTTATTTATCAATATTGTTTCTTGGCACTATACACAACAGGTCCATAAACGTCTAGTTTTTAAGTTTTTAAGTCCTTAATAGTATTTAGGTAATAGAAAAACAATATAGTGATAATGATAGTAAAAGTGTATGAAAGTGTTGAAATATCATTATCCTTGTGTGTAGCAAATGTTCTCGGAATAGGCAGGCAACGACTTTTGACAAATTATTTAAGAACGTGTGTTAGGGGACGCGGCCTGTTATTCGGATGATTGATAGTGTTGATAGCAGCCGGAAAAACGATTCCTTTTTTCATATTTTTCAGAATTAAACTTCGCCCTTTTGTGAATACAATACACTCAAAGACTTTTATGGCTAGTAACATTACCTCCGAGGGGTTGTGATCAGTTTTATATTATAAATATTTTCAATAACATTGAATAGGTAGTTTTCTTTAGTTTTATATATATGTATACTATACTTTTAAAATTGTATGTTATTTAAGTTGGTGTATAATAATAATATGTATTAGTTTACAATCTGGCTAAAGTTGCAGAAAGTCGCTGGATGGATGGATGAAGACCGCTTCCAAAAGTTCGATGTGGAGATCCTTAAAGGAAGCCATCAGCAGCGAACTTCCTGTAGCTGAAGAGGAAAAAAACGAAGATGATGATGATTAGTTTATTCGTTAAATGTCGTAGGACAATGATTTATTAAAAATATAACTAATTTACTGATGCAAGCAAAATGCATTATTAAAGTCGTATGCTTTACAAAACATTAGTATATTTGCGTTGTTCAATATTAAATATTAGGCTAAAAAGTTAGAAAAAACATCGGTGAAATATTTCAAGTTATTTGCTATCCAAGCATTGTAACCACGTGGCCCTTCGCTCAGCGCTTATTTCACATTATAGGAGGTTATCCATCATCTTTATATCGGACCCTGTTATGACAGCCTAGTACAGGTTGCAATGGATATTAAGCCGAATTAACAACACTTTGTGATATTTTGACGTGGAGTGATGTCCAAATCGTGTAAACGAATTGCTCGCAATAGGCCTTTAGGCTTTTTGTAAAATAAAACGTATTTTTGACAGTTTTATGAGTAGACATTTTGATTTGAATGGTCATTCGGCTTTACCCATGGATAGATATAATCCTTTCAAGAGGGTCAATTTAATCCGTCTTATCTGTAAAGTATGCATGTGTCGTTTGCTTGAGTGGTAATTTTAATTTTATGACATGACATGACATGACATGAGTACTGTACATGATTATAAAAATTAAAAATAGATTATGTTTCTGTTTATGTTGTTCAGTTCGAAAAGAAAAACATCTATAACAAGATTAAATTGATTTTACGCAAAATAAGAGGGTGCAGTGACAATAATAAGAAAAATACAATAACAAAAAAAATGTTGTGGTTAAAAACTTTTAATAAAAGAAAGAAAATGTAATAATATTAGAGAAATGGTCGGGGTGTTTACCGCTGTTGAACACGTGGGCAGTGAAGGCAGCGCGGTAAAGGCGGGACTCGGCATCGAGAAACCTGCGTCTCCCAAGGGAAATCTACACAACAATTACATCTCAAAAGCTACTTCCAATAACACCCGGCCAGCCTTTAAAACCACTGACGCGACATGCCCGCCATTAATACAACAGTAACAGTTCTATACAACGCAAAGGCAATCATAAAACCTACACAAACGATACTTATGTCGGAATGAGAGGTATTATGTATTAACGACGCTGCTCACTTCTGTAAGTCGGTTTGTGATAATACTATGAATATTCAGAGGCTCCGGCTGTCCCTGAGGATGGAACCCTTCCAAGCATAAGAGAGAAATCGCAGATGGAGAGTTTCAAAACAATATGATATTATCGCTGCGTTTAGGCGGCCCTAATAAGATTTACCTCAATATTAATGCGCATCGCGGCGTCCATTATTTGGAGGCATCTAAACACAGCCGCTGTATTCCCTCGCTTTTCATTTACAAACCTTTCATAATAGCCATTTGAACGTCGAAGGTTGAGCAATAGCGAAACTATTATACTCCACTTGTGTTTATGATAATAATAGTTTGTGTCGGACGATAACAAAGGACCGGGCCCAACGTTACAGAACAATCGTGTCATACAACCTTTACTTTCATAAAAGAGCGGAATGATTAATTATTTTTCCGACCTCTTCAAAACACAGTCTTATTCTTTTAAAGACTTCCGTTATTTTCCAACTCGATGGAGGTGAGAGGGTGATTTTCGTCTATAAATTAATATTAAATTATGGATTAGAGAGAAAAATTTATTTTCGTTGGTATTTTTACATTTTACTGCCGTTTGTTTACTAGACGGGCGGTTTTTGGAGTTTGATTTTGTTGATATTGTGTATAAAACTGTTTGTGTGTAGGCATGCAGTATGTAGGCACTAGGCGGTATTGTTTTTGCAGATCGGTCTTAGTGTAGTGGGTGAGTCGGGCGAGCGAACGCGTGAATTCAATCTAGCCGAGCTCACGCGTTGCCGACCGACGCGTCGCTTTGAACAGGGCCACTAAAAGCGAATCGCCGTAAACAAGAATTAACGCTAAACCTGCATCGACCAATGCACTCTCCTTTATGGTGACATGATAAAAGCTTCCCGTTTTGAGTGCTGACATACACTTCAAGCTTACATAATATTATATGTGCTTCATAAACGTATTTTTTATTTGGATTCACCCCATGACCTAAGTTTTATGGGATTTTTGTAGGTATTTTTTGTATGGGCTGTTTAATATTTTAAAACTACGGCACAATACAATAGATATCGGGTAAGCCCATCGAGATCGTAAAGAGGAATTAGCGTAGGATTGCTATCCGCCACAACGCACCCTTTTATTGTTGTGCGATATCACATACCTAGCATGGCATGATAACGATTGCATCACGACGTTTACGTGAGGGTTAACGCAAATTGAGATATGTGCGGAGACACGGCCGTCAATCAACAATCAAACCACTCACTTGGATTAACTTAGGTTTACTAAAATTAGAATCACTTGCGGCTTTACGCGCTAAAACTTTTTTAAATGTAAGTGATGAGGTTTTGTCTTGATATTTTTATTGTCTATGTAGATAAGCGAACTAGACCCCTGACTGATTAGTCGCCTTTTTATTAATATTCATGTCTAGAACACAGACCTTCCTCAAGGGTTTATCTAGAGATGTGTTGCTCAAGTGCGTGGTGGCCTGTTGGTAAACGGACTAGACGCGGCTGCCCACATGTTCACGGTGGTCGCGGGTTCGAATCCCAGGGCACACAGGGTGTGTATTGATAATCAATCACCACGCACTAAAACGGTGAAGGAAAACAACGTGAGGAAACCTGCATACCATAGCGATTTATAAGAATTCCTATGGTATGTAAGTCCGCCAACCCGCACTAGGCCAGCGTGGTGGACTATGTGGCCTAACCACTCTCAATCGTATTCTCGATTGTAGAGTAGGCCCGTGCCCTGCAGTGGGACGTATATGGGCTGATACAGTTACAGTGTTGCTCTACCTAGGGCCATATGGAAGATCTCACAGACTCAACACTTTTTGTACTGCCACTTGATCAATACAGTTAATATATTGTTTAAAATATTATTTATTGTTTTAACCAAAGGAAGAATGTAAAATAACTTCCATTCAGCATATTATGATGAATATAAAATATGACAAGAATATTCGAAACGTTATAAATTTGGATGACAACGGACGTTTTGAATATTATCTAGGTTGTCATAGGAAGACGTATGTTCGTTTCTGTCGGGCGGCCGGTGGGTTAGGTCTTTAGCCCGGTAGATATATTGCACAGCGTGAGCTGATCCGATAGCATGTTTTGCTGTGAACTGGACACTGTCTATGTTTTTAGGTTTCTATATTTTAGATATTTAAGAGTGCATACTTTTGTCAAATTAAGTTATAACTCCACTGAATGGAATAGTGATTTGACTGGACAAATTAAAGAATTTGTCATATTTAATTTGTTCACATTGGAATTTATCTGACGATTTAATATTTACGATAAAAATTTTGCTTGAATATAATTGTTGTGTGATGATATCCACGGCAGTGGTTAGTCGAACTGGTCTATTGCTTTATTAGCAACGTTAGTTAGGGATTATTTATTTAAAATGTATTAAGCCGTCTACGAACGATAAAATGAATCTTGCAAATAGTTGTTGCATGCAAAGCACTTTTAAACAAAACGTATTTTACGTTCACCACTGGCATGATAGCGGCGAAAGATGGTGATGTGCATAAATAGGTATTGCTTATAACCACAGATACAGACGCCATGGCTTGTAGTCGCGCTTCTTTTTTTGTTTGTTTTTTTCCGGAAGGGTAAGGACATGAACGTCGACAGAATGTTAAGTATTACCTTGTTAACAAACTTTTAGATAGTTTACCGCATCATTACTATTCGACTATTTTTTTTCGTCTTAGATAGTGTTTACTAAAATATGCAACGGTATTACACATACATAAGTACATTCCGTCCTACGAAGTGATAGATGTTAAAAACTTATTAAAAGGTGTTTGTAACGTTATTCAAAATGTATTTTTGCGTTCTCATATTTTATATTAGCTATTACTTCATAATTAGTTTTTGACTTTGAAATGCATTAACGAAATGGTGTAAAAATGTTATCATAACTTTTTAATCGCGAATTTAATTGTCATTGTAAACATTCCTGCTGTGGCAGTATTTTTGCCAATTCCAACTAAAAAGATAGAAAATTTTGAGCATTTTAAAGCACGGTCATTTCACGAGGCGCACAAAAAGCCACCTCTGTAGGGTTTGCGTTCAAACTAAAATTTAACTGCTCGCTTGAAATGTATGAGGCGAAAGGCATCAAAGACTTATTCACAACACGTCATCGACACGTAACTTCGCCATAGCTGACGGCTCGGAGCTTTGAGGGCAATATGTACTTGTACATGGTGTTAAAACAATTACCGCTTTACTTTCACGCAGAATGCCCTTATTATATAAAAGGTAAATTATAAGATATGGTAAAATAAATTCATATTATTGCGACTATGTACATGTGTTTGATGAACAGTTAAACTATCCAAATAATAAATACATGATTAGATATCGTGTTTTTATTTGCGCGAACAAGGCTTATAAATTGATACATGCTTAAGCATCTGTGTATTCAAGTTCGATCCTGCTACGGTACTAAAACAAAGTTGATAATTTATTACACGTAATACTGTTTCTATCAACAGAAACGCGACATAATTACGACCGACGCAAGAGTTGCGGTTGTCCTATCGAAACCAATTTATTACATAAAGTTGAACACCACGAATCGCGACCGTTCTGAGTGAAAGCTTAAAGTTTCAGTGAGGCAGTTACGCTCCCCTTCCGGACGATCAGCGTAAATTATTCCCCTAGAAGAAATCTCTAAGGGCTGAATGACGGATAAGGGACGAGTCGTTTTATTGCCTACACCGGCCCGCGTTTGTAGCCGCTTTAAAAATCGACCCCCGAATGTTAATTGAGCGATAATGTTATTCAATACTGAACCGCCATTGATTTAATTACGGACGTCAAGGAAAAAATGTCAGAAAACTGCAAAACAATTACTCACACCGACAATATGCTAATAATGAATCTCAAAATAATTTCCGCCGCCCGTTATAGAAATTGGCGAGCGATATTCTAATAACTGGTATCCTAAATCGTTTAGTTATTCTCAGTTCTAAATGGTTTATGGGTGTAATTTTCCGCGGCTGAAAGGCGTTGTAAGTGATAATTAAAACCCAGTTACTGCAGCTGTTACTGGCATCATTTTAGAGTTTTAATATTACCGCTGCTGCGATAAAAAGGCTAGGTTATACAGAATTGTTACGCGTTAGTTAGCCACGCTTACGAAGCATGCACAGCACCTATTAACTGTAAAAAATAATAATAAGGTGCGTATATTAAATATTAGATTTGGCAAGAGTGTTTGTAGGTGTGGACGCAGTGTCGCGAGCTCGTCAGTCGCCGCGCCGGCTGCTGCTTCCTGCCTTGCCTTTCGCACGCATCGTTGCCTGCAGCGACAAACGACGCGACGCCTACTACCTACGGATGGAATGCGCTCGAGGTATGTTCAACTTTAATACAGTTTTAATCTTTGAGAGATGTACATAATCCGTTTACTAAAAGGGATTTGAAAACTCGTTCCCCTGACATAATCGACACGAATTTTTCACGTATATTTCTTTCACTCGCAAATCCAATTTAATTAAGGCGGGGAACTCGCGGTTAAAATCCTATTTAAGCCGTTTTTATTACCACCCGTCGGGCAAAGACGGTTCGCCACTGCGCCTGAAGAATTTGAGCGCTCGCGAGGATTTCCCGGCTTTTATCTTAGCAGTCCTCAGTAGAATGGTAAACGATCTCAATGCAGATTATTTATTTTAAACGTCGATGTTTATTGAAATACGTCATTTGTTTATATTTATAAGAAAACATTTCGCTTGGCGTTACATTCGGTTCGTACGGTACATATTTGCTTTGATAATAACATTAACCGCATTTCGTCGTAACTCAAGACTCGTGTATCATCTTAATGAACGTAAATAAAGATTTCTCACAACACTTCAAGTGAGCAGTAGCGGGTTTTCTATTTGTTAGTAGAGTTTCATAGTTAGTGAGTGAGAAGTAATGCGATTTTCGAGCAACAAACACTCGCTCACCTTAGCCGTCGACTCGAGGGATCGAGTCTCTCGGATGTTTACCCTCAATTCAGAAAAGATCTAGCTAATCCGGCCGCTCCCAGCGGAGGCTGCCTCTTGATATGTTACTCGGATTTCTGGCCTTCCCGCATTACTGTGCTACCTTTGATAATTGCAATTACATGAGGGCGAAACTTTACTTTTAAATACAATTCATTATATGTCTTACACAATACATGTTATACTTCGTGAATTGCAATTGCACTCCCAATGTAAAGCAAAAATCTGTATAAAAATGATAGCAATGTAATTACCGATACTTACTTAATTTAAAATCCCGAAGAGATTTCGCTTTTCACGTAGCATTGGTAAGAATTTGAACCGGGGCCAACGGCGGCGTGGTAATGATCCGAGAGTGCATGCATAATTTACCAGCAAAGAGCTTGTTTTGTAATGTTATTAGTTGGTAATCTCGCCAGAAAACAGCTAACAATATTATTTTGCGCCGGCTGAAATATTAAAATAATTCATTCCCACCCAGACTAACGATCTGTAAGACATTATTTTTGGTGATTTACATTGAATAATTTCAATTCTGTTTCACACAGATTTAATGTTAAGTTTAATATGCAGTATAGACTTAATAACACTGTTTTTGGTATAAATGTTATTGTTATACTCTAGTTGGAGAAGTTGATATTGTTTTGTTAATATAAATGAACGCGAAAAACTCTAGTGAGATACTTTAATGTATTTTAAACAGATTTGAATACTAGAGTAATAAAACGTCAGGACTAATCCTGTGGAAGCGATGAGCGAGAAATAACTTGAGTCTGACTTTGCAATGATAATTTAATCATGATGTAAGTAGACGTCTCTTATTATTGTCCCAAAGACAATAAAATACCGAGAAGATTGCCAGCATAACGTAAGATACTTGAGATGAATTTTATAGCAAGTTTTATTGCTCTCGTTTAATTGTATTACAATTACATAATGAGTTATGGCTTTATAGCAGCCGTTCTCAAATGGATCCCTAAAAAGTAATGTTGAAATAATGGGTGCACTGTGCAGTGTAACCGTTTAATAAATTGATTTGTAACCGTCGCAATAATTTTATACATTTCGATGATAAAACGGTTTTCAAAATACATTGCCTTTTTCACACGCCTCCAGTTATTATTAAATGTTCATTTATATTGATCTAAAATTTTATCCCAGTGAAATAATGCTGGTATATTCGTTTGAAATGCAATGTAATTACGATAAAGCTAATCTACACAAAATTTAATCCCGTGTTTATACTCTGTTTTCAATATATGAAAGCACTAACAGTAATGACCAACAGTTGAAACAAATATTAACACAGTTCCGCAAAATCAATATGAAATGCGCTTGAATTGTGTATTTGTGAAGAGGTTGTAAAGAGAATGATTAACTTGAGCTAACTGGGAGGTAATCACGTACTTAAACATATTCCTCTGGGTGGAGCCTGACCCAGGCTGAGGACGCAGGGACCGTGAATCCCGGACCACCGATCCTAATATATATAAATAAAGTTTCATAAGATTTATAGGGATAACAAAATTTGATTAAACAGACTATGTAAAGATTTACAAATTTAAAATATTCATTTATGGTTTTTTTGTCAAAGGTTAAGTTTTGCTATTTTTTACAGGTATCTAATTTAATATTACGTAGTACCTACTTCAACGGAAATTATATTTATTTTAAATCGTTGATTTGTTCTAAATAATATTATATTCCCAGAAGCGTTTACGTACGTAAAATATTATTAACATTATTCATTTATTTTCAAAGAAATATTAAAAATTACACCAATTTTAATCTTCACACAAGAACTACACAACGCATCCTTTAGGTCGAATGCTTATTCATAGTATCGGTTATTATTAAATAAAGTAATAATCATAACATTTTACATTTTGTTCACAGAGCCGAAGACATAAAAATATTTTTTATTGGACTTCAAGTTAATTTCTCCAAGAATTCCGGGCCTAGATCGCAATTATGTTTATATTATTGCAAATATTTTTTTTTCTCTACACAAAAATGTAGGTTTCATCGAGGTTCGAAAATCCTCACACCGATACTAAGTTTCATAGTACAATGGGCTTTCTCCTTTGGCCTTAAATCACCATATCATGCCCTGATCACAGTGCACACAAAGCAACAACAGCCACACTATTTAAAATTCTTTGTACCGTGTGCAGGAATTTAGCCCCCATCAAGTTGAGTAGACGCCTACCCTGGACTTGTCAACAGTCAGCGGCACAGATGCGAACCTCGTATTCAGTGCCACGCATCGCAACTGTCGACCGTTTGCACGAGCCGGGTACACAAGTTGTGTTGTTGGTTACTCATTAGTCAATCCCGGGTAGTTGGCTAAGTCTATTTCTATGTACATACGCGGAAAGGTGATACTTGAGTGCTAGTTATGATGTGTTGGGTAAAAACGTGCTTGATATTTTAAAAATAACAAAATGTTAGAGTTGGTAAATGATTTGGGAGTCGGGTATTAAGTATGTCTATAGTAAAATGAAGCATAAGCATAAATATATGTAAAAGTCTCCCGTTGAAATAATATTATCTTACAAGAATATATTATAAAGTGAAAAAAATTGCAATGTTTAAGTAGCAGTCACTATCCTGCTATAAATCAGTGAGATGTACAAAGTCCTTATTCATAAATTGTATATAAGGTCCAAACCCATTGAATTCTAGTTTTATAAGATTAAAAATAAATATGTAGACAGCGTTTAATTCTATTACAAATTCCTTTGAAAAATATTATATACAAATCTACTTTTTAAGGTGTAAGCTTATCAAATGCACACATTTTAATTTTAATTAAAAATGCTCCTTAGGAAAGGAATGGCTATTTGCGATTCCAATGTATCCATAATAGCCGAAACAAAGAATCAAAACGCCAGTTATTAAAAACAAAAGCTGTAATCTTTTGAGTCTTTTAGATACAGACTACACAGCCGTATATATTAAGGTAATACACACTGAAAAGTTACCGTAATCAGCCGGGGCAGGGTTAAGATTGCTCCACCGAGTGCATTAGCTTCGAGACAATTGAATTAAAACAACGATATCCACAGAGTTGGCATTGTACCAATTAACTATCTTCGCTGCTATTGAGTTACCACCGTACAATTTACGCTTTTAGCTGCAAATGACTTTATTGATGGTCTATTCACTTTTGTACACGTTATTGGCAGGCTTTAGTGTGCTATTTCCATTATGCATATGGAAATAAAGGTTACCGGGTTAGTTAACACTTATCGATTGACATGCGTTATTAAAGTGGATGTGGAGGTGATCAAATTGACCATTCATACTTGTAAAATTATCATACCTACATTTCTAATGGTAAATATTAATGGCAACCAAACGGTCATGTTCAAAGATTTATCAATCGACTAAATTGCATATAGATATTGATGGAAGTGCATGGATGAAAGTAGTACGTCAGGATCGATCAATATGGCGATGAGCGATCTATATTTTCTACTTATCCCTTGTGGCTATAGATATGATGGCGACTTATTTATCGATGCAGGAAAGCTATTTTGTCGTATCTCATAAAATGCGTATATGCGTTTTGTATATTATTTAATTCATAAAGAAAATACCGCATTGAATTTCCTCGTGAAAATGTAAGGTTTTATTTTAAAATGTTATTATTAAAGATATGGTATTTCTAAATAATCTAGTTTAGAGTTTATTTTTTAAATATTATAGTAGGTTAGTCATGTTTTAATTTTTTTTGTTTCTGGTGTAAAATTGCTTGTTTCGAGATACGACAAAATCACTTTCCTGCGTCGATATGTATAACAGATTCAGGTATTCAAAGATAGTTAAAATATTCAAGAGCAAAGCTTCGTGTTAATTCTGCTTGGCTGGCTGATACCGCAAAATTATTAGAATTCTCATAATGAAGAGGCACGACTCATAGCGGCAGTTTATTACAACTGCAATCCAGACATCGCAGCGAGCAACGCCAAATTTAGAAAATGTACGTATTAGGTGGAGATGTGTGGGTTCACACGTTTGTTTTCATTAGAGTCGTCAGGCGCGGGCTGAGGAAGCTCGGCGCGTCGCGTGCAGGTAATATATCGCACGGAGCCATCACTTTTTACTAACGAGACAAGGTGTCGTCAGCGACGCCGCCATGTCACCTGCCTTGTCGGTCGCCTGCTTACAAACATATTCAAGTAACGATTGTTAGCGACTGAGGTTTTGTCGGTTTTACATGTCACAAAAGTTTCCAGCCCCAGCGGGGGAATTGGCGGAATGTTTTCGTCCGATTTCGGGAATGGAGATTTTTCAGCGCGGTTCAGTAGGCGCCGTGTCGTACAACTGCACCGATGACAATAAATATCGGACGCGGCGAGCCGTGAAATCGAATAGGCTCCGTCTGTGAGCGCTTTACAATCAGCAGCCGGCTGTCGTGTCGCGAGCCTTTACCCGCCCCTCGCTATAACTTACTGACGTTCCGATGCATAAAACCTTATTTTAGCCTCATTACTTCACTTAATCTCTTTAGTTTTGAAATGTACGCTCTTATTGCATGATCGGTATTGGTTAACGTAGTCATTGTATACTCGTTTGTAAGTCTGAGAATCAATAAGATCGATACCTGTACCCGATATTTACAGCTCATCACGTATTTATTTCGTGGTATTACAATAAGGAGGCAGAAGTACGTACGTATGTCTCAATATATTTTAAACATTCGCACGCAGAGTGTTGGAGTAATTTGCGGTTGTGACGCTCCCCCCTCTCCCCTTTCCCCATCGCCGTGTGTCCCTTGACGCGTGTTCGATTAGAGTACAAGTAATTCCGGAAAGGAAATTGAAATCTTAAAGCAATGCCCCACGGACTTTATGTTTCTGTTCTAAATGAAGAATAAAATGAAAAACAAATACCGCCCTCAACTTTGCGAAATCTTCTTTGTGTTCAAACAACAAAATGTCACACTCGATCGTCACGATTCGCGCGTGTATTTTATTTGTGCAAGTCTACAAGTTGGTTGTCTCTATACATCTACGATTTTAAAAAGTTCTAAATATGTAAGTAGTCATAGAGCTATTTATATAAAATATATTATAGTGGTAAACATTGAAAAGCGCGTGCATTGTGAGTTTCTAATTTAAATGTTTCCATACATTTGGATGTTCTTTCAGCGATAGTTTAAAGCTGCATTCACAAACAGTGGTAAAGTAATCGGGTGTGGAGTAATGAACACGAGCCCGGGGCCCAGGAGTTTAATTTTCCTCTTCCGCGCGGCTGTCCCGGCCGGCCTGCGCTCATTAATGGCGCGACAATACCTAGCGCCTCATCATTTGCACCGACGACGCCTGCCCCGCGCCCCGCACCCCCTCATACCGACCCGGTGACGTCACATTCCAACAAACAAAACTTTTCTGCCAATGAATAGCGCCCTTGTTAGGCATTAGAACGTATTTACGCTCCCATTGTGCCCTGATATTATATCCCGAGTATTTATTTTCAATAAATATTACCAATCGATGTCCTTTACCAAAGTGTTAATCTGCCAACGGTACTGGAAATAACATGAGAAGTAATAGTTTTAAGCTTTTCTATCATGTTCACTTATGTGTGAGGCGTCAAGCCTTGTAATGTAAACGCATTTTTTTGAAGCATAACGTTGTTTACCTAATGATTTAGTATTATAATGCAGATATATTACTTCGCAAATTCATTCCTGGATTATAATTAGGGACACCAATCGCGATCGGCCCAAAACTGTGTCAGTATAATTGACCACAGTAATATGTAGTTGGAATAGCACGACATTAGTCTCATGAATGAATCATGGTGATCGAGTCCCCAGACCCCAAGCGGTCGTATTCGATTAGCACGAATAATTCCGAAAGGGAAATTGAAAAGCTAAAGCGATGCCCTGAGGACTTGCTCTTTCTGTTATTTGTGGCTAGCTGCCGCAGCCGTTGCGCGGAATACACAACTAGATTCACTTAGCGCTCTACATGAATGTTACGTGTTTTTTCCCATCTTACCCATTAACAATAATACACCTAATGGAATTCGATGTTTGTTTCCTGATTGCAATGTTTCAATTGGTAATTGATTTTTTGAAATAAAAAAGTAAGCTTAATTTCTACGAATTGCTGGAAATTGTCTGTCTAAGTTGACATGTTGAAATGAAAAATATTTTAGTAAAGCTAGTATGAAAATATATTTTTCTTTTTTATAGCGAACTAAAAATAAAACGGTTCACTTGATTGAAATGAAACTATGTTTTTACGGATTTGGCGCGCATTTGGTAAAAAAATTATAAATGAAACCTAATCCGCTATAAAATCCGTAAAAATAGCTTAATATCAATGCAAGAAACCATTACGGTTCATTTAATGGTAAGTGAATACCATCTAGTCCATAAAAAACTCAATATGCTCTAGTATCGTAAATTCTTTCCCGACCTTTGATAAGGGATGGAGAGAGGTTAAAATATAAGAATGAGAAAATAATTACTCTTATAGTCAATTTTAATTTTTAAACTTGGTACCTTGATTTTACCAAAAATATAATTGCAATTAATATCATGATTTGCCAGTTGTAAAACTAATATTTAAAGTTAAAAAAGGTTTTGCTCAGCAGATAATTCGCTTTGTCTTCGAACCTAGTTGTAAACATTAAGTAGTTGTAGACGGGTCCGTTCGGTAATCCGGCCTTAATTAGCAGTTGGTTGAGCGCTGTGGCGAACGGACACACTGCCCGTCTGTGTAGCCAATATCTATGTCGATTTAAAATAAATACTTAACAAATTACTTGCGAAATTAAATATAAGTATGTTTTAACTTTTGAAGGTTAAAAAATACGCATTATATATATAAATACGCATACGCAAGAGCTTGTTTGATTTTAAGGATTGTGTGTTGCGTTTGGTATTAAAATGATTGAAAATGGGTAGAGTTGTAAGAAGTTTAACAGAATTATTTTTAATTTAAAATATTATATTAAGTAGATAATTCCAAAATAATTTCCCGACGTGGAAGATGTGCCACTGAAATCATCCATAGAATTTGTTCAAATAAAATAAAATACGCATGGATTAAACAAAGGATAGTTGGCTTAACAAATGTTACAGTCAGTTGATAGGGGGCGCTTATGATGATTGATCATGTGAATGATTCACCATGAGAGTCTTTGTGACTGGCTTATGTGCAGCAGTAGTTTTAGAAAAAAAAATAGAAACAAGTCTATATGAAGTTTTTATATTATGAAGCTTGAACACTATAGTAAAATAGTAGTGCAGTTCGCTGAACAGGTAGTCCGGTACGTTTTGCGTCTCGTATAAAATGTAAGGCAGTAACGTGTGCCGCATACGAGCTGGCTTTTATCACGTTGTTGCCGGATCAGTGCGGCGTGTGTAGTGCGACTTCATAATTACCTGAAGAACAAACTCCACTGATAGGGTTTTGTTACTGTTGCCAAATTATTGTACGCTTATTTGTTAATTAATTTTATTTATGCCCTAAATGTAATTCTGGTCAGATATTATGTGTATTAGAGATATTTGTGTTATTAGTTTTGAAATACATTTTGATATGTGTATGACTGACGATATGGTTTGATTAAACTTTGAGATAAGTCTTATTTGGATTTAGTTATTTTTTTGAGGTTTACTTCGTGACCGTTATGAATTATGTTATTTATTACGGATCGAAACTGAACATTTGCGTATCTATTTTCATGTAGTAACTTAAGTGAACTTAGCTACACAATGTAAAGTTTATTTAAAGTTTTATCTAAGACGTTTAAGTTGATATCACTTGAATAAAAATAAAAACTATGATTAGTGTTATCAATAACAAGAAGCTAATACTCTGAATTAATACCTAACGAACTTTTCTGCTCTATTACGTGTACGGCAGACTACTTTTAAATAATTAACAAGCAATCTCAAGAGAATATACGTATTGTAGCAGATCTGTCTCACCGCTGCTAATCCCACTCTAATTGGTGGTCAGAAGACTATTGGACTTGAAATGGCAAAGCCAATGCAATTACGACCGGGACAAAGGCATTACACGACAATGATAATTGTATAAGCCATCTATTTATTTCACACTCTTTCCAACTTGGTTTGGGCGAAACGCTTTTTACAGTACTAAATGTTTAAGAGCAATATTAATCGTTATTTGGCAACGGTATTTGTAGTACGGACTTCAGATAACATACAATTTCTCTGTGTTTATTCAAAGGTGTGACATTTACACGGATTCTTGGTAAGATATTCAATCTTCCGCCCCAAAAATATTAAAGAGTGATTGATAGTTGGAAGTTTTCAAAGGCAAACATCGCGAGATATGAAAAAGCGAAGTTGGCAACATTCGCCGACACAATATAATCCGAAGTAAAGTCATCTTCGACATGAAAGAAACACATCTAAATTCTTAAGGGGAAATATTACTTTGCAATCGCGAAATTCTTCGCTGAAACAACTCGTGGGGAGGTAACGTTCATTTCGACAAAAGACAAGCAATATTCCGTGCACAAAGGAAAGCACCCGATATATTCAATGCAGTGACACAAGAAATGGCGGCACAAAGCGGTAACAAAGCTCATATTGAGAGTTACATCGTAGCGAAACGCCAGCCTGGCTGGCCTCGGACGGACATGTCGATCGCGAACAATTGCTAACAAATATGTATTTTACTTGAGCCTGGCACTGACTCAACTAAGCGTAATATGTTTTTGTATGTAAAATAAATTGTCGAACATCAGGAATTTTCAGTTAGCCTTTTTTTAAAGGAACAATATAACGAAGTTGCTATGTTACGATTATGAAGTGCGTGGTGGCCTGTTGGTAAACGGACTAGACGCGGCTGCCAACATATTCACGGTGGTCGCGGGTTCGAATCCCAGGGCACACCTCTGACTTTTCGGAGTCATGTGTGTATTGATAGTCAATCACCACGCACTTAAACGGTGAAGGAAAACATCGTGAGGAAACCTGCATACCATAGCGATTTATAAAAAAATTCTATGGTATGTAAGTCTGCCAACCCGCACTAGGCCAGCGTGGTGGACTATATGGCCTAACCACTCTCAATCATACTTACGATTGTAGAGTAGGCCCGTGCCCTGCAGTGGGACGTATATGGGCTGATACAGATACAGATATGTTACGATGTTAAACTAAAATTTTATATATTTCAGATATATTTAAAGGGTTTTGTGCTATGAATGTTTCCTCGAGGTGTTGGTGTTTTTTATCTTTATTGTGCGTGCTAATTAACAACGAAGTCTTATAATAAGTATATAAGGCTTTCAAAAGTCAGAAGTGTGTATCCTGGAATCTCAAACCACGACCATTGTCTAACCAATTTAAATTCGATATGTTGCCAATAAGCAACCGGGTGCGCACGCGATTAAAAAAAATAATTAATGAATTTTATAATATATTTTTTAGGATTCATTTGAGCTAAAATGGCAAGGGGTCGAAGGTAGGGTCAGGTGGCGGCAGAAAGGGAGCAAAAACGCCGTTGCCTAGTAGTGGGACGCAATAGTATAAAATAAAGTAGTTTAAAAGAGGCCTACAAACATAAAATTTTTCTTGTATTTGTGTACGTACAATAGAGGGTGAATACGTAAGAAATAATATAAATACATACATACATACATAAACTCACGCCTTTTTCCCAGAAGGGGTAGGCAGAGGTGCCAGGGCACCCACATTTCGCCTTGTATGTTCCGTCCCATGATGTGATAGGTGGCGAGCCTATCGCCATATCGGGCACAAATTCCTGACTCTGGGCTGATAATGAATAGAAAAATCCAATATCACTTTGCCCAACCCGGGATTCGAACCCGAGACCTCAGCTTTGTAACCGTACCGGAGTACAACTACGCCACCGAGGCAGTCAGCAGAAATAATATAATTAATTTAATTCTAATATTGCAAAAACATAGCATTACCAACACTGCATTGGTAGTATAACTATGTAACAGACAGCTGGATAGGCTTATTAGCTCATAAACCAGGAATACTAGAGGTTATATATCATCACGCTAAGACCTATAGAAGAGAAGCAGAATTAAAAAATGTAGGAAATACGAGATGTTGTATCGTTTCAGATTGGTTGATATTCAAAATCGATAGTAGGAATTAAACATTATTGCCATTTTTAAAAGTGTATTTGCACCACAGACGTATGATAATTGTAAATCTGACATAAGCACCCGAACGAAGCCGGGCCGGACTGCTAGTTCTATAAAATAGTATTTTTTGCTTGTATGTTACGAAAAATACGAAACTATAAATATAAAAATAGTAATCATTGGTTAACGAAAAATAAAAAACTGGGTTATTGGATGGGTATTGGTGTTATTATGTATTCTGTGAATAGTATAGACTTACGGTGTAGATTAAAAGCTGGCTAAATAAGATTTCTATCCACAAAGTGGCGGTGGAATGCGCAACTTGCACTAACTGAAGAATTAGTTGCACTGAAGTTCAAATCTATAAAACTATTTAATGCTTTTTTATATACATTTAATAATTTATAACAAAATAATTAAATTAATACCTAATTTAATTATTTTGTTATAAGATTTCTGAATATTCTCACATACTTTTTGTTTTAGATTTTTTATACTCGTATTATGTTCATAAATACTGATGGTTGATAAGATTTTAATTAATGTCAAAAAGTAAAATTTGTATATATAATAAATTATAGTGCGCAAAACATAATAGTCGTGAAATTCCTATTAAGCATTGAAGTTCATATGTATGATGCATACATATGTATACAACCATTTCCTTGTAATAATAATTTGGGAGTTAAGTTTGCATTAAATGTTGATTCACTTATTTGCTGATTCGTTTTCCTGATTAAATACTACATTTATGTTTTCCTTTGAAATG
This sequence comes from Hyles euphorbiae, assembly GCA_023078785.2. NCBI lineage: Eukaryota > Metazoa > Arthropoda > Insecta > Lepidoptera > Sphingidae > Hyles > Hyles euphorbiae. The sequence goes on along the minus strand of CM041041.1, from coordinate 7,985,188 downwards.
GAGGATTAATTATAAGTAGATTACTGCCATAAATATTCGGACAATGATTTAAAGTAGACTTTTACAAACAACGCCGGAGTTTTTGATTAATTTATAAATTGAAGTTAATCGGTGAGATGTGATAAATGAACGCATGAAAATAAATTGCGTTTAATATTTTAACAACCACAGTGCTTAAAACTATATGGCCCTTTAAAATTTTATAAAAAGGTGTAGTTTTTAGATGAAAAGTCCTTCGTATGCAGAGGCATAATTTCTTTGTCTATTTCTACAGCTAAGCAGTGTGTAAGCAGTTGGGTTCCGGTAAGATGGATATTGTAGTTATTGATATTAGGAATCGATATAGATCAAATGACCCAATGGCATGAATAGTGCTTATTAAATATAATATGTCGTTGGTGATGTTCCTCTTTATGCGCGCAAGCCTTATTATCAGGCCAGGTCTACCTACTTGTGTCGTCATTTTTGTCGATAAAAATTACTTTCCCTAAGCTAATAGAATCATAGTAAATATAAACCAAAGTGTGATCTAATAAATCTCTAACGCTGATTAAAAGTATATCATTAAAGAATCTTTAAAAATTTAAACAAACAACTTATGGTCTACACCAGGATAAATTTGGCCAAAGATCATTAATAGCAATGTTATAGGACGAATGTGGGTAATAAATATTGTATCCTAAATAAATAAAATCCGACAGTCATTGTGTCCTAACCCCATACTAAGTCAGTCATATCCAGTCTTGTCGTGGGTATCAGAAACTATGATCTCTCATCGGTCTCACAAACACCCAAACCCGAAAGAACCGAAGAAATATTTGTGAGCCACACAATCATTTCTCTCGATGCGGGGATCGAACCTCGTTTCACAGGCTGCGTCTAACCGACTGCGCCACGGAGGCTGTCAATACATAATAACATATACTGGTCTATGGTCTAAGTTCTAACCTCCTCAATCTTATTCTCGATTGAAGAGGGGGCACATGTCCTGCAGTGGGACATGTATAGGATGTTACATATACATTGTACTTCATAGGATAGGAGTGAGGATGTTAATATGATATGACTTAAAGAGTGCGCTAAACGAACAGTCTAAGAATTAATGTGAGGGAGGTCTGAGCCAAGTAAGGGGACAAATATGAGTTTAATAAGGGTGGAACAACCATAAGAGGAAAAACAATCCTACTTTGAGTTCCTTGATGGAAGTACGTAATCATTTAACCAGCAGAAACATGTTTTTAAAAATATCTGGAAACTTGTGAATTGCTGTTTTTTTGCAAAAAATGAGATGGGACGAACACTGATACGGTTTTTATGAATGAAATTGTCTAGACTGGATGCCACCTAGTTTTCTTACTATAAGCCACGATGTCTATAATGATAGTACTCAGCCATACTTTGATTTTTCTAAGTATTTTATTTAATATTAGGAAATATATTACAATTCTCCTCATAAGGGTACGCTAAGCATAAATATTATTTTATGTTCCTTCAGAAAACATAGTATTATTACTATATTATTTTTTCATGTTTCATAACAATATTTAATTTAATTGGACTCCCACTCAATCTCGTAGTTGTATACTCAGAAAAGCCCTTACTTAAGTGAAGTAAGGTCCCGCGGCACCGGCAACATTTCTTATTTCTTTTTGATAAATCCCAATTAATCAATTGAGTTGCGACAAGTTCAGAATTTTGGAAGTTATTAAGAGATTTACGCATGCGCCTATTTTACGCGCCACCCCTTGAAGCCTTACGACCGCCTCCATCGTAGCAACATTACCTGCAAATTGAACTCTCCGATCTCAAGCATAAAGGCTCTCACTGTGTACAATCGTCTTTCCGCGAAAATTTTGAGTTTCATGTCATCCTCAGTTGTAAAGCCGTCATTATGTTCACGTAGGAAGAATTAAATTTTCCTGACGTATTCTCCCGAAATCTCTCTCGAACAACTCCTGTGCCTTGGAATGTTGGAGGTGTGCGAAAATAGACTGAAGTTGTATAGTTATTAGGTAGAATATCGTTTGTAGGTTCTGGGCTGTGCAGGACGATATTGTGAGTAAAGAGTACAGCACTCAGTCGGCTGCGAGCCTTGCTACTGAATGTACGGGCTCTCTTGTCCGCGGCCGCGCTACCTGCGTAACTTAGTTCGTAGAGTGGAGCGGGTTATTTTATTTCAAGTCCTTGTAGTGAATTTATTTTTTGTTATTGTTTTATTACATTTTAGTAAAAGGTAAAAACATGTTTCGTGCATTTTATTTGTTTTTATAAATAATAGTTTATAGTCATAAAAAAAGAAAAACATATTTTTTTGACAAAGAGTAACATCGCTAGAAAAGTAAAATTTGTGCAATAAAAATCAATTTGCTAGTGATAGGTTAATAGTATTTTAATAAGGTTGAGAGAGAAGAATAAAATAAACAAACTACACAGCTTTCCAAAGTAACCCCTTAATCAAAGTAAAAGAACTGTAAAAATATAAAATTATTTAAATGCATCTGAATTTCCATCAAATTATTTCACGTGGTTAAACATAAAAATAAATCAGCAGCGTCAAAGAGTTAGTCAATTACCTCGTGGAATAAAATTAGCCGTCTCGGTGAATTAAATTAATTTGTGTCGGTGTATTTTGTAAATAAATAAGAGTGAATGTAAATCGTAGTTAGTGTTGCCGGGAGCCGGGACGCGGGGTGGCCGGCGATCTTGGCATATTTGCCGTTTCGCCGACATTCCCCAGTTAATTAAAGCCCATTTGTACACTGTCTTGCGAAATATAATTTATGAAATGAGAAAACGTTTCAGCGTTTGCAAAATATTTGACTGTCTGAAATATTTCGGCGGGGTAGTGATTTATAATCATTACATTCAATTTATGGTGTCAGGAGTCTAGATCTTCTCAGTGAGATGTCGGGACACGTATTGACTTCAAGGAGATTTTTAATAAAGGCCTTGTAAGAAAAACATTAGATAAAATATTGATAAATAAGTAGATGCCTCTACTCCACCTCCTTGTCGATTCCAAATAAGCCCGCCTCGATCCTAAGCTCCGCCTACTCGTAGAAGGTAAATAAGTGGTTATGTAAACAGTTTTATATATTTGGCAGTATACAGTCACATTTTCCTGCTTTTCGTTCACCCATCGATGCGACGGGTACTGCTCAAACAAATTGTTAGTAATATATACTTGCAGTATTTTAGTATGAGCTCGTTTTATTATACATGCATTCAATTGTAATTAACATCATCTTTCTATCTCTTTAGAAATCTATACTAAAGATTGTAATAGAAATACACTTAACGAACATTCTAGTCCTTTTAGAGACTAAAATAAATTTAAAAAAATAATAAATATTAAAGTTTGTAACTTTATATTCAAATGAACATTCAAGTTTCACTTAAACAATAAACAATTTGACAACTTCGAAAGCGCAATAAAAATAGTTGAGAAATAAAAGTCTTATTAGATTCAAAGAACACAGACAAAAGGGTTTATTTTGGTAAAACTGTTGTTGAGTAACGGGACAATGTTAACAAACAAAATCAACAGAGCGGGCGAAACTTTCGCAGCTAAGAAGTCGAAACTGTATACAATGTCGGGACGAACAGTAAGCTCTAACAAGCTGGCCATCCGAAGTTGTTAAACTGAGCCGACTGAGCAGCCGGGGAATAATTCTACCAAAGCGGTCACTAACTGAACAGACAGTTTGAAAGTGTTCGCGGCTGCACTGAACAGGCCTAGCTCGGCCGCATACACTTTTGTCACCGCATTAAGTGTTAACACACGCGAGACGCCGAGCATGCTACACCCTTGACGATGGAGTCGCAACTCTTGGCTAGAAACCGGCAAACACTCGCCGCCAGAAATCATATCGTCTACACAGACCACAAGGGACGAAAGTGAGTATTAAACATTTTCATTTCATTTAAATTCAATTCATATTTAACTCAGACAATCTTCAAATAATCCCATTAAGGTGGAAATAAGTCTGGGCATCCCCAGAATAGCGTCAATAAATGTTAACGTTGCAAAACTCTTTGGAAGTTTGAAATAACAAAATAATTAATTTAACAATTTGCTTGTGGTGAAATAATAATATCCGAGTGCCGGAACTCAAACCCTTTAAACCAAACAAATGAGTCCTATTATTTCTCTCAATTTAGTCTAACAAGCAACTTAGAGTCAAAGGTTCTCCGAAGCGGGGAACTCAATGGCCGTGAATTTTGTAATCTTCATTAATTTAAACTGAAAGTTAACTTTCGACCTCTTATATCTATTTCTATTAATTTTCAACTCGAACTGTTTAATAAACGATGACTATAAAAGTAATCGCTTCTTTTAATTTAAAAAGAAATGATTAAATTTCACAGTTTTTACAAACAAAGTTTCATCATTTTTCTTTTCGTTGTGCACTTTAAAGACTTTCTGCGCAGGCAAAAGAGTATTAAAGATTTTTAATAAGCTATTAAGAGCGATATTGCTACAAATCAAGGACATGGAATAATTTGTTTCTGTTTATTAAATTCTAAATGATGGGTTACGATTTATTAATGTAAGAAAAATTACTAGGAACTAGTTGCCTAATTTGTATTCCTTTAAAGACGTAGTGTGTTTTCATAAAAATATTTTTATTAATACTCTGTTTACGGGAGTTTATTGTAAATATGCCAAAACAAATGCATATTCTTATACGAAGTCTCTAACTCACAAATTCAGTACAACGGGCAGATATCTTGCATATTTAAATCATAGTGACTCTCGCAGTAACTCCCATGAGTTGGAAAAAATGTACTTTCTAATTCTCTTTCAACGACATAAAAAGAAGGCACATTTCCCTCTGGCTTAAAATAGGTTACATGTTTTAATAGTAGCAAAAGAAATTTTCATATAAATGAACTGAACAAAGTTTCTAACCACAGTAAGAAAGCAGGACCGAGTAAACTTTCGTAGAAACATTTAAATTCACTACTGACTCTTTTATTACGTTTTGTTTTGACTTTTTACAATTCCTCGTTGTGAACAGTTCTCTTAAATTTTTAGATGAGCAACGAACATCTCTTACTGAGTTGATAATTTGGTTTTATACGCCATGCGCCAGCTTTGCTTTCCTTTCTGAAAACACTATTTAAATATATAAAATTAGGAGTCATTGCTTGTCAAAGCGCTTTCATTTATAGCGATAGGGCAAATGCCGGAAATTCTGTGAAATATCCGGTCAAATTACCGGAAAATTTCCTTTGCATGTAACTGAATATACGATGGTGTGTTGGAATAGGTTTATAAGGGGCTTTATGTTCCAAACAAAATGGTTCTTTACGTAGTAATATTATAAATGCAAATTACTTTTAAAACACTCAAGATGGGCGCTTAATATTTATTCTTTACTTTGTATGTAATGTTACGAGGTTACGTATAGGTTTGGAAAAACATATGTTTATATCATTTTTAACAATCACTGTTAAACAATCCGTAAAAGTAATTTTACTTTCAAATAAAATATTTTTTCCCTTTTTGACGTGATTTTGTTTATGACAATTAATAGCTATGTTCATCTATTTTGATTTGTAGTTATTTTCTTATAGTATCATAATAAGCAAACAATCGAAGTGCTCCAAAGTATCGTAATAAAAAACCTGAATTTTGAGGTTTTGCACTTCGCATTATTGTTCGAAAAAATAAACAACAATTTTTTTCTTAATAAATAATTTAGCACGGAGTATCAAAAATAACTGCTTGAATTAATTTGGAAATGTAATATCTTGGACCATAACAAATATTAGACAGAATATTAATGGAATGTTTGAAATTATTACAATTTACATAATGTTTTCCGTTTACGGATTGCGTTATTATTGTTCGATCGTAATTAGTTTAACAGAATTAATTATCTGTAAGATTTATTTCTATTTAATGAAGAAAAAAACCCTACATTAAAATTTCCATTATTTTTAATTATGCTTAAAATTGAAGTACTGAACATAGAAGCCAAAACAAATACAGTCGAATTGAGCACCTCTATCTGTTTTTGAAGTCGGTTTAAAACTCGGTCTAAAAAAATAGTTACGATAGTTAACATTCCAATAACTTTTATGTCTCTATATAATAAATCTATTTTAATAATATAATTGTAAAGGGGAAGTGGCTGTCTTTCTTCAAATTTAACAAAATTTACTGTAATTTGCAGTCGTCTTGAAAAAGAATGTAAAAACATTACTTGGAAATTTCTTGGCGGAGATATCATTAAAGTTGTCATAAAATAAAGATAGTTTTAAGCTAAGGAGATATGTCAGAAACGGAAAGGAAAAACTAGGAAATTTTGGCACAATGCTGAATCGTTATATGAGCACTGATTATTTAAAAAACATACTTAATCAGCCCGGAAGAAGAAGAGTAAGTTCCAAAAAAAGTCTTAAACCTTGATAATTGAATAATAAGCAGTTAGATTAAAATATAAACAAGTACATGAATGTAGAATTGTTTGATGTTTTACTTTGAATTAACGCACCGTTTTTTATTTCTCATGATTTCAATAAAAATCAAATTAGTTACACTCAAAAATATCCAAAATTATTTCTATATTTAAAAGTTTTGCAATAGATTTTTAAAAACGTGTGAAGTTGAATATTAGAATGGCTACTAAATATCCCATAATACAAGCATATATTAGAGCTATTCGTAAGAAGCTAGCAAAGAATACACGCAGGGAAAATAATTTACAGAATTTAATTCGTGCAGTAGTTACGTTTGGAATTAGTGAAAATATATCTAGTCTATGCGAACACGTTGATATATCAAAGAAATTTGAATATAAATGGTCGGTTCCACTGAGCGCTGGGGCGGCGGCGGGTAGAGGGTTGCCCAATTTGTCATACAAAAATAAAATATAACAGGACGCGGCTACTCCAATCGTTAACACATTACCGTCTTTTAGGCATGCCGTGCCACGAAGTCGCTTTACTTCTTTATACAATGGCCACGACCACATCAGGGCTGACCAATCAACTATTTTTATCATTCCGTAGATTAGTGGTATATATTTTAAACAGAAGCAAATTTCTCTTTTTTTTGCCTTGCATTGCTTTTCTTGAACAGTGTATACCAATTCCGCGGTCTCGGCGACCTCACTTAACTCAGACCGTATGAAATGACTTATACGATACAATTATTATTTAATTATCATTATAATTCATTTATAAACAGCTCCGAATTGCAAATCCTGTATGATTACTGTATTGTAAAGTTCTTTTGAAAAGAGCAAGGCTAGAGTTTATTGCCCGTTCTCTGGCGAAAAGTGCCTTGTGAACCGGGTGGTAGTAGAAAAAAGTGACTGAATTTAAATAATGTATGACGTTTTATAGATTCAATAAATATTTTTATTTCATTTAAATGGCCCGAAATAATTCTTCAAAAATTGTTTCGCCTTTTTTCGGTTCTCTGCGCGCTTTTCGTCAACTGCTATCATAAAAGCGCCTATAGATATTCTTTACTTTTGTCACTGACGCGGTACTTGGAAAAGCACTAGAACCGACGGCAAATCGGTTTCACCACGTACGTTGATTTCACAACCCAATTTGCCTGTGTGTGTTTAATCTCCCCGAATACTTTCTGCTGCCGCCTCGCTCTATTTTTATTTTTCATCTTTTAACTATCATCCTGCATTTTATGGAATATAAGTATTTTCAAAACATCGATTTTGGTGTTTAAGGTAATTCATCCTTTCTTGAACGTGTTTTTTATTTTAATATGTATGGCTCTTCAACTATGTAGTAATTTCAAAAGACGTATAAGAAGTTAAGGTTATCAAAATACGTAATTTTGTAAAGACAAAAGTACGTATTTTCATTTTGTGAGAAAAGTTTCGCCTTAATAATTGGAATTTAACCTTGTGTTTAAATGGCTCTTTAAGTATTAAGACATTTCAAAACTAGTAAACTACAACGTATGGAATAAGTTAGGGTCTACTTCTAAGTATTAGGAATTAAACAAAAAGATTAGCTGCATTATAACATTTAGCCGAAGTAATCAGTTAAACGTTAGCCTGGCTGGTTTATAAGCGGACAGCTGGCAACCCTGCGGCAGACAAGGCGCGAGAGTGCCCGCTGAATGTGTGTCGAGGAAGGACAGTAGAGTTACTTGTACACAGTTTCCGTTAGTCACATTTTCGCAACAAGGTATTCACATTTCGAGGACTGGAAAAATGGCGTTATCGCGTTTAAAATAGAACGACAAACACATCTAACTTTGTGATGCAAAATGGACACAACAAACCGGACAGAGCATTTGGGTTGCTTATTTTATTCCTCTTGTTGCACAAACTGCTTGCCAGTTTCGGCAGTTGTCGATCACCAGTTGAGTTATTAACTATGAATTCAAATTATTTCTTTCGATAGTACATTTTTATTTTTTTATCTTTAAGTCAACTCCATCGATCTTTTTTATATCCTAGACACTATCTTTCAGACTAGAACTACGAAAAAAGTATTATCGTTTTAATTTAAACGGCAATTTGACTACTACTTTAAACTCATAATCGACCATTAATAATATTATAAAATAAAACAACATTCAATTTTAAAAAAACCTCATAAACATTACAAAAACATTTTATAAATGTTAGTAAACTTTAAATTATGCTTGATATTTTAACAAAATAATGTATCTCATTTTTAATTTACTTTTAACATAAGAGCACAATTTCAATTCCATAAATCTGACTAGAGCATAATTCATTGTGCAATTCTACGGTGCCGTGATAAATATTAATCTAAATAAATCTTCTCAAGCTCGCATCTCCCCGTCTCCGAGCAAGTAACGAATTAATGCATATGTACATTGAAACCTAAAAATTGTAGATGCGTGTAGTTTATGTTAATACCTACAAAAATGACACAAACAATATTGTTTTTTATTTGTCTTGTAAAATGTAACTGTAAATAATATAATTTTTTTGTTTATCGTAATTGAAATTTTAAAAATATAACATTTGTTTTTTTTGGAGCAGATATTTTTTACCAAAACCATTTACTATTATACATTATGTGTATACGAATTCATCGTTTTAGATATGTATGTAAGATCTTAACAAAAACACTTTAATGTAAAATATTGCCAAGAGGAGACTAACGCCCGAATACTGGAACGCCATTTAAATAATAAGTTGCTCTTAACAGCGCACGGCCCACTTTGTCAGTACATTTAATCGGGATTAACGTAGTTAAGCGCGACTTATATTTAAGAAGCGTTCCAGTATTCGGGTGTATATGACTTGGATTGTCAAAAAGTTATTAGATCTTATGTAGAGCCAAGTTTCTTACTCTTCACGCCTTTAATCTCTCTACAAGGGACCAACTGCAGAGTTCGACTGCAGGGCACGGGCGTCCTTTACAATCTAGTGTACGACTGAGAGTGGTTAGGCCATATAGTCCACCACGCTGGTGTAGTGTGGGTAGGCGGAATTTGCATACTATAGATGTTTATTTATTTAAGTACAATTTATTGCACACACACAAAATACAAATATAAACGAAACTCACAAACATAAAAAGTACAATTGGCGGTCTTATCGTACAAGGGCAATTTCTTGCAGGCAACCATGGGATGAATTTCAGAAGAGGATTAACAGAGGGCAGTTAAAAGTGTAAGGGATGTAAACTAACACGGACTAGTATGTCAAATATAAATAATAATAAACATAAACACATATACTAATCACACAATACATACATATACATAAATATACAATATTATGGTACCAGTACTCACAAATAGGAAAAGATATCCTCATCAATGTAGCAATTCGTTGAGACAGGTAGTGAACCTTGACCAGTTCTTACAAATATCTACGGTATGCAGGTTTTCTCATGATGTTTTCCTTCATCGTTATAGTGTGTGGCAACTCAATATACACATGCTTCTGAAAAGTCAGAGATTTATCCTGGAATTTGAACCCGCGATCGTAGTGATAATGTTGGCAGCCGCGTCTGGTCCTCTTACTAACAGGCCACTACGCATAAACTTTTTCATTTAGGCGAGATGGCTTGACCATTGCGTTACATTCAGATAAGCGTAAGGTAAAAAAATATCAAGTACTTTTCTTATCTAGTATAATTCAAATCCAAGTTATGATGGGTTCATAAAAACGAGAAAGAGCTTCGAAAAAAGATATACAGTAGTGCCGTTGTGCTTCTTTCGGTCGTCGTTGTGGGGCCACTTCTGTACTCCCAGATATACACATATATTGGGCAAGAAACTTAAGCATTGTTATTTTTTCTTGTCTTCACGTTTTACACAACACAAGTATAAGTAAACATGTAGAGTTCGGTCTCGCCGCTACCTTAAGGCTTAGTAAGCTATCGCAATTCTGCTTTAAAATGGCGCATGTCCTAAAAATCCAGAGACTGGACCGGCCACTTTAAGAAAATCATTTCCTTCTATTTTCGAGACCAAGAAGTTTTCATACAGTAGAATTGTGATCTCCTGTCTTTTATCCGTATATATTAAAATTACGATTAATTATTATGAAATATCATGATTTAAAGATGTTCATGGGAAAAAAAATTGTCACTATAAATCTTAAGTAAAATTTTATCACAGAAGTTATAAAACCGTAATATTTACGGATAACATAAAAAAGTTATAACGACCGAGTTTACAACAAAATATCATTATATTTTTTATCCGAGGTATTTCTTACTTATATTGTAAGTATATACATATAAAATTATATAATGGTAGGAATTATTAGCTACTTTCAGAATGTATTATTCTGTTTATAATCATTAGTCCACCATGATCCAATGATGGGGCAATTAAATTTAATGTCTCATGATCAGCCATAGAAATAATATTAGTTTTGTTGACTGCCCTGCCGATATTATCAAATGAAATTAAAAAAGAGCTAAGGATATTCAAGGCTTAACAAAATTAAATCATATAAAAAGCAATCAAACAATTACGCACACACACGAAAATATCTGATTGAAAATTCACTGGTTGTTCTGAAAAATGAATCAAATTAAGTGTGTGAAGTTGGTGGAGTAATTCGAACATATTCAAAGGCGGTCGCGACACGTTCCGAACTCCACTCGGTAAGACATTATAAGTACGCGTAAGTGTACAAATTGATTTATTGAAGTTGAGCGTGTTTGCGAGTTGCGCCTGAGTATTCAGTCCTTTGCGTTACACAGATAAAGTGGAAATAAAAAAGAAACTTCACGAACAGAAATCCCCTTGTCGCGAGATTTACGAGCCGACGCACCTCCAACACAAATAACTTATGTACATGGAAATTTTGTGCTCCGTGAAAATAAACACTTACTGTGCGCTCGCATCTCAAATACACTACACAACGCCCATTGATTATGTTTGTGTTGTTCGTAGCGCTAACGATCACAAAGTTGCCAGCGCATTAGCGATCAATTTGTACTAATGCAATTGAACCAAAGTTTTAAGTAAACCGACGGTTTGCTTTATGAACCCGAGTGTAAACGGTGTCATAGTAAATGTCGGTGTTTCTATTGTAATGATTCCAAGTCACGCTAACTATATTTTGGGCATTATGATTCAGGGTCATAAACAACTTCCTTCGAAGGACAGTAATGCTATTATCGGTTGAATTAAATATTTTTTAAACTCTTCCAACAGGAATTAAGTATCATACATACATAAATAAACTCACGCCTATATTCCAGAAGGGGTAGGCAGAGGTGCCAGGACACCCACATTTCGCCTCATATGTTCCGTCCCACAATGTGATAGGTGGCGAGCCTATCGCCTTATCGGGCACAAATTCCTGACTCTGGGCTGATAATGAATAGAAAAATCCAATATCACTTTTGTCCAACCCGGGACCTCAGCTTTGTATCCGTACCTTAGTACAACTACGCCACCGAGGCAGAGGTAATTAAGTATCGATTAAAATAAATGCTAAATATATTTTTAATTGATACGACACAGCATGCGCTTTTTATGTTTTATTATTGGGTATTTAAAGACGGCGTGTAAGTATTCTTGCACGTGCTTGCTGATTAAAGATATTACCGAGTGATTTCGTTTCATAAAAGTTTTTTCTTCTTTGCATCTGGTTTCGTTCCACGCTTATGAGGGGTGGTTAAGTTACACAGTGGCTTTTGTTAAGTTTGGTTGCTTGCCTAGTGGCAACTCTTGCAAGAAATTAGTCTATTTAATCAACACATTTTATACCTATGGGCTCAAATTGAATCTAAGACGTTTAGGCATGTCGCTTTAGGCTTTAATTAGGTAAGCGAGACGGTTTGTTATTAGTCCACAGCTTAATTCAACTAGTACTTCATGAAATATGAAACGAGAGTAGGTTATTTTGTAACTTGCGATATGCATTGCCATAATAATCTAGTAGAAAGTGGATTTTGATGCAGTTCTGACGTGATGTTTATTCATTGAATTAACATCCCGCAAATGCAAGCACAATTTAAGCGCTATTTTCCCTGAATTTCTGTTTGTCAATTAAAATATTTGGAATCACGAAATCATTTCAGTAGCGGTTTATTTGATTACTCGGAAAACTCCACAAATGATCGCATATTGCAGTTTATTATTATTTTCCTTCGTTTAGTGGCAAAATGTTCGTTTAATATAGTCTTATACAAACAAATTATGGGTTAAAAAATAAACTATTGATTTATAAGCGCTATTTTTGTTCAAAATTAGCAAATGTATTAATTAATTATTATTAGATTATTACAGATCAGTATTTATAACAGCTAGGCATGCTAAGATTGAGTAATTAAATTGCTGCAATCAATTGCAATCAAAAGGTTCGAACGCATTCGATCCTAGGTAAATACATTGTGTCCTGACCCCACAGTAAGATGAAGTCTTGTGTCGTGGGTATCAGGAACTACGAGAGCCTTTTCGGTCTCACAAACACTCAGACCCGGAAGAAATATTTGTGGGCCGTACAAACATTTCTCTCGGTGCGGGGATCGAACCCGCGGCCTCTCGTTTCACAGACGGCGTCTAATCAACTGCGCCACGGAGCGTAAATTTAGCTATCAGTTTCAAATTTTACAACTGTAAAAAAAATCTTCAGGGAATATATATGCAGGCCATCGTACTAGACGAAGAAATAATTTTCTGAATTGTAGAAGTGAATCTGTCCAAAATTGACAATTTCGTCCAAAAATCAAACTTGCGCTATTTTCAATAGTCCTTTTTTATTAAATATATATCATATAATTAAACGAAAAAATAAAGCAAGAAAATGTTAAATTATATTATTTTTAAAACAATTTTTGCATTAGGAAAACGCATTAAGCTTTATTAGTACAGAATAAACAGCAAAGCAAGTGTGCAACATCTAAAATCGGGTTCATTTGAGTACAGCAGTGGTAACATGGTTAACATTTATTCACTAAGCGTGAATATGTAATGAAAGTCAATAATTAATAAACAGGAATTAGTTTCAGTGTTAGGACTCGGTAATGCTGTACGTTTGGAATTTGTATTGCGTGTCACGTACTCACACGGCTTTGGCTTGTTTGCCCAGCCAGTCACAGTGCGAACATTCCATAGCCAGACATTATTGTCGTCTTTTTATTTTGTCGCGCGCGCTTTTTGTAAGCTGAAATTTTTACCTGTGAACGTTTTTATTCAAAAGCTTCCCTATATAAACGCATAATACTACAGCATTCATATGGGTGTATGTCATATCCAAAATACACTACTAACAACTCGATTTTGCTTAAAATCACAAGTTTTATCCACTGAATTTTAGATCGATTTGACGCTTAATTTATAGCTCAAAATATAGGGTAATATATATTGATACCGAAAACGAAGCTGAGTGGTAATTTTAGTGACTAAAAACAAAATACAATGCAATGAAAAATTCCGCAAACAAAATTCTCAGATTTTTTTGAATATCATCATCATGTTGGGGTGCCATCCATAGTTTATGCCAAAATAATAATTTATGCCATTCCTTACGTCATTAAAAATAAAAGAGTTTACACTATTAATTAAGGAAAAAAATACGTATTTACCCCTCAAATACGACGATAGGAAAAAAAATAAAAAGTGGTCGCTTTAGTTGCTTTGAGTCTGAAGTCACTAAAACTACAACCAGGCTTCGTTTTCGATAGCAGTCTTAATATACTCTATATGAAGCTACAGTTTTAAGCTTTAAGCTTTTTTAGATATTGATATGTATCCAACACTTCAGACCTTACGTAACTTAACATCCAATACAGGTACAACTACAATTTCTTCTCACATATTTGGGATTCGAGTACAAGGCTCTCATTGCTCATGCAACACTTATCACTTATAAAATATTTACAACGAACAAACAACAATCGGTGTTGAAAGGAACGGATTTATCGTGAGCAATCACAGATCAGAAGTTGGTATTCCATCGAACGCCCCGGAGAGCGGGTTCGTATCGGCTGAATTATTTACACACACGTTACACTTACGGCTGAGAATGTGCCTGTGTACATGTAAATCGAACAAGTGTCGAAAAATATTATTATTATTTTATTTACAATGTCTTTGACTTTGCCAGACGGAATATTTTTACGGGCAACACGGTTTATGCGCCTTTCACAGAAAAGAGTGACTAAATGTCGTCGCATTATATATTATTTTGGGTATCAACTGACACTCGTGAAAAGGATTTAAATAGCATTCATTTATGTTTATATTTTTTTATGAATATTTACATGTTTTTTATAAAATAGCCCACTAAAAGTATTCAGTTATGAGTTGAAGCTGGCCCGCTCTCACACCCACCATTGCCACCCCTGTAAGCCAGGACCAACAGTGGCACGCTTTGTAATAACACCCACCATAGAAGTTCAGCGAGTCTCCGGGAATGTCTTTTACCCGCAACGGAATTAATCTTGAAGTAAATAATAGGATAAGTTGGAAATATTTTTGTCCACTTCCCTACGGTGCAAAGCCGGTGTCAAATCAATCGAGTAAAGGGGTAAATAGCCTTCGATTAAGATTTTTCGTTATGAGTTGCCAGAAGTATAAGAAACATAATATGTTCATATTCAAAGATTTTATATGGTTTTATATCTACAAGTAATAAGTCTGGGCATCACTGCTATCTCCGATTCGATCCCTGACGATTCACGATTTGCCCGATGGCAAAGGGATATTGGATATTCCTATTCATTATCAGCCTGGAATAAGAAATTGGTGATATGATCATAGGCTCGCCCCCTATCACATCATGTGATAGAAAATAAACGGGGAAACGTAGGTGTCATGGTTGCAACTCTGCTTACTACTTTTGGGAAAAAGTTTTTCGATTCGGAGAGATTTGAGTGGCCACCTGCCAAGTGACGCAAACACTTATACTGCTCTCCACTTTGAGATAACTCTGGCTCTTATTTTTATTTTGCATTACTCTCGGTAGGTGTCAAGGTGCACGATATTTAGCATACTTGTTCGCTGCTAAAATACTACTCCAAAGTAAAAATACACAATCAAACCGTATTTTATGATAACGAACGGGTGAAGCCACATGGATAAATTATATCTACATAGATCACCATGATATTAATACATTTACGGGAGCCCTTTATTTCTTATAACTCCGAGTGTGTGGGGATTATGTGGACCCATCTCAAAATAATGTTCGGTCGCGACCTGCGTCCTGTTGATATAGTTCAAACGATAGATGTGAAATTATTATGTTAATTTTTGAATAAAATTTGCCCAATCATGAACTCTTATCTCAGCATTAAAATTGAAGGTATTTTTTTTTTATAAAGATCGTTAACAAAATAGTACGATGATTAATTAAGGTCAATTTGTAGTTTTATTAAAATAACAAATTATTTACAAAACTAACTAGCTCAAGGTTTTGTATAATTGATAAACGTGGCATAACACAAATAAAACTTAACATGGGTAGAGTATATGCAAGTTGTCGTTACACAGTATGAGAGTGGTAAGTCGGCTAACTTTAACTGGAGCTAACTTGAAGTGTGAGTAAAGCGTCTGTGGCAAACTCGACTTTGCGAATTACTTCCAAGAGATTTCGCGATATCACACTCGTGAATAAAGTGTATTATGAATAAAAAGGCGCCAGAATCGCTGTTCTGACTTCAAAATTAAATTTAAATTTGTTAATTTGCAACAAATACTGAAATTACCGTTTGAAACATAATATGTTTTAGGAAAACACAGTCTACAACATCGAAAAGCCTTAATAGAGCTTTTTTCTTACCTCTTCCCAATTGAAATTAACAAGAGAAATCAAATATTATAATAATCGAAACCATCGATGAATGCATCAAATATTTGCTTCATTAGGCTATTGATCGTACAACATTTAGCATAATCACAACAAATAACTTTAAAATTACCTTTAAATATTACAAACAACACACAAATTAAAATTGGTTAAAGTTAACAAAGAAGTGCGAAAGGCGCGAGCGGCATTAATCCAATTGATTTTGATTTCCCGTGGCCACTAGTTAATTACGTTACACGCTTTATTATACGCTAATTAATGGAGTACTGACTACTGACGTGCCGACTCATTTCACACGCACCTTCGGTAATAATATTACGAAATGTCCTTTTTGAAATCCGCCAGCGGCGCTGCCAATGTTTAATTGACGCGCTGAATATGTATGCGTTCTTTTGCAACACTATTTTTATCTGAATTGCGCAAAGTTGGAAGGTGCTGTTTTGGTAATTGCATTGTTTTTAGCTGAATCGTAGGGGTTCTAAAGCCTGTAGTTCTATAACACAGAGTACTTTGTTATGTTCTATATTGTCTTGCAGAGTTCAAGTTAGGTGTAGATGTTCCTAATGAATTGGGTTTGATCATTTAACCAACACGCGCATAGTAAGATTACAAAATCAAATCTATGTTATAAACAAAGATTTATAAAGACTGTTGTATCATGCAAACAAAGTTATCATTCTTTGAAGAAAGTCTGATAGTAATCAAATTGTAATTAATTAAAATTATAAAATCATTTCATAGTGTAAGCGACGAATTCTTCTTTTAAATAATAAAATCAAGTCATAAAATTATTACTTTCTGTACTAAATTACTGTGTGATCCATATATTGGATGCTGGCAGTATTAAAATAATGTGTATTATTGATCTAATGCAAATTCCATTACGCGCCATAATTGTAACGCTACACGTTTAACGATGGAAGTTATTTTAATTATCGCACTATAGCACGCAATAAAACGCAATTAACATGAAAATTAGTGCACATTGTTTAAAGTTTGATTCATATTTACAGGCCGCTCCCGAACGTATTATCCCTGATTGTACATTTAAATAAAAAAACATTCACTGATTTTGTATTGATTATAAACCTGATACTCTGCTAACTTATTGTTTAATTTTTACCAATATGATGAATGTGTTGAAAGTGCATCTTTGTGCGAAAAACGTTGAATATTGTGTATCCTATAAGCATTCTCATGTAACTCTTCTTCTGAGAGTAAGTTTCTTTAAACCTAACTTATTTTATTTGTGAACAATATTATTACTTACTTATTTAGTGCATTGCTTGTCAATGACCATGCATTTCAAGAAGGAAGGAAAATGTATTGAGCGAACCTGTATACAATAGGGATCTTAGCAACAATAATGTGTGTATATGGCTTCTAAGGAAAGCCACTACACTAGGTCGGCGTGATAGTCTATAGCCTAAACATTCTCAAACGATCTCCATGAATCAGCACCAAATGTGTACAGACTGGGGTATAAGTCTCATTAAGTCCAGTAGTTACTCTTGCTACAATTTCCTTCAAACCGGATCACACCAGTGCGTTTACACTAGTGTTTGGCGGGAGAAATAGACATTGCCGTGGTACCTACCCAGGCGGCCTCTCACAAATAAGAGACCTACCACCAGTTAAGTATCGTTTTGCTAATATTTCCTCGTCGTATTCCTATTATATGTCTATATTTGATGCGATACCATAGCGATTTATAAAAATTTCTATGGTATGTAAGTTCGCCAACCCGCAGTAGGTCAGCGTGGTGGACTATATGGCCTAAGCACTCTCAATCGTACTGTCGATTGTAGAGTAGGCCCATGCCCTGCAGTGGGACGTATATGGGCTGATACGGATACGGATTTGATGCGATAATAATTAATTAAAAAAAAAGGCTTCAATTTATTCAATATATTCAGTGCACAAATAATATGCACTCAATGGGGTGATACATTGACTCCTTGTATACTGAAATAACACCCGTAATAATGTCATTTTTTTATTGTGTTTACTAATTTACTAATAGTATTATTAAATTATAATAATCGGTATAAATGAAAAGATTGTGGCGAGACGAGCTCGCGTCGATCCCCTCGGAGGCGTAAGCGTTGTTTTACGATCGTCGTGCCGCCAACAAACTTCGGCAACTGCTTTATGATCCTAATTTATAAGTGAGCGCCGTCGCGAGTATTTACGACTCTTTCTGGGAGTCGTCCCGCGAGTGCGGTCCCTCTGTCCCATCACGAACACGTTAAACTGCGTTTCACTCACTTGCCGATTTGTAAACAATTAGCTTACGACATACGGTCATATTTAAAATATTTTTTTATTTTAGTTATTGAGTGTTGTATCCTGCAAATTATGGGAAGATAAGTCCGTACAATTTAGTTCTACGTATATACTATGTATTTATATATGAAGATATAGTCTCCAGAACGTCTCGAAATCAAATAAGAAATTACTTAAATATGGACAAATTAGATTTTGTTGTATATTTATTGTAGATACCTTAATTGAGTTTATTTCAATATTTTGTAAGATTTTACATATAAACTGACTATCAATTCACCACAATTCCAATTTCACACGGACGACACAACAAATCAGCGAAGAGTTGGTCTACGTTGATTTATGAAGGTATAGTAACTTAAGAGCATAAATTAATTTTCAATTTCCCTTTGACGTTTCGCTGAGCCGGCCCGACATGTCTCTCAGGCAAGGTATTAACCCGAACACGACGCCCTGTGCCTATTTGTAGCCTCCCTCCCAACTTCTACTGTGACGTTTTTGTTATATCGCACAATGTTTCATTAAGAGCTTATCAATTAACTTTACATAATATTGTTGATTGCTGCCGCTATTTAAGAGTAACTGTAGAGTTATTAAAATTATCAAAATTTCAATGTTATACAAATTATTTTTTTATTAATAACATTGTGAAGTGCCGTGAATGTTCCATCCTGATCAATTTTTGCAAGAATTTCATACTTCCCTTCATTGTTTTCGAAGTCCTTACGTAAGTTCAGAATTAAACTTTAGAACATGACGTTTGCATGGTGAAAATCGTAGATGAGTTGTCAACCTACGTAGGTCTAAAAGACCGCAAGAAAAGTTTGCCAGGTCCCCAAGTCATATCAGACTACATCTTTGATACAAAATATTATTCAAATAAGCAATTGCATCCCAATGTTATATTCAAAGGGGAACTTCTGGCAACTTATTACAATATAATACAGTTGAAAACATGAACAAGCATGTAACATTAGTGGCGACAACACACAAGTGTGAGACAAGTTCGACTAGTGTTGGATCACGGAGTGCAACATGCAAAAGCCATTGAGTATCAAAGTGAATGGTGTTTGTGCGACCCGGCCGGCCCGCGCATTGTGCGCCGTACGTGTCTCATAACTCACAAATACTTATAATCGTACCTTTGTTGTACAATATAGTATATGTTTAGAATGCGGTATAATATGTTTATTTCTGCGTCACTCAATGGTAGACTGTAAGAGTATGCCTCTCGCATTAAGTGACTGTGACTGAAAACGAAGCCAGATGGTAGTTTTACTGACTTCAGATACAAAAACAAAAAAAATATTTTTTATATTTTTTTTCTATCGTACTAATTGGGTAGTAAATAAATAGTTTTTCCTAAAATGATAATTTGCACCCTTTTATATTTAAAGACGCTATGGTACGCAAAGGTATAAATTATTATTTTACCAGAAACTATTGACTTACCACGTGTGTTGATTTTTGGGTTCAAGTTGTGTATATTACAAGGTTGGTTTATTTGTATTGGCCAGTGAGAGACAACCGGCTCTTGTAGATGGATACTCGTTTTGTAATGCACTGTTTATTATAAAGTCGGTTGTAGTCATCGTGTCCTGTTAATATCGCATCAACGGCCTCTTCCCTCATAATCTTTTTTCTCTTCTCCTACTGCGCCTTGAGGCATTTAAATTAAAGTAAAATTTGTGAGTTCACAACCCGTTGGGTTTTTCAAATTATATTTACATATTTTTTTCTGTTCACGTATTAATTAAATATTCGTATACCATGTTAACCTCATTTCTACATTAAGTAAAGGTCGACTAGTAGATAATGCCACTGGCGGTAGGTTCGCCTTGTATACTTCTCTGTATATGAAAGTTGATAAAAAATAAAAGCACATTTTCTGGTAAATTCAATATGCATATGAAGTTTCCTGACATATGACATTCCAAACATATACCCACTATTTATTGTAAATGAAATTTGTTCTAACTCGATCATAAATGGAGAATCGAAGCGATTTAAGCACTACAATATTTGGAATATTTCAATCTTGCATACAAAAAAAAACAAGTTCATGTAATTCCAATGTAATAGTAAAACCGACCAATTTGAGCGTGTCGCGAATGAAAACCTATTTATTCGCAAGCATTTGTATTAAATGATGCGTTGTACGGTTTATTTTTATTGTAGCGACACACGAATTTTATTTAAATTCACTTGTTAGTGCACGTTGAAAAACGTTGTTTAAAACGGTGGTCGGGTTCTTCTGTTTCACCGGCGCATAAAGTACGGCGGCTCGTATTTTCCTGCGATAATTCTAAGCTGTTGCGGTGCCGTACCTCCGCGAACTTTGCCAAGTCGTACAACACCGTACAAGCCGTAACAAAGTATTGCGGGTTGTAGCGGAGTCGGTTCGGTGCATTGGTTCAAATATCCGTCGACTATGGCTCGACACGAAGGAGGAAGGAGATTTCAATGCGCATGATTTATGGGCCACATAATGGAGCGCTGTAGTGCATTTTGCTGCATGCGAGCTCGACCACCGACTCCACGCTAAACATCTTCTACGCGATATGTACTCAGTGGGTTAACTCAAGCATTCCGATTTAATTAAACTTTGTGCTATATTGCGACAACTGTATTCGTTGTAATATATTGCGCGAACAATCTAGCAAGCAGTTTCAGTATACTTTTTTTCTTAGATTCTTACTTTGTAGAAATAAAACGAGAAGGATTCACATTTATCCGCGCGGTAAATAATAAACAAGATTTATACATTGTTTACTTAATAAGTAAATGGGCATTTATACAAAAAATAAAATGTGCTATACACTTGAACTTTTCATTTTAATTTACAATTGTCTCACTATCTCTCAGCCATAGAAAGTTCACTAAACATAGGCCTCCCCCAAGGATCTCCACATTTACCTGTTATCACAATTTATTTCAACTATCGATTGCAATGACACGAAATCCAATAGAAAATTCCGGTACCGGATCATCGGCCGTCAATGCCACTACGATACCTAGAACATTGTCTAAAAAATGAGTTTGTGCTTGATAGCACGATCCCAATATGCTATCTTGTTTTGGGCAGACTTTAAGAGAAACAATGCTACAAGCCGATTTATACGACTAGAATAATCAAATCTTATGTGCCTTACAATTTGTGTATATTAGTCTTCATAATAATGTAATTAATATTTAACATATTTCCAAGTGTAGGTGGAATTAGTTCGCATATGTGACCTAATTACAAGATACCAAAATGGCTGAACTGCAACAGCCAATGTAGCATTAATGCGGCATTTATTTCAATACATATTTAAAATAACTTCATGCGTTTTGTCGGACTAATTCACGGAAAATTAAATTAATTTGCATAACATTGGTTTAGATACGATAAATATTTGACGTGCCTTAGATTTCATGTTTATTTATCATTGTAGTTATTCTCTATTTTTGGATATATATCGTGCAAATTGGGAACCGCGGATTATATGGTTATGTAGATGGAAAAATATAAAACTTCGTATAAAACATTTTCATACGCACTTTGGGCGTTAGTGTGCGCGACTGTACTTTTAACTTGTTATGAATTTTATATGGGAAATCTGTTAAGCCGCGTATGTGCGTATTTCATGTCATCTGTCAGCGCGCGCGTGTATGGTATTTGTAGCGCAAAGTACTGCGTTATTCAACTTAATAGCCATTAGTTTGGTTCGTTAGCGGAATATTGCTAACGAATGTGCGGCGCCGCGCATTCCGGCCGCGCGCAGTCGCCGCCTGCTGAAACGCTCAATTAGCACATGCTGCTAAACTATCCACAACACTCCACGCTGCATTTGTCCTACACCACAAATTACATGCGACTTTTTACATTCAACCATTCACCGGCGTTTTTGAGGGCTTCATTGATTAATTGACGCGCGCGAATATGACCTCTCGTTGCGTCCGTCACAGCCGATCGGCTATTTCTATCGTTAGGTTATGGAGAGTGGACTGAAAATATAAACTGTCACAGCGACGGCTTCAAACAGAATCCAGTCTAGGTTATTTTAGTCTAGTCACAAATCCTGAGCGGTAGCCTCGTAATGGACTTTATAAATTTTTTAGTTATCAGAATTTCTTTGGCAAAGCCACATAAACATAAATAATGCAAATGCACCGCCTAACCTTTTTAGTTTTAATATCCTGTAGACTGTTAATAAGGTACTTTTTTAGAGTATTACAATAATACGCAGACGCAATACCTTTAAAACATTACTATTATTTATCTCAAAAGATAAAAAGGTAGTCTTATTAAGGGGAATCTGGAAACAGAGGAAGCTCAGAAGTCGAGCTGCCGTGATGTAGATGATTAATATGGCTCATTTGGGGCACGCGCGGCTACGGAGCGGCTACGAGGCTACGGCTACGAGTCTGCGAGCCGCGCCTGTGCTACGCGATGCTACGTGCTCGTTTCCGCGTACATCGTTTACGCTTCCGCACTGAGAATTTATTATGGCTCTACCCATTTCTACCTAATATCAGTACGTATTTAATGCAATAGACATCGCTGTGAATTATTGGCCGCCATTACGCTTTTTGTATACGAGACACGTTTTGAAAAGATTCTAAAATGTATAGTTGAATATAATATGATTTATTAATACTAATGATACATATAGTTTTAAATATAAATATTGTGTTTAGTGTTGTCTTTATGATTTATGGTCTCAAAATGTTTTCCTATGTATAGTTTGTTTTTCTACGTGGCATTTTGTTCATTTTTTTCACCGTTTTAAATCACGAAGTGCGAGGTACGAGGCAATACCGAGGTATTATTCGTGTAATTGGTTTCTAATGCCACGTAAACCCCATAAACGTGTTGGGAGAGTGGACCGGGAGATAAAGTGAACCCAACGTTCTTACACTCATTCCCTTTACATTTTTGATGTTCCTTTTGCTATAATTTTGTTTACGTAAAACATTTTTGAATATGAAACAAAAGAGAAGTGCAACGCTGTACGTTACTTGCGGCATTTTATATTGAATAAAAGTATAGTTTCATAAAATTTTATTTATTTGCTGTCTAAAAAAATGTTTTTTGTTTTGTGTCCTAAAAGTATTTAAAGTCTAAATATCTTATGTACTCAGCGATGAACGAATGAAACTGCCTAATATGAAGGCAAAGCATACGCTTCAACATTTGCTCTCCCCCTTTTTATTGCATTAGGATTACCCTAAATCTTGCGGGAGGCGCTTGCTTCAACGACTGTGTAAGGGAAATATCGCCTCTTGAAATCTAACTGCAATTTACAAAATTTGTTAAATAAACTTGATGAAATTAAAACGGATTTCAAATAATTAACTTTTAATAGACCACACATTATACAGAGCAGATGATAGAAAGAATTTTGAACAAAGAATAACATAGACAACAATCAAAAAGAATAAACTAATGTTTCAACAATAAAGAAAACTTTGACCCAAGAAGGAACTTACAATTTTAATATAATTATAAATTATAATCTTCAACATCTTCCATGGTTTGTTTTTGTACGGTTTTTTGTAGGAATTATAAATGTTGATAAAGAAATAGTTGACTTGATGAAACAGTAGGTTAGCTGTTATCTTGCTGTCCTAGGTTCGATTTCTTTGTCGAGCAATCTACTTATTTATTTATAATTAAGGTTCTCCAATAGCATACACATTATATACAAGTTTTAAAATATAATTTTTACAAGTTGCTTTCCGATGTATATATACTAATTACAGGAGAACAAACAGCATTCACAAAAATTACACACAAAAATAAAAACAAAGAAAAATACACATAACGTAAAAAAAACAACTAATCAAAGAATCAACTAATCTGCTTAGTTTAATTTATTCGATATAGGAACTCTAAGTGAGTATACCCTCGTTCTCAGCATAGAACAGGTATAAGCTTGGTGAACTATATTATGTGAGCCTTGTTGCCACAAAGGCCTCTACCAACTCTTTCAGGAATACAGGAGTAAGCTTTTGTTTGTAAGACATTATAACACAGATATAGTAACCTATTTTTGTGAATTGGTAGCATTTTCTCATCTGTATCTTTCATCATCATCGTTACTGTCATCTCAGCCACAGGAAGTCCACTGCTGAACATATAACTCCCTCAAGGACCTCCACATCAACCTGTTGGAAGCGGCCTGCGTCCAGCGACTTCCTGCAACCTTAGCCAGGTCTCCCATCCATCCACCTTGTACGTGGCCTTCACTCTAGAACCTTTTGGCCCCAAAGGCCATCACAGTTCTACGCGCTATGTGCCCAGCCCACTGCCACTTTATTTTGCTAATCCTATGGGGTATGTCCTCTATCTTTATTAAATGCAAATTAACATATATTCTACGCTTACAAAATCAGACAATGTAACTCGCAAGTCTGACTAACGTGAAACTTTGCTCCTACATTAATATAATAATTTCGCTCCAGACATGTTTTCCCAAGGGTGAAATCATAAAGGGATACAGAACCAAAACCCGTCCCAATACAAAATCGTGTTGAAAAGTTTAAATGCATGTTGGGCGAGAGCCTTGTACATCTTATGTAACCTGGCGAAGATGCTTGGAGGAATTTTTCAGTTGCAGCGCCCCTGTCGCGCTCCGATCCTCGTAAATTTATGGCGCCGCGCCCCCACGCTGCCCAGTTTCACGAATATCGGATAGGCTACTTTTGTACACGACGGACGGTCACATTTGTTCTTCGGACAAAGCGGTTACAAACTTCCTTATATGTGATGCATGACAATGTTCATTTATATATTACTCATTTTAAAATATCAAGTAAAATTGGTCATTACAAGTTTCAACTTTAAGTGACAAATTTCATTCTTACGTGCAACGGCAAACCATTTTTTTTTACTAAAATAAATGGTGAATATTAATGTAAGGATGTGTCAGAATAGCTATTATATATTGTTACGATCGAAATACACGCTTTGTACGCTATTACCTTCACGGGTTCGCGATTATTCAGGTTTTTTATTTCGGTCAACGAATTTTATTTAATTACGAATGATTGGCCGCAGCTCCGCTCGTGTGGTGGCCGGAGTAAAAAACAAAATTGATGGCTAAAAACTAAAAGAGAAACTTGATGGAGCAATCTGCTTTTTGTACGTTTTATACGTTTTCCCGAAATTTGTAATGGTGATGTCTCGTTTATCGTGATGACTGTGTTTGTATCAATACTGTGAGCTAAATGGAATATGTTTTTTTTTATAACACGCAAGAAATAATAGGTACATGTAATTCATTGCACAAGAATAAAATGGCCGTTTGTGAGACCGAAAAGTCTATAGTACTTCCTGATACCTACGACATAAGACTCGATCTTAGTTTGGGGGCCGGACTATGTATGTGACTGTTGGGTGTATTTATTTAGAAAAAATAGTAAAAAAAGCCCCTATTATTTTAACAGCCTTGGGGACGCACTTCGTTAGACGTTGCCCGTCAAACGAGAGGCCGGGGTTCCATCTCTGAACTGAAATAAATATAAATGTGAACTACAGGTATTATTTTAGGGTTTGGGTGTTAGTGAGAAAAAAAGTCTCTTATGTGTGTGTGTGTGTGTGTGTGTGTGTCTGATACCCACGACACAAGATTCGATGTTTAGTGGGGCAAGACTATTTATTAGAGTTTGAGTGTATTTATTATTTATATTTTTTTATGATTATACTAAACTTTGTTAGCGATATCAATCTACATAAGTACATATGAATAATGTAAGCGAAGCATAGACCCACATTGAAATTCTCTCCTGCGTAGTACTTAGTATGGACAGCACGCAACACATTACGAACAACCAGACTGGAAAACAAACAAATATTTACCCTACCGGGAAACAAACCCGTCTTTATTTCACTGACAGAATTTACTACTGAGCTAACTGAGTCCTCAAACAATAGTTAACCCAATAAGACTAAAAAACAAACAGAATTTTGCGACGTCTAATTCAAAGTTCCTTATCCATAATTAAAAAGAAATCCAAAAAAATCCTGTATGACGTATTGAGATTTACAACTGTTAATCACAGGCCTGCATGTCGTTACTTCGAATGGCGAATTTACTATAGTAATTGTGGAACTATAAAATACTTGTTTGAACAAAACGATAAAGTACGATTTCGTGAGTATAAAACTGCAGTGTGTATGTGTTGGGCGTAACAACAGGATGTTTTAATGGCAACAATACGCGCGGGACGTCGCCTGCCGCCGCCCGCCGCCGTTCGACCTCGCCAAATTGGAATTGTAAAACCAGAATCCATGGATTCCGCGCCACACTATCATAATATAGGAACGCTATTATTAAAAAATTATTGTAAACAACATTGTATTCGAAAATTTGGAAATAAAATATGCAATAAGCAATTATTGTTAGGAACTTGTAAAGGTATTAATTTCAAAACATTGCGTGTTATCAAATGAGAGCCAACTTTTAGTTTAGATATTATTGGAATTTTAGTCGTCCAAATAACAGCGTATATTATTTTAGGCCCTAGAAAATTAATAGTTTTAAGTTTTTTCTCCTAATTCTTCCGTGTTATTTTGTTTCTACTTAGCGACAAATTTATTTATATAATTTTGTTTTTTTTAAGTATTGCTTCGATATGAACGAAATAAAAATTATTTTGATGAATTTCGGTAACTATCATTATAATCGTAAATGAGTTAATTACTTAGGATTACCGTAATATATACTAAAAATAGAAATTGGCATTTTATATGTACTTACACTACTCTATAAATTGAAATGTTAAACAATAAATCGATACATATCACGGCGCACTCAACTAAACCGTCCGTCGGATCTTAAACATTTGCGTGACGCGCTTTGTGCATTGCTTGAGAGATATTATTCTTTCAGAATCCCGTACGCCGACAAGATCACTCCGGAGCCGATCCTACACAACAATGCGGACCGCGGCACAAAGCCAGACTCGATCAGGAATAGTTATAATAGCCAATTCAAAGTTGGCATTTATGGTTGGAGGAAGAAATGTCTTTATATTCTTGTCATGGCGCTCATGTTTATGATGATCATTAATCTCGCACTGACGCTATGGGTTCTGAAGGTTCTCGATTTTAATTCCGTAAGTTTATATTGTATTTACGGATATGGTGAAGTTTTTAAACGTTTTCTGTAGTTTTATTATATTTCTGTGGCTATTTATTTGTGTTTTCATTTCAGTCTGTAATGCATAATTTCCGACTTACTTATTTCTATAAAATTAAAATTTTGCTTAGAATGACATATTAAAGTTTAAAATTATTTAATTTTTGTTGTGTATTACTCGTTCAAATTTAATGCCTGATTAACTAATTTTCTTATGAATAAGTTAGTATATTCATCCCTATGAACTGTTCGCAGGAAGGTATGGGCCAATTACGCGTCGTGCCGGGCGGTCTCCAGCTGCTAGGCCAAGCGTTAGTGCTGGACTCGCTGTTCGTCTCCAGCATCAAGTCGCGGCGGGGCCAGCCAATCTCGATTGAATCTTCTAGAAACTTCACCGTTTCCACTCGAGACGCTCACGGACTACTTCAAAGTAGATTATTTTTAGGTAAGTTAATTTCCAAGTCTATCAAGTGACAATAATTTTATCATCATAGCTTTATTATTTGTTTTGATGATGACAATTTTAATTAAATGTTGTTATAGAAGAATTTTAGTAAGCATTTAACCTTTAAAATACTAGTCTATTTTAATACTTATCTACGAAAATATGAAACTTATTAAGTATATTACAATAAATAAATTAGTGCAACAATAAATTTATTTTTTCAAGAACCCTCAAATTATTTTTCACTGTCTGGGCTACACATTAATGACCTACTTAATTCCTAGGTCACGATCGCTTAGAAGTTAATGTAGGTCGTCTAGAGGTGCGGGACTCCCGAGGGGCTCTGTTACTGGGGGCTGGTCAAGACTCGGTGACTGTTGGAGCTGATACCCTCACAGTGTCCAGTCCTGCTGGGATCACCTTACATACTGCAGCGCAGACCTCACTCGTCAAAGCACCACCTTCTAAGCAGTTAGTGTGAGTAAAAACCGCATGAATAGATTTATATTTTTAATGATATATTTTGATTTTTTCAAATACTACACTCGGATCATAGATGCGTCATGGCTTTTCTAGAAAGGGTAAAAGGGTAGAAAAGTCGGGAAGAGGAAATAAGTATTCCACCTCCCACATCTATCGAAACGTGTTTATATCGTGATATTAAAGCAGTAGTTTCTCCTCGGTATTCCGAAGAATATTTAGTACTTCCAAATTATTCGATTAATTATTACAGTAACCCCAAGGTGTTTATACCTCTACCACTTTCCAAAAGAAGCCGGTATAGCCTCTCCTTGGATTTTATTCCGTTTCCAACATGTCTTCCTCATCAAAACTTGTATTAAACATATTGATGCCCGGCAGGCTCGAGTCTCCGACGCGCTCGTTGGAGATGCATGCAGCACAAAACATCGCACTGGAGTCGCGCGCGGGCGACATCAGCGCCACCTGCCTCACCACATTCAGACTTAAATCCGTCGCTGGTTCGGTAAGCTATTGCAATAATGCAATAATCTATAATCAATGCTTGGCAGTTGGCGATATGGAATTTTGATATGCATTTATTGGATACGAATTTTAAAAGTTCGAAATAGAATTGTTTGTAAATTATTTATAAGTAAGTTGAAGTTTGTTTAAATTAAACAGCTTTAAATTTTGTTGTTTTCTAGAAGTAGCTTTAGCGTTCTTCACAACGTAATTTGTACATAGTGCACTTTTAGATTTACTTCTTTTGATGCTGTCGATTGCTTGTCGCTGACTATGATTAATTGTAAGATTAAATAAATTGTTTCTTTTATTATTTCTATAATTCGACAATATTTTCAGATACGGTTAGACGCTCCGAGCATATACATGCCAAAATTAAAGTCGGCTCTCCCGCTACCACCCTCAGCCGCACATTCACACGACCCTCACCACCAGAATATTTACCAGTTGTGCGCGTGCGCAAACGGAAAGTTGTTCCTCGCGCCGCCGCACGGCGCCTGCGTCGCCCGGGAGGAGAGCTTAATCTGTCGATGATAAACTATTAATCGATATTTTTAAATAGGTGTGCATCGTTGCTTTTGATTATGTACGCTTTGTATATTTTTTTAATAATTTATTCATCAAAATAGTGTTGTGATTAGATAGTCGCAGTCGAGGTTTTTGTATGTAGATTAAACAGAACCATTTCTATTATTTAAATGGTATTTAAATATCTTTTAATGTAAAAATGAATAAATAAAAACAGTATGAAATATCACTTTCATATTTAAAAACTGACAAAGTTGTTTATCAAACGAATGTGTAGTATAATGTCGAATGAAATATTGTTTGAACAAATTATAAATACATCATTTTCATAGTTGTCAGCATGACGGGCATACACTGTGGGCATCCCGAGTTAATGAACATGTTACTGAAATAATGGTTTCTTAGATTTACGCGAATATTACACATTGAAATAAAACTATTATTTACGGATTTTATCGCGGATTTTGTTTATTTTTTACATTGTTGACTTCCGGACGTTTCGATTACTTTATAGCTTTCGTGGTCACGGAAAGGGTCGGGAAGTTTAAAATGTAAAAATTAAACCAATTCCGCGATAAAATTCGTAAATAATAGTTTTATTTCAGTATGTTACTGGGATGTCATGGAATTTGTATTAGATTAAAATTAATGTTCTATAATACTTCAATTGTACGACTACAACGACTTTAAAAACGTATCAAACCACTATTGTAATAACTAGTGCCTTTTCGTCTCATTTAGAATAACAATTGGCCGAGCAATTCATTGTCAATATTTTTATGTGGATCCCTTTCAATTATTCGGAGAAATATCGTCAATTTTATTCATAAAAATAAATTCTAATCTTTAATAAAAATGAACAAAGTTTGTTATGTTCTATAACATATTATTTAAGAAAAGTTATTAAACTTATCATCGGTATTCAAATTATTATATTTTTGTATTTTCGTGCTTGATGAAAAGAGTTCATGTCTTAATATTTTTGCGCGCAAGTCAAACTTAATTACACCTCCAGGAGCCGTGATACATATGTACGCTCATATGCCATAATTTACAGAAAATTAAAATAGCCCACTTTGAATAACTAATTACTACTTTGAAACCAACAATTTTGCAGAATTGTCTGATTTAAATTCACTTGAGCAAAATTTAATACATTTTAGCTTAGGATTCCGTACCATATACTGCGAGCTTGAAAACTAACACTAAATACAGACGTTTTATCGTCCTTTATAAGTGTAGTGAGTAACATTATAGTACTTTAACTGATTGTACATAAGCATTCGAATTATTCAGCGTCTACGAGAACAGAACTTTGATTTTATCCTAATAAGATTTAGGTACAAATTTAATATTTGCTTATTCCCGCTACATACCAATGTAAAATCTAGATTTACTAACAGTGTATTAGTTTTAAAATTTGTTTCTTGTTTTTAAGACTACGTTAAAGCGTTAATTGTTATTAGATGTTATCTTTTATAAAGAAATATGCGTATAATATATAAATCTTTGCTAAGGTAGTAATAAAACTTTGTATAGATCTTTAGTAAACGCGTTGTATATCTGTCTGTCTGTTGACATAAATGTATAATTATCTAGCATTGTTGATATTGTTGTAAATATACTTTGTAGAAAAACATAAGTACATAATGTGTATAATAATAAAATTGTTTTAGTGCACCCCGCTCTTAAAAATATTCAGCTATGTGAGAGTAATTCCTTAAAACTGAAAGAACCAAGGGACGTTGTTATTTACAAGCAAATTGTTTTTACTCAAAGCAAAGCAGCTGCGCTTTCTTTGAACAGTAGGTATTGTTTTCTTAGCTTTTACTTTGTTCCGTATGCGTGACGTCATAGATACTCTGCTATACGTAGTAATTTTTAGGTTCAAATTCAACGTAATTTTGCCCACAAGTCTTATTAAAAAAACACAGTGGTAGGGAATATTTAACGATATTAATTAAATTTAAAGATATTATTTAAATTTGTCAACTCTTTATTGGTAAAATAAATACTTATAAAATGACATTTCAAACACCGCGCTTTTTTTTTTCGAAATGTGAGGCTATCGCTTTAAATGGAACTTGACGACAGCATAAACGAACTTATGAAATTTTAGCTTTTTGAGTGTTTTACGTTTGTTTATGTTATTTTGTGTTTTCTTTATATTACTAAAAAAAATAGATTATTACATGCATATACCCTATTAAAAATTAAAGTTCATAATGGAACGACGCAGGGTCACTGACACGGTATATCATAACCGAACACGGAATGACTTGAAGGATTTGATAATTTAATTAGATTGAAATGCAGTGCTCCCAGTACAACCAACAAGACACCCATGCACTTTAGTTATAAATGTTGGAATCAGTAACTAATGAAGACGCTGAAATGTTAACTTGATTTAGCTCGGGAATGGACTGGCTGACTCAATGGAAGTACTCGCAAGTCAATGTGAGTTTACCCACACCCCTGTATCTACTTTCTGTCTATTGTGTTTCATAAGTAGCATCTGGATAGGTCACTTCACACCGAAAATACAATGTGGTCAATGGATTAATGTCATCTATTTCTATTTTTGTTAGTGTACCTATTTATTCTAAGAATTTCACAGTCATTATTATTAATTTAACTATAATTACATACATCCAAGTATTTTGAATGGGCAGTTGTGAATTCACAGGTAATTACGGCCTAGGATATATGGAGCGGGATAGTTAAAAAAAACAACACATATCTGACTTAAAAAACAACACAAAATCTTAACACTGGCTAATCAAATTAGTGTTGTGTGTTCGATATTTTTACATTGTGGAGAAATATGTAAGGAAAAATACACATAGTGAACAAATATTTAATGTTATAGGATTTTATTCTGGAGCTATTCCGGGCTCCGATGTAATGTGAAATACACTACACGGCAGAAGCTGGTTTAAGCCCTTACCTCCAAGGCGGTATCTTAAATCAACTTACTACAGCTCGTTAGTAGCTCTTCGTTTATTATTAAATACCTCTACATTCATTCTTGTATGAAATAAAATTATTATAAAAATAGGTAAAATTTGCTATGACGGTATTTTAATTTAAAAACTATTTTAAATGGCATAAAATATGCAACTATATGTTTCGTATAGTTCGATTTATTGCTCTCTCTCATCAGCCATAGGAAGTCTAAACAAAGACATCCCCATCGACCTGAAAATCTGTATCAGCCCATATACGTCCCACTGCAGGGCACGGGTCTCCTCTACATTTGACAGTACGATTGAGAGTGGTTAGGCCATATAGTCCACCACGCTGGCCTAGTGCGGGTTGGCGACCTGAAATATTTCTATTTAATTTTATTTTTTTCCACAGTTTATCGAATGTTATTCTCAGGACAGGCAAGACTGATTTACGACAGCAAAAAAATGTGTTCGTGGTTTTAAAATATTCTTTTAAATGTGTATTAAAACCATAAGGATCACGCATTTGTAGTAGGTCATAAAAGTCCTTCTTTATCACTTGAATAATATCAGCTTTAGCAACTCAAGCTGGTTTCAAAGGAAGAGTTTCAAAAATGTTCCCGCGAGAGAATTCACGCCGAGTTTTCTTACCGTTGTCTGGCTACATTACTGAGATGCGCATCACATGCCTCATCCACTGCATAACAAGCCTTGTATCGCTAAATGCAATCTTATTAAAAATATTTATCGGGACGTGATATATTTACGGCGCTGTTAACGCTTCTAACAACGTAATAAATAATTGTACAACAATCAATACGCTGGCGTTATTGTGAGGCACAATGAATCCGTCGGTGAACAGTCGCTGCTAAAGTTTAATTAAAGATTCATGATAAATTGTCGCAGGAAGCTGCATTCTGCGCGGAGTCTCGCACGTGAATAACGCTCGTTCCGCGAGCACTTAAATAACTTAAGCCAGTAACCTAACAATAAATTCATGAGCCTTCAGCTCCTTTTGTTTGGGCCCACCGCGTTTTCGCAACACTAATTGGCAGGAAAGCCTCCTAAAATGATCACAAATGGGCCACCTTGCGGAGTATTGTACACGTATTATACCCCGTTTATACGCTAACTTGGTTATTGTCGCGTGCATTTATTGTCCATATAATTGATATCTTTATACTACAAATCAAGTTTAATTTTCATAAATATTTTTTAAAACTTTGATTTATTAAGGTAACAGTTCTACTCTATCTATACGTAATTTAAAATGCGTATAATTGTTGACAAAAATCAGCTCCTTAAGAATCCCAAGGCATCAAGAGCAATGAAATTAAAAGTTTAGCATTGTACATTGCATTAAATTGCGTCCTGAGAAATATTATTAGTTTCACAGTACCATCTACACCTAATTGAATTTCAGAGTCCTTTGTTGTGGCATAGCCGTGCGGGAACTCTTAAAGCCATTTCAAAGACACCTCGCTTCCAGTCCGCATCCATGAGCGAGAGGAAATAAAGTTATGATTTATGTAGTGAAATATGTTTCAGACGGAGGACCAACGCTTACGCCGTCTCCGAACCTTGCTTACGCCTCTTGTCGTTGACAGTATAAATTCGTACCAAACGTGAAGACAATCGTTCAGTTACATACCTAATGCGAATCTCATGATGATGCCGATATTTTTGTTATTTTAGAAGTGCTGGCACCGGAGCATCGGGTA
Source organism: Hyles euphorbiae (assembly GCA_023078785.2). Classification (NCBI taxonomy): domain Eukaryota; kingdom Metazoa; phylum Arthropoda; class Insecta; order Lepidoptera; family Sphingidae; genus Hyles; species Hyles euphorbiae. Next base: position 7,950,904 of record CM041041.1, on the reverse strand, counting down.
ACCAGATGTGCTGAGATGGTTTGGAAAATAAAACTGTTTACTCGTTGCGGAAAGTAGGAAAAATATCACGTAATTTTGTTGTACAACTGTATTCTATATATAATCTACGTCGGTTGTAAATTATGAAAATTAACTTTAATACTCGTATATATCACCTAGGAACCTTTTTTCCAACTTAAACTTCCACATTTCAATAGCGAGCATTAAACTTTGTCCATTGTAGCGGTGTACCTACAATTTGATTGTCATTAACTTCCATTATTCGGGTCACTAAAATGCGCCCTACAAATAAATAAATTCTATAGTTTCAATAAAGTCAAACATAATAATTTACAATCGGTTTAAAAAGCCCCATACTACACTTTATTGTTATTATAATTATTAAATTGTCTGCTCAAATCTAAATTTTAATAATTAATTAACATACATCTAAAATGCATAAATTATTTACGAGCATTGTTAAAGTTGACATTTACGCAAGGCAGTGTGTTGCAGTTATCTATTCGTGCGACACTGAGCTCGTGTTTCTTGGCCCGATTTGACGGAGGTCGAGTGTGGTCTGGCTCGATTAGCCAGGCTACTCTCGCAGCGGCAGGATTTGATTACGACACCCGGATATGGCGACGGATTATTATACTAAGCTGTCCAGTATATTGCATTCGGTTATGAACACACCGACCGAATTGTTATTTATAGCCAGATATAAACTTATCACTTTTAACACAGTAACGCAGGTAACAAAGTTCACGCATTTTGTTTCATGTCGATATCCTAAATCAGCACTGGTCATTACTACATGTGTAAAGTGTAATAAAGTGTAAATGCAACCGATTTACAAAAAAAAAAACAATTTGTTCAACTTATAATCGATACAAATCTAAAAATATTAAACAAACAAGAGTCCTGGTTACAGACGCGCAAGTAACATCACGTATCCCGCATTAGAAGCGCAAAATAGCTTGTTCGTATTAGGTACAATCAATGAAGTGGAAGGGCGAGCAGGGGTTGCCGGTCACGTGTTACTTTATGATTCAATTGTCTGAGCGCCGTGAGGTAGACCGTTTTCAAACTGACCTGCGTCATGCCGTTCACCGCTGTCATCACGGCAAATGTCTCTTCAATAAAATTAACATACACTTTAGACTTTAACTACTTTCGCACCCTCGCTTTGTATATTATCAACTACCTGCGGTACCTTCGTTAAACTGACAGTTTGTTCGTATATTCACAATTAACCTTTGAAACCCACAAAAAGCATTATATTCATACTCTGCAGATATATAAAATATTTGACTTCATACGTGGTTCTCGCTGTCTGGCACACTATAAAGATTCTGTCGCACTCTACGAAATATATTTTTAACATCTATAGCATTTCAAAGGTTAGATTACCTGTACTAAGATAACTTGATGGACTAGACTAGCCTTCGACTACTCAGCTATGAAACTCATGCTAAGTAATGAAACATGCATACAACCCAGTCCTGGGAAGACTATACGAACCGATGTTTATATACATATGGATCTACAACTATATAATAAACACTTAGTGAATTCAATCAATTCTATAACTTAATTGATACTATTGTAAATATTATGATCTTAAAATATTATATAATTAGCATATTTCTTTATTTAATATTTTAATTTACATCTAATTAAATCACAGAATTACGCAAACTCTTAACAAAACACCAAAATAAATAATCGATGTACATACAATTTTTATTTATGTGAACAACTACGTCTAGGTAAACTAACAAGCCGATTGAAACAAGAGGAATGTGAGCGGTGTTTAATCTAATGTAATGCAACTGATCTGCGGACGCTCGGCGGCAGGATAGATTCGGATTCCAAGCAAGCATTTGCGCCCAAACTCTCTACAGATGTACACATCTATCGGTACTGAATCAACATAGCTGATGCCCGTACATTTTATACGAAATACAAGGCGATCTTCTATGTGATGCTTTAAATACCGTAGGGTTAATTTGACAGCTGAAGACGGTTAATAAAACGTACGTGACTAATTATGATGATTATGTTAACGAAGGACTGTGGAGGATTTTTAGAATTGAGGATGAGTACAGGTTTGTACTGAATGTTATTATAAGCTATACTTTTATAGTAAATAAATAAATAAATAACACCCAACAGTCACATACATAGTCCTGACCCCACATTAAGATCGAGTCTTGTGTCGTGGGTATCAGGAACTACGAGAGACTTTTCGGTCTCACAAACACCCAGACCCGAGAGAAATATTTGTGGGCCGCACAAACATTTCTCTCGGTGCAGGGATCGAACCCGCGGCCTCTCGTTTCACAGGCGGCGTCTTACCGCCTGCGCCACGGAGGCTGTCAAATAGTATAATAATAGCAATAGTATTAGAAGATTGAAGAGTTTGTTTGTTTAAAAAAAAAAGTTTTGCTTTGGATAGGTTCATTCATCGAGGAATGCTATAGGCTATATATAATCACGCTATGACCTATAGGAGGGAAGGAATAGTGAATAATTTATCAAATACGAGGAAATTTTATTAAATTTTCGTGGTCCGATAGGTCTCAAAATCGATATATGAGGGATTATTTGTTCCGATATCCTAAATTGATACTTGGAATTGAACATTTTGGCCGCCATTTTGGAAAGTGTATCTGCACCCGGGCGGAGTCAGGCCGGACCGCTAGTATATTTATATTATTGCATCGTACAATTTTTGAATAGTTTAAAAGAGGCTTAGTATTGGGCAATAACCAGACTGCAGATAGTGTTAAATGTCTAGGCAAGATATTTTGGTGTCATGTTGTCTACACAGACATAATTAAATAGATAAATAAGTGCTTAGTATGGCGTCCAAATTCTTTTCACTTGCATAGGGTTTTTTTGCTAGCTGAACGTATGGTACCGTCATTGAGTGGTATAGCTTCTACTAATCGAGTTCGTGAGCTGCATTCAATCTTCACTCTCAGACACACAAATAGATTTTTACTACGAATTGCCACTAAAAATTCTAACCACGATACCTGCTGATGTTTCATAACCTTGCTCTATTAACTGACCTATAAGCTTCTCTACATTCACATAAAATAAATACACTCACCGAGCAAATGTTCTGGAAGTTGTGTTGCGCTGTGTCGAAATTATGAAAAGTGAGCAAACACGGGAGTCCCGATTTGGAAATGCATGTCGGGTGATGCATATGCAAGTTTATAAAGCGTTCCGCTAATCCGGCGCGCGCGGGCGATAGTGTTAATGCGAGGCATTAAACTCACGGAGCCGGAGTCTATCGTCTACTCAACACCGGCTACAATGACACGTTTTATGACACACTTCATTAAAATGGCAACGGCGGTATTAAGTACGTGCCCGTTGAAAAGAATTCATTATTAAAGTGCCCTCGAGTACGACTGTCTTAGTTAATGTAAGCGAAGATTTAAAGCGCAATACGTGCTCACTCGTACAAATGTGAAATTATGATTTTCTCTAGCGTAAGCAACGTTTGCATCGCCCTACGATGAAATTTAATAAATATATTAAACATTTAGTGAGATTTATATCACGCTTATTCTGTTCTTTGTTCCGTTTGTACGCGGCATTATTCACTGTTCGCTGCCCACTCTGTATTTCAACAAGCAGTTTAGCTTATGAATGTCACATATAAATAAATTAGTTTATTTCCTCTAGGCGCCAATTTAGCTCACGCTCTTGTCACAAATTGTCGGCGAGGGTAAATGCAGACTATTAGGGAAATACAGCAATTCAAACAGCCCTTACCCTACATTACAGCGCAATCTTACAGCGGCGAAATTATAAGCAACACCTTCTCGTGTCGTGCCTGGAAGCAATAACATCTAGCCGTGCATTGAACGGACAAACTGTTTTGAAAATTTTACATTATTATGCTGACTTGCTGTACGGCCGGTGGAGGAATTATAAAATTGAAAACACATACAGTGTTGCGTCTACGGGTCGTACAACAACAAAATAAAAACTCTTATTATATGTAAAGCTATTCATTAACATATTTTTTTCATAATGCTACATATTTTTTCCCATCAACTTCATGTGAACACAATAATAATTAAATGTTGACATATAACGTAATATAACAAATAGTTTTTTTAAATTGACGCGATCACTTCGAAGCTTGCTACCATAATGTTTCCAACTACTCCATAACGTTTGTAGATTCATAACAATAACACAAGTCATTCGTGAAGAGAAACAAAAGCTAGACATTAGAATTGCTTGTCTAGTACGAACGCATAAACAAGATTGAAGACGTACCGTGCAGTGACCTCAGGGTTAAGAAATCGACGAATAAATTTACGATTCCGTGTGTGAGTTCAGAACAGGACAAACACTAAAAGTCTTTCCTGAGAGTTTCGTGCTGAATTCAAATGTAGTAAATAAACACCAAACACAGCGTGTATCAATACATGTACATGTGGCCGACTGTTTGCTGTTTACGTATTTTATAGTTTTGTCCCCTGATACCGAGCCGTACAAGCTAAATACGCAGGTAAAACTCATGTGCTTTGAACATCAAAATATAATAACATAATATTTACATTAAAATGCCATGTTTGCAAAATCCAAGTTGGGTGGAAATGTCAAGTACCACCTCCCAAAACGTAATAATTAATGATTTCTCAAATTAGATTTACAAACATGAATACAAAATAAAGCACCCGACCTGGGAATTGAAAACGGATCTTATGGTTCCCAACCCGCAGACGCTGCTACTAGATCTATTTCTGTATCAGCCCATATATGTCCCACTGTAGGGCACCGGTCTACTCTACAATCGAGAGTACGATTAAGAGTGGTTAGATTCATATAGTCCACCGAGCTGGCCTAATGGTTGGTGGACTAGTAATTCTTAAAAATCGCAATGGTATGCAAGTTTTCTCAAGATGTTTTGACCGTTTTAGACCTATGTGGCGACACTAAAATCAGTATACAAGAATGAAATCTACGTTGGTGTTATTACCAGACCAACCGGGAGACCCTGTACTAAGAATTCACACAACAGTGACAACGCATAACTTATGTACTTACATACTCGTCATAATAACTTGATCGGCTTATACACTCCCCGTTGCAGACCTCACTACACAGTACACAACAACTTAATAATTAAATATTCATAGTAAGCTGTTTTATTGTAGGTGTAAAACTACCACTTCTTTTAGCTTCAGTCCATCTAAAAGTAGTCATAAAATAATGCCGGCAGCTATAAGATCGCGATTGTTTTTACTTTGAGATTTTTTAGTGCTTTAGGTGTACTTTTACTGGTGGTAAGTCTCTCATATGTGAGTGGCCATTTGGGTAGGCGCAATGTCTATTTCTCCAGTCAAACAGCAATGTAAATGCACTGTTGGGTTCCTGTTTCAAGGACATTGAGCCAGATTAACTACTGTTTATAATGAGGCTTAACATCTTATGTGTCAGGATGGCGAGTGCAGTGGAATGCCAAGCATGCTTTGTAATTCATGGTCTTGTTTTATTTATCTTCTCATCATTATATTGTCCGTATCACATAGGTACCATCAGGTGAATGGTAAGGTCATCTCGCCATTAATCAATAATAAAAAATATGTATAAATTAAGGTAATAGAGCATAATAAAAATCGTAAAGCCCTGCCGCACTTTTCCAAGGGCTGTATGCACACTGCAGTGTATGTATGTAGCGTATTGCGGATTGGTCGCGTTCGGTGGCACGCCAAATTGATTTGTGAGCTGTCGATCTCATGCGTACTACATGTGACGAGCTATCTGCTGTTTCATCACCTTGTATTCGAAAAAAAAGAACGTACTCTATGAAATATGATAGTAACAATTCCAAAAAGTTTAAGTGTAAAGTTTTTATTTTATTTCTATAGTGTATAGGCGTAGGTCGGTTTTACCATACTAATAATATGTACACGATAATTCGGGGGTCGAGATCCAAAAAGTGTTTTTCAGGTTTTTTACATTTTTTATTATAAAGGCACGTAAAAATATAAGACAGAGTATTTTTTTTAGATTAACATTTTCCGTACGCCCTTTAATTACCGTGGAATCGGTGTTTAATAATGAAAGAAAAGAAAGAAAGAAAACTTTATCAAGCATGTTTCTTTCTTACTTACATTTTCTTTTATTGGTATAATAAAATAGTTATAACAAAAGAAAAACATAGTTCCACCTATTCGTAAGGTTCGCATTTCAGCGTCATATTTGTCTTCGTCACATCACTGTTTTGCAAAGCTATCTTATTTTATCTTTTAGCAGCACACGATCCCACTAACTTGTTTTCTGTAAGTATGAAATATTATACTAGATGTCGTCTAGGCGACGGGGCGCGAGACTGGGCGTTTCTATCTCTAGTTTCTCCAGTTGTTGACCCGTCATATTTACGTTCCTACTGAATGTATATTCGTACGTGTCTCAATGTAATGGAGTGCTCAAATTAATGTTCTCTAACTTACTTTTACGTCAAACTTTTGCTAATATCTATATTTGTAACTATCGAAAACTTTCATGATGTGACCTGTTTTGAGTAAAAATATATTTTTTTACTACCCCCTGTGTGTAGAATATGATGTAATGCGATGCGATTAATGATATATAAACGAATGCGCCTAATACAACATTAGTTTATAATTAAATCGATATTGCGAATAAAACGATAATCGATTCACCTGGAATGAACGAGTAAATAAAGCGTCCAGAAATATGGAAAACAAGGTCCGATATGGAACTATCGGCCGAGCTGTCAGTCGCGACGCGGCGCTGCGCCGAGTTGAGGAACTTTCCCTCTTCACACGGAATCGACGCAATGAATTATGCATGAGAATTAACTTTGACGGCAGATAAGCGGCCGAAAGATTTATTTGCCGATATGATGTGTAGAAAACAATCCAACTTGTTTCCACTTTCTGAATTATGGTTGTTGTTTTATTGTGAGCACGTCAAACGATCACAAACTTTCGGATATTTCACCTTAAAACCTTTTTATTTTTATCAAAATGTTTACCGATACAACGTATAAGTATGGAAAACATTTATAAAGTGGCTAATGGGTATTATTAAATTTATCGTAAAATAAAAATCTTTATAGCACGCAAATAAGCCTTAGTGGCCAATAAAGGATAAATATTTAATAAACACGAAATCAGTACAATAAAGCGTCACATAAACACAAAATCGGTATTGTAGCTGTGTAGCCTTTTATCAGAGTTACGCACGCTCTTACAGGACCTTCCCGGAAATTTAACTTCGTTAAGAATGAAATATGTCCCGTCGTTATTCCACGGCTTGTTGCGCGAATACTTACATTTGGAGCTTTCCACCTCTAGTTTTCTCATCAGACCCAACGGAAATAATTTCAACCGAGGCTGAATTATGACAAAACTCCGTCGGACATTGCCGCATCCGTAATGAGAATGAAGTCGAGATATGTCCGTAATTTATTATCACATGCTTGTGTTTGGCGGCGTCTGAGGCTCGGGGTCGAATGTTTCCGTGTACAAGTACCAGCTTCTGTCTACTACGTACATCTGCGGCACTACTGCCGAGACAAGCTCGATATTCACGATCAAGCATTTAAAATATTTGCAATGTAGCTAGGGAGTAATAAACAGAGTACGTAAAGTGAAATACTAGGTAGGTGGGTGGTACAAGGAAATATTTAATTAAATCTAGGGGCAGGAGCTTCACACCGCTTTACTTCACCGCCGCTAATCACAGGTACGCGTCACGTTCGCCTATTTGAATACCAAACTGTTATTTTGTAAGTGCCAGAAAACTCATTAACCTTCTGTTTAGTAAACCGTTTTATTGGCCCCGTAACCCGCTCCTAGCGTACTAAATAAAAACCCGATTACTTTTCTCATTTGTAATTCGCTTATTATTCTTTTCTTATTCATATTACAGATTGTATAGAACGATATACCAATTAAAAAAATAAAGATTATTGGCTATTATTAAATACATAGACGATTAAAAACAATTTTGAAAGTTAATCTGTCATATTTCAGAGATATTTTATTGCTTAATCTCGTACTTAATCTATATTTTATATAATAAAAGAAAGTTCATAATGGAAAATAATGTGCTACATACAATAGATACTGGAGAACGCGTATCAAGTGCATATGCAGAAATTTATTTTAATGAAAGTTATTGTGAAAAAATAGTTGCAACACCAGAAGTTGATTTACAGCCAAAAATACCAAGTATCGACAGCCAGTTAAGTGATGAATGGACTTCTCCAAGTGACTTGCTCATTGATGTAATAGAATTGAAGCCACCATTTACATCGAAGATTACGAGAGGCAAAACTCATGAAGGTATATTGGCCATTGGCGATCAAGTCTTACAAAATGAACTCATTAAATTCTCTAATGAGTTGGATGCACTGATTCAAGAAAATCATGCGGCCTGGGAGTCAATTCTGGAACACGAAAAACAAACAATTTCAACTAAAATTCATGAACTTTATCGAAATCTACTTCAGAATAAAAATAAAACGATGTTCAAAGAATTTACTTCTTTTTATGAAAGGTCTCTACAAGAATTAGAAGATCATTTACGGTCGGAAGTAGAAAAAGTGACGACAAGTGTACATGCTCGTGTAACTAACAACTTAAATATAGAAATCAATAGTAAATTGAAAAAAGAAAAAAATATACTCGAGAAAATGTTAAAAACAAAATATAAAGCTGAGGAGGAAAAAGTAAAAAGATATTATAAACTTTTATTACAAAACGAGTTGCATCGAAACAATACGCTGGTACGCAACGCTATATCAGAAAGAAATGAGACATTAAAAGCATTTTTCCAGCAAGTTGAAATGGAGAACACCACCAACACTATGTATGTTATGAGCACAGAGAGAAAAAAATGTAAAATCAAGAAGTTCTTACTACAGAATATTCATGATACAGAAATATCAGAGAAATATAAAAAAATAAAGGAACGTCAAATTATAATTGATGCTTACAATGAAGACGAAGTCCATGTATCGGACATAAATAAAGAATGGGAAGAAAAGATTAAACAAATACTCAAACTGTTCCTTAAATTCATAAGCTTTAGTTTTAAGTTATTACCAGAGCAGATTACATTTCTGCTAGACTTCGAAAAAATGGTGGTATTGCAATTAAATGAAATGGTTAAAAAACCACAAAATGCACCTTTAATCTTAATCGATCAAGAAAATTTGGATAATATATTCAAATTTCACGATCTAGAACCAAAGGAATCGGTGTGTGATACTGAACCTGTTGTGGTAACTGGTAACTTGGAGGACCCTACTCCACCATATTACGGCAGCAGAGAAACATTACCATCTGATGTAGATTTACCAACAATCAGGCTTCAAAGACAATTTCTTTACGCTAAGTGTCAAGAATTTGATAAAATTAAGAAACTTCTCGACAGTCAAGCATGTAAATGCAGGGAATACAATGAAGCCCCACTCAAAAGCGAATCAGAAGAATCTATTCAACCATGTACGTCAACAGCTAGTGAATCATCTTACGAGCCACTGTTAGTAAATGATATCAAGAGACTTAATCTATGCCCCATAAGGAAATGTTCACACTGGGCTAAGAGATACATGTCACTTTTCCCGGATTCCTTTTTAGAATTCTCAGAAGAAAATTACAAACTAGTGGATTGTATATTGGGGACAGCTCCAAGTAACATCATAATGCCAGAATTGATCAATATAAAATCTCATATTTGCGCAAAATTACCTTTTGCCACCACCACGGAACGATATCATACTGTTGAAACACAATATTCTAGTCAAGAAAATTTATATGTACCGAATATCGAATGCGAGTGCGTAGATAATTATATCTCAATGAAGCACGGTGAGCCGCCAATATTAAAAGAACCAGAAGGTAAAGCTTTAAATACAATACTAATGCTCCGGCGACACTCTATACAAAGACTCCTGCACAAACACACAGACTTGCTTAAGATTTTTACGGACGAGTCATTCGATTTCGTCATGTAATGTTAAACCGGACGAGTTATTAATTTTATTTAAAGTATTATTTATTTTATCGCGTATTTTGGTGGATATTTCGTAACTACTTATTACTAAGTTAGAATATAATATAACTTGTTATTAGTTACCAGAAAGAGCTGTTGGTAACGGACCAGCCGCGGCTGCCAACATATTCAAGATGATCGCGGTTTCAAATTCCATTCATGACTCAAGTGTGTATTAATACTAGTTATCAATCAGCCGACGAGGGTGAAGGAAAACCTGCATACATGAATATTGCTTATAACGAGCGAAAGAATTGTAATGATAAAAAGCCACTTGTCGTCTTTTCATGCACGTCGAAAGAAGTCAAAGGCTGACCGGATGCTTCATCGTCTCCGTACATAATATTTATGGACGAAAACTGAATTATATAATAATGTGTCTTTATTTCCCACTTCTAGTTGCGAGGCTCGTTCTTCCTTGAGAAAAAAAGTTTAAATGCTTTGTTATGGCTACAAATGAGACTTGATGGAAGTTGTTTGCGCATAATTTAATAGCCAGTTCAATGTCTAAATTGTCGTAATTTTTGGAAATACGTATGAAAATGCACAGCTAGACATTTAGTACATCCTTAATTTAATTGATTTAATTCTTTATATGTTAATCTTATTATCCCATATTTTATAAGTTTATTTAATTAACTTTAATTTTATAAACACTTTGATGGACGAAAACCTTTTAGAAATTAATTTAATATAACGCTATGTTACTTTTGCTACATTAAAAATGTTATACAATAAACTATAAAACATTAAATATGTTTGTCATTTTTTAAAAAAACCTTAATTTATTTATTTAATTTATATTTTGATTAGTATCTAAACAGTGAGGATTTAATGCTGGAGGTATTCTCTATTCTCTTTGGGTGAAGTAGAAATAGATCAAAGAAAGATTATTTTACATTTAAATATAAAAAAACATTGATACATAATTTTAATACAATTATACACTATACATTACATATACATCATCATCATCATCATCAGCCTATTCGCGTCCACTGCTGGACATATGGCACACCACTGGGCTCGATCTTCAGCCCAACGTCTCCAACCCCTACCAGCCATTTTTCGGATATCATCACTCCACCTCGTTGGAGGGCGTCCTACACTACACTTGCCGTTCGTTGCATTCTGCATTCATTCCATGTAAATAAGTTTATTTATCAAACAACAACAGTTATATAGAATAATTCATTCAGAAAAGAAATGTCGTCCACTTACATCTAACATCAGTAATGCCCAACACAAACATAAGCATGCTCCTAGTCATAAATGGTTTTGCCACTGTACTGAAAGACAAGTATTATTTCGTAGTCATTTCAATGAGAGACTTCGGTGTAACAACACGTAGACCCCAAGAAAAGTACTGTTAGGTCCACAATGTATTTATCTAACATTTTTAAATTCTTCACAAAATTATTTGTTTAGGTGAGAAGTAGGCAGGAGGCAGGGGAAAAATACAATAAAATTGTAAACCCAGTATGAAGCAATTCTTAATAATATTATTAAGGTGATAGTTTGTGAGGATGTATGGATGTTTGGTACTCTTTCACGCAAAATCGGTTATTTTTTTTTTTAAGAAATTTGGTATAGTGATAGCTGACAACCTTTTTTTTTTCTCCCGGTGAAAATCCCTTTACGGACCATCCCACCCTCGAAGGGGCGAGGGTGTGTCGGACTCACCGGTGCGCCTTCCGGCCCAGCGAGACGTGTTAAAAAAAACCCCGCGTTGGCCACCATCGGTGCACTTTGGAGACGGCCCCGGGATACCGCTCAACAGACGCGCCAGGACCGCCTCCACGTACACTACCGCTTACAGCGACGCGGCTTTTTCACGCTTGTAGCGCTACGTCTCGGGGGCCGCCAGGATAGAGAAGGCGACCCCGTGTGGCCTCTGCGGCGCCGGGTTAGTTGGCGTCCCGTTCTTCGTCTGCGGTGACGACGAGCGGGATCGTTCTGCTCACGACCCCGCTCGGCGCTCTCCTTCTGCAACATGACGCGCTCGCAGAAGAAGAGCATGGCTCGCCACGACCTCTGGCTGCCGACCACAGCCAGCAGCGAGAGGCCTCCACCCAAAACCACAGTGAGAGCGCTGCGTTCCTCGTCCCAGGCTGGGCACTCCTCCAGTGTGTGCTGGGCCGTGTCCTCGCGGCAGTTGCCACAGTGGTGGCACACGGCGGACTCCTCAGCTCCGGCTACGCGACACAGTTACGCACCGAAGGAGCCATGCCCGGTGAGCACCTGCGTCAACTGGAATGTCGGCGCACCGTGGCGCCTCTCCAGCCACTGTTGGAGGACAGGTCGCACTGCCGCGACGGTTCTCGTGCCAGCACTTGGGTTCTTCAACCTGGAACGCCACTCCTCCACGGCGGTTCTGCGGAGGGAGGCCAACATTGCCTCGACCCCTCGGGACACTAGTCTCTGCCCGCGCTGGGACGCCTCCTCACGTCCGAAGAAGACAGACGAGAGGGTCTTAGCATCTAGCTCCCAGGGCAGAGTTCCCGCTAGAACGCAGGCCACCTCGTGCGAGACCGTGCAGTAACCCCTGACGATTCGCTGCACCACCATGTGCTGCGGACAGTGCAGCAGGCGCACGCAACGAGCGCTCAGGAACTCGGCCCAAATGGGACTTCCGTAGAGGGCCATGGACCGCACGACTCCAGCATACAGGTTTCGGCAAGGGATGCCAGGACCATTAGTGTTGGGCAGCAGGCGCCCCAGTGCGCCCGCCGCCTTCACCAGTTTCGGCGACAACTTCTCAAAATGCGCGCGGAAATTCCATCGGCTATCGATGATGAGGCCAAGATACTTCATGCTCGAGCCGACGGGAACCCGCACGCCCTCCCCTGTGAGGTGGGCTTCTGGTGGGGGCCCATGCCGAGGTCCGTGGAAACACACGGCCTCGGTCTTGTTCAGGGCCACCTTGAGGCCCAGTCGCTGAATACTGCCAACCACCAGTCCCGTGCTAAACGAGGCTAGCAGGGCGGCTTTCCTGAAAGTCCTGGCCGTCGCTGTCACCAATGTGTCGTCCGCATAGCAGACGACAGCGACGCCCAGAAGGTTGGCACCACGGAGCACCCAATCGTACCCGATGTTCCACAGGAGCGGGCCCAGAACCGAGCCCTGTGGAACACTGCACGACACCCGTTGGCGCCCGGATACACCACGTACCTGGTAGCTGACAACCTGGATTAACACATAGGCAATTCTTTATCCCAAAAAAATGTAGTGTACTCTTATTCAGGAATTCAAATATAAATATTTGGCACTCTTTCAAATTCGACTTGGTGGCAGGGGATAGGAGAGGACAGGATTAAATGCTTGTCGTTCTGGGACTGAATAAGAACGGAACATAACCCGGATATAACGGGACGGAAAAGTACAGTCGAAGGAGCGCAGGAGTTAATACACGAAATAATATGTAGTTGATGTGGGCTGGACTCAAAAGCTATCTGCAACCGGGTGAAGCCGGTTTCAACTGCTACTAAAATAATAAAACTCGAAGTGATTTTTAAAGGTATACATGGTTGACGTTGCGAGTTAAAACTTCATATTGGTATTAAACCTATAAAGACGGCATCTTTTTTGTAAATATATACGTATACTTATTTAAAAAATATGAAGTGACAATTTCAGATTTATTGAAAACGGGTTTATAAAGTCCATGATAAAATCACACAATGGAAAATGATATTATATATTCAATACATAATGGGCAACAAGTATCATGTGCATATGCAGAAACTTATTTAGATGACATATATTGTGATGAAAAGACAGTGGAAGCTCCTAAACTAAAAACGACAGTAAGAAGTGTGAACCAACTACAAGATGAATGGTCTTCGCCAAGCGACATACTTATTGGAAAGATTGCATTAAGCCCTCCTCTCACGTCGAAAATTACCCGAGGTGTAACTCATAAAGGCATACTATCTATAGGTAATACTGTTTTGCAAAAAGAACAGGAAAAATTCTTAGAAGAATTAAAAACAATGATTCAAGACAATGAATCTGCTTGGAGTGATATTCTGGTACAGGAAAAAGAATCAATTACTGCTAAGGTAAAACAAAATCATCGAATTATATTTGAGAAAAAAAGCAAAGTGATGACAACCGAAATTGCTTGCTTTTACGAAAGTTCTCTTCAAGAATTAGAAGATCACATACGAATTGAAGTTCAAAATGCATTGATAAACGTGCATGCTCGCATGATAAGTAATTTAAATGCGCAAGTCAAAAAAAAATTGAGAAAGGAAAAACATGCACTTGAAAAAATATTAAGAAACCGATACATCACAGAAGACAAAAAAATGAGAAATTACTATAAGCTTTTATTGCAAAACGAGGTTCACCGAAATAATATACTAGTACACAGCGCTATATCAGAAAGAAACGAGGCGTTAAAAGTATTTTTTCAGCAACTTGAAATGGAGAACACAACCAATACTATGTACGTTATGAGCACAGAGAGAAAAAAATGTAAAATTAGGAAGTTCATCGTAGAAAATTATCAAGACACTGAAATTGCAGAAAAACTAAAGAAGATTAAGGAACGTGAAATAATAATCGACGCCTACAAAAAAGACGAAGTCCGTATTTCGGACATAAATAAAGAGTGGGAAGAAAAGATTAAAAAAATACTCCAATTGTTCCTCAAGTTCACGAGTTTTAGCCTTAAATTACTGCCGGAACAGACCACATTCCTGCTAGACTTTCAAAAAATGATGGTTTTGCAATTAAATGAAATCATTCAAAAACCTAAAAACGCGGCCTCCATATTAGTACAGACAGAAAATATGGATAACACATTCAAATTCGATCATCTAGAACCACAGAAACCTGTTTGTGATACAGAACCCATAGTTATTACAGGTAACATGGAAGAACCTACTCCACCGCAGTATGGAAGCAGAGAATCATTAGCCTCTGAAATAGAATTGCCGATGATCAGGGTTCAACGACAATATATTTACGCAAAATGTCAAAAATATGAAGAAGTTAAGAAGCTTCTCGAAAGTCAGCGATGTAAATGTCGCGATATGCCTATCACGGAACCTTCACAGATCTCACTTGACAGCGAATCAATTAAAGAGTCCATACAGGCAAGCAAATCAACAACTGTAAGCGAATCATCTAATGAACCATTTTTAGTGAATGATATCAACAGATTGTACGATTGCCCAGGAAGGAAATGTACCGACTGGAGTAAAAGATTTTCTTTCCCCTACTTAGATTCATACTTAGATTTCTCAGAGGAAAATTATGATAGGGTGCAACATATATTGGGGAATCGACCAAGTGAATTATTGATGCCAGAACTACTAGATCCAACAACCATTATCAGTACGCAGTTACCATTTGCCGCAACTACAGAAAGGTGTCATACTATCGCCACACAGTATTCGAGTCAAGACATATGCGCTCCTGTTACCGAATGCCCCTGCATTGACAATATTTCGGCAAAAACTATTGAAGTGTCTACAGCATCGCAGGAATTAGGAAGAAAAGATTTAAGTACTGTTTTAATGGAACGTAGAAACGCAATAAAAACGCTACTTCAGGAAAATTCCGAGTTGCTAAAAATGTTTACCGATGAATCCTTCGATTTTATTTATTAGATATTTTTTAGATTGTATTTTTTAATTTTAATTACTAATTTTTATTCATATATTTTTTTGATGTTTTGTTTAGATTTTTTTGTTATTTTTTGATTATTTTCTAAAATATGTTTTGGGTTAAGGTTTGTAACATTCAAATTTAACGGAAATCAGAAGAGAAAATAACATACACTTATTTATTAAATCGGGCACATTTGCTGTTATTGTTTTATAAATAAATATTTATTATTAGATTATGTTGGTATTTTATTTTGCAATTTTTATGACATATTATTAATTGGGCTTTTATTAAACTCATTAGCTCTAATACAACGAATTTATACAAGATTAAAAAAAACACCACCAAATCATTTGCAACTGTTCGCTTTTGTACGCGACGCATTTTATATGCACGCTGGCTTGCTTGATAAATAAACTGTTGTTATTATAAATTAAAAAAAAACGCACAACTCAAACTACATTCACGATTAAATATAGCCAAACTAACGCTCACTAAACAAGATGCAGACAGAATCAATTTGGGAGTTTACGTATACATCACAATAATGTAAATTACGCTGTTAGCTAAGAATAATGTAGATGGTGTGAGCGTGTATATTGGACGTTAAGGTAAATTTACACAAGTCCCGTAACAACTTAACTTATTAAGTCGTCACGGTCTCGTCGCGAACACATAGGTAACACCGCGCCTCATATGGGAAATTCAGAGCCTTTATAACATGCCTTGCCATTTGTACAGCACGTTTACAACCGCTGTTTGGTTTAAATTAAAATTACAAGACTTCTATGACTCTGAGGCATGAATGAAGCTTTAACCATGTTTTAACCAATGTCGTTTTTAAGCTATTATTGGAAAAAACTATTAACCGTTTCACTCATGTTAAGATATTTCCAACGCGCATTAGGATTGGAAATGATTGCCTTACTTTTACTTACTCATTACTAACTTAAAATGTTTACAAGAATGGACGAGACAGAAGTTGAAATAAACTGTACAGGTTAATTATGTTTTTAAACCAACAAAAATCATTAATAATGTAGACATTTATTTACTAACTTATTAAAAAATTACAAGAGCTTTTTCCATTACGCTGAAGAAAATTTTCACAATATTAATTGTTGTCTCCTAGTACTTTTGTTAATTTTATTTTTTTACAGCACAAGTGAATGTTTTATTCAAGAAAGTTGTAGTTTTATTTCAATTACTATTTCAGCATTATCGCCACAATATTTCATCATAAATTGAATGAATAAGTTTCAACTGAATGAATATTATCTTACTCAAGTCCATATAATGTGCCATTGAATTCCCGACTCTAATGAAGATAACAGCCTAAATAAGAAAAGCACTCAAGCATTCATTAATCAAAGATAAAATTATCTACGAAAATATTAAAATTAAATAGCGACAAAGAAAAGTATCAGACGAGCACAACACACCCATTGTTACCGAGACAAATAAGTGAACTGGGCAGAAAATATTGATTATTAATGTATAAGTTGTCATGAAATATTTTTTGAGATATTGAATGTTGGTTAAACGCTGTGAAAGTTGGTTAAATAACATTCGCTTGCTTTTATTATTAATGGTAAAAAGTACATCACAACTGAGTTGTAAAGTTAGTGGAACTCGTGGAAAGTCAAGTTTTATTCCAATTTTACTATCGCAGAGCAAAGTTAAACAGTGTTATGCTAACTTGACGTTTTGCCATTCCATAATATTGTGTTAAGCGCCAGTCCCCGTGAAATCTGACACAACTGTACTGTACTGAATAAACTTGCTCGCTTTAATGTAAAGAGTTCATTCATCTTTTTGGTATTTATATCGTTTATTATATTTCATACGTACGCTGTTTTCAGTTCTATTATCAGGTAAAATAAACTTTATATTTAGGAACTTTTTTCTATTAGCATTGTATTGTCATTTTCGGTAAGTGGTACATTTTAGGTATACTCTGTCTAAATTGCAATAATTATATTTACATTTAAGTACAATAACAGCACTCTGGTGCAATGTTGATTGAATATGTCTAACCAATAGCTACTATTTCTAAATCAACTACTGGGCAAATACATCAAAGTACGTGAAAATTTAACAAATAAAGTAGAATTAACACATAAAATTATCTAAGTGCATATAAATTAATATGAAGGGCAAAATGCGTAACGAACGCAATATTGATCAAACAAAACAAAACGACACAGTGGGTGCGCAGTACGTAAACACGTGTTTGTATCAAGCCCTATTTATAAAATCATAAATAAATCGACAAAAAAGTGTTTATATTAATTTATAATCTTAACAAAAATTCCTTTTACAAACACATTTAACAAATCTACGAGGCTTTCAATCGACAGTATCTATATAAACATGTGCGAGAGTGATTCTGTGATTAACATAAAAGTAAAAAAGCCTAGGAAAATTATTAAAGTCAAACCGTCGCGGTACGAGTTTACTGAAGCACTTCATTCAAATAAAAAATATTGGAAAAGAATATTCCGTGAAATAGATGCATCTCATGAAGCGGAGGTAAGTTAAGTGTGAATATTTTTTAAGTGCACAAATAACGTTTTAAAACTGCGATCTGTAAAATAAACATTTTATACTCAGTGATCAATACAGTTAGCCATTATGTATGGTATTTAAGGAGGCAATATTGATTAGTTTACTTATATACAAATTAAAGTTGTTGGATTCCTGACAGCCATCGTGGGTATAAATGACTACGAGAGACTTTTCGGCGTAACACGTAAACATAGATATAAATATGTACACATAAATATTTGTCTCTTATAAGCGAATGAGTTGTTGGACATTCTTTTTCCAACGGACTACGTCTTACCCGTATAGTGACTGTGAAAGTTATAAATTCTATTAATTACTTCCAAAATATAACTTCCAAAACTCTCTGCATATTCTAGGATGCAAAATTTTGGAATACAAATGTGAAGATGATATCTTAATTTTTTTAAATCCCTATAATAAAACCATCACGTGCGCCAAACCGCGGGTAACAAAAGCTCGCTTATTTATTCGTATATCTGTACGCAGCGCTAATTACGCTAATTAACAGTTCTTTAAATTTGTTCTTAATGAGGGTACATTGTAAAGTATGTTGTGTTTTTATAGTCGGATGAAAACGTGCAATTAGCAAATATTCTGCCTATGGACATCTATAGAAAGGTTTGCGAGACATTGGACATGCCGATGACGGAATCGTTCGTCGAATGTGATGAGACTATTAAAGGTATGGAGACTGACGTTATATGTAATATTGTTATTATTTCACTTTTATTTAGTCTAGATATGCGCGAAGACCTAATAGATGACGGGGTTGGAAAATCCGTAAATCGATGCTTTGACAGGCTAGCACGCTACAAGCTCCTAGATGTAGGCCGCTTTCAACAGCTCACTGAGAAAATATTTTAGAATGCCTAAATTCAGCGCTGAATTTTCTGCGGCTAGTCTAAATGATATTCTAAATCTAGACTACACGTAAGGTACGACGATCTACTGCTGTACAACAGCAAATGACTTGCAAAAGCTTTAAACTATGCAATTTCAACTCACTATTTCAGAAAATAAATATGGATTGAATGAATACGGTTCGAGCGGATTTTGCTCATTTCAAATCTCTTCTAGTGAGCAAATTAATACGTTAATTAACCACACATTCTAAATTTTATATAAATCTAATCATACAAATTTCGTTCAATGCGTGTATTTTTAATTGCAGTGCCAATTCCTCGCCGTTTGATCAAAGAACCGATGCTCTCGTACCGGAAATGCATATTTATAAATAGAGATATGGATTCCGACACGGATGTTGAAATTTGCTCGAGGTAAATTAGTTTAACGTCATTAAAATACAAGCAATTTTAAATACTGCTCACTTTTTAGTTTTCATATTTTTATGTTACATTGTTTTTTTGATTGAAATATTGTATGGGATTATTTAAACAATGAGTTTATCGTAGATAAATAAACAGTAGAACAAAACAAAAACAAATAATAATGATTGTTGCTAGACATATATTCTGAAGATTATGTTAAATTCAAAAAAGAATGCTAATTTTTCTACTTTTTTACTATGGGAAAAAATACATATTTTCAATAAATATGAACATAATTGCAACCCAGGCCCTTGTCTTTGGAAGTTCTTGAAGAAATGAACTTAAGGCCCAAAAATATATTTTTGAACAAAATGTAACATTGGATGTTAATAATTTATATTATAAAAAAAATATATCGCTGGGATAAAACAGGAAAAAGTTTAAGGACCAAACCTAAAAAAAAAATTGTAACAAAGTTCAGAAGTATGGCACCAAAAGTAAAGACGCTGTTACTCAGATTACACTTTTATTTTGTTAATCTTTTACACAAGGTGAATCAAATATCTCCATTATAATAAAAATGACATCAGACAATCCTGTCAAAACTCAAATTATAGAATTTCTTCTTACTTTTAAAAATTCTTTAATTTTTATTACTTTCCTAGTCAATGAACCTCCGTCAATTTATACAATAATAGCAAAATATGGTCCATTGACCTACTTTGAAAATTATTAAAATACTTAGTGCGATAATATTATTCTAATTAAATTGAATTCTGTATCAGCCCATATACGTCCCACTGCAGGGCACGGGCCTACTCTACAATCGAGAGTACGATTGAGAGTGGTTAGGCCATATAGTCCACCACGCTGGCCTAGTGCGGGTTGGTTTAAATTGAATTAGTAACAACGTATAAAAGGTCCTCAAAATATAATAGTATTTCTCAATTTAAAATAGCATAATAAATTATAGTGAATTTTAAGCAGTATATCTGCAATATTTTTTACCGATGCTATGAATGGGTATTCTCTTTAGTAATATATTAAATTAGCAATACACATCGATTACAGTGATGGTGAAGAAGTTGATCAGCCAAACATCCATCGGGAGTTGTTAAGTAAACCAGAAAGAGAGCAAATCACTTGGGCCACGCATTACTTGCAGCCTGAAAAGGAAGATGAGAAAACACTGGTTAAAAAGGCTGATGATTTAACCGACCGGGTAAAAATTAATTCTTTTTTTTTCATTTATTGGATACAAAAGACGATTATAGAAAAATATAAACCATAAAACCAACATGAACAGCATCAAAAACCCACTAAGGTTTATACCAGAGCTGACACGGGTTAACAACAGCACAATAATACTTAATTATTCTTATTAATATTATCGATCTTACAATTAATATGAATGTTAATTTATTTTTTACTTTCTATTTATGTAACATTCTATTTGATTTCGTTGCGGGTAAAGACAAGTTAGATATTCCCGCAGTCTCGCCGAGCTTCAATGCTCAATCATCACAATGCGTACCTCTGTTGATCCTGGATTACAGGTGTTACAGTGGTGGGTGTAAGGGCAGGACAGTCTAAACATTTACATAGATACATTATTAATAACGTAGCTTGATTTCTATGCAATTTTATTTCGGGACGACTTGTCCGACACGTCCAAAATGCATATTATCGGTTTAGTTACAAAAAAATAAAATTAAAAAAAAATATTTTCCTTTACCTGATTTTTATGCCTTGGTGGCGCAGTGGTATTACCGAACGGTTCCGAAGCTGAAGTGTATGGTTCAAATCCCGTATGGGACAAAGTTATATTGGATTATTATATTCATTATCAGCCTGGGGTCAAGAATTTGTGCCCGATTTGGCGATAGGCTCGCCCCCTATTAGATCCTGGAACGGAATATACAAGGCGAAATGTGGATATCTTGGCCTCTGCGTACCCTTTCTGGTAAAAAGGCGTGAGTTTACATATGTATGATTTTTTTATTCATGTTTTAGCGAGGAAGTAGTTATGTGCAAAATATTTTATTGGGCGTCTATTTATTACAGATTGCAAACGATTTTTGCAAATACATGAAGGAATTAGGCGGTGATCAACAGTCGAAACTGTTCACGCCCGAAGCTATCAAGGAACTATTTCGGGTAATAAATTATTTCTATTGCTTCTTCTTAACTGATGTCGATAGGGAAGATACCTTGAGAAGTGAATAATCTTTAAAATGAACGTATCAACAAATTATTTGACTAAATGAAGAATATTGAGTACAAATCCCAGAACGATTAGTCGAGATGAGATATAATAAGAGCAAAGAATATACGACTAAATACGTTTTTTTTATTAAATTAAGAATTTATTTATTTACTGGATTACTTAGTTGAAATTTGCTTCAATACTAGATACAAAGTCTATTTAAATGTATATTAAGCCCTGCAAATAACTAATTTAATAGAAGTAGCTCTAAAGAATAATCTATTAACATTTTATTGCGCCGCAACATATTTACTTCACAGATTGAATTTGATACCCACGCTGCTCGTAGCCTTCGTGTGATCTCCAAAGAATTGCCTTCAGTCCATGAAAAGGTTGCGGTCAACACTGGAATCCCCGAGGTAAACTACAAGATATGTATCTATAAATAAAAATATTTCTATCATATCGGAACAGCATGAAATAATTTAACCCCAGCCAAAGACTGTTTTATTTGTGACACGACAGCATCTAAAAAGCACTTCTACTTGCGAATTGGATACAGTATACAATGGCGAGAAATCTCTCGTCGATTTTCCCACTATATCAGCCCCTATACGTCCACGGGCTTACTCTATAATCGACAGTTTGATTAAGAGTGGTTAGGCCATATAGTCCACTACGTTGGCCTAGTGCGGGTTGGCGAACTTTACATACCATAGAAATTTTAGGTTCACCCACTACGCCTGCCTTATTGTAACAGGACATACATTGAGTATTCTTGTGGCCTAAATTTTAATCCTGTTATGTAGTTTAGTAATTTAATGAATTGCGAATAGTTGTGGGTTGAATGCCCTTTACTTCATCGACTCTATATCCATACATGCGTTGTAATATAAATACAATATTTGGCCGATCTTTTGAAAGTCGCTATATTAGTAATCGGTTATATCCCTGTATTTTATTAACGATCAAAACAACTATATTTCAACCGATTAAGTAACAAAACAGCTTTTGGGTCATACCCTGTGCCACCTCACACCAGACGCTTATTTTTTTATAAAATCTAACCGTTATTTACTAGAAATCACGGTGCGAAGCTCTCGAGCGTGAAATATCTAAGGATATAGAGGCGGAGCATCGTCCAAAACGCGTCATGGCGTTTGGGCAGAGTCTTCCATTGCACGAGCAGTACCGTGCCCCTCGAAACAATACCAAGAAGATGTGGAGATCCGCTCGCCACGTGCCCAAAGAACTCGTCACACTCAAAACTGTTTGGGAAGGAATCACTAATCTTAGGTGAGTTTGATTAAATATTACAGTCAGTTGTTTCTAGGGTTCCGAACCTAAACGGTAAAAACGGGACTCTATTCCTAAGCCTCCGCAGTCTGTCTGTCTGTCACCAGGCTGTATCTCATTTACCGCGATGGCTAGAAAGCTAACGTTTTCACAAATTATTTATTTCCGTTGTCGCTATAACAAAAGAATAAAAAAAAAAAAATTAAGGGGGATGAATGAACGTATTTTTTGCCCAATATTAATGACGGTAACAGGTAAACGCTTAAAATTTGTGGTTTCTTTTATAGATGATGGTACGGAGTCCTTCATGTGTGAGTCCGCTCGCAATTGGCCGTTTCTTTTTTCATTCATCGGCTACCTTTAATTTATTGTTGTGACTGTATCTGTATCTGTATCAGCCCATCTACGTCCCACTGCAGGGCACGGGCCTACTCTACAATCGAGAATACGATTGAGAGTGGTTAGGCCATATAGTCCACCACGCTGGCCTAGTGCGGGTTGGCGGACTTACATACCATAGAAATTCTTATGAATCCCTATAGTATGCAGGTTTCCTCACGATGTTTTCCTTCACCGATTTAGTGCGTGGTGATTGACTATCAATACACACGTGACTCCGAAAAGTCAGAGGTGTGCCCTGGGATTCGAACCCGCGACCACCGTGAACATGTTGGCAGTCGCGTCTAGTCCGTTTACCAACAGGCCACCACACACTTGTGACTATATTATAAATTTATTTCCTGTCTTTCTTTCTTTATTTTCATACACTAGGATATGATTTGTTGTTAAGCCAATAGAGACATATAATATGTATACAACCACACACGCCCGCACACATATTAATCCACATCTATTTAATTCATAGTTGTCATTAGGATACTATCAAAGTAACCGCTTAAAACATAACATCTATGATAGTTTAACAAAAAAAGATTAATTACAGGAGTGTTAGAGAATACTGCCGTTGGATGATCGACCACCCTGAGCACCGCAGACCTCCGTATCTAAACAGTCTTGGTATGTTCGACCCGGTGGTGTTGGATGCTAGGATGAATCAAGAGTCAAAGTATCGCATGTCCTCATCGGCCCCCACAGAACTCGCGCCTGTCGACGACATCCGTAGAAGATTGTCAGAACTGGCAGATTCTTAATTTAAAATAATAGTTGTAAATATAAAACGAACTTCTTTTTTTTAATGTTTTTGTTCTCGCATTTGATTAAAGTCGCTAAAAAAAATATGTATATTAATATTTTTAACTACAAAAAACGGTTATTCATAAAAATATATTAGAGAACAATTTTATTAAGACACTGGAGAATGAGCTATTTTTATATATTTTTTAATTAGAGACTTTTGGCTTCATTTACGCCATGTCAACCCCATCACAGCCTAAAATTATCTAAATGTTAATCTTAATTATTGAAAGAGATTGAGCTTGTTACTAAAAAGAAAAAGAATGTACCGTATGAATTATAGCGATATCACCATTACAGTGCGTGTATGCTAGAGATAGTCGATGTTCCCACTACAACTCCTCTTTTACTTTTAGATATCTTTATAATACCAACAGCTGATTCAATTTACAACCAACTTAAACAATTTTGAAAAAATATGTTGTAATGGTGTTTGCTCGAATTATCATCATCAAAAAAGGAGGAGGTTCTCAATTCGACTGTATGTTGCTTTTTTTATGTTTGTTACCTCGTTTCTCTGTGCCGTGTGAACCGATTTCGACCATTCTTTCTTTGATTGAAAGCTGGTGCTTGTCATTTGGTCCCATAAAAATATGGTGAAGATCTGATGAATATCTTCGGACCTGGAGAGGGGAACTCCTTAAAATTAAGTAGGATTCCAATGGTTCTTTTTGCATTAGGTTTATTATAAAAGTTAAGTTACAGTGAGAGACGGAAAAAGGGGTGGGGGTGAGGGGGGGAAGGTGATAAAATTAAAATACACGTAAATTCTAATATCTTCGGCAGCTTTTAACCGATTTTAGTGATTTCTGTTTCATTGGAAAGAATGTATTGACAGGTTGATCCCAGGAACACAACATGAAGATCTGATGATCATGTTCGGACCTGGAGTGTAGAACTCTTCAAAATTTAGTAGGATTCCAATGGTTCTTTTTGCATTCGGTTCAGTATAAAACCTAAGCTACAGTGGCGCAGGGAAAAGAGGCAGGGGTAAAGGAAGGGGGGGGGGGGGAGAAAAAATAATAAACACGTGAATACTCCAATATCTTCGGCAGCTTTTAGCCGATTTTAGCGATTTCATTATCATCGGAAAGAACATATTCCTTGTGGGGACCAAATCTTAATTTAAATTCCTATCAACACTAAAAAGATAAAAATAACTAAAATTTTTAATAAAAAAATAAAAACCGACTTCAAAACAAAAAACCACTAAAAACCAAAAAATAACAAAATAATAAGTACCACTGCAAAGCAAAAACATTATAATACTTATTTCATGGAACTTGTGCTTGTTGATTAATTTGCTTAATGACTTGACTATAAAAATCAAAATATATGCATAACATATTGAAGGCGGGTCGCCAAGTACCAAACATGTAGGACCTATGCCTTATATTAATTTAAATATCTATATGTTTGGTACTGGGCGACCCGCCTTCAATATGTTATGCATATATTTTGATTTTTATAGTCAAGTCATTAAGCAAATTAATCAACAAGCACAAGTTCCATGAAATAAATATAATGTTTTTGCTTTGCAGTGGTACTTATTATTTTGTTATTTTTTGGTTTTTAGTGGTTTTGTGTTTATAATAATAAATAACGCAATAAAAATATTTTCGCGATAACATTCACATGACAATATAAGAATAAACATTTCATTGTGTAACCGAATGATAGCAAAATTGAGCGAGAGACAGATTGTCGAACATGAAGTCGCAAATTCGACCAGCAATACTGATTTTAAAGCTATCCTTAAGTTTTAATAGTTATTTATCACCTTCTATAACGTTTTGGGTTGATCTCCGCAAACATTTCGGAAGTTTATGAAATCTACCAACTGCATTCGGCCAGCATGGTAGACTAAAACCCAGAAAGAGATGATATTAAACATACAGCCGCTCATAAAATTATTACTCAATTCATTTTGCTAACCGCCCAAGAAATCTAAACGGAAATTAATTTTATTAAGTGTAAATTAAGATAAAAGCAATACCATGTGTATTGTTTTATCTAAATTTTTACTGTTTCAAGATTAGCCGAACCGTGATCAAAGTTCACTGTTCTTCAGAAATCCGTTCATAAAATCGTGTACGATATCGTCCTAATAGAAATTATGGTTGCAATCGTCACAAAAAAATCCTACGAACCGGCTGAAGTGAATAATCCCTGAGGAAACAATTATCTTAGATCTAGACAATGTCAATGAGACATCACGCCTTACTACTTTTGGATTTAACCTACAAAGATAGCGAGATAAGGTTTCTGACGTGCTATTTGCCTATACAAATGATAAACGCAATATCGCGGCTCAAAGCCATATAAAACAAGAAAATGAATATAAAATCTGTTATTATTTAATGATATTTCGAATATTTCTAACGGATCTGTCTAATCATGGCAACCGCGTCTAGTGAAAGTGATTCAGAAATGAAATTCGAAACAGTGCTGAATGACGAGATCGGACAATTTGGAAAGTACCAGCTGATCAACATAGTGCTATTGGCTCTCCCTGCCATATTCTGCGCTTGTATGGCTGGAGACTACATATTCACGGCTGGGAACCTTCCACACCGGTGCGCAATCCCAGAATGTGACGGGACCCCACCTGAATTCGCCCCAGAGTGGATCCTAAACGCCATACCCGGAACGACGACAGGCTTTGATAACTGTTATCGCTATGCCAACACAACTGATAACACCGCCACTTTACCCGACACTGAAGATGTTTGTCCAGCTATTTTGTTCGACAGAAACACTACAATACCATGCGACTACTACGTGTACGAGAGAACAAATACAGTCGTCTACGACTTCGGCCTCGAATGTCAAGATTGGCGGAGGACTCTTCCCGGCACTTTGAACAGTCTCGGAGGAATGGTCGCCCTCGTCTTAGCAGGATTTATATCGGATCGGTTCGGCAGACGAATGTCGATTGTATTTTTCTCGTTTAACATAGGCTTGGTGGGATTAATTCGTGCGTTCTCCGTAAATTATCCGATGTATGTAGCGTTACAATTTTTACAAACAGCCATCGGTGGTGGAGCGTTCAGCGCCGGTTACATATTGGCAGCGGAAATAGTTGGCGCTAAATACCGTGTGCGCACTAGTGCAACAATATCCAGCATGTTTGCACTCGGTCAAGTAATATTAGGTTTGATCGCATGGGCTATTCCAGATTGGCGAAGACTTAGCTTAACCCTATACATACCTGTGTTTATAATAATTTCTTATTATTGGATACTCTCAGAAAGTCACAGATGGTTGCTCAGTAAAAATCAACAGGAGAAAGCCAAGGCTGCGCTTCAACGCGCTGCTCGTTTGAACGGAAAAGAAATTTCAGATAAATCACTAAACTATTTGCTTACAGCCATTCCTTTACAGATCGCAGCAAGCAAAAGTAATAGCAATGAAAATATTTTCTTGCGAGTTATTAAATCACCCGTATTATTGCGTAGGTGCTGCACCACGCCATTTTTATGGATCACTACCGTCTTCATTTATTACGGATTATCAATAAACTCCGTCAGTTTATCAGGCAATATATACGTTAATTATATTGCTGTAGCCGCTGTTGAAATTCCCGGCTATTGGACCGCTGTACTTTTGTTAGACCGAGTTGGCCGGAGAGTTGTATTGTTCGGTGGTTATATGGTTTGTGCGATTTGTAATTTCGCTTTTGCATTCACTCCCACCAGTATGTATACTCTATCTTTGATATTGTATTTAATAGGAAAGTATTGTATAGGTCTGGTGATGACTTCAGTTTACCTATTTACTGCTGAACTGTACCCGACAAGGTACAGACATTCGTTTTTAGGCTTTTCGTCAATGCTAGGTAGGATAGGATCAGTCATATCACCCTTGACTCCTCCTCTAATGGCATACTGGTCTGGTATACCATCTATGATGTTTGCTGGCATGGCCTTTATTTCTTCTTTCCTAGTATTGACGCAACCTGA
This sequence comes from Hyles euphorbiae, assembly GCA_023078785.2. Taxonomy (NCBI): domain Eukaryota; kingdom Metazoa; phylum Arthropoda; class Insecta; order Lepidoptera; family Sphingidae; genus Hyles; species Hyles euphorbiae. The sequence continues at coordinate 7,922,747 of CM041041.1, read as the reverse complement.
AACACGAGGCTTGAAAGTACCAGATACGTTTGAAGATGCTGAAAGACTCGGAAGAAAAGACGGTGAAGCGTCCTAAATCTCTCTTTGTATTGCCAATTCCATCTATTGGATCTGTAAAGCAATATTTCATCCAAATGGAGTATAGACACTAGCAGACCCTAGTTTAACAAAAGTGCGTCTGAAGTGTGGTAGATGGCGTTGCTAGTGAATTTGTGATATTACATTTAAGAAATATGTAAACCTAAAAATTGAAGAGTTAAATATAAACAAGTTAAAGAAATATATTTTGTTTCATTTACATCATTATTTTCCTTTCTTCAATGTTAAATAAGTAAATCAAAATATATAAATACTAGTAAATATTTCACTATTAGCTTGGTTTGTTGTCAGCGTTGAAAGGGTATAATCGTATTTAAATTTTAAATAAAAAGGTACAGTACAATTGCATCTTTTTTATATCTAGGTTAATAAAATTTAACCTGAGAACACAAAAAACTAATGTTGCTAAAATTAAGAAGCGCCACCTAGCTTCCAAATATGAAATGTAACCTAAGAAAACTTATGAAACTCACGTTGATAATACGCCACGGCTACACATATTTCAGACTATGTTTCATAGAGGACGCTGTAATTGAACACAAAAGCTTGATGGTGAAAAAGGACCGAATAAGCTTTTTATGACTTGTAAGACAAATATTTGCTGATGTGACGGTTGCTTAATATAAAATAAAAGATCTGAGAGGGTTCTAAGTTCCTTCACAATTTTGTTTCCCATGTTATTACAAAGGTATAAACTCCAGTCCTCGATCTCCAAGTTCTTATGATAATTCGGTTGCTGAAGTACACCGGGGTATAACGCGGCAAACCAGTAAATACGATCCGTCCGCCCCTTAACGCCAGTTTTTTGATTATTTCTAATCAATATAGTATATCCTTTTTACAGCTTTTTTTTCGAAAAATCAATGTGAGTAATCAATAAAAAACAACGGCCAAAACGTCTATCATACACATAATAGATCAGATACTTCGATCAGATAACATTTTTGATTAACAATTTATGATTGATTTTTGAATAGTTAATTTTAAAAAGCATCGTAGTAAATAGTGAATCATCATGCCCTGCGGTAAACGGCCTCTTGTTAAAAATTGGGACAAACCAAGAAATATAAAGGTTATAACACCATCACGCTACGAACAAGATGAACCATCTGTAAAGCAGCATTGGAAGAATGTTATAAAATCATTGGAACTAACATATAAAGATGACAAGGTTGTGCTCTATTTTTGTGCAATATATTTTTTAAGGGCGCTCTGCCTTTGCGTTTTTAGAAATTACTAGAATGGACATCGGGATCAAAATCGCTGCGCATTGTGCTAGTAGAAGATTAGGTGCAGGAACCCAGTGATGAGAGAGCGGAGATGATGTTTCTGACAATGATAGAAATAAAACAGTGGTACGGTGCCGTTAATTTTTGTTACAAACTTTTAATAATCTTGTAACATGTTTTATGTGGGGAAGAAGCGATTACATTTTGAATACAAGTTGAGCGACATCTCCTTAAAGTGGTGCAGAGTCCAATTTACCTCAGATGCTTGAAAAATATGATACTGAAATTAAAAAGTAGGTATTTACATTTTACAAAAAAGTCTTTTGTATTCCTTCTGATCCACCATCAAAAACTTAAGAGGTGGAAAAGCTTAAAATTGTTTAGAATGCATTGAAAAGTTTAAAAAATTAATACTTGGGTATGATAATCCTGACGCACGTGGTTATTATGAGAATTGTTTCAAAATATTGATGAAGATGGCGCTTTTATATTCCTGATCTGAATTATATGTTTGTTGAAATCACTTTGCATGAAAACAGTTTACCAGTATTTAAAACTAAGTGGCGCCAAAATATATTCAGTCCTCAAATCGCACCATTTCATGCTCTAGATTTTTTTGGCTTTATCGTTCGTTACAAAATTTAGCTTACTGTAGTTGCTTTAACAATAATTCATAAGTTTTTGTAAAAATATAATATTACTCGATCAAGTTTATTCCAATAATGATTTTTATTTATAAATAACAAATACAGATTTAAAAACCAAGTCAAAACAAATAAATAAGTATAAAGATAAAACAAGTTTATGTTATTTCGACGAACCATATTCCATGATCTAATGTGATGAGATCTAAGTTAACGGTTTTATTTATATTGTATCGTATCAGCCCATATACGTCCCACTGCAGGGCACGGGCCTACTCTACAATCGAAAGTACGATTGAGAATGGTTAGGCCATATAGTCCACCACGCTGGCCTAGTGCGGGTTGGCGGACTTACATACCATAGAAATTCTTATGAATCGCTATGGTATGCAGGTTTCCTCACGATGTTTTCCTTCACCGTTTTAGTGCGTGGTGATTGACTGTCAATACACACATGACTCCGAAAAGTCAGAGGTGTGCCCTGGGATTTGAACCCGCGACCACCGGGAACATGTTGGCAGCCGCGTCTAGTACGTTTACTTATATATTACGCTTTAATTAACACATAATGTTAGTGCTGTACAATTCTAAAATAAAATGAATATATTAAAATGTTAGGATGCCTTTTTTTAGTAAGTATCACACATTAAAGCTGAACACAATTCTTCCAGTACGTTGTATATGTGGAAAGAAAAAACGTTTTTTTTTATTACCTGCTGATAACAATTTCCGAACGTGAACATTTTTGTGAGTCATATCAATGGAATATTTCGTTGAATGGAGAATCAGTGATAGAATTTTTATGCGATGATTGGCGAGACAAGCGTGCCGTTCGCCTGATGGTAAGCGAGACGTACGTTCATGGACAGTAGCAGAACCAAACAACACCTTGAATCACAAAGCCATGCTTGGCTTTCCACTGCGCTCGCCATCCTATGACTGTCTTGTCTCAATATGTCCAGAAATTACTCTGGCTACGATGGTCTTTAAACGAAACACAACAGTGTATTTACTGCATGGTGGGAGAAATAAATAATGCCGTGGTACCTATCCAGGCGGCCTCTCACATATGAGAGACCTACTAGTAACAAATTACAATTTAAAAGAATGAAATAATACTAAAACAGTGAAATTTATTAAATTAGAGGGTTTTGTTGCCTCCTAAGTTCTTGTCATAATTTTCTCTATGAACGATAGAGCCCACAGCACAGATGTTTATACGCAAGCAGAGACATGAGATTTTAATGGTGCTATTCCGCACTTATTCGTATTTTGGTGAAAACCATTGACATTTGTTTCGGATCTGGATTATATTAAATGAATAAATCTCGTTTAATTTCCTATAGATATCAGCGACACAAAAGTTCATTAATTTAAATCCAGGTTCAGGACAAATAGATTAGTAGTGATAGAGCCACGCTGTTGTCATTCTTGACTCAGCATAAATAAGCAGGCTCGTCAGGGGTGGTACTACTGTCTCTCATAGGAGATCGACGTGACGCAACAACAGTATTGTCGTTTCGATCGTTCGTGTAGTGAGACTCCCAGATGCCTAATACCTCTTTCCTCGCCCCATGCTTCTTTGCTCCCCTTTCAAGTTGATGGACCGACAAGACTATAATCCCAGCATTGTGGATGTTCGTCGGTGGCAGTGATCACTTATCATCAAGTGACTATTTGCTCGTTTGCCGGAACTATTGTATAAAAAAAGTATGTGAGCCCTTGATATACTTTTACTTAACAACTTATAATCATCGCTATACACAACTTACTCTACAAATATTGGATGAATTTTATAATTTATATTCGTTAAATATTAGCAAAAATGTATCTACTAATGCAGTTTATATAGTGTATATTATATTTTAGACCACAATGTCCCGATGTGGCTTAATGAGTTCAGTAATTGCCAGATTGCAGGAACTCGGGCCTCCAAACCGTTCTTTACCGATCAGCTAAGTATACAATATGAATAACGGACACTTATTTTTAGTTTTGGGAGTCACAATCTGAAGAAGTGAAACAGCTAGTCGGCCCTGTTATCTTCAATAGGCTGGGGAAGATATTTACTTTGCCGCCCGAGGCGTCACAGTATGAACCTAAAGCGGACATCACTTCACTGGTTCCTTCGGAGCGGTTCTACAGAGCGAGATCCGTCGCTGAGGTAATTAGATAAAGAATTTTTAATTTCACATTTAGCAATAATCTTTCGACGTCTTTTGTCTGTCCTTAAACCGATATTATAGATGGTTGGCTCAACGTGGCTTTTCAGTTGTTATATTACCACTGCATTCTATCACCTGGGTTTAAATCCCTGACCTCAGCTTATCAAGTCCCGTTCACACCCTACAGCACAATCACATACTCAAGGAAAAAATATGTTTATAAACATACTAAAAAATTATGAAGTTTTCATATAGTGTGTGTGATCGTATGGTATGTAATATGGTCTAGTTCATTCATATGAATCCATTGTTCTAGCCTCGGTCTCGTCCAACTTTCTCTGTAAGTGATTTCGAGCCGTCCTTTTATGAAACTGATGAGTCTGAAGAAGAACTTCAAGAGGAACAGTCGGATCAATGGAGCGTTTCATCAGTCGCCCACAGTGTGGAAATGAAAAAATCTTCTCGCATGAAGTCCATTCAGATGGTCAGATCTAAATCGCTCACCACATCCAAACTGTTTTCTAAATCGAAAACAATCTCCAAATTGATGTCTAAAACGTTGATGAAATCTTATTCGAGCAGATTGAAGAGTGTAAGATCCGAACAGACTTCTAGCGATGAGTCCCCAAAGAGTGGGGATGATCTGGAAGTTCATCTTAGTACCAGATTTAAGTAATTGTTATAAAACATTTGTTCTATAGCTAGTTCATTTCTCGCTACAGCTCCTTGGTTTAGGATCCTTTTTTGGGGTCGGTCCAGAGTTAAATTCCCTGGACCTGTGGATTGCAGGTATATTAATTTTTTAGGCACCACCGCTCATGATTTAGACAGAAATTAACTCATGTAAATGTCGTTAGCATTAATATACATTAGCATAAGGATACCGTCATAAACCATATTATTAATTATCATAATCGTGTAGTATGTGTTTATTGAATATTTGTAATTTTGGATTGTCATTTATTTGCTATACAGCCTAACCTCTCTCCTATCTGATAGTTCTCTATATTGTTCTGGCCCCCTCAGGACCGTGCTCTGCAGTGGGCCGTATATGAGTTGATATAGATATAGATTAAAAATAAAATAGTATTTCTCGAAAGCATTGACAGGCAGTTAATTATCCTTTAACAATACAAGATAAATCTGTATGCAACTCGCTTATTAACGTTTGACACGTAATCTACGTGAGTCAATCAATTATTAGCGGGTTTTTTCATAATCGCCCGTTAATGTCACTAAAATACGTCTGACGTTTAATACGGTGCAATTCAATTAGTTTACAGCGACAGATATCTAAATCCACCTGATCAACACAATTATTATGTGGGCCTGCTCGAAGTCAAAGACAGGCCGAACCCGAAACGCAATATATTAGGCATAAGGCAGTTATGCTTGTTCACAGACACTTTCCGTATCAAAGAAGAACTAAAAATCCGCATTACGATATGCTTTACTGTAATGAATCTGAGAGTGATATGATTAAATGGAAATCAAAATATAAAGAGAAAACTATTGAAGTTAGCGCCTTTGATGAATTTAGTAAGAAAGCAGAGCTCACAACTAAAAAGGTACGTTTCACACGTAATATTTTAAATAATGTAAATGCAATGGAGCGGGCTATGATCGGTGTTTCCCTGAAGGATAGAATTAGGAATGAGGTTATCCGACAGAGAACCAAGGTGACCGACATAGCCCAGCGTATCAGCAAGTTGAAGTGGCAGTGGGCTGGTCACATTTGTCGGAGAACCGACAACCGTTGGGGTAGACGTGTTCTCGAGTGGAGACCGCGCCTCGGCAAGCGTAGTGTAGGACGCCCTCCGACGAGGTGGAGTGATGATATCCGAAAAATGGCTGGTAGCGGTTGGAGACGTTGGGCTGAAGATCGAGCCCAGTGGCGTGCCATAGGAGAGGCCTATGTCCAGCAGTGGACGCGAATAGGCTGATGATGATGATTGTAATAAATATAATCATTGTTTAAATTGAATGGCCTGGATTGGATCTTGGTCATAATGACTAATATCTGCCCCAACAGTGCTACGTTTATGTCTGGTACCATAAGCACAGATTGCTACAGCGATCTTGGTGAGACTACAGAATTTTTTTTTTGGATGATTATTACGGACTGCTATGGAACCCTCTTTCATCCATCTGAGTCCCTGTAAAAATAGTTCTGCGCGGCTCTTTTATTTCTGACGTCCCTACCGTGCTCTACCCAACCTCCACTACTCTCTGCAAGCCAAAGGACTCTTTGCATACCATCGTATGCAGTCTAACCCTTGTACTTTTTCAGTATAAAAAATAACAACAAACTAAAATTTTCTCTGTATTATATATAGGTCAAACAAATCTGCACTACTTCTGTGCAGTTTCTTATCTGGAAATTGTAGTATCTTGGTGAACTTTAAAATCCCTATTTTTTACAGATCGCCAAAGATTTCTACGACTGGTGGGTTGGCTTAGGCAACGTTGAATTTAAAAGCGAAATTAAATCAGCCGAAGACATCGAAGATCTGTTCCAAGTAATGCCGCTATCAAAACAGAATTTAAATTTTCTTAGTAAAAATGTTATCTAAATTTAGTTATTTTCCAGGTTTGGTTCGACGAACATGCATCGCGAGGTCTGGTGTTATATCCGAAGATACTTCCTTGCGTACTTAAATCAATTGCTGAATATGTTGGAGAACCTGAGGTAGGTTAAAATTTTGTAAAAACACATTTATGAAAAATAGTAGACTGGTTTAAATATGTATAATAAAAGTAAAATTGATATATTTGATTTTTGCGATTGTCTAATCGGCTTAGCTATTTGTCCAATCAAAGAATTAACTACTAATCGCTTGTAATAAATCACATTGGTAAACGCATTACATAATTCGATGTTGGTCACCGAACGTATGCAGAATATGAAATATAGTTTTCCACCGTGCCTTTACTGCGTTAGGTTAACCAATGATATTAGTATTGTCGCGGATCACCATCCACGACGATTAACGGACGATGCCAATAATTAATCGAAAAAATTAGATTGAAGTCAATCTGGATTGTTTTCTACTTTTCGATTGGTCTCTTGTCATGTTGCCATAGTTTTTTTACTACTGAGATTGATTATTGGCAATATTGTATCAGAAAAAAGATTGAGCTGTCAATCTAAAAGGGCATATTTTGGATTGGGATTGTTTATTGGCAGCGGCTGTTAGTATTGAGTATGTGATCCCGGTCTCTGATGTTAGTTTGTATGTACGCTACTGTTGGGTGTTATTATAAAAAAAGAACATGTCGGCGACAAGCACCTGTACTAGTTGCCCGTCGACATATAAGGGGCATGTGCTCCGCTTAGATGCCCGGAGAAACGCAACATTCATAAAAAAATTCATGTCATACCAAGCCGCCAACATGTTGCCAGCAAAGTTTATCCACTTGCAATTAGTGAAGTCGCCGACTAGCCCGCCGACAAAATTTTCGAAATGTGTCGGCGCGGCAGGACGTCTGCTTCAGTGTGTACTGCGCTTTACGATACCTTGTCGATCCTACAAAAAATTGTTACACGAAGTTAACAATTTTAAGAACGCTACTATGCCACACGTCTGCCTGCTCAATCGTACTCTTGAATATGGAGGACGCCCGTGCCTTGCAGTAAGATGTATATACGGGCTGATAACGATATCATTATTCTACTCAGTGTAGTTCATACATTATATTATTTGGAATTTATGTATACAGGGTATATTATGACTGCTAAAAGCGTCAAATATTTTTTTTGTTTATTTAAATATCATCGTCTTTGGGTGGTAATTCCATAGTTTTTTGCTAAATTAATAATTAAAACTCTTGCGTACTAAAGCCTCTTTAAAAATAAGAGGGTATAGACTATTAATTCAAAAAAACCTAGGTATTTACCACCCAAATACGACGATAGGAAAAATATAACAAAAAACATCGTACGGAGAGAAGCATATATCTATTTTCTATAGTATGAATCTGACGGAACTTCTAAAACCTCCAATGGTCAATTTCCTTTTCTTTCAGCTGTCATGTCCAAAAGTCCTGAAGAGGCAGATTGCGTACGACATTCACGCGGAGACGAGTCCTGCGCACGTGAAGGCGTTCAACACGTCTCTCCCGCAGAAGATGAAGCACATACCGCCGAGGAACAACACGGCTACTATGTGGCGCGGAGTATACATCCCCGAGGACTTGAGGTCTATGGCCTGCGTGTGGGATGAAGTGGAGCACCTCACGTATGTTCAGATATTTTGTAAATACTAGGAGTAAATGAGAATTTAGATGGAAGTTATGGCTGGCTAAAGACTCCTACAATGCCAAAGGAAATTCTGGATGCAAGCTCAGTCTTTAGAGCGTTGCTTTTCTTGAAACTAAGACGAATGGGTCTTGAAACAACAAATAAGGATTTGATACTTTAAAGTAACTTAGTTATTTGAGTGTGTTAAACTACTCAGAACGTAATGCCTTCTTAAGTTGCAATTACAATTATTCTAATAAAGATTCAACAAAGCAATAAATAAAATCAAATGTATAAATAAACTGCCTCGGTGGCGTAGTTGTAGTAGGGTACGGTTACAAAGCTGAGGTCTCGTATTCGAATCTCGGGTTGGACAAAGTGATATTAGATTTTTCCAATCATTATCAGCCCAGAGTCAAGAATTTATGCCTGATATGCCCGATAGGCTCGCCACCTATCACATCGTGGGTCGGAACATACAAGACGAAATGTGGGTGTCCTGGCACCGCTGCTTTCAAGGAAAATGTTGTGATTTTGTGTATGTATGAATGTATGATAAATAAAATATTACTCCTTTCAGCTCCACAAAAGTGTTCCATAAATGGCTGCAACAACGTCCACACCTGCCCATGCCTCCGTGCCTGAAGAAGCTGGACCAACCGGGCGACAAGAAGCAGTTGTTTGTTGTACCATCTGATTACGTGGCGCGAGAGAAGAGCGGATCGCCTTCTACACAGGAACTCGCCTTACCCGTGTCACAATTTTCAATAGAGTTAAAGGAAGTGCTTAGTAAGCTTATGAATCAATAGAACGAAATGTTGAGTGTTTAGTCATTTGGTTCGTTAATTTTATTGCTTCCTACGGTACTTATATGTACACTTAGGCATTAAAAGTTAGTCAGTTTAAATTATTTAATAAATTATGAAGTGTGTGTCTTGCTGTTTTTATTTTGTATAATTCCACTAAAATTAATAATCTCTTTGAACTACGTATGTAAAACTTTCAGCTATAGAAGATTTCTTACGATTTTTAGTCCAATGTGAATGAGAGATATTATAAGCCAGAAATACACATTTTAGTTCAAAACCTCGGAAGCAATGCTTTGAGTTTTTTTATTGCTATGAATGTCAAGACGAGCATACCATTCGAGTGATAAGCAACATCACCGATCATGGACAACAGCAAAACTAAACAATATCATATATTACAAAGCAAGGATTGGCATTCCACTGCGCTCGCCATCATGCGATATAAGATTTTCAGTCTCAATATGTCCAGTAGTTTTACTCTGGCTAAAATGTCTTTCAAAGCAGAATACAACAGTTCATTTACACTGCTGTTTGGAAAATTAAGGTGTCAAGGGATATAGACATTTCGTTAGTACCTACACAGGTGGTCTCTCACATATAAGAAACCGACCACCACCAGTTGAGTCTGAAATTGAGACCTTGGTATTATCAATCAGATTTACTTTTGCAACAAGACTATCGGCCTCTTTAATGATTGATGATGTAAATCCAAAAAATATCCCTAATCTAAAACGGAAAGGTTGAGTTGGTAGAAATTTCCAAGACATAAACTCGGTCTTTATATCGTAATAATAACTTTATTTATTTTTTGGTTTTATAGAAGTCCAACAGATACAATATACATATGTTTATTATATACTATTCAACAAATGAGAAAACGCATATAAGCCAATTAAAGATCGTTACTATTATACAGCCGTATATACAAATGCATAAATACTTATATACTGTGGATGTGTGATTGTGGATACGGATGAATTGGAGGACGAATATAGTACAATATCAATATATTGTCGGTAATAAAGGCTATTTTTGGCGACCGATTAGCGCACTGACAAAAAGTTTGCTTTCTGCTAAGGTTGCTAACTAATTTTCCGCGCTGATTATTATCAGTTTGAACGTCTTTGTGTTTTGATATTTATATTTCTGTAATACACGCACATTATCTTATATTGCACAAATTTTGGAAATTATCCATTCAATAGTGGCGTATTTTTGTTATTTGTAATATTTGTATTCATAATAGCATGTAAATATTCGTGTAATGCCTTTCAAATGCAGTTCTTATACTTTTTGGAAAAGCGGAACTACTTACAAATAAATATAAGAAATATCTTAGCAACAAATCTATTAAATTCCATTTAATGTGAAGATATTTGTTTAAGAAAATTTCATAATTGTTCGAGAACTAAATTACAAAAGATATATTTTCCTAAAATATGCCTAAATCCTACTAATGTTATAAATTCGATAGTCTGTATATTTGTTACTTCTACACACTGAAACCAATGGACGAATTTTGTAGAAATTTGGTATTGGCTTAGCAGACACCCTGAATAACATGTATACTTTTTATCCCAACATAATGTAGTGTTCCCGTAGGACGTGCACGGAATCCAATTAATAGATTCAATACTCTTTCAATCTCAAAAGAATGGGATGAGGAAAAAAATGAAACCAAATCCGCGATAAAATCCGTAAATAATAGTTTTATTTAAATGAGTAACATTCGCGTAAAACTAAGAAATCATTAATGGGATAGGAATTTTAAAGCAAGACAGTAACATTGAGTTTAAATATTTAACAGTTATTCCGCAAAATAGTTCCTGTGCTTCTAAACTAGACTGGACTCAAAACTACTGCGCCCGGGCGAAGCTGTGCCTGACCAGTAGTATTTATAAAAATATAAATATTTCCTAAATTAAAATTGAATAATGAAATAAAATATCCTCTTATTTGTATCTTGTTTTAGTTTAGTTTAGTTCTTGGAACCCATCACCTCGTCGTCACATGGGTACTAGCAAATGTAAATAAATAAATGAATAAATAAAAGTAAAACAAAGAGGAAATACTTACTCGCCATAAAACGATCACGATAATTACACGTATATTATAGATATGTTTGACGGTACCGATAACAGATAACAATCATATATTTTTATAGTTCATTAGCAATCTAAATCGCACAAACAGAGAGTACAAGCAACGCAAGCTGTGTCAGTGGAGTAGAAATGTATTAAATATTAAAATAATTAATTAAGTGATAAAAACAAAATGACGGACAACGCGAAACCTGTGGGTAGGAAAGAACTTCTGGACGAGATAGTGAACAGAAAAAAACTGGGTGACAAAAAGTTCCATTCGGAATCTTCGCTACAGCATTTTGGAGAAGATGAAGAAGTTAACACTTCAGACAACAATTTGGATCCTGGGGTGAGTATTTTGACACTCGTATTTTATTAAAATATTAAACAAAAGCCGTGTTAAAAAATTTATAAACAGTCCTATTTCTTGGTCATCAAAAATTACCGGCTACATTTTAGAGGGGAAATAATGAAATGCCGCGACAAACTATTATTAACGCTATAGTTTCAGTACGGTGTAGTTTCGCTTTAAATAAATTGTTGCGTTTGGGGTCATATTCAACATCTGTTACTGTGAAAATGAATAAACATTACTATAGCATGTATTCAGGTCTGGATATTTTGACGCAGCGAAATTTTGATGCAGCATGTTGTCTTATTTTAAAATCTTTTTTATTATGTAAAGTATATAAATATTTTTTTTAGATATACGTGAATAATACACATTGAAATAAAATTAATTAATTATTTACATTTTTAACTTCCGTGCGGTAAACCAAACCCGCGATAAAATTCGTAAAAAAGAGTTTTATTTCAATATATCAAAAATGAAAATAAGTCACCGTCACTTCTATATTTTATTTAGTAACTTACTTTCTTTTCACGGTGTCTAATATAATAGATGTATTCAGTCTTAAAAGTAAATGTTTCTAAGTGAAATAAAAGCAGTTTTTGTAGACTTAAATTATAAGATATTTTCCAGAAACAAGTCAAATAGCCCACTGTATTTTTTCTTTACGCTCGCAACTTTATTACATGTCGCACCAAACGATTTTATCCTTGATGAATATTTCATGAGCGGCAAATTGCATCGTGGCAATCTTGAAACTGTTAACTATTTATTTAATAATGTATATTACGAGTAAATTAAAAAATGAATAATTTTAAACTCTTTCTGCATGCATAGGAATATTTAAAATACCATATTTACAGTCGGAATACACTGGAAATGTGAAGACATAGGCGTAATAGTAGAATCCACAGTTCAATTAGATTACTAAATATTCAAATATTTCATAATATTACTAAGCGTTGTAAAATATCTATTCTATAAATGTTCGTTATGTAACTACTAAAAATATATGAATTTACCTTTTTTTTTTTTTATTAATTATTAATTTTTTTAATAACCAAGAAATATATTGATTTTATTTAATATAGAACATACTTATTTCTTCGTATTTTCAATCGACAATTGATAAAGCATTCGTAAATCGAATTATTCTCACACAATTTACTTTGCCACGGAAATACAACTGGTATTTATATACAACGGTTTTTCTAGCTCACGCTAAATTGTATAATATCAATATTTTAGGTCCTCAACGCATCAGTGACTAGTCTACCAGTAGCTGAAGATGAGCTGGGCAGAAAGCGCACAATGTCACAGCCCGGGCCTGTGTCAGGCAGCTTGCTGACGGCGTCAGCGGCAAGGGCGGCCCGGCGGCGACCCCCCAAAAATGTCATGTATGCGCCTGAACTTGAGAGAAGTGTAAGTTACTCTATTTATATTCAATAATTAAGGTCATAACGGAGTTATTAACCCTGAGTCCAATGGTATATCAAATTGGCAATATCTCGAAATTTTGCTGACTTCTGAAAGCTTTTGGGAAGATTTGCGAGAATTATTTCTATGCGCCCAGGCTATAAAAAGTTATGGACATTTTGATATAATTAGCATGACATGAAATTACTAATATCGCGAAAAAAAATGATCGCAGTACAATTACTATAATATCCTACTATAATTTTCAAAGATATACCCAGCCTTATTATTTGACTAAGATCATAACATATTCCGATCCAATATTATCATTATTCTAGTTTATTAAAAAAAAACTCGCTATTGTGTAGGCGACGTTCGCTTTAAATTGAAACGCAATAAATTATCTAATTAGGCTGACGTAATTAAAAATAATTACATAAAACGACAGGTAAACCTGACGTAGCTTTTCACATGTTTCTGATAGTGTATCACTTATCTGGTTAATGGCCGTCCATCGTTTCTATGCTATGCTCCGTGGTAGTAAATAACGCATACGAACGAAAATATTACTGCAAAAATATATTCGTATTTACCTAAACATACCTAGGTTGTTTCAACACACTATAACAATGAATCCTCCGATTGTAAACTTTATAAATAAACTGCCCCTGTTTCTTAGTAGGCACATATCGCAATATCTATGCGATGTTATCATAGTTTCTAGAATAGCATATTATTGTGTTTATAAGGGAATATTTAAATTATGTTTCTTATTTTTTATTAGATAGTAAACATTTTATGAGTATATAATCTAAAAATCAGTCTATAAGTATCACACAAATCAATAATATTTTAAATGCTTAAATTCAGCAGAAAAAGGTTGTAATATTTTCACAATATTTTTATTGCAATTATTTTTGATGAGGCCAGAGTCCATTCACTTCGGCTCGTCCTCGCCTAACCTTGATAAATAAATCACTTTTGAAATCATATTTCATAACACGGGATTACTGACGTATTTAATTAATACCAAATAATATTAATCAAATCATATCAATCACATGATTTCTTTATTTCTAAATCCGATATAGGTCTTTAAACGGACAGGTATGCAATCGCTTTGATTAAAATTAAAACACTTCCTTTATGTGACGATAAGGCCATAATGGTTAAAAACATACTTTTTGCGTTATACGGGCACGCTATCGGTAAATCAAAATATTATGTTCAGCGAGTGCTTGCTACAATTAACGAGGTAAGAGGTGTTCTTAGTAGGTGACCGATTTTAAATTGAAGTACAATAATTAAGGTTTTAATGCATTCCAATGCAAAATATCATATAATTTACCGCATTTGCTTCACCCCTATATAAGTTTAAACACTTTAATTTGCCAAACGGCAGTGTAAATGCACTGTTATGTTCCGGGTTGAAGGACAATGTAGCCAGAAGTAACTACATGCGAAGCATTGCATTGTAATTAATGGTGTTGTTTGGTCTCGTTACTGTCCATGAGTGGCAATATCGCTTGCCATCAGGCGAATGGCATGATCGTGTCGCCATTGAAGGCAATAGAAATTAGTTTCCACGTGATGAACAAGCCCTCACTACAAATCAGATTAGTTATGTTGTCTTATATAGTCACGTCTAATGGTTTTCAATAATGATAGATTCGCTTATGCGTCATTTTTATCCCGTTTGTACATTTCACCCCAACAATCAGTTGCAGATTATCTCGGTGATAATAGGCTATTTTTTATTAATTATCTACTAGACCACAACATATGTCTCAGTGTTGGGCATTGACCTTTCCCTGTGTTATGCGAGATGCATTTGTGGATTCGTGTAGACTGATTTTTGACTTTAAATTATGACATACATTATTAAAAATATATAAACTTATATCGTACTAAAGCCATTTAAATTTGGAATAAGGGCAAACGAAGTAGAAGCCTCTGCCTTCGTCGTTCCCCACGATGTAATATCGTAGTTATTATCATAGAAGTAGGTACCTGTATCGAAGGTGTAATATTCTTTTATTTTTATTTGCGATTGATCGAGTCCACGGCTCCATCCACGTGGAAGTTAATAAGTTTATAACTCAGCTGTCTAGTGGGATGGACAATATCTCCATTTTTAATTTAGTTCGAGTTTGCAATAAAAAAAAACTATATATTATACTCCCCTTGGTTTTATACACGTGTTAACAATCTGAAAATGAGCAAGTATCTGTGAGTATTTTTTGACAGAACTTTTGCTAAATTAATATCGATATTGAATAACCTTTGTGACGTTATGGCAGAAAAGCCGCTTTGAATGTATTTCACGTGATTTTTGCAACAAGATAATTATTGTGTAATCATTAATCAACACATAAATATTTCGTGTTTGGGTAGTGGGACGACAAAACTTTCGTAAGACAGATAGATAAGGTAAGGTCTGATACATTACATAATGGGTCCAAATTACATCATATATACCCATATAATAATAAAAATAGTAATAAATATACCCATATTTATTATTATTATACTCTAATATGCGATATTGCAATCTATTAACATCGAGACTGTACAGTAACAATTTGTTCATCATGAACTAAGTAATGTAGCACACTAAATTGTATTACCTTCGACAGTGTTTATCTACCGTGACCACTCACCACACGCTAACATTTTGACCTGTATTGTACTGCTATTCACTCATTTCGCTCGCTTTCATTTTGATTTAATTGACAATCACGGGTTTCAAAATGAGACCGCTATTTGAACTTGGCAATTTATTCACTATTTTACTTTGATTTTGTGTCGAACCTCGCGTTATTACACGCTTTATATTAGCTTCACTTGTATGTTTGTATGTTTGTTTGTAACCGACTCCTTAAGACGCGATTTTGACCCACTTTAAACGGACAGATTTCATTCAAATTTTGCACACCTGTCAAAGACCGATGACAATACAATAATTCGATTAAAATATATAATTATCCTGATTAGATTCGCCAGGATTAATTATTCTTATAATTGATGACCATTGCTACTGACCACTAGGTGGCGTATAGATGAACATAATTTGCTACTGACTAATAGATGGCGTGATCACGTCAATAATGCATGTTTGCACTATTCATCGCTAGATGGCGTTAACATTGTATTCTTCAAGTGTCAAATGTTACTACTGACCAACAGATGGCGTTATTGATTGGAAATACAGCCGTAGATGGATGTTTTTAGTCAAAACAATTATATAATAGTTAAAAAAAACTAAAATACACGCTTTAATAAGATATACAACTAAAAAAGTAAAAATAATTGATACTGAATTTAAGATAAGAAAATGGAGTAAAATACATATATTTTATTGTTACAAAGCGTGGGGTGCAGGAGGATAAGTAATTGTTGTAAACACCCCACGCTTTGTAACAATAAAATATATGTATTTTACTCCATTTTCTTATCTTAAATTCAGTATCAATTATTTTTACTTTTTTAGTTGTATATCTTATTAAAGCGTGTATTTTAGTTTTTTTTATTTTTGTCGTTCATTTTGGTGATTGTTGCAATTAATCGTGCAAAAAGTAAACGATAAATAATGTAAAAAAGGGTTTTAATATTGCACCTATGTTACTTTTTTTAACACTAGCCCGGCATCATGAGTCCACTGCACCTGATGATAATAAGCGCAAATTCCGTCCACGCAGAGTATCGAATGGCATCAGACGGCAGTCCCGTGCCATTCGATACAATTGTGCCGGCCGGGCCTGCTAAGATGCCTCGTCACACTACGGTAGAAGGACCCAAGATTATAAGAACTTCGTATTATATTTCCTTTGTTAATACATTATAATAATGCAGGATTAGTTCTAAAAGGGGTCAAATTAAACGAAGATGGTCTTAGTAATTCTCAATATATTTTCATCTAAAAATACGTCTTTATACCATACGTCTTCCCTCCTTTCTCGTCTTCCAGACTGTTCTCCTCATTTCTGTATTTCCGTACTTCAACATCTTAATCATTCATCCTCTAACTCCATCTCAAGTAATTTTATTCGTCATCTCTTTCACACAAACCACATTCCATATCAGTCATTCGTCTAACGTTTCATTCTACTCATCTTTTTTCATAACATTCAAATCCTACATAAATTTTATATGTAAATAATTATTTACGTATAATTGTCTACTCTACGATTATGAGAGATTTAAGCCAGAATCACTCTATTGATCTTGATCTCGCAATAAGACTCCACATTCCCTTAGTATTTTAAGGTGATATGATCCTGTCAGGATCAAGAAGCTGTGCTCCTCCAATATCTTCTGTAATAAAGTGAGCGATGATTAACTGAAATTAATGTATTAATAGTTATAGGTAATGCTTTATAAAATACATTTAGCTTCGACTCATAATCTTAATACATGATTTACAAATGTTTGCAAATAAAATATATCAAACAAGTAGAATATAATTTTTTATGACTAAACGTATCCTGCTATTTGGCTATAATCTATACTAATATAATAAAGCTGAAGAGTTTGATTGTTTGTTTGAACGCGCTAATCTCAGGAACCGCTGCTCTGATTTGAAAAATTATTTCAGTGTTGTATAGTACATTTATCGAGGAATGCTATAGGCTATTTATCATCACGCTATGGCCTATAGGAGAGAAGCAGTAGTGACATTTCTAGAAAATACGAGGAAATTTTATTCGCTTTTCATGGTCCGATTGGTCGATACTCTAAATTAAAAGTAGGAATTGAGCATTTTGACCGCCATTTTGAAACTTGTATCTGCACCCGGGCGGAGCCGGGCCCGACCGCTAGTATAAGATATATACATAATTCATTTAAGATAACATGAATTAAGTATAACGTAATACGAAGAAAAATAAAAACACGTAAAATTCAGCGCTAAATCTTATCTCGATGAGTGTATCGGCCCCTGTGTCTCAGTTATGACATTGACATCAATAAAACTTATTCAATTTGATACGTAAAATCCATTCTTATAATCCGGATTGAATTATAATACACATTAAATTCCAAATTTCTAATCATTCACTTTCAGATATTAAAGCCATATTTTCATTACGTTAGGCTTCATGCGTGATGAACAATATTTTTACATGCAACGAAGATTTTTTTTAAATCTTATTACTTATTAATCTAGTAATAGCTTAATTTACTGTGGTTAGATTGCATACCAGAAGGTCGCGGCTTCAAAACCAGAATACATACTAATACATTTTAGAAGTTATCTGAGCATTCTTAGTTAATTATTTCATGATTTGATTGGAAAGGAAAACATCACCTTTCCTATGAAAATCTTCTGCAGGTTTCCTGAGAGTTTTCTGCAATAACTTAAAGGTACATATATAAGGCCAATCAAGTTTTGAAAAGCCAGCGTGGTAGGTAGCAGCCGATTTGTTTTAGTCTAATTATTTTTGGAGACATTGCTAAATATGTATGTTAATTAAAACGACCACATTTAAGTGAGATAGGACCAGGCAAAACAGAATTTTTGCATGAAGTTCGCCGGCTTTATTTATTTATTACTGATATTTTTTAATGGTACAAGTTGATAATACAATGATAATTTTCTCGCGGTGTCCTTCTCTAACAGTAATTTGGGTTTTCCATAAGATTTTGTATACATGCTTGATATTGATTCTGTAAAAGTATCGGTCAAGTACTAAAGAGACCAATAAAGATATCACTAGTCATGTGCTACCATATTTATCCACTATTTATTCGGAGTACTGATATATTTTTGGCATACATTCTTATCAATTGCATGTATATTGAAAGTTATGTTTGTTAATTGCTTTTTTATTGTTTCTGAGTTCATAACTTAATGCTTTGATAATAAAAATATATCCAAATATTTTTTATGCGGTGTTTTGTTTGTATCCTCTCAGATAACACCTATAATTGTAGGTAACCTGTTTCAATGGATATCTGAGTCACATAAATTGTACTCGAAATGGTTAACAAGCATTTAAACGTTACGGGACAAAATTTACACTTATTATAATCGTGAATATTTAGCTTATCAAATGGAATTGAAATCGATCGTGTATTCGAGTGGATTAAACATATCTTCAGTTAATCACTATACTGTTTCCATTCGTTTATTTTATTTTTGACACATCGAGTACTGAATCAAATAGTGATGGCCTGATGCGTTATCGAATCAATTTTTTATAACAAACGATTTTATTTTTGAACAAGTTTTAATCGATTTAATACATATTTTATTTTTTGCTCCATGCATTGTTTTATAAAACTTCAGGGATATTTAAGTTACTTGATTTAATAATTATATTAAAATAAACCATTTACTCATGTTAAGTTAATATTCTTATCACTTCCGTCGGCAATAGTAATGTTGTTAAAAACAAATTGTGAAACGGCAACACTGGGCAGACAGGTGACGCGCGCCGCCATTTTGTGGTCACTCACAACGAGACGCCCGCGCCCGTGCTAGTGTTTTCCGTTCGCTGAATTTTAATTCACATTTTTCATACGTCGAGTTGAGTATTTATATTCCTCCGTATTGTTTTACCCGTGAATTCCTACATTTGGTTGAATTGAGAACATCGTACCTGCCTTCATCACTTTCAAAATGCCTAAAGGAAAGGTGCTTAAAGGACAAACAAGGGAGTTTGTGTTGCGACTTCATGAGTACTTTGAAAGGGAAAGCCGTAATGGTGGACCTCTTATACCAGTGACTCAAATCAGAGACCGTGTTTCAGCAGCATTAGGTATTACTGCTCCAACAGTTTCAAAAATAATTAAAGAAGGCTACGGCAGTAGTGGCATGGAACAAAACAAGCCATCTACACCTAAGAAAAAACGTCAGCCCTTTAAAGTGACAGCAATTGACAGTTTTGATGGTGATGCTATTCGTCGTCATATATACGATTATTACCAAAGAAAAGAGATTCCTACTTTACATAACCTAGTACAATCTCTGAAAACTAGTGGCTTGTTCCGTGGTCAAAAGTCTTCTTTGGCGAAGGTATTGAATAGGATTGGATTCCAATACAAAAAATGTGACAAAAGAAAAATATTGATGGAACGCAATGATGTTGCTTTGTATCGATGCGAATTTTTAAGACAAGCTAAAAAAATAGAAGACTGGTCGAATGTTGTTTTCACCGATGAAACTTGGCTCAATGCGAATCACACGGTATCAAAAACTTGGACTGACAACACTGCTAGCTCCTCGACCGCAGTGCCAATGGGAAAAGGTGAAAGAATTATAATTTGTCATGCAGGAACCGCAAAAGGATTTGTGCAAGATGCTATGTTAGCTTTTAAATCAAAGAAAACAGGGTGTTATGTTAAATGAAACGACTCGAGTGTCAGACAACAACTAAAGAGAATTTATTCAAATATAGGCACTATACAAAATATTATATACAACATCTTCCCCTGTAATAAAAGTAACATATTATACAATTTAAAAGACGAAACTTAAACAAACCACTAAACATATCGTTATCTAAACAAATACAAAACCAAATATCCATTAACATATTATACAATTTAAAAGACAAAACTTAAACAAACCACTAAACATATCGTTATCTAAACAAATACAAAACCAAATATCCATCCTAACAATTACAAAGTGAATAGAAGAAAATTTAACTATTTGTTATACCAAAAACAAAATATTCAAGACATTGCCATACAGATATAGGTAGGTAAATAAGAATGAATTTAATTAGAAGTTTGGCCAGTGATACGTTGCTCAGCAATTTTTTTAGCTCTGCGGCGAGTAAGAGGCCCAGACGTGGGTATTTCTATTCTATTGCCTTTATCATAATTTAATTGTGCCTTTAAATGGTCAGTACTTTCATTCGCCCTAGCACCACTAAATCCCTCTACATGAGCTGGCGATGCGCGAGGGCGCGGGCGCGGGCGCGGCGGCGGTCGCATGGTTTGCGATAAATTAGTTTTATTTTCACATTTAATTAGATGGCGACGATTTCGCCGGTATCTACTGCCAGTATTATTTTGTACAATATATGATCTAGGGGTGGCTGCCATGTTATGTTAAATGAAACGACTCGAGTGTCAGACAACAACTAAAGAGAATTTATTCAAATATAGGCACTATACAAAATATTATATACAACACAGGGGATTACCACGAAGAAATGAATTCCGAAGTATATGAAAAATGGTTTCGGGAAATGTTATTGTCACTCGAACAGCCATCAACAATATTTATAGATAATGCGTCCTATCACTCTCGGCAAATTAACAAAATGCCAACGCAAGCCAGTAAAAAAAATGAAATAATAAACTGGCTCCGTAACAATGGCGAGGAGGTGGACGAGTCCCTATTAAAAGTAGAGTTACTTAAAATATTAAAAATGAGGAAGCAGCCTAAACGATACGTTATAGATGAAATGGCTGCAGAACATGGGCACACCGTCCTTAGAATTCCTCCATATCATTGCCAGTATAATGCCATAGAGCTAATATGGGCGCAAGTGAAAGGATATGCTGCGAGAATAAATACAACTCCTCCTTTCACCGCAAACAAAATGCTGGAGTTGCTTAAAAATGCGTGTGAAAATGTGACGCCTCATAACTGGGCGAGTGTCGTAGATAAGACGAAGAAAGAAATAATGTCTGATTGGGATCGCGATGTCGCATTTGACAACTTACCCATGCACTCATTAATAATTAGTGTTACTGGGGATACGAGTGACGACGACGCCGATTCCGACGAAACAGACGATTGTTTATAAATAAAAATATTAACAAATTACCTTTTAGTTGTTTTAATTATTTAATCCTTAAAGTACTATGAATTCCAACATGGTTTAACTGTTTATTACAAGTAGGTACTAAACATTTATTTTCGTTGTAATCATTGTAATTATTTTAAATTAAACTCTTATTAAAAGTCACTTCAATACGTATACCTTTATTCATATTAATTAATTTGCAGCAAATACATTCGATCCTAATATTGGGTACTATATTACGTTTAACTGTTTTCATTAGCATTTTAATGTAATTTTATTTCAAATGATTCCGATTGATTGATTCTATTCAAAATCGTTTTTGTTATCTGTGGTCATTCGTTACGAATGGCACAACTCTAAGTGGGCGTTACCCGTCAAGAAAGTATCTACTTTTATTTCAAAATATTGTTCTACTGTAATGTCGTACTTTATAGGCGTGAACTGTCAAAAATAAAATAAACGAATGGAAACAGTATAGTACTATCAAACACACTATACAGGAAACCAACACTTTTACTGTTTAGAACCGTCATTCATATAGTTATATTTCTCTGAAATTCATAGAAATATTTAAAAAAATATGTTTGCGTTAAATCATATTTATATAAATATTAATATTAAAAGCGTTAAAAATTATTCAGAAATTAGACAAAAATATTTAAATTATCCGTAAGTAATTGACTTGTCTTAGTATCCGACCAGCATATAATTGAATTATTGCTGTATCGTCATACAAGATAACACTGCATTGGATTTCACTAATAGACTCAAATAGGTAGCGAAATACAATATTGAAGATTTTATTCATGACTTTTTTATAATATTTTTTTTTGCCTTGTGCACTTTTATTAACTTCTAAAAAGCTAGGATGCGAAAATAAAATGGTTTTTCATTTACTGTGATCAGGAAACCCAAACATTTCGTTCTTTTTTTTAAACACTGCTTTCAGTATCAGAAGTTATTTTCGATACTCCGTTTTACTAATATCATGATCTTTGTAGCCCTTAGCATAAACCACATTCCACTGTAGTACCTACTGCCGATGACTCATTATCCTAAATCTTTGACATTCTATGGATTTAAATCTGCCTAATTGTGTACCATGGCAGTCAATTAACGTTGATTTTTGAATATCTGTGTTTGTGATTCTTCTGAACAAAAGTATACTTGAAATAATTGCCAAAAAACTCTCACTTATAATACCACAAGAGCTTCAAAATTATCGGGTATTTCCCGATAGGTTCGTTGCAAACAAATGAAGGAGTCAAAACTTGACGACTTTATTTGTTTGCAGGGAACCTTGAGGGAAATGCCAGATAATTTTGAAGCTCGTGTGGTATTCGGGGGATTATTTTTCCGTCCCAAATTTTAATTTCAAACTCATTTTCATGCAAAATCTCCAATTTTTACAATTGAATTCAACCTGTCAGTTTGACGTGTGGTTAATTTGACTGGATCATGTTTTGTTTTTTATATATAGCAACTACCAGAGAAAATTTTCAAAAAATTATCAGTATAATACCATGTAGGTTGTACCACGTGACGTCGAATGGTGCAATTCTATTGGTCGATATTTGGGTCGGAAAAATAATCATTATTAACCTAATTATTTATTTTTATTTCCTGGGTTTGGTGTCACTGTACGGTGTTATGCGTGATCATGATTGTGGGTGATAGCAAGGGGAGGATCTCACAATTTGATACGATAACCCGCCCTTTGCTAGTATTTTTGTATGTCACCAAGAAAAACAAATTCTATTCGATGCGCATATCCTGTGACAAAAGGGATATGATAGACTCTATTATAAATTATATTGTCCAAAAAGCTTTAGGATTACCTTTAATATTGGTCTGAATATTTAGATAATTATAGTCGCCTAAATATTAACCGTGCTATCTATGACAACATCGTAGGATTATGGCTTATTCTATTTAATCTCGAGGATGCTCGAGGGTTTAAGTATTCACGATAAATCTAATTAAATTTATGCCTTAAGCAATTATGCATTATATTATAATTTAACAGCCGATATTAGGCAGCTTCATTTGGCGTTCTTTTGATAAACTTTGTTAAATCACCGTATTTGTCAGCCTCTGTAGCGCAGTTGGTTTGAAACTGACTGCAAAAGAAGGTTGCGGGTCGCTGCACAGAGTCAAATATTTCTATGATCCACAAATAATTATTTTCAGTTTCGGTACTTCTGAGACCAAAAAATCCACTACTCACAACATATAGGTACTAGAGAATTAGAAGTATGGGTCAGATGTATTTGTTTTCATGAATTTACATACATGTATAAAAAGTGGCTCTATAAAATGTGGAATCAATACCTGTAGCACAAATTTTTGAGTGGCATTTTTGACGTAAGATCTATGATCAATGTTAATACAATCAAAATTACTTTATGTATATTTTGGTTAAATATAACCAAATTATTGGAAAAATAATCAGTTAGCATGTATACGATCTAATATAGACAACAATAAGAGTAGCTTTGTTTGACAAACATTGATATTTGTTAAATGGGCCAAGATTAAATGAAGCGTAGTTCCATTCACATTGTGAACCCGCTATGAACACTAAATTGGTGGAAATTATTACACAATATGAGGTTCATTAATTTACAATCTATTGGATTTTATTAAGTACTGGAAATGGTAAAGTTATTGTTGTCACTGTAAGACCAAGTTATCGAAATTTGGAGACAATCTATTGGTTTTGGTATTTCTAAAACTCAGCCAGATGTGTGATTTATTGTCTTTATATTACTTTTACTTAAGTAAAATATGGTGATAAAATATATTACAGTAAAATTCTAGAGTGAACTCATAATAACAAATTCGAGTAAAAATATTTAACCAAAACGAAACTACGTTTAATTATTCCTTTTAATATGCTGTAGTACATTCCATAGAATTGTAAGACACCAATACAACGCGCAATCTCTTCATTCGTAAATTTTAGTCAAAACAACAAGAATAATACCATATCAAAATATTGTTCAATATTGTCAACTTTGTATATGTTTTTTTTCTTTAATTATGATTACATATCTCTAATCTACATTATCTGATTATGCATGAATAGATTTGTGGAATGCGTTGCATGTATTATTTTCTATTCGCACGGGAATAATTGGCTGGAATATGTTTTAAACAAATGACAATATTTGTACCGGGCTGTTTTGTCCCGTGTTCAAAGTAAATTTATTTTAAGCTTCGTCCGTAGTTTAAACAACGAATTCATATATATGGGCGCAATGGGTTGTAATGATTTTTTACATTAGGACTATGTGGATATACCCTAATATTTTTTTTTTATCTACAGTAGAGTTCACGAGAATGTCAAAAGGGATAAAATGCACTAAGTGAAAACAAAATAACTTATCGTAGTTTAAAGGCAAAAAAATAAATCTGCGAGATGAGGATTTGTTATACATTTAAGAGCTTAACTAGGCTTAGAATATATTGTTAATAGTGGATTTAATAATTAGTCAAAAATTAATACAATAGCAACGCTTGCGATAAAGACTTATAAGGATTAACATGGCTATAAAATAGATAAGGGAGTGATGAATGTTTTGTAAGCAAAAAACATTTTTTTAAACATAATAAACAGTTTATTAGTGCTATTTGGGCTGTCAAGGTAATCAGCGATCAAGGTTGATTGCGGAAAATAATAACATTATTTTTTATAATGATTGGCATTGCTAATCATGACTGTACTGCCTCAGTCTTTACTCGATATTAATATACAAGTGCTTTTACTCTATGAAGTAGTGATCGATGAAAACATATTACATTTTATTTTATTAGAATACGTTAACTGATATTACAATGAAAATAAATTGTTTATCATAACATTGGTATAAATATGAAAGAATTGTCCCCAAAAAACTCAACGACAATGCATTAAAATGAACCGATCTGTTGTTATTTTAATGAAAAATACACATAGCAATCAAGATTATAATACATTTTTTTATAAAAATAACATGATAAAAGGAACGTTGTAAAGGGTGAGTACAGTTCCATAGCGTCGAGCGACGTGGAGCGACGAGCGCGGGCCGTGTTTGTGAGGCGGGTCACTCTCGCGCAGCCAACTGTAAACCTTTTGAGTCCAGCCGGCCGCGAGCCACCCTCGCCCCCGCCCCGCGTCCCCCCGAGCCACCCCGCGCCACCCACTGCCAGCTCAGGCCACTCGGCACCCCCGCCTCCCCCGCCTGGCCTGTAAATACCGACTGCGGATACATCGTGCCGCCCCAACGCCTCGCCTAATGAAAATTCGATCTCTTTATTTTTTATTTCCCTTACATCGACTGTTAACGTCATAAATACTCAATCTAAATGTTCATTAACGATACCATAATCCCTTATCTATTAATTGTGATATAGAATGCTAATCGCGTTTTAATCGTTCCTTTATTTTTCGTGATTTGATAACTGGTACTTTACTCAGGGTATGGGTTTTTACAATTCTGAAATTTGCATACTGATTATTTCGTAAACGAATATAATGGATGATAATTGATAAGACAAAAACGAAAGTAATTTTAAAGAAAGTCCAATTTGGGATTTAAATATACTGGGTTAATTAAGAGTGTATAAAGGTAGCAATGAAGCGTTATTGATATAAATAAAAGGTTGGAGTAGAGCGCTGCCGAGGCTCGATCACAGCCGGTAGTGTTATTGCCTTTAAACAATGCAATGCATACACATAGCCATAGTGGATATCGGTCCCCGTTTAAAGCGTTTTTTCGAGAGCAGCAGCGCGGGCCGAAATTCGTTGCAGAGGCACGTGAAACACCATAATGGGATTATAGTGAAATACAGGGTGGTGTCGATCGAGAGAAACAAGCGACTAATGAAGTTATTAATCCGATTTTATACGGCTTTCGATGTTCATATTCATCGCTTTTTTAGTTTGTTCACAGCGGAAAGTAATATGAATATGCTGCATAGAGATTGTCGTGCATTTTTTAAATGTCGCATGTTTTTTTGCAGGATTCATCGAATGAGAAGTATTCTAAGGCCTCTCTGTCGAATGGAGGGGATTCGGGAACAGCTACACCAATTGGTTAGTATTTATTAGCATGAATATAATATTGAATTATTAAGGAATACACTATCAAACTTCTTGAAGTAATGCAATCATTATGTGATATCGTGATTGACAATGACTTACCTCAAAGATCTTCACAAAGACCTGTTGGAAGGTTAATTTACGGGTTGACGTTCGGGTATAAGCCCTCCTAATTTAATTTTGGCTTATTATTACATACAATTAACTATATTTGCACTTTTCAGGTGAAAGAAATAGTCCGCTACCTTATAATATTGGTATGAATGGTTATCGGAATGGAGATGTAAAATCTTTAAGTAAGTATCTACTATTATTTTTCGAAAGTCACTTAATGTTTCATAACGTTATTTTACCATTATAAAAAAAACATTACAGCTACAAAAAATAAAAGTAGAGCGAAAAAAGTTTATTGACCTGCTTTTAATTTTAAAATTATCTAACTTTTTATATGACCTAGACAAACACTACGCTTATCTTTTATAGCTGCACTTTGTATATTTTGTTTATATTTAAAAACATTCTAACAAAGATTATATTTTTCCTTTTAACTGTATAGTCTCTGCAACTGAAAAAGTCCTGCAAAACGAAGATATAGCATACAGTTTTTAAGCCGGAAAAAATCCATGTGAATAAATATGAGTTCGCGAGTTCAAGCGCGGGTAACAATGACTTGTAGGTCATAAACCTTTCTGTATCAGTCCATATACGTCCACCTATAGGGCACGGGCCTCTTCTACAATAGAGAGCACGACTGAAAGTAGTTAGGCCATATAGTCCACCACGCTGGTCTAGTGCGGGTTGGCGGACTTTACATAGAAATTCCTATAAATCGCTACGTCATGCAGGTTTCCTCGCGATGTTTTCCTTCACCATTATAGTGCGTAATTATTGACTATCAATTTAAAACCATTATTGAACTATTATTGTTTTTCTAGGCAATTATCGGTTGTATATACCCTCAAATGACTTGAAGGGTAATGCAACGCCGAGGAAGAGATCTGTGGCGACGATGGATGCGCAGTCCATTCGGTCAGTGGAGACCCATGCACCTCCTCCAACAAGCCCCAAGGACAACAAGAAACAGACTGTGTAAGTGATTATTTATTTATTTACAACAAATATAACAAATATAGTTCGATCTGGCTTCGTCACTTATACCACACTCGTTAACGTGTCGTCGTGTCCTTGTAGGACACGAATTTATCGACTCTTTAATTAATTTAGTCATAATTCTATGTATTAACAAAAATAAATTCTGTATTAATGTAAAGTCTCATTAGTATCAATTCAATATTTTTTTGCATTAAAGAATAACAAACTGCACAGCACAAGATATGTTAGCTGGATTTATTGATAATGATCTTATACTGAATTCTTAAATATTCGCAAAACCACGTATTTTTATTTAATAATTTTGAATCGGGTTAAAATCAAGACAGAGTTCTTAATAGCTGAGGTTAATAATTAATTAATAAAATAATAGCTCAATTACACGGAGAGAGTTTCTCGCAGCGAGGATCGTATGCCTCTATCATGACATAATCGCCATCGATTATCGTTTTGTGACAAATCTTTACACCATGCAATTTTTTTATATCCTTACGATATTCGTATCTTCGAGGGGAGAAACTCTCCACGTGTTAATGGGGAATAAGAGACTCATCGGAGATCGAGTTTTCTTGTTTGGGCTAAAGTCTTTGCATGCCACTGCTGATCATTATAAAAGTTGCCGTGGTGAGTAAGTGGGCGGGGTAGTCCCTTACTATCTCTCTACTTAATGAATAAACAATAGGCATTTTACTATGAAATCATAAAGTCAATTGTGTTTAACGGTGCTTAATTATCATCGACATCATAGAAAAGAGTATACAAAATATAGTTTTATTTCCATTAGGGATCAGAAAAATAGAGAAAAATATATTGGCTCGATAACTAGAACTGCATATTGCTGATGTGCTACCTAAATGAAACCAGGAACCTTACCCTTCAATCCGATGGACATTAGTACCTTATTCAAGTAATATCAAAATATATTATGGTTGTGAGGTGAATTCGAAAAAAAAGGATAATACCAATTCAGAAAGTTTGTATTGATGTTTGTTACTCTTTCAAGGAAAAAGCTACCAAATGGTTTAATACAAACTTAAATATTAATTAAAAATAATACATCAGAATTGTTCTTTCTGATAAATTAATGCAGGCATCCTGAAAAACGTTGACTTCTTGTTTCCGTTATAATTTCGATTTAATACTTTATTGGTAAACAGATATCTATTATCACAGCAATAAAATTGTATAAAATTACATAGGATATGTTTGTTTCTTTCAGCAAATATTTAACACTGATATGCAGCTGTATGTATGCGATATTATTAGTTACGCTCGGTTTAATTGCATACATCGGTGACTCATTCATTGATGCTTCTGTTTCAGTGGTGAGTTTTTATTTCATTATTTTCAATATGGCTTAGGACATTAAGTATAGCCACTGTATTTAAAATTTATTTTGAAAAGAGAATTGCAAGAGTTTATTGCCTGTTCTATTCTGGTAAAGACAGCCTTGGGAAAGAAAAAGTGTACTGAAACCCAAATTAATATTGGTTCGTCTCACAATATTTGTATCAGTATGGGAGCGTGGCCCAATTTTTTTTTCCAAGAGGAAAGCCTAACACGCTTTGGATTTTGATCAGACTGGGTCCCTAACAAAGTCTATGCCATCTGTATCAGCCCATATACATCCCACTGCAGGGCACGGGTCTCATCTACAATCGACTACCGATTGAGAGTGGTTAGGCCATATAGTCAACCACGCTGGCCTAGTGCGGGTTGGTGGACTTACATACCATAGAATTTTTATAAATCGCTATGGTATGCAGGTTTCCTCACGATGTTTTCCTTCACCGTTTTAGTGCGTGGTGATTGACTATCAATACACACATGACTCCGAAAAGTCAGAGGTGTGCCCTGGGATTCGAACCCGCGACCACCGTGAACATGTCGGCAGTTGCTTCTAGTCCGTTTACCAACAGGCCACCACGCACTTTTACTTTTACTTTTATATTTTTACTATTATTTTACTTTCACTTTTACACTATGCCATCACACTCACTAAAAACCCCTCTGTGCCTGTCACACATTATAGCCGATATAGGACATCCCAGAGTGAGTAGCAACCCGATTTACATCCGCGTAACCGTCCAGCGCAAAACCAATGCTGGTCCTCTCACAGTATCCATGGTGTCCTTCCATTGGGACCTTGGATGCTCGACATCACTGTTTTTGGACGCCTTTAGAGATGTTGTGCACTTCCACGACAGATACTAGACCATGCGCTCTGTTGCATATATCGAAGTCGTTATAGATAAGGTACACTGTGCCCGCAGTTTGCTCATCGACCTCGATGGCTTCTCTTGTCTGGTGTCTCTTGGGGGTTTTTAACTAACTACACCTCAGGGGCTGTTATAGATAAATAGAGACCACTGAGAGATGTCTATCGCGATCCAATTCGTTCTGTAATTAGATTGCGCTGCACTTAACACCTGAAACATTGCAGTGACATTGTCATATAAATAAATAAATACCACCCAACAGTCACACATGTACATAGTCTTGACCTACTGGGTATCAGGAATTACGAGTAATTAGTATGAGATCAGTCTATTTCAGATATTTTACAACCTTTTTTTTTTTTTTTTTTCAGATCTATTCCATTATCATATGCAGCATGGGATTCGTGTACCTCATATTTTTAATTATCGATATTACCCGATACAAAACGGCTGCGCTGAAGAACCTTAAACTTAAAGGATTACACGAAGAACAAATTACTGATTATTTCAGAAAGCAAGAGGTGATTACTTTGTTATTATTATTATTGCTATTACTCGTCTAATACCGTCATGACATTTGCAATAATTAGTACAAGTGCTTCTTATCTATTTTTTTTATCACGAGACATGACTTCGCACATATGTTTATCCAGTATCATATACATTATACATACTTCTATGATATAGATTGCTTAGGTCTCTTATTACTTTTCGAGTTCAAGAGGCACTAGAATTATAAGGAATTTCTTGAGTACTGCCAATTAAACTAGTGAGGCAATTGAGTGGTTGAAACGAATTTGGTGATTCATTGGATAAAGCGAATTTTATCGGGGATACGTAATACCTATTTTTGTTGAGGAGTGCCGGTCACAGGATAGGAACTAAATGGATTAAAAGACCATCTTCGCGAATAAACTATATTGTCGGAAACTAAGTAACACACTACTTCATCGACAACCGCGGAAGAGCACACGGGTCACGCCCGCGCACGCGTCTATCCCGGACAACAACCGACTCGACACTCACGAAGGGCGACGGGGTGTGAGCGCGGGCGCAACCCATAGGCACGGTAAGGTACGGGAGCCCGTGGTGCGGACGGGAGCGATATGGGGCCCGCGGGAGCCGTAAGATGGCGCGCTATATCCTCCCCCTCCAGGTCACTAGCTCGTCCCGGATGTGACCTGGCCGGCCTTCCCCTATGTGCCTTTTGTATAATCCTCCTTGTACCCTGATAAGGAGTAAGGGCGCTAGCATGGTATTTGCCAACTACCTGACCGCGACTATCTTTAATGACATAAGACGTCGGACTCGCCACCTCTGATACCACGTACGGACCGTTACGTCGAGGTGCGAACTTCGCGGTAACGCCCTTTCTTGATTTGCTGAGAACATGTGAGTTTACGAGCACTCGATCTCCCACCTGGATAGCAGGAGCCGGACGTCGATGCTTGTCTGCCGCTGCTTTGCGGATGTCCTGTTGTTCCTCCACCCGACACTTTACACGTTGGAGTGTATGGCCGAAATTACGCAAGTATGGCGTTATCTGTGGGACGTAGTTCTCCTGGGACACGATGGCTCTCATATCATGGTCCACATCGATTGGCGACCTTAATTCCCGAGCGAACATCAGATAGGCTGCCGTCTCTCCTGTGCCACTATTATAGGCGGTGTTGAGAGCAAAACGCGTTTGGGAGAGCATCTCTGGCCATTTGCGATGCTCCGGTCCAAATAACAGGGCCAGCCTCTGCTTTAAATCCCGGTTTTTCCTCTCGGCGGGATTCGCCTCCGGATGATAAGCGGGTATTGGACACTGCCGAACACCCATGACATACATGGCCTTTTGCATCACGGCGGATACAAACTGTGATCCATTGTCGGACACAACTCGCCGTGGGACACCATACCTCATAAATATCTCTTCTATGAGAATTTTCGCGCAATTTTCTGCGGTGGCGTCTACTAATGCGAACAATTCTACCCATCTGGTAGCGGTGTCTTCCACTAGAAAAATCCACCTTTCTCCTTTGTCACCCTCTGGAAGGGGACCAAATAAATCCATCGCGATTACCTCAAACCTCTGGTGCGGTATAGGAGTTTGCAATAGTCCTGCAGGCTTCAGATTGGACGGCTTAAATTTAGAGCAAGCATCACACTTCTTCACATAGTCGGATACATATGAGCGCATACCACGGAAGTAATATCGCTCCATCAACTTGCGTAAAGTACGCTCTACCCCAAGATGACCTGCCGTTGGGACATCATGAAGCTGTTTCATGACATGGTCCCTCCAAACCTCAGGCAATACCAATAATGGCTCCTCGGCTTCTCCCTCAGGATCACACCGATACAATACTCCTTGCGCCATGTAATAACCGCGATCGATCCAACGCAAAGCGCGTTCATCATCATCAGATTCGAAATCTTCGATAATCTTTTTACAGTCTGGGTCTGACAGTTGGGCTGTACGAACCTCCTCAGGTCCTCGTCGAGGCAAGTCAACGACTATAGGGCAAATAGGACATTCTTCTTCACCTTCTGAGGCTTCTACTGCAACAGGCCTGCTCAAGGTATCAGCAACTACATTGGCTTCCTCTTTCCTCATAATTTCCTGTCTCACAGGTGTAACACTATAGGGCGGGATGGATATTGGTGAATGATTGTCGGTCTCATTCCGATGGATCGCAAATGTGGTAGCAGCTCCCCCTGGCTCAAAGATACCCTTATTGTCTTCCTGGGGTGCTGAAAGCTCCATGCGCTCATGAACCTTCAGGATCGTTCCTTCATCCTCACGTAGAAGGTCTGCAGTGGAACAGACGAGGCGAGTCCCGTCATCCTCGTACTCTAATATAAACGTACCTGATCTGTCGCGTAATGACCACCGATCCCTGACAAAATCAACTACCATGCCAGCATCCCTTATGAAATTCATGCCCAGTAAAGATTCAGTAGCACCTGGCAATACCACGAACTGCGTCGGCACCACTACTCCCTGTACCTTGACAGTGACTAGAGCAGTTTCAACAATCTTGCTGCTAGTGTCACCGTTCGCAAATTTTAAATTATAAAACACTTTTTCAAACTTATGATTATGTTTCTTTAAATAATCCCTTAAACTAACACTCGCGACCGATTGTTTCGCACCAGTGTCTAGTAATAATTTTCCTGTCTCTCCGTAAATGTCCACGCAAATGATGGGCCTACTTCGCGGCGGATACGCACTCGATACCGCGGAAAAACTATGTGTAGCCGGAGAGACGGACGAGCGTCGTCCTCTGCACGTCGCGCAGTTAGCGCGAATCACGCCTGGTGCACCACACCCGAAGCACACGATCGGCGCCGAAGACGGCTGCAATGTGCCTTCGCCTGTCCTCTGTCTGTTCTGGTCACGAAGCTTGGAACATTCAGCCTTCACGTGGCCGTACTTTTTACAGTAGCCACAAAGGGGTCGTGACCTTGTATTCCTGGTATAGGTATTCAATGCAGACTGGTGAGTGACGGATGGTGAGGATCTATTAACTGGCGTCTTATCTGACTTGCACAGTTTAGGTTGGCCTTCATGAAATAAATCCTCCAAGCGTCGCGCTTGGCACAATAATTCTGAATAAGTACTGAAAGTACTTCGCGATATTTTCTCTCTTATCCTGTAGTTCAATAGTCCGTATACCATGTCTAACTGAATTTCTTCGGTCAAGGTATACGGAAGTTGAGCAATCAGAGCCCTCGCTCTGCACACGAAAATATCGGTGGATTCATCCTCTTGTTTCTTTGAGAACAACTGTTTATAGATTTGATGTGGCGGGAGACGCGGCCCATATGTCTGCCTTAGCAACTGTAATGCTTCTGACCAGCTCGTAACAGAAGCCTTTACACCTTGCCACCACGTTGCAGCTAACCCGGTGAGAAGCATAGGTAACCCTCGCAAGGCGATACCATCCTCTATACTGACGCACTCCTTATAAATTTCTAACGCGTCGATAAACGCAACCACATCGCTGTCTTGAGCGCCGTCGAACCGCGCCGTACATTTGGCGAAATTTCCTTGAAACAATGTAGGCGGAGGCGATGGATACGAAACTGTAGGACTCTGCGCGCGCAGCAATTGCGCAAGCTGCAGGAGCTGCTGATCAGTGATGACAACCGGAGTCGCCGCCATCGGCGCCGGTTGAGGCGGTGTTGGCTCACACGTGGTCGACGTGGTCGGCGTGACAACATCACTAGCCAACCCGGAACTTGGTCGCGATTCACTCTCCCCCTTGTCTTTAAGTCCATGTCGCGTTGTGGGTGCCATCATAATAACTTAGTATACTTCCAAAGTTAACAATTTGAAAAGTTCAACGAAAAACACAAATAGTTCAAAGTTCAAACATAACACTATGCGTCCACAATAGCGTCTTTTAAACACGACGTAACATAAATAAACAAAAGTTCAAAGAAATAGTTCGACATAAACACTATGGTTCCATATTGGCGACACAACTACGACGTAATATTACTCTAAGCTAAACAAAAGTTCGATAAACAATAGTTCGAGATTAAACACTTTAATGATGGCTAGGCGAAATGTCCAATATACATCGTCCATAGCAATATATTTAACACTCAATCATAAGAAATTATGTATACTTATCGTCCCTTTTTGGTATGACGACACGAGTTAACGTGTATTTACTCGTGGCTCGAACTCTCGAACATTCACGTTCACGTTCACGTTCACGGCGTGGAGCAGTCCGAATACCGTGATACGTCGTATAACGTTATATACGTACACTATACACTTTTGATCAGAACTAAATGTTCACTCAACAACAAAGAAATAGGTAACTCGATAACAATAATTATAACGGCAAGTTCGAAGCCGAACGTTGGGCAGCCACTTATCGGGGATACGTAATACCTATTTTTGTTGAGGAGTGCCGGTCACAGGATAGGAACTAAATGGATTAAAAGACCATCTTCGCGAATAAACTATATTGTCGGAAACTAAGTAACACACTACTTCATCGACAACCGCGGAAGAGCACACGGGTCACGCCCGCGCACGCGTCTATCCCGGACAACAACCGACTCGACACTCACGAAGGGCGACGGGGTGTGAGCGCGGGCGCAACCCATAGGCACGGTAAGGTACGGGAGCCCGTGGTGCGGACGGGAGCGATATGGGGCCCGCGGGAGCCGTAAGATGGCGCGCTATAATTTGCCTAATCGTAGATTAATTCAATAATTATCATGACTGTGATTAATTAATATTGATTCCATTACATGTCTTTGTCCAAATTGCGAAATATAATCACATTATGGAAACTAACTTTTACTAGCTAATTTTATGTTTGTGACCTTTTTATTATTATTATTTATACTTAAACACATAATATAAATGTCCTATATTTCATTTGATAAATGCCACTCTACTTTAACGCCGTTCAATATATCCTTGAAATCAAATTAGCAATGGCAATATAAGCTAAATGCATAAAATCATGGTATACCTTGCAGGAGGAATTTGGAACTCCGAGCACGCCGGGAGATCGCACTCCTGAGGTGTTCCGACCTCCAGGCCTCCCTCCGCCGATTCTTATCCCTCTCAAACATAACTATTGCTTCAGTCAGGGAAGACATTCTGGAAGCTTCTACCTCAAAATGGGAGCTGCTGGTAAGAATTTCATTTATGTATATCTCGTATTTTTAGCTAGAGCGATGAGGCAAACGAATCTGTGCTCGCTATCTTAAATTTCTTCTACCTTTCCTTCATCTACACCGTCTGCTGAAACTAATGGTTTCTGTTATTTTTAGCTTTTGCGCTCGGACATTTAGTTCACTCCATTCTTCTGCTCACTGTACAAATTGGCTTATTCTTCGATGAAAATGTGGATAATGACATATGCGTGGATATACCACAAGTGGCACTGGATATATTGTTCCCTTGCTATTGCTTCCTGCAACTGTTCTTCATATTTAAATATTCAAATGTCATTATCCTACGAGCTCAGGTAATTGCATTGATATAAATACCAATAATATCATTAAGGTATCTTGGATTTATGGATTCTTGTACATTATAACATTAATTAAGTAGTTTTATCTTTTACTTACTATTCCCACACTTAATGCGATTTTAAATATATGAATCTCATTACCACGTGTTAAATAAAAGGGTTAGAATTGGGAAATGTCCTGATTAAACACATCTTTTTTTTATTGCCATGAATGGCGAGACGACCATGCCTCTGCCTCTGTACTCTGGCTACAATTTCCTTCAAACCGAAACACAGTAGTGCATTTACGCGATTATTTGGCGGGAGAAAAATCTTACATATTTTAGAAATATATCATTTATTTGCCGTTTTTCTTTAAATTGTGTTTGTTGTGATTGTCTATATAAGCTCATCATATATTTTCAGGGTTTAGCTCGTTTCGCTTTCATGCACATGATCGGCAGCAGTCTCTGTTTCTGGATCTCTGCTATTGTTCGTGAGACTATATTGGCATTGACACTTTATGCCAATTCAGTTTATGGCAACAGCACAGGCAACGGCTATGCTAAGACCAATATCATTAGTTCCCAAAACGATGAAGACCAGTCAGGTAAGGTTCAAGTAAGGTTATAAACAAAATTATTTTTATAATTTATAGCTTAGTAGTCATGGCATGTATGAATAGTACTTATAGACTTATTTTCTCGCCTAGAATTAAATCTTTGTCAAAATATCCGATTTTAAATTAATATTACTCGTCTGGCAATGGGATTTGTGCATGATGTAATCATAATCTCACCTCTTAACTTATCATTGCACGGAAATAAGCTTATTGAATTATAAATTATAGTAGTGGCGCCTCTGACTACTTCTTCAGCTATACTGTCCTAAGCATAAGTGTATTGATATTTTCATATAATAACTTCTTATAATATAAAAAAAGTGTATCCAGATTTTCATACAAAAAAGTCCTAATTGTATATTTCATTCATTCATTCATTCATTCATTATTATTATAATGATAATGTTAATGCTTATAAAAATTACTCTTTGGATAACTCTAGTAGAGCTTGGCCCATCTTCTCTGAGAAGAAGCGTTTATACAGATTTTTCTGATAATTCTTACACAACATAACCTTGCAAAGTAGTTCGATATTTCTGATGAGAAGTCTATTTGAAAAATAACATTTTGGAACACATCTTTTGGGTTATAATGATTGTCCAATTCTTAATCTGTATTATATTACGTTTGATGCTTAAATGATTGTAACCTGCTGTAATAAATAAATAAATATTTTTGTTACAGCTCTAGACGACTTCAGCAACCGTTTCCTCGACGTAAGCAGCTTGTACAACGAGAAGTGCATCGGTTCTCGCGCTATATCCTCTATATTTGAAAACTTTTCACCATACCTCTATCCGTTCAGCGTTGAATTCAACATCTTGATAGGTACGCATTTATTGAAATAGCATATACTGGGCGATATTGACATGTGGTATTTATTATTTTGAAAGGAACCCACAAGTTTCTCACAACTCCAAGAGAAATTTCAAAATATAAAAAATTGGGGATTTTTTTTTAAATTTCTTGTCTTTAGTTTTCACGATTTTTAGGCCATCCCATTTAAATAGTATTTTTACTGCTTATCTAAATTTGCTCCGGTTCAGAAACTTACCTGAGCTCTAAGAAGCATCGTATACCACCTATACGAGTTGTTCAAAGACCTTGAAAACTAAAGTCCCAATTTTTGACAGATCTATCAAGTAGTTTTTTTTTCAGTCTTTATAAAATATTACCTGGATTGGCTGGGAATATGTGGCCTAAATTAAATAATATATGTTTATACACCCTGTAGATATACGGTAGAGACATAAACAAATTAATTGAAATAATATTTCACGATATGCATAGACTATTCAACCAATTATGTAATTTATTTTGCTTAAAAATTCTCAATTTTATTGGGAGGTTAAATTATTAATTTTAGCATTTTCATTGCCTTGCAGCAATCTTAGTCTAATTTTATGTTGTTATGACTCCATTACTATATAGGGCAAACGCCTTTGCATATTCTAATGGCTTGTCATATTGATTCCAGTGGCTCTTTACTATATAATTTGGAGTAACATCGGCAACTGCGATAATGAAGACTCGAATTCTGAAATGAACTCGACTATTGACGACACTGCACTTTGCAGGTACTATACACTTTATCCATTACTAGTGTTTCAATGTCTTGGATAACCCTAGGTTCAGTAATTATAATGACTCTAATCATTTATCTTTATTATTTCCATTTTTAACAAATTATACGGTCAAAGATCAGACCCCACACTAAGATCGAGTCTTGTGTCGTGGGTATCAGGAAGTACAAGAGTCTTTTCGTTCTAACGAACATCCAGACCTGTAAGAACAAACGCTTGTGATACACAGAAACATTTGTCTCTATGCGGGGCTCAAACCCGCGACCTCTCGTTCTACAGTCGGCGTCTTACCAACGGCGCCACGGAGGCTTTCGATATTTTCTTGCAATTCAATACAATTAGTAGTTAAATTTTCAGTTATAAATATAAGACGTATTGCTAACTTATTAATTAACTTACTTATTCAACTTGTCATTATTTCAGGATCCCCACGGCTAATGAAGACAATGACTACACAAGCAACATCGTGA
Organism: Hyles euphorbiae; assembly: GCA_023078785.2. Taxonomy (NCBI): domain Eukaryota; kingdom Metazoa; phylum Arthropoda; class Insecta; order Lepidoptera; family Sphingidae; genus Hyles; species Hyles euphorbiae. The sequence continues at coordinate 7,883,891 of CM041041.1, read as the reverse complement.
TCCACGCTGATTGCCATGCATCCAACAAAGGCCTGTTCCTTGGACTCATTCTCATGGTCATAATTACGGGCATGCTCATCCTTGGGTTTGTCTTCAGCAGCGTTGGCGGGTAAGAGCCTATAATTATATTTATATCTAGACTACGGTATGTACATATTTTTAGTTGCAGTGATTGACGAAACGGGCATGCCAATCGCCTGATGGTGAGCGATGTATGGTAAGACTAACATGTATGTTATTCAGTTATTCACCAAATATTAAGTGATACGAGCGCTCATGGACATTAGCAAAACTAAGCAGCACCATGAATTACAAAGCATAACACCTTGCATTCCACTGCGCTCGCCATTCTAAGACATAGGATGTTAAATCCAATTATGTCCAGAATTTACTCTGACTACAATACCCAATAAACTGGAACACAACAGTGCATTTCCAATACTGTTTGGCAGGAGGAATAGACATTGCGATGGTACCTACCCAGGCGGCCTCTTACATATGAGAGACCACCAGTAAACATTTTTATTTAAATGAATACTTCTTCATTTTACTTTTTAACCTCTGGTTTATTCTTTAATTCATGTATATAATAGTCTTGTGCATAAACATGTCTTAACCTCGACTGTTTCGAAATACAACGCATGTTACTTTATACATACATAATTATGTGCTCTGTTATTAATATTGACTTCTTTATTTCCAGTGAATTTATTGAAGTGGGATATTTGCTTAATGACTGCATGAAACTCGCATTACACTCCATCATGTTGGTCGTCGCTGTTGTAGCTTTCAATCAATTAAGGAAACTGGACATCAACGAGCATCCTATTTCTCTCCTTGATGACGTTTTGCTTTTCATATGTCTGCCAGCCTTCTTTATGGAGACTGTGTTTTCTCTGATAGCAACTATAAGCATACTAAACATAGTCAAAACAATCGATTTCATTGTTATGGTAAGTCATCTCCAGTGTGTATTTATTAATTATTGAAATAATTAAATCTTTCTAAAATTTTAAGTTTGATTACATCTAACTAGACCAGTAATTAGATGTAATAAGCTGAAGATGATTATGAACATTATGAATATCAATAATTGAATTCAGTAACTACTTCTTAGAACACTCATACTCAACACTGCAAAAAATTTTAAAAATCACAATTTAATAAACTGCGAAACATATAACATCATCATCAGCCCATCTCCCATCTCTCCTATGAGACGCCGCTGGGCTCAATTTTCAGCCCATCGTCTCGAACCGCTAACACCCATCTTACGAATATCGTCACATAACATAATATGCAAAATGTATCTTATTTAATTTGATCATTTGCATAATAATTGTTACAGTTGATTCAAGTACTGGTCCAGACGCCCCTAATCATGGACGGTCTTCGCCGATGCTCCAACAAGAAGAAGTTACGTCGCACAAAACCAGGCAGGGAGTTGCTGATGTTCCTGTTAATCGCTAATGTCGGAATGTGGCTCTTCTACACCTTCTCCTACAAGTCCCCGGATAGCCTGGACGAGAGATACACTTTCTATGGCAAGATCATGTGGTCTATCCTCGGACACGTCAGTCTCCCCCTTATTATGTTCTATAGATTCCACTCTAGCGTCGGTTTTGCTGACATCTGGGACTCTGCTTACAAACCTGGCTCTGAACATTAAGAACAGTAATGTGCTTACTAGATTCTAATTTAAAAAAATCAAAATATTGCTTGGACTGTCAGAGTATTAAAAAAAACTTTATTTAAAAAAGTGAACAGGCAAAATGTAAAGAAGTTATTTTAGTTCTTATGTTTCATTGAGTGAGACTATATTAATATGCACTATAATAGTGTATCCTCCAGTCATTATTGTATAGAAAATTAGCATTATATGTATGTTTTAGAATACTTTTTAATTTAAGTTAAAAGTAGTTAAAATATGAGTTAATCAATGCGTATCAACTTATCTGTGAATTAATAAACATTTACCTTACTAAAGAGTATTTTATTCAAAATTGCATTAGTCTATTTTCATAAAATCTGCCAAAATTCATCGATTTTTGTAACAAAGAGTATTTTTATAGTAATAAATGGAGGACGGGCATGCCATTTGCCTGATGGTAGGCGATACGACCGCTCATGGACACTAGCAAAACCAAAGAACTCAATGTATTACAAATCGAAGCTTGACTTTCCACTGCGTTCGTCATCCTGACACTATAATATGTTACGTCTTAATATGTCCAGTAATTAATCTGGCTACAACGTTCTTCAAACCGGAACTCAACAGTAAATTTTCACTGCTATTAGGTGGGAGAAATAGACATTGCGGTAGTAGCTACCTAGGCGGCCTCTCATACATGATAGATCTACCACCAGTTACTAGACATGATGGTATAGACATGGGTTAGCATAAGGTTAGAGGAAAGTAGGAAAAAAAGAAACCTTATAAGTGCAATAGAGATGGTCACACCTGTTAAAAATTCACATGTTTTGTAATTAAAAACCGGTCTAATAAAAATCATTTATTCCCATTATAAATGTTGTGTACGCATGCTTACGTCCCGTTATAAATTACTTACAACTGCCACGTAAATGATTTCTTTTGCAAAGTCATATAGCTTGGCAAAAAGAGTCTATTTTTTAAGTCTGCTAAGATCGAATTAAATATTAATATGGCAACCGGATATAGTACGCTGAAAAATGTTTAGACATTTGTTATTTTTATTTATTGTTGTTAATAAGCTCTTTGTTCATTTGAATTCACAAAACAAACAAAAAATATACAAAATTGTATATAAACACCTATATAAATAATTATTCAACGAATACAATGACATTTATAACAGTGTTCCCATAATTGTTTTCTTTTGCCAATAAAATGCCAATTGTCACCGCTACGTACTCTTTTTTGCCAAGTTATATGTTGCTCTTATACCTAGTGGAATTGATATGTCGATGAATTGCGTATTGCAGATCCATTTTATTAATCAAAAGCGCAAAAAGATTAAAGGTTATCCGATAAGTGATGAACAATTGCGATATGAAACGAACAAATAATGTACGCTATGTAACAGCTTAATCATACATACATACATAAACTCACACCATTAGGGGTAGGTAGAGGTGCTACCAAGACACCCACGTTTCGCCTTGTGTGTTCCGTCTTTAACGGGCGGTAAGCCTATCGCTATATCGGGCACAAATACCTGACTCAATTTCTGAATCCAACTCAATATCACTCACTGCCCGACTCGGGATTCAAACCCGAAACCTCAGCGTTGTAACCGTACCATGGTACAACTGCGCCACCAAGGCATTGTTGCCCAGCTTAATCAAGTTTTTATTGCCAATATTTTTTAATTCGAACAACGCTGCTGACCACAAGCATTATTTCATGTACTAGCACAATGTTCTAATGTATCATAAAAAGTGTAGAGCAGTCCAGATAAATGATTCACAGCCACGAGCTGGTCATCGGTTAAAAGAATAACGCCGGCATGAATGCGAAACATATATATTTTTTCGCCAGGTGGCGCTATCAAGTTAACATCGTCTCTGTATTATTTGTAGCTTAAAAATAGTTAAAGTGATCTAATCAGTCTTTACTATATGTCCTTACTGGTGCGTGTTAGTGTTGAACCTGGACTAGTGTTTGTGAGGAAAAATAGTTGTGTTTCATACTTTTCTGTTCTGAACATTGGTCAACGTTGGCTTACGCTGGTACCCTCGACTTTTTTATCTCCACGGCGCCTGTACATTTTGTGTGAGCAAAAGCCCAATTAAACGTTGTTGCCACAGCTCTTGCAATGGCTCCATCGTTGAAATGTGATATTTGTGACTGCAATGTCTTATTGTCACAAAAACGCATTAAATGTACAAATGTCAAATGCAATCGGATATATCACTCTGATTGTGTAAATCTAATTGAAAACTCGCCGGGTGCCCGTGGAAGATGGGTCTGTCCAGCCTGCATTGCTAGTCGGCCAAAAGGAGATAACTTTAATACGCCAATAATTAATAAAACAAGCAAATCTACATTAGCTTCGCAATGTTTGGGGAGTAACTCGGAAACTGATAACGCTTCTTTCTCGAGTGATAACGCGAAGTTACCTGAGGGCGAGCTTTCTTCTGATCTTGCGCGCTTCTCGCAAGAATTGCGTGCTGTCCGGGACGAATTCAAGGCCTTCCGGCTGGAACTCTCATCAGTTAGAGAGATTCTCGGTTCCGTAGGACAACGAATAGAAGGACTCGAAGCGCGCATAGACGTGTTGGAAGAAAAAAACAATCAGGAACAACCATCCTATGGTGAGCTTGAGTCTAAAATCGAGCAATTGACCGAGGAACTCAATGATCGAAACCAAGAGGCGTTGCTCAATGACATCGAGATCTCAGGATTGACGGAAACTGCAGGAGAAAATTTAATGCATACTGTAATGTTGGCAGCTAAAAAGATAGGAGTTGAACTAGTGAGCAATGATGTCGTTTGTGTCAACCGAGTAGGTTCCGTTAGAGACCAGAATGCGGAAGTAAGTTCACTTCGACCCAGGCCAGTCGTGGTGCGATTGGCTCGACGAATTATGCGAGATGAACTTATTAAAGCGGCTCGAGTGCGACGAGGTGCAACAACGGAGGGACTTGACTTACCACCACCCTATAAACGGTTTTACGTTAATGAACGACTCACTAAAACTAACAGAGTACTGTATATAAATGCTCGTGAAGCCGCAAAACAAGCACAGTGGCGTTTTGTTTGGACCAAGTTTGGCAAGATATTTGCGCGTTGTGGAGAAGGTTCCGGGGTCCTGCGAATACGCTCTAAGGCTGATATCTTACAAATTGCGCCTACTGTCACTGCAAATGCTTCACTAAATGTTTTTTAAGAGAGTCACTGTTCGTAAGTTTATGTTTCTTACTCTCCAAATTGTTGTTTAGAGTAATTATTATGCCGGTATTAGTGCTAATGTATGTATATAATGGTTTACACTTTAAATCATGTTGCATTTTTACAAACTTTTTATTTTTGTCACTGAATACTTTTCTCGCTTCATACATATATTGTTGGCGTCATAAGACTAAGTATTTTTTATTATTAATTCATGTTGTATTTACTCTTATAGCGTACCTCCTTAACCTATGCTATTACTTAGTAATAATTACAGTATATTATGCAACACTCAGTAGTGTCATGTTAATTTTAATAATTGATTTTGTATTTCGATTTTGTTTTTTGATGCCTGTCTATTCGGATGTTTTTATTGTTTGTTATGACTTATTGCTAGCATTGTTTCTATGTTTGTGATCCGGCTAAAGTTCTATAAAAATGACTTCTAAAACTGAATTACATAAGTTTGCAAGATTTGGGTTGTTAAATGCTGGATCATTAGGCACGGGGCATGATAATTTTATTATTATGATGGACCAATTAAATCTGGATATGGTTGCGATTAATGAAACGTGGATTCAAGCGGGGCAGGAGGATAAAGCACCATACGTACCTGGTTACAAGCTACGGCATAGGCCGCGTCCGCTAAGTGTGCGTGGTGGTCGTGGCGGGGGTGTTGGATTTTATATTCGAAATGGAATCAAGGCACGTTTGCTCAATACCTCTACTCTTTCACAGATTGAACAAATGTGGTTTTCTGTCAAGGTTAAATCTCTTCGTATTGCCGTCGGTACGGCTTATCGCCCGCCATGGTTTAATGTGGATGAATTTATTGACATTTTAAGTGAAACAGTGCTATCACTCACAAAATATAATTACATAATTTTACTCGGTGACTTTAATATAAATCTTTTAAATATTTACAATCCCCATGTTTCTAAATTAAACGATTTTTTAAATAACATGAACCTCATGCAAGTTGTAGACAAGCCTACGCATTTCTCCTCTAGTAGTGAAACGCTTATTGACGTTGTCTGCACCAATGCCCGCGTTCTCGATCTCAAAGTACATGAAGTTGATGGAGATTTTGGGCACGCATTTGTAACTATTACCCTCAACATAAAAAAAGATCGACCCAAGCCCAGTATTGTAACTTATAGACCCCTCAAAGACATTGTACTGGCAAATTTTAACCAAGACCTTGACGCAATCGATTGGAATATTATTAATTCTTTAAATTCGGTAGATCAAATGGTACAAAAATTCAATGATATTATTTTAAGTTTGTATGATGCACATGCCCCATTAAAGACTTCGGTGGTTAGGCGCAGATCTTTTCCCTGGATAACTGACACTATAAAAGAAATGATAACTCTTCGTAATAAAGCGCATGAGACGTTCAAAAAATCTAAGTTGGATTCCCATCGAGTATATTATAAGGAATTAAAGGATTTGGTCAAGCAAGCAATATTTAACGAGAAAAAGGCTTATTTTAATATTTACCTCAACCCTGATAAAGTATGCTCTAAAACGCTCTGGAAAACAATCCATAATAATACTTCTCAGAATCCGAAAAAGAACCAAACATTGCCCAGTAATTTTAATAACCCTAACACTATTAATGACCACTTCCTCAACATTCCAGGCAATAACTCTGTCAATTCCTCAGATTTGATATACTTTAACAATAATAAGTTCACTGATGAAATTTTCACCCTTAAAACTGTTTCTGATACTGAAGTCGCCAAAGTAATACTCTCAATTAAAACTAATGCTCAAGGTTCAGATGGGATATCCAGAGATTTAATTCTTTTAACGCTCACACACACACTTGGAACTATAACGTCAATCATTAATAAATCTATTATGACCTCTGTGTTTCCAAATATATGGAAATTAGCACAAGTTCATCCTATACCGAAAACGGATACACCTGTAGATGTGACAGAACTAAGACCTATTAGTATTTTGCCTTTCCTCTCAAAGGTAATCGAAAAAGTTGTATTTTTACAATTAAACAATTTCTTCGAGAGAAATAACATCTTACCGGAACTTCAATCAGGTTTTAGGCGAGGTAGGGGAACTACTACTGCATTGCTTGATGTTACTGATAACATTTTAGCGGCGCAAGATGACGGCAAGGGGACCTTACTAACCCTGCTTGATTTCTCGCGGGCTTTTGATTGCATCCATATTCCTCTGTTATTGGCAAAATTACATTATTATGGAGTTGATATGCATTGTTTGCTGTGGCTTAAAAATTACTTGACTGGTCGCATGCAATATGTACGGATACGTAGGGAGGATGGGTCTTTTCTTGTCTCTGACACTAAGCCAGTCGTTCGGGGTGTACCGCAAGGTTCTATATTAGGCCCCTTGTTATTTATAATTTATAGCGCTGATATCACTAAGCAGATTAAACATTGTCGATTCCATCTCTATGCTGATGATACCCAACTCTATGCATCTTTTCATCCTAAGCATACCTTGTCTGCTGTTAGTCTTATAAATGATGACTTACATAATATATATGATTGGTCTAATCGAAATTGTTTAGTCCTCAATCCTATTAAATCTAAATATATGCTACTTGTATCAAAGAAACAAGTATACGATATCGCTCAGTTTGATCCATGTGTCCTCATAAATGGCTGCAGGATCGTGAGGGTAAATGAAGCGAAAAACCTAGGAATAACAATGGATAGCCACTTGCATTTTCGTCAACATGTACTGAACTTAGTAAAGTATTGTTTTTATAGGTTAAAAATTCTCTATAGAATACGCGACTATCTTAATGTGGTTATGCGAAAGTTGCTTTGTGAAACCCTAGTATTATCAATGGCCAACTATGGTGATGTTGTCTATGGTCCTTGCATGTTGTCATCCTCGGCAAGATGTTTACAAAGAGTGCAAAATGCATGTGTACGTTTTTGTTTTCATGTTCCTCCTCGAGCGCATGTTACACCTTTTCTGGATACTGCAAATATGTTAAAAATGAGTTCTCGCCGTGATCTACATTTCTCTTGTTTACTTTTTAATATTATTAGATATAAGCAACCTAAATATCTTTTCAGTAAACTCAACTGGTCTAGATCAGATGTGAATTCCCGACATGGTATCAGACTACTCACTTATGCACACAAGACTGCAGCGTTCAAGGGCAGTTTTCGTTACCGTGCTACTAAATGCTGGAATATAATCCCCCCTCCCATACGTGATATTATCTCTTACAGGTCTTTTAAACAAAAACTGAAAGCATTTTATTTGTAGTATTTGTATCACTTTACCGTAGCGAAGACTGCCATAAGTATTTTTTAGATTTTTTAAGTAAGTTATATTTTAATAAGTTAATTTAAGCCATTGTAACTCAATTTAATTATTAGTACCTATTTGTAACTAAGACTAGTGTGATAAGACATATTATTATGTTGTTTAGTTTCCTTTTTTGTGTTTCTTATTTTTTTTGCTTGTGTTCTTTCTTTAGTTTTACGCCACTTGGAGCATAATATATAATATTCACTTGGTACTGCATACCAGGTACCAGCAGAATTACCAGCGCTTTGCTCCATGGAGCATTGCATATTGCTGAGCTGGGGCCTGATTGCGGCTACAATATGTAACATAAGTTTTTTATCTGTAATTAATATTAATGTTGATGTAACTCTTTAAGTTTGTTTTTGTGTTTTATTGTAGCCAAAATAAACGTTTTATCTATCTATCTATCTATCATATATATATATAGATGGTATCCAGGCAGACACGAATGTTCACTAGCAAAAATAAGGAAAGCTAAAATACGAGGAAACTAATTCTGTATGTAATCTGTATCTGAAATGAATTGATATGCCTAATACACTGCCGGTAATAGTCACACAATTTCCATATGATTTCCAGGTACGTGGCACACGTGTCCACAAAGCACGTATCAATAGGGCGTCTTAGCTGACCAACTCAGAGAGCCCGTTAATTAATGTTGCGGCCCCACAATGCAATTACCGAATATTAGGTTAAGTACTCGGACGTTCCGGGAGCCACGACGCACTTAGCTTGCGCGCCGCTCAGATACAAACTAGTTACCTAATGCTAAGGGCATGTCACATAGCGCACCTTCGCTGTAACGCTGCATCTATATGGAAACTGGTATGTAGATACTCTATGAGTATGCTCTATGAGTAGTCATAGAGCCTCTCGAAACCTGCATACGGCCTTTATAATCATCTTTTTCAAAATGTGGCACCATTCCAATGAGGAAAGACGATCTCAACCTGAGTCTGTCGAGAGCTCTCTGAGGCAGGCTATCAAATGGGGTGAATTGAACTTAGTTCAATTTAACCCTTCACAGACACAAGTTTAGGTTAGGGAAGAAGAACCCCCCTCCAGATTTTCGAGAGTATTGGGATCCTCGGTGTCGAAATATTCGGCCAATTTGAGTTCAGGAGTCATTTCGAGGATTAAAACAACCTGGCGAGCAAAAAGTCCTGCCTGATATCCTAAACAGAGCCAAGCGGTACTTCACGTCAGGTCATAGATTGATGGTCTACATAAGGCAAATTCGGCCCCATGTGGATTACTGCTCGTATCTCTGGGCAGGTGCCCTAAAATACCAGCTCGACCTACTTGACTGTTTGTAGCGTCGAGATTATCGAATACCTAGTCGATGATTTTAACTTCAATGACAAACTGAAACCGTTAGGCCTAGTTAGGAGACACTTCAGGTCTCTCTATTTGATCGTAATACGTATATCGTATTTTCCAAAATCATAGTTACTGTGCAAAGGTGTAATCTGTAACAGGCTTAAGTAATTTTGCATATAATGAAACAAATTTAATATATGTACTACCAATAAAAACACGTCCCACATCCAATACGTATATCTTACACCCACATCCAATACGTACCTATACCTTGCATGGAATTTATTTTTGAATCAAGATTACATCAACTATACCAGATCTTTATACGAGCCGTATACAGAAATATGCATTGCACAGTATGTATCCGTTATGCCATTTTTCACTTCCCTACTTTCCTACAATGTTTATTAAAATATTATAGTTATGAGCAGGACGCGTATCATCATCGATCTTTATTAGCCGTAAACATAATAAAGCACCCTTTATGAAAATACGGCCTGTTATTTTAAAAAAGGAAATCCTTTTTTCATATAAATAAAAATACCGCTAAATAGTACAAGGAATTATTTATTTTATGAACGAGAATAATGTAACTCCTATGTTCTGCATGAAATAAAATAAAAAACAGAAATCAGAATGTGTACCATGTTACACAACCATAAACTATTTGCAATCGAGCAGACCATGGCTAGTTGTTAAGCAAAAAAATCCTTCCACTATACTCCACAAAACAATTTAATCCATTTAACGCAATATGGTTTTTAAATCCAAAGAGTACAGTTGATAATTAAAGCAAAGGCTTGTATCAGTTAGGACGTTTTAGTATTGAGAATGAACTGGAAAATATTATCCGCGAGTAAAGCAGTAGGGCATCGCGCTACGCACGGATATGCGCTCGGCTGACCAATGCCACTGTTGTCTAATTGTTTCCGATCTCCTCTGAATAACCGCCGCGCTGTATTGACAAAATTTGAACACGTGAATGACGACTGATAAAGGCATTCAATGCTTCGTTGACCCTTCACGCTGTACGGGAATGACATTCGCTCGCGAACGGCCCGATCCAGTTTGCTCATTCATTGATTTTGCATGTTTTCAGATACGAAGCTACTTTAAAACATAATGCACATGTTATTAAAAGGTAGCTCAGGTGGCCGTGCTCCATTAGCGTGTCAGTATAAAATTAATACCCCTTTGTTTTTCACGACACTTTAACTGTATTCATTAATTGCATCGTAAAAGCCTTTTCCACGCGTGCTAATTGGTTTACTCTGCGAACGTTGTAATAAGCTGTAATAATTAAAATTTTAATTTAAAACTAGCAAATCGGAGGCGAATGGATAATCCAAGAACGCAAATGAATAAAAATATAAATGAAATTTTAAATATTTCTAATTGGTAAATATATTTCTGGTTTAACTCTCACATTTAAATTAAATCCATATTCCTTTTAAAACTATGCTATAGTGTAGGTTTTTTCACATTGTCTAACTTTGTAGGCTAGAAATGGCTTCCATAGACTTTGATAAATACATGGACTTCACATTTTCCTAAAATCAAACAGTCCGCCTTTCAGTCTTTCTTTTAATAATCTCTATCTAATCAGAGTTCTATTAACAGATAGTTAATAAGATAATCGTTTCTTTACCCTTGACTTTTCTACTTTCTCTGAATATTCTTGATTTATTTATTTTCACTGCAAAAACGACGTGCAGATTACGTCAAAATTCCTTGCTATAATTTCAAAGGTATTATGAAATTTAACAAACCGTATTACACCAGCTTGTTCTGTACTGTACTGTATTAGCCCATATACGCCCCCTGCAGGGCACGGGCCTCCTCTATAGTCGAGAATAAGATTGAGGGATGTAAGGTCATAACACCCTGGCCTAGTGCGAGTTGGCGAAGTTTGCGTAGTGGGGTTTATTTCTATATCTGTATTAGTCCATATACGTCCCACAGCAGGGCACGGGTCTACTCTACAATCGAGAGTATGATTGAGAGTGATTAGGCCATATAGTCCTTCACGTTAACCTGCGGGTTGGGATGATATTTTTTTTTTGTAGGTTTTTGTCAAAAAAAATGCAATGAATGGCGAGTTGAACATGCAATTCCCCTGAAGGCAACCGATACTACTGCTCATGGACAGAAGCACGACCAAACAACGTAATGAAATGTTTGTCATTCCACTGCGCCATCCTGAGACAACAGATATTAAGTCTCAACACGTCCAGTAATTACTCCTGCTACAATGCCCTTCAAACCGGAACATAATAGTACATTTACACTGCTGTTTGGTAGGCCAAATAAACATTCTATATGAGATATCACATATGTGAGACCTACCACCAGTAATTAATATCATAAAAGGGTTACGAATTATTATGTTTATCACTTAACAGATTCGTTCAGGGGCTTCCACACTATTGGAAGCGGCTTGTATCCTAAATCATTTTTAACCGACTTCAAAAAAAGGAGGAGGTTCTCAATTCGACTGTATGTTGCTTTTTTGTTCATTTGTGCGCGATCCAACGCTGTCCTATAACTCATTTGAAAAATTTAGATGGATTATTACAATTGTGTATGTAAAATCTGTTGATGGTATTAGTAACAATAGAGCATTGTGGGCATGGCAGCCGGTCACGGTGGGCCGGCGCCCGCGCACCGGAAGGGCGCGACACGGCGACATCACTCCGGAAGCGATCCGCCAGCCGTGACATCACCGCACTCCATGCATATTTCATTCCAATATGTGATACAGTTAGCGGCGGTACTAATATATACGCGATGTTGAACAGTTGCCACAAAAACATAAAATTATTTTTATTAAAAATCGAGGTTCTTTAAATTTTCGACATAGAATTATCATGCGGTTTTAAAAAAATAAGGTAGAATAAAAATACGCTTGATTAAACCTAATAGAGAAGACAAGTGAGCAAAACAGACGTGTAGTAGCACTACATCAATAGTATTAGAGGTGTAACAATAGTGTGAAGAGCTCTCACCGACACATTGGCTCGAATCCCGCTGACATCAAGGGGCAATCGCAGCCGCCTCCACATTCCGCCTGGACCGTGAGTGATTCAGCTAATTTATTGTATTGAGAGACCTGTTTACTACAATAATCATTATTAACAGATATTCAAATACCGTAAATATATTATGTTCGTCGCATAAATCAGTTTAGTAATGTAAACTGCGTTTGTCAATAATTGGTAGCCTCACACGTGTTGTAAAGACAATTAAGTCGTCGACTATGAAGCCATGGGTTCAATTCCGGCAATGAAATAAATTTTGAGTGTAATCGAATTCACAAGTATTTGATTCGGTAATTGTTGGACTGTAAGTGCCATAGTAACTACTGCAAAAGACTTGTATCTTAATGATTGGAACTATACGTGTGATTTCTGAGTGTGTTTGTTTATCTATACATATAAATAAAATTGAAGTGTCTGTTTGTAACGTGAAAATAAAAAAAAATGACCAACTACATATCGTTATATACACGATACCTATAACGAAAATGACCTTGGATATTTTTTGTCTGTCTGTCCGTTTGTTCCCGCTAATCTCTGAAATGGCTGGACCGATTTTGACGGGATTTTTACTGTCAGGTAGCTGATATAATAAGGAGTAACTTAGGCTACATTTATTTTAGAAAAAATCTTTTATTTTAGAAAAAATAAAGTTTTTATTTAATTCCACGCGGACGAAGTCGCGGGCACAGCTAGTCTATACATATAAATAAAATTGAAGTGTCTATTTGTAAAGTGAAAATAAAAGAAAATGTCCAACTACATATCGCTATATACACGATACCTATAACGAAAATGACCTTAAATTTTTTTTTGTCTGGCTGTCTCTCTGTTTGTTCCGGCTAATCTCTGAAATGGCTGGTCCGATTTTGACGGGACTTTTATTCTCAGGTAGCTGATATAATAAGGAGTAACTTAGGCTACATTTATTTTAGAAAAATAAAGTAATGTTGCAATGCCCAAGTACTGTCCAGTACCGCGCGCAGCTCACGCGCATGCCACCACTGGGCCGTCACGTTGGGCACCTCCCACCACTTCTCTCACCAATGAATCAATAATTAAAATTAAAATGCAAAAACCAAAAAAAAAACAAATAAACTAATTAACTTTTTTGTTAAATTCCACGCGGACGAAGTCGCGGGTACAGCTAATTAATCATACAATCGAATTTAATTTTGTATGCGCAATATTATTACACCAAACATATCGATTGAGACGATTGATATTTCAATTTAAGTATATCGTTAAGATACAAAAATAAACTCTTTAACACCGCCCACAATAGAAATCTCATGTAGGACGCTATTGTGAAAATGCGTAAACATTATATTTCAAGTAAATATTTCTCAATATCGTAGTTGGGATAAAGCGCTACAAAAATTGTTTTTTGTATTATTTGGTGATAAATTCAATATATCACAGCATTGTCTCTCTAAAAGCAGGTTAGTGACCGATAAAAATCAAACGGGTCTATCGCACGGTGTTTTTCTTTTGTATAATGGAATTTCTCGGAAGTCGCCTAAGAGAAGACCTCTAAGAAATTATGAGTACAAAAATAGCCCGACATGGTACTGATTCAGCTAATGTATAAGTATAAAAGAGAGCATTGTGCCTGTTTGTCTGACCACTAGCGTTAAAAAGTCCGGCTTTAATTTGGGTAATATTAACATTTTTTAGAAATTGATGCTTTGTAAGGCTACTTACCTAAAATATTTTTATGCTATTCCACGTCGGTTCTAAAATGTTAAATCTATGCTAAAGTAATGAATTAATTAACGGGATTAATAGTTACGACGACTTTTACGCATTCCCGCACTTACTTTTTATTTAATCTGCAAAAGTTAATGCATCTGATCGTATCGTATTCTCATCGAACCATTTGCCCCACTTGCAAATTTAAATTTCACTTTTTATGACGTTACTAGAAAAATCAAAGTTCCTATCTTTTACATACTTTTGGACTATATTTGATTATAATTAGTAGTAATAGATTTATAAATATCAAAAACCGGTCAATTGCTACATTAGGCATTATTGAAATATCTGGAGCTAATTATTTTACCCGATAATATCCTATTTTGCATTTTATAAACATTTTAAGTTACAGAAGAAAATTAGCGCCTAAAGGAAAGAACAAATACACCCACACAGCAACACCTAAAACAACAATATCATTAAAACAGCATACCATTCACAGCTCAATAGAGTTAAGCTCATAATTATTGTGATCACTGTGCTATGCATAATTACCTGCACACACGCTGGAAATAATGTTTAAAAGTTAGGCTTCCAAGACGCGGCTCAACCCTTGCCCTTTATCTGAAGGGAACCGTCGCGTCGTCCCTTCGGCTACACACGAACGACACACACGTGTCGTCGCCAACTTATTTGGGGTGTAAAATCGAATTACTTTGGCTGCAAATACGTTTGAAAATGCTTTTGTGTTGCTTTACTACATAACTGTGCGTTTGTACTCACCGCGGTTATTGAGTTTGGAAATCTGTATGTTCATTGCTCCATTACACAACACAGTCAAATGCTGTGGTTTATAATGCCGTGTATGTAACTCCGAATAAAAAGATCTAAAAGATACAGTTTTATTGTGGAAGGCAGTGGCTTGAACTTATTATTAGCATTGTCTAACTCGTTGAGCGTCGTTGGTGTATTACAAATTAATGAATTATAAATAAGGTCTAGTTCCCTGAAAATTTGTGTTCGGCATGGCGATAGGATCACCCCTAATACAGCTTAGGTTGAATAAAAATATCTGCCTGCTGTGCCCTAAAATATAGAAAACGAATAAAAATGACCAATAATCAAATGGGTTACGATTAAAATTAGGAGAACGAATAATTTAATCAATATAAAAATAGCTGACATAATGTTTCAGGACAACTGCATCAGAGAATTTTATTATTACTTTTTACTGCGTGAAATAAACTTAAGATATAAATTAATATATAGTCATACATAATTTACACAATACTGAAAAAAAAAATATTATATTATAATGTCATTAAATGTTTTGTAAGTACTTGAAGTCCTAAAAGAAGAAAAAACGACCTTCTCGAAATCACATTTAAAAAATCATCTGATTCAAAGTGTATCGCCAAGGAGTTGTTAATCCATAGTTAGTTCTCAATTTGACTATTCTTGGGACAGTCTGAGCTGATCAAAGACGCGCCGCCGCTCGCCCGGAAAATTGCCCGAGCCCAATGAATATTATTAAACTCTTCAATAGTTCCATGTACTTTATATTAGTTAAGTAAACATTGTGCAGATGCCTCCAATGCTTGTATAATTAAATCAGTTAAATGGTAATTTTAATCATTTTTATATTTATCATTGTAACTATTTTGGTTCTTGAAATTATCTATTATTTTTAATAAGGTAATTAACTTTCATATATGTATACGATTTCTTGAGTTTGTTGTTGTGATAGACAAATCTTGTAATAAGAAACTTTTAGCTTTACCAGAAACCAGATCTATAAGTTTACATAGCAAACGTTTTGCTGATAAACCCATTGATCCAGATTCACATTGGCCGTTTTATATTCGTTACCCACAATATTAATTGCCCCTTTTATTATAAACAGGTATTAATGACAAAAGATAAAAGCAAACCGCGATAATGTTCCTTTTAATCTCGTAAAAGTGGAAGCGAGCGTGCGGTACAGTGGTGGGAGCTTAATTCCACAGCCGTGTGCCAGAGTAGACTGTAGAGCATGTCACGCTCCGACGACCATATTTAGAGATATGTGACGATCCAGCGGATGCCCACTGAACCGGCAGAGGATGTGAGTTATTAAGTGGTACACTTTCAGGTGATCTGTCGAGTGAGAGAATCGTGTCCGCCCCGCCGCCCCCGCCGCCGGCCCTCCCCCGCCCCGCGCTCGCCCGCGCCACTGCTCACCATGCTCTCGGCCACCGCTAAACGTGAATTTATAAAATTAATTATTAATTTTATTCTTGTTTGCTTATAAATCGACCACCACATATTCATGTCAGCACGGGCTCAGTTTGGAACATCAATGCCAGCGGAAGCCACATTTTGCTGCGGGCTGTTAAATCTATTGTACATATGTATGTAGGTCAATGTAATGAATACAATATGCATTCAAAATGCTTTTCAATTCCGATGCACCAAAAATGTATAAAACAAAAACATTTAGATGTTACTCGACGGGTATTTACTTGTGAAATTATTAACTTTTCTGTTGATGTAAGAAAGAAAGAAATATTATTTTAATCGCACAAATATCAATAACTCTATATCATTCTCCTAAAAGTACTACTAAAAGGCGCGAGACCTCAAAAAACAGGGCGTTGGAATCTCAAAATCATTCAGTCGAAGGACTTCGAGGAAGCCTAGTGGTTGCTGGCATTAATTGATTACCAAAAAAAGGCTCTCCTCCAAGAAAATGATCACGACTATAGAAATCCCACACCTTTTGAAATACTTATAAAGTTTTAAAGATAAAGTATAATATGCAGATTAAAGTGCTTAATTGAGTGTCACATAAACCAACTTAGTAAGTAATAATTCACAAGCTTTAACAAATATAATACCACATCCACAATCAGAGAAATGGGGTTAGAGTAGTGTGTTCGAGTGTGGTCCCGCGCGATTCATCCATTTGTAACGCGCCTCTGATGTTATTCATACCATATCAAACGTTTAGAGAGCATTACACTGATTCCCACTGTTTGGATTTGTGTATGAAATCCGACAAATATGGTACATGTATCCATCTGCTATCAATTAGGTAGCATTCACAGTAGCATTGCAATGAGTAATCTGTCAATATTGAGTAATGCATTGCTTGCGTCGGCATGGTACGGTGACAAATTGCATGTTTAAGTAATTAGTATCATAATTCGAATATAATTGGAAAGGATTTATGTTATTCGTTCTTCTTCTCCTTTTGCCTGCTTAATGTTCAATTTTATTTGACTAACATTTTCACGATTAATTGCTTGATAGCTATAAACCCTTTCAGAAGTAGGCCCTTCGAATAACCTCGCATCAGAAACTTAGGTTTCTTTTTCTAATTATGTGTTATTCTAACAGCAAGCAGTAACAGAAATCATCGGTATTAAACCTGCATACCATAGCGATTTGTAAGAATTTCTATGGTATGTAAAGTCTGCCAACCCGCACTAGGGCAGCGTGATTGACGATATGACCTTTCCACTTTCAATCGTATTCTTAATAGTCCTGCAATGTGACGTATATGGACTGATACAAAAAGCAAACAATACTTAACCAAGTGTTAACGAACTATGAGCATACAAAGTATATTAATAATGCTTCCGCAAAATATCCTAAACTAAACAAGTAGGTGTACACAGTTTAATAATATGGTTATTCAAAATAAATACCACTCGTGCTATCGATTCGAACGGGGCACGGGTATCGCATCATCTTCAAGTCATGCTGTTCGCTTGTTGATAGACTTTCGACCCCGCATTAAGTGTTTTCCTTCTAAACTTCTTATGTCCGGAAAATATTGTCTATGATTATTTGATGCATTATATCGAGAATAAGTGGTTTAATTTTTCGTGCGTGAAATATTGAATTTGATATAAATATTGCAGTAGAAGTGAGGGTGATTTTGGTGATTAGTTATATTAACACTTTCGCGGACAGAACGTGATTGTACGTCATGATTTGAGATTTTGATACGACACAACGTATAATGACGTCCAACGTATCCATACGTCATTATACGTTGTGTCCATCATAATACATATCACACGACACGACGTTTGCAAGCGATAACGTGATAAAACGTTTTTGTCATATTGTCTTTTTAACGTTCAATATTCACATAACGTATTTACACGCCAAATATATTTGTATGGCAATTTATTGTGTCAGAATACAACTTGAATTGAGACCGTCCGCGAAAGTGTTAAATATTGAGGAAGTTTATTAATATGGTAACTGTCATGTGGCATAAGAACCCTAATGGTAAATGCTTATATAATCCTAAAAAACATTGATACAATTATGATGACGTTCTCTGAATTGAATATACATTCGGGCAAATCTGGAACATGATACATGCGTGAGTCAATAAGGTTCACACAACACAAAAAAATACTAACAAACCATGCACATTTCCTTTTTATGGTACAAACCTTCCATGTACACGATATTTTATCATACATTAGAAACTATGTCTTGTAATAAAGATTTACTAATAATTGATTAAATTCACATAAAAAGTGATTTTAAATTGATTCAATAAGGAGCATTTACGCTTATAAGGCGACATTAGCATAATCGCAGGTTATTCAATAATGTAAGTTTAAAAGTGGACTAATAACGCTGCGCTGTCGCGTCGGGCGCGTCAATAAACATGACAAAATAGGCCCATAATAAATATGGAATAGGGTTTCCAATCAAGTCAACTTCGCGTCCCCCGGCCGCGGCCGCAGGAAGCGTCACAGACAACGAAATATTTAGACATGGAACATACACTAACTGAAGTAGTATTAAAAAAATTGCGTTCTAAAGATATTGTTGTATATTTTTATATGTGTTAGTTACCTTTTACTCTTCTTCTAGACATTCAAAGAAATTTAAATTTAATCATATTATTGCGATAAAAAATATGATTAATTCAGGAGTGAATTAACAAGAAGCACAGGAAAGTAATGTAAAATAATAATTCAATTAGAGAAAAAAATGTTTATACTATCTAAAAAAGTACATGCGCGTAATATTCAAATATCAAGAAGAAAAGTTTATATTTCATGATAGTAGATATTATTATGCCGGCCCAGTCACAACCAATATTTTACACAATATGTACATGAATATGACACCTGCATGTAACTTCGTTTCCCACCATTGCGTACGATTTAACTATCGAAATTAAAAACTACAGTAACCATTGAAACGGTAAAAATAGTTGCAACAACCAACCATTTCTTTAAATCACCCATCAATACATTTCCTTTAAAAAAAACCCACGACCGGCGCCAATCGGAAATGTGAATTTTGCATCCCCATGCCTAACGTTTGCCGACTGCATGAATTTAATTCTCGTTTGTTATTTTCATTTGTTATGTACGGAATCGGAAAAACGTGATACACACAACAATGAACAAAAAAATTATGTCATCGCAAAAAAAAATATTTTGGTTAAATTTTAAAGTCAAAATGTAGGTAGTAAAGTTCTATATAAATAATTTTACATAGTTTTGGAAAATCAAATATATTTCCCAAAATTGTAGTATTCGCAAACCTAAAATCCTCACAAATAAGTCTAGTGTTTATTGAGAAGTATCGGCGTAGTATTGCGCGCCGTAGCAAGTCTCGTAGCGTTTGTAGCACGTAGCGGGTGGAGGCGAGACGCGGCCCCTGCATATCTCGCCCACATAATATAGATAACTGGGCGACGCTTCGGGACAAATTTTTAAATTACCTTCTAGCCGGCAAACTGGCGTTAGATCTGCGTTCATTACTGCGCTCATATAATAAACTATTTCATTTCACTCCCAAGTTTAATTTCATTGAACGGCAAGGGGCTTTTAAACGATTTACTTTCTAATTTTACTTTGGTAATTAAATTACTAAATGTGGTGAATTGTAAACATGAACAAAATTATCAAATATTTATGGGTAGATTAAATAAGATTTTGATATCACCAAATAACATAACCACGTGGATATAAATATGAACGAAGTTATCAAAAAACCAACAATAACTAAATTCCGTGATGAGTGCGTATTATTTAAACAACAAAAAATAACAACATGTGCTATTATCGCTCCTTCTAATACCATGTGTATAATATTTATAAAGTCTTTCTCCCTTAAAATAAATAAGACATGAAACCTACTAACAATTCTTAACAAATCTTCGGAAACTATAACTGTCGAACCCGCAAACATATCCATGTTAGCAATTGCACAATAATACAGCAAACCACATGTAAACGTACAAGTCTAAATATTCGCAGCGGCGGTCGAGTCGAGTTTTAGTTTTAATGGAAACAATGCCTAAGATAAGAGAAACTACATCAAGATAGGTAAGAGCCCACTACAGAACTTTGTGCAAGTTACACCAGCGCACAAACGTCGAAGTCACAGCGCGGTGGGTAGTTAACCTGCTTACAACGCTACATTACAACTTCGATACCAGACTCAACATATTATTTAAAAAAAGAACATGCAATCGATTTGAGAACCTCTTCCTTTTTGGCAGTCGATTAAAAATATAACTTTGTAAGGTACTTTGTCTTAGAATGTTTCATGTGCGTCTCTAGCATGCTTTAAAACAAGATTGTATCGAGATGTTTATATGTGGCACATAAATATTTATTTCTTATTATTGCCTATTTATTAGTCATAACATATGACTTAATGTGGGGTTATTTATAGAAAGGTACCTGTGCCTTTAAGGCCCTTTTTTTCTGAAGTATCAAAAAAAAAGGAAATAAATTTAAATATCTTTCAAAGCACTCATATTCATTTGCGAGATCAATCATTCATAAAGTTCTATCATAAAGTATTGTATTATTAACAACCATAGGTTTTTTAAAATTTTGATGGACTTAATTAGGAATTTAGCATCTTAACTAGTAATAAGTAAGTCCGTTAAATAAATGCTTAATAGAAGAAAAAAAAACACAATAAAAATAATAAACAGTAAAGCATTAGCAGAAGAGGTTTGTAAAAAACATACATTATATTGCTTTGTGACTGAAATATAGTCACGATTGGCCTTTGTGGCTTCTTGAGATTATTAAATTTATAAAATAAAAATGTTTTATGAAATAAAAACAACATTTTCTTAATAACTAAATAAATGAAACTTCTTAGATTCCACAGTCCGCCACGTGACCACAAAAGCTGTAAAGTAAACGAAACGTCGGGAATTAAAAAATATGTAAAATTAAACCAAATCCGCGATAAAATCCGTAAATAAGATTTTTTTTTTAATATGAAACTTCAATAAATACTAGAGTTAAATATATGTATTTCTAACTCAACTTCAATTTAAAATTTTGGGTGGGCCTTCGTAGTTATACGTGGGGTTTTTATGAAATATGGAAACAGATTAATAAACTAACAGCTATCATTAAACTATTATAATTCCAAATAGTCAAATTACATTAAAATACGCAATATGAATCGAAATATTTTCAATACTCAAAACCCAAATATGGCCGGGCCATAATTGGATACCAAATAGTGGCCCTTCACTTCATGTCTCAATATCAAAAAAACGGTTATTACTGAATGAAATTACAAAACTATAGACGAATTACTAATAAAATTGTGATAAAACAAAGTTGTGGCTACTAATTAAAAAAAAACTACTGCACACTTAAATTTTTTAAATCGACTTGAATTTGCAGAATTACAAGAAAACTGACGATCACTATTAATATGGCAGCTTGTTGGTGAGTTTTTTATTGCACTTTTGTTTATAGAAGGAATGCCGTTAAGCGCAACATTTTAAACTGTTCACATAGCAAAATGATTATTTTCAAAGTGGACCATCATAAAAACTGGACCATCTTCGGCATCCGTACCTTATTTGCATATAACATTACACGTACATTACCTTGGAGTGTGTAGAAGTGCCGATAGTGTCATCAATAGTTGTTCATAATTAGTCTAAAATACTATACATATTATCAGCTTTTGCTTAGTAAACTGGCTTTAATACAAAAAAGTACTAGTTAAAATCGATACAAATGCTCCAAAATAATTGTATCTAGCGTGGGTTTAAGAAGCAGAAAAGTCTCGTAATTTATTATGTCTACGGTGTGATGATTGCATATTAATATAAGGTTATACTTATATAAGTTTTGGTCTATTTGTGTAATTTTATAAATAAATGTATAGTGTATCAGTATCAGTAGTAATGTTCGGCAAATTTTTTTTGTTATTTTTTTTATCGTCGTATTAGGGTGGTAAATAAATATATTTTTTAAATAATAGTGTACACTCTTTTATTTTTAAACACGCTAGAGTACTCAAGGCTTTACATTATTAATTTAGCAAAAACTATGGATTTACCACCCAATCGCGACGATATATAATAAATTATAAAAAAAATGGCGCGTTTCTTTGCGAAATTTTTAGCTACATTGTGTTTGTAGTCACTTAAACTACCATTCGGATTCGTTTTCGGTAGCAGTCTTGATATAGCCGGTATAGATGTTTCAAGGTTCCATTTCACCCTACAGACTTTTAATTAATCATTGTTCTTTTATGCGGTTTTGTGATTTATTATTTACATAATTTGCCGAAATATAATCACCTGAAAATTACATAAAAGCAAAGTTTATTTAATTTACCATTATAACCCAAATTATTAATTTCTACAATATACATAAATTCTGTGAACTTCACCTAAGTATGTGAATAGATAAACAACAAACAATATTCTTGTGTTTATTATATAAATTCAATACCTGAACAAGTTATTGTTCAGCTTCTCACCAAACAATAAATCACTGTAATAATTTCACAAAACTTTTTTAAGAGTTAAATTGTATTAAGAAAGTCACAAATGAAAGAAAAAATGTCCAGCTGTAATTACATCAACTTCAAAATAAAACAAAGTACACAAGTTCACAGACTATATAATTTAATGTCTTTCAAGATATTATTGACATTTTTTTTATTATTTATTTACACTACTATTATTGGAGATGAAACTTTCTTAAAAATAGCCATCCCACGTGCAAACTGAAATAAAAGCGAATTGTGCGCTTTTAGAATACCTGAGGTATAAAAAATATTACGTTCAATGAATGACTGAACATTTTTTTTTTGTTTTAATGAATGGCGAGACAAGTATGCCGGTCGCCTGATGGTAAGTGATACAACCGCTTGCTTGGCATTCCACTGCACTCGCCATTCTGAGCCATACGATATTAGGTTTCAAAATGCGAAGAAAAAAAAATTGTGGTGGTACATCCCCAGGCAGCATCCCACATATGAGAGACTTACCAGTAGATTGAAAAGTTGTTGATTATTTATTTCTCTTTTCATTTCTTTACATAAAGTAAAGAATCAATTAAAAGAAATTACGACTTCCTACTAGGCACAACGTTTCCAGTATTTCTTTCGGGTCTCACAAACACCCACTGTGACACCGAAAAGTCTCGTAGTTCCTGAGACCCACGACACAAGACTTGATCTTATTGTGGAGTCAGGACTATGTATGTAACTGTTGGGTATTATTTATTTAATTATTTGCCATAATCTTCATTTGACTGCCACGGTAGCGTAGTTTTACTATAGTATGGTTACAAAGGTGAGGTCTAGGCTTTGAATTTCAAGTCGGGAAAAGTGGCAATAGATTTTTCAATTCATTATCAGCCCGGAGTCGCGAATTTGTGCCCGATTTGGCGCTAGACTCGCTCCCTATCACATCGTGGGACGGAACACATAAGGTGAAACATGGGTATAGTGATTCTTATCAGCACAGAGGTGCTGATAACTATATATTACTGAGGAAGAGTCTTTCCTCTTCTGGAAAAAAGGCTTGAGTTTATGTATGCATATATGTTCATTTTACATATATATTAATAAGTCTACAAAACAACTAATGCCGTTCAAAATGTCCTTGCTTAGTTTAAGTAAATTAAAACCCCAAACAATAAATCCAAATTTGGTCTCAAAGCAAATCGCCTCAATACCTTATCCGCAAAGTTGAGACAACATTTATTTGCACGAATATGTATTTTAATCCGTATTTACATAATTCAGCCAGGTCCGGTATGATTTTGTGCCGGTTCTGTTATACACAAAATGTATGTATCCCAAGATCCCACTTACAAATTGAACCCCGTGAGGGTTTATTCTGTAGCCGAGCAATTAATTCACAATTAAAATGTAATATTATTTTCATATTTTAAACTTTACACCCTAAAATCTAACTTAATATACTTTATTTAAACATTGATTATATTTATACAATATTAATTCATGTATAACGAGAATTAAGTATAAAAAAAATATTTTTTTATATTTGAAAACACTTGCAAGATGATTAAAAATAAATTTACTTATTAAAATAAATAAATTCCAAATTAAAGGCAGCGTTTGCAAAATGTGCAAAAATCTCGTTCGGCTGGATGCGAATCACAGAATAGGTGCTTGGGGCCCATTGGGCTAGTGGTTGGAATGGAGCGCGCATACTAATTCGTGGTCGTTCGAGGAGCATTCAAATAGCAACCAAGCCCGGCTTACTGGGGATATGTGAGACGCGCCCCAAGATTTAGTTTACAACTTAGATTACGTACGCCTCCACCCGTGGTCAAGAATTAAGCAAGTAATCTAATGGGCCACACGTTACGTGTCGCGATATGCCACCAGATCAAGCGGATTTATATTTAAATTTAATATTTAATTGACTTTTGAATTATGCTAATTTTATTTAATGTTATGAAACAAAATCGGATTTATTTTAATTACATTTTATCTTACCTTTCTTTATTTAATTAATATTATTGTACTTTGTTACACTTAAATCTTTTATGTTTATGTATAGCAAGTGATTATTATATTCTGAATGTTCAGTATAAAATAGAATTTTGAACTGAAATAGGCAAATGAGAAAAGTTTTACGTACAATTTCGTTACGGAAAAGAAATAAAAATCTCACCTTCATACATCAAACCAATTAATAAAAACCTGGCTCTCGAATAAATTACAATTTAATTTAGTCCCGCTCGCGGCCGCAAACAAATAATTAGAATTGTAAATTGGATAATTCATAATTTGACAAATTCACCAAAAGTTAGGTTATTTTTTTTCAATATATTTTTTTAACTTCTATAGAATACTTCCTAAATTAGGTCACGCAAGCTGAATTCAGTTATGTGTGTGAAGTGCAATTTATTGGACATTTTTATTGGTACATGAAAAGGTTGCAGTACTAAAACTAACCAGATTTCGTGATAAAGTTGTACCTGTTGCACGGGCGCTTTTCCCCGTACATACGTACCACGGTTCAGTAGCTTACACCTCACTCGTTTTCTTTTTATATGCATTTACGTTTCAGATTAAAAGATCCAATCGCCACCCCAGCAACTCGGAGGCTGTCGGATGGAACCGGCAGGGTTCGCCGGTATTGCCTCCAAATGATTGGCTGGCGGCGGAATGGGGTGAGTGATGACGCGTTCGAGGGAAGTTTTCGCGCTGGAAAATCAGTTGTGGTGTCGGGGTTGTGCAGAGAGGCCGCGTGCTGCCGGGGGTTGGTGTCGGCGCTGCGCTGCGCTCGCCTAGCCTCCACGGTAAGTGAACGTTCTCATTCGATTAAAAAGCAATTTCTACGGACAAGTCACTGCTTCATTGTGGCCGGGCAAATAAAACTTCATTTAATATCAATTAGTGCTTATTTTTTCCAATACTCGGTTTTATGAGGAAGTTATTTTCGTAGATCAGTGCGAGAGTTCCAATTGCCTTTCGTTATTTGAATATTGAATTTTCGCGCGGATGTTTCGGTATAGAGGAAGTCGTGTTAAAAAGAGACCTTTTTCTTGATCCGCACTATCTAGAATAGTTATTTAAATATGTAGTATAAGTAGTTATTTAAATGACATAAATATAAATATCTCAATCGTGTACGGAAAATAAATCATATTAGTGTGTTTTCGAGTGATTACAATTTTAAATAAACGTATGAGACTAGGAAACAATTTAGGTCATATTTTATGAACCGTAGTACGTGGGTACTTATCGTTTAAAATATAATAAGTGTATTTTCTTTAATTGACTTTCGGGTTATAATTGACCCAAATGACGAGACAAGAGAGAGAGAGAGTATACATGCGCTAAATACTTCGCAATTATTAATTAAAAAGGCATCAGAAGTATAATCGGATTAATAATTAACTGTACATATTTTCAACAAGTAAGACGACAGATCGGTCGGTATAAACCGGTTACACTTGACAATAAATTCTGTTAATTATGTTGACTCTGCGGTCCAATTCATCGTATCGAATCCGCAGATTTACGGTTATTTAAGTACATAAATGTAACAAGATTCGCAACCTACGAATATATTAAATTTCTTGTTAATGTTCATAGAAGAAATTTTCCGTCGGCACTTATAATAATCATCCACATATAATTTATACGTTGAAGCGTAAGGGTAATAAAATTAATTAGCTTTAAGCCATATTGAAGTAAATGTGTGGTCCATTACAAACACATCTTTTATTAAAATATAATTATAATCTCAACTTCACACAATTTAATGTGTCACATATTTACTTTAAGCTTTTTACTCTAAGCCATTAAAATAATTTTAATTATTCGGGAAAGTCGAAACATAAATAATAACAGCGACTAAAAGGCTGATATTAATTTAGAACAAAAAGTCCCAAAACAAACTATCTGCCGGCAAAAGTTAGTATGCGATGCGGTATATACATATATTATGTTTACTTAAAACGTCTTATTCGAGCGGTGGTCTACAACGCGATATTAAATTCACGCAGATAAACTAATTTATGCGACTTCTTAAAGCATTTGTTTGTTTTGAGTTTCGACTTTAATTATTAGAAGATACACGCAGTATCAATTATAATATGAGTATGTACGAAATTGCTTTATATAGAGTTTTTTATAATACCTTTTTATTTCAGAGATTGGGACATTGACGTTAGTTTATACAGCCATTTTCATTATATGATAGTTATATCTATTCGAAAGTAGTAAGGCATGTTAAAGCCACAGTACCAATCAATCAATTTGACTTGAGGGTAATGCTATTTCTAAAAGCAACCCGTGAAACAACACTGCGTAAATGCACTGTTGTGTTTCGGGTTGAAGGGCATTGTAGCCAGAGTAACTACTGGACATATTGAGACTTAACATCTTATGTCTCAGGATGGCGAGCGCAGTGGAATGTTGCTACTGTTTATGAGCGGTCGTATCACTTACCATCAGGCGAACGGTTTGCTCGTCTCGCCATTCATTGCAATAAAAAAAAAACTGACATGGAGCAACAGCTTTACTGTCGCATTCGTTCAATGAGTTAGATTACTGACTTCTTTACAGCTGGGTGCAGAATAATTGTCCTGTCATAGTGATCAACACAAATCTGTCGGGCTGTGGTGAAGCTTCATAATCAGCGCTTTTATATAGTTTCAAGAAAGCCGACGTAATTGTACCAATCAGTGAGATATAATTACTTCTAAGAAACAATCATATTCGGTTCGAATTGGTCAGCATTTAAGATCAGATTGTGCATTATCGTCACTTGTTCGCCCATATAATCAATGAAAAAATACCACCTTATGCCTCAGGATGGCAATTGCAATGGACTGCCAAACATTGCTTTGCAATTCGTGGTGTTGTTAGGTTTTGCTGCTGTCCAAGAGCATCCGTATCGCTTTCATCAGGCGAATGGAATGCTTGTCTCGCCATTTAATACAACATACTAAAATTAAGAAAAAGATTTAAAAAATATATTTTAGTAACATAATTGTATACGCTTTCAATACTAAAATACTCGTTTGGATTAGTCGTACGCAATGTAATACACATTTACAGAGTTATTATACACATTTACAGAGTTATACATTTGCACAGTTAGTCTGCGTATAGTTTGTAGAAGAAAGATTTTCTAAAAATTCTGTCGAATACATGTTGTCTAGGTTAATCAAATAAAAAATAATTATTTTAACATTTTATAATCATAGAAAGAGACTATGAAGAAAAACTTGATCGCCGAGTTGGTCTGCGCTTGAGAGGGTTTAAGCTTTAAATAAAGTGATTTTCCACTCCTTTGTTCAAGTCAAGCATAGACAACACAGAGCTTCCATTACATTATGATAGTGATTAGCTGCAAACATAAATCAATACATTCTTAAGTAACAATTTATGTAATTAAATACGACATTTTGCATATTTATACTCGTATTATTAATAGACCTGTAACGAAAGAACATAAAATAAAATCGATTAAAATAAGATAAGTTAAAAAAAGTACTCAAGCGTAAAATAGGTTTCCGAATACATGATAACATGAACATTTTATGGGGTTATAACAATAATCCCTGTAAATCTGAATCGGCGATATGGAACATGCTCTACGTGGAAACAATTGATTCCACAGCTGTTGGAACTCTGTGATCCGTTAATTCTCTACACGTAGGAACAATCCCTCAATATTGCTACATGATGTACTATATCACAGACCTTCTGTGTATGTTATAACCCATTTTTACAATAGGACCTAGTGGAAATACAATACAATATATTTAGATCGTCCAACAGTTTTTATTTATTACTAGTGAAGATAAATATACATACACATAAACCCACGCATTCTTCCCATAAGCAGTAGGCCGAGGTATTACCAGAAAACATAGGTTTCGCCTCGTGTGCTCCGTCGCACGATGTGAAATAGGGCGAACCTATCGCCATACATAAATTCCTGGTTCCGGCTAGATAAGTAATAGAAAAATTCAATAACAATTCACCAACCCGAGATTTGAACCTGAGACCTCAGCGTTGTAAAAGTTCCATAGTACAACTTGGTCACCGAAAGAATTCTTGATTGGGGGACTGATTTTAATAAAATCCATCAAATGATATGGCTACAGCATCAAAAATAAATTAATTTATTTATTATCAACATTAACATTATGCTTAAAATTATTCAAAGCGTATATTAGGTACATAAATGTGATAACGCAAGGTCCAAGTATTTTTTTTTTATTATAATGTTGGACGTTCACTCCTTGGCTAAGATTTAAGCCCAAAGTCATTTCCCAAAGACATGTATAGGCTATTATAGTAAACATTTATTATACAAGGCGGCATCTGAACAATAATCTGGCGTATTGACCCCGATATATAAGAAAATCTTTTTTTTTTTTCCTGGGTCGAATTCCCACTGATAAATATAGGCTACTTCCTACTTTAGATATACATACACCTTTTTATATTAATGTCGAAGACCTAATTTGTATGATACGTTTTTAGTAGGAGTGTGTTATTTGTTAAGTGCGTGGTGGCCTGTTGGTATACGGACGGACGTTGGTATATAGACGTGGCTGCCAACACGTTCACGGTGGTCGCGGGTTCGAATCCCAGGGCACACCTCTGACTTTTCGGAGTCATGTGTGTATTGATAGTCAATCACCACTCACTAAAACGGTGAAGGAAAACATCGTGAGGAAACCTGCATACCATGGCGATTTATAAGAATTTCTATGGTATGTAAGTCCGCCAACCCGCACTAGGCCAGCGTGGTGGACTATATGGCCTAACCACTCTCAATCGTACTCTCGATTGTAGAGTAGGCCCGTGCCCTACAGTGGGACGTATATGGGCTGATACAGATACAGACAGTAGGGATTGACTATAGAAATACTACCAAACTGATAAAAACATAAAAATAATGATATGACAAAATTAATCAAATTAATCACCGATATAGCTACGCTATACCTAGTCTTGATTGCATGAATACAAAGACGCCTTATGTAGAACTGTCATACAAAACCCACATAAAGGAACAGCTTTGCCGTTATATTCGATCATAATGACAACTGATGGGCCAATAACCCCTAATCTTGACGCTGACATATGCTACCTACTTCGTAGCGTCGGCGATGCATTACGATTTTTAGGCATGGAAAAAAATGCCTGTTGGTAAACGGACCATACGCTATTGTAAATATATTCACGATTATCTCGGGTTCATATCCCAGGGCACACCTCTGATTTATCGGAGTCATTTGTCAATCATTGTATTGATAGTCAATCAACACGCACTATTACAATGAAGGAAAATATAATGAGGAAACTTGCACACCGTAGTGATTTGTAAGAATTTCTATAAGTCCGCCAACTCGCACTAGGCCAGCGTGTTGGACTATATTGCCACACTACTTTCAATGATATGCTATATTGTAAAGGAGGCCCGTGCCCTACCATGGAACGTATATGGGCTGGTACAGAATAGTAAAAAGACAACTACATTTGATGTTAATTTGAGTAAAGTACAAATAGAGTGACAATTCATAAATCTCATCAAGAGTGTCCCTTACCACTCGATACATTTTTAAGTGCCTGTTCAATGACCTTTTCACTTCTAAAGGACTTTTAGAGAAGGGGCATTCTAGAGAAGGGAACATGTGATCTAGCGGTTTGATTCTCAACCGGTTCATTTGACAGGAATAGGAATTGAAGATTTTCTTAATTAAGAAGTAAGAGCATATCTATGAGATGACCCTTGCTCTTTAACCGTATTTTTGAACAAAATATCAATCTCAAACTGAAACTTAATTTTATTAGAAATATTGACTTCCCGTATTTTGATAACGGTCTGTCTCACTCGGAAATAAATCCTTTACCTACTATACAAAACCTGCTTGCAAAACCAATCGAATAATGGCAATTACTGAACCTGTTAAGGTGCTCTTCAAACTACAAATAGGAGTATAATACTATAACTGACGAGTTAATATTCGAATTCTCTCTTGATATTAACTAACACACTACTTGCAAACATATTCAAAAAATACTTTTGCACTCCACAATTGAGAAGGTTATTAATGAAATCTACTGACGGATAAATATAGTCTTAGTTCCCATCACATTGAGGTCCATTTTCTAATGACAAACATGGAGAAAAGCAAAATGCTTTATAACAAAGGGAAATTCCAGCTTTTCGCCCATCGGTCCAGTCATCTAGTAATGAAACACTAGGCCATAACAGAACCACTCCGCAGGCTACGCAAACTCGTCATCATTTTTATTTTCGCTCGCTGAACACTTAGATTGTGCTTTATTATGTACACTTTTACTGTTGTCATAAAATGCGTTGAAAAGTACCTGGTAATAATCGTATATATTCGTCACATAAATTTTATTCAAGTACCTATTTCATGAACGTATTAATAGTGGCTAAATTGTAACGTTTTCATAAGCTTACATAATTTATGCACGCACGCTTGAAAACGACACGACGCGACGTCGATTAAATTATCATGTAATACGTATGTTTGTTGTACATAAGCGGTGAATAAAAATCGTCACGGTTATGTGGTTATGAGTACCAATCTCAGCAAACAAACATCGCCAAATATAAAATTTACGCAATCATATTTGTGTTTGATTGGTTTTGCGACATTTTCTGTTTACTTTTAAACGAGTTATGACGATTTCACAACTTACCACGGTTTAAACCCAATCAAACTTTTTACGCAATCCGACGGATTTATATCTAGAATTTTCGCAACGTTGTTTGCGTAACGGGTCACGAAATTATTCTAAACTTCTTTGTTTGTTAAAATTGTTCATTACTCTAAGGTGAATTCACATCGCAATGACTTTGTGTGTATCAGGTTTCCAAGAGTTACTCAGCAACATGCGATACCAAAATGTTATTTATTGATATTTTGCTGATTTCTGTTGTTGGCGGTTTGTACGCGATGAGTAATATATTACAAATATAAATAAATAAATACATCCAACAATCACATACATAGTCCTGACCCTTCACTAAGATCAAGTCTTATTTTGTGGGTATCAGGAACTACGAGAGACTTTTTGATCTCACAAAAACCCAGACCCAAAACAAACACCTGTGAATGACACAAATATTTATGCTTCGGTGCGTGGGTCGAACTCGCGGCCTCAATTTTTACAGCCGTCTAACCAGCTGCGCCACGGAGGCTGTCTGTAAAAGTGTATCTGTAAATATGTAGTAAAAGTGGCGATAAACGTTATAGTTTGTTACCCAACACGTGTAACCCTCCAAACGGTTACTGCGGAGTCCTGTTCTGTATCTATATCAGTCTACATATGCCCCATTGCAGAGCATGGGCCTTCTCTACAATCGACAGTATGATTGAGAGCTGTTAGGCCATATATTCCATCACGCTCGCCTAGTGCGGATTGACGGACTTTACATACTTTAAAAAATCATACAAATCGTTATGTTATGCAAGTTTCCTCACTATGTTGTCGTTCACCGTTTTAGTGTTGGTATACACTCATGACTCCAAAAAGTTTGTGCACCCTGGGATTTGAACCCGCGACCACCGTGAACATGTTAGCAGTCGCGTCTGGTCTGTTACCAAAAGACCACCATACACTGCGGAGTGTGGTGTATATTTTTTAAATTACTCTCGCCAGTTTATCATAATCCATCGGCTCTGTTTTATATTGTACTTGAAAGAAGATTAAACGTAATGGAGCATAGTGTGAACACACATATGAATGCTCTCTATCAAAAAGATCTGAAGTATTTTTGCGCATAGATTGTTAATGAGCTGAATAGTATTCAGAACAATCTGGATTAATATTGCTCGAAACTTCGCAGATATTTCTGCATTTTCAATTTAGAGTTTTTCATAAATCTTTATCATTGCGTTTAAATGGAACATTGTGAACTATTACTGTTTCATTGGATAAGGTTATCTGAAAAAAATGGGAATGACTAACCATACATGAATACATAAACTCACGCCTTTATCCAAGAAGGGGTATGCAGTGGTGTTACCAGAACACCCACATATCGCCTTTGTGCATTCCGTCCCACGATGTGATAGGCGGCAAGCTACCGACTTGGTAATATATGGATCGCACAACTTTTTGCGGTAGAAAACTGAGCTGCGAGACTTGGTATTTTTTTACAGGATGTTTTTGATGGTATCTCACTTCTTTTTGTAGAGTCCTACTTTTTTCCTTCTCGGTACTTTTTACTTCTAGAATATTAATAACGATTTTCTTAAAGCCTGCGTGTTACGGTTTTTTCTTATTTTTGTAGGTATCAATTTAACAAAAATATAGCGGATTTAATTACAAGTGATCTTTCTTTCATGTTAATTGATATTTTCGAGCTATTTAATCTACATATTTATTTGCAAGTTTTTCTTTGTCATATTTTTCTAGAAGAATGTTGTACAGATTCATGGACTGAATACACCTTTTCCCTCTCTATACTCCTCTCCTGTCAAGCCTCATATACAGATACCTATCTACAACTATTATTCCATTATATACGGGTACAATGATTCATTAACTGCAAATGTAACTTTGTAATTCTATACATTTATATGGAATTACAAAGTTATTCACGTAGTTGGTGTATCTAGAAAACTAGACAGAAATTAGGAAATGTTTAAGTTTTCCCTTGATTTAGACACTAAACATTAATTATATTCTAAATTTGAAGGTTGCTAGAAGTGCCTTACACTTTTGATGATCGGTCAGTCAGTCAGTGAGTGACAAAATTAAGAAAGTTTGAAAAGTTACAATTCTTAAACTACTGGTTCAAATTGAATGAAATTTTAAATATACCGTGTTTACAATGCCTGCTTAGTAACTGAAAATTCAGGCTTCTTGCTTTAACCACAACGAAGTTATAAGGGGGTAGAAAATGGTGTGAATTGCTTCGAGAAATGGATGGTACGGCAGTGCCGCTTTTACCCCGACTTGGAGGGGGCACTGCGGTGCCCCCAGATGTGACTGTATTTGTTTCGCTTTTAACCAACCATCATTTCTGTAGCGACAATCATACAATTTTGCATACATTTCTCAGGGGTACCAAAAAGAACAGTGGTGAATTTTATCCAGAGTAAACCAATTTTCCCGAAGGAAATACTAATATTTGTTATTTCAATATTAATGGTTCCTGTATCGATCGACAAACTAAATTCATTAACAAAATCTGCATTGACAAGACCAAAAGCTAGTTTCAAAAAAATATTTCATAATTACAAATCTATAAGAGTATAAGATTCACTATACTCCACAGGCCTGTATAAATGTCGAAACATAAAACGATAATGTCTGCACTTCAGGCAAAACGTAACAATAGGCCATGGTGAAATGATTACATAACTTTAGAGTGGGACATAATGCGAACTAGATTGATCGAATTTCCCTATCTCTTCTGTGAAACGGCTATTGTGGACACGTAGCGCGGCCGGCGCAGCGCAGAGCACAGAGCGAGCGGCGAGCGTCGAAGCCGGGACGTGTTGGCGTGAATAGGCCGACGTCGCCTCACGTCACCGGTGTCGTGTATGAGTCTATGCACTCAAATGTAGTCCGATTCTAACTTCGCAATTCCATCGAGTCATTCATTGTTATGTCAATGGAAATTTCATATTGCTATCAAGAATGGACCGACACGTTATACAGCTCTCTAGCTTTGTAACGTCTCTGAAGTTGTATCAGCCTGACATACATACATATTACATGACTTTGCAACACACTTTAGTGAAATAAATACGTACATGCCGACGTGATTATTACATTAGGGTCGTAAACGGGCCGACATAGCTAACTGCGAAAACAATGAGTTTTTCATTATGAACTTACTGTTCGTTCATATGGGCGGAGTATAAGCGCGCAACTTTCATAAGGCCTAATCATTGTGTAGTAGGAAACGTTGGGCCTCGGTTACATTCTGTAAAGTCCGCAGACGAAATAACGATTATGAGTGTTCAGGCGAGCGAGCGGCTTACCTCCGACCACTTAACTCTGTAAGTCTGCCACAATTACTTCTACGGGGGATACATTTAGAGGATTTTTAAGATTTCCCCTTGCAATTGGCCAAGTCGTTCATAAATGAAGTTCGTTTCGCACACGCCGCCGGTTTAATCCTCTCAATAAACCTAATTGCGCGCACAATTGGAATTCCTGTGTCGCTTCTACGGTTATTGTTTTATCTTTGAACTTTTACGGTGTATATTAATCTAACACTTTAAGCTTGGGAATGGGATCGCCGCATATATCATATACAATACAATAACGGGAGATAAGTCTTAATATAAGCAAATATTGTTTTGGTTTTATTTGTATTGTGTCGGTCGATAGATACGGCTCAGCGCCGGCAGTTTACCTTCGAATTCGACAGTAAATTTAACCGCTGTTTGTTAAATTCTTAGTTGATCGTCGCTGTGAGGGCACACCTCTGATTGTCTAGAGACCGGCTCCGTCTTAACGAGCTAGTCGTGGCCATCCCTTTGTATTGTTTGTCACCGCAGTACTGCTCCCAATCTTGTTGCATTTTACTTCGAATAATCAAGATGTCTTACCTAAATTAAATCTTGCTATATTACATTATTAGTCGCTGTGCCACTCTACCAGATAACAAGATAAGGCCTTTACGTAAAATACGATTACGAGATGTAACTTTTGAAACGATTTTTAGTTACTTTAAATACAAATTTGTTAATCTTTTAAAGTAGACTTGTCTATGAGCGATGGACAATGAAGTTCTGAGCTCCTTTTTTCAATGAAATAATCATATGTATGCAAGGACATATGTAGTATAAATGGATAATAGCGCTTCGTAGTTGTAATAGTAACATTATATCAATGCAAAATTTTATATTACCTGTTTCTGTTTTAACAGTTGGTTATCCAATCCATCTATTTCAATTAACAATACAAGTTACTCTAGACACTCGATCTGTTGAAATTGTATTGAAAACTTGTTATTTAGAAGCCACTTATTATACTCGAACGGGGTGAATTGTTTTTTAAGTAAAAGAGTGATTGTTTCCTCCATTGTATACATATGTACATAGCATACCCACTATATAGGTACTATTATAAATAATATTGAAATCACTTTATCAAGAATACCATCAATTTACTGATTGGAAATTGGAACTGCATCTAGACCGAGACTGTGTGTGTCGTTTCGACAGTGAGATTGGTTTCAAGAGTAGCCTTACAGTGGTTTTGAAATTCCACTGCCGTTAGTGATTGTTCCAAGAGATGCCTTTTAGGCGTCACCTCGTTCATATTTAATATTTTCATTACTCTTATTTGAAATATCGACTGACCACAGATTATAATAATCTCCTGCTACTTGGCACAATTAAATCGGCCTATAATTGGGAGCAGACACCATGGAGGTCGGCAAATATTCTGCCGCTAGAGAGGTCGATGGCCAAGAACACATCCCTTTTTGTCCCAAAATGAGTTATAAGTATAGAAGGGAATATGATAATTTCTTCTTCGTTCACCGTCTCACTAACAATCCTGCAAGGAAATAGTAATGTAACCTACAAAACAACCTTTGTCTTAAAAATAATTACGCTTGCCAACAATTGTGATATGGAACAACATATTACATCGTGCATGTATCGAACAACATCAAATTTGAAATAAAATCGTAGCGCGTGAGACAGCGAGTGCAGTTTTCATTGTCCTCTAAGAATACGGCTTTATTGCCTGCGAAACCAAATAACCTCTCTTTTATATCTCAGTTTTATATTGGGAAGCTTATTGGACCTGTTCAGTGCACCACATACTCGATAAGCGAAATTGATACTCACATAATAAAGTAACTCCGACACAAATTGCACCCTTTAAAATGCAAATTTCATTTTTATTTACGCTAACAACTTATTTCGTGAAATTGCGCTTTTTACACTACTTATGTTACAACCATGTACCTTATGAGAGCTTATAGAAATGTTCTCGGAAATGTAATTTCACAATCAAGCTTTGCAGAGTGTCCATACCGAGAATTAACTCACTATGAAGTATAATAATACTAATTAAAATCTACAATTTATTGAAATTGAAATGTAGTAAAATTATTACAGACAAATTAATACGTGCATGAAAAAATAGATACATAATTATTATGTTAGCTTTTATGCCTCCGGAAGGTTTGGTAGACGAGAACCAAATACCACCGGAAATTCGTAGAACTTATTCATCTGAAAAAAATATTGTAATTTTCATGAAATGCAGTTACACATAAGACCGATTGATATGAAATTATGCACATCAAAATACTTATTCAATGTAATATAAGAAAAGTCAAAGTATAATGTAAGAAATGTACGAATACTACCTTTAGACCAGAGTAACCAAACACTGTCCACTTATTCGATGCTATTAATGACATACCTGCAGTAAATACTGACTCCGCTGTAGACGATATAGTAGGGGGATATAATTGTGTTGCCGTGTATAATGGAGGACGTGTCTACATGAGCTGCGAGCAACAAGCCAAGACTTTGTAGACAAGTATCGACGTTCATTGTGAAGAAGAAAGGTGAAATGAGGCGTGGTGGATAGCGTAGATGCAACTACCGGAACTAATGTCAAAGCTTTCATTGTTTCCAAGGGACATCGGCGCGCGCGCCGCCCGGACCAACCAAAGGAACATTCTTTCCGAGCAACGTACGCTGATTTTAATTGAACCGAACTAATGCACCGTGAACAATACGTACGCCTTTATCTATGACAAATATTTAATCGCGAATTTATTTTTATACGATCTACGTCCCAGACGAAATATCTCTTAAGAAATTTTCACGATAAAGAACACTTAGGTTGAGTTTGTTTGTCGTTTGTCACGTTTTAAATAAGAAAAATACGGAACCAGTGTACTCGTTTTTCCTTTCTAATATACATAGCTTAACGAACATAGTAGCTAAAAGATTCTTGCCTGGACGAAATAAAGTTTATTTTTGTACTCCATATTTACAAACCCGCCTTAAAATACGGAGTAATATTAATATGAGGCATAGCTCTCACAATAATGAGTTTAGAAATATAAGTTTAATGCATATTGTATTAGATTTAAATAGACCTATAATTGATTCGTCATTGTATCCATAGAAGATAACGCCTGTTGTAGTGTAAAGCATTATCTATTTACTGTAAGACTCGACCCAATTTACCCTCCAACTCCGCTATTACCCGGGACCCTTCGACAGCACAATAAAAATGATTTATAGAGCAGCGAGATCGCCTGCTCAAGAATATAATACGACTTTATTTATTGCCAGCGCAACTGATAATAAACATCTGGATGACACCTTTTTATTTTCATAAAACAGCTCGTAATAAATGTGGATATGCATTGTGTTTACTGAATCAATACTACCGACGAACTTTTCAATAGCCTACACGACATGGAAGTTTCTAGCTGGCCGCGAATATGACGTGTGGAGCATAGCTTTAGAATTATTTTATAAATATTATTAAAGAATTCAGTGAGCGTAAGGTATTGCGTGGAAGTGTGGACCGGTATTATTATTGGCTGCATATTTGCGGCGCGCCGGCTGCGGATCGCTTACTGAACAAACTAATCTGAAAATTACACACGCCCCGCCCACTGGCCCTCTGTCCTCACACTACGAGCTCTACAGCGAGGCTAATATGTTCACAATAGGCGCAGCCGCTATTATTAAAAAACGCCATATGAAGTCCATTATAGTACAAGGTTTTAACCATTCAAAATCTAACCGATAAATATACGAGACATTTAGATATTGTATTTATTTATTTATCTCTTTATCGTTCATACAATATATACATATACACCAAAAGAAAAACAAAACGCTAAATAGCTATCTTTTTATCCGGTAATAAATTTGTTCAACCGAGCTATTGGTTTTACAATTTAATCGCTATTAAATATATCTTGTCTATCGCAATGAAAATAATAAATATTTACTTTCACCCACCTAGATGAAACATTGTCAAAATGGACACATATTTTCTTATCGCATAAAATATTTACGTAATAAAATCTGTTAAATGTTTCCACAAAGTAGAAAATCCGACGCTGTGAGGTCGCGACATTAATTTGAAGCAAGCAATAAAGGGGCAGCGAGATGTCTTCACCACGCCATGGCGCGGCTTCAGCCAGCCCGACGGCGGCGGCGGCGGCGGCGGCCCGCTCAGCGACCGTCTTAAACGCTGCTCTATAAATTTCTCAATAAAAACTCCGCGCCGCCACCGGCCACGGCAATATAAACCTTCCAGGAACCGCCTAGAACTCATTACCGGCCTTAAATTACACAAGAGAGATGTGCACTTTTGAAAATGACGGTAAACGAGGAAATAATTTACTTTGATATGATTCTCCTTCCGCTCGCACAGGTTAGGCGAAAAGATAACTTAACAGCCGCTCGCAAGGTCTCCACTGGAGCGACTAGAGCCTTCGCAAATACAATTTTTGGCAATTGATTTTACTCGGGAGATTAACGCCGTGGTTTTGGGCCGCCGCCTCGCCGTGTCGTAAAATGTAAGCGAACCTTATTCAATTAAATTTGGCGACATTATAACAATCTCAACCTCAACATTTACAACAGTTTATCTCCTCCTTACGCGACGACAGGGTTGACTTTCTTCATTACATTGTTTGATTGGCTCATCTCATTTGTATTGAATAATTTTGCATATCCCAACCGATGGATTTAGATTTTTCCTTAAATGTATTTTAACCTAATCATTCTATTTAAGTTAAGTAAGGAAAAGAGCACGAAATTAGCCGGCACATTAAAACAACAGTACGCCATTAGCCGAGTCGTATTTATCCTGTCGAAGGAAAAGGTAATGTTAGTTCAGACCGTTCCAAGGAGCCATCGGCACCCACAAATCGGATGAGAAAAAACTAACTAGAGGAACGAGGCAACAAAATCCGTGAAGTGGCGAGGCATTTTGCAAAATAAAACTGGCATTTTATATGGAAACGACTAGTATGTTGCACGAAATACGGATATTATTGAAAATTGTAGTAGAGTGCAACGTGCGCGGCGAACAATTGTTGTAATTTGCGGACAGACGAGGCAGGGCTATTTCTAATCGATTGCGATTGTGTCCAGCTCGTACGGACCAATCTACCGGTTGTTCCATAAAAGTTGCACGCCACCGATACCCTGTAGGCTCCTGTATGATACGAATTTCCCCCGTAGCCCCGTAATAGCCCATCGCTGAGCTTATTACCCGACGCCATCTATTGAGATCGGCTTTGCAGGGAAATCTCGAATAGGTTGTAGTCGGCGTTAAAGTTAATAATATCTACTCGCAGCGTGTATTCTAACTCTGCCTTTAATAATATTACACGAGAATTTTAGCAGGAATATCCTTTTATAGAGTCTTTAGCAGGGTTTCTTTTCGATATTTAAAAGGAGAGAAATATCACACTCTCATTTACACTGCGTTTTAGGAAAAATGAACAAATAATGTAGTTTAGAGCGATAAAGAAGACCATAATCATAATATATCTCAAATAGTTACATAAATTTAAATAATATTACGACAAGCATCTACTCAGATATTTTTCTCAGTGCAGTGATTATTCTTAGCCGATATGTATGATGTTGGCCTACAGAGACATATTATTCGTGGTAATTTTAAACGTTATTCCGGCGATATACATAAATCCAATACAACAATATATTTATTTAACATAGTAACAATGACAATAACATATGCATAATGAACACGTAAACCGAACATTGACTATTAATCGACTATACAAATTCCAATAGCAATACGCGAAATATTTCCATGAATGCATAAAGTTATTCTACCCATGGAAATTTCAATTTAATTTAAATTCGAATTCTTCGCGTGTTTTCTTCATATTGGTGCATAATTAAACGCTGCGTTATTTTTCTGAAAATATCCAAGTAGTTTATTCCAATAAGATAATGAGAATTATAAAAGGAAGTAAATGCTAATTAAATTGTTTCGGAGTTTGGCAGCTGTGGCGGCACTGGCAGGCAGGCGACGCCAGCTCCGTGAAAACTTTTATCCCTGATGGGACAGGAACTAAGTTGCAAGCTAAGGAAATAGCCTGCAGACGGTCACTTGACGTGTGCCTTGATAGATTACAAAATGACCATGTAATAATACACAATTAAAGTTTGCTCCAGGCACTAAAGGATGAGACACAAACGCGATATTTGCATATGTGTAAGTGCAGAGGCAGACGAACCGGATACAATTACAGGCAGTAATCCTCGCCGCTGACCAAGCGACGCATAGAAATATACGCTCTTATCCGATATAGTGGAGCTCTCTCATTATTGCGGATGGTGGACAACAATGCGCCTTTAAAGCGCAGTGTGGCGGCAAGACCCGCGTCCACCACGCGCGCTATTCACTTACAAAGTGAAGTTTACTCTCGATAATCTTTTAATCTAATACAGGAATACTAATATTTTACTCCCTAAACTTTCTTGCAGTTTTCATATCAGATTGTCTGAGTATTTGTTATATTCTGTATGTTCTATTCATACTTTTTGCACGATGCCTGCTTGAAACTATTGATGCCCAACATTTCGCTTATTTTCCAACTTGATATCAACTTTTTCGCGAATAGGCCTTTTAGCCTACAACGCTGGTCTAATTCAGTTCGTTGACTTAGTGTAATAATAGGTACTGAATGAACTATGTACTGCATACTGTATGAATGTCTTTAAAATGTTTTCCTTCGCCGTTGAATCAAGTGATAATTTTGAATATTTAATTATAATTAATAATCAAATGGACTGTGAGATAAAATTCGAAAACACAGATAGCCTTCATGAATACTTTTAAAAATAGAATCGTCGATCCAGTTGTGTAGAAGCGGTGCTCATGTGAAAACCAATACACAACCCGTAGAGTGGTTAATGCGCCGACCGTAATATCAATAAAGAGGGGCGACGAAAGGTAGCACAGGGAGGGAGCACCTGTTCTCCTCCGCCAGGTGTCGCCTTCGTGTCGACTTTCCTTCGATACTTAAAATATGGCGTGTCATCTTCTTAGCTCCGGTTACTCGTTTGTACAACGAGATTTGTTCCAGCGGCTGTTTTGTGAAAATCATTTTTGTAAACCGAACCCGTGACGTTTCCATTCATTGATTTATTTTTGTCAATAATAATTTATTCTTTCAGAATTATTACTGCGATGCATGGCGGCATCCACAGAAGGCATCGAAAGGTAAGTGGCCCTAAATTACGTGCTCGATTCCATACGGAAACATTTTTATACTAAAACTGCAATGCAATTTTTACAAAGAAATAAAAATACAAGTTTATATTTCACTTTTCCCGTATTTAAACACAAACATATGAAAAGCAATTCCTGCTGTATGGGAATCAAAACTTTTCCCCGCAATCTATTTCTATTTGTTCTCACAGTTGTCTTGTTTGCCTGTTTAAATATGTGTCAGAGATTTCTCCCTCTACAAAAAGGGTGATAAAAGCCTTCAATGTCAACACAATGTGGAAAAGTGGTCTTAAAATCTTTTTCTTTCGCGTGCCTCGCGAACGCTGGTAAAATTTTCGAATGTTAATCTAAATTCAAATTCTTTCCCGGCCGGGATCGACAATTCGACGCGTCTCTTTTATAAACCAAGAAAGTTTGTATCGCGAATGTGATATGCTTTTATTACGTCATACTAGTCCTATAATGGAGATCATAAATGTTTTTCTTCGTTCTCGATAGAATATTACATTGTGAATAAAAGTGTAAGAGAAACAAAGCATGAATAATGTTCATTACGTCGGTACAATATCAACTGTGGATTGCGAAGCAGTGCTGACATGTCATACGTAGTGACAGGAACACATGCGTCAGTGGCGGCTACGAGCCACCACAACAAGGCAGAGCCACTGGGCTTCAGTGTTCTATTTACCTATATCCACGTGTGTGTTCATCAGCTATTCAGACTAGAAATCATTTCAACACAGCAACGCTAACAGATTACCAATAACCTAACATGCCGTACAGTCACACTGAATTCGAACAGCCTATATCAAAATTTCGTGCAATGACACCCAATTAAAATATCAAAGACGAAATATAAATATTGATGTTGACTCAACTTAATCGCTTAATGCAAATGTTTAAAAATAACTCGCGATATCCAATTTAAGTTTAATTTTGAAAGCATAAATTCGGTTTAGCTCCCCGGAGCGGTGCGGGATTGAGTCGCTGACTCTCCGCAAAATTGCAGCCAACATTTTTATCCCTTTGTTTTGTAGTTGGAAATTTAAGAGAGTATCTCTCTAGTCTTTGTAATTTTGTAACTCGTTTTGATTGTCTACAGAAGAAACACAGTGTTCGATGTTCATTGTGGTTGAGGGACTCTGATGCCTATTGTAAAAGTTCCAACATTTTCTCGTTTGTTATTGAGCCCACCCTTTTGTGAATACAAACAATTTATATTATTATCAGACTACTTATTAAACAGTTATTCACAAGTATCATTTATCGTCGGTAATTTGTTTTGTTTGTACAAATATTCGCATTAAGTGTGTAAACGAGAGCAGTATACCGTGTAGAATTGGAACATGTTTGCAATTTTATTGCGCTTATTTTTTATTTGGATGCTTTTGGTATAATAAACATTACAATTTTTTTTATTAAAAATCGTAGCAATCAATCAATTATTTGCTTGTGTCACGTAGATTACATAGTTGGTAAAGTGGTTAGCTTACGAAAACTGTTATTCGTATGCCAAAAAAAACGTTCGCGTGCACTTATGTACGTAGGTAAGAAGTTTTACTTCTTTGGCGCAAAAAAAAATAGTTTAATATTTCATTCAACTCTTTCTTTGTAAAGATACAACTCTTTCTGCGTAAAAAGAATCATAAATTACTAGAAAACAAGTACCGACAAGTAACCTCGACTCGATTTTATGCACTGTAAATGTTGTTTAAAATTTTATCATTCACGATCAGTTATAATTTTAAATCACACACACACACACACATGTACATTTATAAATATTTAAGAAAAGAGATTGATATTAAGATAGTTATGAGTAGTCATGACATAGTTAACTTCATACAACTGCAACAGCTGACTTCATCATGTCGCTTTTTATCGCATACCTATTCAATGCAAATTTTTTAGATAGACTTGGATTTAAATAAAAAATATGATAAAAAAATAATTTACTAATATACCAAAGACAACGAATGTCACTTAAACCGATTATAAAATAATATTATTACCATTGATTCTCAACTTCATAATATCGCACATTAGTTTCTAAAGAGCACTTATGAGTACAAACTGAAGTAACACTAAAGCTGTTTTCTTATAAATTTACATTATGCTATATCTACGCAGAGAGTTAAACCAAATTTGAAAAAATATGATGAAAAATTTAATCCAAATTCCCATCCTCAAAAAGGTTTCCCGCGTCGTATTTTGTACTATCTAATGCTACCTTTATGAAATGTGAAATATTCTTCGTCTGCGGAAATATTTATTTGGTCAGCAGCGTTGGGTAGTCGAGAAATCAGCTTAAATGAGACGCTACAGGTTTGATTATCGCACGGATAGAAATAAGATAAGATAATTGTGTTTCTTGATGGTGATTTTACGGTAGTAATTTTGCAGAATCTATGTATTTTTTTTTAAACGTTTGTAGGTTAGGCGTTTGACCGTAATCTCACCTGATGGAAAGTGACGATATAGTCTACGATGTTACTCGCCTACCTAGAAGGGGCCTATGCACTCTAGCCAAAAAGATCCCCAAGTCATAATTTTCAGGAAACACTGATTATGGTAAGCCATTCCATTCCTTTGCCGTACGCATGACGAAGGAGGACGCAAATCGTTTTAGTGCGAACTGATGGTAAATTAACGTCATAAAGATGG
The DNA here is from genome assembly GCA_023078785.2 of Hyles euphorbiae. Taxonomy (NCBI): domain Eukaryota; kingdom Metazoa; phylum Arthropoda; class Insecta; order Lepidoptera; family Sphingidae; genus Hyles; species Hyles euphorbiae. The sequence goes on along the minus strand of CM041041.1, from coordinate 7,838,972 downwards.
TAACCAGCTGTTCTTCTTGTTGTTGTATGTATATGTAGAGACCAATTACTATTTATACAAATATAAGTGGTATATCCACACCGTTGTCAGTCATGACTCATCAAGATTGGGTAGGCTTGTCGGGGGTGGTACCACTGTCACCCAGAAGATACACTTGAAGTGTCGAATTTGCTGTCGCATTTCGTTCGGTGAGTGAGATTGTCGGGTGCCCAATACCCTGTTGCTCTTCCCATCTTTTTTTCTTCCCGCTCCTTTCCCGATTTAATGGGCCGGTAACACATCTATGATTGCATACAAGGGATGTGGGTCATTTGCGGCAGTAATCACTTAACATTAGGTGATCTGTTTCCTCATTTGCCGGACTTATTATGTAAAAAATTCCATCTCCATTTGAAATACAAGACTGCATGTGTTAGGAATATTTCTGATACAATTTTCATAACGAACGATTCTTGTTAGTTACGACATAGTAAAATCACACATGAGTTAACACTAGCAAGGTGCAGTCGCAACGTGACATTTAAATATGAATATGTCGCTGTTACTCTCATACGAGTCAGCTAATAATCTGTGATTTTTCCGCGCATCTGCGCCCGTGCTCACGGCGCGGCGTAGCATACCGCTACGAGCCGCGCGTCGTAGCAAGCAAATTCTACCTTCAACGCTTCGCAATTAAGGAGTAACTGCACAAAGAAAATCCCGTAGCACATTCACACATCGCCAATTATCGAACTTTTATTAATCTCGAACGCTCGCAGCGGAAGGAACTATAAATAAATACATGTTACACAATTGAGATTTTAGAAAGCTTAACTTTTTCGTCTCGGCGCACAGTTTTCTTGTAAACTTGGAAGGTAACAACCGAGTGACAAGTATTTGTTTGGGAGTAATTCGATTCACGGGCGACCGGTAAAGCGTTTTCTCGCAAATTGACGTCACCCTTCGAACAATAAAAAACTTCTTTCATATTTTCTACGAACAAAATGTTACTATACTTGTTCTGCCCGAATTTGATAAAATATAACATTAGATTTTCATTAGATTGTCATAAAATACTAAGGATATACGTATAGATTCGAATACGGATAAGCAATTATCGTTTGAATGGAACCAATCGTGTAGTTATTTAAGCAACTCTTTGAAATGTAATATCAACCCTCTTATAAACTTAACGAGTCATGAGCAATATTTGTGTATGTCGCGATTTTGTTATGAAATAAAATACCTTTACGTATATCTAAAACGCAGAGCCGCAAAGTTGTCAATTCATAAATAAAATAAGAAGCCGACATCAAATAAACTGGTTGGAGCGACACGAAGCAAGAACATAACCTACTTACTGATCCGCCGTATTCTATTTGCCTGTAATAATCGCGATGACAATCTCATATTACATAAAAGATTTCCCTCTTTTCGATCGAAATGCGATTTTCTCCCTCCAAAGTTATTGCCGGGTCGTCTCGAATTTTTTGCCATTGAAAATGGAGAGCTACGTTCTATGGGAAAATTTTGAATGTATGCGAATCAATTCAGGCGCCACGACAGATGCATTATACGGGTAGGTAGGCAATAACTCCGATAGGGTCGCTGCAACCAATGCTTATTTAGAATTCTAACAATCATAAACTATGTGACGATACCTTGTCAACCTCTTTATCTATGCTCAGGTAGAAATGAAACAATATCAGAGATAATTTCTTCAGTTAACACAATACACCTCAGTGCTTTATTGAGCGGATTTCGATTACAATTAACACTTAGGTTTGTTTAAAGAAATTCAACACGCTCAATTAACGTTCCGGAATAGACGCTAATTATTGCGCTGAACTTTCTTCGCGGACATTGTTCACGACGATCATAATGATTTCCAAAATACGCAACTGAACATAACTTTAAATAGATGACGCGCTGCGTAATATCAATTTACAAAGCATAATGATGTCCCACATCTATTTGAATAGAATGTTGGCATATCGCTAAACAACCCCTTATCAAATTGTGCTAATGTGCGTACACGTCCAATATGTACTCTCTAACACTATTCAAACAAAACTGGGCCGATGGGTTCGGTCTATTATGCGACATTGTTACGCGCGTACGTATGTAATGTATTATACGGGTAGACAATTCAACAAGATAACGTTAAAGTGAGCGAATTCGGCAGTCAACGCTTTTGCAGCATTAGCCTCGGGAATAAGTTTGTTCATTACGAGAGGGAACAATGCTATAGGCTCGGCGACAACGAAGGAAACGTGCGCCGACGCCGTGACAATAGGCCCGCCCGCCTTATCACGCCGGAACGCGTCGGCCGCGCCGCGCCTCTCCCGCCGCCGCGCCGCCAAAGCACCGCACCACCGCACCACCGCCGCATCCACTTGACGTATGAGCACTGAATAAATGGGAAAACTTTTAGCTGCCGTTATGGGAGAACGAACAATTGGTCATCTGTTGTGTGGGGGAACGCTTAAATGTGTGTTAATCTTGTCGACAGACGCACCATGAATACTTTTGTAATTATTAACCTTTTTCTTTTATTTTTTGTTTATATGTTCCTGTTGTTTGTTTAGAGAGAAACAAATATTTTTGTTTAGCATTATGTCACGTAGCCTGTTCTATTCATAAAACTTGTCATGTTTATGTAAGTGTTAATATGTTCGATGGGTTTTAATGTACTTATATAAAAATGCAGTGTATACCAGTTCTGCTAAACAAATAACTTAGTAGGTTTGTAAATAATTGCGGCGTGATATCCAAATTTACAGAATTAATTGAGCAACTAGAACAAGCTATTGTAGGTAGAGTAGAGAAGGCAGTCATCAAGTTGTTTGTTTACTAAGCGAGGACACTGCCTAATTAATTAATTGCCCTTCCATTCCTTAATTAAAATATAGGGCAGTGCTGTTATTTCTTTTTGTTTTAAAATTATCTTCCAACCATAAACGAGAGTGCATTCTTGTTGTCGTGCGATTAACAACACCATCCAAAGCAATTGTTATAAGACTCAACACTACTAAATATGTAGTAAAGCTTTGGTATTTTTATATGCACCCAATAACTTAAAACTAACCACAAGCATATCAAAAAAAAACTGAAGAAAGAAGACAAACAGACAAAGAAGAATCCGCACATGATTCGGGTTTCGGGACGATGAAACCGTGATTAAATAAAATGGTTCGTTGTCGACGAAACCTGCAAAATGTGCGGCGAACTACACCGCATCGAAACTGCTAAAGAACCAGTGCTTCCTACACTAGGACATTTTATACGCTATTACTATATACATTATTTTCTTTTAACAATATTTTGCTGTGGAAATTCTTAAGGAATTCCTTTGTAAAGCAGTGAATTTTTTGCACCTGATGATATTAATTATTTCGCTGATGTTTACAGCTTGACTTATATGTTATAATAGATTTTGGCCGCGATTTCGTCAGCGTGTATATTACAATAATAATGACGAAACAGCAATATATTATCGCTACAACAACATTATACTGTAAACACTACGACAACTTTGTATAAAAATAAATTATGATAAAATCAGCTTCAGTGATTTTGATTTTCACATAAAATTTTATCCCTTATTTGCTATTTTTCTAAAAGTAGTTCACGCCATAATTTTTCGTTTAAGTATAATAAGTAGTGAAATACAAATAACTTAAGTGGTTTCGATTTTATTACAACATTTCAATCCCTGTTTTATCCCATTTAGGGTTAATTAAAGGAAAAAAGTGCGAGCCACACTCGCGCACGAAGGGTTCCGTACCATCATATGTAAAAGAAACCATAAAAGTAATGTTTGTTCCTGTTTATTAAAATCAAATTAAATTTGGTCAAAAATTAAGTTTGTTGTATGGGAGCCCCCCTTAATATTTACTTTATTTTAATTTAACTATTTATTTTGAAAGGTAATATACAACTAAATATTCTGTGTCAATTTTAAGCGTCTACTTGTTACCGTTATTGATACTGAGCAAAAAAATCGAAAATAACTCTTTCATTGTAAGGGAACCACTACTGATATATTATTATTTTTTATATTTGGGATTTGTAGTTATAGCGGCAATGGAAAGACATCATTTCTGAAAGTTTCAGCTTTCTAGCTATCACAGACAGTGGAGTCTCAGTAATAGGATTCCGTTTTTACCTTTTAGGTACGGAACCCTAAGAATATACGCAGTTACTCTTATTTCTAGATGAGATGATGATAATGATAATATCTGCTAGTTTAACGGTTACAATTTTTCATACAATAGTTTCTAACCCTAGACATTGAATTTCATAAAATCCTTCCTTAGTGCTGCTCATAACACTTCAAGCCATATTTTAGCCCCTTTAGGGCTTATTTTAGATAAACAAAGTATGCAGTTAGTTTCCTTTTTAAATGATTTACTAAATTGCCAAGTTTGACAACTGTAACTCTGATGGTTTCGATTTTCCATACAACTGTTTTTAACCCTTTTCCTAAGGGGTTTAATTTCCAAAAATTTCTTCTTCGTGGTACCCTACGTCACAATAGATAACTCTGTGCAAAATTTCACGTTCCAAACTCCAGTAGTTTCGGCTGTGCTTTGATACGTCAGTCAGCAGGTTCCTCTTTTATAGATGATTATACCCTGTTAATTAAATTCTAATGTGTACTGATTGAGTGATAGCTTGTTAATCATACTTAATAGCCTCCATGGCTTAAAGAACAGATTGAAGTTAGCAGTTTATCTAGAAAATGCGGTTTTAATATCCGCAATGTGAAAAATATTTGTGTGTCGACAAATATGTGTCTCTCTTTTGGTTCTGTGTGGTGCCAACAAAAAGTCTCGTAGTTTATAAAACTCACAAAAGTACATACTAACAGTGTGAGTTTGAAAATACATGTATTTATAACCATTATTTTTTTTTATTGTATGCATTCCATTCTATACGCTCCACTACATGGGTTGGGCATTCTATTCGTATCCCATTATAATATTATATGTATGACAATATTATATTCTGGTTCATTATATAATAAATCAATGCATGAACCAAAAAAACTTTAAAAAATCATACTGTATTTCTCCTCAGCTGCATTGTTACCTAATGGTCAGTGCGTATTAAAAGCGGATTTTTTTAATTTTTTTATGTCATTTTATGAAAGGCAGCGGCGTGTGAAATACACAGCAGCTGGTTTAAAACGTCGTCATCGTTGTCAACGTGAGTTAACTATTCACGTACGTGTTGTATGTTTTTACTTTATTTTGAATGTGCAAGTGCTTTTTAATTTGACAGGTGAATGAACACGCCTTACTACCAATCTATTGTGTTGTAAAAGTATCGAAATTGAACGAGCGCTGTCCATTTGGAGTGTATATGAGAACTGACAATAACCGCCGGCCCATTCGTTTCTCGCTCTATGAATATCCAAATGATTTTTTCACAGTTTCATTGCATTTCGAGCGGTGGCATTTCCAGGCTATGATTTTTGAACACGCCATTGTAAATCGTCGATGTGGAGCCGGTAACGGCGATAAGTTAATTACACGAGTTATCTGACATTTTGTTAAAGCTGTTCATTTATTTCGGAATGGTATAGCTGAGGTTTTCAACGGATTTTATTAACACCTTTACTGTTTTATAACATGCTGTTCTGATGAACTTCGAATCTATTTGAATGTAATTATGGTTTCGAGTTAACTTTTATTGTTAAATGTTTACTGACGAGCGCCGCATATAATATAATGGCTGCAATAATAATTTATAATAAGCTCTGGTTTACCTTAACACTAATCAATTCCCTAGACATAATGAAAATCTTGACATAAAGTATTAACAGTATTAAATTATTCATTTGAGCTCATGACATAAAAATGTTGAAACACAAGACTTTAAAAAAATTACAAGATAGAGCTTGCAAGGTTGTATCTCATTGTTGTCATGCGTGCTACTATGTAGTTAAGCATTGCTGTTTTTTTAAATATAGTTTACCTTAAATGTTTTTACAACACTACCCCGTTTATGTTTTGCCCTGTTTTTTTCAGTTCTTATCTACATAGTATTATTGATAATTTGATAGAATTTGCAGCGAATCAGTGGTGAAACCGAGAGATTTTAGCTAGTAAATTGAAAACATTAAACGTAATGAAATGCAAGTTAGTGCGCTTCATCAAATATCTTTACACTCTGTAATAAAATTATATATTTGAATTCAGACCAGGGGTTGTTAAAATGCAAAAGTGGGACAAAATGCTTCGAGATAAGGAAGGTCAACGGTCGGTTTTTTTGAGACTTGACCTGGGTATTACGATTTCTTTGTATTACATAAATTTATACTGAAATGTCTGTATACATAAGCATTATGGTTTCTTAGATTTACGCGAATATTGAAATAAAACTATTATTTACGGATTTAATTGACTGGACTGGACACTTCGCCCCGTGACCACGAAATTGTAGCCAGAGTAACTACTGGACATATTGCTACTTTACATCTTATGTCTCAGGATGGCGAGCGCAGTGGAATGCCAAACATTGCTTTGTAATTCAAGGTTTTTTTGTTTTGTTGCTGTTGTATTTTTGTATCGCTAACCTTAAACTAAATTCACTTGATCCGATTTAATTTTATTTAACAAACTAGAGTGCAACTGTATTCTTCAGTGGAAAGTAATAATTTTAAATCTTTAATCTCACTGACGTCGAAAAAAGTCAAAAAAAGATTAAAATATTTAAACTTAAACTCGCTTCCATTTGCATGACCACATTTTACGTCTCATATTTTTGATAAAAAATATTATTTTGGCGAGGGTAGTTACTATAGTTTTATTGTGTCATCTTTCTGGGGTAGGGTACAGTTTGTCGTGAACGCTTGCGAAAATATGACGCGTACTCCGTTAGTGCGCAGGAGTTTTTAAATAATTTATATTGTTTTGTGGAAAATATAATGCAAGTGGTACAACGATCATTGTTATTGTCGGCGTCATGCAGCCAGCTACAAGAGCGAGATTCAGGTGAGTGATATTGATGTACTAAATTATTATTACAATCTATATTTTATTGTATTTATGGTTTTTTGCGCCATACACAAAACTAGTTACATAAAATAAATAACATGATAAAAAAGTACAAAAGGCGGCTTTATCGCACCGAGCAATCTCTTCCAGGCAACTTATATAACTTTATCTTTTGTTACTTATCATTATTATCTTTGAAGGTGAATGAAAAAATAGTGGGGAAATCTTTTATACTATAGCGAATTTTTTAAAAAAATCTATGGTTTGTAAAGTCCGCCAACCCGCACTAGACCAGCGTGGTGGGCTATACGAACTAACCACTCTCCATTGTACTCTTGATACTAGAGGAGGCTCGTGCCTAGCAGTGGGACGTATATGATCTGATACAAATACAATTATTTTCTTACTGTATCTGCGGTTTTATGTACAATTTTAAATAATAGATTGTCCAGGCCTGCCGAAGTACATGAAATAAATGATATTATATTTGATTTAAAAATATTTCTATTTATACTATCAAAATAACATAATACCGATAAATATACATTAAATCAAAAATAAGGCAATAGGCAGTATTCGTCTCGGTGCAGATATGTTTTGACTCCACTTTAAACTAGATACGTATTATATTCAAACTTTTGTATGGCTGAACTCGAATTATGTAGTCCTTTTCATCCCTCTCCATCCAGGTTTATCCCATCCTATCTGATTCCTTTTCATTCTATTACATCCCGTTTTATATCCCATCGCTTTTGACAGCCTTCCTTTGCACAATTGTTTGGCCGGACTTTAGTTCAGGGCAGCACGAGTTGAGGGCTAAAAGTGATCACAGGTGATAGGGATTGAGTTTCTGATTACAACGTTATCACTCCTATTCAAAGGAAATGAATAGTTTTTGAGAAATTAATATAAATAGTTCCTAACTTCAAATCACATAATGGGTAAAACGGAACGTTTTTATGGGCGATTTACAAACAAATGATCAGTACTAAGTCAAATATGTAGTCTAAGGTGTAAAAATCAGTGAAACGGAACGTAAAAAACCTTAAAAACTATGTGAGTTGATTCAGGTGTCAATGTCAACAAAAAATTAAGAATGTTTTGTTGATGGTTTTTGGCGGATTTCGTATTGATTTGTTTGTGTTTTGTTGTGTTATAATATGTTTTATAAAGCCTTAGAAATTATGTTCAGAAGGAAGTTAGTGCACCCAGTTTATGAATCGGTTAGGTCGAAACTGCTCCAAAACCGACTCAGGGCATCCCGACTTCACGTAGTCTTTTGGCTACCAACCCTAGAGTGTATATAAAAGCCGGAGGCGCCAGGGCGAAGGGGCTGCACTTCCCGCAGCACCGGAGACGTTGCAGAAGCAAATTTGTATTGAGAACAAGTGTTTTTGTAGGTTAGGTTACTTAAATTGATATATCTCAGGAATGGTGCATTACCTTTTCACGAGAGTGGTACCAGGTGAGATGGGACACTCCCTCTCCCCCCTTCCACACCCCGCACCCCACCACATCGTGCTACCCTATTCTAAATTTTACCTCACAGGTATTTGTTACGAGTTTTGGTTTCTGCGAGAGGGTAAAGTCTATCGTAATATCTGAAATTCATTACATAATATTATACATCTTATATTTCAATGGGGGGCAGTACTACATAATATTTGATTGTTATCTCTATTTATTTATAGGATGCAATCCTCTCCCAAGTGGGCCCATCTCATCTGTCCCTCTTTCTTATGACTTATCCTATTCTTTCATATGTAACTTGGCTATGAGTGGCAACTAAAATATATTTTCCGATATTGCTGTAATCTTATTATTTTATAAGTAAGATCAGATTTTTCCGGTTAATTTTCCAAAAATGATCTCCCATAAACTCCTTAATTAGATTATCACAATAATTTGATTACTAAATTGGTCCCGGTATTCTAAAGGTTTTCTTTAGCCACTTATTTATATTTATAAAGATGTCTTAAAGGCATGCAGGTTTGCTCACATTATTTAATATGATCAGCATAATTAATTGATGGTAATTAGACATTCAAAAATATGTGCCCTAAAAACCTATACTAAATTTTAATAGTGACTGATATGCTAGTATCCCAAACGCTCGATATGATCACAATTCTATTGCTCCTTTCTATACAAGGTGTAGGCAGAGATTTCACTAGTAATATCGACAATTCGTTGAGTTAATTTTATTTTAATGACTACGAGCCGCACGCTGGGCATAAATAATAATTTCGAGTAACATATTATGTCACAGTTTAGTATTGTGCTTATGTCAATTATAAAATTATGAACTCGAAAAACTCACACATGTCACGTCATTCCTGACGTGACATGTGTGAGTTTTTTAAAGCAAATTTAAAGCATTACTTTACAATAGTAAATCTTAACAACCACATGTAGGATTAGATAACTTCAATTAGCCATTGATTTTTTTACAGATGTATGATGGGAGATCTTGTGATGTTTAAGACTAGACTAGAGAAGATATAAGTAATGATATAAGTAGCATGATATGATATATGTAAAAAAAACATTAAAATGTTAAGTTCCCGATTCACAGATCCATGGATCCAACTATGAAGAAGTTTAAAGAAAATTAATAACCATTCTTTAAATGTGCATTGATTCTCAAATTCATCCAAGACCTTCGTAAAACATCTACTAATGAGTCTGCAAATAAAGCTTCTCGCCAAGCCAATCAGACCTCTCGTTTAGCTGCTGCGATGATACCGACAGACAGTCAAACAAAGGTTAATAGCAATGCGGTGTACATGTTTTTGACCTTGACAAAACTCATCTCGTGCCGTATGGGGTTGCAGATGTTGATGATGAGATTAACAACATGCGCGTTTGCCCTCTATATTAAAAAAAAACTTTCATGCCGAATGGTAATATATACAATGTTATTTACAGCACCATTCCTACTTTTACACTAGTATCAAAAATTACTGAATAAAATGCATCTGAAAAATTCAATTCAATCATTATGTTAGGATTTTCAGGTTTTATTACATCAGCCACCTAATGCAAAATGAAAGTATCATAATATGCGCTACTATGAGTACCAGTCGAGTTTTAGCGTAGTACAACTTCTTCTAATGATATGGGCTATGACTTAGAATACCATTCTATCCCTTGTCGAGTTTTTCGAAATGACTTAAGAAAGAACCAAGTTCATAAAATAATGAAGCAATCAATTGAGTCGACTGTAACTGTAATTTGATTGCTCCTGTCATGTCGGATATTTATTTAATTTAGAATAATTATGATCATCATAAATGTAAGAAAGAATGTGAATTTATTAGTGCTGCGTAAACTATATATTATTTTATGAAATCAAATACGGTTTCATAATTACATAACTTAACAGCGGTTGAGCCCGGTTGAGCCCGAGTGCGGATACATCTTTCAAAATGGCAGCCATAATGTTGAATTCCGAGTATCAATTTAGAATATTGACCAATCGACCACGACAAAGTAATAAATATTCCTCGTATTTGCTAGAAATGTCACTACTGCTCTCCTATATGTAATAGCGAGGTGATATATAGAATATAGTATTTGTCAATAAATGCACTATGCAATACTGAATATTGTTTTTTCGAATCGGGCAATCGGTTCCTTAGATTAGCGCGTTAAAACAAAGAAACAAACATTCAAACTCCTCAGTTTTATAATAGTATGGCTTGAAAACAATTTATTATTTTAATTATTTGACCAGACCATTTGACCGGAGGACTTCCCACGTTACGTTTACAAAGACACGGTCTCTACTCTAGAACCCGCGTATGGTTTTCTGTTCTGCGACATATGGTGGTGGGACAACTTGCACAAGAGGGCCGGCAGCGACTAGATGCATAAAGTAGCAGACCGTGCTCTGTTGAGTGCCCTGGGTGCGGACAAGATCCAGTAATGGACTGCAATGGTCTGATGATGATACTCAACATCTAAGTGTTTAATAAATGACAAAGAAATGTGGAGAACGTATATTTATTACATAAGTGATTTACAAAATGGACAAGTCAGGAGTAGCAATCGATGCACATGCATGAAATCATGTACAAATGTAAAAGAGAATTATTTTTATACTGTAACAAGCAGAGTTACAATACAGTTACCAAATTGCATCTGATATTGTAGTGTATCCAAGAGTATTCACCTATACGAAATATCTATATTTTTTCGATTAAACAATAACGCCGGCCAATCAGGGCTATATCTTTTGATTGCCTCTATGTTTTGACAGCCTCCGTGGCGCAGTTGGTTAGACGCCGCCTGTGAAACGAGAGGCCGCGGGTTCGATCCCCGCACCGAGAGAAATTTTTGTGCGGCCCACAAATATTTCTTCCGTGTCTGGGTGTTTGTGAGACCGAAAAATCTCTCGTAGTTCCTGATACTCACGACACAAGACTCGATCTTAATGTGGGGTCAGGACTATTTATGTGACTGTTGGGTGTTATTTATTGTTATTTATTATTTATGTATTGTCGGGATATTGTCGTAGCCTGTGTTATTCTTTGCCGATCTCTCTGAGTCTTTGTTCAGCCACAGTAAGTCCATGATTGAATTATATTATATGATTATTATTTGCCTACCTTCGGATATAGATATGTATATTTATGTATTTAAGCGGACTAAATTAATAAGCCTAGTTTATAACTAAGTTTATTAACTATGATGGCTCACGCTACGGGCTAAGTTCGGACACTGAAATGAGCATGACATACTCAAACAGCAATTAAAAGTTAAAACTGTATCAGGCTATATTAATTATCAATTATTTTGTCTTCTTCGCTCAAACTTAATTCAAAAGTCATCCGAAAGGGACCGAAAATACGAAAACTAAAATAGGTTTAAAACATTCTATGCACAAGCATAGTGATGAAGTTCATATTATTTATTGGTGATAAGTCCTGCGATATTTATTTATAGGTATTTTATTTACGAAAAGTACCAAATACATCAACACAATTAATCCCCCATAATAAAATAATAAATAATTCTAAATCTCCCCAAAAGAAATGAAGACTTAAAAATAATATTGTTAAGCCAAATATCCAATCTTGTAAATAAAACTTAATACCGATTATTATGTAGGTATGTAAGAACATTCCATCCATGTTAAATGGTCAATGTTTCAGCAGCGGCAAGTCACCGAATTAACTGTTTTATTTTTTTTCAAAATGGTTGTTTTGTAGTAACCATCACTTAATTCATCACTTTATTATATAAGATCCAATTACTGGTTAGGTAAATTATAATTAGCTTGAACTATAAAATAATATTAGTATTATGAGTGCGTGGTGGCCTGTTGGTAAACGGACTAGTCGCGGCTGCCAACATGTTCTCGGTGGTCGCGGGTTCGAATCCCAGGGCACACCTCTGACTTTTCGGAGTCATGTGTGTATTGATAGTCAATCACCACGCACTAAAACGGTGAAGGAAAACATCGTGAGGAAACCTGCATACCATAGCGATTCATAAGAATTTATATGGTATGTAAGTCCGCCAACCCGCACTAGGCCAGCGTGGTGGACTATATGGCCTAACCATTCTCAATCGTACTCTCGATTGTAGAGTAGGCCCGTGCCCTGCAGTGGGACGTATATGGGCTGATACAGACAGATAAAATAATATTATATGTCAGACTCTTCGTTGATCAGAAAGGCAGAATTAATGTTGCTATTCGGAAGTATATAAAAATATAAATTGGCCATAAAGAATTCATATGTACCTTTTACAATAAAAGTACTAAATATTCCTAGCTTTTTTTTATCCATAATTGGAGTTGTATAATGTCTGATACATGGATTATAGCAACCCGAATACTTTTTCCGAGAAAAACTTTACCTTTTATATTTATTAAATTTAATACGTATATGGGTACTGGAAATGGATACTTAGGAATAATGCAATATCTTAATGTTTCTTGGCTGTCTTTTAGTTACCAAATAACTATTAATCTCTATTATTTATTAGGTAAATTGATATGCATAAAGTTCAGTATAATGTTTATGTAGTAATAAAATCTACTGCATCGCATTACATCTCAGGATAGATTAGCAGAGAATGCCAAATGTTTGTTTATCTAATTATTTATATTCCTACACCCTTTATATACTCTTATAAATTAAAGACATATATAGAAATATATAATAAACTAATATATATTAATTCAAGTGATTTCAAGTGCGTGGTAGCTTACATGCTTCTGGTGGTCGCGGGGCATTCCTCTGACTTTTTCTTTGATAGTCAGTCAGGAAAACATCATAAGGAAAACCTGCATGTCGTAGCCATTTGTAATAATTCTATGGCATGTAAAGTCAGCCAACTATGCCGGCACTAGGCCAGCATGGTGCACTGTATTTACTAACCCCGCTCAATCACTTTGGGTTGTGCCGGTGCCCTGCATTGGGACGTATATGGACCGATACATATTGATACAGCGATTTCAATGATTTCACTCATAAACGATTTTACTTTTACATACACATCTGTATCTGTATCAGCCCATATACGTCCCACTGCAGGGCACGGGCCTACTCTACAATCGAGAATAGGATTGAGAGTGGTTAGGCCATATAGTCCACCACGCTGGCCTAGTGCGGGTTGGCGGACTTACATACCATAGAAATTTTTATAAATCGCTATTATTTACATACACATGTAAATGTTTATTTTAAACTAAAGCTTCACCAAAGTACTAAATAAGTAATCTATCACTAATCTGGGTTAGTGTTTCTACAGGCATCGGGTCTTCATTCAAGATGCCTAAATGTCTAATAATAAAATAAAACTAATTTTAGGGATTTTATCGCCGATTTGGTTTAAAATTTTCATTATTTAACTTACTGAATGATGTTTTGATCACTTCTTTAGTGGTCACAGAGACGGACTGAGATATTTATTAGTCATCCGCTCAGTTAATGTTACAATTTAACTACCTTTATTTTGCAATTATAAAATGAAATTAATTTTATTTCGATGTGTAACATTTGTTTAAATCTAAGAAAACTTTAGTGGTGAAATTTATCTTATTGACTACATTGTATCACCTTACTACGTGTATTCAAAAATCATGCTACACTTCAGTAGTTAAAGCTCAAAAGGAATAACTATTTTACCAACAGATACTGCAAAGCGTCTGTATTATTGAAGAAAATAATCTGAGCTAAAGTGATAAAGAAATATTGACATATTAACGAATAGATAAATAAGCGTATAATAATAGCAAGCTTGCGGCATGAGCGGACATCGCAGATGACACGTACGGCATTACCAAATCAATTGTGAGCTACCAATACTCCATGAATCAATTACGCATACCTAATTGGCGTATTATTAGATGATAAGTCTGTCCAATAGGTAACTATCCATCCTCTTAGAATGACAAATGGGATATGGCCGAGGCTTGTAGTTGCTAGTAATAATAGCTCCATATCAATGCAGATCACTATAAATGGCGATTATTAGCCTCCGTCCAACGGGATCATCAATCGCATTCACTACGACGCATTGTATCCAGATGCCTATTACATCTCGGTGCGCACCGCCATTACCAAAACATATGTTCAACTCACGATTAAAACCCGTCAAATTATAAATAAATCCTGAATTCATGCGAAATATCTTTAAGTTGCAAAAAATAAAAATAAAACTATTAAAATGTTTCCCTGGATTCATGCAAGTTCATACATTCAGCAAATTCGAAGCAATTTTGAGCACTTAACGTTTTTAAAATAGTAATAAAAATGTAATTATTCGGCGGCAATGAATAGCAGTAGTATTCATATTCAACGGATGGGCGTAAGTTATTCTGTGAATAGGGTGCAATGGCTGCAGGCGCACGTGTGTACTACATCATCTGATTCAGCAGCGATAGGCTGAATGCGGAGCATGCCGTCGTCCAATTTCGCGCGCTAAATTGTTCATAACGGAAGTTCATATCCGGACGTCGGGCCGCCCTGCGCTTCAGGCGAGATTAGGCGGTAATTACCATTTCCTATGACACAGGACGCAGACAACGTTCGCGAAGAAGCGGTTCCTCCTCAGAAACGTTCCGCATTCGACGCCGCCGGAGGAAGGAAAAATTGCCACAACAATGACCTAACTTCCACCGTTATTGGATTCTTAATTATTTGTTGTTTTCATTTATTCGCTTTCTATACACGGTTTTGAACGGCATAATAAAAGCGACAAAAGGGAAGACATCGGGGGCGGTATTGGCAAGCCAAATATTGTTATAAATTGAGTGTATACCATTACCGAGTAGGAAAAACTGATTAGGCAGGAATCGAGTGAAAGGCAGCGCGGCGCTGAAAGGAGTTGCGTTATTGTGCGGCGCGCGCGCCTCTCGCTGCCCGCGCCTCGCCGTGCCGCGCCGTCGATATGATTGAATAAGCGAGCACGGCGCTCCCTAATGAAACATATTGAACGTGTATCGAATCACTTAGGCGCGCCGGTGCGCTCCTGCACTCGCTTTTTGAGCCATGTCAACAAGCTGTAGGTGAACCCTATAAATAACATTACGGTCGAGTCCCGTTTTAACAGAGACAATAAATTGAATTAACTCCACCAACATTGAATATCAAAGGAGAGTGAATTTTTTTCATTTTTATTTTACGAAACATAATTTCACGCAGCATCAGCGCGCCTTTCTTTGTTCCGCTTAGAAAATATTTCCACAACGCTGTGCCATTAATGACCGCGACAAGGAGAATCCTAATTAATTCATTAATGTCATTATAATTACGACATTTCTGGCATTTAAAGTATATTACATTGTTTATAGAGCCTCCCTAAATTTCCATCATATTTGAAAGAACATGCCTAAGTTTTTTTTTTTTAATTCGGGCGAAGCTTTTAAATATTATGTTTTATTCGTTTTAGTGCCTTGCATTTGGTCGATACTATTATTAATTTAGATATAAAACTCTTCATCAATTAATTTAATTACATAGTCCAAAATTAGTTAGCGTAATTCGTTAGTGTGTAGTTTTATTGTACAATGGTCAATATCATAAGGCTATATAATAGTGATATTATTTTGCTTAAATTAATACGCTGTGAATTAACAGAAGTAACTTTTACGAATCGCAGAATTTGTACCTTTTAATTAAGTGTGACAATGTGTATAGTAACTATCACTATAACAAGTAGGTGTTGCCTGAGTGCAATATTCATATATGCCACCCACGTTGAGTGCTTTTAGAACTTATTCCACCCCAATATTACGTCACAGATGAATTTTATTAGATTAGCAGTCTTTCTAAACTTGAAAATACACTTCTCATTAGTAAAACCGAAACACTGCAAGGTATTTATTATTATTACAAAAATGTGTATATTTAGGAATATGTGTCAAATGTCGTTTAATAGTGATTATTGTGAGGTTTGATGTTAAAAATTCAAATTATATTAATCCACATTTTTCTGGGGATCCTTACTAAATATCAACTTGCAAGATGCTCCGATTTTTCTAATGAGGAGTATAATAATACAGTTGTGACGTAATAATAGAATTGCTACTTTGAAATATTGCAGTATTATTTATAAACAGTTTTAAAACCTATTTTAGCTATCGAATGTTCTGTCTCTTTCAAACGATTTTTAAATTCAAGTTGAGCGAAGAAGACAAAACATAACGGTTTTAGGCCGTTAGTCTCTAAATAGGATCGGGTTAGGAGGATAGAGTATTTTGTTGCGTAAAACATATTGAGACTCAACATTTTTCGTGCCAAAAGTTGTCAATACAGTACGCATTGGTATCTCGAAAATGTTTTTCACCTAAGCTGCAAGTAATCTTGACAACTAGAAAAAATATACTTCAATTTTGATACTTTAATTAATGTTATATCAAGCTATTTCCTTTTTTATTTAATATGAGTTTTACTTTTAAGAAATAAAATATATTTTTCGGTCTTTTTGCGATGCATTTTCAATCACGTTTCAGTATCGGCTTCTGGCAGGGTGACAGTGCGCCTGTGACGTGTTCGCGAGACAAACACTGCGCCCGACACCAAAGCTCTTTGAGCACACCATTGACCCTAAATACTAGCTGGAAAAACCCGCACCTTTGTAAGGTTACATCGGCTACCCAGTAGACTCGTGTTCACTTCAAACGAAATCTGAAAAGATTTCGAATAACCGAATTTCACATCGAATACGAGGAAATAGTAAATCCATTCCTTATGATAGTAATAAGAGATAAGTTTATGAGGTATTGGTATTGGTATTCACAAATTAGTATCGTAATAATCTGTTTGTATTCTGTATCAGCCCATATACGTCCCACTGCAGGGCCCTAGGCCTCTTCTACAATCTTATGTACGATTGAGAGTGGGAATTTTAATAATAGATGATTTTATTTTGTTTTACGTGACACTATTTCTTAGAATAATGAATATTTTTATTTATTGATTTATTTATTATAATTATTTTTTAATTGCTATTTTTCAAATCCTCTTATTTACGAGTTTGAAATAGGTTATGTTGTAATCAATATTTATATTGGTAAGTGAAGTTGGAGAGAAATGAGCTATTCAGATAGTTCCACAGCTTACGCTGATTAAACCTCGGCCAATACAATGAAACAATGCGAGAACGAATTGTTACAAAAATTCACCACTATTTTAGACGGCTTGAAAAGAAAAACCAAGACAAATTACTCTCTTTTAAGCATTAAAATAAAAGACAGCTATACTTTAACTACTTGGAAATATATAATTACTTTAGGCATTGCGTTAATTTTTATTTAATTGCGCATAATTACTTCAAATGCATTTCTCGTTGTCCTGAAAATCATATTCACTACGAAATTTCAATGCAGAAAAGTCTATAGTTCTACGTACTTGGATCGTGCTTTATAAATTGATCGCACAATTAGCGTGTGAATGACAGACGTGATTATGTATCGCCGAAATTCAGTTACCGGACCAGAGTACATAGTGGCTACTCGCGAATTTACAATGTGAGAATTGTTTAAAAGTTTACATTGTATAAAATACTTCGTATTGAAGTACACATAGGTTACAATGAGACCTGAAGGCACTAACGTGAGTTTTTCATTGTTGTTTTATTCATTCTTATGTAATGTAAAAACTAATTATTTGGTTTATTTTCAAAATACACAGTCATATTTTTAAAGGCTTGTAGTTATTTTATAAATTTATTAAAGTACGTAACGTCAATAATTTATTTTTAAAACATAATTTGACCACTTTAATAAGTTCTATACACGGGTTGTAGCTAATTAAAGAAATCTTGACGCATGCTTTCTTTTTATATTTTCATGTGGCGTATATTATTTTTTGAATAGATACAACAAAAGTGGTTGGTGTCAGTAACATGTAGAATATATTATATTAGAATTAGCTTTTTTATGATGATAGTAAATTCAAAATCTCAATTCTGGTACTTAATCCCTAATAATTATTTCGTCAATAACCTACAGAAGAGTAGGTTTTATTCAGATACATTTTTTATATTAGAATCCAAACAAAAACCTTCTGTTATACAATATATTTACTGGAAAGCAATACCAATTTTTGAGTATTCCATTTTTTTACATCTCACGTATCTCAGAGCAACGTCACAACTGGCGCCTGATGGGCATTATTCTACTTCAATTATTTTGCGAATAGTTTTGTTTACAAAAATGCTTTCATACAATGTGTGAGTGACAGCGGTAACCGGAAAACAGATAAACTGTCTGAATGCGTTCGCACATCATTCCATTTGCCGAAACACGAGTTATGTACTCGTATGTGCCCTATACCATATAACATATAAATTATTACTATTTAGATTCGTAATTATGTAGTCTAAAATGCATGTAAAATATTTTAATAAAGTAGTTGTAAAAGTAAGCATGAATACGTATAATAACAATTTATCAAAATACTTGACGTATTTTAGTATTCTGTAACAAAATATTCAATGATTTTAAGATTAATACTAAAATATTGATAAGATTCATATTATAGCAGATTAAGTTTGTTTCTATTAATTCACACTTTAAGTAGACAATATATTTGTTGATATCTTCATTACAAATTAAAAATTAATCAATCACAAACCTTTACTTTTTTTTGAGAATTATATATAGCTTTACGTAATTTACTCTTATCATTTTCTTACATTTATCAATCGTTTTAAAGAAAAACTTAGTTACAAGACCGCCACCTAAAATTCGTAAATTTTATTTTTTCCTATATCTATAAAGTAAAACGAAAATAATCAAAACAAATACCTGTGTCATAAAAAACGTACACGGATTGTAATTTTAGTGCAAAAATCAAAGATTATATTTGAATTTACACCGATTTAATAACAGTGGACAGGATTTTCAGAACATAACAGACGTAAGGCAAAATCTTTCTATGATTAAAATTGTTATACCATAAACAGATCAATTGGTGATATAAATATTTTTTTAAACCTAGCTTTTTTACCAAATTGACAAATTTAGTGTTTTGTTACGTTACAAATTAAGAAAAGTATCAATTGTACAGTCGTTATGAAAAATGTAGATACATATTCTACATACAATATAAAAACCTTTGTAATATACAAATTCAGATTAATTAGCCGCTTCTTTGTTCAATGGTTAAAACTGATAATCAGAATAAAATATTTATAAAAATTAATATAAGTAAATTACAGACCTGTATGCTAAAATTAGCAATTATTATGCCATCAGTATAAAAAACAAGTTGAAAATATGCGATAAAATATCAGTAAAATTCTATTCTTTTTAAAAATTACTTACTGTAAAGTGAAAGAGCATTACGGACACCAATGGGCCTAACATAATGATATAATTTATTATCATATATATTTATATGTACTACGCAAGTGAATACCTATATTGTTATGGTAGTATATAATAAAATGGCAAAATCCCGTAAATTTCGGCATTTTTTTATTAATCAAATGTTTATTTAAGGTGCGACCGCAAATCCCTCAAGTATACGAGTAAAACACAAATGTTCTTTTACATAGTAATACAATATACATCCGAAGTAACAGCATAATAAAAACGCAATTTTATAAAGCATCTAACAAATAATATAAACAACTCTACACGTATGTATGTATGTACAACAGAAGTAAATGATGCAAATGAAAAGGGATCACGACACGAGGCGTTAATAAGTGCAAAGCGTTCTACCTGCGCACTTCTTTATACATATTTAGCTATGTTGCCACAAAAATATTATTTTGAGAGCCACATCTATACATAAAATATCGGATTTTATCGGTTTAGGAGAAAATCGCGGAGATAGCAACTTGTTTATCGATCGAATATTCAAACCAACTTTTTTTGTAGTTGGTAAAAAAATGGAGTAATAGCTCCATGAAAATTTTCGTGGTTGCCATCTGTCCTCCCACTGTAACTGAAGTATTCCAGGATTCTGCGTTAACACTATGATGACATCCGCTAGAAGATTATGAGTTCTCGCAATATGAAGACGTTGGCCCGAAATTGTGAGCAAGGTATAAGGAGTATCTAGGTTCAGCAAAACTATCTATACGACGTCAATGCGTTTGCGATCTTTGATGAGCTTTTAGTGTCCAAATTTCAACTCCATTCTTACTAGAAGTGTGGCCATTTCAGACTCATTTTGCATTTTCTGCAATAAAATATAAATAAATAAATACACCCAACAGTTACATACACAGTCTTGATTCCACATTAAGATCAATTAAGTCTTGTGTCGTGGGTATCAGAAACTACGAAAGACTTTTCAGTCTCACTAACACCCAGACTCTAGACAAATACTTGTGGACCTCACAAATAATAAAATAAAAATTCATTATTAGTTATCCCGAAACAAAACTATTCTTATTTGTTTTTACTCTTTATTGTACATCAAAAAAAAATGTTACCGGCCAAATCCGATTTCAGGACAAACCAGTTTCGCCTAGGCCGAACCAGTGTAACTTACATATACATTTATTTCCTACGAATTGTATGCGATTCCGAGATGATGCTAGGAAATACATAAAAAAATAATGCTTTTGTATATAAAGTAAATAAAATGCGCCAATACACTGGGTGACAAAATAATCGAACGCAACGAAGAACTCGTTAGATTAGGTTAGGTTAGTTTATTTCCATTTTTCAATTTTATCCATTTTTGTTCTTGTATAAAATATTACAATCCTAATGTAACCCAACAATCGCTTTGTCTCGACCTGTAAATTCATAATCTTTGACATCCAAAACACCTGATTTTAGTATCAATAACTGGTTTATCCTATCATTAATAAGATGAACTAGTTTGGCCTAGGCGACACTAATTTATCATAAAATCGGGTTGGCCTGTAACATAACTACAAAACAAAATACAACCGAAATGCACAGTACCACTGGCGGCTAGCCTACTAATAATATAATTATATATTTGTTACATCTTCACGATCAAACAGCTGGACCAATTTTGATGAAATTTAGCATGGAGCTAGCTGACACCCTGGTTTAATACATATGCTACTTTTATCACGACAAAATGTAGTTTTTTTTTCCGTGGGATGTGCAAGGAATACAAATATATTCGACACTCTGAAACTCAACGGTATGGGATAGGCCTGGTTCCTATATTTTTAAAGTGGTCTGAAAAAGTACTTGCACCCGAGCGAAGTTGGGCAGGATAGCAGTATGCATATATATTAATTCCTATATTAGTAAATATTCAATATTATTCATTTTAATTCATTGCTCTGAATAAAATTATTCAATTAATATTATTTCTAATGTTACATCAATAAATCCGTAATATTCAGAAGCGAAATACGTGAGAACCATCAACGGATTACTAATGGATTATATGTTAGTAGTGGCCATTGGAAATTCCATGTAAAATGCAATCCGAATATTTCCAGTAATATCAACTCGGCGACTTACCAAATAATAGATAACAAGGAATGCAAAAAGTTATTGTTTTTTTTTATTGCATTGAATGACGAGACGAGCAAGCCGTTCGCCTGATGGTAAGCGATACGAACGCTCATGAACAGTAGTAACATTCCACTGCGCTCGCCATCCTGAGACATAAGATGTTAAGTCTCAATACGTCCAGTAGTTGCTCTGGCTACAATGTCCTTCAATCCGAAACACAACAGTGCATTTAAGCAGTGTTGTTTCACGGGAGAAATAGACATTGCGGTGGTACCTACCCAGATGGCCTCTCACATATGAGAGACCTACCACCAGTCAACTACTACTTTAACTATTACCAGTATAACTATTACTTTATTATATAATACATTTACATTTAATGTTGATACTTCAATGTATACCCGTTTACTAGAATTGACTTTTTCAATTGTCGACTCAGTCACGGGGTAGTGGTTCGATGATATATCACATTTGGTTTTGGTTCTTAACAGGTTGTGTAATAAATAGTGTTTATTGAATAAATATTATATATTGTATACGTAGCGTTCATACAGGAAGATAAAAATTGCCTCACAGTAACAAACATTCCTTAGGACATGGATATAACAAGATAAATATTCGCCCCTGAAAATATAAACAAATGCGAAATATTTAATTAAAAAATAGAAGTATAATATTTATTTCTAAACTATACTAAAATCCCCAAAATTGTGAATAATATAATTTAAGTTTTCAATTTCTTTTAAAATACTACAGAATCCCTCACGCAATGACTTCCTGTATAATAATGTTTAAAGCATACGGTTGTAATAATTATTAGAATATTTTAAAAAGGTTTGTAGATAACGATTGAAAATAAAAAGCTGTTTACTGACACAAGTGTATATTTTAAATACAGTACCTAGGCTAGAAAGAAAAATATGATATCAAAATTAGAACACAAACATTTTTCTACTCTCAAATGTTTAAAAACTACAATGGAGTTTACATTTCACCAACACTTACAAATCAATCTTTCGATTCTTATGAGACCTATGTGTCTTTATTTTTACTATTCAACATAAATTACCACTTTTATTTTCTTCTTTTACGATGTATTCTATGATTTTTGATTGTCTGGAAGAGATGGCTCATAGTGATAAGACTGCCAATTGTTCATTTGTAAGATTTCTATGTCTCTTTTTTCTGTAATTTGTAGTGTCCAATAAATGTTGTGTATCAGTATCTATTAACAACAAAATGTGTTCACAAAACAATTTGAATTATCGAATAACGTAAACGCATAAGAAATAGCATTAACCGACTTCCAGATACGAAATTGCAATAGTGAAATGAGTCAATAAATGGCGGCACGTGACCACGGGCTGCGGTCGGACCTGTGGCGAGCAGGCATATACATGCGCCATGCTTACCACTTTCAATGAAAATGGCACAATTAGCTGTGATAAACATTTAATGTGTGTATACTTATTCTTTGAAAATTAAACATTTCTTAAATTAGAGCTCTGAATATGATCGAATGGAAGCAGAGGGGAGCCATTTGCACTTGCATTTTTTAAATATTTATTGTGTATAATTGCATTTCTTTACAATGTTTTTTACAATGTTCTTTACAAAATGATCCACATTATGGTGTTCCTAACGTATGCTACATAATTTTATGCGCTAGCAATCTTCATACATATACACTTGTTAGATAATGTCTATTGTTGTGATTAGATTTTTTATTTTAATCAAAATTTGCCTACGGGCTTTTATGTAAGAGTCTTTGGCAGCCCCACCCACTGTGATTTGAATAAATTCCAATTTTCATTTTCTTTGCAATGTACATACTTATCTAAAATAATACTTGTTTTTTCGGCTCGTTTTCGAAGGCTCTACGTTTACGTTTACAAGTCATCGTGAAAATCCATCTATGTTCAATTAGTAAGCCTTTACTTGAATATTTGTTTTTGGCTTTTTGTTTACGTAAATCACGGAGAGTTTAAAGTGCACCGACATCGCAAGGCATCAGGTGCGATACACTCACGCAAATATTTTATGAAAGTACCTTGAATGCCGGCGCTAGTGTTGTCTCCTACTTTGTCGACATTATCCGCTTATAATTGTCTTTTAAAGTATATTATCTACTTCTTAATTTATTTTGAATATGGAAAAAAATAGCATGAGGCGGAACATATTTTATGTGAGTGAAATATATGAGCTGCTATTTCCGACATATCCGCAGGAAATGAATAAGGTGCGGTGTATATGCAACGTTTCGCGCTCGCAATTCATTTCTTAGGAAATAACGTTCAAGAAAGTGGTTCAATAATAAAATAAGAATACATTTTATGTGCTACATGTATGAAAGGAATAGTTTTATAAACTTTCAGGCATTATTTGAGACAATGCCTGAACAATAAAATATTATTTTTGTAATTCTAAATAAAAATATCATCGTGATCGATGACGAAACGATGAAGTAATAAATAACTAATATACAGTGTAAATGTTATTTACACTTTAAAATGTTAATTTGCGAATAATAAAACTCCATTGATAAGATCGTGAAGAAGATAAATTATACTGACACGGCTGTTTAAAAAAACACTTATTACAGTCTGGCATGAGCAGGCAATTAAAAAATAAATTAGCTGATATCGAGCAGCAAGTGTCGCGAGATGTAAGCGTGACTAGAGGGGTGTCGTCGCGGCCGCATCCTACAGCCAAACGGTAAACACTTTGCTGTAATCTCGAGATGAGAAAACTTTCAGTTCTCTTAATTCAGAAACTTATTCAACAACCTAACAACCTTACAGCGGACCGCCCGGCGGACACAAGACAAACAAACTTACCATTTAATCTTACACTTTGTGTACAATAAAATAAAATTCAATTTTTGGACATACCTCGTGCAAGTGAAATTACATATAAATACTTGGTGTACGTATTTACACGTTTCAATCAATACGGAATAAATATTTGCATTTTCTTGTCACCATACCGGCGCGGCGTGAGTGCGCTCGTATGACCCACATATCGGCGTGTTTTATTTTGATTCCGCACGCGTCAGAAGCGAGCCTCTACATCACACACACGAACGTAAATTAGAAGGTGGACAGGTATATTTAATTGAAATCGTGCGAGCTATGTCACTCACTAAAATTGCTTTTATCGGATTAATATACATGTTATGGGCCAAGTGATTAATGCGGGTAGTATTCATAATGCCCGGGCAGTATGAATATTGCCGAGCCATATTGGGCCAAGTGATTAATTACAATCTAAACTCACCTATTTATCACATAGCCCGGGCATTATGAATATGGCTACATGATGATCGGGCAATGTAATTAATAGATGATTTTTTACGTGGTGGGCTGCCGCATTCTCGCATCTGCAATAGACCGATAAATAAGATAGGTTGAATTGACCTGCTTATGTATATTTAGTTGTTTTTTAACGTCCGAAACATTATCTTCAGAAGAAAATTTGTGTACCCACTTTATGGATCAGTTAGGTCGACTGTGCCCCAAAACCGACTCGGGACACCCCGACTTCACGTAGTCTTTTGGCTACCGACCCTAGATTGTATATAAAAAGTCGGAGGCGCGGAGGGAGAGCAGCCCCCGCCCGCTGTAACGACGGATAGGCAACCGTGCGAGCCGCAGCGGCTGAGGCTGGTCGCCGGAGGCGACCAGCAAGGCGAAGCTGCGGAGGTGAGCATGGGTGCCTATCTTTTGTTACGCAAGGGCGAAGGGGCTGAACTTCCCGTAGCGCCGGTGACCATGCAGAAGCTATTTTGTATTGACAACAAGTGGTACCAGGGGAAGTGCGACACTCCCCCTCCCCCTCCACTCCTCCCAACCCACACGCTCATGCTGCTCTATTCTAAATTCTACCACTTCGGCTCATTGTTTTGATTTTGATTCGCTTTACATCACTCTGCCCAATAGACACTTGGCATTATTCATAATGCCCGGGCAATGTGATAAATTGATTGGTTATAATCACATTGCCCGCTCTTATTGGGCATTATTCATATTGCCCGGACATTATGAATAATGCCTGATTAATCACTTGGCTCATAACATACACACCAGTTCGTGTTTTATGTTTAAAAACATGCCAGTTAGGTTTTAGGTGCAATATATACGTCGATAAGGACCTTATATTTAATCGTGCCAACATTTTAAGAACTTGAAATTTAGGTCAGACTACACATATTACATCTGCTCTACGGCTTCGGCAATTAGTTTACAAATAATATTGAAGCATGCAACAATATAAAATATGCAAGATTTCGGATGCCACACGTGCAATACGTCGGCAGCCATGCCCATTTAATCAGCCCATTGACATCTGAAGTGTTTCCCTTTAGTGAAGTAAATTCGATGACATGAACATCAAAGGATTAGTCTCAGATATTACTGTATACGTAACGCGCCTATCTCGGCAAGTGTGTACTGGGTACTACTCATATTTTTGTTTAGTTTTAGTTTAACTCTATCGCGAACGGCTTGTGTGTGCTCGACTTGTGCCACTGCTTACATTCCGCGTAAAATATGACTGAATGAGAAACCTGTTGTAATACATATTCTTAAGTTTAATTGCGTGTGGAAAGACTTACTTTGTGTGAAAAAAGGCGATGAAAAAAAATTCGAGAAAAAAGTCTCGTAAGCATTTGGAAATAGATAGGTGAGTAAGATTTTTTTAATGAGAGGAAAATTACCTCCGCATTTGTATGAAAGCATGAAGTCAACGTTTTCAAACGATTTGGTCATTAGTTTACATGAGCCGTGACTCAACTTTGTGATCTTGAGACAAACTTCCGCTTAGTACTTCGTACTAGGAATAACGATTGCCTTGACAGATTTTGTACTTTTGTGCAGTATTGTTACTTCAGATTGCAGAAAAAATAGTTTATACTTGTCATAAAATCTTTTATAGTAGTAAATTTTGAGGGTCATGTGTCGTTACACAAACACTTAAATTATTTGTGCTGAAATGCCGAGACCATGAAAATGTATGTAGATGTTGTGTATTTTTGCGTTCGTACAGATGATTTCGACCAACAGAAGCCCACTTTGTGAAGCGAACGAGATGCATCCGGGCGTCACAATAACTGATATGGATACTGTTCATGAAGAAAACGACAACGACAACGACAGGTGATTACATTTCATTACCTTCTTCTCTTCAGTCATCTAATAAATAACTAATAAAAATGTCCTTTAAAGGAGAATGACCATTTATGGTATTAATTTTTATCAAGCGGGCATATTTAGACAACCTTGTAATCAGCGATTTACATTTGTCGTATTTGGACTTCTATCTATATGAAGATATGTTTATTCATTTATTTTCTAACGGCCGCTATTTCTTAGTACATATTATCTTCGTTAAATCTACATTAAGTAATCATTTAATTGACATTAAGTGTCTCTAAGTACTGCAATAAGAGTTGTAAGGAAATGCATAAACGCGAATCTATTTTTAGCAAGTTTATTGCAAAATTAAATATATGGTCATTGTTCTGATTACATTATTAATTGTGTCTAACACCCTCAGTGTTTAACTGTAAAAGTAATTTTATTTATCAACGCAAACATTATTGCGGTGCTAAATAAAGCCGCTGGCCGGTGCGGAGCAGACATATTCTTTTAAAGCATGGGAAATGAACGCGTCGGTACACCAGACAGTCGACACTCGTCATAAACAAAAGGTACACTATATCCTAACAATTTAATTAAAGTTTCTTTTTAAACTGCATTCTCTTTTATCGCGCGGTTTAGTTTTATCTCTTATCTTAATACGGGATTTGTTGCGCTTGTTTTTTTATTTATGTTCGCTCCATTTAAGAAACATCAATGACAGCACGCGGTACTTTCATGAATTTAGTAAATATACATTTGAGTGGAAGTGAAAAATCGCAAGTTTATCTTAAATAAGAGATGACGCGTGCGGTTTTGTCTGTGTTCAGACCAGTAGCAACGCATGTTTGTTCATGATTTTGAGTAGTGATAAGGATATCGTAGCATTCAGAAAAAGCGCTACTGTAATACTTACTGATTATGAGTTATGATCTCATAACGGTATTAAGAATATGAAAAAAGGTTATTTAATATTACTGCAGTTATATTGAAGGCTTTTGTTTAGCGCCAAGCGATTTGCTTATATCTACTGTACCATGCAAGCATACTAGAATCTTAATAGTATCCACTTTCGAATTGTAATTAAAAACTATTACGATGCAAGTGCTCCAAATAATTCCAATGCAATCCAAAAAGTTACAACTAATAAAAAAAACTCGAACATTTATACATAATAAATATCATAGAGCAGCATGTACATAAAAGTTATTTAGCCAGACAACAGGAGCTATTGTGCTGTACGCATTTATATTGCAATGTTTATTCTCTTTTTGAATGTCAATATTTTCTATGTTCCGCCGATATTCAAAATAGGTTCAGAGGAGATACAACGAAGCTTAGGAAGACATTTCCGGCGAGCGGATGCACATTTTGGAGATTTTGCGCTCAGAGCCTCGCACTCGTAATAGTTCAATACAACTGCACATCAGACGCTTCTTTAAACATTCATATTACAGGCTGTTCAGTGTTCACTCTTCACATTTGCCTACAGCTTTGAAATTCTGTTACATCATAATACTTTGATACAGTAACGCACATGTAGTATCCTGTAATAATCCTATTAAACGAACTTTTGATTAAATCAAAAATCAAACTACATACGACATGCGATTTGCAATATTCAAAACTTTATGTCAATTTTCAATATCAATTTATTTTATTCAATAAAATGAAATGTATAAATTCACATTGAAACGATTTGAAAGTTGAAACATACTGTACGTCGCACAAAGAGAGGTATCAATGCAAACACAAAGAGAGATGTGACCGCACAGAAATCCAAAAATATTTACGATGTTTGATAGAACGATGTTTGTATCTTCCTCCACACTGTACGATTTCCTTAGAAAATAACTTATTTTGACTATATCAACTAACTATCTTTAATATTAAATTATGCATATTGGTTAGTCATAAATTGTCATCCACGTCTATATGAAATAATTATGAAATCTTTAAAATGATGTAATATAAAAAAATCCCAAACACTGCAAAAAATTTGTTCCCGGATTGTAGGTGATTTGGTAAAATGGTTCACATGACATATTCAATAAATGTCAACCATTTTAATCCGGCGTGTTTCGCAAAATGAAGTGTTTCCGATATTTTCCATTTAAATACACGCCTTTTATTATTTAAAAATAACTGTATGGATATATGAATGCATAATACATATTAAACTTTTTACCGTTTGAATTCCCCGTATTTAATCTAAGAAAAAATATTTATACTACAAATACTTAACATATTTTCCATACAAGCAAATACTATCAAAGAAAGCATAACCGAATTCGCCTTAATATTTCTATACGATATTAACCACATATGGACATCCCACTGCAGAGCATGGACCTCCTCTACTCTAATTAAAAATACACAGAAACTCTTGGCTTCATTTCAGCGAGTTCTCAAATTATAATACTATATGTTTTCTTTTCTTCTTTTTTTTTTGATTTTTTTTTAAATCTATTTTCTTATGTTATTCTCAGTAGAATTTAACAAATATCTTAGTAAACTAGCCTAAGTTTTATATAATATGACTAGCGGCCCGACCCAGCTTCGCCTGGGTGCATATATTTTTTGATTCCACTCCACACCAAATACATGTTGTTTTTCGTATAAACTCTTGTATGCCTAAACTTGACGTAGCTATCCTACTGTCCGGCTCAATCCCGTCTCATCCGCCTGTTCAGTCTCTTCCCAATCCGTCCCGTCCCTTCTCTTTATTATCCATCCCGTTTTATAACGTGCATTTACAGTTCGTCCTAACAAATCTGTCATCTATCCCAGCCCTCTCCCGTACCTTCGATTCTATTTTACTTTATGTCCCTTCTCTCCATAAACATCCATATACATCTTATATATAAAATAGGAATTATTAAAATTTAATATGAGAGTTACACTGAGATAGCAAAATAATAATTGTCAACGTTACTACTACACTTGATGCATAAACAATAATCGTATTGTGTGAGAGAAACAGGAGACCGGCTTCGTTCTCATCCCTACTCCGTGCTGTTTACTGGGTCAGAAGTGATACCTGTAGACATCTGGCGGGGATAACTAATTAAATGACGATCGATCAGTTTTCGACCGGAGAGGAAAAATGATTAAATTACTAAAATGGCTATTAAAAAATAAGGGTTGATCGTAGAAGGGTGAAAATTGAGGATTGTATGTATTTTTGTATGTTGTATCATAAAAAAATAGAAATTAAAAATTTTGTCTAAAAAATAAAATAAAAAATTTAGGGGTGGACTACCCCTAACATTTAGGGGGATGAAAAATAGATGTTGGCCGATTCTCAGACCTACTCAATATGCTCACAAAATTTCATGAGAATCGGTCAAGCCGTTTCGGAGGAGTTCGATTACGCACCCCGTGACAGAAGAATTTTATATATTAGATATTTTGGTATCTATGTTTATTATTATTTCCTATTTTAGTTCTGAGCAAAAAGTTTAACATTAAAGCTCAGTTGCACCAAGTAACTTTGCCAATACCTTTGCCTATGAAAATGTAATCGCCATACATTTAAATGTATATGACCTTGCGAATGTATGGAATTGACAGTTTCAAGGGCAAAGGTATTGGCAAAGTTAGCTGTAAGATTAACATGTGTGTCTATATATGTGTTTGTAGCATAATTCCCAAACAGATGGACCAATTTTGATAAAGTTTTGTGAGACTGTATGATAAACTTGTTGGAACAGTGATGACTCGTCGTACTCTGACTTGGGTCGTCTGAGGGAGAGGACTCGAGCCATGCTGGGCACTCCGGCAGAGCCACTTGTACAACACTCGCACTCCCAGCCAAACAGCCGTCGGATGTCGAGCGACATTGAAACTAAACTCGCTGCCAACTTGAATACTAGGTAAAGTGTCGTTACTTGGTTGCCTACTTTTTATTCTCTCTTCCTCTCTCCTCGCCACACGAAGTCCACTGCTTAACTTACGCCTCCTCAAGGATCTACTTTTAGATAATAAATAATTAATTGTGTGGAGGCTGCGACTTCCAGCCACAAGATGGCCAAATAAGCTATTGTAGATGTACATAGTAATCTATTTTAATGATAGGTGAAATCTACGAATTTGCATCGTGGACCAAAACACTTATCTTGCAACCATTTAATTATTTACTTAGATAAGGGAATTCTAATCCACGTGGTGGACTAAAACACTTATCTTGCAGTGCAGCGTATTGACATCAGCCAGCTGGCAAATAGTAAAAGTATCCTAAATTCTTTCGAGTAAGAGAAATAAAAATACCGAATAAGTGTGGGATAAGGGCAATAAGATTGTTATTCCCTGGCGTTATGATTGCAGACGACCGTCAGCGATCATCGCAGCGTTTCGCCGTCCGTCCCAGGCGCTGGCGCTGTGTGCGGCGACTCAGCGTCGCTTCCTGTCCGAGTGGGCGCCGCACTCACGCACCTCCGTCGCCTCCACCAACCACGACAATCCGCCCTCCGCAGCCGAAATATTGGGACAGTAAGTAATTTACTACTACTACTATAACTAGAGTATAAAACACTGCAAGAGACGCAGAATGCCTTTAAAACATGAACAAACGAAAACGGATTCTTCACTGAAAGTATATCGTGACATCGTAAAATATTATTCTATAAAACGTAAGCAAATATAATTTAAAACTACAAACCCCTTTTTTAGCCTTATTCATATTAGTATTAATCAATATTTTATTTAAATAATATTAGGGAATTTTACAATTAGCATAATACATAACAGAAAGTCAAAATAAAGAAAAGGTCAATTACAAATATCCACTTATATGAAATGTATAAAAAAGTAGGTAATCTATAGATAACTTAATAATACATATAAATAAAGTATAGATCTATTGCTTGTACGTGTGCCAAAATTAATATTGCACATTATATTTTATTACAAAAATATTTTATCATGTTTATGTTCCCAAAAAGCGAAGATAACTAAAAAGGGTACACATAATTCATATGTGATCACAATGTTGTGAAGTGTGTAATTAGTTAGTCACAGTTTTCATAAAGCGTTATACGTCTATAATTGCTACTTGCCACCGCAGGGTTACCTATCATACTGCGCATCTCGCTGCAAAACTTCTGCGAGTAATAAGTACATAATGATGATTAACTTTCCATTTTAGAACGTGAATTCTTAATTGCTAAAGTTATATCAAATATAGAAAAACCTAGAGACTAAACATCGCGTTAGGCTTCCAAAATTCTTTTGATTAGAATAAGTATAACCACATGTAAGAAATGTTTGAATACTATTGCAGATAAAATTGCCCAACTTAGGAATAAAATTTGAGCCAATACAGCTCAAATAATAACCTAACTGAGTAACTCGATCATAATTCCTCTGAGCTAATTCGATAATATCGTATTTCATTCTGAAAGAATGTAATTGAACTACGAATAATAAATAAATAATAAATACACACAATAGTCCCATACATTATCCTAACCCCACACTAAGATCAAGTTTGTGTCGTATATCAAGAACTACGAGAGACTTCGGTCTCACAAAAACCCAGACCCAAGACAAGTACTTGTAGTTCACACAATATTTGTTTCGATGCGGGGATCGAATCCGCTAAAAAAATAATAGACCATAATAAATAATTAACAATCAACATTCTCATACATAGTCCTAACCCCACACTCAAATC
The DNA here is from genome assembly GCA_023078785.2 of Hyles euphorbiae. NCBI lineage: Eukaryota > Metazoa > Arthropoda > Insecta > Lepidoptera > Sphingidae > Hyles > Hyles euphorbiae. Next base: position 7,806,263 of record CM041041.1, on the reverse strand, counting down.
GAGTCTTGTGTCGTGGGTATCAGGAACTACAAGAGACTTTCCGGTCTCACAAATATTTGTGGGTTGCACATGTTTTTATTTTTTTATAAAACATTATATCCCCTTACGTACATATATTCCATCATTTAACTTTTATATTTAACCATATTAATGCAATGCAGATATTATTTCACACCCTTTATTATATTAAACATTATAAATCAGAAAATGGCAACACATGTAGTGGACGCTGACAATCCACATTCACAATACTTAAGCTTGACATGGGTTCTATGGTCAAAATTATATTATTTTACGAACATTTTATAGTGCATATAGTGCAGTTACACATATAGATGTTAGAAAACATAGGAAAATAGAGTAAAAGTGACCAGGACGATCATTTCCATTCATAAAGATAAAAGAAAGAAACAGTAATGTAGCTATTTGTAACTACAAATTTACAAAACATAACTAGCGGCCCGACCCAGCTTCGCCTGGGTGCATATATTTTTTGATTCCACTCCACACCAAATACATGTTGTTTTTCGTATAAACTCTTGTATGCCTAAACTTGACGTAGCTATCCTACTGTCCGGCTCAATCCCGTCTCATCCGCCTGTTCAGTCTCTTCCCAATCCGTCCCGTCCCTTCTCTTTATTATCCATCCCGTTTTATAACGTGCATTTACAGTTCGTCCTAACAAATCTGTCATCTATCCCAGCCCTCTCCCATACCTTCGATTCTATTTTACTTTATGTCCCTTCTCTCCATAAACATCCATATACATCTTATATATAAAATAGGAATTATTAAAATTTAATATGAGAGTTACACTGAGATAGCAAAATAATAATTGTCAACGTTACTACTACACTTGATGCATAAACAATAATCAGGCCCGGATCTAGGGGGGGGCAAGTCGGGGTGCGTGCCCCGGGCGGCAAGTTCAGGGGGCGGCATATTGAATCTTGGGAGACAACTACAAAACTCATTAATAACGTAACACCACTTACACTTTTTTTTCGCCGTGCGCAAATTAGTTATTATGCGATAGAGGCGCATGAAAAAGAGATGAAAACTTAATATTTGGAATGTATAATAATTTATCCATCTCAAAAATTACGTTTAGTTTCAAATATCCAATTTGTGTTTAGTAGTTAGTTTTAGTTGATTAAATATCGAACGTCTTTTATGTGGTACAGGCAGTGGCGAATTTACTAGTAAGCTGAGTAGGCTGGAGCCTAGGGCGGCAAATTTAAAGGGGCGGCAAAACTGGGCCAATTTTTTTTTTTTTGATTTAATGAAATAATAAAAGGCAATATTTTACACACTGAAAAAATGGGGTTTGAAAATTAAGAATAGTTAAAATATTTCAGTAATATGTTCCCACGTTTCCACTTTGACGATTTAATAATAAACACTTTATTAAATATCTATACTTGGATCTTCTTCTTCTACCTGGCGTTATCCCGGCCGGTGCCAGGGTCCGCCTTCCGGCAAATTCTCCTCCATTTCGCCCGATCTTCGGCATCCTCAATTGTAAGGCCATTGACCCTCATATCTTCCTTGACGACATCGAACCAGCGCTTCTTTGGTCTACCCCGCGGTCGAGGTCCGGGAATATTGAGGCTCAGGCACACATTATCGACGCACTCCTGCGGTTTCCTTAGGAAGTGACCATACCATCTCAAGCGGTATTCCTGGAGTTTATCAGCCACATCGCGGACACCAAGACTGCCACGAATGTGCTCGTTACGGATTTTGTCCAAACGCGTAACGTTGCATATCCACCGCAGCATCTTCATCTCCGCGACGTGGACCTCCTGGACGTGCCGCTTGAGGGCAGGCCACGTCTCAGACCCATACAGGAGCACCGGCCGCACGATGCTTTTATAAGTGAGACCCTTGAGTCTCATCGGCATCCTGCGGTCGCAGAGTATGCCCGAGATCTCCCTCCACTTAGCTCAAGCAGCGCTTATACGGGCTTTGACGTCAAGGGCGATGTCACCAGACTCATGCAGTACGGACCCAAGGTACTTGAACTTGTCCGTCTTCACGGCAAGTTCGTTCCCTATCACGATGCTTTGGGGGTCCGTACTCCCGCAAGCCATGTACTCGGTCTTCGCCACATTTAACTTCAGACCACCGCTCTCAAGCGTTCCTTCCACCGGTTGACCTTGCGCTCCAAAAGTCGCCGGTCCTCCTCCACCAGTGCAATGTCATCGGCATACATCCAACAACCAGGGCGCAGGGTCCTGGATGTGAGACGTAATGGCGTCGAGCACAACACTGAAGAGGAATGGACTCAGCGCCGAGCCTTGGTGCACACCGACATCAATCGGGAAAGGATTCGTATCGCCAACGGCGGTCCGAACGAATGACTCGAATCGGAGGTACATGTCTCTGATAATGTCCACATAGTCATGTGCAGTGGCGTCTTCTTCGCTCTGTATGCCTCGCCAAGCATCCTGAGTGCAAATATCGGGACGGTAGTACCACTGCCAGGACGGAAGCCGTATTGACAATCAGAGATAGTACACTCTTGGCGGAGCCTGGACTCGATGACGCGTTCGAAAAGCTTCATGGTATGACTCATGACCTTAATGCCACGATAATTACCGCATTCCTGAACACAGCCTTTACCCTTGTACACGGGAGTTATCACACTCAACCGCCATGAGTCAGGCATTTTTTTGGTATTTAGGATGCGGTTAAATAACGCAGCAAGAAGCTCCACACCATGAAGCCCCAACGACTTCCACACCTCTATCGGAATATAGTCAGGCCCTACCGCTTTCCGGTTCTTCATGCGACGAAGACTATAGATAACTTCTTCAGGTGCAACAGGTGCAACAAGAAGGTTCGGGGGCAATTCGGGGTAGGACACTCCCAAGTAAATATCTATACTTGGATATTATAAAATATTCCAATAGTGATACATTTAAAAAAAATCTTCCTTAAATGTAAAAAACACCTATTAACATTGATTATAGTCTTTAGAGTTGCCTTGCTAAAAATATAGTATTTTTTTCAAATTGGTTATTTATTGTTTTCACGCACCCCGTGGTCAAAGGGCGGCAAAATTCCTTCAGGGTTTCCTTTGCCTGGCGTAAGAGGCGATTAATAGGGGTCATTGGGGTCGCTGGCAAACTCTAAGATGTGCGGCAGAACTCGTGGCTTCATAGCGGACGCCCACGGTTAGGGCGTCCGTTGCAGAGAAAATCTACGCCTATCTAAGTTGTGAGGAGCCATATTAGGAAGTGCGGCGGGTGGCACGGCGAGTCAACTAGGTGTCCTAGAACTAGAACCTAGAAGTAGCTCATCCGCATCGCCTATTGTCCGTAATACATCCAACCTGGCTGCAAAATTTATGCGGTACGGACAATAATTGTGCCCGTGCGTCAGATTGGAAGGCTGGAGACCTCGACATGCACCTTATGATCTCCCCGTAGATATCGATTAAAAAAAAGGTATTGTATTCACTCCGTTTTTAGGAAATTGAGTTTGAATCAGACCTGGAAGTTTTGAGGCCTGACAAGGCTATCCTTATAATATCCGCCATAATATCTGTGCCGCTGTACGTATGTATAATGTATATAAATGTATGTGTATGGTGTCCTACCACGAGGTCTATTTCGGTCTACTCTGCCCTATTAACCATAAGACGTTCTATGGAGTCGTTAATTCATCGTGAGAAATTACCGAATATTCGAAGTATACGGGGCCGTACTATCTCGGAAAGACGCTACTTGATGCCGAGTTCTTGAAACGTTTGTGTGGAATTCGGACCTGATATTCCAAGCATTCCAACACCTCGTCTCTAGGGAAGCTACATTTTTCTTCTCCCGTAACGTCCATGTTTCAGCGGCATACAGAAATACGAGAAAGTGCTCGGACAAGCTTAGTAGCTTTTGTAGTAGTACGATTCCTCCATATTTTCCTGAGTTTCTCCATTGCCCCTCTAGCCATCGCCATACATCGTTTTATCTCAATGATACAACCACCATTGTTATTTTTAAAAAGCCCAGGATAAATGTACAACTGAACCAGCCTTGGAGGAGCCCAGCGACAGTTTGTGATGTGCATTGAAATCCCCCAAGACCATTTCAGCCGACGGGAACTGCGTCCGCCCGTCATCAGCCATATGTCTGAGTTACCTGAACAGCCGCGTCGTCTCATCTTCCCCGTTGTGAGACCTGTAAAGGCACACGTCGATGCGGCTCAGGCAACCAAGATTCACGTGCAAACACAAAGCGGAGAACGAGGGGCCCTCCATGCAGCTTAAGCGGTGACAGTAGATGTCCAACTGAATATACATACAAGCATACCCCAACTTTAGGCTTGAAGCTTTCTTCAAGCGAATAACCGGGGTACAGCAGGTAGGAATATTCGGCCGGACTACGAATCCGCGTCTCCATCAAGAAGAGAAAAGCAGACTAGGCCGTCTCGAGATGGTGGTGGACGGCATTAAGGTCGTTTGGAGTTCGCGGATGTTGGTGAACTCCATAGTGAACGCGATGGTGGGGTTATGCACCGCTGAAAGACCTGCTTTGTTTAATTGCGCTGTCATGAAGTTGAAGGGATGGGTTTGATGAAGAGGCATCGAGAAGCCAAAATCCGGGCATTAAGTAGGCCGAATGGGCACCGACATGAAAGGGTCGGCATGTCGCTAAATGTCGGCCACATCCGGTCACCAACCGGCACAACGTACCCGTCCAAGATTATGTGCGACATGGTGAGGCAGCCCCTCGTGGTGGTTAGCCACGATTGGGCTCTTGTACTGTACTGTCTCTTTGGCCGGCGGGTCAACACTCCTCCCTTCGAGAGCGATAAAAAATACGTACAAAATCACTATCAGATCACTATTACGGTCTTTACGCCCCGTGGACGGTGATCGCTACCCAGACGGACACTTAAGTCCTACCACCACTAACTGTGTGACTCATTTGGCACTACCCAGGGGTTACGTGTAGGAAAAGTAGAGTCAAAGCTTACAGACGTGTGTGACGTTAACCCTCAAAAGTGACGCTAATATAAAGCGTGTAAAAATGCTTAACATGGTGGTAAAATGATGTTCTTTCCCGATGTCCTGTGTTGAGTGGGCGTCTGGTTGCTAAAAATGATGATGATGATTAAGATAAAAATATAGGCAAGGGGGGGCGGCATTTTTCAGTTTTTGCCCCGCCTCGAAAAAAACCTAGATCCGGCGCTGACAATAATCGTATTGTGTGAGAGAAACAGGAGACCGGCTTCGTTCTCATCCCTACTCCGTGCTGTTTACTGGGTCAGAAGTGACACCTGTAGACATCTGGCGGGGATAACTAATTAAATGACGATTGATCAGTTTTCGACCGGAGAGGAAAAATGATTAAATTACTAAAATGGCTATTAAAAAATAAGGGTTGATCGTAGAAGGGTGAAAATTGAGGATTGTATGTATTTTTGTATGTTGTATCATTAAAAAATAGAAATTAAAAATTTTGTCTAAAAAATAAAAAATAAAATTTAGGGGTGGACTACCCCAACATTTAGGGGGATGAAAAATAGATGTTGGCCGATTCTCAGACCTACTCAATATGCTCACAAAATTTCATGAGAATCGGTCAAGCCGTTTCGGAGGAGTTCGATTACGCACCCCGTGACAGAAGAATTTTATATATTAGATAAGGATAAGAGAGTCTTTGTCTTGTACAATCCAATTGACAAGTATCGCAATAAAAAAGTAAATAATAATTAATCTCAAACTACTTCTCTTAAAAATATCAAGTTCCTCCAACAATAGAAAAATGCGGTGTTGATATTAATTTAAAACTTTTTACAGCGAAGCCTTAAGCAAGGCCCTCTCGGCATTATACGCAAAATTATTAGTGGTGCTAGGACTGGCGTTTCCTGTTACTGAAGTTATAGGAAATGGGGTCCCCGATGGATATTACCAGGTAACATATTTATAAGGCAACCCACTTATTTTCACTGATAACTTCGGTATACACATGATTTGTTTTTATTTTACAGGGATTTTACTTATACTTGTATCTGGTATCTGTTTTATTCGTGGTGTTCCAATATGCCAATATAATGCGTCGGAAAGCAGTATCGAGCATTATTCACAACTACGGTAAGACACCCAAAATGATATTTAGGTAGACATTAAACCAACTGGCAAGCTCCGACGATATATTTAAGTAATTAACCACATTTGCTTAACAAAATTAGACATTAAAATCACATCTTGTTTGCATAATTACGAGTGCAATGAATATAACCTCCTTCAGTTTGCATTCCACTAACGTTTTAAGCCATTTGTACCAATGTAGCGTAAAAATTTACTCTGTATGTGATTTTTAATGACCGGTGGCAATGTTTCCAATTAAAAAGGGGCCATTTTACAGAAGGGGCTGAAAAAGACGACAAAAATGGAAAATTGACGCCAAAAGATAAATCGAAATTGAAAGAGAGCATATCTCGATACGGCAGCTTCTATTTGAGGCTCGGTGCAATTGGTAAATATTGTATATTACGTTAAATATCCGTGCATTGTGTAACAGAGAAGTAATTAATTTTCATTTTGCAGCTTTCGGTATCGGTTCTATGGTATATAGTGGTTTGGAATTGGGTGAATACTTTGAAATGACCGAACGGTGTCGTTCTGTATTAATAGTGATCACGCCTGCACTGCGAATGACACTCACATTAGCACAAATGCAGTTTATATTTCTAACAAACAAGGACATAGAGACAGGAAGTTACAAAATGATTCAGAGATTCGGATTTATGCACATGGTAGCCACGAACTTATGCGAATGGTTGTATGTGTTAGTAGAAGAAACAAAACACGAAATTCATCATTTGGAACACTCTATTTTGTCCTCATCAAATGGTACTCACAATGCCACCGAACAGGTTTTATGTCGCAGGGCTAATATTATGGGAGCTCTGCTGCAAAACGCTTCACCTTTCCTATTCCCTTGCACTATCGAATATTCCCTGATCTGTGCAGTTATTTTTTACGAAATGTGGAAAGAGGTACTATTTTTTTCTTTCATCATTACTGAGTATGAGCTAAACTATGAACAATGTATTTAAAACATGGAATAATTACAGGTTAAATGCACCCCTGAAGACTTTGAAAAAAAATATCCAGTTCCCAAAAATAAATCTAGGAATAACTCCATGACGCCAGAGAAAATATTGCAACAATTCGGTAATATTATAACCAATTTATTATTAGAATATTCTTTCAATGCGAAGTCTGTACGAATACAAAGTTAACCAAAAGTAGAATCAAAATGATTGCAAGTACAGATAAGTTATTTCTCCGATCGGAAATAGTTTAATTTCTGTTGATGTTTGCTTTCAGCCGGCATGCTGGGGGTCAGTTCGCCGCACGGCAGCCGCACCACGCTTCATCATTTCTCCCTAGACTGTTCGCACGCACACCGCGGCTTGTTCGCCGGAATACTCGTTATTGTCTTCACTATCATATCTCTTATAATGTTCTTTGTTCTCGCCAATAATCCCGCCACAGTCATCGTAAGTATTCAATAAAAATGATGTATTTTCCTCCGGTATATGTATAGAGTATCTTATTGTTTTACTTTTTCAGGACGCCATATTCGAAGTGAATATTTGTGAATTAGTGTTATACACATTGACTATACTGGCGACAGGTTTTGCTTTGTTACAAATGCGAGCATTGCCTTACAAAAGAAAATCACAAGGTGCGTTTGATTTGTTATTTCAATATTTTTCAACTTTGCAATTCTCAATTTAGATAAGACTTAGTTTTATCATTATACTTTCATCTTTCTGCAATGTTAAATATGCATATATTTTTATTTATACACTCAAAAGTATTAAGTTATTTCAGGTTCTGATTAATTCAAAAGTTATTTATATAGGTATTTTGTTCAATATATTTTTCATAATTAAAAATAATATTGCATACCTTCCCTTGACAGGCTTTGCTATTCATTTGGTAATGACAATGGTAATGTTATCAAACGACTTTTAATGAAAAATGTTTTATTTTCAGCCGTGTTGGGTCTGGACACGTCTCTATTAATTTTAGCTCAGACCGGCATGTTTGTGTACTGTATGTTCAGTTTGATTGGTTGCCACCACACGATGAACAGCAGCAAGACTTCAGGTTTCACCGGCTTATTCTCGGAATTTCTATCACTGAACCAGGTTATTAGACATTTAAGTATTTTATACTACGCCAATTGTATTTCCCTAAAATCAAACCAAGCAAATCAATGCAATTGTAATTTTTCTTGTCTAATAACTCGCAGTTACAATACGCGGTTTTCGGTTCTTACTAAAAACTAATTCAAGCTGGTCTTTTTAGATGTCCTGAAACATAATTAATTGTAGTATTCGAAATATTGGGTATAAACATAAACTCAACTATGACAGTTCTTAATAACAGGAATAAATCATATTTCTTACAATAGCGTGAAGGTTGAAATATTTTATTTATTTATATTTGTAACTGAGTAAAATATTATTATTTCAGACTATACTGCAGTCGCTGTTTATAATCGACGCTTGGTGGCGCCGCTGTAGCACATCGGAGCAAAGAAGAGACAAACCTGGCAGACAGCTCGTTACATTCCTACTCGTAGCTAACATGGCAATGTGGACCATAAACACCCTAGAAAAAGTTAGTATTTAGAAAATAAAAAACAAATCAATCAATTGCAATTTGTACCTTTATTTTATTGAAAGAAAGAAAACTACCATTCATTTTTGATATTTCTATCAAATTCATCTCCTAAACATTTATTATTGGTAACAGAAAAATAAAACAAAAAATATTTTAAATACCTACGTCTACTATTACGTCGGATAAGTTGGTTGGTAGTAATGTTGGATATTTGCATGGCATGGCATATGCTCATAGGTTCGTACCATATTGTTCAGGACAAAAGTTCTCCTTCAAATAATGTTATTAAATATTGGGTTCTGTCAATAAAGATTCCAAAAGAAGAGTTTACACTCAAATTATGTTTTCAGAATCGTGCGGAGTTTAGACCGGCGCATTTAGCCTTCTACGGACCGTGGGCGTGGACGATAATCACACACGTTTCTATGCCTCTCGCCATTTTCTACAGGTTCCACTCAACTATATGCCTGTTCGAGATATGGAAGAATTGTTTCAAAAGCAAACCAATTTACCTGAATGTATAATACATCAAATATCACCGAATAAATCATTGAAATTCTTAAAAGGAATAAAAACATATACACATATATTCAATTTATTTCTTTGTTGATCCCCTTATTATTTATATTTATAAATAGAATAATTAAAAAAGTAAGAAACTTATTATAATGCGTAAAACGACAGTATAGAGATACAGAGATTCGCGTTCTAGGCAATTTATAGAACTAATTTCCATTACAGGCCATACCGAACATACGATACGCATGGTTTCTCTTGCAATGAACACTGCTTTGATACTCGCAATAGGTAATTGGTAGCGCCCAATCATTTATTATCAATCATTAGCAAATTGATTTCGATAAATTCAATGTTATTCAGGACATAGTAACATGAAGGCCCTGCGCAGACGACAGACTATCCGTGACGCACTTTTTAGTCTGTGAAAATAGAACCTATGCAATTATATGCAGTAACGCACACGACGCGCAAAAAGTCCGGCGCACAAAAAATCCGTGTAATTCGGGCAGACCGCACCGCGCCGCGGCGCGCCGCTCCGCACAAAAAGTGTGTGAAAAAAATTGAACGTTTGCTTCAACGCGCGCTAACGCAGACGGCGCACTCTTTAGTCGGCAATCTGCATTCGCTAGGGGTGGGTGGACGTAACGCACGCGATCTATTATCATGGCGCCAGAGGTCAATGTAACTATGTTAATTCAAGAAATACAAAACAGACCAGCAATTTATGATACTTCTAAGGCAGAATATCATGATAAAAAAATAACCATGATTAATTAACCTAACCAAAATAAAAAGCAACTCATCAACATTTTATTAAATTTGAAAAAATTTGCCGGATGTTGTTTTAGAATTGAATGTTTAGTATGGAACTGTCCCTTCAGTAATCTTTCCGAAAGTATAGGATGTACCCAAAATTCTCTATTTCTTCTTCTTTTTCTGTACTTCATGTACAAAATAATACTTCGCGATCTCTGCACGATTTCCATAGCGTCTACGTCCCTACAGCTCTGCCAACAAAATGATCGAAGATGTTCGTCATGTGCGTTGAGTCTGTGAAAAATCCGCGACCGACTTTTTGCGCGCCATGCAGACTTTTTGTGCGCCGCAGACTCGATCGCACAAAAAGTGTGCCGTCTGCGCAGGGCCGAATTCTGCGTATTTACGTCGACGGTGCGTGATGGAACAATTATCACATTGAATAACGCGCTTTGTCGTCGGCCAACATCTACAAATAATCACTGCTAATTATTCGAGTTAACTTGCTCACTCCAACAGTATTTTGCTTTAAATATACTGTATTTAAAATTACTAAATTATTCGAAGCTATTTATTTCATACAACAATACACCACTGACTTACTTTACTACGCGCAAACACCTGCGTAGCTGTACAAAAAATCACGCATAAATATGCACATGCAATCTGCGACTGCCTCCATGGCGCAATTGTACTACGTTATGATTGCATAGCTACGGTCTCGGGTTCGAATGCTGGGTTTGGCAGATTTATATTGGATTTAAAATTTCATTGTAAGCCTGGAGTTAGAAATTGTGCCCGATATGATGATAGACTTACCCTTTATCATATCATGGAACGGAACACACAAGGCAAAACGTTAGTGTCCTAGCACCTCTGCCTATCCCATCTGGGAGAAAAGCGTGAGTTTATGTACGCATGTATACACAATAGCGCAATATCCGCATGCTTAAGAATTTGTATGACGTCGTTAAGCTTGGTCAGACATGTCAGACATTTGAAGTCCTAACGATCATAATCATATCAAGATAAAGGTAAGAGATAACAGTAAGACGGTAAGTTTTCACCGCCTGTCTCAGACTTAGTTGAACGGTGCGTTTAACTTGGACTGTGTTCAAATAGTATTTTAGTTTATGTGAGATATGTTATAATAATAATGGAAGATATAATTCAAGAGGGAGTTGAATGGTACGGAAACATTTATTTAATTAATTAACAGTTTTAAACATAATGCATTACATTCTACAGTTTCAAGTCTGTTATCATATTTTTCGTAGATAAATACTTTACTTTAACTAAGTATAATGACGTCAACTAATGTAGGGCTTGTGGTGTTGGTAATTGACCAGACGAAGCTGCCGTGTAGTGCTGGTATTCATGGCAAATCCATGGTATGGTTTAAATCCTAAACCAAACTTCTTACTTTTCGGAAATATACAGGGTATATCAAGACTGCTACCGAAAACTAAGCCTACTAACTACTAACTAACTAAGGTATTTTAAGCGATTTCAGACACAATGCAACAAAAAAAGTTACAAAAAGAAGCGACTATTTTTGTTTTTGTTATGTTTTTCCTATGACCATATTTGGGTGGTAAAAACATTTTTTTCTAAAATAAAAGTGTATACCCTTTTGTTTATAAATAATCTAAGATATAAAAGCGTTTAAATTATTATTTTAGCAATAACTATATACTATATATATCTATGGATTTACCACCCAAAAATGACGATATTTAAAAAATCATAAAAAATAATTGTCGCATTTCTTTGCGAAATTTTTAGTTGCATTGTGTTTGTAGTCACTAATACTACCACCCGGCTTCATTTTCGGTAGCAGTCTTGAGATACCCAGTATGTGTGTTGGTAATAAATTCTTACGCACGTTAATGGTGAGGGAAACATCATAATGAAATCTGCGCACCGTACAGATCCTAACAAAATTTTCTATGTTAAGTCTGCCCTGCACGATGCACTAGGCGATCGTGGGGAACTATGGCCTATCCCTCTCAACCGAACTTTCAGTTGTAGAGTCCCGTGGTCAGCAGTGGCCGACAATAGACTGATATATGTACAGTCTTTAATAATATGTTAATTTATTAGCTTATTTTATAAGTAAGCTCATCATATTATGCTCACGAAGTCTAATAAAACAGACACATAAGGCAAAGGAAGATTTGTCAAGTTTGTACCACATCAGAATACCCTTAATAAGGGTCAGGTAAAAAACATAGTCATTAAGAAAACAAAAAAAAATTGGATTAAACAAGCGGCTGAATTTAGCAAAGCAGAGATTCATTGTCATTACTTACTGTACATAATTATCGGTATCAACCCATATGCGTCCCACTATAGACCACCACGCTGACCTACTGCGGCCGAATTTACATACCAAAGAAATTCTTCCGCATCGCTATGGTACACAGGTTTCCTTAGGACGTTTCCTTCACCGTAGTCATAGTGTTACATAATTATGTTACGTACACATTTAATCTATGGATGCTTAATACTATAACCAAACATATTTTTCCTGGATACATAAGGCCAGCACATGGGATCTACGAGCATGGATCACACCATTACCATCCCATGCGGCAGACCAGCACCGCGTTAGAACGAAAGATCCGCCACAGTCGGTGCGTATGCTTCATTATAATTATTGTTCAATAATAATTAATACAACATCGATGTGATCCTTTAGGGAGACCTATGTTTAGCAGAGAACTTCCTGTGGAAGTGATTTGAGAAGATAAGAAGTGAAGAATTAATACAATATTTGCCTATAATTATAATTATTCACAATAAGTATTTGTACACACAGTGGCACAAAACGTGACCCATCCTAGAAAAATTACATAAAATTATTTAAATGTGTGGTCGTTAGATTATTTTGTGCTATTCCGTTTCGCGAACACAATAAGGCTATGTAAAAAATATTCTCCTTTATACATAATTTTGCTGAATGAGAAGCTTATCCAAATCCTATACAAATAGGCATATTGCTTATAAATTTTAAATACTTCAGAAACATATAAATGGAAAGAATATGAAAATATTTATAACAAAGTAAACCGATAATTGCAAGCTAATGAACTTCCAAATAACTTTGAAAGAAACTCGTTAATATTTGTAATTTGTTTCAATACTTTTAGTGGCTAAAACCAGTTTATTATGAAGGCATTCATAATACGTAGTTCCACATTATTTTCAGACTTGATTTTAGAAATCAATCAACCGCAATGTCTATTTCTCCCGTCAAACAGCAGTTTAAATGCACTATTGTAGTAGCCAGAGTAACTACTGGACATATTGAGACTTAACATCTTATGTCTCAGGATGGCGAGCGCAGTGGAATGCCAAGCATTGCTTTGTAATTCCAGGTGTGGTTTGGTTTTGCTTCTGTTCATGAGCGGTCGCATCGCTTACCATCATGCGAACGGCATGCTCGTCTCGCCATTCACTGCAATAAAAAAAAACTTTTTTTTTATCTCTGCAAAAACCATACTCAACTATGAATTAAGTAATAAAAGTAAATAAAGTGCCATTTAACTAGTGTTTTAATGAATTGTAAAATAATACATATAGTAAAAGTAAAAACATTGGCTAAAAACTGGTCATAGAAATTTATCCGTCCCCCAACCCACACTTATGCTGCCGGATGTTTAAATCGCGTATGGCAAGGAGGAGCATAACCTACAGTCGGACGCATATAAGATGAGGTAGATACAGATATCGCAGTCATATTATGCTGTTGTCTACTGAAACAGATAATTTTATTTATAGAATCAATTTATTGCGATGATATATTTAAATATACACTCAATCCACTTATATTCGAAGTATATTGTTCGTACTGAGACAATCACGGCTATGTAAACACTTTTTTATACTTAATACGTAATATTTATCTATAATTAAGAATATGTAATTGCCTTAACATTAATTTTGTATTTTTGTATTTCTGTTATTAAGACTTTTGAATCCAAGCAAGCCTCACCAGTTGTTTTTACGAGCTACAGTAAGGCTGCTTTACCGTTTATAAAATGCTTATTCCAATTATGTTTTCTCCTATACGTAAAACAGAAGAAAAATTATAAATTAATCCTTGATAATATTGTTTGGAAGAATGAATTTGATTTATTCCATATTTAAAACGCCTGTATGTTTTGAATCTATGGAATCGCATGGCAAAGTACATATAAACAATAATACCTGATAATAGCAGTGCTGTTAGCACTAAAAATACCATATGATCTAGATGACCTAATAACACATAAAGAAAATAAATTTACTTAGACACAGATGTGGAACTAAATCTTTAATCCTGCTCGGACATAATGAGAAGCAAGGTCGCCTAACGTGCGGTTATCTATTAAGTTTGCTTCTAGATAACGACAAGGTTGTTGCCATGTTGGTCCAGTTGTACATGTATGTATTGTGAACCGTAAGGATTTGACTTCAATTCCCAGGTCGGGAAATTCAATTTCGTTTAGAAATACGTGCTGTTGTTGTTTGTGACAATTTCTTGAGAAAACTAAAGTCGAATCTGAAATTCTTTCTGCAACATACATAATTACATTATGTAACGCCAACCTTAACAAAATGCGAAAAAGCCATATTTTTGTATTTTCATGTTAAATATTTTTAAAGAAATAATGTTGTAAGTTCAGAATAACTCGAATACCTACTTTTTACTTCATACTTATAAAAGTTCATTTAAAATCGATAAGTCAAAGAAAATTATGCTGAATGGAAAAAAAAAATATTCAAAGAAGTCAGATCCAATCAACTAAAATATGAATATGTCGGAAGTTTCACGGCTGATCTAATGCACGATTTTAATTAACCGGGCCGAGTAGACGAATAAAAGGAGTTTAAGATAGGAGTGGAGGGGGCTGCAAAACGTGTGGCTCGTTAGTACCACCGTCTGAAAGTGACACCACTGACGCTAATTACCCGAGAGGACAGCTTACCCGTCGGCTGATGCATATACACCGCACAAATAAATACTTGCTATATTAACACTAATATAAGCAGTTTACTCTATAAATTGCGCTTAGTCTTCCTCCTACTGTCTATAGTTAATATAGAGCATAAAGAATAGACGATTAGCACATACAGCAAATATGTTTTAACGGCAATATAATATACACACTAATCTTATTGCCTTTTAAATTATATGCATCGTAAATATTTAGACAGCCATTGCGAAACATCTATGTTCAGCCGAGAACTTTGGCTGAAAAGAGAGTAAGAGAGTAATTACAGAAGATTTAACACAACTGCCGAAAGGGTATTTCGGAAATGCCGTCGGTCTTAAAATTATAGAAACATCATTGTGGGCAGTTTGGAATAAGAGCAGACAGAAGAAGAACGACAACACAGAAGAGGGACAAATAGTGACAAAGTGCCATCGAAAAAGATTAATTGAGTCTGCAAATCTGAAAATTATTAATTATATGTATATTGTTGAATAATATACTCACGGGAAATACAATTGCACCTCCACCACTTATCGGAGCAAAAGTATTTACTAAATTAGAGATCAATGTACATCATATATAAAAGAAGAAAGTAATTGTTAACGAAATCAAAGTATAAAATTAATAATCTGAAAATACATCGGGAAAATGAGTTATCCTCATTTTTCACCCTATGATGCGGGCAAACTACAACTAATTACTTGTGCACACATGTGCATGACACTTCTGTATGATACAGCCTTCGCGTACAGTCCGACATTCGCGTTACAACTATCAACAGCTGAAACGTTGCCTGTTATCGTGTGTACTTTGGAATTAGCATAACAAAAATATTATATGTGAAGAGACGTGTTACCGTGCCCTCATAATGAAAAATAAAGAAAAATCAAATCTAAATGCAACGATAGAGTGGCGAGAGAGGTCTGAACCTCTGCTCGTCGTGCCTGAAGATGAAAGGTGAGTCGTTCGACGGTCGACGGTCGATGGCGGTTCATTAAAACACACTATTAGTCGATAAACGCTCGCTTAAACAAAACAACCCAACCTGTAACATTATATCGACACCTGTTTCACTCTAAATAATTGGTGTACCTTAAGTTCCAGCTTTCTTATTCGCTCTTGTCTTGCAAACTATAAAGTAAACAATACAAAGACTGTTAATGATATTGATGAACTGCTGTGTTCTGTCACGAATATATTTATTTACTTATTTATATCTTAAGTGCGTGGTGGCCTGTTGGTAAACGGACTAGACGCGGCTGCCAACATGTTCACAGTGGTCACGGGTTCAAATGCCAGGGCACACCTCTGACTTCGGAGTCATGTGTGTATTGACAGTCATTCACCACGCACTAAAACGGTGAAGGAAAACATCATGAGGAAACCATGCATGCATACCATAACGATTTATAAGAATTTCTATGGTATGTAAGTCCGCCAAACCGCACTAGGGCAGCGTGGTGGACTATATAGGTCAGGCCATGTGGCCTAACCACTCTCAATCGTACTTTCGATTGTAGAGTAGGCCCGTGCCCTACAGTGGGACGTATATGGGCTGATACAATACATTTATTTCTTATGTAAGTGTTTTAGTATTGTTCGGAAAATATATACTTATAATGCTCATTGCGACAGGGCTATTAAAATAGTTATCAAACATATCAAGGTTTGCATTTTTTAATCAATTTGTTTTCATTTATAGAACAGAAAAGTAGATATAAATATCGGTATATGTAAGAGGCATATGAATAAAATGAAACTTTGTTATCAATTCTTCCGTTTGAATACTACGTTACCATTAATATGTATTTGTACACTGTTTATGAGAGACGAGCCAAAATAAAATTAATATTTTGAAAATACAATGACTTTCCCAACAACGACTATGTATGTAAAAAAACACTACATGTAAATAAGACATGACTACTAATGACTGCCCCAGTGGTGTAATTGTACTACGGTACGGTTACAAAGCTGAGGTCTCGGGATCGAATCCCGGTTCAGGCAAACTGATATTGGATTTTTCTATATATTATTAGCCCGGAGTCAGGAATTTGTGCCCAATATGGCGGTAGGCTCGCCTCCTATCACATCATGGGACGGAAAATACAAGGCGAAATGTGGGTGGCCTCACAACTCTGCCTACCCCTTTTGGAAAAAAGGCGTGAGTTTATGTATGTATGTAAATAAGAGAATATAGAACAATAACATTTTCAGAGAACATCCGCCGCACTCACTACCTCGGCTTAGTGTTGTGCCGCCCACGAGCAGTAGTTCTAGCACCGACAACATTGCTCTGCCGGCGTCCAACAGAAAACCACTATCACATGGCGAGTGAGTAACAATTTAGGTCACAAATAACAGCCAATAAATCCATATATCATTCGTTACATATTCACTACAAATATAAAAATCCAAATAAATCCTTTAATTTTGCTACATGACATATGTTATACTGTGCAGTCTTAAAACTAATGCATACTTCATAAAAATAGAAATAATATTGCCAAGCTATCGGCTTAACGCAAGTCTAAATCCTGCAAACATTTCAAAACAAGTTCATTTAATTAATTTAGGTACACGTACTATGAACTAATTTTCGTGATAGTCGTATTTCAAATTATTCGTAAGCTAATTGATACGATGCATCATATTGTTTCAGTGAATCAATGACCGTGGTTTTATCAGCGTTTTATGCAAAATTATTAATAGTTTTAGGAATTGCATTACCCGTGACGAGCACGATACAAAATGAACTATACACTAATTTCACTTCTGATGTGAGTATCTACTAAATGTTTAGAGCAACTTTATTTTACAAATATTTATAATTCTTTCCATTGTTACAGATTTTTACCATGTATTTATATGTTGTCAGTATGGTATTTTTGGGATACACGTTTTATCATCTACGAATAGCAAAAAGAGACAAGGATGGTGAGTATCTAGACTTGTAATTGCACCTAAAAGAAAGTTAATTAGTGTTTTGTTTGTTCTAAATCGGGAAGTTTCGTTGACGCTACTTTTAATGGAGACATAATGATCATCCTCAATTACTAAGGTAGTATAAAATATGTCAGAAAGAGGTTCATTTTTCCTTTATCAAGCTTTACTTCATATTTAATAGCGACTAAAGAACAATAATTAATTAACTACGCCAAATGAATTGCTCTAAGCACTAGGTTCTTTATTTACTTTTTGTTCGCAGAGAACGTCAAACGCACTCGATACGGCAGCTTCTATTTGCACATGGGAGTGGCTGGATTTGGCGTCGGCTCTATAATCTATTCCTGTCTTCAGTTCGGAGGATACTTCGATCTCTCAGGCGATTGCCAGTTAATCATAGTAGCTCTCAAACCCGTCCTTCGAATTCTTTATTTGGTGGCACAAACAGTCTTCATATTTTCTTACACTGACGTAAGTTGTTGTCAGGTTTCATGACACACATTTTTCCAAACACATAATAAACATATCACGTTCTTACATTAAGTTTTTGTAGTCGAGATCTGTATTTAAATTTGTAATAAACCAAGACCAAAATAACTTCCTGACCAACAATACTCGTTATATCACAAAATCTACACATCAATTTCATCATAGTTTACACATCATGAAAATGTGTACCCGTGCCAATGGCAACCAAGTATTTAGTAATACATACATGTTATAACAACTTCATATTCTTTAACACTGGCGATTTTATCAATATTGCCACCCTGGTTATAATTTCCGCAAACCTATGCGATAGTCAGCACAACTAGGCCGTGCGTCATATTTTTTGTCATCCTAGATTTCAAAATGTGTAACCACATCGCAATGAGCGATTTCTTTCTGGCAACCTTTGGATTAACAGGAATTGTTACATTGAAAAATAGGGCTTGACTATTGTTATATTATTATTATTGAGATTATGTATTTGTTTATTTTTGTCTAAAAGTTTCTGGTCTAGCGGTTATAAATATTTATTAGTAATACACGGGAATTGACTATTAATCCTCGACATCTATTACGTACAGTATCTACTCTTTCAAAACCTTTAACTAAATATTATTTTATGAATACCTAATAACTAAAAAGTTATACTAAAAACAATATTACGATTAGGTTTTCATTTCAGATATTGGATCCGATGCGAGGTGTGGTCCTCGACAGGTTTGGTTTAATGCATTTAATAGCCACTAATGTGTGCGAATGGTTGAACGTCGTAGTTCAAGAGACAAGAGACGACATTATAGTAGTCGCTTACGATCAGCCAACATTGTTGCGCTATGCTAATATCAGCGGACATTCCAAAATTGATATCATCGATCAAGTTGACAACATGACCATTGAAGAAGTGCTTACTGCTTCCGATCAAAATATCACTGCCAAGATCGTAACCAATATGACATTAAATTACATGAATGCAACTACAAATAGTGATATTTGGATTTGCAACGTGACTGATATGATTACACCACTGATTAGAAACGTCAACCCTTATCTTAGGCCGTGCGGAGTTGAATACAGCCTATTATGTTCTGTAATCATCGCTGTAATTTGGAATGACATATGCACTGTACCTGGATCGGTAAATTTATTTTAGTCCATACAATGTTGCGAGGTAATTTGATAACGAATATATTTCTGAACCAAATATTAAACCATTATTTACAGAAACCAGTAAAACAAAAGTTACCAAGGAATGAATCAAAACAATGTTGCACTCGGGTTAAGAACAATAATCACTTTTCTGTAGACTGTGGAAGTGCACACAAGGGTTTGTTCATGGGTATCGCTGTTCTAGCTGGTACTATAGTTAGTCTTATGCTCTTTAATGGACTTTTTCAAAAAGAAAAACATATGGAGCTGGCTCTCCTTCAGGTAAATTAAATGTTTATTTATATAGAACTTTCATCTTATAAAATTATATTCAGTTCATTTGTCTGCTAAATATATTAAGCAACAGTTGTTGTAATAGAACAGAAATAACTTGTACTGTTTGTCACTACAACTATTTTATTTTTTCAGATTAATATATGGGAAACGATTTTGTTCATTTTAATGACAATTGGTTCTGCAGTGTGTATTCAACGGATGAGAACCCTGCCGTTACGAAGAGCAGTATCAACACTGCCATTAGAACATGCTCTGCTCCTTGTAACTCAGTGTGGAGTATATCTATATTATTTGTTTCAAATTATTGGCACAGGATTTCTTATACAAAGATATCCTGAAGGAACAAGAGCAACCAGGTATTTCTTAATTCTGAAATTACTACCTAATTCTATCGAAATTTTGTGACACATGTGCAAATTCGTAAAACTGCTTCTCAAATGTTTAAATAACTGTAGTTGTTACAATAATAAAAAATAATTAGTTATTATATACTTATAAATATGATATAAATTGAGGTTTATTTGTACCTTAGTAAAAGTCAAATCAAAGTCTGTAAGTTGTAAACATCTTCGTTATTGTTGATGTATAAGATTGGTTGTTGTCCAAAATAAAATGTAAAAATAAAAATATAATAATAATGTTTCTTAATCAGATGATATATTAGAAGCAAGGCTAATAATTATAATATAAAGTTGTATATTTGATCGAAGTATAAAGTCTTAAACCCCTTAGAAAATTAATAATTTGTAACATAACGACACAGCTGCAGACATAATAATAATGAAATAAATAACTTTATTTTCAGAATCATATCACCGCTATGCGCGGTTATACAAAGTTCTTGTCAAACACTGTTGGTGTTGGATGCTTGGACGCGAAGATGTACAGGAAGCGGGCGCCAGCGACCAGGGCGACAACTAATAACTTTCCTTCTCGTTGGAAACTTCGCTCTATGGCTTCTCAATCGAGTTAAAAATGCAAGAGCAGAGTTCCATCCATTGCAGGTACCTACTTGTCCATTATAATAAAAAAACAGCTTAATTATATTTCGCTGAACTTTAACAAATATTAGGTCATAAGAATCCTCCTTGATAAAAAAAACTGTTCTTTATCCATAGAGTCTAGCTGGACAATTTTCTTATTCTGTCTACTTAGAATATTATGTAATTATAACAGAGGAGAGATAGAGAGACTTGTATTCATTCCAATGTAAATAAAGGGTCTCCTTCGTTGCCACTATGAGTTATCAGTACTTTCTTAGAACCAATATCTTTAGATGATAATAATATCAAGAAGTCCTTATTGATTTTATTAATGTATTTTTTTATTTATAATGATTTCAGATGGAATTCTACGGAGTCTGGGCTTGGACCCTCATAACCCACGTTTCAGCACCATTACTAGTTTGTTATAGATTCCAAGCCACCGTCTGTCTATACGAAATTTGGAAGAATTCCTACAAGAGAAGAAAGGATGTCGGCGGCTACACTGAATCCAATGAAATTGAATTAAAAAATCATGTAGCGTAATTATTTTATTGAACTGAATTATTTAGAAACCTAGCTATGGTAAAGTCTAACCATGTATAGAAAGCGAAATACGGAATTCATTTCATTAATTTACAAACTTAGGTTTATCCGGTAGAAGCAAAACTTGTTTATTAACGAACTCAAGCGATCTAAAAACTGTAACAACTATCACACTCTTTGAATGCAATCCTCATTCAAAAATATTTTCCATTAGACTGACTAGTATAGAAACTTTTGGCATGTATATTCACCAAAGAAAGTGGAAATATCAATAAGATTTTTAAGACCTATGTATAATACTACTCTATTGTATCAGTGCATCGCCTACTGTTTACAATGAAACGGGTCAGGCCATAGTCCATCATGATGGCCTAGTGCGAGCTTGCGGACTTCACACACAATATACAATCTTGTGAAAATCTCTACCTTATGAGTGTTCTCACGATGTTTTCCTCTGCTGTTACATAATAAATCTTTATTTACTCAGACAATTACATTCCATTTGTTATTACCAATTTTTATCCCACTTGAATACGGCAACATAATTGTGTATCATCAGCAAATCAACTATCTCTGTAAACATTTGTGTCATGCTATTTAAACTCCCGCGCATACCAAGTATCAGTGACGCAGTGTTTTCAATACTCTGAAATGAAATTGTATTATAAAGAGGAAAGATTTAAATGTTTTGCGTTGAAAAGGCTCTAAAAGTACTGTACTCATTTCACCAGTATAGTATCCTATATTATCCCTAATGAACGTAGGTGCTAGAGAGGTTTTTCATAAAGTGTGCCTCTGCACCCGAGCGGAGCCGGACTGCGCCAGGCCGCTAGATCCCAATAATGCCACAATAGTCGTAAGTCCGCTTCTCTCCAAACATGCAAGATGCATTACTACAACCCAAAGTTCCAAGGACATCCTGAAAATATTGTTGTATTGTCCAAGAAATTTATTCACAGCATTTTGGTATAGTTGACCCACAGACCCACCGTGCAGAAGCTTTGATAATAAGCCTTAAATAAAATTATATTATCATCTTTACTATTTATATCGACCAAATCGCCGGGCCAACATATATCATATGATCCCTCACAGCTGTAAGAGGACTGCGTTCTCGCTCAATGTCTGAGTTATTATTCAGGTTCTCATTGACAAGGTGCCCTAAATTTTTAAAGGTAAACTCATTGCTACGGTATACCATTGAGAATGATTTTTAGATCGTAAAATACTTTTGTATTTAGGGCCTGGAACACTGTGTATTAGTTCTTTTTACAATTGCAGTAAACCGTGATCCAAAGAATACTCCTGAAAATATTTTAAAAGTTCCCTTATTGAACCAGCTGTTGGGCCGAGTAACACCATAGCATCCGCATAGCTGAGGTTGTCGACAGTTAATCCATCAATTTGATACTCAATATTTTTATTATTAAGCTTAATTATCGAATCATTAAATAATAATTTAACAACCAAAAAGAGATGATTCCACCCTGCCCCACAGCCAGAAATCTAAACGATACTCAGGCGATTGAGCAGCCCGCCACCTCACGCTATTCAAATTATTTTCGGTAAATAATTTAAAAGACCTCCTATAAATTCAGAGGCTAACCCGCTTCCTTAAGTTTGTATGCTGTACAAGAAAAAAGCCTTCAACAAATGAAGATAGCACTTAGCAGACAGGTGTATGCCTATGTTTGTAGTATTTGAGTTTGCTTAACAATTAGCAATAAATGGCACTCTCGGTTGACAAACCTTTTTTTTTTTTTTTTCTCGCGGGGAAAATCCCTTTACGGACCATCCCACCCCCGAAGGGGCGAGGGTGTGTCGGACTCACCGGCGCCTTCCGAGCCCAGCGAGATGTTGTGCCGCCCGTGGATGTGGACGGGCGGCCGCTGGGTCGGGTCCCTACCACAATACGCGCCGAAATACCGACTAAAAACCCCGCGTCGGCCACCATCGGTGCACTACAGAGACGGCCCCGGGTTACCGTTGAGCGGACGCGCCAGGACCGCCTCTTTGTGCACCGCCGCTTAGCGACGCGGCATGAGACGCTTGTAGCGTCACGTCTCGGGGGCCGCCAAGGTAGGGACGGCGGCCCCGCGTGGCCTCTGCGGCGCCGGGTTAGTTGTTGTCCCGGCGCCTCCTACGTCTCCTGTGGCGACGAGCGGGATCGGTCTGCTCCCGATCCCGCTCAGCGCTCTCCTTCTGCGACATGACACGTTCGCAGAAGGAGAGCATGGCCCGCCACGAACTCCGGCTGCCGACCATGGCGGCGACCACGGCCGGCAGCGAAAGGTCGCTTCCCACGACCGCGATGAGAGCGCTGCGCTCCTCGTCCCAGGCTGGGCACTCCTCCAGCGTGTGCTGGGCCGTGTCCTCACGGCAGTTGCCACAATGGTGGCACACGGCGGACTCCTCCGCTCCGACTATGCGACACAGGTACGCACCGAAGCAGCCGTGCCCGGTGAGCACCTGCGTCGGCCGGTATGTCGGCGCGCCGTGGCGCCTGTCCAGCCACTGCTCGAGGACAGGTCGCACTGCCGCGACGGTCCTCGTACCAGCACTAGGGTTCTCCAGCCTGGAACGCCACTCCTCCACAGCAGACCTGCGGAGGGAGGCCAACATGGCCTCGACCTCTTGTGGAACCAACCTCTGCCCACGCCCGGACGCCCCCTCGCCGGAAGAAAGCCGACGAGAGGGTCTTCGCGTCCAGCACCCAGGGCAGAGTTCCCGCCAATACGCAGGCCGCCTCGTGCGAGACCGTGCGGTAGCGTATGTATTCATGATGTTCCCACGAGTATGGGGGAAAGGAAGGTCCGCCCAGGCAGTGCCCCCTGTACCTGGGTAAGCCTAGCGTAACCCGCCAGAGGGTCGGCCGGTACTCTGGCGGGGGTCGCACTAGAGACTGAACTGCCCATCAGCCATGCATCCCCTCGCGGTGCGCCGCCGCTTGGGATTCGGGGTACTTTTTATAGAGGCATCCTCCCTCGCGGTCCGGGCGGTTAAGCCAAGACCCTCGGTCCGGCAGGAGTGCGAGACATGACCACAAACCTCACAACCGGATTACGATATGCGACGGCGACCGTGGGAGGGACACTCCCACAGCCCGCCCGGCGGCGGGGTAAGCGCACACCGGGCCCGCCGAAACCTCCGGGACAGAACCGGAGGGCGACCCAAATGGAGGGTCTCGCCTGCAACGACAGATGGAGGCGGCCGCCACAAAAGACAGCGACCGCCAAACCCCCTGCCCTCCCCGTCGGATATTCGCCGTCGGCCATAGTAGTTGCAGAACTGCAACTACGATGACCCACGTTGCCCAGGGTGCACCACGTGGAGGTTCCCGACATCGCACCCCTCGGTTGACAAACCTAATTGAACCAAATTGAACATCATGAATATTTAAGTACGTCGCCAAGTGATTGTCAAGCAAACCGACCAACACATCGGCTACTATTGCCAGAAATACTGGCCTGTAATTTGTCTCATCGGAAATATCACCCGTTTTATTCTTCAATATTGGTACTACTAATGTTTTTTCAATCATATCTTTGATTAATGATTTGCACAAATTTATGTAGCAAAACTAATACTCTAGAATGCTTCAGATGTACAAAACTGATACCATCGTGAACGGGTGATTTTTCTCTCAATGTTTTCTGATAGATCCAATCACTTATTTAGACGAAATGAGTAACGGTAACACATAGACACAAACCTCAGCATTAAACATACACACTGAAAGAATCTTTGGTGAAGAGACTCTAAACTGCTCCCTAAAAATATTAGCTATATCTTATTCAAAAACGCAACCTCTTACATAACCTGGGTGATAAAAACCCAAATTCAGCTTATTTGTCGAGTTCCAAAACCCGAACAAATTGGTCGACTAATGATACGATCTGATAGCCATTTTAATTTGCTCTTGGTGACTTTGGCACCATTTAAGTAAGACTACATTTTCAAATCTTTTGCATTTCCCTTATCTCTTCGACCTTTGTCGATTTGACGAATAGAAAAGTCCATGTTATCAGCACCGGAAAGGCATTGTTAGTTTTTTCAGCACACGAAATTAGGACTTTTCCACTCTTTACGGCAATATATACAGCAACTTTAATTTAATGTATTTAACACCTTATGATTATATACTCAGTGACGGTTTTAGCGGTGCCAGCGCCCTGGGCAAGATTTATAAGGCGCCCCTTGTCTCCCATTGAAATGAATCCAGAAAAATACTTTTTTAAAATATATATTTGTTTTATGTTTAAGGACGATTATAATATGTAGATTGCATCATATTGTTACGTAATTTCAGAATTGTATTTTCGGAAAATGTTCAATATGTATGGCACTTTTATGCCACGAAAATGACCGCATTCCTGAACACAGCCATTGTCCTTGTACACGGAAGTTATAACACTGAACCGCCAAGGGTCTGGTTGTTAGTAACCAGGATGAGGTTAAATAGTGCAGCAAAAAGGTATACACCATTAAGTACCTGCGACTTTCCGGCTTTGATAGAGATAAGGTGAGGCCCTACCTACCGCTCTCCAGTTCTTGCCATATAACCCTGATTCAGGGGCAATTCTGGATAGGACATTCTCAAATGTATGATGCTAAATGCTACTGGTGGTAGGTGCCCCATATGTGAAAAGCCGCCTGGGTGGGTACCACCGCAATGTCTATTTCTCCCGCCAAACAGCAATTTCAATGCACTGTTGTGTTTCAGATTGAAGGACATTGTAGCCAGAGTAACTGCTGGACATATTAAGACATAATATGCCTCAGGACGGCGAGCCCAGTGGAATTCCAAGCATTGCTTTGTAATTCAAGGTGTTGTTTGGTTTTGCTCTGTTCATGAGTGGTCGTATCGCTTGTATGTACGTCATGTTGTAATAGGTCTTCAAAATCATCAAGCGTAAATAAAACTGCTGATTTTATCAAATAAACAAGCAGACCTCATAGTAATATAGTTCTTCTGTACTTCTGTATTCAGCCCATAAACGTCCCACTGCTGAGTACAAGTCACGGGCCTCCTCTACAATCGACAGTACGATTGAGAGTGGTTAGGCCATATTATAGTCCACCACGCTGACCTAATGTGAGTTAGCGGACTTACATACTATAGAAATTACCATAGTTCGCGATGACTGAATTATTCATTTATTTATTTTCACATTTGATGTAATTTCGCAGTGGTCAAAAACTGGTCAAAATGATCGCATCTTTTTTAATGAACGAAATGGCTGTCACCAAAGTGACACTTGACAGTAGGAAGTGGGAATTTATAACCTCAAACGTTTTGTCAAATAAAAATTGTATAAACAACCCCGTTTGTCCTTTTTCTAATTAAAAATAAGGTATTCTTAAAAAATGGCTTCTGTAATGGAAGTTGATGAAGAAGAGGTTGAGATGGCCTCCTCAAGTAGTGGTAAGGGCGACAAGAAAAGGTTTGAAGTCAAAAAGGTAAGGATGCGTAATTGTGCCGATTCATTGTTAAAAACATTCTTTGTTCTGAAAACATTGATTGTAATCATTTCACTTTATTTCAGTGGAATGCAGTCGCGCTATGGGCTTGGGGTAGGTGTTAGAATAAGTTTTAGTATATAAAATTGAGATCCATTTATAATAATAGAGTTAATATTGTTTGGTCTTTTCAGACATAGTAGTTGACAACTGCGCTATATGCCGTAACCACATCATGGATCTGTGCATAGAATGTCAAGCTAATCAAGCATCAGCCACTAGCGAGGAGTGCACAGTGGCTTGGGGTGTTTGTAATGTATGTATCGGGTGTTAATTTAGTTGAAAATCTTACCATGTGTTTAGTATACTTTTTGATAATGAGAAGGCAGATATATAGATAAAACCTTAATTATAGCAATCTTTAAAAAATATGAGCTCACAAAATTGATAGAAATACATACATATGTGCGATATTATTATAACAATTGGACCCCAGTTTTGTTGTAACTATGTTATCTTAAAAAGTATTTTATTTTAACAAATTATCCTCTAATTATTATATGAAAAACCTGAAAAAGGATGGGGATGGGTAACAAATTACCAGTTTAAAATACACCCCCAATTGTTTTGCGTAATCAATTTCCATTAAAACAAAGATATATAAAATATTTTGTCATAAACTTGTTTTTCCAAAATGAAAATATTAAAGCTCAGTTAAACTAGTATACCTACAAAGCTGAAAGTGCAATGTCTAAAATGGCACTAAAACAGTTTTGATTCAAAAATATAACAGAATTGACCATTCATCATTGTAATATTTATATTTACTTAGAAGAAATTTGAATATATTCAAAATTACAGAAATCTATTAACATACAAACTGTATTCCAAAAGATAATTCTTCTTAATATTTTTAATGAAGTAGCATATTATTATTACAAAATTGGAATTCAAACATTATACCAAATTTAAAAACTACTTTGCCACCATAATAGTTCCTTATTGTTTATTTTTAGCAATTATTATATAATCATAAATTACTAGAAAACTAATGCATTTCCATTCTAATCTCATGGCAACCAAAGTTTTAAAATAAGTACATAAATATTATTTCCACTAAACTACATAAAGATTAGTATTATAATTTCATTGAAATACAGTAGTAGTTATTAGAGATGCATGCTATGATGTTTTCAAGTTTGTAGTGAATAAATAAAAATTATGAAATCTTTTAATATGGAATGAAAAGGATCAAAAACATCATAATGATAACATAAATTATCTATACATATAATAAATATGTAAAACAATGCATTCGAAATACTGAAACCAAGTCATATCTGCACATTAATATTTTCTTGTTTACAGCACGCATTCCATTTCCACTGTATTTCGCGCTGGCTCAAAACTCGACAAGTTTGTCCGTTGGACAATAGAGAGTGGGAATTCCAAAAGTAAGTGCATCTACTAGTAATTTTAAAAGCTTAATCATTAGAAATAACAGACATGAACTGATGCCTTTTGGCAGAAGGGTTAAGCAGAGTAAAGGGCATTAAAAAAAATTACATTGATAAATACCTGTGTATTTCTGTAAATTTCTTAACTGAATATTAACTACTCAACATTAGTGGCCTTATTCATAGGCAGTTTTAAAACCAATTTTGGTCAGCAAATGTTTTTTTTTCTTTGCTCAAGTTTTGTTGGGGAAAAAACATTTGATAATCAATCGGTCTATGAATAATGTTTAGTAGTTAATATTCAGTGTAAGAGTAATTACATGTTTCTTTTAAAACCTAAGCTGTTATGCCACATTTACACTCAGCCCTTGCCACTGCTCCTGCCGCTGTCGGAAATATTTCCCTAAATACTTCTGTAGCAATATAGACGCGAGTGAGTGTTCGCACTCAGCCCCGCTACTCTTTCATCGAATGACTCGCAACAATGGATGACGTCGAGGCTGTTGCGGTGACAGCATTATATCTGCTCAGTATATACAATGATTTAAATATTTTAATAAGACAACAAAGAAGCAGAAAACTCTGCCGTAAAAGAAGACATTATTTTCTCATTTCTCAACTCCGGTGGCAGAGTTAGCTTACGCGGGGGCTTAGGCTAATATTTTTAAGTAAATAGGTAAACACTGAAAACGCAGCGCAGAATTAAACAAGTACAAAGTTGTAGTAGTTGGGAAACGATGAAACACAAAACTACGACGACTGAGCAAGATGCCTGAATGTAAACGCGCACTCGCGCTCGCGCCTGTCCTTTGACTTTCGCACGAAAAACCGACACTTGAGGGAGCGCCGGGCAATAGCAGCGGCATGAGCAGTGGCAGTGCGAGTGATCTATTTACATACTCGCGCTGCCCACTTCCCTGCTCACTTCCCTGTCCTACAGGGCTGAGTGTAAATGTGGCATTAGCATGTCAATATAATTATTTATGTGGCAATTTATAATCTTTCAGGTATGGACATTAGAGAAATGCACGTTGATGTCTCTGGAAGAAGATATGTCATACTACAAAAATATTTAATTTCTTTCATTTGTATTAATAAAACTTACTTTCAAACATTTTTAATAGCTTTTTTAATGCACAATTATGGAGTAAATTAAAAAAATATTCAATTGTGGATCAATAAAACCAAACTCTTATAATGTCTGTCTTTTCAGGCACTACATTATTTTTTTCATTTTCTTTGTTGATAATCCACAATCACATAGCAAAAGAAAACCCTTGGTTTTACATGTATCATACGTTACATTAATACCAATAACCAAATTAACTTAAATATACTATTTTGTAACTGATCATGATGTTTCCATAATTTTAAAGCATTATACACTCCGCGCCATATGAATAGGACCAGCATATTTTCCTTTGTTATCTAAGATATCAGACAAAATAAATCAATAAAAATGGTACGTATAAACATCTTTAGGCACGAGAAGTATAAATATAAACGATCGAACTTCTTAAAACTCGGCGAGTCTTTGTGACAATGCTGGTAGGTAATTATGACGCGTCACATGAATACGACCATTAAATAAAACACGTTTTTTTTTGCTATTACATGATATTTATTAAGAAAAATATTTATTAATAATTGAGGCTTTTTCCCTTTTTTTGAATTAAATCAAAAATCCGAGACGGCATTGAGTCATAAAGACTTCTTATGTATTTAATCGGAAGTTTGCTCCAGCACTTTTTTATACCCTTCTCGAGTTCTTGCTTATTGTTATATTGTTTGCCATTTTTATAAAGTTCACGTGACAACCACCCCCATACATTTTCTACTATATTTAGGTCGGGGGAGAGTGATGGCCAGTCGAGAACATCGATATTATTTTGTTGAAACCATTGACGAACATCGTGTGCTCTGTGAATGCTGGCATTATCATGTTGATAAATGAAACTTTCGTCATCTGTGATACTGTTAAACTTATATATTTCTTTTTTTAAAAGATTAATGTAGCTTTTAGAATTTTGTCTTCCTTGTATTACCACTAAATCAATCGGTCCCTTGTATGATATTGCACCCCAGACCATTAGTGAGCCTGCATCATTACGCCGACGCGATAAAATTATTTCATTTTTTCGTAAATCATGAAAATAGTAAGAATACCCGTCAGGGCCATCCAAATTAATTTTTTTTTCGTCACTAAATATAACTTTATGCCATTCTTTAGTCCAATGCATTTTGTTTCGAGCAAACCGAAGACGTTCCATACAGTGATGCTCTTTTAAACATGGCTTTCTCTTCATTTTCAAACGTTTTAAATGCGAAGAATTGCATATAATCCTTTGAACAGTCCTCACAGATGCTTTAGTTCCAACATTGTGGGCTATTTGTCCGGCTGTTAACGTAGAATTCGACGCTTCACGTAATATTGCTCGGCGCTCTCTTTCAGTTGTAGCGAATTTGGTACGGCCTTTGAATTTCTTACCATAATTTTCAGGATCGTCAAGAACATTACTTATTACCTGGTGTGAACGCCCTATTTTTTTTGCAATTTCTCTTAAAGAATAGCCCTCTTCACAAAGAATTTTTATTTTTCCTATTTCCTCTAGATTCAAACACTTTTTCCGACCCATATTAAATAAAATATCACGTAAAAAACTATTATATCGTCACTACTGGATGTTATTCACTTAATTACGCATAATACGTGCGCACTGTGCCGCGTTTGTTTTGCAACGGAGGTCGCGCGGAGGGGGAGAAGTCATTGGTCGTATTCAAGTGACGCGTCTAGTAAGCGTCGTTCGCGTTCACGCTGGGCGTTAAGAAGTTCAATTGTTTATAGCTAAACTTCTCGTGCCTAAATATGTTTATACGTACCATTATTATATATTTATTTTGTCTAATATCTTAGGTAGCAAAGGAAAATATGCTGGTCCTATTCATGTGGCGCGGTGTGTATTTCCTATCGATTTCCCGACGTCAAAGCCCGTATACGCGGTGCTTCGTCTAAGTCAATGGTTCCTAACCTTTAACAGCCTGACCGGCTATAGTAATTTTCATTACTATGTCGATATAATTCTATGCTTCATTGAACAAAGATATACATACATTTATCTAGCCTAGTTATCTATAAATATATGCACCACAGATATGCACCATATCTCTATCTCCGTATTTTTATTAACTGAAAGATAAAATGCATCAAAATATGAAATCTCCAATTAAAGTTAGATAGATAGAAACCGGCCATAAGTAATTAGGGGGCATTTGACAAGGTTCACTGGTTTGATTGTGTTTTATCTATTGCAGTACCGAAATGTAAATAAATTAAGGATCTTGCTATCTACCCATAAAAACACATATAAAATTATATAAGGATGGTCTCAATGTGAATCCGTGGAACACATGAGATGCTTTCAGGTACTACCAGTGTTCCGCGGACCAAGTGATCAGGTCTCGGTCATACTTTGCGACCTCCTGATATAAAAGCATCGTGCGGCATGTGTTCCTGTATGGTTTCGAGACGTGGCCTGCTATCAAGCGGCATGTGCAGGAGGTCCATGTCGCGAAGATGAAGATGCTGTAGTGGATGTGCAAAGTTAAGCGTTTGAACAGAATCCGTAACGAGCACATCCGCGGCAATCTTGGTATCCGCGATGTGGCAGATCCAAGAATGCCACGTGAGATGGTATGTTCACGGCCTAAGGAAACCTCACATATACGTCGGCTATGTGTACCTGAGCCTTAATATAAAGATCAATGGCCTTACTATTGAGCATGCCAAAATTGGGGTAAAATGGTGGTAGGTATCTCATATTATGTGAGAGGCCATCTGGGTAGGTACCACCGCAATGTCTATTTCTCCCGTGAAACAGCGGTGTAAATGCACTGTTGTATTTCGGATTGAAGGACTTCGTAGCCAGAGTAACTACTGGCCATATTGAGACTTAACATTTTATGTCTCAGGATGGCGAGCGCAGTGGAATTTTGCTACTGTTTATGAGCGGTCGTATCGCTTACCATCAGGCGAACGGCTTGTTCGTCTCGCCATTCATTGCAATATGAAAAAATGGAAGAGAATTGGCCTGAAGGCGGGCCCTGGCACCGACTGGGATAGCGCCGGGTAGAAGATATTTCTTATCGTTACCTTGGCGGTAAAAGATTATTATCGCCCCTAAGATTAAAAAAAAGAAAACGAATGAATGTAGCGTTAACTGTAAACTGCATTTCTTGCGATATTATGTTACTCAATACTCTAAAGCAGTTATTACTAATAATATCGGTGCATGCTTATCGGGCTATCTTAAAACCGCCCTAACTGCGAGATTTCACAAAAACTAAAAAAACTCGGATCACAAACCTATGTGAACGGATTATATAAAAAAAAATGTAATAGTAATTACAATTAATAAAAAGATGCACCCGATACACACACAATGGTCACTGTGACCTATTCCTAACCACTATACGCAGGTCGCTATCAGGAAGGATACTAATATCCTACCAACACGGCAGCCTCACATAACTAAGAACAGCAGTAAGCTTGTACTTAAGTCGGTATTCCGTGGTATAGGGATTCCTGATCAAGCCGACCCATTCGTGCTATAACATTAACATACATACATAAACACGCCTTTTTCCAGAAGGGATAGGCAGAGGTGCTACAATTCATTCACGTTTCACCTTATTTTATGTTTTGTCGCTTGATGTGACAGGGGACTAACCTATTGCCATATCAGGAACAAATTCATGACTCCACGCTGATAATAATTAATAGAAAAATCATATTACTACCCATCCCGAGATTCAAACCACCGAGGCAGTACCTATAGTTTTACTGGTGGTAGGTCTCTCATATGTGAGAGGTCGCCTGGGTAGGTACCACCGCAATGCCTATTTCTCAGTGTAAATGCATTGTTGTGTTTCAGATTAAAGGACATTGTAGCCAGAGTAACTACTGTACATATTGAGACTTAACATCTTATGCCTCAGGATGACGAGCGCGGTGGAGTACCAAGCATTGCTTTAGTTTTGCTACTGTTCATGAGCGGTCGTATCGCTTACCATCAGGCGAACGGCATTCTCGACTTGCCTTTCATTGCAAAAAAAACTTCCAACAAACCACAGTTGGTTTATATTTAGAACCACAATTATGAAGTGGTAGAGCCTCGTGGTTGTTAGTCATTGGACTCAGCATGAATGGCAGGCTCGTCTAGGACGGCACCACTGCCTCACAGTAAATTGACGTGAAGCAGCAGCTTTGCTATCACGTTTCGTTCGGTGAGTGAGATTGCCGGATGCCCAACATTCCTTTCCTCTTCCCATTCTTTATCATTTCCGCTCCCCTCCCGATTTGATGGGCCGACACACATCTGAGATCCAGGCGTTATGTATTAGATGGCAGTGATCACTTACCATAGGGTGACTAGATTACCGGACCTAAGCAATAAAAAAAGTGATAGAGCCATTCGGTTGTCATTCATGTCCCACCATGAATGGGCAGGCTCATCTGGGGCATTGCCAATGTCTTACAGGAGATCGACATGAAGCGATTGCTTTGCTGTAGCGGTTCGTTCAGTGAGTGAAATTGCCGGATACTGATTACCCTTTTCCTCTTCCCATCCTTTTTCCTTAACGCACCACTCCCTATTTTATGAGCTGGCAAAACATCTATGATCCGAATGTTATGGATGTTCATGGGCGGCAGTAATCACTTAGCATCATGTGACTTCGATAGAATGGTTTTTTTTATTTTGTTAATGTTGAGGGATTCTACTTAGAGAACTTTTTACGAATTCTTGAAAGTAGAGAGTAAATAATAAAATATATATTTAGTTTATTTTTAAACGAGTCCACCAATAAAAATATACTAGCTATAAAAAAGTTCGATTATTCAAAATTTAGAGTTCTCTGAGCGGTATAAAATGTGGCTTATCTGTTATGTAGGTACAGTATAAAATTGCAGTCTTTCATAAAAGCTGGAAGTCTTTCATACCGACATGTGCACGGTGGTCGCGGGTTCGAATCACAGCGCACATCTCGAACTTTTCGAAGTCATGTACCTATAGGTAAAGATAGATGTCTCTCTATTCTATATCGGTAGGTATAGATAGTCAATCATCAGGCACAATAATTTTAAGGAAAGCATCGTGAAGAAACCTGCATACTGTAAGGATTTGTAAGAATTTCTATGGTTTGTAAAGTCTGCCAACACGCACTAAGCCAGGGTAGTGGATTATAGCCTAACCCCTCCTAACAGTGGCGTAACAATAGGGTGGCATAGTGCGCAAAATGCCACGGGCCCCCGACCTTAGGGGCCCCCGGCGGCTCGGCCCCTTAAGCCCGAGAGGCCGTAAGCAGAGAAAGAACCTAACTGATTTATTACCCATTGAAATAAAAAAAACGTAAATATAAGAAACCATTAATTTATTACCTACAAAATTAGTAATCAAAAACTATTTACTTAATTTTTTCCAAAGATAAAGATTTAATTTAAAAAAATGAATCGTCAATATTAGATCTTCTGAGGGGGCCCCATCACCATTGCAGCGTTTGGGTTCCGGCCACGTAGTAAAGATATTACGACGATTACTTGGTCTCGTTGTGAAGCTGTTTTTATGGCCTGTAGACATATGAGCATACAGCTCGCCTGATGGTCAGCGTTCACCACCGCTCATGGACCTTCGCAGATTCAGGAATCCAGCAAAATGAAGTCGCTTCCTACCATAAGCAGAACACTCTCTTAAAGCCTCGCTAAAAAAAGTATAGGTTATAGTGCTCAGGGAATACCGAAGCACAGAGTTCATTCCAGAGCTTGCACGTGCGTGGTAAAAAAGAACACTCGAAACGTACTTTCCGGGAACGGATAGTTTCCAGGTATTAAGAAAGAACTCTACTGCGGTGACGGGAAGTGTGATGGGAGAACAGCAACCATGGCACCACCTTCCTCAGAGCACTTTCCGTGGAACAATCGATAGATTACACAGATACACCCGAAGTCTCATCGCAAGCCTAATGGCTCCAAATTTTCCGTGAGATCGGGGTTATCGACGATTCGAAGAGCTCAGCGCCGTAAGGAGTCAAGCTGGTATTTTGGGGCTTCTACCCAGAGGTGAGAGCAGTACTCCACGTCGTGCCAGATCGTCGCATTTATAGAGCAATAACCGATGATCTAACGGCAAGTACCGCTTGGCTCTGTTGAGAATCCCTAACTATTTGCTGATCAATTTAGCCTTGTCTTCCAAATGACACCTAAACTGCACTTTGCTCAATATTTCGGTTCCAGGCATACTCTCCGATACATATTTATAACTCGCTCCAAGACCTTGGGGAGTAAGCATGTGATAGCAATCGGCTTATGATTCGAAGGATCCGACTGGTCACCCTTTTTGGGGATTGGATGAAGATAGGCGATATTCCATGAACCCGGGCCTGGGTTGTTTTAATAGAAAAGACGATATAGGCGCGTGAGTACGGGGGTCATCTCAGGGCCGGACGTCCTAAAACTGCAGGGATACATGCCGATCCATTCAACAAGTAGCTGTCGAGGAGCTTGACTTGAGATGATGAGCGAACTGTGAGTATTGGCCGTGATTTTTTCCATCGCCAAGAGTTCCTGGTTTTGCGAGAACGTGATGTCGCGGTTAACGAGCGCGATCGTGAGCGGAACCATTCCACTCACCGCCCCCTCTAAAGAAGAAAACGTCAGTTCATGATCTGCTCAAAGGACGCCTCTATCTTATAGTTAGAGGGCCTTAGAATTCCAGCACGGTCTCCCACGCAAGTCTTAGGAGGCTACCTAAATGGGCCGCGCGGTAACTGTTGTGTGGCGCACTCTTACTAACTGTGATTCTGCGATGGATGACAGAGCACGTGGTCTCGCGTTTGTCGTGGACGTCCATAACATCTTAAAAGGGCGTCCAGATCTAGACATAAGTGGAGAGCAACTTTACTCCCCACTGAGAGAGACCTGCGTCCTGGTTTAACACCGGGTGATCACTGGGAAGGAATCGGAGCGCTTATCCCCCTTTTTGTATTACATAAAACAAAGAGGGCCCCATCCGATGATTTTGCCACGGGCCCCAGATAGTGTAGTTACGCCACTGCCTCCTTATCATACTCTCGATTGAAAAAGAGCCCCATGTCATGCAGTGGAACGTAAATGGGTTGATATAAATACAGAAATAAATTAATAGTTATTATTCTCGACCCACATTATCATCGTGTTTTCTGATACGATACAAGACTGTGTGGGATAACGACTATGCGCTTTACTATTGGGTGTATCTATTTATTTGTTGCTAGGCACAGTATCCTGCGTGTGAAGTGCTTGTTAGTCTGATGGTAAACAGACTAGACGTGACTGTGAACATGTACACAGTGGTAGCCGGTTCCAATCCCAGGGCACACCTCTGACTTTTCGGGGTAATGTGTGTATTGATAGTAAATCACCACGCACTATAACGGTGAAGGAAAATATCGTGAGGGAACCTGTATACATGTATGCATTATTAATTTCTATGATAACTAACCCGTTCTAGGCCAGCGTGGTAGACCATGGTAATAATGGAATAACCACCCTCAATCGTACTCTAGGGGCCCGTGCCCTGCGGGACAGGTATATGGGCTGATAAAGATACATATTCACAAAAATGATCATTTACAAGTACTTTTCAACGTCTTATTTAAATCTTACATTTGTCCACAAGTTAATCCAAGTTATATAATAGCTTTATTTTCCTCAAATGGAATTATGCGTAATTTGTCTAAAAGGATTATATCAACAAGATGGTCTAAATACTATTACCCGTAGTAAAGTATATTTTGGGCAAAAAGATTTCTCGTCGCATCGTATCTCGTCTCACCCGTGACTTTACATTTCGTCCTATATTACACGCTTTATATTAGCTTCACTTGTATGTTTGTATGTTTGTATGTTTGTATATTTGTATGTTTGTATGTTTGTATGTTTGTTTGTAACCGACTTCTTTGGGCGCGATTTTGACCCACTTTAAACGGCCAGATTTCGTTCAAATTTTGCACACCTGTCAAAGACCGATGACAATACAATAATTCGATTAAAATATATAATTATCCTGATTAGATTCGCCAGGATTAATTATTCTTATAATTCATTGCTACATTCATCGCTAGATGGCGTTAACATTGTATTCTTCCAAGAAGCTTATACCCAAATGGAGATTGCATTCCGTATAAAACACTGAAGCACAAAAATTTGACCTTGAATGCAATCGCTGTTGCCTGCTATCCTTTTCTTTAGAGTGACAATGAATGAAGTTCACGTGAAGTTCATTCATTGTTACGCTAAAGAAAAGGATAGCAGGCATCAGCGACGTCATTCAAGGTAAAATTTTTGTGCTTCACTTTTATATACGGAATGCAATCTCCATTTGGGTATAAGCTTCTTGTATTCTTCAAGTGTCAAATGTTACTACTGACCAACAGATGGCGTTATTGATTGGAAATACAGCCGTAGATGGATGTTTTTTTACACGCTTTATATTAGCTTCACTTGTATGTTTGTATGTTTGTATGTTTGTATGTTTGTATGTTTGTATGTTTGTTTGTAACCGACTTCTTTGGGCGCGATTTTGACCCACTTTAATTTAGTCAAAACAATTATATAATAGTTAAAAAAAACTAAAATACACGCTTTAATAAGATATACAACTAAAAAAGTAAAAATAATTGATACTGAATTTAAGATAAGAAAATGGAGTAAAATACATATATTTTATTGTTACAAAGCGTGGGGTGCAGGAGGATAAGTAATTGTTGTAAACACCCCACGCTTTGTAACAATAAAATATATGTATTTTACTCCATTTTCTTATCTTAAATTCAGTATCAATTATTTTTACTTTTTTAGTTGTATATCTTATTAAAGCGTGTATTTTAGTTTTTTTTAACTATTATATAATTATACAATAAATCTATAAGCTACCCTTGTAATTTCCCTTACCCTACCTTTGAAATTAAAATATTTAAATTTGATATCTTCTAAAATATTAATGAAATGCCGCTAAGAGTAGTTTTGATCTACTTTAACTGTACAACGTATGCAATGTATAAAATTGTATAAAGAATACTATACTGTATAAAATGGCTTAGTCACTATCACATAGTTTTTACACATCACTTAGTTTCACACACTTGCGGCCGTTTTTTTATCTTTTTAAGATATTTAATTCCGAGGTTTATTTATTTAGATCTATCTCGTAAGGTTAAGTCAGCGTTTAAACGCACAATAATATGTGTTACATCATCTTACGAATCTTTGAAAATTTCGGCTTTTCTGTACTATAATATGCATGTATTATAGATATAAACTTTCCTCTTGAATCATTATATCTATTACTGAAAACTGAATTAATATCCATTGATATTTTTAAATTTCTAAGCGCGCAGACACCGGTGTCGACTTCATTTTATAATATGTAATTATGAAAACTAAAGTCACATCAAATCAAAATCCTATTTTCAAAATTGTCATCATGTCTTTATTTACATACATTTATGTTAATTCATAAGAATTTCAATTAAACATTCATTTTTACAAACTCAAAACAGTTTTACAAAGGAATTAAAACTGCATATGAATCATGAGGCAATTTATTGTGGTAATTATTCAAATTAGAATATTTAGTAATGGCTTACTTGTCAACAATATGCAATTTGTTTTGTCTATCTTACAGCTTATTATTTTACATATAATTCCCAATATAAATATCACAAAAGCTAGTAATTTTACTAGCATAATAATTTACAGATTAAACCAATGCAGCCACAGCATTGTGATAAGTGTTTTCGGTCCACTAAATAAATATAACAAATGACAAATACAGTAAATTAAGTATGTACATTAAATTTTGTAAAAAAATGTCACCAGTCTGGAAATATTGTGATACATTGTATCTAACACAATTACATGCAGAACTAAATACATAATAACTATATATTTATCTAGCTGAAGATGTTTATTATCTACACCCAGCAATAATATGCTCTATTTGCCTCTTCCTCTTAACGTAAAATTAATAAAAGTTCGCTTAGCCACAATGTAGGGGAGATCATACATCAGGCCCACCAATAATGTGAGCTAAATCTGAGAATGGCGCCATGACCATTAAACATTTACTTCATTCCGATCTAAACATGGCTCTTAAGTTCTCATGTGTTCTTTAAAGTTTAAATGTGAATAAAAGGCAAGATAGGGTTGATGTACGCTTTCAAAGCCCTAGTAGTGTGACATGAATTATATTTTTTTTTTTATTTCTATAGCTCTATGCAGCATCAGACAATATCCAGAACCCAATACAAATGCATTGGCCGATTTTAATTTGCGTTGTTATGTGCCTTAATGAGGTCCTCTTGCCTCAAAGTTCAAAACTACTAATATGAGCCGTCTATATTACCCCTAACAATCATTAATATTAAAGAGTGATAATAGATGGCAGCAAAAGATGCAAGACTGACACATTTCGCTATTAAACTATGTCAGCCGCCATAAGCCTAGCCAGGATAAAATTACACGAAAGATTTTAACGTACTTAGTTAGAACTATTGTTGCCAGAAGTTCTGGAATAAAACGTCGCGCGTCAAATATCGAATCATTTTAATATGATTAATGATTGAACTTCATCTCTCCTTCCTGGCTACGCCTATGCTACCCACTTTAAGATATTCGATCTTGTGTAACTAAATACGAACGTCATCTTAGCTACAACTTAAATAGGCAAATTCGCCGTCTGTTGTCACTCTTAACCTAAAGTTAGGGAAATCCCTTTACTACAATTCCACATTCCGTACGTACATACATACATAGATCATGATTTAACAAAGACAGTCACAGTCAAACTATACAAATAAGAAAATCATCTACGGAAAATAAATAATCACACTCGCATCAGGCAGGACTGATGTAAATATGTCGATCAATGACAATAATATTAAATTACGATATTCTTTCCTGTGAAACATCTTAAATGTTGGAAAAATAAAATAAATCGAACACAATACTTTTGTACATACACTATTCTAATACTAGTCATCAATTCATACAATATGGACAAGTTTACAGAAACAGCTTGATATAACCAACTCCTTTTAAATGAGACAGTAGGATACATAGTAACTTGTGCTAATAAAATAATAAGTAACAATGTTTCGACATTTCATTTTAATAAATATTGGAATCATCAAATAAAAATCTGATGCCTATCACACAATACTCAAAATTCTGAACTTCACATCACAAAATAAATACTAGATAGATTAATTCTAGTCAGTGTCAATTTAACTAATAATTGGATAATAACGGTGGAAAAATAACCATAAGGTAGTTGCGGCTGTCAGTCTGCTGAAATAGCTGTAGGCAAATCTATAGTACGACTCTCGTTGCCAAATATTAATCTTAAGCGTTTCATCGGAGGAAGGGGATGGACGGTGTTATGTTTGCGATGTCGTTCTTTAGATCGACGCCGTTTCTTTAAACGTCGGGCCGTTTCTGGGTCAACACCCTCTAATCTTAATACTTCATATTCAGGCGCCTCGGCTGTGCCACCGCAATCCATCACTTCCTCCACAACTGGACTCCTTTTGACACGTAGAGTCAGCTTTAAACCTCTCCTAGGTGGAGTACAAGGACATTCACTTTTATTTGAGTTGTCTATCA
This sequence comes from Hyles euphorbiae, assembly GCA_023078785.2. NCBI lineage: Eukaryota > Metazoa > Arthropoda > Insecta > Lepidoptera > Sphingidae > Hyles > Hyles euphorbiae. Next base: position 7,765,338 of record CM041041.1, on the reverse strand, counting down.
ACCAGGGTGGTCCGGAATCAGATTCTTTTTTTGACTCCTCAGGCCTGTTAGAAACATCATTTTTTTGCGTCTTGTTCAACTTACTATCCTTATGCTCACTTGGGTTAACATTTTCTCTAAAGTCAATCTCACTTTTCAAACATGCATTATCACTCATACAATTAACATTTTCTACTATTTGTTCCTGTACAGTAGGAGCAGAATCCAAATCTTCTACTTTTTCTTGTACATTTGGAGTTAGTTCTGTCCTTTGCTGTAGAGATTCCTTTGTATCACAATCTTTACCCTGAATATCTAAATGGGCATCTGTATTACGAATAGAATCTGGCTCAGGCTTCACTTCTTTGTGTTGGTTGTTAGAGGATTCAGATTTAACATCAAACTTATTGGTATCTACCATACTGGGTAAATCAGCTTCCTCTTTAGGTGTGTTCACATTTCTCTCCATTTTACTTTCAGAACCAGCTTTAGAACTACTTCCAGCTTTAGGGCAGCTAGGTTGTGCACATGTATCTAAAAGGCGTTTGTGACTCCTCAAAACAATACCAGTGTGGGAATCTCGACTGCTACGTGAGCTGGTTGTGCTGCAGCATCTTGAGGGTGGTGCTCTTCTTTTAACATTACCTGTGGCCACCTCTCCATTTGCTCCACGTACACTGTCTGTACGTCGCCTTAGTCGGTCACCTCGACTAGAGGTAGATGATTCTCTGCTTCCTTGTGTTTCTTTTTCACCGTGTCCCTCAATAACATCTGCTATACAACCTTGAGCTATCAAAAGTTCAGCATCATACTTGGTTAATCCTTTTTGTTTCATTTCCTTCATACTAAGTGGAGAAACAATATTGGAGTTTTGTCTGCTATTTATTCGAGGTTTTTCTTGATTTTTGCCATTTGTAGTTTTTTGAATTTGTTTTGCTTTTGTCCTATTAATTCTATTGTCAGTTTCTCTAAAACGATACCTAGTTGCTTGTTCATCATTGTGTGCACTATCCACTGAAAATGCTCCTTTTGCTCTTCTTTCACAAGTCTCACATTCACAATAACAATTTCCATTTCCAAAAAAATCTTCCCCATAATAACAAGTAATTTCTTCACCAATTTCAATGTCACGAAGCACACGAACAAAAGCTTTTCCACGGTCAGTAGCTTCAAAGGTACATGTCGGTCTGCAGTCATGATTTATATATGCAGCAGGGCCAAGCCATAACTGGGCACAATTTTTTCTACAGCTGTACATAACAGAAAAATCATTTTTTCCCGGATGTAAGAGTTGCTTTTCTTCTTCTTCTGTCATTTCAGCAATGCAACCAACCAGAAAATCAATTCTTTCATGTTTGTAAAATTTTTTGGTGGTTGATATTTTTGCCCCAACCCTGCCTTCCAAAGAATATCTATAACAAGGTTCTATAACAAATCCAGCCTTCTTATCGAAAATTCGCAAATAACGGTATATCTGAAAATTAAATTTATTTGTTAGAAATCAAGTTGTTAAGTTTGTAACAAAATATATAAAATTTAATAATAACAATTAATGGACTGACATGTTCACGTAATTTGGTCTGTTGATGCTTATTTTTGCTAAAATGTCGTGGCATCCATTCACCATTGGCCAGTTTTGAATATGCTTTATTATAATCTTGCGTTTGTATAAATTCCTTTATAATATTTTTGAGCTCCTCTTTGTTGGTTTTCAAAGGCCTATAACGAATATTCATCTTGTGTGTAGTAATGCCGAGGTAAGGATCCACAATAAGTGCCGTAGCCAGGTCGTCATATTCTGACAGCTCACGAGGAGTCATGCCCATTGGTTGCATTTTATGGAGCACTTGCCTCCCTGGGTAGGACGCTGATCCAACAACCATCCTGGATACCTGCACAACAAAAGACGCGAGATTTGTAACCACATAATTATATACGTGCAGATAATGTTATTCGCTTCACAGTTATTTTTTTATAATCTAACAACGTCATACTTAAAAGCTGGCACAAACAACGGGAATGTTTTACATATCTAATTACTTTATTTTCTAAAATATAAAAGGACAAACATGGCGGCCGAACAAGAAAGCCAAAATCGACACGTCAAAATTTTAACACTACTTTTCTAGTATGTTATCCGCACAATATTGTGATTAAATCGCATTACAGTTCGGCAAAACTATTTTATTATCCAGGACACTTACTTATGTCATTGAATATTCGTATAATTCATGATTATTTTCAATAACAACTTCACTACCTAGATACACCTTCAGACGCTAACTGCTAGGTTATTTACATGTAATAAATAACAATTTTGTGATAGTAAATTAATATTAATTACTTCATTATTGCATAACAAGAATTAAAAGAGTAGCAAGCTAATTCATCTCAAATTATACTCCAAAGAAATCTGAAAAACAACCATGTTTTTGAATGCAATCCATTCATAGCATATTAAATGTATTTACAGAGTATGGTAACATTTTTTACTTCGTTGTAACCTAAATAATTACACTTAGAGATTAAATAAACGTTTTTTTATTACACTTTAAGATAAACTATTGCACACTAAATGAAATATTTTAGTATAAGTTACTGATAATTATTGATAAGGTCTTGTACAATATATTTTTACGATGTATTAGTAACAAGCTCTACAAATGCAACCAACGATTAGTCGTTGCCTATAAAAATAGTTTTTATATACCTAGATAGTCTATTTTCTTCTACCCACTTCTACCACGTCCGATAGGCCGTTATCAACATTGTAGGAACAGATTTTCTCTCTTTACATTTTATTAAACTGGACACTTAATTTTTTTAGATTAAAAGTATAAATGCTTGTTGTATAAATTATGAAAACATAACTCAAACAGTGCATTAAATAGATAACTTTGAAGTATTGTTTATAGTTTCATAATTCGCCACAACCTAATAAAAGATAGATAGGGTTTATTTGGATCAGTGATTCTCAACCTTTTTTTTGTTGCGGCACATATTTAACGATTTCAAAATTTGGCGGCACACAAAGAGCGCCTTGAGACATATTCCTATTGCTATGCACGCCGCTTCATCACAATTTGGCACTAAGAAAAAACGCGTTGCAAAGCAAATAATAAAATAATTAACTTTTTTGTGGATTTAAATACATATTCATGCTAAAAATACTTTTCTTTTTAACTGATATAATTTAATAATATTAACATTATTATATAGGCGGCACACAAAAGTGCCGCGGCACAGTGGTTGAGAATCACTGATTTAGATGATAAGCTAGTCTTTTTACATTTCCACTTACGAGATATGAGGTATATATCAACAAATAATCCTTCAAAAATCGAAATAATTGACCATTATAAGGACACGGTAATATCCAATGTAATTCAAAAATAAATCTTAGAATAAGTTAAATTTTCCGAATACACGGTTATTTTAGTTTGCTGACACTTTCTTAAACCCGCTGCCCACGACGCTTGTTTTGCTGCTGGATTGCTTGCGGGGTTTGCCGATGGCTGCTCTGCTGGCAGCGCTGCGAAAAAGTGACGTCACTTCTGTCTCTGAAGCGTGGTCGTGTGCTGGATTTCGGTAATCGAACGCGTGCTATTTTTCGTGATAGATCGCTTTCGTGTTTGGGGTTTATTATGTCATTTTTTGTTTTTTCGTATAATTAGTGAGACTGGAAGGATCTTCAGGGATTAAACAAAAATGTAATATAAATATATTAAAAATTGAAGTAAGAAATTATAAACCCAAAAAATGTAGTAACAAATAAAGTTGAAATGTTACTGATACATACCATAGCTCACTAAATACCATGTTTAATAGAACATTCTGTCCTGTATCAAGTAACCCGTAACAGCCACTCGCAACTTCACAATCGACGTTTTCGTTGTTCAAGCTCTCGTTTCCGTTTAAAAGCAATAACTGCAGCTGCCACAATAATATTTTTTCTATGTCGAATTATATCAGCTGCAATAATTTTTGTACTCGAGCGTTCGTGGTACTGCAGCATTTATGAATACTCGTCGCTTCGCATGCATGGCGAGCGACGTGTAGTGGCAAGCACCGCGTGAAGCCAACATATCGAGAGAGCCATCATTGCACCCAGCAGCAAATTATAGCATGCAATGCAGCAGCAAAACAAGCGTCGTGGACAGCGGACTTTATAGCATGCAATCCAGGAGCAAAACAAGCGTCGTGGGCAGCGGGCTTTATTGGCTGACACGGTCAAGAAGCTTATACCCAAATGGAGATTGCATTCCGTATAAAACACTGAAGCACAAAAATTTGACCTTGAGTGAAGTCGCTGTTGCCTGCTATCCTTTTCTTTAAAGTGACAATGAATGAAGTTTCATGAAGTTTCAAAAGATAAGGATATTTAACATTTGGGTATAGGCACCATATCAGTCGCGCTCTTTACCATAGTTTTGTACTCTTTACCACAGAATACTCACAGAAGTCAAGCTTGTGTATGTACTTCACTTTTGTTGCCACACTCACACTACGCTCGGCGTTCGCGCAAGGGTTGTTAACTCTGGCTTGCGCGAAAACACGTATCGTGTTAATAGCACTCGTGTCGTTTGATTGAATTTTGAAATAAAATATATAAAACACAATAATGCAACAAATACATTTTAATTTTATTTATGAACTCGCAGAGAATTTGTATGTAATTATTCTAAGTTTTTTTAAATTGTTTTGTATAATATATGTTTTTTTAAATGAAATTTATATTCATTTATTATAACCTGGTGTTTTATATACAAGTGTAATAACTTTTATTCATTTACTCCATCTTTGCACAAAACATCTCACTATTTGCGTTCCCAAAGCGGGTGACACTCGCGCTCGCAGTGGTCTCGACTGGTTTGAAATATCGTGTCGGTGAACGCTGTCTATGTGTGCGTTGATTTAGCGCGCTTTGTATGGAGCTTGACTTCTGTTAGTTTAGTATTCTGTGTCTTTACTCTATGCGTAAGACAAAAACCTACAATGTGTTTTCAGCTTTAGACAAACCAGACTGCGCATTCTGAACGAGAAAACAAGTAGTGCGAGAGATGTCGAAAGGCTTGTGTCTCGTTCTAACTGGGTGAGAATAATCTTAATCATTCTAATCAATCTAATCGAAATGTTGAATTTATTAAATTATAGAGGTATATTATGTCGAATAAAGCAGATTTATTATCTAACACACCTAAAATGGTCTAAGAACAGTTCAACGTGGGGGATAATAAACCTCGTAACTACTTTTTTTTTTTTATAAATAAATACACCCAACAGTCACATACATAGTCTTGTGTCCTGCGTATCGGGAACTACGAGAGACTTTTAGGTCTAACGGATGGCATGTAATGGCATTGGATGGGAATAGCAATTTGTACTCAAGAGGACATTAGTCATTTAGTTTCAATATAAAAGAGGTAGTTATTATTATTATTATATTAAACTAAAAGATCCCACTGCCGGACAAAGGCGTCCCCAAAACTTATCCACATCTCTCACATGAGAGCAATTTGTATCCAGTCCAGTATTTTTCAAGAGCGCCCCACTATCATTTTCGGGGTCAAGCAGCATGTTAAACGACAAGATTGCCTCAGCCACACAATGCTGCATTCTATAACAAAATTGATGGCCGTCGTTTTTAATATTTTCTGATTTAGATCCCAATAGAAATTCAATAAATAATTTACTATTGAAAATCTTTTATGGTTTGGCAAGGAAATGAAAAGGGACATACACCTCCATGTTGCTGTCTTCCTTGGCTAGTTTTTCTCCGTGTGTTTTATCATAGTAAATTAAACCTTATTTTCATAGAAATATGTCTTATTTCAGGACGACACTGTTTTGTATCTGTGTAGTCCACGATAGTTGACCGCTGCTAGTGATCATAGTGTATGATGATAGTGTTGTGATTAGTGTTGAGTAGGACATGACTTGAAAAAGAGTTAGTAAGAGTTGCCTCATTTTTGTACTAAGCCAGTACAATGTCCCACTTCAATTGAAGTGAGGCGTACTGACGCTTACTTATGGCTCATAACTTTGCCTCATGGCTCATGTCAATGAAATGACATTATATATAGTCATGCGCAAATTGAATCACTGTAAAGAAAAGAGAGATATATATCTTTTAAGTCAAAAGATATATATCACTCTTTTATATCTTTATATCTTTATCTCACAATGATCGATGAGCTAAAGAATGAGTTGATTAAAATTGAGTTATGAGTCTTTCTTTATATCTATATCTAAGATTGACATTTTGGTGGAGTATATCTTTATATCTCTATCTCTTAATGATTCATGAGCTAAAAGATGAGTTTAAATTAGTTGATTAGAAATTTATCTATATCTGTTTCTTTCTAATCTTTGCAGTGAAATTGAACCAAAAATGATCTTTACGCGTACGGATATAATGAGTTAGTTTGAGTGCAAGGGATATAAAGATATAATCACTCCGTACGTCGGATATATATCTTTTTAGTTAATCACTCCTGAGTTACACATGTCTAATTATATACCAAATATGAAGTAGTACACACATTGAGGTATTATACTCAATGTGTACACATTTTCAGATTTGAGTCATTCAGAGTAAAAAGTTGAGCCGCTCTTACATTTTGACGTCATGTACGGGACAAATGTACTGCCTCTTATATGTCCTACTCAACACTAGTTGTGATAGTGTTCTATTCTTAGTTCTTTGGGACCGCATGTCCTATGATTACTCCTTAGTCTGTGGTCCTATGTCACTTATCATAGCTTATCATTTTACGCGGAGAGCTCAAATAAGGCGTCTCATGAATATAGTTGTCGTTGCTAATTGTCGTTATACACACTTGTAAAACTTTTGTCTTTATATAATTTATATATAACACTCGTATTAGTTAAAAAAAAAAGAATAAAGTAAGTATGTTTTATTTTATTTTAATATATTTTTATGACATAAATTTTCTCGTGACCCGTATCCCGCACAGTTGGGACACAATATTATCTCAATCTTGTCTTAATAAGTTTCGGTTCTATTTCTATCTACGTAATAACAATTGATAATTTTTTACACAGTCTACAGTGTGATTATATATATATTTATTAAGAATATAATTTTTTATGGGATTAAGTCCTCATATGAGTAAATTATTTCGACCTATTTACATTATGGCAAAAATTAAGTGTAGTTTAGTAATTGAGAATTGTGTCTAACAACTGACTGCTGAATTTTTTAATTATGCTACAACTGGCTTCTGAATAACCTTCTACAAAATGTTAGTGTTTAATTTTTTAAAATAATTTTTGTAAGCATAATAATACATAATTCTTTATTAGCCATAAAAATTCTTCATGAATGATTGATAACCAAATCTAAACAATGGTTTGTTTATGGGTACAGTAACTAACTATTATACTATGGATGGAAACCCAAAATAAAACAATGAATTTTGGTCGACCAACATAGAAACTCTATATTTCAACATAAATGCAATTTAATTTTTACCGATTTGACTGACTGACCAAAATAGGGATATATCAAAATAGGTTTTCATAGTTATTGTAAATTGTGTGAATAAAAAAATATATATGATAAATTGACTAAATGTTATTAATTATATACCTAACCATTATTTAAAAGCAATAATAATTGTCTCATATTGAAAGGCAATTACGCTATTCTATTGTTAAACACCACAGCAAGAAAAATATATATAAGATATTAAAAAAATTGGTTTCAGAAACTGAAACTAAAATGGCCCATTCTTCAGGGTCTGCAGGAAGTTTAAGAAATGGAGTTATTGATTTCACAGCTGGATCACTGGGTGAGTCACTTATGTTTCAAATACTTCAATTTTGTGAGTTTATACTTTTTACAACTCTTGAAAACCAACATTGTATACAATTAATAAATGTATAGTTTTTAATATTTATACTATTTCTGTAGAGAAACAAAAACCTAATGGTAAGAAAGAAAGATTGAAAGTTTAAGTGTTTTTGAATTGCCTAGAGACATTCATCAGCTTAGATAATCCCTAGGCATGATAATTTTTTATGGCAAAGTTCCTTGCCAAGGCTACCGCAATCTAAGACCCTTTACACCTTTTGACAGGAGCAGTAAAAAACTCAGCGAAACAACAAACAATTACTGTTGTTGGAGAACAACTTGCAACTGTTCATGAGTGTTAGCTCAGGCATTTTTATTAGCTCACTTACAATGTTTCGCTGATATACTGCTATAGGCGCAGTTTTACAACAGCCTCAAGCCAGTGAGAGTAACCAATAGCATTTTTTGTTGAATTGTTCGCCATTTACGAGGCCATTAAATACTGTCAATATATGTATACATATTAGAGGCGAAAAATTTTGTTTTCTGTAATGACCATAAGACAATTATTTTTCTTTCCATTAATGGAAAAATAACTGTTCTGTTTCCAAGCAGTTTTGGTACTTCGATTACGTAGTCCAATTTACCACCGACATAAGACACATTTCCGGCAGCAAAAATGTAGCCGACACTTGGTCTAAAGTGAACGTTCCAACTAGGGCATCGAAACTCGGTTCAATTTTCAAAACCCGGGTTTTCGGGTCTAAGAGTAATCAAAACCCGGGTAGACCGGTTTTTTCGAGCATTTCGATCATTTTATTGTAATTTTTTAAAATACACTAATCTGCGTTTATATATCGATTTCCTATCTGTATCAGCCCATATACGTCCCACTGCAGGGCACGGGCCTCCTCTACAATCGACAGTACGACTGAGAGTGGTTAGGCCATATAGTCCACCACGCTGGCCTAGTGCATGTTGGCGGACTTACATACCATAGTTATAAATTGATCCCATCAAAAACATCCTGTAAACAAATTCCAAGTCTCGCAGCTCAGTTTATATATATCCATGTAATACCAAGTCCATTAATTTATTTAGTCCTCGCTAAAGGGACCATAAATTTATTACGTAAGTTATTATCATATCAATATTATTTTTTTTTTTACATTTTAAATAAATAGATCGACTTGGCCATCGCACGAAAACATAATGTATCGTACAATTTATACATAATGCTACTGGCTACGTAATAACTTTATACAGAAGGTCCCTTTAGCGAGGACTAAATAAATTAATCGACTTGGTATTACATGGATCTCACAACTTTTTGCGGTAGATAAACTGAGGTGCGAGACTTGGAATTTGTTTACAGGATGTTTTTGATGGGATCTCACGTCTTTTTGTAGAGTCCTACTTTTTTATTTTCGGTACTTTTTATTTCTAGAATATATATAACGATTTTTCTTAAAGCCTCTGTCTTATGGTTTTTTCTTATTTTTGTAGGTATCAATTTATCACAAATATAGCGGATTTGATTATTAGTGTTCTTTTTTTTATGGTAATTGATATTTTCGAGCTATTCAGTCTATTTATTTGCAAGTTTTTCTTCGTAATGTTTTCCTAGAGGAATGTTGTACAGTTTCATGGGCTGAATACACCCTTTCCCTCTCTATACCCCCATCCTGTTATGCCTCATTTAAATAGATACCTATCTACAAGTATTATTCCATTATATACGGGTACAACGAATCATTAACTGCAAATGTAACTTTGTAATCCTATACATTTATATGAGATTACAAAGTTATTCACGCAGTTAGTGTATCTAGAAAACTAGACAGAAATTATGAAATGTTTAGATTTTCCCTTAACTTAGACACTAAATACTAATGATATTCTAAATTTCTATGTCTGCTAAAAGTGCCTTAGACTTTTGATGATCGGTCAGTCAGTCAGTGAGTGACAAAATTACGAAAGTTTGACAAGTTATAATTCTTAAACCACTGGTTCAAATTGAATGAAATTACAATGAAATTAAATATACCGTGTTTACACAATGCCTGCTTAGTAACTGAAAATTCAGGCTTCTTGCTTTAACCACAACGAAGTTATGGGGGGTTGAAAATGGTCTGAATTGCTTCGAGAAAAGGATGGTACGACAGTGCCGCTTTTTAGCTTGACTTGGAGGGTGCACTGCCGTGCCCCCAGATATGGTATGCAGGTTTCCTCACGATGTTTTCCTTCACCGTTTTAGTGCGTGGTGATTGAATATCAATACACACATAACTCCGAAAAGTCAGAGGTGTGCCCTGGGATTCGAACCCGCGACCACCGTGAACATGTTGGCAGTCGCGTCTAGTCCGTTTACCAACAGGCCACCACGCACTTTTCCTATAATGAGTACAAAATATAAAGGATGAGGAAGAATTTGAATAAATAAAACAGTACTTTACAAATTACAAAAACAGTTAAATTTATATATCTAAACTAATATTATAAAGCTGCAGAGTTTTTTTGTTTGTTTGTTTGAACGCGCTAATCTCGGGAACTACTGGTCCGATTTGAATGATTCTTTCAGTGTTAGGTAGTCCATTTATTGAGAAAGGCTATAGGCTATATATCATCACGCTATGACCTATAGGAGGAAAGCAGTAGTGATATTTCTAGCAAATACGAGGAAATTTTGTTCGTTTTTCGTGGTCCGATTGGTCGATATTCTAAACTGATAGTCAGAATTAAACATTTTGACCGCCATTTTAAAACGTGTATGCACCCCGGCGGAGCCGGGCCCGTCCGCTAGTATTATATATATTTAATAATATAACTAACCCACTGCTCCACACTTCACCTCATTCATGTCTTGAGATGGACGCGCGCGTTCCATTTAACTTGCATGGCTTGTTTTATTGGTAGGAAAGTAGCACCGAAGCTACTTTTTACGTAATAAATAATAATTTGTCAAAGCGTGTTTTTATTCCATTTACTTATTATTGCATTCGAAGTGGCTTAAACTTAATAAATAACAAAAACAAAAGTATTAAAAAAAAAACCGAAAAACCCGAGTTTTAAAAACCAAACCCGGGTTTTTTTATAATCCTCAAAACCGGGAAAACCCGGGTTTTTTCGGTCCGGGTAAACCCGGGCTCGATGCCCTAGTTCCAACCAGCCTCGTAAATATTGCCGAAAGCCTTAATAATTTTTGAGCTTTCATTTTTTCTTCTTTACGTCTGGTGAGGACTTGACAACAAGACTTTTATCAGCACATCCCTAGAGGCCACCTTCTCAAGTTGCTACGAAAGCAAATTTTTTAATATTTACATTTCTAAGGTCACCCTAGCGGCAACGAGACGGCAAACTAGTTGCTGAGCGCTATGTTTGTCGCAATGTCCACATTGGGATCATTGCTGCTATCACAGCGATATGGATATTGTTTGACAGCTATCGTTTTACTAGGTGTTTCGAGGTCATCTCGATGGTAGATGTAACCTCCGAAACAATCGGATTAGAGTCACAGGTAGAGCTCGTCTATTTGAGTCCCCTCCATTCGGTTATCTTTTAAAGGTAGCTGGATTAAAGCACAAAAAGACTACAGTATATCACCCCACGTACAATGGACTCTTGAAAAGATTCAAACGCAAGGCGTCCATAATGTGCCATGCGAATAGTTAGACCGAGTCCTTACAATGGTTTCTGCTTGGAATACGACGCGTATTTAAGAAGATCCTCCAAGTGTCTCCATCCGAATTATTATATCGCGAGATTTTGAGGCTTCATTCGAACGCCACTACGGATTTAAGCAATTTCACGACACGATTACGATCAATCGCCAAAAAATTCGACCCGCGCCAGCTTTACAGCATTGTAGGGATATAGCTTTTTTATATGTAAGGTCCTTAAAACTATTTTTTTATATTTAATAACCTTAGAACGCGTTTCTTAGGAAAAAAACATCCCTAGGTTATTTACAGGCTTTTTAACTGGAACGCTTAAGGTCCTCGAAAGAGAGGACAAAGTTTTTAAATTGTCAGTAAACAGGTCACGTTCTCAGTTGACCGTCTCAAGCCAGATTATTTGCTTGCCGCTGATCATGCCTCTCCGGTCATTACCATCCCCAAAACGCGCTCAGGACAAAATGTCAGATTTCCTGAATTGTATCGCTTTTGATGGTCTCGGGAGGTGTGATGTGGTGGACCAAAGATATTGCTCATAAAATATTACAAAATAGTCAGTTTTTATGTCGTTTCATTGTAGAATATTTCTTACGTTTATCACCCTGTGCCCTCTCACTACCTTTTATTTATTATTATTATTTAAAGTAATTAATTAAGCATCACTTGCATCTACCAATTCATTAAGACCCATTTACACAGGAGAGCGTTTTGTCTCGAAGACACGATTATTCTAAGTATGTGTATAAAAAAGTTAGCATTGTGTAAACGTTCGTAACACGATAATCTATGGCGATTATGTATATGAGAAACTCTGTCCGTGTAAATGGTTGTTTAATGTAAATAGATGACGCAAGTTGCTTCGGATTTATGAAAACTAAACGGGTCAATTTTGTAGTATCTACTGAGACATCACAAGTTATTTTTAATGATGAAATTCTCTATTTCCGCGAAACCGGTTGAAAGTTTTTCTACGCTTTGAAGAACCTGGTTATCATATCGGAAACAAATAAAAAAAATAAGTCAGGAGCGCGACTAATTAAAACAACGTAGAAGCAAGAAAGCCTACTATGAACACGTAATACGCATGAATACTCGGGACATCTATTAATATTTGTGATTTAGTATCACCTCTTTTTTTACTTAATAAATGGTAATGATTTATCATGTTAATATTTTCATTGCCAGGAGGAGTAGCCGTGGTTTATGTTGGCCAACCGTTAGACACAGTAAAAGTAAAAATGCAGACTTTTCCTCAACTTTATAAAGGAATGTATGACTGTTTGAAGACAACTTTGAGGAATGATGGAGTCATTCGTGGTTTATATGCCGGTACCACACCAGCTATTATGGCCAATGTAGCAGAAAATTCAGTACTTTTTGCTGCTTATGGATTTTGTCAAAAATTTGTTTGTAGAGTCAGCGGAGTAGAGGTAATTAATATATCTACAAATGTATTTAAGATATAAACATAAAAAATTAATTGTTATACTCGACTATAAGACCTTATATTTTCTTCATAAAGTGGTAGTAGGCATAACATGTACTCAAACTTATCGTAAATCTCAGTTATCTTTTATCAGTTACATAACCCATTTCCTTCTTGTTTCAATAATAGACCATATACATAAATAATACTCAACTAATATTATTCGTTTTCGATCCGCATATTATTTATATATGTATTTATTTTTCATTATATATATAACTTACAGTATACAGATAAGTATTTGAGTAGGTCACGCGTTATCTCAAAGTTATTGCGCTTAACCTAATTCGTAGTATTAATATATTTTCATGATGAATTGTACTGAAGAATGTTTTAGAGTGTCCAGCAGCTCTCTGCATTGGGTAACGCCTCGGCAGGTTTCCTGGCAGCTTTCTTCTCGTCGTTCACCTTGTGCCCCACGGAACTAATCAAATGCCAGTTGCAAGCCATGAGAGAAGTTAATTTGCAAGCCTCACAAACAGCTGTATGATGTGTTTTTGGGTATTTCATTTATATGTATCACTATAGAGTGCCAGCTATGTTTTTGTGCTATTATGCTTCAAGTACTTTGAATGTTTTTGAAATATCTATTTGTCACACTCATAGCAAATACAACACAATTGTTACAACATTAAATTACGTTTTTGTTCATTTCTTATCTTGTGTTTATGTATGTTATTAGTGATAATAAATTATTGTATTATAATTGATATGTCAACGGTATTGCGAACTTACACGTGCTTTTTATCACAGATAAAAGTCACGCCTTTGCAACTTACTCAACAAATCTTCAAACAATATGGAATACAAGGTCTCTTTAGAGGTCTTGTACCGACAATAATGAGAGAAATGCCTGGATATTTCTTCTTCTTTGGAGGATATGAAGGTATATCAACTTAATATTATCGTAACGATTACACACACATGCTCACGCCCACAGAACAGCTCCTCAACTGTACTTTGCTCACGCCTGGAGCCATGCGACGGAATGGAGAGGTTCTAGTGGCACCGGCGTATCGCCGCGCCGAGCTGATTTTATTAAGATATGATTAGATGATTACCCGCTTCAAATTCTAGCCCGGACCAACTGAAATATTACGTATTTCTAATACTGAAAAATTTACATAAAATAGTGCTCTCTACTTGGCTCATGCTTTAAAAATTGAAATTTTAGTATTTTATTATTACAGGTACGAGAGAGCTGCTAGCCAAGCCTGGGCAGTCCAAAGATGATATAGGTTTTGTAAAGACAATGATCGCTGGTGCTGTTGGAGGAATAGTTTTATGGACTGTTATATTTCCTACGGATGTTATTAAATCCAGGGTACAGATATCAAACAAAAAACAGAAATTTTTAACCGTGGGTTACGAAATCGTCAAGAAAGAAGGTTTGTGGCATTTAATCGTTTTTGAGTATACGGGGAAATTGGCTAATCAGAACACTTAGTAATTTTATTGTTATTATTAATTTTACAGGAGCATTAGCACTCTACAACGGACTAAAACCAACGTTAGTGAGAACAATTCCGGCAACTGCAGCACTTTTTGTCGTGTATGAATATTCGAAGAAAATCATGCACCAAGCCTTTGGAGACTAAAACTAAAAATTCTATGTGATTTTAGTTAAAACGTGATAAGTAATGTTCAAAATATATTTAATATTTTCTTGTAATACAACGAGTTTTGTTTTTAATCGTCTTGAATATCTCGGGATATCCTTCTCTTGTTTTTTGCGCTAGAATAAGTGCTAATAATAAAAACCCTATTAGTATGAAAAATAACATAAGGTGCGTTGAGGCAACACCGTAATAATAGTGCGTAAGGGTTAAGAATGTAAACGTATCTATACATTTATAGGAAATTGAAGTGTTTGTTTGTAAAGTGAAAATAAAAAAAAAACAGCTACATATCTGGGGGCGCGGCCGAGCCCCCTCCAAGTCGAGCTATAGGCCGTAACATCCTTTTCTCGAAGTAATTCAGACCATTTTCAACCCCCTATAACTTCGTTGTGGCTAAAGCATGAAGCCTGAATTTTCAGTTACTAAGCAGGCATTGTGTAAACACGGTATATTTAAAATTTCATTCAATTTGAACCAGTAGTTTAATAATTGTAACTAGTCAAACTTTCTTAATTTTGTCACTCACTGACTGACCGATCATCAAAAGTCTAAGGCACTTCAAGCAGACATAGAACCTTCAAATTTAGAATACAATTAGTGTTTAGTGTCTAAAGTAAGGGAAAATTCAAACATTTCATAATTTGTGTCTAGTTTTCTAGATAGACCAACTGCGTGAATAACTTTGTAATCCCATATAAATGTATAGGATTACATTTGCAGTTAATGAATCATTGTACCCGTATATAATGGAATAATAGTTGTAGATAGATATCTATATATATGAGGCATAACAGGAGGGGATATAGAGAGGGAAATGGTGTAGTATTCAGCCTGTCGCGTCCGCTACCTAACGTGGGTGTCTGCGGGGAAGCGGCGGTGCGCGGGAAGTGAGCTGCCTGCGTGGGCGTGACAAGACGCGTTGAGACACGTGGCGCATGGGACTGGCCTTTGGAGCGAAATATCGACGTGAACCATCTGCGAAGTGGAGTCACCAAATTAGTGAGCCCGTTCCAATTCCTTAAGTCAGTGATTCTCAACCTTTTTTTTGTTGCGGCACATATTTAATGATTTCAAAATTTGGCGGCACACATTTAACGATTTCAAAATTTGGCGGCACACAAAGAAAAAGATAAAAGTTATTTACTTACTACAACACACTGCATAAATAGTTTATGCCAAAATATTTAAATATTCGAAATAAACTAATATATACTACAATAATAACTAAACGTTTATTAAGGGATTAATTACAAGCTAATAATAAAAATATTTTTAATGCGAAATTTGAGCTTGATTTTTTTTTGATAATTTGATTTATATTTGGTCGTAAAAATGACAATGCTACTCTCATATCGCTAAGAAAAGGTGCAGTAACTACTATGCAACACCTTGTGAATCCCAACTATCACTAAAACATCACGTTTTGTACGCAGAAGTGGCAAGTGTGCGCCGACTTGAGACATATTCCTATTGCTATGCACGCCGCTTCATCATAATTTGGCACTAAGAAAGACGCGTTGCAAAGCAAATAATAAAATAATTAACTTTTATGTGGATTTAAATTTATATTCATGTTAAATTTTTTTTTCTTTTTAAATGATATAATTTAATAATATTTACATTATTATATATTTGCAAAATTTGGCGGCACACTTTTGAAATTTGGCGGCACACAAAAGTGCCGCGGCACAGTGGTTGAGAATCACTGCCTTAAGTATTAAATATATTTATATATTTTCATAACGATTGCGCGGCACCCAATATGCCTCAGTAGCTATATACTAACGCCTACGCATCTAATTAATGCCGCATGATTTGTGTAATTGCAATTTTTTAAGCCTAAATGTCCATGTGTGTGTGAGTGACTTCTTATTTATAGCTAAATTTTAACCCCAGCACGCCTAATTCACCCATAAAGTTATACATCACGCCATTGTTTCAACACATTTATTGTGCTTATTTTGCTTGGTTCATGGTTGTAAGCACACCTACAACAATCTATTCCAGCGAATGCAATGCATGGTCAGTGCTTCGCGCAGAGCGTAGCTTCTTTCAAGTACCTACTCAAGATTTCGCGCTTTCGGGCGCACGTGGCAACAGCGAGCCAGCGGGCGACGCGATCCGGTTTTTTCCAGTTCTGCGCGACGCGTCCGGTGAAGTGAGGAGCGTAGTAGTAACACTGCGCGAGCGTATGCATGCAATATTTTAATTTTTAAGTAATCCATTTTGATTTCGCACGTTTATTTGTTACTATGGAGGAAACTAATTACAATCGTTTGGCGTTAAAACGCTCATGTCAATTATTTAGAAGTTCTAAGGGATCAATTGTTAGACGATACGTAAATTAACGTGCTGAAACAAAAATTAGCTAAAATAGAAGCCCTATTCATAGAGTTCGATGGCGTGCAATGTCAAATTTAAATTTTGGATGAAACAAACTTAAATGTAGAATTGGATAGTAGAGAAACTACCGAACAATCCTTTTACGATTCTATTGCACAAGCCCAAAAAATTATTTCAATGTACAGTACGAATCAAAAATCGTCTGGCGAAAGAGATAGCTTGGCAATCCATGATGAAGACAATCGCGAGGTTATAGGGTTTCGTTTGCCAATTATAAAAATTAACAAATTTGACGGAACATATAATAAGTGGTTGGAGTTTCGTGATATATTTAGTTCACTAATACACAACAACTCAAAAATACAGAACATACATAAATTTCACTATTTAAATTCTTATTTAGAAGGAGACGCCGCAAGTCATTTGTAACCTTGAAGTTTCTGAACTTAATTATTCTGAGGCGTGGAATCTCATTTGCCAAAGATATAATAACACCCGTCAATTGATAAACAACCACATAAAGTCCTTATTCAATATTGAGCCATTGCGTGAGTCTGAAAGGTCTTTGAGATTCCTTATTGATCATGTCACAAAGAACTTACGTGCTTTAAATACATTAAAACAACCCACTGAACATTGGGACACCCTAATAGTACATAATATGATCTCATCAAAGCTAGATAGCAATACTCTTGTAAAATGGGAAGAGTATATTCAAGCAAACGTCAGCGCACTTGATGTACCTAGTTTAGAAAACTTTATGACATTTTTAAAGGGTCGCGCTGAGGTTCTAGAATCTGTTTCTCGCAATAAGCAAGACAGAAATTCCAAGCATTCCAATCCTAATCAGGGCACTAAATATAATGCAGTTTCGCACACAAAAACCTTTGTCAGCTCTGAACACGGTGAGCCTTCATCATCAAGGCCTAATAAATGTGTATTTTGTCACAAAGCTCATCGTAATCATGAATGCCCACAGTTTCATTCAAAGACCGTGGAGGATAGGCTTGCTTTAGTAGCAGATCTGAAGCTGTGTTACAATTGCCTGCGTAGGGGTCATAATCTACATGCCTGCAAACTCTCAGGCACATGCAAAACATGTAAAAGGCGCCATAACACACTCCTGCACAGGCCTACAGAAACAGACACCAACATGGCAGATTCTGTGCCTGTTTCAATGTCAACCGTTTCAAATACTGAAACACTTTTGTGTACATGTCTAATGGATATAATAAATCCTGCCACAAGTGAAGTTGTCACTGCCAAGGCATTACTAGATAATGGGAGCCAATCTTCATTCATAACTGAAGCTCTCGCAAAGAAACTAAATCTAACCTATTTTGATTCTCGTGTACAAAATGTTGTCGGCATAGGCAACACTATTGCCAAACTCAATTCCAAGCGTTGCAATGTTTGTATCCGGTCAAGGATAAACTCTTTCAGTGCTATTACTTCATGTTTAGTTATACCTCAAATATCAGGAAAATTCCCATTTAGACATAGCACACATTGATTTGCAGTCTGTCAAACTAGCAGACCCCACCTTTTATGAACCTTCTGAAATAGAATTGCTTATAGGTGCTGACTTGTTTTGGACAATCATAGGAACCGAACAGCGCTCTTTAGGTGATGGCAATCCTATACTACATGATTCCAAATTAGGGTGGCTGATCTCAGGACCCATTCACAATGTTAAGCCTGGCAGTGGTGCCAATTCAAGGTCTTCAATTAAGTGTAATTTTGCCATTGGTGCAGATAACACTAATGGTACGGGAGCTAGCAACGTTTGAAAAGTAAGAATTTTAGGTCAGCTGATTTTGTGATAAGTCGTCCTTCTTGCACTTTCGGTTAGAGTCTGGGCTATCTGGCTGGCGGTAGTGGTTGCGTTCATTAGTGCGCATCCTACCTGTCCAGGTAATAATCCTGGATTTTAAAAGCATTTTAGAAGGCGTAATTTTTGATTTTTTGTTTTTAAATAAGTCTCTCTGACATACTTTTTTTATTGCCAGACATCATTGACATTGCTAACTATGTGCTATACGCGATTTTATATTTTTTTTTATTAAAATTTTTAAGTATTTTATAATGTCTGTAATTTTAATATTATGTTATTTAAAGATAAGGAAAACTTAAAATAAATTTGCCAGACATTAATTCGATTGTTAAGTCTGGAATTAAAAAGAAAAAGTCATGAAAAGTATTGCAGTATAATGCTAGTATTCGGAGAGAGACAGTTGCAGAATAAGTCGAGAATGATACAGAGAACCATTACAAAAGTAAATTACTTGTCACTGTACATGTAATAAAAAATAATAATAATATTCAAACACTACGATTATTTTTCCATTCCAAATCCCATGAATCAGAACTACATAGAGCTGTAGTACGAGCTGATCATAAATATACACCACTTAACCTGTTAGATTCCATGATGGACTTAAACCCGACCACTAACACACAAAAGCTGAATGCCTGGACACAAAAATCTCTCCACGGGAGACACCGCCTCGACTTAACTAATCCTATCGTTGACAAAATAGCTTCAAACGCGTGGCTTAAGCGAGGCGAAATGTTTCCCGAAACGGAGGGATTCATGGTTGCCATCCAGGACCAGACAATCGACACAAAAAATTATAGGAAACACATAATCAAAGATCCTACAGTCCAAAATGATCTCTGTCGGCACTGTCATAGTAGTCCTGAAACAATTCAACATATAACCGGAGCCTGTAAATCTATAACCCAGACGGATTACAAACATCGACATGACCAAGTAGCTGCAATAGTACACCAATATCTTGCATACAAATACGAGTTAATAACAAATAAAACGTCATATTATAAATATTCACCCAAAATAATACTAGAATCGGACAACTACAAGCTTTACTGGGACAGGACTATTATGACAGACAAGACAATTCATCACAATAGACCGGATATTACACTACACGATAAAAGAAATAAAGCAGTTTTTCTAATTGATATAGCTATACCAAATACCCATAATCTACAAACAACATATATAGAAAAAATAGCAAAATATAACCTTTCTATAGAATTAAAAAGACAGTGGCGAGTTGACTCCGTGCGGACCGTACCAATTGTGGTGTCAACTATGGGTGTAATTCCTAAGTATCTTCATAAAAGTTTGAAGACACTCCAAATACATCCCCTAACATATACCCTCATGCAAAAAGCTGTCATTTTAAATACCTGCCGAATAGTTCGTAAATTCCTGTCAATAGAAACATTTTAATAAGCTCATCCATTATTTTTCTATTTCTTACGTGTTTTAACTATCATTTATTCATTATCAGTTTCGTTTTGGCCGCAAGCCTGCGTAGCTGATTATTTCGCCAGAAATAGTAGAAATTATTTTAAATACCATATAAATAATAATAATAATAATCATTCTAGTCAGAGCAAGTTTCCAAAAAAAATTAAGCATAAAAAGGAATATAAAATTAGATTAAAATTTAAAAAACAACACTTTTTATTTAAATTGTTCTGATTACTAAATGTAAATTATAAATAATTAATATTAAGTTTTTCAAGTTGTTTCAGCCCATAGTGACGTCACAAAAAAAGAGGCATCTTCATAATTATCATCATCATCGTCGCTGTCTTTGTCAGTGTCATTCTTATCATCTTCTTGGGAACTTTCGTTATCTTCTAAAACTCTATCATCTGTAACAGAAAAAAAATAAACAGTGTAATTCTTCTTGTTCGTTATAAAACATTTTAGTTATTATTGATAAATATTCCATTTTACACTTACTTTGAATAATAATATCTGCAACTGAGGATGGTAATTGATCTCCCAAAAACCAGACAAAATCATATTTGTCACCGTTAATGGTCCAACCGAAAGCCATTGGAGATAAAGATGTTGGATGTTTTGAGTGAGCATTTCTCCAAATTTTCGTCACGTAACGAACCCTCAATAAATGCTGTTGCAATTCCACTTTACAGGGTGGCAAACTGGATGACTTCAGCTGTCTCTGTCGGAATACTAGCATCATACTGCAATACTTTTCATGACTTTTTCATTTTAATTCCAGACTTAACAATCGAATTAATGTCTGGCAAATTTATTTTAAGTTTTCCTTATCTTTAAATAACATAATATTAAAATTACAGACATTATAAAATACTTAAAAATTTTAATAAAAAAAAATATAAAATCGCGTATAGCACATAGTTAGCAATGTCAATGATGTCTGGCAATAAAAAAGTATGTCAGAGAGACTTATTTAAAAACAAAAAATCAAAAATTACGCCTTCTAAAATGCTTTTAAAATCCAGGATTATTACCTGGACAGGTAGGATGCGCACTAATGAACGCAACCACTACCGCCAGCCAGATAGCCCAGACTCTAACCGAAAGTGCAAGAAGGACGACATATCACAAAATCAACTGACCTAAAATTCTTTCTCGAAAACGTTGCTACCTCCTATACTATAACTTAGTAGAGTTTCACAATGATTTACAAAGGTTCTGGGAAATTGAAAGCTTGCCACAAAGGTCACTTCTTACTGATAAAGAAAAGGCTTGTGAAGCTCATTTTTTGAATCACACTGAACGTGACCATGTAGGTCGCTTTAGTGTCAAGCTTCCTTTGGTTAAAGGCCCAGAGTGTTTGGGCGATTCTTATTTTGTAGCCAAGCGGAGATTTTTGAAGCTTGAACGGCCTTTCGTAAGCAGCCTCAACTTAAAACCGCATATACAAATTTCATTGAAGAATATTCTCAATTAGGACATCTGTCTGTATCCAAAGTTGATCAACCTGAAAATGCCTATTTTGTTCCACATCACCCGGTCATTCGTGAGGACAGTGAGTCCACACGTCTTCGTGTAGTTTTTGATGCTTCGGCTCGTACCACATCCGGATTGTCAGTAAATGACATACAAATGATAGGTCCCACAATTCAAGACTCTCTTTTCAATATTTTAGTTCGTTACCGATAAGGCCGCTATGTATTGTCTGCCGACATCGAAAAGATGTACAGGCAGGTGTGGGTGCACGAGTCTGACCGAAATTTACAGCTGATTCTATGGCGCAGCGAGGAAGATAAACCGTTACAAACTCTTAGACTTAACACCGTCACCTATGGGTTTGCTAGTGCTAATTATCTCGCGACCAAGTGCCTTTGGCAATTAGGTGAGGAATGCTCGAATGATTTGATCAAAACTATTATACAAAAGGACCTCTATGTTGACGATTTGCTGACATCTAGTGATGATGAGCACCAATGCCAAATGATACAAAAACTAACACACTTAACACTTGCCAAAGCTGGTTTTAATTTGCGAAAATATCGTTCTAATTTGCCTTCTTTGCTTTCTTCTGATGTCATTCAGTGTAGTGGAAATTTAACGCTAAGTCAGTCCACAAACACACTTGGTCTTGACTGGAATCCTTCCACAGATAAGGGTATCTGTATACACTTTAGACTGTTCCACAATTGCAGGAAAACGAAGGGTCGTTTTCCTGCAATTGTGGAACAGTCTAAAGTGTATACAAAGAGAACTATTTTATCTTCCACTTTTAAAATTTTTGACCCTTTGGGGCTGTTATCATTGACTACTATAATTCCCAAAATTTTAATTCAGACTTTATGGTCACTAAAACTAGACTGGGATGATCCCGCACCCAGCCAGGTTGTTAAACCATGGAAGCAATTTGTTGAGGGTCTGAAATCTATTTCGTCGCTGTCCATACCTAGATGGACATGCATTGCAGACCCAACTACAGTCGAAATACATTGTTTCTGTGATGCCTCTCAACATGCTTATGGCGCATGTTTGTACCTTAGATCTACCGATGCAGAAGGAAAGGCGCATGTTCACCTTCTGTGTGCTAAATCTCGCGTAGCTCCTGCATCCAATCCTATTACCATACCTCGTCTCGAACTTTCAGGAGCTCTACTCGCTGCCGAAATGTCCTCGGCAGTGACCAAGGCTTTGCGACGCAATATATCGCAACATTATTATTGGACAGATTTAAGTGTGGTGCTTGGTTGGCTGCGCCATGGCTCTTCCAATTTAAAAACCTTTGTTTCCAATCGAGTCGTTGCCATAAAAGAATTATCTGAGACAGATTCATGGCGTCATGTGCCCACTAAACACAACCCAGCTGACCTCCTCTCTCGTGGAGTAAATCCACAGCAGGTTGCCAGTTGTGACTTGTGGTGGCACGGTCCTAACTTTTTATCCCTGCCTATGTCTCATTGGCCTTGCAATCCACGAGAACCTATAGAATTAAAAGATTTGCCAGAAGTAAAGGATCATCCTGTGACTACTTCTCATTCAGATTTGCCAATAATAAACTTTCATAAATATTCCAAGTTAAGAAAATTACAACGTATAGTGGGATACTTGCATAGATTTGCTAATAATTGTAAAAATTCCAAATGTAAAAAGACTGGGTCTTTAACTAATTCAGAACTAGACAAAGCTTTGCTTTCGCTTGTATATGTTTCACAGTTAGTCATTTCCTAAGGAATATGATATACTTTCCAAGGGGAGTTCATTAAATCCTAAATCAAACATTTCTGCACTCAATCCCTTTTTACATGATAAAATTATTAGAGTAGGAGGTAGAATTCAAGCATCAGAATACAGTTTTGATATGAAACATCCTATTTTATTGAGTTCTAATCACAATTTTACCAAACTTTTATTCCAACAACAGCACGAACGCCTATTACATGTAGGTCCTCAGGCTTTACTATGCTCTTTAAGGGCGCGATTTTGGCCCATCGGTGGCAGGAACCTGGCAAGGCGCGTTGTAAACAACTGCAATGTTTGCAGGCGTTCTAGGGGTCAAACAATGAAAAATATAATGTGAAACCTTCCTGCCCAACGACTTACACCAGATTTTCCCTTTGTGACAGTAGGAACTGACTTTGCCGGACCATTTTTAATCACTGACCGCAAGGGCCGTGGCTGTAAAATTACAAAATGTTACTTGTGTATTTTCATATGTTTTAGATACAAATTCATTCATTTGGAAGCAGTGAGCGAATTGTCAAAGGATGCCTTCATTTCAACCTTAAAATGCTTCATATCTCGAACAGGCATGCCTAAGCAAATATTTTGTGACAATGGGACTAATTTTGTTTAATTTTTGACTAATTTTTTTAAGCACAACGTCAATCATTTCATTGACTTTGCTGCCAAAGAAGGAATTGAATTTCGCTTTTCACCTGCATACGCTCCCCACTTCAACGGCTTGATGGAAGCAGGCGTCAAATCTGCCAAATTTCATCTCACTAGAGTACTGGGTGTCGCGCATTTAACTTATGAAGAATTATCTTCCTTGTTTTCACAAATAGAAGGAATCCTTAATAGTCGACCCCTTTGCCCTTTAAGCTCCTCTGCTACTGACCTTTATCCGTTGACACCGGGCCACTTTTTGATTGGTAGACCAATTACTTCGCTTCCATCCCCAAACTTTCAAGAAATTAAAATTAACCGCCTCGACAGGTATAAGCGCCTGGAGCAAATCAAACAGCATTTTTGGCAGCGTTGGAGCCGGGAGTACATTGTAGAGCTGCAAACAAGGACTAAGTGGCGCACAAGATCCGGCAGTCTACAAAAGGACGACTTAGTCCTACTAAAGGTTGTGTTGGCGCCTCGGCCGTGTTGCTGCCCTGTTCCCCGGACCTGACAGCGTGGTGCGCGTCGCGGACGTTGCCACCGCAAATGGAGTGGTGCGACGTGCGCTTAACCGAATTGTGGACCTTCCGAAGTCTGAAACCCTGTCCAGTGAAGTGTTCCAGCGCCGGGATGTCGCGTCCGCTACCTAACGTGGGTGTCTGCGGGGAAGCGGCGGTGCGCGGGAAGTGAGCTGCCTGCGCGGGGCGCGGAGGCGCCGCGTGCGCCGTGCCGCCGCGCCGCCCCGAGAGACGTGAGACGGCAGTCGCCTAAGCAAGTCGCGCCAAGCGCTCTAATATTGACTCGCCAACTTTGAACTTGTACCTTTTATGTAATTAAATTCATATTTCAAAAAAAACAAATTTCTATGAATCTTATGTTCTGCGGGAACACAGCCCATGAAACTGTATAACATTCCTCTAGAAAAACATGACGAAGAAAACTTGCAAATAAATAGACTAAATAGCTCGAAAATATCAATTACAATGAAAGAAAGAACATTAATAATCAAATCCGCTATATTTGTGATAAATTGATACCTACAAAAATAAGAAAAATCCATAAGACAGAGGCTTTAAGAAAAATCGTTAGTGATATTCTAGAAGTAAGAAGTACCGAAAAGGAAAAAAGTTGGACTTCTACAAAAAGACGTGAGACTTGGATTTTTTTTACAGGATGTTTTTGATGGGATTGTTATATACACGATACCGATAGCGAAAATGATCTTATTTTTTTTTTGTTTGTCTGTTGTTCTGCTGTCGTGTCTAATCTCAAGAAAGGCTGGACTGATTTTGATGGTATTCACTGAACGGTAGCTAATTTTTTCGGAAGTAATAAGTTATTTTGTAAGTAGCGTAAGGGCTAATCTTTGTTTTACATTTCTTTTCTGTTACTCCCACTACAAGATTTAAAACGTTTCTAACTTGTTTTATGGAATAGAAAAAAAAACTTGTTTCATTCTGAATGGATTTATAAATTTATTTATTTCTGATCACTGATTTTTATTTTCATTTATTTATCACGATTATAAAATATGAAGTACCTATAATAATTCAGTAGGTATTTTAGCATTTACAAACCACAAAGGTTTGTCACAATGCTATCTACAACAAGTCGATGCAAGGCATTTGTACAAGTGCCTGTCAGGTTTACAATCCGAGTACGTAGGTGACAAGAGCTGGGTAAGTGGGCACAAGTGGAAGACACATTAAGTACCAGTTGGTGTTATTTGCATAGATGTAGTATAAAACATAGATCGGCAATGTGTCATTTTGAGCGCGACCAAAACTGATTTACGATTGTGTGCGTGAAGTTTACATGTGTGCTTGACATATAGTGGTGTACCATGCACTTTCGATACTATCATATCGATATCGATATAGCTGTCGGCCTGTAGTTGTGAAATAAAATGTTATGGATATATGCGACATCTTATTATATATTAACAGAAACTTATTGATGTGTTTATTTCAATACAGATTGATAAACACACAAATAAATAAAGACAAATTGTCATATTATTTGAAAACATTTTGCTTGAGATGTTTTGTATGGGTATTTATGTTTACCTGAACAAAATTATTTTTTTAACATATGTGTACATAGTACATACACCTAATAAAACTGAGAACAAAAAACTCTTTTATAAAATAAAACTATAATTTACAAAGTTTTAGGTTTATTTTTTTAAATTTTAATTTCCCGTCGCGAAGTTTCGATTACTTTACAGCTTTCGTAGTCACAGGGTGGACTCAGTCTGCAACAAAATCCATGATTATTAGTTTTTTTCAATGAGTAACATTCGCGTAAGTATACAGGGTGGACAAGAAAACGGCGCACCTGCCAATATACATTATAGTATATGGTGAAAGCATCTTAATTAAGACGGATTTGCATGGCGCTAGAGAATATTAAGAAAGATGCCGAGAAAAAAAAAAACTAACGTTACATATGCTAACCCTTAACACATTACGCTAACGTGATTGAACCTTACAACTGAACGGTAGACACTCAACAATAAATAAGCAGAGCTCATTATTTACTTATAAGTCGTGCGATTGTGTACATAACGCTCAGGGTACATAAAAAAGATATTAAATGAATACTGTCAACAGTCACATACATGGGTACTAACCCCACACTAAGATACAAATCTTGTGTCGCGGGTATTAGAAAAATAATTATGGTTCATGGAAATTGTCTCGGGGCAGAAACCGAACCCGCGGTCTCTCATTTCACAGGCAGTTCTTACCAACTGCGCCACGGAGGCCGTCGGTGAATCATATGGGCTGGTTAGTTGTCATTAATGACCACTAAAATAGTTAACTGACCTTGTAATGTAAACCGTAATGACCTAGATAGGCAAGGATGGAAGCGCAGGATCCGCCAAAACCCGCACGAAAACACTGTCACAGTTTGGTAGCACAAATCACTTTTTCTTTTACATTTCACATAACACAAGTTACATCAAAAGCTATCAAATTGGGTAATGTTCAAAGCATAGTGAAATTAATAAAATTTACTCAAAATAACTGAAAACGAATTTACAATAATATGCACACGACTAATACATGCACACGCGATCGCAATCCGAATTCAACTAATAAAAAATAAATTATTATTTTGATTTTTGAAAGATAAAGGCCTGTTCACATTAGATACAAAGCTTTCCTATTTGAGTTCATAATAATTCATGTAAACAATTAGTATTAGTACTGTATCAGCTCATATACGTGCCACTGCAGGGCACGGGGTCTCCAGTGCAGTAAATTAGTGCTTAGTGTTTATTGATTTCACTAATTGTATCTCACAGAAGTCTCATATGCAAATGGTAAACGACATTTCTCTAGGTATAATAATTTAGAATAAATTTTATCACTTTAAAGTAACATTATTTTCAAAACACATTAAAGTAATGTTAAATACAATAATAAGCAAAAGTAAATAGGCAATTTGTAACTGACTGGATCGGTTGATGACATATTTAAATAATATTATAAGCTCTTGAGCAAGTAAGGACCATTCTATCAGTCCAATAAGATCTTTTTTTTTAACGTAACTTTTATATCGGAGTAGGTACTTAATCAAATTAAGTTATATCAAGTGTGTAGTGTGAACACACCTCAAGATGTCGGTCTTCTTTTGCAAAATGCTAAAAGTTACCGACAAAGAAATCGCCGCCTTTCGGCTCGCGCTCACAAAGGGCGGCGGCAACCTCAAAGGAAGAATAATCGAGCCGCGTTGAAACCGACGAAGTACACTATGACCGGCGGCTTCCTTTGACTAATAGGGCCGAATTGGGCGATCATTTTAAAAATCTTTTTTTTTATTAATCAGTGTCATCAGATTATTTTTTCAATGAATATTAATTATTTAGAAAATGTAAATGTTATGTAGGTATTACCAAAACTTTTCTAATTATAATTAAATTCGCAATCTTACATGATTTAAGCGATGACCAGTGTGATTTCTTGGTGTCTTTCAGTTTGGATTTGTGACACTAAGGAAAATAATGACAAACAAAATAGTCAATCCATACACGATGAAACTGCACCTAAAGTTATTATGTTGTTAATTTATTGACGCTTAAATCTAAGTACGTCCTTGTTTAACTGATTGATTTATTTGAAATGAAACAAAAAATATCCTTTTTTGAAGTTAGAGAAGGATAAATTATACAGCTAAGAGTTCATGACCTTACCCATTTGTAAACAGCTGTTAAAGCGAAGTCTAAGAAAGTTTTGATGCTGTTAAAAATGGTTTTTGTGGTATATTTCGTTAACCGTTCAATTAACGACGAAACGAAAAAATACGTATGTGTTTAAATCTTGTTCTTCATCCATTCCAACTGGTTTTATGCGAAAAAGTGGTGATTAAACTGAAAACTTTAAACGGTCATAACTTCAAAACGGATGGGTATTTTCCAAATATTATTTTTTTATTACGATATTAATATTATGCCCTTGTACCCAACTGAGCAAGTGCGCCATTTTTTTGCGCTCCCTGTATTTATACCAGAGTTAAAAAAATATGCTTATTTAAGTAAATTAATTGACTTGTAACACATTGGGAAGTGTTGGACGCCTGCTCGGCCGGAGCTTGTAGGAAGTCGTTGGATGCAGGCAGCTTACAACAAACTGATGTAGACATTCTTGTGGAAGGCCTATGTTCATTAGTCGCATTCCTGTGGCTGAAGAAAGAGACAGTTTAATAAACCGTAAAGGTTTTCTCGATCTCGTCACCTAAACTAATGTTTTGCCTATGAGAATTATAAATTTTAAACCTATACCTAATGTTATGATAAATGAATAATGTTGCTTCAAGGTTTGGACGATGATACTGTGCATAGAAGTATCGCATATTTTATAAAAATATCTAATATGTTCTTGTTTTACTATTATAAATTGACAGCCTCTTGGCAGCGATTGAAACAGATTCTTAATTCATAAATCACACACATGAAGTGTTATAATAATTATTCCAAAAATATAAAAAAATGAGAAAAAGTAAAGTAATAAGTAATATTGCAGAATGAATACTATAATAATGGCCGGGGAAATATGGCCGGGATAACGCCAGGTAGAAGAAGAAGAAGAATGCACACTATCACAACATACTATAGCTCCATAAAAATGTAGGGAAACATGTGTTGTCATCGACTATTTCATCGACAACGTTTTATTGATCGAACCTGTCAGTCAATCCCTAGCAACTTTTGGTTGAAATTATTGCAAATTCACGTATTTGATATAATTTTTTATACGCAATGGATGCTTTCAGCGTATTTATTTAATGAAATACTATATTCTTTTCTACCGATATGTATACACGGATTTCCATTTAATTCTATAATATTGTCGAAAAAAAGTATTGTACAAAAGTGGCCGGTACCTGTGAAAACTTTAATTATTTCGGATTTTTACGCCTGTATGAACCACACTTTGGCACTGCACAATGCACTATAATAAACTACGTTTAATAAATATAACCAAGTACTGTAAAATTAAATAAATTATGAAAACAAGCGAATTTTGTTGCTCGCTTATTTTGACATATTTTGACTCTGGGTCACTGCAGGCGACTTCTGTGTAAACGTATGGTCGCATCATGCATCTCGCTTTAACATATGAGTTAAATTATTCTATCTCTTTCACATTGCCGATCTATGTTTTATACTAAATCTATGGTTATTTGATGGTGAATAAAGTACAATTTTAATTTAGATTTAATGTTTTTTTCTGTAATATTGTCTTTTAATGTAGAGGGTAGCTCGTTTATAAGCCGAGGAATTAAATATCGCGCAGACCTTTCACCGTACGTGTTGTTTGCTTTTGTCGTACACAATCGTTATCGAGCCACGGCACGAGTGTATATAGGGTGAGTAATTTTATTTTAAGTATTGTTATTAAAAAAATGTTCCTTGACAAAATTAAGCTTAAATTGTAGGTGTACCGGTAGGATATTGCAATGTTTAAACAACCCAATTTCATTATCCTAGTACTTTAATTTAGTTGCTGGGGAGACAATATTTTTTAGTATTTTCAATTGCAGTGTATATGCTGTCCAGATATGTTTTATAAGTTCGTCCATAACTACTAAGTCCGTATTGAACGTAAGATCCTGCTAGTGAGTTAAACAGCATTAGCTTCACCTTAAACGGAATGCGGTCTTTTATGATATTAAGAGCGTTTACACCTTGCGCGCAAAGTCAACTATAGGTATTTCTTCGTTAATTTCCACAGGGGTAGCCACCGTGTAACCTAGTATGAGATAGCGATATTTGTGGGAGTGTGGCCAGGTTGACACGTTTTTCCTAAGGTATCGGGAAACTTTGACCGTTCTTTAAAAAAATATAATTGCTAAAATATCGATATTTTAACTTTGAGGGGAACTACAATGCACTTACATACCTGGGTCGTCAGCCATCACCCAGAACTAATAAAAACACTGTATAACATAAACATAATTTAAGTAAATATTTAGTTCTGAAAATAAAAACGATTGTAATAAAAGCTAATAACAAAACAACATCTAGTCCGCCCCGTGACCACGAAAGTTGTAAAGTAATCGAAACGTCGCGGGGAGAAGTTAAAAAAAGCAAAACTTAAACCAAATCCGCGATAAAATTCGTAAATAGTTTTATTTCAAAAACAATATCTATTGTGCATCCATATACAGTTCAAAACATATAAGGAAAAAGTTTAAAAAATAAAAGATAATTATTGAAGTTTGTTTTTTAATATGTAATTTAAATCTATTAATATCGTTTGTTTTAGGGAATATCAACCTTTGGACCGCTGGCCACCCCAAATAATGTAAATATTTGCCTCCAAAACGTCAAATTTCCTGGAGTCAAGCGGTTACGCCGATAAGGACAGGTTACAAAAGCTTGCATCTCTTTCTTACATGAATGTTATGTATAAATCTCTTTCGTTTTGTGGAAAAGGGATAGAACATGTGACTCCGTCTATTAGTTTCTCCGTCTACGTTAATTTCACGCACACATAAGCGACCAAAGCTGTGTGCGTAGAGCTGCCGCGTCGGCTCGCTATACAGTCAGCGCAACCAACTTTGATCCGTGCGCTTCAAAATTCTAATATTGAATTGAAATGTAACCATAGATGTAGTATAAATGTAACTTATCTACACTAATATTATAAAGACGAAAACTTTGTTTGTTTGTTTGTTTGGTTGTAATGAATAGGCTCAAAAACTACTGGACCGATTTTAAAAATTCTTTCACCATTCGAAAGCTACATTATCCACGAGTAACATAGACTATATTTTATTTTGGAAAAAAATAGGGTTCCGTAAGATATTTGGATTTTTCGGACACAAACTGAAAAAAATCAACCAAAGAAGTTACTTATTTTGCGTACGCTGCCTAAACTACAAAAGATAGAACCATAAAATGTTATAATTAATTGTAGATCTTATAAATATCTACAAAAAAGTCCGCGACACACTATACCTATCTATGTCAAGTGAGGCACAACAACCACATTTTTATTTAAAAATCTTGATTTTTTTTTTGGACTACATTTAAACGCGTTTATTTTACTCATGCTATTAATCCTTATCAAAATAAATTATTTCATCAATAAGTACAGTTTATGTTGATAATATTTGGTCTTTGAATGATTAAAATTGGACGTTTGGTTTTGAAGTTGTGGTGAAATTAAATTATTACGATTTCTGCTGCACAAAAATTTCATAAGGCAATCTTTATATGTACATGTATATGGAGAGACGGGATATAATAGAGTGGAAGGTACGGGAGAAGGCTGGGATAGCTGACAGATTTGATAACGAAATATAAATGCACGTTATAAGACGGGATGGATAATAAAGAGAAAGGACGGGATGGATTGGGAAGAGACTGAACAGACGGATGAGACGGGATTGAGCCGGACAGTAGGACAGCTACGTCAAGTTTAGGTATACAAGAGTTTATACGAAAAATAACATGTATTTGGTGTGGAGTGGAATCAAAAAATATATGCACCCAGACGAAGCTGGGCCGGGCCGCTAGTAAGAAATATAATTAGCCATGCCATTAACATACGACAAAAAATGAAGTGGCCCAAGAACTAATCCCTGCGCTGTACCCTGTGTCAAAATAATCGTGTTACTGTAAGAATCGTCTATTTTGACCTTAGATGTTCGATTTTCAAGATAATTTGTACACCAGCATAATACAGGGCCACGTATACCGCAATTTTCGAGTTTTCTTTATCAATTTCAGATGAGGGTATCAAATGCCCGGGAGAAGTCGATAAAAAGGGCAAAGACAATATTTTTATCATTAACATGTTCATTGACCTCATCAGTAAATTTTGAAAGAAGATTAGTTGTACCCTTTCCTTGCTTAAAGCCAAACTGGTTTCGGAAAATAATATCGTTTTTCCGATAGAAATTATGTATTTGTTCACAGATATACTTTTCAACAATTTTAACTATAAAAGAAAGCAGTGTTATAGGACGGTAATTTGCATAGTCATCTGGCTTTCCTTTCTTAAATATAGGTCGGATAGAACCACCTTTCAAAGCAATTGGATACGAACTCTGTTTTACACTGAAGTTAATAAGATTGGCTATGACCACAGATATATCCTATCCCATAGTTTGATGTCCAATACCTTAATTCCATCCGGTCCCGGAGCCTTGTTTGATTTAAGAATTTTTATGATTTTATGAATTTTACTCCTGGTAGCTTTTTGGAAAAAAATACTACGGTCTATGGGCTTGAACTGTTTTTGGACTGTGTTTGTGAGACTTAAACGTCTCTCGTAGTTCCTGATACCCACGACAACAAGACTCGATCTTAGTGTGGGGTCAGGACTATGTATGTGACTGTTGGGTGTTATTTATTTATTAATTTGATGCCACATTTGGGAGCTAGGTCTTTTACAGCTTTTTGGAATGTAGTTGCAAAATTATCAGCAATAGATTTTGTTGTTAGCCCTTGGGCATCGAAAGCCTTGAGTATTGCTTTATCAATGGATAATGTAGCCTGTAGGCCAATCATCTGGTTAATTATATGGTATATTTTTTTAGTGCTCTTAAAATTTTCATTTATGTATTTAATGTAGTATGAATTTCTACGATATTCCAATATTCTATGAACTTTATTACGCGATTTGTTATAGTCAAATCTTAAAAGGGGGTCATTTGGGGTCTTTTTCAATTGTCGAAATAATTTATCACGTTTGTCACACAGCTTAATAATATTCCGGTCCATCCAAGGTACCCGAAAGTGAAATCGTTTTTTATAAATATCACAGTTCAACATCGATGCTGTTTTAGCATCATTAAATGAGGTACTAATGAAGTTAAATATTTCATTCGCGTTATTCATATCATTAGTCTGACACCATTTCACTTTTCGCTGTTCCTTATAAAATAACAATAAAATAACAATATATTATATATTATAACAACACAAAGGGATACTCTAAAATACAAAAGTACAAAAGTTGGTCTTATCGCTCTGAGCGATCTCTGCCAGTCAACTTTTGGATGGATATAAGGGAAGGAGAAAGAGAGGGCAGTGTAAGAATAAGGAATAAATGCTCAAAAAGAAAATAATAATAATAAACTAATTAATATACAAATAATACTATTATTTATAGCGAAAAGTACCTAATGCTCTTTCATCAGCTTTTTGAAAGACGACAAAGTTTGAGCCTGTCTTACCACTACAGGAAGGGCGTTCCATCATCAAGCAGCTTCGACAGTGAATGATTTATCCGTAAATATAGTAGTGTGATCTCAAGGATCTCGAATGCGACTCATGAAGAAAAAGAAATCGTTCTTTGTGGTAAGAAGGGGCGAGAGGATTAAACAAGATATTGTAAAGAAGATAGAGAATGTGAGTATTCCGACGAAGCCGTATAGGTAACCACTTGAGCTTAGCACGAAACTCGGAAACATATTTGCGTAATCCAAATATGAATCTAATACAGAAATTTTGAAGGCGCTCTCAAGTTTATAAATTTTATCTTCGGTGAGATCTAGATAGCTGACATCGACATAATCAAGGATGGGAAGGAGTGTTTGCGCAAGTGAAATCTTCATGGCAATAGGTAGAAAATTGTGTAACCGTCGCAAGGACCTTGCCGAGGCAAACAGCTTGCGACTTACTTCTCGAAGCTGTGGACCCCAGACGAACGATTGGTCAAAGTGTACACCAAGATTTCTTACAGTTTCACTGTATGGAACAGTGATCCCATCACAAGAAATACTTGATAGTTGGGTAAAATCAAGTCTCGAAATCATCCTGGGGCTACCGACAACAATAACCTGAGTTTTCGATGGATTGACTTTCAAGCCATATGCATTGCTCCACTCACAGCTCCACTCATAAATGTAATAAATATCTAAATTTGTTATATTTTATTTTATTTATTTGTGAGACCATAGCTATCGAAACTTTTTGAGAAATGCAATAAAAAAATTGAGTCAAATACTCTAATACAATCTAAGCAATCAAGACTACGGTTGAAAGACAACAGAAAACAACTGAGATAAAGATTCTCCAAATTTAATGAAATATGGTGGTAGTATTTGCGTAGAACTGACAGTGGCATCTTGACAAACTGAGACCTCTATTTTATCAGCCTCTGTGGCGCAGTTGGTTAGACACCGACACTGAAATACGAGGCTGCGGGTTCGATCCCCGCACCGAGACAAATGTTTGTGTCCAGTCTGGGTGTTTGAGACCGAAAAGTCTTTCATAGTTTCTGATACTCAAGACACAAGACTTAATCTTAATGTGTGGTCATAACTATGCATATGACTGTTGGGTGTACTTATTTAGTTATTGGATCTCATTTCTACATGGGGTTCCAGAAATATGGTTGAGTTCAATGCCAAGAAAACCCAGGTGTGTGCGTTCACGTGCAAAAATCCCCGTTCTCTCCCCTACCCATTCTTCAGGGTGCTCCCCTCTCAATGCGGAATGACTTCAGTATCCTTGGTGTGGATATCCGCTGATCTCAATCCAAGGAATCACATCGTGGGCGTAATAACTGCCACATCACGCAGGGTTGGAGTCCTGAACAGGGTGCGTCGGTTTTTCACGCCCGGTCAACTTTGTCGCTTATATAAAGCGCAGGTCCGGCCGGGTATGGAGTACTGCTCGCACCTCTGAGATGGATCCGCCCAGTACCTGCTCGTTGCCTTGGATGGATTGCAGGGGCGGGCCATCCGCATTGTGAATGAAGCATGTTCTACCGCCTGTATCACGGTGAGTGCTCTGAAGAATTGTTCAACTTGATCCCCTCCTCTCCATTCCTAACCAGAACCACGCGTGCTGGCTTGCGAAGCCATGGCTTGATGGTCCACACCATCCCGGCGCGAACCAAACGGTTCTCAAATTATTTTTTATGCCGCACTGCCTGACGCATTGAAATTGTTTGCCTTCTCGCATGTTCTCTCCTGCCTACAATCCTGGGTCCTTCCGCCGTAGTGTGAAGAGGCACCTTAGCAGGCCGGCATAATTGTTTCCATTGGCATGGGACTGCCGTCCGATGCCAATGGATACTCCGCCTGGGCGGCATTAGCGCTTACCATCAGGTGCAATGCCGCCACTATGCCGGGCCACTATTTTGTGTCAGAGGTGTGACCTTGGGATTAGAACCCGCGACCACCGTGAACATGTGGGCAGCCGCGTCTAGTTCGTTTACGAACAGGCCAGCACGCACTTCGTTAGGTATCGTAATAAAAATAAATGAGGATGTCATAAGCAACAGATAAGCAACTTTCATTTAATAAAGGGATCTGCGCTAAAAATACCTACTCTTAAATAACGTACGTTCATAAGTAATGTACGTGTTTCTAGTTCTGGAATTGTATATTTGAGACGAAAATGGGAGTGCTGATATTTTTTAAGAGCGAGGAATCTTAAAATGTTTTCGTATCTACATAACATAACTTATACCTAAACAACTACGAATTATAAGAATTTTGAGTTTTTGGTTCCAAGCGGGGAAATTGTTATTGAAAGCAGGTAGTAAGGCTACATATATAATTTGTTCGTATCAAAACAATAAAGTACTGGCGGTTTTAAATTTTTAACCTTTACAAATGCTTTTGATGGGGAAAGTGGGTGGTAAAATAAGGTTTAGGGTAGTATCAATCGATTTTTAAGGATAAAACATATTTTATTGTCTGTATCTGTCTGTATCAGCGCATATGCATCCCACTGCAGGGCAAGGGCCTACTGTACAATCGAGAATACGATTGAAAGTGATTAGGCCATATAGTCCACCACGCTGGCCTAGTGCGGTTTGGCGGACTTACATACAATATAAATTCTTATGAATCGCTATGGTATGCAGGTTTCCTCACGATGTTGTCCTTCAAAGTTTTAATGCGTGGTTATTGACTATCAATAAACACATGACTGCAAAAAGTCAGAGGTGTGCCCTGGGACTTGAACCCGCGACCACCATGAACATGTTGGTAGCTGCGTCTAGTCATTTACCATCAGGCCACCACGCATTTCTATTTTCATTCTATTTTAAAGTACCTGTTAATCACGCAGACGAAGTTGCGGGCAAAATATAGTACCTACTCATAACTCTATAAACAATACTAAACTAGGTGACCCGGCCACGCTTCGCTTTGCCTTGGTTATCATAGAATTTATATTATATTCAATTATTTAGCATAATAACTTAACACCTTGTATGCCTATACTTAACGTAGCTATCCTACTGTCCTGCTAAATCCCGTCTTAACCTGTCTATTCAGTCACTACTCGATCCGTCCCGTCCTTTCTCTTCATCATCCATTTCGTCTTATACCGTGCATTTTCACTTCGTCCTATCCCAGTTCTCTCCCGTACCTCCCACTCTATTATATCCCGTCTCTCCATATCCAAATAGTGTACCTCATGACATGAAATTTTTGACATTAAAAACTTTTGTGATTCTGATTATTCATGCAATATTTCATCCCTTATTTCACACCCACAATGCTGCTTTTACAAAAATATTGCATGCAATATTTAGGTGAAATATAATCTCACTCAGAGACGATATATTACATTAATTTATATCAGTTAATTATAGTGAAGGAAACAAGAAGGCTACTGTAAAAATTCGTGATAAAAGTGACATTCGATCTTGAAAAGAAGAAGTATAACTTCTTACGTGTGAAAATTATTTATTTAATTGTCTTATATTCATGTCTATAACAGGCCATTGTGGAGATCCTTGGGGGAGGCCTATGTTCAGCAGTGGACTTCCTGTGGCTGATATTATGATGATGATGATGATGGTATTCATGTAGCTTGATAAATTCTCCTTAGTTTATACAAAATAAATTTCTGAACGGATTATTTGACAACCAATTTAAATGTCCTTTTTCGTTAATGTCAATAATTTTCATCTTTAAAATCCTTAGAGTAATTACCTCTAGAGAGATTCACGCTGTAACCGCACATGAGACATCAATAGCTATATCTAGCAACACAAGAAAATAAGCGCCATATTGTGGCCTTAATTTAAAATAGACCCTATTACAATGACATTAGGTTGCTTTATTGCTTGAACGACGCCGCTTTGTCTGGCGTAATTCTTTTTTCGCCCAACGACAAAACGCGGCACGTCACATGAAATAGAACATTATTTTGCATCTCATTCTGACATAAAGAAATTCGTATCGGTGTGTCTCATTTTTGCGATGTACAGTACATTTAGGCTCTCTCTAGAGGTAATTACTCTAAGTTAAAATCTAAAATACGCCATTAATCGAATATTGTTGATATATGTTGTCGATTCGAAACCTTTATTTAAATACGTTCTTTGAGGGAAAAGTTTGTCGTATCGACGGGATGAACATTAAATGTTTGACAGTTACGAACCCATTAACATTTTGTATGAGAAAATGTTAATAAGTTAATAGAAACTCAGGGACCCGGGAACGTGATAAAAAGTATCCTATGTCCTTCTCCTGGTTTAAGCTACCTCCCCACCAATTTTCAGCCAAGTCAGTTCAGCCGTTCTTGAGTTATAAGTGGAGTAGCTAACACGACTTTCTTTTACATATATAGAAGTAGATTCCACTCTCTTTATTTATACAATGATTTATACTGATATTATTTAAACCACACAACATATAATAATGCAGTTTTTATCAACGGATCATCATCATCAACCTGTTGCAGTCCACTGCTGGACATAGGCCTCTCCTAATGTACACCACAGAGCCCGGCTGCTTTATGCATCCAAAATGTACCACATTTATTTTGTTTACAAATTAATTATAAAAGAGCATTTTATTTCAATAAACTATAACACATATTTTATTGCAGGAAGAGGATAACATATTTTTTTTAAGGAAGAGGATTTTTATTATTCCTATAATGAGAAATGAAACAATAATAATTTTAATCATTTAAGTGATTCAACTGTATTTGGTTCATGTTTTTTGACTCTGATAATTCAACTTAAAATTGCATACACGGACCATAATGGTTTGAGACATTTATACAAAATATATTTTATTTAAATTTTATTCACCCAGAGTCATTTGGTTTATATTTATATGATCAAGGGTGCACCACATGTTTTTGGATCATTATAGCAGAATTGTTTTAAACATAGTCCATATGTGTGGCTTGGTTCATACAAACTTTTTTCTGTCAAATATGAACACAGGATGGGCTGTTTTTGCTGAGTAGTATTATATCGCATTCTGATCAGTTTGGTGTCAATAACTCATTTTTTGACAATTTGTGGGTTGGTACATTTTGGCATAACTCGGTCCAATTTATAATCGATCTCTATCAATGGATTATATAATAGTGAATAATTGGTGTGATTTGTAAATTAGGACTCAAGAGGTCTTGCAACATTATAAAAACTATGTAACGAACTGTGTATAGAGGCACAAAGTTATCTGACCCGGTGAGAGAGTCGCTGTAATCGAATTTGGTGTTGCCATTAAAAATAGATATAGCAATAAAGTGGGTAAAGTAAGATTTTTCAATCCGATCAATAGTGTCGGGAAAATGAGTGGACCAGTTTCATATGCATGTTTTTTCCTTCACAAGATTTCTAACCAATCGCTCCCCCTTAAAGAAGTCAAAACCCTTAAAAAGTTATCTGTATCAGCCCATACACGTCCCACTGGAGGGTACGGGCCTCCTCTGTAATCGAGAGTACGATTGAGGGTAGTTAGGCCATATCACAGGCTATATAGTCCGCCGCGCTGGCCTAATGCGGGTTGGTGGACTTACACAGGTACCATAGAAATTCTTATAAATCGCTTTGGTATGCAGGTTTCCTCACGATGTTTTCCTTCACCGTTTTTGTGTGTATTTATTGACTATCAATACACGCATGACTCCGAAAAGTCAGAGGGGTACTCTGAGATTCGAACCCGCAGCCACCGTGAAATGTGGTTGTGGTCATTGGTGGTCCATTTACCAACAGGCCACCACGCACGTAACGATGAATTTTAGTTTAGGATATGAACTAACATCTATTGTACTAGTACGTACAAAGTTCTGTTTTCGTGGAATTTATTTTGAAAAGCTGACAACACAAACTTGTGGCAACAGCTACACGATGATACAATTTTTCGAAGGGTATTATTGGTATCTGAAGCCGATTTTCTTCCTACGTATAATTTAATACCTGAAGTTTAACATTCCTAGCATCACTTTTTAAAGTTTTCGGCAATTTTCACTAGTTTTAAATAATGCAGGAAAAATAAATACATTGAGTAAACAACTAATGGCCGATATGACAGCGACTGGCAGATAGACTGACATTCTAAATGACGTATTTGTTTCCACTTTTGGCCACCGGGCCAGGTATCTTTGTGGCTCTATACTTACATGTAGTAAAATCTCATACAATAACTTTAGTTATTTAGTAAAGTCTGAGAGATAAAAAGGTCCCAATCTCGTATTTATTATGTCCATGTCAACACATGTCAATAAATGACTGATTGACATAATTTCCAGTTTCAATGCTTTCAAGTTCCATAAAAATAAGAACTGAACTGCTTTTAAGTTAGGTAAAAAATGTCGTCGGATGATAACCAGGTTCAAAACATATACAAATATTGTAGAAAAACTTATAAAAAAAGCAAAAGAGGGCTACAACAAACAGATACTGGTATTTCACAAGACAATACAAACACTGAAGATATAGATACATCTCCCAGAGGCGAAATAAAAATAGACGGGACAGCCATGGATACTCCTGGATGTAGTTGCGCTTTGGACGCAGATGGTGAAATAGCAAACATTTTGCATAAAAAATGCCCTGTGATAACGTTAGCCCAACAACAATTACAACGTCTTTTAGATGAAACTGATAAATTATTTTGCGATAACACTAGATGCTGCAGGTATTTTCAGTTACTTACTAATTTATCGTTGCTAATTTTGCATCACAGCTAACAGACAGTACTTAACTAAATGTAGCAATATTATTAAAAATATAATAATATATTATATTATATTAAAACCTATTATAACGTTGCACAAAAATATTCACAAAATATATCCTGTAGATACCTCCAGTACCTAAAATTTACAAATATCTCTTAGTAAAGTTTATCACCAGCATGAATCACTCGCGATCCGCGCGCGGTTCACTCGGGGCTCATGGGGGGGCGTTGCGCCCCGGGTACTCAGCACCAAGGGTTGACAACGACAACTTACTGTTACAGCCCTTTTGCTACAGCATACAAAATATATCTCTTTAAAGACATATCAATAACTTACAACCTACCTGTGTATCTGGATAATAGCACACTAATATTACTTTATCATATTTTGAATTTTATCAGAAATATAGATATTTTTTTTTTAAATTTAATGTCAAGTTTCCTCATAATTCCCTAAAAGAAACAATTCATGTTGCACTTGGTCCAATCTTATACATTGCACCCTTTCTGCGTTGGACACGAGTAACATGGCATGGAGCGTCTGGACCTCGCAGTGGACTTTTATTAATCTGTGTCTACCTGTTTTCACTGGCCTCGAAGATGGCTTGGCACCTGCAGGGGCGCACATAACCGTCGATGGCGTGGAGGTCTCCATCAGCTCCTATTGCTCCATCAGCTGCTCGACGATGAAATCTTCTGGGTTCTGGGGTGCCCCTGTCTAAAAATAGGTGCAATATTCAACGGGGGGTCAATCTTGTGTCTTATAAAATTGCAGATGACCCGATGTGAAATATCGCCAATTTTTGATTGGTCGAGCACACCAAGTTTCTTTGTGGTCAATTTCAACGAAGTCACGCTTCGGTTCAATCTCTGAGTAGACACTTTGCTCCTTCCTCGAGTGGTAGCCAAGAAGATAAACAGGATTCAGGGTATATCGTACTATCTGTCAAGAAGTGGCTTGTGTTCTGGGTGGTTTCCTTTTCTGGGTACATAAACGCCAAAGTAATTTTGTTGGGTTTTAACTGGCGGAAGGAAGCATCTCGTCAAGGGGACCTACCAGCCCTCAGAGAGAGAGAGAAGGATAGACAGTGGCCGTCGTGGAGGAGGGGCATTCTAGGATGGACAATAGTAGTGCCGGTGAGTGGACTATTGTGGTAGTGCGTCTTGTTCTTTACCAGCGGCCGAATAGGCGCTACGGCGTGTTGACAGTCCTTCTGACATAGGTTCTATCGGGGCACGGTTGTTTCGTTAGCTACCTGTGGCGGGTGGCTTGAAAGGAAAAAATCATCGTGCGTCACCATTATGACAATTGACACACTTTTTCAGAGAACCCAACCTGGGTTGACGAGGGCATAATAATCCGTGCAGCCGTCAGAGTACACCTCTGGGCCATGATTCCCTTCATGATCGGTCTGAGGTCTGACAAGCAATGTTGTCGTTCTACGAAATAGTGATCTCGCTGAAAGACAGCGTGGACCGGGACCGTAGAGCATAGATCACGTGCTTTTTCCATTGTGAAGTCCAGTACCCATAATAGGTGTGGCAGTCATCGAGGGGTTTTTAGTCAGTACCCTGGCGAGGGCTTTTTTAGGGACCCAGCTCGGTCGCAACATTCGAAACGTGTCTAGCTGGAAGGCCAGTGACACTGACATACCTCTTTCTTTCAGCAGCACCTGAATTATCGAAAGAGGACCTCAATCGTTTTGCCCACAAAAAAGTCTATTTGGTGTTCCATTTTTTTTACGGGTGCTCAGTACAAAACCCCCCAAGTTCCCAACCTACCTCACGCCGCCATTAGCTGCCACACAAGGCACGCAAGCTGGAGGTGAGTGGTCAAGTCACTGTAAGCGAGTGGTCGGCTTGCCACACAATGGTGATCCGGTGATATACAAGTTTATATAAAGAACACTAACCGCAAGAGGTTAAGCGGTGCGGGTCGCGTGCGGAGCGGGTCTAATGAGCTGTGATCTTGGGCCCTACTATATAAATCCGAAATCCGAATCTTCGTGACGTTTTTCGTTTCGAAACCTACTCTGTAACACGAAATTCAAATCTTTGGATCGAAGAATGAATGATTCGAATATATCGGCAATTACATTTTTAATTACTATATTCATCCGAAACGAAGTTCGAAACTTTGGACGAACGAAGTTTGTGACGATACGAATGTACCAGGTACCTACTCTGTAAATGTTCATATTGCCGATATATTAGAATAATTAATTCTTCGATCCGAATATTCGAATTTCGTGTTACAGAGTAGGTTTCAAAACGAAACGTCACGAAGTTTCGAACTTCGTTTCGAATTTATATAGTTATCTCTTCTCGGCATTTTAGTAATGGTAGAAACTGATTATACCAGGTATGGATTATTGACAATGCAAGAGGTCATTTGTAGTATCCTAAATCGCCATGAAGTTAATATCTGACCGCTACGTTATCATGTTCGGCCCATATAAAATGAAATAAAAATCGTATGAGAGATATTTTTTATCAAAGGATTTCTTAGAATAGCATTGAGGAATGCGCCGAGGTATCCCCAGGATATCATGGTCCGCCGCCAGAACACTAAAGTATAATATGTATGTAATTATAATATGTGGCTACTATGCGTTGTCTATTCCGTTCCGGATTACGGGGGTATTTAAGGTCAGGAATCGTGTTTTTCCTATATTGTAAACATAGTCCAGCAACGCACTTATTACTCCCAGATGTTTGTAAATGTTTATTTACGGAGGGCAACTTTATCTAACAATACTTGCAAACAGTGGCGTAACTACACCATCGGGGGCCCGTGGCAAAATCATCGGATGGGGCCCCCCTTTTTATGGAGAGGAAAACTGTTAAGCTTATTTGCCGGTAACCCAAAGGAGACGGAAAGGAATATATCAGTGTCACTGACCTGCCAAGACGTTGCGGTCGAGGCGGGTCCCTTACAAAAACCTACTCTAGCATACCAAATAAGACCTTGTCTTTCGCATTTCGGATGGTACTTGATGTAATCTCAGGAAGAGAAGCGCCCCGATTTCTTTCCAGTGATCGCCCGCAAAACCAGGACGTGACTCTTTCAGTGGAGAGCAAAGTTGATCTCCACTTATGTCTAGATCTGGACGCCCTTTAAG
This sequence comes from Hyles euphorbiae, assembly GCA_023078785.2. NCBI lineage: Eukaryota > Metazoa > Arthropoda > Insecta > Lepidoptera > Sphingidae > Hyles > Hyles euphorbiae. The sequence goes on along the minus strand of CM041041.1, from coordinate 7,721,727 downwards.
ATTTTATAGGCGAGATCATGTGCTCTGTCGTCCACAATTAGTAAGAGTGCGCCGCAGAGCATGAGTCTTGCGTGGGAGATCGTGCTGGAATTCTTACACCCGTATTCTAAGAAGTTTCCTCGAATCTTCCTCAACCTTATCTCTGTCGAGGTGAAGTTTAAAATAAATTCGATGAATCCTCAAAAATATGTTATGTTATGGTATGCTTAGTTAAAAATGTACCTTTTCTAGAGGATCCTCGTATAAGGTTGAATTGAGAAAATACGTCATCTGATCTTCTAATTTATCCCACACACCATCAGGCTGACACATTGGATAATGGGGGTGAGGCGATTACGGTAGGCCTTGAAAAAATTTAATCGAGTGTGGCATGGCGTCGTTTTGGTGAAGCTCCTGCCTGGTATTTCAACTCGAGGAACTCCGAAAGTACATCGCCAGCTTTCTGGATGTTCGGAGCATAAAAGTCGTATTGGACGCCTTTGGTATCGAGACCAAGACCAATTCTGATATTTCATAAGGCTCGGTACTTCCACCCACACTGTTTATTGTATCACCAGCTGGAATTGTTATGCAAATGCTAGTGCAAGAAACACAGGATACATCGGACTACAGAATCTCTATCGGGGATCCGTTCAGAAGAGATGGTCTCAACTTTTGTCGGAAGTCGAGACCATTGCGGTATCATTTGTTGACAGCCTCCGTGGCGCAGTTGGTTAGACGCCGCTTGTGAAACGAGAGGTCGCGGGTTCGATCCCCGCACTGAGACAAATGTTTGTGAGGCCCACAAGTATTTGTCTCGGGTCTGGGTGTTTGTGAGACCGAAAAGTCTCTCGTATTTCTCAATACCCACGACACAAGACTATTATTTATTTATTAGGATGAAGAGGGCAGATTGGCCAGCACAAAGTTAGGGATTCTCAACAGAGCAACAAGCGGTACTTCTCGTCGGATCATCGGTTATTGCTCTATAAATGCGACGATCTAGCACCACGTGGAGTACTGCTCTCACCTCTGGGTAGAAGCTCCAAAATACCAGGTCCGTCCACTTGACTCCTTACAGCGCCAAGCTCTTAGAATCGTCGATAATCCCGATCTCACGGAGAATTTTAGCCGTTAGGATTGCGGTGAAACTTCGGGTCTCTCTGTGTAATGTATCGATTGTTCCACAGAAAGTGTTCTGAGGAAGATGGTGCCACTATCGCTATTCTCCCATCATACTTCCCGTCACCGCAGTAGAGTTCAATCTGAACCTGGAAAGTATCCGTTCCCGGAAAGTGCGTTTCCAGTGTTCTTTTCTACCACGCACGTGCAAGCTCTGGAATGAACTCCCTGCTTCGGAATTCCCTAAGCGCTATAACCTATCCTTCTTTAAGCGAGGCTTTAAGAGAATGCTCTCCTTATGGTAGGAAGCGACTTCATTTTGCTGGATCTCGAGATCTGCGAAAATCCATGAGCGGACTATCCGCTGACCGTCAGGCAGGCTGTATGCTCGTATGCCTGCAGGCAATTCCACAACGAGACCAAACAGTCGTCGTAATATTTAAGTGTACTAGGTACTAGGTGGCCGGAGCCCAAAGGCAGCAATTGTGATGGGGCCCTCTCAGAAGCCTAATATTGAAGTTTCATTCTTTTTTAAACCAAATCCGCGCTACAATTTGTACAAAATAGTTTTATTTCAATGAGTAAAATTCAGGCAAATCTAAAGAACCATTATTATTTTTATTTATCAGAAATAAGCCTTGGTATCTTTAATAACAATTAACAAAATAGTTTATGATTATTAATTTTGTTAGTAATAAATTAGTTAGGTTCTTTCTCTACTTACGGCCTCTCGGGCCTGAGGGCCGGGCCGCCGCGCCAGCCGGGGGCCCTTAAGGTCGGGGGCCCGTGGCATTTTGCGCACTATGCCACCCTATTGTTACGCCACTGCTTGCAAATTGCAATACTTTTATCAAATCATTTAATTAACAAGTTCCTATATAAGTCAAACTTTTGATATGTAGAAACCTTAGATAATAAACCCGTCAATACATTTCTAATCTTTATTAGCCCTAAACTGTGATATCCTATTGTTATGATGTGCACAAATTTCAATCATGGGACAAACTAAATAATTTTCTCACACCAAAAGACCCGTGAACCTGGGATCCCAATCTAGTACCTCATAGTTAATGTATAAACACTACCACTACTACTTAAAGCACTATTTCAATAGTTTGCTGCCTAAAAAAATAATGTTTGCTCATTGAGATATACTAGAGGGGACACTGCAAACAAATTTTTTGTAACTGAATGAAGGGTACATTCTATTTCTGTCTCTGTCACGCCTACAAAGTAACATATCTTCCCTCTCGCTTCAATGTGTACCCTTGCGCACGTACCATACGCACAGATTTTGTTCCCGATGTCCGCTCTAGTATGATACCTCAATGTGTTTGCTACATTAATTTATATTTGGACTGTTAGGTGCATTATTCATGTATAATGTGCTAATTTAGTGTCTTTTCTAGGTCTATTTATGATTTCCTTCACCTGTGTAAAGAAATATTAGTGGCACAAAATAAATGTTATTGCATTTTGTTGGCGCTTACTACAATGGCATTTGCACTGGGTATTCTACTAGGTGCAGCATCATGTGGAACACATCTTGGAAGGTTTAATAGTCCTGTGTTGACTTGCATTGATAATTTATTTATTCCAGAGTCTTATGCTAAAACTGGAAACACATACCATAGTATTATTTGAATATTTTTAGTTGGTGCCTTTGAAATAATATACCATAGTATTAAAAGTAATTCTAATATATTTGAATAAAAGTTCTTTCATTTGTGTAGTGCCAGTTATTGGATAGTGTTATCGTTTATTGGAATCATATCAAGAAAATCAAGCAATCATACTTGGCAAATACAACTTGGATTATCAGATAAGAACACAAAGTCCAATAATCACAGCATACAATTCATACGTCTTTTTAAAATACCAATGTTACAGAATAAAAACTGTTGCACACATTTATTTTCTGTTCTACTCACATATTGTAATATCATGTACTACTGCAACTGATGTGTTAGAAGCAACAGTTCTTATGGGTTACAATATATTATTAAATTCAATATCAAGTGTTTTTGTTGTTTTCAATGTAAGACAAACATGAATTGACAATAAACTTGGTTAATGATTTACCTGAGTAACATTACTAAGTAGTAATACTATACAAAAATTTAAATTAATTTACTGATTAGAACTAAAATCTTTAAATACACTGAAAACAATGCAATTTATCTTTTCTGCTTACTTCTCTTCACACCACTCATTTTCTTTACGCACTTGGTCTTCTTCAGCTGCAGTAAAGTCATTCTTGATGTTAAATGTTTTGCGAATTTCTTCTGGCGTTTTACCTTTGATCATGTTAGCTACCGTTTTACAAGTGACATCTAAGAGCCCTTTTATGTCTAAGTAATTAGCAGCTAAAATTAATTCGAACAATGTGCCCTGATCAACTTTCAAAAAATCGGCATCCCACGAAGAAATATCATCAGTTCGTTTTTCTTTATTCTCATCGTCTTCAGGCAACGGCGGGTCGTCTTTGTGATACGTTGCCCACTGGATCACCTTCTTGAGAATGGCCGAATTGACATTGGGCAACGGAACCACTTCTTCCTCGTCATCCTCCATTCCTAAGTCTTCCAACATCGTTTTGATTGTAACGGAGCATTTGGCAATTTCAACGTCAACAACAAATACTTCATTGTCGGACGATTGCAATTTAATTTTCCGCATCTAGAACAAACCAGAAAATGCTTAATAACAAGATTATGACGCCATCTTAAAATACGAAAATAGTTTACCGGGATATAGGTACTAACCTTATAAACACGTTTGCTCTGCTAATAAACGAGTTGATATACGTGTAGCAAACAATAAGATGAAACTTTTGTGACAAAAATACCGTACATTTATTACAAGAAATCTCAATCAATGACAACGTCGGTATTTATTTCATGTTTATGTACCGACAATTTACCATAAAAGATTTGAAGCGTACGATATTCACTTGGGTTATAGTGCCATCTGTTATTTGTGTCATGCAAAATTTAAATCGAATAACCAAATAACTATAGGTCTACACTGGTAACCAGAATCTCATGGCATTTTGGGAAATTTAAATTTATGCATTGCAACACTGGGGTAATTGGATGAACATATTTTGATACTTTCAATAATTGTAATTAATTATTATTTCAAATAAACATGACTCTTTTTTTAAATTTTGTAAATAAAGTACATTATGTTTGTAAGTATAAATATATAGGTTATTTAAACATTAAAATGACTTTAAAATTATACTTTAGATTAATAGCCAATTAAGATAGGTAAATAAGATATTTTTCAGTTCTAAATTGTAAAATATATACGTGCCTACGAGTATTTATAATATAGAGCCGTGATTTATAACCTCTTTAGGTCCGTTACCCCTATGATCTAAGGGTGACTGATTTTACCGCTCCCTTCCCTCTAGGGTGACTGATTTTACCCCTCCTCCCAAGGATGATCTCAAACAACACGTGTTAATATTTCTTATACGTAGACTTTATTAAACTGAAAACAATTGCACATAACCAATAATTAACAATAACTAAAAATAAAATAACTTATAAATTATCAGTTAAAAGTTTTAGCTAATTTTATTATGCTACTGAAATTTCCATTAGTTTAAAACTTTTATACCACCACAGTACCACGAGGTACTGCTTAGCTTTTACAAGTTTGGTAATATTAGGATGTATTTTACTTAAGACGATAACCAGCTCATTGTTACCCCCGCAAAATACCAGTTTTACCCCCGTGGGGGTAATTACCCCCAGGTTAGGAACCACGGATATAGAGGGACCGCTGGTACTTCTAAAACGTAGATAAAAATGGTGACACCGAGCCACCAGTTTCGTTTCAATTCTCTCTTCTTATCAGTTCCTTCTCATTCAAACAACTTTCAATTTCTAAATTGTAAGTAGTTTGTTGTAGGGCGTGGTGGCCTGTTGGTAAACGGACTAGACGCGACTGCCAACATATTCACGGTGGTCGCGGGTTCGAATCCCAGGGCACACCTCTGACTTTTCGGAGTCATGTGTGTATTGATAGTCAATCACCACGCACTAAAACTGTAAAGGAAAACATCGTGAGGAAACCTGCATACCATAGCGATTTATAAAATTTCTATGGTATGTAAGTCCGCCAACCCGCACTAGGCCAGCGTGGTGGACTATATGGCCTAACCACTCTCAATCGTACTGTCGATTGTAGAGTAGGCCCGTGCCCTGCAGTGGGACGTATATGGGCTGATAAAGAAAGAAGAAGAAGAAGTAGTTTGATTATGAGCCGGTTTAATTTAAATAATTATTAGATTCCCAAAATGTTATACGAAAGATGCAAGATTGTAAAATTAAAAACGTATAATTTTATTTTCAGTCGTCTTTATTTTATTAACACTTTAGTCAGAGCTTTCTTCTAAATACTCTTCCTGTACATCTTCTGGTGAAGACGATGAAGATAAAGGATTAATAATAAACCGTTCCTTATCTAAAATCTCTGGAAACTAGTGTAAATGGGTATTTAATGCATTACTGTTTAGTATCAAAAAATGATATGAAAATATATACGATAAAACACAGGTACATATCTAACACTAACAAGAAAAAAAATGAAGTATCAAAACTATTCACTCCGACTTATTTGTTCAAATCGACGATTTTGTTTAACACGTTAACTGCCAACGCGGTCAATGTTGTGCGATGCCTAAATTTCCTATCAATCCAACGAAAAATAACATCTTCTTTTAAATTTTCATCGATTGTTTTTTTTATTAATTAGTTAGAATAAAGTCTTAATAATGGGTTTTATTAATGCGGAATAATTTCTGACTCTCCATCAAGAATTATTAATCATTGAACAACATTGAAAAGTGTACTCATTTTATTGGCAGTTAACGTGTTAAATTTGACCAAATTATTCACGGATCTGGCGATAAACCTTGAAAACAATGTGTCGCACTTTTGATTGTAGATCTAATTTGTATATTTTCGCTAAGGAATTATAGAAATCTTAAAATATTCACATCAAATTACGCAACTCAAAAAATCTTATCCAGCAATGCACGATTGAACCAGGAGCGTCCACGGCCCTTAATGGGGATCTCAGAGGATTGAATGTAGTATTCCATTCCAAGCCTGATCTCGTCAGCAATAGTGTTGGCACTCGCTGAGAGATCTTTACCTTCAAAGCAGCGCTGCCTCTAAGAGATGGATGCGAAATATTCCCGCGTACCATCCCAATCTGCCGACGAACGTAGCGAACGGTACTGACGACCCAACCAGACAGTGATCGGAAGTTGCCAGAATCCAGAGGCACCAGCAAGATCAGTCTTGAAAAAGCCCAGCCACAGTTTGTGATGTGCATTAAAATCCTCCAAGTCATCAGCCGCCTGGTTAAGATACCTGAACAGCCGAGTCGTCTCATCGTCCTCGTTGTGAGACCTGTAAGGGCACATATAGATGCGGCCCTGGGAACCAAGATCCACTTGCACCCACAGATCGGAGAAGGAGGGGTCCTCCATGCAGCGCAAATGGCGGCATCAGATGTCCGATCGAACATAAAAGCACACCCCGGCTTTAGGCTTGAGTTTTCTTCAAGCGAATAACCGGCGTATAGTAGTAATTTTCGACCGAAAACGAATCTGCGTCTCCGTCAAGAACAGCAAAGCTGGCCGGGCCCACTCGAGATGGTGGTGGACGACATTGAGGTTCGTATGAAGTCCGCGGATGTTGGTGAACTCCATAGTGAACGCGGTAGTGCGGTTAAGCACCGCTGAAGGACCTGCTCTGTTTAATTGCACTGTCATAAGGTTGAAGGGATGGCTTTGGTGAAGACACATCGAGGATCCTAAGTCCGGGCATTAAGAAGGCCGATTGAGCACCGACACGAAAAGGTGGCGAATTGATCCGCCGGACAGAAGGGCCCCCGTACCCTACCGGGATGGGCCGGCGAGAGCCCACATCCGGTCACCAACCGGCTAGACGGACCCACCCAAAATTATGCGCGGCCTTGAAAAACCGTAATAACATGGGCTGATCCCAGAACGCGGTCCCCTTACGGGGATCACTATGACGGTCTTTACGCCCCGAAGACGGTGGACTACCTGGGCGGATACTTAAGTCGTATCACAACGAACTATGTGAAAAGTGAAACTAGAGTCAAAGTCTACGGACCGGAGTGACGTTAACCCTCGAAAGTGAAGCTAACATAAAGCGTGTAAAATGCTTTACATGATGATAAAATGGCGTTATTTCCCGAAGGCCTGTGTCATCAGTGGGCGTCTGGTTGCTAAAAATGATGATGATGATAAAGATAAAAATATGGGCAGGCGGTGGCGGCATTCTTCAGTTTTTGCCCCGCCTCGATATATATGTGCGCTATGTCCGCTTGGACCGATTGGTCTCAAAATCGATATCTGAGGGACTATTTGCTCCTATATTCTAAATTGGTAGTCAGAATTGAACATTTTAGCCACCAATTTGATATTTTTAGTTATTGGTCCGATTGGTCTCCAAATCTATATCTCTAACCCGGGATACACTAGGAAAATATTTCAAATCATAACAAATGCTATAATAAATTTTAAGCTGTATCGTTATCGGGATCAAACAAAAAATTTTAACCAATATTATGAATGGGCATTCTTCTTTGATATAAATGACAAATTTGCACTTAATATGCTCTGAAACTTTGAAAATTCCTATTAAAACCTGCGGTCCCGCGCCACGCCAGCGCCTACCTTGAGTGGGATAAGCCTAAGGCTAGAGGTCTTTTCTATTCTTTGTTCTAAGGTCTCACGCATAATGGGAGCTTTAATGTGGTGTCCAGGTTAATTGAAAAAAATATATTATTATGCTTCAAGTATATATTATATAATTTTAAATGTTTATAAATTTAAATAGACATTTATATAATTCCACTTAGTTACAACTAAAATACATTCTACATTTACCAATATTATTGTATGTTGCTTATTAAGGAATATTTATAGAAAAAGTTTTTTACATATTATAATCATGTTTTACGTAGCTCTGGTTCAAATTATAATACGAGAACACATATATATTAATGTATCAAAAATATTAAAAAAAAAATACATTTTGAATTTATTTACATAGTATCTGCATAATAATTCTATACGTTTCACATAAATTTAATACAGCTAAATACTAATTACAGTAAAAAAATACAATACAAACTTTTCTTTGGCAAGATTATGTGACTTGTTCCCTTTGTGGCAAAATGGAGAAATGTTAAATGCCAAGTATTTTTATTCTATTGTAAATGTGTCCATTTATATAAGCCAAGAAAAAAATAGGCTTACGCCCGAATACTGGAACGCCATTCAAATAATAAGTTACTCTTAACAGCGCACGGCCCACTAGCCAGTACATTTAAACGGGATTAACGTAGTTAAGCGCCATTTATATTAAAGTTGCGTTCCAGTATTTGGGCGATAATGACTTTTGCAATCCATAAAATTTATCACTTCAACTCATAAAAACGATATTATTAATTATTAACATACATACATTTTCACATGAAAATTGCTAAAGCGAAATAAAACATTTCAAAAATGTATTTTCCTTTCTTGAATGATCTGATATCCACTAACAAGAATTCACATGCACCCTAAGACCATTATCTAAAAGTTCTCAACATACTAATAGAGATCTTTGTAAGAAGCTACTAAACGGCTATTACCCAACTACTACTACATTATATATTATCATAATTATTATATTTCATCAGATCAAAAATATGTTTGTTGTACTACAAAATTATGAATGAAAATGAATTCATAATATTGTTAGAATCACAAATTAGGGAGACAGGTGGCATTGTTTGAAATTATGGACATGATTTTTAAAATAACTAGAATATCATAAGCCACTTTCTAGTTTGTATCGTTTTTAGATATGTCCTCAGAGTATTTATAATATAGAGGGAGCGCTTTCATACATTCGCGTCTCATAAAACGTATATATTTTCTTGTTCTTAATGTTGGTAGTGCTCCTATATAAGTGACAATTAAATTAATTATTTAGCAATAAATTGCTATACATTCCTTTGTTAACCATAAATATATTTAGCTATTGTTATTTTAAAACGAGTTCGAGAGGAATTAAATAGCTCTAAACTATTTATTTTTACTCTTCTTTTCCAAGCAATTCATGAATGTTGGACAACCTATCAAATATCTCCCAATAGGAGGGCAGAAAAGGTGGCCCGGCACCACCACTTTTATCTTCGTTTATGAAGTACCAGCACCCCCTCTTTACTATAGATACTCTAAGGATATGTCCATAATCCATGCAGATATATGCATACAAATACTATTTAATTTTTTTAAAATCACAATTGATTATTAAAGTTAAATTGGAAAAAAAAATTCTCTAGGCCCTAGAAAAATCATGAAAAATATCCTTAATAAAATAATTTCTAAAATATAGGGAAAACCACATGACACTGCTGGCAATAGTTCAGTCAATATGTAAGGAATAATTAATTGCCCTCCGAATAAAGACCTACCCTTATTTAACATAATGAATCGTTAGGGGGACATGTCAAGAGGTCACAGAAAAATTAAAAAGGTTGCGCTGTTTGCTGATTTTGAAAAATTCAAACGTGAATAAAAAAAAATTGAAATGGTTTTTTCTTGGAAACTATTGGTTTCAGGAAAAAGTTTTTTTAAAAAATGTAGAGGGCATTGCGAACTACATTTTTTGTTATTGGAGTGACGTCATCCGACTTGAAATAATGTGATGCAAAACATAGATAAATTCACCTAAGTTCAAATTTTGCTGAACAAAAGTTCAAATTTTTTGATAACAAAATCAGAAAACAATTACTACTATTTCATTTGAATTTAAAAAAAAAGATAAAAACTGAATGGCATGAGTAATGTGCAACAGCACGGTACATAACGTACAATTTGTACACTTCGACAAGTTCCAGCTCGAAAACGGTAAGTTTTATAAAAAAATTGTTTATATCAAAGTTGTAGCTAATTTTGTGACGAACAGCTTTCTAACTTACATTATTGTAAAAAAATCATTTTTTCCTACCGAAAATAGCGTTGGAACACTTTTTTGATCAGTTAACGCCCTCTACTTTTTGTATTTCAAGTCGGATGACGTCACTCCACTGACAAAAAATGTAGTTCGCAATGCCTTCTACATTTTTTATTAAAAAAACTTTTTCCTAAAACCAATAGTTTCCAATAAAAAAGCGTTTTTAAATATTTTTTTTATTAATTTTTTGAATTTCTCAAAATCAGCAAACAGCGCGTCCTTTTTAATTTTTCTGTGACCTCTTGACATGCTCTCCTAACGATTAATTATGTTTAATAACGGTAGGTCTTTATTCGGAGGGCAATTTACATATTGACTGAACTACAACCACGGTCGTAATAATCAACGTGCAGCGCGGTGCTATGTATCCAAGGACAAGACACCCGCTTTGCTGGTACCGGCGCAGCGGTGCTTTTGAGTAGCACCGTCAAAAATGCCAGCAATGCTTCATTTGACCGCTATGTCATAAGATGCAGTCACAAGCATCGATACGCATCACAATTTCAAATATACAGTCGCCGAGGTTTATCTGACAAAATACAAATTTGCTAGATTTTAGGGTAATATTAAGTCTAAACGTGTAGTATAATTATGTTATTTTTTATTTTTTATATTACTTCGATTGAGATATCCAAATGTGCGTCTTCGATGGGACAGGGGTTTTTTTGTCATAATATGTCATTATCACATAACATACATTTATGGTTTGTGTGACAGATTAAAATACCTATATTTTTTAACAATTACACTAATGATCGTAGGTTTTAAATGTGATAAAAGCAAAAGCAAATTGGAATTTCATAAAAATAGACAGACGGAATATAGTAAGATATGTTGACTGAATAAAATAGTTAAAACATTTTTAATTTTGTGGCTATTAAATATTTAGATCTATAAACATGATGTATATTAATATACATTCCTTACCTTCACTGTTATAAGCTTGACAGTAATTAAGTTTCCAATCATACCCAGAAAGAGAATAGCTTAGAATGAATTTGAAAATTTGTACCAACCGCTGTGTTGAACATGGATAACAAAATCAAATCCTAATATTTTTTATCCTCACTTTTTATTTTTTATATCAATTGAACTTCTATTGTGTTAGTTTTGCAATGTTATTTGTAAGTTGCTCTATTGAACCAAATTTTTTTAAGGAAAATTCTCTGGAATTTTGTTTCTCATTTACTTTATTACCATGTAAAGAAATTAATTTGCAGCCCTGAAATAGTGAAGTACCTATCCACCAGGTATCTCTACACTATTATTATATTTCCTAAGTTTTTAAACCCCTAGCATGCAATAGTTATACACCTGTTGCAACCAGACAACACTAATTGTTGTGTTACAATAAAGTGTTCAAAAAATGACTAAGTGTTAAATAATGGAACTTAAAATTAATACAAAATAACCCTTATGTTATTAAAGTATGTGGGAAAATCCCAATTGGTTTTCAAAATAATTTCATATATTTGCACCATTTCAGAAAGTTTAGTCTTAAATTTAAACATCTTAAGACATCTAGCAAGCTGTCAGTAGAGCTTTCATTATATGTACTAAATACCATTTAAAAAATTACAACAATCATACATTTGTGCATAAACATAGATAAAATATACAACAAAACTATCACAATTCATATATACCCAGACAATATAAATAAAAAACATAACAGCATAATTTTAACATTGATGCAACAGATTTAGGCTTTTTAATTAACATTTTCAAATCTTTCTTTCACTCTAAAATAAATTTTAAGACATGGTCTTAATATGGTGAACAGCATAATTAAGAGAACCATAGTAAAACAAGTATATCTTAATGCGTCCCCAAATTCCCACCAGGCTGAGAATAATCCAAGCAATATTGTTATAACACCCAAAACAAATGTGACAAGACCCACTGAAGCATGTAAAAGCTTGGTGTAAATAGGAGCAAGATATTGTTTCAACTTCAAACTATATAGTGCCCCAACCCCACCAAGCATTGTGCCTGTCATGAAAATCAGTGCTGCCAATCCAAACTTTGCATGCAGGGAAACAAAGTGGGGCTTGTCATTGATTATTTTATTGGAAAGAATAACCAGGAAACCTGTAAATATTATGAGGCCACCAAATACTTGCAGAACCCAATGTCGAGCGCTTCGCAACCGTATCGGCATCCACTCTGTAGCCAGATCCCCTGGAGTTATTGCATTGATAGCTGATGTCATTACTATAATCCACTGTAAGAAAATATTAAATATAAACTTTTTGAATTTAGTTTAATTTAATAATTTAAATAAAATAACATACCCCCAGAGACATTAGAGTTGGATGAAATGAGAAAAGCGTAACTCCGTCTTTGAAACAACAGAACACTATAATGCCAAGAAATATGACTCCACAAATGTTGCTTATGAGATTTAAGTAGCTAGGTTTTGTCGTATTACTTGGACCGACAAGACGCGACGACTCAGAATTTCTATCCATTGCGGACATTTCGCCTGTATTTTCTTCGTTTAAATTATCCATAAACTCTTCAACCAGGAATTAGGTTTACAAAAGAATAAGTATTAAGAGTCACCAAATATTCACAGTAATTGATTTATCTGTTCGAACTTCGATTAACGGCAACGCACAAGATTAACGAAACGGAATTGGAAATTGGAACCATTGGAACTGCGATAACTTGCGAATTGCGTTGGTTTAGTGATGTTAAAATATTTGATATTAGTAAAATATCGATAACGATAGCTTTGAATATCGATAATTCTGTATTTTGGTAAGATATTGCTTTACTGTTTTTATTCTATTAATAATATTTTTTATTACTATTAGGATTTTTTCACACATATTGTGGAGTTAAATGGAAAATGCCTAATGTTTGTAGAACTGCTTTCTTTAGTAATGTTACTTAACCTTTAAATTAATATGTTAATAAAAATCTAACTTCAAACTATCACAGTAACTTCCACTATGTCGCAAAATGTATTTTCGACGACAAGATGCTGTCAAAGTTATATTGTGTAATGTGTGTCTTGTCTTACGACCTTGTGTACTCTAATGACCTATGAATAGATTATAATAAGTAGAAAAGTCTCAGAAATTAAAAGTTATATAAAACATGGTATTCCCGGGGCCACCTAAGTCCAACTAATCAGTTTAGTTAAGTATTAAGTTTCCATGAGTTATAAGAATTTAAGAAAGAAAATTGTAAAGTAATTTTATGTTAGCGTTATTAGATTATGCCACAATTACACAGAAAAATAAATGCAATAAAAACACAACTAGTTATATATTATAAAAAGTATGATCTTAGGAAAGGAAATGGTTTGATGCGACACTACTAACTAAGAACTCTTGGAAGATACAGTGTGAGAGTAAGTAGTGGCTCGAGGAGCCGGGGATAGAGTTCCCGTATATTATAAAATTACTATGGGACCACTTGACATCCCCTGACTTAATCTAAGATCCTATGTATTATTATTTAGCATCGATATCTATTTCGCTTTCAATATCGATACTTCCCTGATTAACATGCCTAAAAATATTTACAGATCAATGACAATTTGACAGGACTACACCACAGACTACCTACTGAGGGTGCGTTCCATTTGGCGTTCACGGCGTCCAAAACACTCATTTCGCCGTTCCATTTGACGATCACGATCGTCGTGGTCGCGGTGAAAACGTCATTGATGTCGTCATGATAAACGCTCAGTAGGGCGATTCACGTAATTTCTTGACGCACCGATCAAGTTGCGGTGCAGTTACAATTAAGTTTACATTTTGGTACAAAATGGTATTCTTGTAAATGTTTAGCTGCGCGTGAGCTGCGGGTCGACTGTACGAAATTTGTTTGACATTCACATATTCGCGCAGTAGTAGAATATACTAAAGCCCTCGCGTGACGCGAACTTGACGCGAGCGTATTACGAGAATACGAAAAGGGCTGTTTTGATCGATACGTAACTGCAACTGCGCCGCAACTGAACTTATTTAATTACGTGAATCGCCCTACAGGTGACGCTCACGACGACCCACGTCAAGAGGTGCGTCGTGGTGCGCGTGCGGAAATTGGGAGGATTTTGAAACGTCAAAACAACAAAAATGTCACCGGAGAAAATTATTTTAAACACATAATGCAACCTTACCTTTGTATAGCTATTTTAAAATATTCATTACCTAAACGCTCAAAACACCCCATAACCCGTTCCACTGGGTTTGCGATCGTAACGCTCACGAGCAAGTGGAACGGTAAATACCGCGGTCGTGAGCGTGGTCGTTGCGATCGTCAAATGGAACGCACGGTGAATCTCCTACTACCATACCAGTGTATCCAATTAATAAATATGTATTCACAAAGTTGGAGATTTATTGAATTTATTTTGATTGTAAAATAATATTGAATATAGCCACTTAATTAAAATAGCCTCAAATAATTATTTTATAAAAATCATGAATAAATGATTTCTTTATATAAAAGAAAATAGCGTAAATCATCTTTGTGATTCAATTTTTCATAATTTTTTTTAGTGTTTAGTTATCACAGTGAACTTAGCTACTGTACATTAATTAATGTACTCGTTTGCTGAATTTAAAATTGATATTTAACTAAATAGTGTGAAAGGTAAAGAAATATACTTGTATGGCGTATGGCAATACCATTGCATGCATGTTACGACTTGTTGCGGCTTGTGAAGGTGGGATTTATTTTTTAGGTATTTAGTTTGTTCAGTTTTGAATGTGATTTGCTATGTTAGAGACGTGTGCACTTTTTGGTTTAGCTGCCAGTTAAACATATTTTTTTTAATAGTGATATGATTTATTTTGTTGTGTCATTTGCTTTATGATATTTTGTTGTGAAAGTTAAACTGCTACAATTAATTGAGTCAGTGTTGAATATAAAATAAAATAAGTTGGTTTTATTAATTGTCGTAAACAAACATACCTAGTGTTAAAATTTTATGACTCTACCTTCGCTCTTCAGGATGTTGCGGTAAGTTTCGTTTTTCTATAACTAATCTATTATTTTAATACAGCTACAGAAGTGAAGTAATAACTAATAGCCAGTTGGTACAGGTCTCAACAAGTTACACTTTCTTACTCTAAGTTTTGGTAAATATTATTTAAGTAATTAATTAAGATAATTTTAGTTTAGAATTTTATTTATCATTACGCCAAAATCGACTTTAGCGAATTTAGTTAGTTTAATAATGTGAATCTATTTTAAAATAGTTAATTGTATTTTGTGGTGTGTTCATATTACGATACCTATTTCTGTTTATGATTCACGCGATGTCCCCGTAAATAGCTGAAATTAAACTTAAGGATAGAGACAATAGACTTACGCATATGTTAATTTGATTATAAATTATACATATTTTATGTAAAGTAGTAATTTTTCACAGCATAACATTTTTCGTAGCATATCTCGCACACTCATCAGGTGTATTTTGTTTTGCATTAATCTTTGTCTAATACTATAATAAAAACAATATTCATCAGAAGTATTTCACGTTGAATAAAGTTACCCTAACTTTTGACTTCAATGAATATTTTATGAGATTAACGCCCAAATACTGGAACGCAACTTAAATATAAATGGCGCTTAACTACCTTAATCCCGATAAAATGTACTGGTTAAGTGGGCCGTGCGCTGTTAAGAGCAACTTATTATTTGAATGGCGTTCCAGTATTCGGGCGATACAATTTTAAAATATTTCTACTATAAATATGTATAATGATCAAATATCGCATGTCCGATAAATACACCCAACAGTCACATACATACCTCATACCTGTCCCACACTACGATCGAGTTTCATATCAGGAACTACGAGAGACTTTTCGGTCTCATAAACACCCAGACTCAAAACAAATACCTGTGGTTCAAACAAATATTTGTTTCGGTGCGGGGATCGAACCCGCGGCCTCTCGTTTCACAACCGGCGCGGCGCGCGTCTAGCCAACTATTGATATGATTACACATTAACTATGATTTTAATAATAAGCCAGGAGGTCGACTTAGTAACATGATATTCGATATATTGTGCAATTCTTCATATTGTAACCTCATAATGACTTCGTTTTTACTTTCATTTCGATCAATATTCTCTATATGACATGTCAACAGTCAACACCGTTGAGTGGTACAAGTCGATATGAATGAAAAGGAAAGCAATAGAAGTAGTTCATTTTACCCATTACCTATCTAGTATCTAGTAGCTTAGAAATAATATAAATAAAAAAAAATACACCTACTCCCTGCGCTAAGAGTGATATTATCGGGGAATCGCTCAAATTAGGTCAGAGTAATAATTATCCCATCAAAAACATCCTGTAAAAAAATCCAAGTCTCACAGCTCAGGTTTTCTACCGCAAAAAGTTGTCAGATGCATGTAATACCAAGTCGATTAATTTATTTAGTCCTTAAGGGACCTTCTATATAAAGTTATTACGTTAGTTATTACCATATCAATCTTAAAAATTCTTTACGATTTAAATAAATGGATCGACTTGGCCATCGCATGAAACCATAATGTATCGTACAATTTATACATAATGCTGCTGGCCAAGTCGATCTATTTATTTAAATCGTAAAGAATTTTTAAGATTGATATGGTAATAACTAACGTAATAACTTTATATAGAAGGTCCCTTAAGGACTAAATAAATTAATCGACTTGGTATTACATGCATCTGACAACTTTTTGCGGTAGAAAACCTGAGCTGTGAGACTTGGATTTTTTTACAGGATGTTTTTGATGGGATCTCACGTCTTTTTGTAGAGTCCTACTTTTTTCCTTTTCGGTACTTCTTACTTCTAGAATATCACTAACGATTTTTCTTAAAGCCTCTGTCTTATGGATTTTTCTTATTTTTGTAGGCTTCAATTTATCACAAATATAGCGGATTTGATTATTAATGTTCTTTCTTTCATTGTAATTGATATTTTCGAGCTATTTAGTCTATTTATTTGCAAGGGCATGTGACATGCTGAATACACCATTTCCTTCTCTATATCCCCTCCTGTTATGCCTCATATATATAGATATCTATCTACAACTATTATTCCATTATATACGGGTACAATGATTCATTAACTGCAAATGTAACTTTGTAATCCTATACATTTATATGGGATTACAAAGTTATCCGCACCGCCGCTCATGCCCGTCAAGGTTAAAATAGTAATACAAATTGCCCTTAGTGCGACCGAAATGGCCATATTTAACGGATTTCTTATGCATCCAAACGCGCCACGTCATGTCAACTACTAGTTGACAGTTGGTCTATCTAGAAAACTAGACACAAATTATGAAATGTTTGAATTTTCCCTTACTTTAGACACTAAACACTAATTATATTCTAAATTTGAAGGTTCTATGTCTGCTAGAAGTGCCTTAGACTTTTGATGATCGGTCAGTCAGTCAGTGAGTGACAAAATTAAGAAAGTTTGACTAGTTACAATTCTTAAACTACTGGTTCAAATTGAATGAAATTTTAAATATACCGTGTTTACACAATGCCTGCTTAGTAACTGAAAATTCAGGCTTCATGCTTTAGCCACAACGAAGTTATAGGGGGTTGAAAATGGTCTGAATTGCTTCGAGAAAAGAATGTTACGGCCTATAGCTCGACTTGGACGGGGGCTCGGCCGCGCCCCCAGATTCTGAAATTTCAATTACAAATCA
Organism: Hyles euphorbiae; assembly: GCA_023078785.2. Classification (NCBI taxonomy): domain Eukaryota; kingdom Metazoa; phylum Arthropoda; class Insecta; order Lepidoptera; family Sphingidae; genus Hyles; species Hyles euphorbiae. The sequence goes on along the minus strand of CM041041.1, from coordinate 7,703,886 downwards.
TTGACATTAGTAAGGTTTAAGAAATTAACAAAGACACAATAAGTCATTTTGATGAGAATAACAAAGAAGATTAAGTAATAATAATAAATCGTAGTACAAAGGACAATGATCGCCGTGCACTCGTTTAAAGTATTAGAACATTATTGTGCCTAAAAATATCTTCTTGCGGTTATTTATTTTCTTTAAGTAATTTAAGGATGTTGACTTTCAAGTATGTACTTCGAAACTTCAGATTTATAAAACAACTAAAATGAACTTCAACTTAATTTTTTTTAAATCCCTCAAAAGCTAAGTTTTTTTTATGAACTTCGTATCTTTGGCTGAAAAAGTAAACTCATATGTGTATGTTTATATTTATATAAAATATAATGGTGAGATCTTAATGAGAATCGTTCTCTAAAATTGTCTCCTCATAAAATAATTATGTTTCAAGCGAAACGAAATAAAAATACTCCTCACAATAATGGGGAATTAAGATCAGATGTTGTCCTTTATTTCTTGTTCAATATTGCTAAATGTTGCGTCATGCGTAATCCTGATTCATCCTGCGCACAGAGCGCGGTGGACTATTTTATTTTTATTCATTCGCTGCGAGACGGCTGGGCGGAGCGCGGGGGAACGCCTCGGTGCCACCCCGCGCTTGCCACTCAAACTGGTGCTATGACTCATGCAGTTACTATACAGTATACTTCACGTAGGTAGTCATTAGAAGTACCTGTTAACGCAACAAGAAAGCGACGCGAAACGCACGATGCTGCGCGCTCTTAACTAAACCAAATCTATCTAAGTATATCTATACTTACAATTTCGTAAGAGAACGATGCCCATACATGGAGAATAAATGACAACAAGTAATATGGGAGGACAGTATTAACGTTATAGAAACCAAAACAATTTTTATTTTTGTCTCTGACTTTGTCTGGGCTTTCGTGCACGTTAATCTCAGAAACGGCTGAACCGATTTCGCTTATAATAATAATAATAATAAATAACACCCAACAGTCACATACATAGTCCTGAGTTCCTGACCCTACACTAAGATCGAGTCTTGTGTCGTGGGTATCAGGAACTACGAGAGACTTTTCGGTCTCACAAACACCCAGACCCGGTAGAAATATTTGTGGGCCGCACAAACATTTCTCTCGGTGCGGGAATCGAACCCGCGACCTTTCGTTTCACAGGCGGCGTCTAACCAACTTATATAGTAGTTAATAGCCCGTATTATCATAGCCTACATATTTTTATCCCGAAAAATGCAGTTTTATAATGCATACATTGATTTAAAAACTAAGGATAGGCCCTTCAATACCGGAGTTTCAAATTATGTATGGATTTTGATGTTGCTGGATGCAGGTCGCTTCCAACAGGTCGATGTGGAGATCCTTGGGGGAGGCCTATGTTCAGCAGTGGACTTCCTGTGGCTGAGAAGATGATGATAATGACGATGAATAAATTTTATAGAAACGGTGGCTAAAAATATTATCTTCATTTTTACTAAACTTTCTTTATTCAGCTAATATTATGTATTATTTATTTGTATTTATTATTTGCACACTTACCGTTATTTTTAATAATGTGTATAATTTTATCATATGTTGGGAAAGATGAATTATGTGGTATATCGAAAAGTATTTAACGTGTTTATAATTAGGTATGTAATACATTTTACAATATAATTAAACGAAATTATTTACATAGTTACAGTAAATATATAATATTGTCCAAATAAGATATATGTGAAGATAGTAGAATATGGTAGTTTTTGTAAAACTTTAAGAGGATATATCTTAAATACCCCATGTCGTAGCTCAAAAAGACTATATTATATTTAAAGGACTGCCTCGGTGGCGTAGTTGTACTACGGTACGATTACAAAGCTGAGGTCTCGGGTTCGAATCCCGGGTTGGGCAAAGTGATATTGGATTTTTCTATTCAGTATCAGCCCAGAGTCAGGAATTTGTGCCCGATATGGCGATAGGCTCGCCACCTATCACATTGTGGGACGGAACATGCAAGGCGAAATGTGGGTGCCCTGGCACCTCTGCCTACCCCTTCTGGGAACAAGGCGTGAGTTTATGTATGTAGGTCTCATTTATGTCCGTCAAGTTTTCACTACTATAAAGTTTCTTTTTATAGGCCCAATTTCCTTAGGAAATCAACCGATCTCCTTTAATATATTTACTTATTACTAAATAAAACAGTACTGGAAAAAAATTAGGGACTCAAAAAGTATCTGCACCCGGGCGGAACCTGTCCCGCCCCTAGAGCAATCTAGAATGTTCCTTTAGCCATTACAATGCTTTTGAACTCTTTCTCAACATCGAACCTTGAAAGTTGAAACACATCGTTTTGTAAATGGAGTAGTTCCCTGACTCAATTGAATAGCTATTATTTAATTACGTATGAGTGAAGATTTTTTGTCCTAAATTTATCTGGTTTGTCGTCCCACGTGAACATTATAAAATTAATATCTATTTGGTCAAGACTGGAGCCCACGACCCCCACTACGTTTGAAGGTCATTAGAGACATGGCGCGATGTATGTATTACGACGTAATACTACGTTACGTCATCAATCATAACTGCTCTGTCCACGCCGCGCTCGGTATCGCTCATCGCAAGCTTTGTTTGTGCATATTTAATGATGCAAGCAACTTGCATGTTAAGGATCTGTACATACATATTGTATACGTGGCTAATTGCTACACATAATACGCATGTACCTCGCTTGTATACTTGGAGATGTCCTGCAATTTTTTTGTGGACTGTAAACAACTTATTGCTTAAATATGCTTACATTGACTTATATTCTACCGATAGACAAGACGCTTCATAGAAACTGTCTGCCCTGTATTTGTAGATACTGTCTAAGTATCGATGCCGACAAATTAAGTTGCATAATATTTCGTAATGGTTTCTTTAAATATTTACGCGAATCTATATCTATACTAATATATAAAGCTAAAAGTTTGTTTGTTTGTTCATTAAGTACATCTAATCTCAGGAAATGGTTCGAATCGAAAAAAATATTTTTGTAATGGATAGGTTTATCGAGTAATGCTATGGGCTATATCATCACATTATGATATATGACCAATAAATAGTAAGCAGTGGAGTGAAAAATCTAGCAAACACCAGGAAAGGAGAATGCCCATTCATAGGATCAATAAAAAAAATAATTGATCCCGATATTAATATTGCTTAAAACTACGAGTAATTATGTAATTTTTTATGCTTTGGCCTAAAACATTTTCATGTTTTATCCCGGGCGGCAGATTTGAAAAAAAATAATTAGTAGCCACCTAATTATCATTAAAGGAGAATGCCCATTGTACTATGAAAATTAGATTCGGTGCGAAGATTGTTGTCCCACGATGAAACCTACTTTTTTGTGTAGGGAAAAAATATATTTTCAATAAATATAAACATAATTTAGATCCAGGCCCGGAGTTCTTGGAGAAATTAACTTGAAGTTTATTTTTTTGTATGGGGCTTTGTGAATAAAATGTAAAATTTGTCATTGCATATTCTGCATTCTGTATCAGCCCATATACGTCCCACCGCAGGGCACGGGCCTCCTCTACAATCGACAGTACGATTGAGAGTGGTTAGGCCATATAATCCACCACGCTGGCCTAGTGCGGGTTGGCGGCATACTATAGAAATTTTTGTATATCGCTATGGTATGCAGGTTTCCTCACGATGTTTTCCTTCACCGTTTTAGTGCGTGGTGATTGACTATCAATACACACATGACTACGAAAAGCCAGAGGTGTGCCCTGGGATTCGAACCCGCGACCACCGTGAACATGTTGGCAGTCGCGTCTAGTCCGTTTATCAACAGGCCACTACGCACTGTCATTGCATATACACAGTCAGGTCATAAGTATTGTCACACAGTAAAAACTTTTCTTTTAGAATGCTGGCCACAAAAAAGTTTATTGAATTCGAATTTCGAATTGTTCATGAAAATAAAAATGTATGCGTTTTAGAATTTTACTCATTTTTTAATATGGAGTGGACGCTTAAAGAAGACCGTGGTGCAGTGATTGCGTTGCATCATTGCGGTTACGCGCCATTTCAAATTTTTGACATACTGAAAAATTTGAATATAACCAAAAGATTCGTTTATCGTACCATCAAACGATACAATGAAGACTCTAGTGTAGATGACATGTCAAGAAGTGGTCGCCCTCGGTCTGTTAGGACTCCAGCAAGCAAAGAAATCCCAAACGTAAGCAGAAAATGTTGGCCCTTCAGATGGGGTTAAGCAGAACCACTGTGAAAAGGGTGTTAAATGAAGACTTAGGGCTTCGGGCAGATCGAAGAAAAACAGGACATCGTTTGAATGCTCGTCTAATGGACCTGAGACTGAAGAGATGCCGCTCTTTGTTGAAGCGGTACGCGGAAAAAAATAATCGGGAAATTCTTTTTTCAGATGAAAGTTTTTTACCGTAGAAGAGAGCTACAACAAACAAAATGATAAGGTGTACACAAACAGTAGTGAAGAAGCGAGCAACCGTATTCCGCGTGTCCAACGAGGTCATTTTCCATCCTCGCTCATGGTATGGTTGGGAGTTTCTTATTGGGGCTTAACAGAGGTACATTTTTGTGAGAAAGGTGTAAAAACGAATGCAGTTGTGTATCAAAATACAGTCCTGACGAACCTTGTGGAACCTGTTTCTCATACCATGTTCAATAATAGGCACTGGGTATTCCAACAAGATTTGGCGCCAGCTCATAGAGCGAAGAGCACACAAGACTGGCTGGCGGCGCGTGAAATCGACTTCATCCGGCAGGAAGACTGGCCCTCCTCCAGTCCAAATTTGAATCCATTAGATTACAAGATATGGCAACACTTGGAGGAAAAGGCGTGCTCAAAGCCTCATCCCAATTTGGAGTCACTAAGACATCCTTGATTAAGGCAGCCGCCAATATTGACATGGACCTCATTCGTGCTGCGATAGCCAACTGGCCGCGCAGATTGAAGGCCTGTATTCAAAATCACGGAAATCATTTTGAATAAACTTTAGTGTCATAAGAAGCTATGTTTTGTTAAGTTCATTTTGGTATATAAATGGTTACATAATGAATAAACTTGTTTCAATTATTTTATATTAAACATGTGACAGAATTTATGACCTGACTAGGTACTTGCATATTTTTAACTATGGAGCGATATAATGTATCTCAACATTTAACAGATGGTTTATTTGAATATTTTGTTGCTATCCATTAATATTGTATGGTGTATTATCATGTCTATTTGAATTCTCTTTGGTTTACTGAGAGTCCGTAAGCTTACGTCATGTCTGAGATTGTTGAGACAGGTCGTCGTTTGGTCGAGAGCTTGTTTATTTTGATCGGGTGGAAATAGCGTGGTGAATAACGACACCTACGAGTATAACCAAGCCTATAACTGATGTGACGACCAAATGATATATCACCTTTTTTTTAATGTTTCCAATAGACTGTTGTTGATTATTTTTTTCTTAGAAAACACTATCTTATGGATCTGACACTTTTATCTAAACAATGTTATGATTCATATTAAATGTAGAGCTTTACAATTGTAGTCTTGTATACTTGGACTGTTATTGTCCTGCATTAGATATGTTATGGGCCAAGTGATTAATGCGGGCAGTATTCATAATGCCCGGGCAGTGTGAATAATGCCCAGCCATATCGGGCCAAGTGATTAATTACAATCTAAACTCACCTATTTATCACATTACCCGGGCATTATGAATATGGTTACATGATGATCGGGCAATGTGATTAATAGGTAAAATTTTACGTGGTTCACTGCCGCATTGTCGCATCTGCGATAGACCCATAAATTAGAAAGGTTGAATTGATCTGCTTATGTTTAGTTGTTTTTTAACGTCCGAAACATTATCTTCAGAAGGAATAGAGTAAGATCCCAGGCCCCCCAGACGTTACTTATTTTCTCATAAAAAATATAAATGGGATAAAGTAGTGTTAGTACGTACTTTGAATGTGTGCATACCTGCTAGCTTGTGTCGACGGCCAATTCATAGGTACCAGGTGCTAAAGGTAGATAAATACAGTACTGATTTTTCTTAAATTCTCAGTGCTGATTTTTACATATGTTTTAGATAATTTTGTTAAAAATTAATAATAATTATTGCCAGACACTTTCCATCGGCGCTTATCCTTAACAGACGCTTTAAAGCTTCAAAAAAAATAACATATTTTTACTTATAATCTCACTCTTGATTTTTATATATGATACTTAGGGAACTATTTGAACACCCCTGGTCAGCAGCCAGACCAATTGGAGGGGTCAAACATCCCCCCAGACACACATAAAGTGTCGCTATGTGTATGAGCGTGAGGTCATTATTTGTACGCTTGAGTGTGAGAGAGATATCTATTTATCGATATCTTTCTTACTTAAAAATGCAGAGTACCAGATAGCATTTATGAAACTCGGCGATATTCAGTGACTTAGAACTAGAGCAAAATGTGTTTAACACTATACAAAAATTTGTTTGTGAACTGTACAACGTGGCCGGAATAATTGACGCAGATGCTGCCCGACTCCAACTCTTCATCAACATTTATATGTTTGTGACGTAAATGAAGAGTTCAATCGCAAAAATGTGAAAAACTTTGATGCAAGTAACTTACCACCATGCAAAAGTGAGCTTTTACAGCAGTTTGGACGAGCTAATTACATCACTAGTCTCTCGAAGAAAATTAGTATTTTTAGTCCTGACAATATTGGGTGGACGTTGGAAGACAATAAATATATATCTTAAAATTACACAAAGCTATACATGTCTTTCTTCTTTCGGATTATTTGTAGTTTGAACATTTTGCAATTCAGCGTGATCTTTACTGTCATCATCGTCTAAGTTTGATAAGTCATCATCAACCCAATGTTGGCATTGACTATCTTCATTATCATCCTTATTACTTTCATTTTCTGTTACAAAAATAACATAATTAAGAATCAAAGAGTTACACGGTTATATCAATTATTCAAAGTTAAAGTATAATACCTGATGCTTCTTGAAGCGATTCACTGACAAAGCTCGGCAATTGGTCCCCATCGAACCAGTTAAAATGATATTTATTGTCTTCCAACGTCCCATTATTGTCAGAACTAAAAATACTAATTTTCTTCATATATTACTGGTGGTAGGTCTCTCATATGTGAGAGGCTGCCTGGGTGGGTACCACCGCAATGTTTATTTCTCTCGTCAAACAGCAGTTTAAATGCACTGTTGTGTTTCGGATTGAAGGATATTGTAGCCAGAGGAACTACTGGACATATTGAGACTTTACATCTTATGTCTCAGGATGGCGAGCGCAGTGGAATGCCAAGCAATGCTTTGTAATTCAAGGTGTTGTTTGGTTCTACTACTGTTCATGAGCGGTCGTATCGCTTACCATCAGGCGAACGGCATTCTCGTCTCGCCATTCAATGCAATAAAAAAAAATGGGCATTCTTCCAGAGACTAGTGATGTAATTAGCACGTCCAAACTGCTGTAAAAGCTCACTTTTGCATGGTGGTAAGTTACTTGCATCAAAGTTTTTCACATTTTTGCGATTGAACTCTTCATTCGCTCATACACATAGCGACACTTTATGTGTGTCTGGGGGGATGTTTGACCCCTCCAATTGGTCTGGCTGCTGACCAGGGGTGTTCAAATAGTTCCCTAAGTATCATATATTAAAATCAAGAGTGAGATTATAAGTAAAAATATGTTATTTTTTTTGAAGCTTTAAAGCGTCTGTTAAGGATAAGCGCCGATGGAAAGTGTCTGGCAATAATTATTATTAATTTTTAACAAAATTATCTAAAACATATGTAAAAATCAGCACTGAGAATTTAAGAAAAATCAGTACTGTATTTAGCTACCTTTAGCACCTGGTACCTATGAATTGGCCGTCGACACAAGCTAGCAGGTATGCACACATTCAAAGTACGTACTAACACTACTTTATCCCATTTATATTTTTTATGAGAAAATAAGTAACGTCTGGGGGCCCTGGGATCTTGGACCAGAAATGAGTGTACCCACTTTATGGATCAGTTAGGTCGACTGTGCCCCAAAACTGACTCGGGACACCCCGACTTCACGTAGTCTTTTGGTTACCGACCCTAGAGTGTATATAAAAAGCCGGAGGCGCGGAGGGAGAACAGCCCCGCCCCTGTAACGAAGGATAGGACCCGTGCGTGCCGTAGCGGCCATCGCATGAAAACATAATGTATCGTACAATTTATACATAATGCTGCTGGCCAAGTCAATCTATTTATTTAAAACGTAAAGGATTTTTATATTGATATGATAATAACTTACGTAATAACTTTATACAGAAGGTACCTTTTTGCGGTAGAAAACCTGAGCTGCGAGACTTGGTATTTTTTTACAGGATGCTTTTGATGTCTAATTTATTTAAGCAACTTGTACATAGTTCAATTTTATCTAAATGGAAAAATACTTCAATAACTATTACTATCTAGGACCTAGTAGGTGTTGATATTATCGTTATAATGATAAGTAAAAGTAGGTATAGATTCCTATCCTGGATCGTAAAGCTTATTAATGATCGTCTTACACCAATCAACAATAACAATGCGTGTATCCTTAAAAAAAACAATAATTTCCATAAAATTTTGATGTATAAAAGATTTCCTTGATGTTGAAGGGAAAGTACGGACTATATGTATGGACTACGGCATAAGGATACCTAGTACCAATTTTTTGCAAAAAATATTTGTAGCTTAACATTAGGGGGGTGAAATAAGGGGTAAAATACTGTATGGAAAATCAAAATCGCTGAAGTTTTAACGTCAAAGGTTCATAAATGATGAAGCACACTATTTGGGAATGGAGATATTGGGATAGCTGAGAGATTTCATTTGATGGGATAGGACGGAATGTAAAAGAACGAGGCGGGATGGGACGGAATTGAGCAGGACAGGTCATAATGGGTTGAAAAATACAATAACATAGCTATGTCGAGCTTACGTGTACAAGAGTTTGTAGGAAAAATTTAATCTATCTGGTTTGGAGTTGAATCAAAAAATATCTGCAGCCAGGCGAAGCTGGCACAGACGATAGTTAATTATAGATTAAATATGTTTAATTCCGGGATTATTATCCATTGACTATTAGGCACCAAAACATAACCCCAACATTGACATCATCGTTGATTACAAAGATTTGGATATGTCATATGAGAGACTTATTGGTAATTATGTAAATATTCATATTATATAAGTATACACTATACAATATTGACATAGTATATGTTACGGCACGGTAAGTGTTGCCGAACTGTAATTTGATTCTGTAATCAATGTGCAAATGTCTGTCTGTTGTTTCAGGGCCGTGGCCTTTTGTTTGACGCTAGCATGCTATGCTGTTAGCGGAGAGCTACTGTCCTGCACCAATAAGGGCGAATGCCATGAAGGATATTATTGTGAGCTCTCAACTCATAGATGTCTCGAATGTCTTGAATGCATCGATCTGAATAGAAAGCCACCCACTAACCCGGCGCAATCCCCCTGCGTTTTATCCGTGATCGATTGTGGACCATGTCTGGATGGGTGAGTCTTATAATTTAATTGTATGCTTTACCACATATTATGCTATATATTAGAAAAGCTCTATTGTGTCATAGTAGCACCTTTTTTAATTATTGTTTAATACATATTTCACGTGTATTATTTTCTTTGTTATTTATCTATTAATAATAAATGTTTCCAACAGGCACACAAACTGTTCTGAACTCACAGTAAAAACCTAGGTTTTGTGTCAAGGGTATTGGATATCATGAGGTACCTTAATTTTTTTTCATCCAGAATAGAATGGGCCACACACAAAACGTTTGTCTCGGTGCGGAAAAATGAACCGGCGGCCTCTCGTTTCACAATTAACTTTCTAACTAACGTACCACAGAAGCCAGAAGGTGTCAAATATAGCTCTTTGTTTATAATATTCGACAATTGAATTGGCCTCCGAGTGTTTCTATTTTCTATCATCTAATATTTGTAAATACTAATCGTACGAATATTATTCTATTATAAATATCCCTGGTTTTGGTATTTTTGTAGATTTGTGGTGGACCACGGTGGAGATGTAAACTCGCAATGCATTTCTCGGGACACCCGACAGAACAGCCCGGTCATGCCGCCTTTTGTGTGGGCGCTCATAGCTATCGGCATTGTCATCATTATCGGCGTCCTGGTGTACCTCTATAGAAGTTCGAGCAGTATTAAGGTTTGGGTTTGTGAGTATTGTGTTTATTCAATTTATTATTGGGGTATGTGTAATGTGTGCGTTTCTTGTTAGCGTCAATTCTAAATATTGGCCTCCGCGTACTCTTAAAGTGTCTGTAGACTGTAAGACGCGAATGATACCGTCCACTCTTTATGATTTAGATGATATTAAATACATGTTTTCCATACGAGCGCACATGATGGACTGGGATGTATACTTTGGGGATTTTGATGAATTTTTTAAAAGTGTTGTAAGCAATATTTGTAGAAAATTAGAATGCTCTACAATTTCGTTATTATATTTACATGCAAATAGCATAAAAATAATAGGAACCGCGATATTTGTGGGAGCGGGAAGGAAAAAGGACGGGAACAGGGAAGAGGTATCATCAATCAGGCATCCGGCAAAAACATATCAATAAATACGTGTTCGGTCTGTAATAAATGTCCACGTTTTGATTATGAAGGTGTTATGAAGTTCGTTTTCTTAAACTGATGGATATTTGTATTTATCCGGCAGCGGCCACGTCGGTAATGGCACTGCGTTCATAAGCAGGTGCATGTGTTGTTTGTTGTGGCAGTGTAATACAAGTGGTGTTGTTGTCTGTTGACTAGCCACGTCGAGCCGCGCTCTGTTCGACCGGCCGAGCGAGGTGCGCAGCGGCGAGGACCTGCCGCCGCCCTACAACCCCAACTACAACCACGTGCCCACCGCGAATGCCTCTTACGCTCCACCACCTGATTGGACACCTCAACCATTCGAAGGTCAGTATTTTATGCACATTTTTAAGTATATGCATTGTATTACCCGACATTTTGAACCGCTCTACAATTGTTTCTTTTACCCTTTGATTTTAAAAATATATGGCTCAGTATTAAAAATATAAAAACATAAAAGCATTCTATAACAATAAAGAATATTAGGATATCTATTTTTTTTATATTTTCCGTGTTGTGTATTTATGTATATTTTTTGTATAATGTTGTGTGTAACACTTACAGAAACATCTCAGCCATTTATCAAACAAGCGCCTTCTTCGGAACGTCAGGATGTGCGCGAGTCGTCTGGACATCAGGCAGCGCGAGTTTACTACCCACCGCGCTATGGAGACCAGGATGATGATGCGCTCTCCAGGTAATAAAGCCATGTCAAATTCATTTAAAATAAAAAAAATACACGGCTAACTTGCAGATAATAAAGTAAATAAATACCCGAACTTGCTTTCATAAAGTAGTGTATAAAAGTATTATTCGTAAAAATACTTATTCCTGTGTAATAAGATGGTATGCGGAGAATAATTGAATTTATAGAACATTATCCAAACACGAACGTACTGGCGTTATAAGTTCTATTCTTTTTTATTTACATTAATTTTTGGGATGGAGATTCGACGTAGATGATATATTTATGGCAGGCCTTTTGAGAATAATTATATCATTTACGTCAGGATTTATTCTGTTGAATTTCAAACTATTTACGCACTATATGTTCTTGATAGGGGCACTGGAGAATAAATAAAGAGCAAAGGGTTTTTTTTGTTTGTTAGTCCGGAAGCTACTGAGGACGAGTTGAAAAATGATGTGCATAACAGCAAAGTTCATAGATGTGATAAAAATGGGCCGAGTTCGTGGATGCCGGAGGATGAAGACACCGTTGCGAGCACGTGGACGCCTTACGACGCCGACACCAACACCAGCGCTGCCACCAACACCAACACCAACGCCAATGCCAACGCCAACGCCAATGCCAATGCCAGCTCAAACGTCAATTCCAACAATAATACCACCACGGACGGGAGCGGCGACCACGAGTGAGTCCCGATTAACCACTACTATTTGACATATTATATGTATTTACTTATCTGTACTGTATTGGTCCATATTAACTGCTGAGCAGTGACCACGGTTCACTACGTTGGCGTATTGCGGGCTGGCGGACTTCACATATCATAGAACATAATGAATAACGTATTGCCTCGCGATAAATTCCATTGCCGTGTATGGTAATTAATCAATACATACATTAGTCTGAAATGTATCAGGTGTTACAGACACAGCCCTACATGACCATGTCTTCAAATCAAAGTCTTTAATACGTCAGAAAGCTAGAAATATGTGATAAAATATAACGAATCCGCGATAACATCCGTAACAATGAGTTTTATTTTATTTTATAAAATTCGCGTATTCTTAAGAAACCATTACTTTACATATTACAATTGAAAAATTACATACACGTTTAGATTCTTTTTGTATACGTAGTTTACGCCGGCCTGAACCATTGTGTTTATGCTGTGTTTAAATGTGTTTAAGTATGTGTGTAAACTCTTAAGTCTTAACTCATTTACGGCAATTAAGTAATCCTATTGTTGGCAAGTTTCAAACATAAAGTGTACTTATTATAATCAGGGATGTTGCGAATATTCGCATCCGCATCCGCAAATGCGGAACTTCCGCATAAATTTGGACATCTGCATCCGCATCCGCAATAATCGATGCGGATGTTTTATGCGGATGCGGATGTAATACAAAATGAGACAGAATTTTGGCGGTACCGGCTAATGACGCGTGCCGTTCGGAAGTAGTGTTGCCAGGTGTCCCGCTTTTCAGGGGTTTGGTGACAGGTCCCGATTGAACCTTCGGCGGGACGCCAAATGTCCCGCTTTTTGACCACCGTTCTTAGAACGAATAAAAAACGAAATCTTACACACTTTTATTTATAATTCCTACTGTATTTCGCGTTTTCCTACAATTATTTACCTACTTAGTATCTATTTCGATTTTAAAGTAGTTTCGGTAGGCTGATTCCAAAAAAATATAGGGCTTTGAATAAGTTCTTGCGGTTTGTTCACTAATTCCTTTCTTATTTTTGATGGTAAAACTTGTGCAAGGAAATACTGTTAGTGAACTTATGTCTTAGTGAATATTAGCTAGCTTCAGTTTCATACGGCTTAGAGAGCATTACTGGCGATTTTTTTTACGACATGTATATGTAGATGTAATTCAAAAGAAAAACGCATCTTAACTTCACATAATTCTCTTCAAGCATTATAGCGAGCATAATTTGTCAAAATTCATGTGCAAAGACGTGTCGGAAAATATAAATTGTCATCTTGAAGATAAAGATTGCTCTGGTAAATCGAATAGTTATAGTCTGAGAATTTAAGGAATAACTTGATGTACACCCATAGTAAACGCTAGAGGAAAAATTTAAATCGTTTTGTGTAATTTTTTGAAATATTAGGAGTAAGGTAAGAAACCTCTGCCTATCCCTTCTGGAAAAAAGGCATGAGTTTATGTATGTATGCATGCTAAGAAACCATGGCCCCTTAAATGAAATGAAATGAAAATGAAATTTAATGAAAATAATTTATTGAATCCATTAAAATATTTAACATCGTTTAGATTCAGTCATTTTTTTATCTACCACCCGGTTCGGAAAGCGGTTCTCACTAGAGAAGAACGGGCAAGAAACTCTAGTGTTGCTCTTTTCAAAACCAGTTTACAATTTAGTGATTATTACATAATTTACAAGTTGGTTTAAATCAGAGCAGTTTATTAAAAATATTTTTAATACGAATATTATTATATTATAATTACTATGGCGAGTGAAGCGAAGTCGCCCAGAACGAAGAATCAGTATACTCTTTTTCGCCGAATAATTGCGAAAGCCTTATGTAATCCATCAATGAATCCGTTACAATGTAAGCAAATCGGATAGACCAGTCTACGCAAGCAGCACCCGTTCACGAGTATGACGCATGTGCCAGCCATCGGCCTCCTCAACCATGTTGCAGAGAAGTGACCGACCTGGCACACGACGCCACCGCAAGCACAGACTTTTTAGCGAGCATGACATACCCAATCACTTACACAGAAAAACAATGGCAAATTTGACATGTTACTTAATTTAAATGATATTATACAGAGCAGAGAAGATGGCTAAAACCTTGCACAAGCATGGGATCGAATTCTACACTTAATTATATCAGAACCCAAAAGACCAACTGCCCGACATCAAGACACAGTTAGCTTCTTCTGCGTAAACTGAAATGCAAAAACAGACTAACGTTTTAAATTAACTTTTTAATTTAATAATAATAAATTACGGGTAATTAAATTCCGCCCTGTGACCATGAATCCTTTAAGGTAATCGAAATACCGGGAAGTTAAAAAATATGAAAAATTAACATAGATAAATCGATAAATATTAGTAAGCGATAAAATCCGTAAATAATAGTTTAATTTCAATATTCATTCATATACTATATTTATATAAGATGTTAAACATCCGCATCCGCGGATGTTAGCCTTTGAAAATCCGTATCCGCATCCGCGGATGTGAAAAAATCGACATCCGCAACATCCCTAATTATAATTACTAGTTGCACTACCGCTAAACATAAATGTAACCAAGTGATAAAAATCTCACTATATACGAAAATAAAAGTTTTTACATAAATATGCTAAATCATTGATGTGATTGAAAACACCGTGTTTTTTTTTTTTACTAAATAAAGCGAGAATGTTGTGTTTGTATTGCAGAGGAGGTTGGCCGTGGCGGCGGCGCGCGGATGATGCGGGGCCCGGGCCGTCCTCAGCCAAGCGCACGCGCCTCGCGCCCGACGCGCCCGCCGCAGTCACCACGCCCGCCGCACTCGCCGCGCCCGCCACGCTCGCCGCGCCCGCCGCGCTCGCCGTGCCCGCCGCGCTCGCCGTGCCCGCCGCGTCCGCCGCGTCCGCCGCGTTACGCCGCGACCAACAAATTGCCTCGCACTTCATGGTGAGTTCACTGCACTTCAGATTCAGAATCCGTCGATGTAAAATGTTTGTTATTTATTTTTCGCCAATCGACACGGCTATCCCGGTCGGCACGAGGTACCTTCGTGCATAGAGTATATTTTTAATACTGCCTTCGTGCTTTATCGTTTACGCATCACACGATATTACCTAAGCCATTATGCAGTCTAATGAATACTTCCGTCGTGCAAACTACATTGTGGCCCTGCCAAATAGAATAACACAGGCAGATTTTTGTTATAACTCGTTTTTTTTATTAATTTGTCTAGGATACGAGTAGTCGAACCTGCGATTCAAGTGCGAGTGCCGGCGACAGTCGTGGCTCCGGAAACCAGCAGCCGTCTACGTCGCACAATCAAATAGTCACTGTTATTACAAATTTTAATATTGCTAATCATTTAATTAATAATGGCAAATGAAAAATATTTCAATAAGCTCAATAATGTAATAGACACTAATTATTTAGATATTCTTATGTTACTGTACTTTTTAATGTTATGGGGTTAATAATTGTTAATGTGGCATTGTGCCAGTATCGATTTAAAGGTTTTTTGTATGTTATAAATTTAGTAAAAAACCTTTTAATAATGCATAATGGTCTGTATTACAATTTGCTCTTGATTTGTTGAAAATCATCCAAACTTCGAAACCTATCTGAAGTTTGCTCAATATACGTAAGTAATAAAATGTACTTATTTAAAAAAAAAAAACAACAAAAAAGTCTTAAAGACGATTGTCTTCCATAAGTCTATTTTATAATAATTAAGATTATATACTGTGTGGCATTTTTTTAGTTTTTTTAGAGATTAAAATAACAGTATGTGACGAGCACATGAAATTGAAGCCTTTGGCATATTTAGTTATTGTTTGTGATTATGCCACTAAATAACACTACTACTTTACAGTCGTCTCTTTAAAATTGTGTTTGAATATTTTACAGTGGTTTGGTTATTTTTAATTCACTGTTTACATTATTTTATACGACATGAAAAAAATAATTATAGTATACAAAGGTTTCTGTTAATGCAAATATCACATACCATTTTTACGTCGGAAATGCAACCCAGTAGAATAAGAATAAGGAAAAATTATTTGTGTTACATAGGTAGGTACAGTCAGCAACATAAGTCGCTACACATTCACGAGATTTGGAATTGTCTTATCATCCAAAATAATAATTATTTTCAATATCGTACGGCACTTCTCGGCATAGATGACTACTACTGGTTATATTTTACGACTATACAGTAGTACGTACAAATTTTGATTCATAAAAAGGTTTTCAAAAAATGTGAAGTGTTCAGCGACTTATGTTGTTGACTGTACATTGATGATCTTATATTTAAAATTTTACAGCTAAGAATTACATTGATAATAGTTAATTATAATTCAAGATAATTTACATTGTCATTAATATAAAATACAATTACGCAAAATAAAGAAAAACAAAAACCCTTATTCTAACACATCGTTTAGGAACTGTTCAATACTGTAATAACACTTATCAATTAACATTTTAAATAGCATTTTTTTAAATTTAGTTAAAGTCATATTCTTCAGATCGTCAGGTATTTTATTATAATTTTTGGAGCCATACCAAAGAAACTTTTACTCATCAAAGCTGTTTTGCTTTTTACGTGACATACTTGATTTTTTTTTGCTTAGTGCGTATTGTTTATTTCTGAACTTCAGAAACAAATAAGTTAGGATTGCTCTTCACAAATAAAGGTAGTACCTTATTAGACTTGAAGTATGGGAAACAGCTATCTGTTGTTTTTAGATTGCACATTGATCTTATACATCGCTTTTGTAATTTAAATATAAGCTCCCCAAAAAGATTGATAAATTACATTTTCTATGATTTTTTAAAATATAGGAATTTTAGAGCTAGAGGCTGGTGGTATGTTATATTTGTATCTCTTTAGAAAGCGGCCACTTTATTATATTGTGGAGTATGCATGTCCTGATACTATCTGGCCAGTAATTGTATTAACCGGCAAGACACACACTTATCACGTAAATTGACACTCTATCTGGTGTCTGGACTACGCTGGAATAATCGTCATTGTAGTCATTCTGTTGTGCCAAAAACAAGCATTATGTGATCTCAATCGTTCGTGAAGATTTAAGGATCTTCAATCTGAGGAGATTTATTAATTTGTAAATTACAAAGGCACAATTAATTATAATTTAAGTGCATATTATGATTAACTCGTACCAAACATATAAAATTACGTTTTATCTAGTTATAAAATACGAATAATAAGCGAATATATATGATTTAGTGATTTCAGTGACACGAAGTATATGGATTCTCATTTCATATCTGGCAGGCACTGGGTCAGAATTAATTGTCCGTTCTTGATGCATAAATTAATTGAATATGAAAGTGTCATGAGTTTGTCATAGTATGTAAAATGTGGGATTAGTTGTTTAAGTGCGATTAAAATGACTTTAGTAAAAAATAATATTGCAGAAACAAAGTTTGGGTAATTTATAATTAACCTTAATCATTTCCAATATTTGAGTTCACCTGTAGGTAATGGCTCCATTTACTTTCTCATATTATGTTATTCTTAATTATATATGAATTATCTTTTTGACTTTTAGGGTTTTATTTACGTTTTTTACTTCAATTTATATGTTATAAATACCTATGTTATGTATTTTTTAATCATAATGTTAAAACTCGTTTTGTCAAATGCTCAGTAAATAGTATGAGTGATAAGTCAGAGTCAAGTATTGATTTTAAATTAGTGACTCTTAAGAAATTTCAGTTAATCAGTGATGCATTTTTAATGGTAAGGGTATGAAAATACAAAAAATAACATCAGTTTCTTTAATACCGTTTTTATTTATTTATTTGCACTGCATTTACCACCAGCTGCATTGTATAGCTATAATGTCTTACCAATATAAAAGACATATTATCATAAAAATGAATGTGTGCTGCGCAACATTTCATTAACAGTAGTTTTAATTGAACATAGTTATGAATTTTATCTTTAACGAAACTTGTAATTTTATAATTTTAGTAGGTAGGTATTGTTTTTCCAAATCAGTACGGTAATATCTAAGAAAAGAAACAAAACAAACAGTAATCTTAGAGGAAAGAAACTCTTCAATGTACTACTTATTTATATGAGGGCTACACGCGTGTCTAGCGCCGCGACGCTGTTGAGTCCTTCCTCAGAGATCATTTTCCCTATTCTTTAAACTTTCATTGTTAAAAGTATAAAGACGTTCGTTAGGCTATAAACGAAATGCTAGCATATTATGTACCATTTTAACTGTGCATTGGGCTTGAAGTTCAATTTTTTAACTTGGGAATATGTTACGAAAATATTAAATTGATGTGAATTGGAACCTAAGTGGAGAACGATTTACGTATTTAACTTTTTACACTTTAGTAAAGTCGACTCTTAAAATGAGTTTGAAACTATTAAGTAGTTAATTTTATTTATGAACAAACATATTAAGTCAAATATTGTTAGGCAATTTTATGTTACGTCATTAAAATTGTCCTCCAAAATTTTTCGCTTGTACCAGATTTTTTTAAAGGATAGGTAAATAAAGTAAATTTCACAAAATATATATTATTCGAGAGGTATGTAAGTAGATCACAAAACTAATCGTAGATAGAGGCTTAACGTCTTATGTATCAGCCAAACCATAACCATAGCATTAAAAAAATCTGGAGATAACGACCAGTGATATAAAATCAATGCTTAATTTTAAAAGCGATAATCAGCACTGTCCATGCCGTGCTTTTCATTAAAATGTCGTTACATAATAGATTTAAGGCGAGGAACATCTTACTATGGCATTTTCCTTTATGGCATTACGATGGATTTTCGTTGATTGACACTTTATATCATTAGGCACTCGAAAGTAGGTAGGACCCTCAAGTATTATATATAAGCTCTTCCAAAATTGTTGAAAACTAACCAGTACAGTCATTAGTGCTGATAAGAATTTATCTAGATAGGTAACTTGATTTATAAGAAAATTAACTAATTTGATCTTATGCTTATTGAATATTATGGGCGCTGATTGTCGAAGTAGTCAGCTAACATGTAGTGCCTTAATCGAAACGGACTGTGATCCACTTATTTACTTTTAGAACTGTAGATAGAATGTGCGTTTATATTTGTAGATGATTAACTAATGACACAAGAGTTTCTAATGATTTCTTTGCCAATATATAGAAATCGATTCGTCAGATATATCATATTGCGGATGTTGGAAAATATGAAGAGATTTATGTATTTTTCAATCGAATTTTGTGTAATGGGTAAATTGTATGCATTTAATGTAAAATTTATGTTGCTTACAAAATTCATTAAATATTTGTTTTCCCAATATTTTGAAGTGTATTGTGACCGCCTAAAACGCACCTCTTCTTTATTCGGTACAATTATATTGTGTACTTTGTTATTTTTTTTTTTAAATAAACTAGAAGCATGTAAGTATTGCCTTTTATTTTACCCTAATTATACAACCCCATTGAATATTGTGGTAAATCGTTTTTTCTTAACTTTTATACCTACTCCTACAGTTGGCCAAAGGTCCGCCCTCCCTCACTTTCATTCTAAAGCAATTTGAGGCCATGTGGTATTGGGAAATAGCCTAGTTCGTCTCGCTACCGGTTTGCCTGCCGAGGCTTCGTCATTAATCTAGGTGACAGGTACCCATAATCGATGGGATAACAAGTTTTGGTCAATGTATTTTGTCAGTGTATTTTCTATTTTGACTATCAATTTAGAATATAGGAGCGAAGGGTCTCTCAGATATGAATTTTGAGACCAATTGACCAATTGACTAATTGACCTGTATCAAAAAAGTTCAAAATTGCGGCCACTATTTTCATTCCGATTAATAATAATTATTATTTATTATCTCCACTGATATAAAATACGCAGCATGCTTAAAACTTCTCATAAATATTTTTTATTTCACAAAAGCAGAAAACAATAAGTCAATGCAGAGAAAAGCAAAAAATATGAACTATGAAATAACATTTTACAATGAATGTAAACAAAAGTAGATGAACACATCTACGGCGAACTTACTTTTTATAGGTGTTCAGCGTAGATGGAGGTGTTCAGTAATTTATGTACCATTGGTCTGTTTAGGTATTTTGCTGCTCAGAAACTTTTGAAAAAATATTTTCTATTCTGACAAATTATAATTATTTTTGATTGTCTCCACTGATATAAAACACGCGTTGTGGCTTTATGAATATTTTGAGAAACTACTTGGAATATAATTATGAGTTCTCACGGAAAGTCGCCAGACAGTTCATAGCTAACTTGTTCATATCGGTGAGTGCGCGCAATAAAAAGATATCAAAAAAATTACCCAAATAAATTCGCAAACGTCCCAAAAGAAGTATAAATTCAAAAATAATTATTATTTCACAAAACCGAAAACAATATGTAAATGTAGAGAAACCAATAAAATATAAACTGTGAAATAATATTTTACAATGAATGCATAACAAACCAACAAAGGTAAGACACAGACCAAGTACTTAGTACTAGTAAGTGTACACATCCACAGTTCAGTGGCTTATGTACGATAGGCGTGTTTAGGAATTTTGTTGCTTTTGCTGTTCAGAAACTTGTGTAACCTTAAGGTATTCATGAATTTTGGTGGACGAACTTGGTCAACCACTTCTGTTGCTTCATGTGTGCATGACTTTTGGCGTTTTGATTTTTTGAATATGCTCAACGACTTTTGTCGCTGACTGTACACCTCTGTACGCATGAGAATGTGGCATGATGTTGATTATATTTACGCATTTACAATAAAATATGTTTTATTGGTAATTATATTTTATTTTCAATTTAACATTTAGTAATTAAGGATGAAAGTTTGAGAATCTCTACTTCAATCTTTCCCCGCTGGGGTGAGACTGAAATAATTTAGAAGAAGAAAATTACTTTATTTTTGTTAATTATGGGTGTTTTTACACTACAGTTGTAATCTAGATATTAAAAGTGATTGACTGATGACGAGTGACAAAAAAATACTGACATATAACATTCATTTAAACGATTTCAAAAATCCATTCAGTCATTCCCCGTCACCCTTCTATCTTTCCCCCGTAGCGTGTTTTAAATTTCATTTTTTAAATTATTATTTTTTCTGCTTTGGTGCAAACATTTCAGTATGTTATTGATATGACTGAACAATGTACTCTTCTCTTTGCTTACGAATATTTTTATTTTTTGTATATTTATAATAGCTACTGTTCTACAGGGTTTCAAATCAAACCTTATTCATCTCACCAAAATCCGTTCAATCTTGCCCCCACTCACCCTATAACACTTTTTTCATATATATTTTCATATTTTAAATTTTTGCTAATTGACTCGGTTACTCCTGCCTCCCTATTTCTTAAGTTGATTTTGTCTTTTAATTTAAAGTTAAAAAAATCTTAATTTAATAAATACTTAGGTGTCGGAATTATACCTAAATAAGTAAAACTCATGCTTACCGCTGATGTGCAGCAAATACAAACAAATATTTATATAAAGTGCATATTATATTTTGAAAACTTACAATAATAAATTAACTACATCTGTGATTTTACCCGTATTGTTATTTTTTAGTAGTCGTACTTTTAGCAAAATATTAACTGAGGTTGCTAAATAATTTATTTATTTTATTTAGTATATTTGGAACACCAACAGCACAGTATACATAACATTTTTAAGGAAATTGAACAATTGGTCTAATACTGGTACACGTGCCAGTAATAGGCGAACACAACATTCGTTTAGACATTTATAAAAACTCTACAAACATAAACTCTATTCTACAACACAGGAAATTTTATAGCTATACAGAAATAGAAAAATAATATACATGTACACTATGAAATAAAATATATAATAAAAAAACATATGAGATCAATTCGAATTAACATTTTTGCAAAAACAAGAAATTAAACTGCTAGAAAATTATTAGTGAGCACTGAGCTGTTTCAACACCTTATCCCTGAAGCGGCTAATAGTGTCATTGAATATATCGATGTCCACTTTTTTGTTGGTCTCATTGTATAGGGCACACATTCTAGGTAATGGAGCATGTTGACCTAAGTTTGTCCGGCATGGTGGGATTTTGAGGAGATTAATGATGGGATGTCTAGGTAACTTATAAGGGACTGATATATTAATCTGTTCTAGAAGGTATTGACAGGTTGTATTGTGATTTATTATTTTGTATAAAAATAAGAGGTCCAGAATTTTTCGACGACTGTATAGGGAGTCCATATTGAAATATGATAAACGTTCGGTATAAGGGCTTCTATGTGAAACTCCAGAACTGAAGTAAGCCAAATTACGCGTGAACGCACGTTGGATACCTTCGATTCGTTGGGAATAAACGGCATATCGAGGATTCCAGGCTACACTGGCAAACTCTAAATAGCTCCGCACCAATGAGTTGAATAATATTATCCGAGTGTGGGCTATTTTAAATTCCTTTGTGTTACGGTTAATAAATCCCAGCATACGCGCTGCCTTTTTAACAGTCGCGTCTACGTGAGAATTAAATGTAAGTTTCGAATCAATGGTAACGCCTAAATCACGTATTTCAGTTACTTCTGTCAGACAGTCACCAACTAGGTTATATCTTGAAGCTAACGGTAATCTCTTCCTACAAAATTTTATATGGAAACACTTTTTAATATTCAACATCATGCCATTGGATACGCACCACCTGCTTATACTATTTATGTCACTCTGAAGCAGGGCTATATCACTATCTGTAACAATAACTTTATATATCTTTAGGTCATCTGCAAATATCGAAATTTTACTATGTTTAATAATTGTGCTTATATCGTTAATGAATATAAGGAATAGGAGGGGACCCAAATGGGATCCTTGAGACACCCCTGACTTAGCGTAATATATACCAGATTCGTGACCATTAACATTTACAAATTGGGATCTGTTCTCTAGGTATGAGGTGAACCACTTGAGAAGATTGCCGCTGATTCCAAAGTTCTCTAATCTTTTAATAAGTACACAGTGGCTTACTGTGTCAAAGGCGTTTGAAAAATCTGTGTATATAGCATCAACTTGAAACCCTTTGTCAATGTATTGTGATAGGTCGTTAATGTAGGATACAAGGTTAGTCTGTACTGAACGGCCTTTTCTAAATCCGTGTTGATGGTCTGAAAGGGCATTATTAACATGGCGGGAGACTATGGGGTACAACAAAGATTCAAATACCTTTGACATACAGGATAAAATTGCAATTGGCCGATAGTTTTTAATGTCATTTTCGTCGTTTTTTTTGTGAACAGGTATAATTTTTGCCTTTTTCCACTCATGAGGAAATGTGCCTTCAGCTAGCGATCTATTAAAAATAAGAGTCAAGGGATATGAAAGCACTTCTCCGCATTGCCTAATAAAAACATGAGGTATACCATCTGGACCCGGTCCTTTCTGTGTATCAAGCGTATTAATTTTCTTGAGAATCTCACTTTGTTTTAATATAATTTCACTTATTGTATCATTTGTATATGAGGTGCTTGTGGTCGTACAATGGCATGAGTTCGCGTTATATACTGATGAGAAATGGGTGGCGAATAAATTCGCAATTTCAGTACCTGTGGTAACTACTTTATCATCTAAGTGCATATTATTGGGAATTGTAGAGAGGCCCTTTCTTTTATCTTTAATGAATTTCCAAAATGATTTAGGATTAATAGTAATATTTTGTTCCATATTAGTTTTATATTCGCTGTAACATTTATTAGATAAAGTGTGACATCGCTTCCGAAGCAACTGAAATTCATGTAGGTCCCTGGGGTTACCGTACTTTTTATATCTTTTGCGGATTTTTTCCTTTTCTGCTAACAATTTTATTAGTTGTTGGGTAAACCACGCCGGGTGTTTATTTTTTTTAAAAGAGCGCTTAGGCACGTGATTTTCTATTATTGTATTTAAGCTGCTATAAAGTGTTGAAACCATCTCATTGACATCTTTATTATTAGAAAAGTTACTATCCCAATCGATTTTATTTAGTTCGTTGACTATTACATTGTAGTTTGCCTTGAAGAAATTATACACAGGTTTATGAATTTCTTTTAAGTAATTAATATTAGAAAAAGAAACCGAGAGTAACAAGCATGGGTGTTTAGTATCTAACGTACTTAACAAGTCTAAAGGATCAGTAACTTCGACATTAGGTATACTACTTAAAACTAAGTCTAATATGCGGTTGTCAACGTTGTGAATATGGTTAGATTGGTAAAGGTTGTGCAACGAAATAAAGTCAGTTAAGGCATATCCCAGCGGACTGTTGTAGTTAGAGGGAGATAACTTGTGTGTATTGTCATTTTTGTCCCAGTGAATAAACCCAAGATTAAAGTCGCCTAAGATGATGACATTATCAACTCTGGACATGACTATATCGACACTATTCAGGAAACCTGTGAGGGATTCTAAGTGAACAGGAGGAGGAATATATACAGCACATATTGCAATGTTTTTGTTATCGTTCGTTTTTATAGTCACCCACAAATCTTCGCTGTCGCTTTCCCAGCTAACCATGCGAACAGATGGAATATTTTTTGACACTGCTATCAATACTCCTCCACCATCTTTCTTAGAATTCCTATTACATAAGCGGTCCCTACGATAAACTCTGTACCTACAATCTATAACTTCCCGATCGTTTACGTTAGAATTCAGCCAGGTCTCCGTAAATACAATAATTTGATAATTGGAAAGCAATATATTATTAAGTACGTTATTAGTTTTCGTTCTAAGACCACGGACATTTTGATAATATAAATTGAATTTGACGAATATAATACTAAAGCATTGACATTATATTAAAGTAAAAAGGGGAAAAACAATTAATTAATTAAATTTAGACTATCGGGGCCCCGGATGAATAAAGCTTGGCTTGTCTCATTTTTCCTGACGTAAATGCGACCGTTTCGGACCCAAGTGAATTTATACGACATTTCCTTGGCTTTAATGCGCGTTGCAGCATGAAGAGCTTTATTGGTAGGTGTCAAATGTTCAGAGACGTAGACTGGCACGGTGGACCCGCTTATTCCTAGGTGATGGGAGTTTAGCTTCTCTTTGGGGTTGCTTTTGTTAAACTTGACAACTGCGGCAAGGAGTTCATCTCGTAGACGAGGACTGCGCAGTTTGATGATAACTGAACGAGGTTTTGGATTGTCATTGTTAAGTTTAGCGATACGAGAGACATGTAAGATATCGTTTGCTTCAATTCTGCAGCTGACTGTTTTAATTAATTGTTCCATCGTATTAAGTAGATTTTCCGATTTATGCTCAGGTATTCCATTGACTTCTACATTGTTTTCCCGCATATGTTGTTCCACTAAATGCAGTCGGGTAGTAAGGTCGCTAACTGTGGATTTGAGAGTCTCGTTGTCTTTCTGGAGGTTAGAAATTATTAAGGTATTTTTATCAATGCTGGATTTCACATGTTCATATTGATGGTTAAAGAAATCGATTGATTCACGAAATTCTTGTAGTTGGTCAAAAATCGGTTTTAACTCGGTAGCTAACAATTCTTTTAAAGTTATTTTTAATGCCGTATTTAACTCTTGTTTTAAGATTTCTCGCAATCTATCCTCTGTCACAAAGTTATCACTGATACCTGAATAGGAAGGCTCTTGCTTCGCTTTTATACGCTTCGTAACATTAATGTCGGTTGTGGAATCATCTCCTGAGGTGTTTGTATTGTATTGAGGTGAAGAATTTACCGAACGAGCGGGTGCTAAGCGAAGAGGTGTTGTGCGAGAAGGTGTATCCACTATTGCGGTTTGTTTATTACAGCATTGCATGCATTTCCACGTGCTCTTACGGTCTTTATCCATTATGTAAAATCGCTTAGGTGAAACGTTTGCACATGTAAGGTCATATTTCAATTTACAGTTACAGCATTCAAGCAACTCTCTCCCTTGAATTACATGATTACACTTAGCACACTTCATTTGTGTAGGCGCCATAGTAATATATCTGCGTTTGGTGAAGCGGCAAAGCGATGAAAGCGCTGGTTAGTAAGTACGTAGCATGCACCGCGAGCTGTGTATGTGTGCGTGAGCGGGGCAAGCGGGGCCCGCGCGAGTTGTCGTAGGTCAAGGCGGCGGCCGTTGCAAATATTATTTAAAAGTTTTTTCGTGATTACTCACTATAATTTATTCGTTCAGCAAATCCAAAACCACCACCGGATAGCTTGATTGTTAACGTTTTCGACAATACCACTCACTACACTAAAGGTTTGCTAAATACTACTTTTTTCTTTAAAAATGTACGGAGCAAAATTTTACGGTGTTGTTCACTCAAAGTATCGTGTAGTTTATAACAATATAGTAATAATAACACAATAATAAGATAGTAATAATAACACAGGTCTGCGAAAAAATATTTTTGAAAAGTTTTTTGTTAAAACATTAATATTTGTTTTAATTGTCTTTAAAGTAATAGAAAACGGTATTCGTATGATATACATATATCACGTCACGTTTATTATATTTATATGATATAGTACTTGATTACGAATAAAAACTGAGTTTAAAACTTCCACTACTAAAAAGTAAAAAATAATAATGAAAATACCACTGCAAAGCAAAAAATAATATTTATTCCATTGTAATTAAACCCGTTGATTAATTTGCTTATTGACTTGACTAACCAACAAATACGCGTAATACACTGAAGGCGGGCCTCCAAGTACCAAACATGTAGGACCTATGCCTCATATTAATAGTATTTTTATTTTACAAAAAAGAGCTGTTAAGGCCATTTATCAACTTGGTCCAAGAGATTCATTGAGAGAAAAGTTTAAAGAAGTAGATATTCTTACTGTTGCATCTCAATATATTTATGAAAATTTATTATATGTTCGTAAAAATATAACTCTATTTAAGCGTAATTGTGACATGCATAGTAAGAACACTAGGAACAAACATAATCTTGCCTCACACGTTACTCGTCTCCACAAGATAAATAATTCTTTTATGGGTCAAAGTGTACGCTTCTTTAACAAGCTTCCCAACAGTTTATGAGAACTTCCAATTAATAAGTTTAAAAAAGTAATAAAAGCTAAGCTGTGTAAAAAGGCATATTATAGAATTTCAGATTATGTGGAAGATAAAACTGCTTGGGAATTTTATCATGTTTTGCATCAAACTGACATTATTGTAACTTGTGATTCTTTGAACTTGTGACATGAATCATTTTATTTGTAAATGGCGATATAAAAAAAAAAACAAAAGAAAAAGAAAGAAGAAAAGAAGACAGTTCGTGTTACTGAGGGAGTTTCTTGCGCCGCGTCTTCTTCACAGCCACAACACGTTCCGAAGCGGTGGTAGCAGAAAAGGACGATTCAAAAGATCTTGTGAAAGACTATTTGAATAAAGAATATTTTGATTTTGATTTTATATTAATTTAAATATCGATATGTATCAAAATCTAATAAACTATTTTCCTTTCGTTGAGAACCGAGAAGTTCTGCAGCATTCTTAGGTAATCCAAGATCATCATTAAGTTCTTCCAAGGAGCCATAGTTACAGATTTAATAAAACAATATTTTATTACACGTTTTTTTCATGGCTTAAACCTAAAATGCATAAAACTTTTTTTCTTACTTTTCTTACAGGAAGAAAGACATGTTACGAGTAGTTAGTAGTAGTAGTTAGCAATAGCAACAAATATTAAATGATGTTGGTAATAAAATTTCACAAGTTACAAAAACAAACCAAATTTTGCGATTTGCAATAGTGATTCACAAAGCCGACTGCCAAACATTTTTATAAGATTTCGTGTAATCTATGAAAGACTGAAATTTTTACGAACCCATGTAAACAAGTTACAAGACACTAAACAATCAATTTTGTGTGTTTAATTTTAGTTGTGATAAATGTTTATAATATATGGTCAGTTTTTTATGTTTATAAATTCTGTAATGTAATTAGCAATAGCAGAAATGTAGAGCATGCTAAGGCTTCAAAAATAACAAGGTGGTGATATTAATTTGAAATGGCTATTTATGGCTATATTTCCTAGTACTACAGGTTAGTAATAATAGATTAAAATGGTCATAGAGTATAGAAAAAAATTTACATCCTGCAATCAAGTACGAAAAAAAAACGAATTTACCGATTTTACTAAATATTTATATGCAAAAAAATGTGACGTGATACGTTAAAACAAAGTATATATTTACTATATACAGACCAATATCTACATGTTTGCAATGAATTTATTTAAAAAACTTTTTCATCGCAGACCTGTGTAATTGATCAGTGAACGTAGTGGTCGGCACTATGAGGAGGTAGCAGCGTGTGTGGAGTGTGCGGAGTGTGCGGGCGCCACGTGCAGCGCGACGGCGTGCAGCGCGGCGGCGGCGCGCGGCAGCGAGCGCTCGAGCGGCAGCCGCGCCAGCGCCACCACCTCGCCGCGACTCGCGCCGCTGTACAGCGCCACCTCCAGCTCCTCCGCGCACGCCGCGCACGCCGCCGCCGAGGAGCCCTCCTGCACCACGCGTACATTGCTCTCAACCACGCACACGAGTCACGACACTTCACCACAACAATCCTCAAATATATTATTTTATGTCAACAAACTTTCTCTTTTTTATAGGATAATGTTACATCACCATCATAATCATCATCCCTTTGTAGTCCAAGGCTGGAAAATAGGCCTCTCCCAAGATACGCCACAGAACACGGTCTGCTGCTTTATGCATTCAGCCGCTGCACTGCCGGCCTTCTTATGGCCTTTCGTACCTAGGGGCGTTTCACTCTATATTTGCCAAGACGCCGGTCTCCTCTTCAACTCACGCTTACCTGGAGTATAGTATGGTTCTCCGTTCTGCAACTTATTATTTCGCTGTGTACAGTAATTATAAATTGTGAACGAGGTTACCTCGGTTGCATGGTTTTAAATTGGGAATGAAAAGGTGACGACAGCATGGAGCATACTACCAAACAGTATCCGCGGTGTTGTAGATATTTTCGAAATAGTGTATAATAGTTTAGTGCCCGGATGGGCAGTGCAGATGTTGCGTACTGACCGTGGGTACAGCTCGCAGCAGCAGCGGCGGCGCGGCGCAGTAGGGCGGCGAGTGCGGCGGCGCCGCGCGCAGCCCCGCGTCGCCCCACGCCGCGCCGCACAGCACCAGCCCGCGCAGCACCGCGCCCGCGCCACCACCACCACCACCCTCGCCGCCGCCGCCGCCGCCGCCGCCGCCGCCTGCAATACCATTACATGTATACCTTTGTACCGTATGCCACTACTTATTGACAATATTATCGAATCCTGTAATAATACAGGGAGGTTAATAATTAATCTGCGATCCGATACGAAATTCGAATGTTTGTAAGTCGTACGTAAAACTTCACTAATGTGCCCAGATACTCCACAAAATGTTACAATCCTCAATCGTACGTCGTAACTATAGACTAAGTTTGGAAAAAGTGTTAAATATAATAGACAATAATATTAATCTTTAGAAGAGGATAAACTATATCTTACTTCGGACGTCGATCATTTGAACTTCGTATCGGACAATAGAGTAACCACCAAGACTAGTTATTCTGTAAACCATCGAGTTCGATTCCTCGCCAGGTATACTTATTATAGATACCATCAAAATCAGGCTCGTGACTCCTTTCAGTACATTTAGTTGTTTTAGAAAGCCGTAAAAAACCTACTTATCATGATATGGACATATCTGGGGGCGCGGCCGAGCCCCCGTCCAAGTCGAGCTATAGGCCGTAACATCCTTTTCTCGAAGCAATTCAGACCATTTTCAACCCCCTATAACTTCGTTGTGGCTAAAGCATGAAGCCTGAATTTTCAGTTACTAAGCAGGCATTGTGTAAACACGGTATATTTAAAATTTCATTCAATTTGAATCAGTAGTTTAAGAATTGTAACTACTATCTATCTAATTATAAAAGTTCCATTTGACATATCTCAAAATTGTGAAATAGGGATGATGTCAAATAAATCGGTTAGTACAATATCCGATTTTTAACGAGATATCGATACTATTTGTTTGTATTTCTTAATCGATTACAGTTTATATTTTTAGTTTACATTATTTCGTTTTTTTTATGTACATCTTTATCCTAATGAGACATCCACAATTGCATAAGTCACTTTAGTATTAAGGAACAAAAGCAATGATTTATTTATTACTAGCGGCCCGGCCCACTGAGTCGAAATGGCAATTTTTTGTGACACGATTTTTTTCGGAATTGCCAATTTATTTTGACGCCAACGGTTCGATATTATCATTCCTTACAATATTTATTCTTTGTACATTTTTGTTTAACCCTATAATTTTGGCTAAAAAATATAATTTAGATTTTTGATGTATGGAACGCACTATAAAACCCTAAATTTCTACGAAATCCTGCTAGATCCTGCGTTGAAATCTTATTTTTCTGAATCTTGGTCTTCTACTATATTTGTATACTTCGGACGTCTGTATCGACCTGCAATTTTTTCAGTTATGCAGTTCGAAAGAAAAGATAAAAATTCTACGTTTTTGAAGTACCATCGCTACATGTTTAAATGAATAATTATTGTTCTGTATCAGCCCACATACGCCCCACTGTAGGACACGGGCCTACTCTACAATCGAGGATACGATTGAGAGTGGTTAGGCCATATAGTCCACCACGCTAGCCTAGTGCGGGTTGGCGGACTTACATACCATAGAAATTCTTATAAATCGCTATGGTATGCAGGTTTCCTCACGATGTTTTCCTTCACCGTTTTAGTGCGTGGTGACTGATTATCAATACACACATGACTTCGAAAAGTCAGAGGTCTGCCCTGAGATTCGAACCCGCGACCACCGTGAACATGTGGGCAGCCGCGTCTCAGCAGTCCGTTTACCAACAGGCCACCACATACACAAAATTATTGTTAAATTATTAAATTGTTAAATTATTGCCTTTTATTAAAATTATTATTACATTATTTACTGATGGTTGTTCGGTGATAGTATGCTTGTTATTAGCTGATAATTCAGTACTTTTTAAAATTAGAAAACAACTGGATTAAAATTGCTCGATTATTTCTATATTTTTACCGATTATGCGTATACAAATCCGTTTGCATAGTCTCAACTCTACACATGGAAGACCTAACGACGTGACTTTGTAATGACGTCTAGTAAAAAAGTATGTTGTTTAAAATGGTTGTTTTGCTTTATTTAAAGGATTTATATTTAAATTTAGTTATTATGGATTGTAAATCCTGTAACAAAATAAGAATAGCTTCATAATTCTATGGCTTTACGGAAAGTTTTATTGAAATTGTGTGAGTTACGTCTTCACAAAGTTATTTATGATAAAAGTATGAAATGTCAAATGAGATTTCTTGAATTAGAAATACAATAGTCAAAGTTTCTTAATTTTGTCACTCACTGACTGACTGACCGATCATCAAAAGTCTAAGGCACTTCTAGCAGACATAGAACCTTTAAATTTAGAATATAATTAGTGTTTAGTGTCTAAAGTAAGGGAAAATTCAAACATTTCATAATTTGTGTCTAGTTTTCTAGATAGACCAACTGTCAACTAGTAGTTGACATGACGTGGCGCGTTTGGGTGCATTAGAATTCCGTTAAATATGGCCATTTCGGTCGCACTAAGGGCAATTTGTATTACTATTTTAACCTTGACGGGCATGAGCGGCGGTGCGGATAACTTTGTAATCCCATATAAATGTATAGGATTACAAAGTTACATTTGCAGTTAATGAATCATTGTACCCGTATATAATGGAATAATAGTTGTAGATAGATATCTATATATATGAGGCATAACAGGAGGGGATATAGAGAAGGAAATGGTGTATTCAGCATGTCACATGCCCTTGCAAATGAATAGACTAAATAGCTCGAAAATATCAATTACAATGAAAGAAAGAACATTAATAATCAAATCCGCTATATTTGTGATAAATTGATGCCTACAAAAATAAGAAAAATCCATAAGACAGAGGCTTTAAGAAAAATCGTTAGTGATATTCTAGAAGTAAGAAGTACCGAAAAGGAAAAAAGTAGGACTCTACAAAAAGACGTGAGATCCCATCAAAAACATCCTGTAAAAAAATTCCAAGTCTCGCAGCTCAGGTTTTCTACCGCAAAAAGTTGTCAGATGCATGTAATACCAAGTCGATTAATTTATTTAGTCCTTAAGGGACCTTCTATATAAAGTTATTAAGTTAGTTATTACCATATCAATCTTAAAAATTCTTTACGATTTAAATAAATAGATCGACTTGGCCAGCAGCATTATGTATAAATTGTACGATACATTATGTTATCATGCGATGGCCAAGTCGATCCATTTATTTAAATCGTAAAGAATTTTTAAGATTGATATGGTAATAACTAACTTAATAACTTTATATAGAAGGTCCCTTAAGGACTAAATAAATTAATCGACTTGGTATTACATGCATCTGACAACTTTTTGCGGTAGAAAACCTGAGCTGCGAGACTTGGAATTTTTTTACAGGATGTTTTTGATGGGATAATATAGTCTGAAGTGTATGTATGGTCCCTAACTTTTACTTCTTAGTATGTACACTCCTTTATAACGTTTTATACTAAGGCCTAAGTAAGTAGTTTTACTGGAACGCGCATTGAATATAGTGCATTCACTATGCGCGGTGCGTACCCGGTGGCAGCGGCATCGCGCGCAGCTGCAGCGTGTGTGGCGCCCGCTGCAGGCGCTCGGCGGCGCGCGCACGCACGGCGCCGCACACGCGCGCGCACCGCAACCAACCGCGCAAATCCACCTCTGCAACACACACATACTGTATACTACTCACAACATTCCTCTACCATGCAATAATAATACAAAATAAAACTCAATATTCACTATAAATCATAGTTTCTCCCTAGAAAAAGCGAATTAGAGTAATCCATGTTTGTAGTTTTATTTTTCATCAAAATCGTGGTCGAGGCACTCTTGGGTGTTTTTTGTTAATGGTAAATAATAAAACGTTTAGAATATTTGTATCTTACATATTCCTCGATATATTGCAAGAACGGAAACAAGAGCATGCTATTCGCCTAATGGTAAGCGATACGACCGCTCATGGATTGTAGCAAAACCAAATAACACCCTGAGTTACCAGGAAAGTTTGACTTTCCACTGTGCTGGCCACGCTGAGACATAACATGTTAGGTCTCATTAACCAGTAGTTACTATGGCTACAATGAATAGATTTTTGTCTTGACAATTAGGTCTTATTCAGGTAGATAATATAATAACTTGTGCATGTATTTAAAGTCCGCCAACCTACATTAGGCCAGCGCGGTGGACTATATAGCCTATCCACGTTCAATTATTCTCTTGATTTTAGAGGTCTGTGCCCTGCAGTGGGACGTATATGGGCTGATACAGATACAGAATATCATGTTTGTCTGTAGTGTGTTACCAGCAGGCATGAAGTCGGGGTCGGGTCCGCAGGCGTGGAGGCGGGCGACGGCGGCGTTGGCGCGGAAGCAGAATTCCTTGAGGTACTCGTCGGGAGCCTCGGGGCCCGCCCACAACAACTGCCACTCCTCAGGGACCTGCACTCAATGATATTGTATTTTACGCACCTCACGGTTCCCTCGACAAGTGGGAATAGATTTTATCATATCTTGTCTCCATAGAAAGAATAATGCGTTAAAAATACTCCAATCACAATTTAACCAAGTTACATGTAACAATTCATATTGAAAGTGTAGAAATAGGTACAACTTGAAATGGACTAAACTGGTTATCTTGTTACGAGTCTAAAATAATTTCACATTATAAACACACAGCTTTACTGTAATTGAACAAAATCACGAATATTTTTGACTACATCGATTATAAATTTTTTGTAACTTAATATACAGGGTATCTCAAGACTGCTACCGAAAACGAAGCCGGATGGTAGTTTTAGTGACTACAAACACAATGCAATTAAAAATATCGCAAAGAAACGCGACAATTATTTTTTATGATTTTTTAAATATCGTCATTTTTGGGTCGTAAATCCATAGTTTTAGCTACAATAATAATTTAAACTCTTTTATACCTTAGAGTATTTATAAATAAAAGGGTATACACTATTATTATAGGAAAAAAATGTATTTACCACCCAAATATGGCCATAGGAAAAAAATAACAAAAATAAAATTGTCGCTTTTCTTTGCAACTTTTTCTGTTACATTGTGTCTGAAGTCGCTTAAACTACCACCCGGCTTCGTTTACGGTAGCAGTCTTGATATACCCTGTATTTTTCATATTCATTAGTCTAAGTCAATTTGTAACCAACATTAGTGACTCTGAATAAATAAATAAATATGATATTGCCTAACCATTCTCAATCGAACTCTCGATTGTAGAGTAGGCCCGTGCCCTGATAAAGTACAGCACTACAGTATTTATATGAATATTAGCGAGTGGTTTGGTTTAGTTGGTGTCTAGACAGTAAGTAATATACTTATAGTATGTAGAGTATAGTGTAAAGTGTACCCGCGGTAATCCGGCGCCCCCTATAATACGACATGGTCTATTATTTATTATTGAATATTTTTTGATAATATACGCTAATGCATGATTGAACAAGTTACAAGTTGTACGCACCATCACTATTGTGCTTAATTTGAATTTGACTACATATATGCGAGAGGATGGCGGTGCGGCCTAGCGTGTGTTCATTGTTTACATACATATAAAGAATCTCATCAGTGGATCTGTAATTTGTCGGATTACAAGGTACTCTTTTGTAAAAAAAATCGGGCTATAGGGAGGGTCTTAGGCAGTACTCTATAATCCGACAAATTCGATAGTTCGACACTGCACTGCAAAATGTTTGTCGGACTACCGCGGGTCCACTGTATATAGTATGTAGTGTGTATAGAGCGCGAGTACCCGGTGCATCGCGTGCACGTGCGCGTGCGGGTGCGCGAGCGCGGCGGCCAGCGCGCGCAGGGCGGCGTGCAGCCCCCGCGCCGCGCGCGCCGCCTCCGCCGCCTCCGCGCTGCACGCGCCGCGCCACCACCCGCGCGCGCCGCTCTGCACACACACACACACACACACACTGTACTAGTATACACACACTCACTTTAAATAAAAGAGGAAATGCAAAGAAAGCATTTCGAGCAGAGCGATCTATTCCTACTGTAGTCCATGCTTGAATCGATAATGATCGATGAGTCCATCGGAAATATAATATAGTAGCTCTACCTCATTATATCTAGTCAGGTCATAAATTTTGTCACATATTTAATATAAAATAATTGAAACAAGTTTATTCATTATGTAACCATTTATATACCAAAATGAACTTAACAAAACATAGATTCTTATGACACTAAAGTTTATTC
The DNA here is from genome assembly GCA_023078785.2 of Hyles euphorbiae. NCBI lineage: Eukaryota > Metazoa > Arthropoda > Insecta > Lepidoptera > Sphingidae > Hyles > Hyles euphorbiae. The sequence goes on along the minus strand of CM041041.1, from coordinate 7,668,434 downwards.
AAAATGACCTCCGTCATTTTGAACACAGGCCTTCAATATGCGCGGCCAGTTGTCTATCGCAGCACGAACGAGGTCCATGTCAATATCGGCGGCTGCCTTAATCAAGGATGTCTTGAGTGACTCCAAATTGGGATGAAGCTTTGAGCACGCCTTTTCCTCCAAGTGTTGCCATATCTTGTAATCTAACGGATTCAAATCTGGACTGGAGGAGGGCCAGTCTTCGTGCCGGATGAAGTCGATTTCACGCACCGCCAGCCAGTCTTGTGTGCTCTTCGCTCTATGAGCTGGCGCCGAATCTTGTTGGAATACCCAGTGCCTGTTATTGAACATGGTATGAGAAACAGGTTCCACAAGGTTCGTCAGGACTGGATTTTGATACACAACTGCATTCGTTTTTACACCTTTCTCACAAAAATGTACCTCTGTTAAGCCCCAATAAGAAACTCCCAACCATACCATGAGCGAGGATGGAAAATGACCTCGTTGGACACGCGGAATACGGTTGCTCGCTTCTTCACTACTGTGTGCGTACACCTTATCTTTTGTTTGTTGTAACTCTCTTCTACGGTAAAAATTTTTTCATCTGAAAAAAGAATTTCCCGATATTTTTTTATTATTATGTAACCATTTATATACCAAAATGAACTTAACAAAACATAGATTCTTATGACACTAAAGTTTATTCAAAATTACCTCCGTGATTTTGAATACAGGCCTTCAATCTGCGGGGCCAGTTGTCTATCGCAGCACGAACGAGGTCCATGCCAATATCGGCGGCTGCCTTAATCAAGGATGTCTTGAGTGACTCGAAATTGGGATGAGGCTTTGAGCACGCCTTTTCCTCCAAGTGTTGCTGTACGGTTCACACAAACCGTACAACATTATGAGTTTTATATAATACGTAAATGCACACGAGTATATTACGCTCGTGTCAGCGTTTTAGCTTTCTGTATTGTAGCTTTATATACATTAGACTAGTTCACGTAACGGCATTGTGCCATTAACATTACTTGTATTATTTTTACAATAAACTCAGTGAACAAACAACAACATCTTTAACTTCAACAACCAAACTAATAGAGTCTGTACGGCAAACACCGTACATCTCTTTATGGTCCTTCGAGCCGGATCGGCAATCTATGGATATCTACCATCAACGTTCGCTTAGAACATATGGAGAGTGATTTGTATTTCCGATTGCGGTAGCGAATCGGTTCGGCTGGCCTCCCAGAAGCGGGTCTCCCCAGTCGGATTGAGACGTGGACGCCTATTCCGTAAAAGGAGTATAGATCGCAATCCATAACTGCTAACAACTATCAACTAACCTGAAACCTTCAACATGAGTAACATCCAAGATCTATTGGAAAACCAACACCAACTAATGGAAGCCATGGAACAGCTTCTTCGCAACTTCAAGAAGGACTCAACTGAACGTAAGACTCCCTCTTACATCAAGAAACGTCTAGAAACTCTGGAAATGTATTGGAGTGAATTTCAAGTGAATCATGTGTCACTGTGTGAGTACGAAGAACGCGATTACGCATATTTCAGTGAAAATCATTATAAACGAACCAATCAACTATATAACGAAGCTCGCGTGATTATTCAACAAGCCAAAGTCCCTTCGAGCAACCCTCAAAAGAGGGATAAATCTCCAGTGGTTTCTACTGTTCAAACAAAACAAGATCAACATCCAGGTGAAACATCGGTCTATCCTGAACATTCAGCTGGCGAAAAATCGTCAATGCCAACAAAAACAATATCGCAAGGTAATGCTAGCAAATACGAAGAAATGCTACGCAAACAAGCTAGCAACTTTAAAGCTTTTTCGCGCACTGTTGCGAATATTAACTTAGAAAAAATTAATGAAAGATGGGAGTTTGAGGACACGCTGAAGAACTTAGAATCAAGATGAAAAGGACATCAGTTTGATTAAAGAGAACGAAAATCATCTTTTACTTCTATGGAAGAATCAAACTTCAGTTGTGGAGGCAGAAAACAATTTATTGAAAAGATTTCAAGAAACAATTGAAACACAAAACAAAATGTACAATAAGCATATTAATGAACTTGAAAAGGCTGTCAACATAATTGCTATTGAAGTACAAAATACAGAAAACATAAACGATATTACAATGATGTCGATTGTCGCCAACAGCCTATTGGTACATCTGAAAAACTTGCAAGAAACATTATTGGATACTATTACAGAAATTCATTACGGCAAGTTTAACATCCATCTCCTAAGTCCAAAACAATTAGAAGCCGAACTGAACATTATTTCCGGGCAGCTTCCAAAAGACGCAATGCTTCCCATAGAAAATATACAAGATCTAAGGAAACTTTACCACTTGCTTAAGGTGAAAACAAGACTTACAATGAAACACTTCATATTTGAAATAAAGATTCCACTGGTGACTCGAGACAATTACGAGATATATAAACTGGTTCCGGTTCCTCAGAAGATTCAGGAATCTATGGTCAGCATCATGCCAATTGCCGAACATATTGCAATAAATTTACAAAAGGATGCTTATGTTCCGCTTATTGACAATGAACTACAAACGTGTATACCATACAACATGGAAACATACATGTGCCCACTACGAAGGCCAATCTATCGTCTAAAATCAGATGACAACCTATGCATCAAAAACATAAATACCAACCAATGTGAAACTAAACAAACAGAATGCGCTGACATGTGGACTTACCTTAATAAAATAAATACTTACCTTTATTTCTGCTGTGAACAATGCATTATAAAAATCATCTGTGAGCATCAAGTTACCGCCAGACGAGTCAGCAAGGCTGGCATTATCGCTATCGCCGAAGGCTGTGTCATCAAGGGCGAGACCTTTACTATATATTCGCACACTCAGAAAAGTAACTCACTTAACTTGCAGCCAGATGTTCTCAAGGTCGACGTGCCAGCTATCAACAATATATTCAATATAACCGTACCTACAACCAAAACCAATGTTTCTGGCGAAGATCAAATAGAATCATATGCAAAACAACTAAATGCTATCGACCAACAGATAGAACTTATGAAAAGTGAAGAAAGCAAAGAACTGAGCGATCCCATTTCTTCTCACGATGTGCATCAATACGTGGTGCTGTATTTATTGGTTTGTGCAGCAATAGCCACCTCTGTTATTTTGTTGTGGTGCCGTTGGCGTTCACACTTTTTTATAACAGTACCAAACACGTCTTCAGAAAGTCAGCGACCTACAGAGAGCGGCATTCAACTCGTACAACTTCAAAGAACACCTCTGAGGCACAATATTGCACCGGGGCGATCAGCTGTTACAGAAGATCCGAGTTCCAGAATGAGTCACCACTACGCTCGCGTGAACAAGGCAACGTCACCGATTACCAAGAAACTATTCAGTGATAGTGATAACTCATAAGTGTTGTGTTATGTGAAAGGACAATGATAATCCTCCATACATTTTTTTGTTGTAATTTTTTTTGTGTGTATTGAGATGAAAAAATTTTTAAAATATAGATTTCGAATTCCTTAACACTAATTTCTTTAGGTTTAATATTGTAGCAAGCCTAGGAAAAAAGATATTCCACTTTAAAGTTTTACAGATTTTCTATATCTTGTCAAACTCTGTGGGTAGTTAATGTTATTTTGTTCCATTTATATTGGCGTGGGGCAAAGTTATGACCCACAAATTAAAGTAAAAAAATATATTTTACACGCAATTTAAACATCGAGTACTTATTTATTTCATTAATCTAATAGTAATATCATGTGCAATAAAATAAAAAGTAAAGAGGGGACAACTATATATTATTATTTGCACAATAGCGCTTTCGGGCGACAGAAGCAAATTGTTATTTCTTAATTATTTGATCAGTGATTATGTTGCTTTTCTCACTTCTCTGCACTATTTTTAACATTAATTATTATCTGAGAAAGATAATGCAAGTAAGCCAGTCAAGCATATTTTTTAAAAATGGCAACATTGAAACGACATAACGCTTCTCCAATAAAATTAAAGCAAATATCAATAGAGTTTTACGAAAAATGTGTTTTCGTAATTCAGGCTTAGGTTCGCCGTGAGCTAGGCACCAAAATTACTTAGAAAATTAATTATTAATGTTTTTATACATGAAATTTGTAGACGCTTAAGAATTGCATTAACAATGATTTTACCAATGTTCTTTATAAGCTAAAATTTAAATATGCTTTCTTTTTTTTCTTTTTGTTATATTTTACTTTATATTATTCGTATTTTATTGCCCTAGGGAACATGTACGGTTCACACAAACCGTACAACATTATGAGTTTTATATAATACGTAAATGCACACGAGTATATTACGCTCGTGTCAGCGTTTTAGCTTTCTGTATTGTAGCTTTATATACATTAGACTAGTTCACGTAACGGCATTGTGCCATTAACATTACTTGTATTATTTTTACAATAAACTCAGTGAACAAACAACAACATCTTTAACTTCAACAACCAAACTAATAGAGTCTGTACGGCAAACACCGTACAGTTGCCATATCTTGTAATCTAACGGATTCAAATCTGGACTGGAGGAGGGCCAGTCTTCGTGCTGGATGAAGTCGATTTCACGCGCCGTCAGCCAGTCTTGTGTGCTCTTCGCTCTATGAGCTGGCGCCGAATCTTTTTGGAATACCCAGTGCCTGTTATTGAACATGGTATGAGAAACAGGTTCCACAAGGTTCGTCAGGACTGTATTTTGATACACAACTGCATTCGTTTTTACACCTTTCTCACAAAAATGTACCTCTGTTAAACCCCAATAATAAACTCCCAACCATACCATGAGCGAGGATGGAAAATGACCTCGTTGGACACGCGGAATACGGTTGCTCGCTTCTTCACTACTGTGTGCGTACACCTTATCATTTTGTTTGTTGTAGCTCTCTTCTACGGTAATTTTTTTTTCATCTGACAAAAGAATTTCCCGATATTTTTTTCCCGCGTACCGCTTCAACAAAGCTTGGCATCTCTTCAGTTTCAGGTCCATGAGACGAGCATTCAAACGATGTCCTGTTTTTTTTCGATATGCCTGAAGCCCTAAGTCTTCATTTAACACCCTTTTCACCGTGGTTCTGCTTAACCCCATCTGAAGGGCCAACAGTTTCTGCTTACGTTTGGGATTTCTTTGAATTCGCGCCTTCACAGCTTTTATCACTGCTGGAGTCGTAACAGACCGAGGGCGACCATTCTTGACCTGTCATCTACACTAGAGTCTTCATTGTATCGTTTGATGGTACGATAAACGAATCTTTTGGTTATATTCAAATTTTTCAGTATGTCAAAAATTTGAATTGGCGCGTAACCGCAATGATGCAACGCAATCACTGCAACACGGTCTTCTTTAAGCGTCCACTCCATATTAAAAAATGAGTAAAATTCTAAAAAGCATACATTTTTATTTTCATGAACAATTCGAAATTCGAATTCAATAAACTTTTTTGTGGCCAGCAATATTCTTCAAAAAAGGTGATAACACTTTGCTGAAGAATTACAGGCCCATCTCGCTCCTGAGCCATGTCTATAAGTTGTTTTCGAGGGTCATCACAAATCGTCTCGAACGCAGGTTTGATGACTTCCAGCCTCCCGAACAAGCCGGTTTCCGAAAAGGCTTTAGTACCATAGACCATATCCATACGCTTCGGCAAGTTATACAAAAAACCGAGGAATATAACTTGCCGCTTTGTTTAGCGTTTGTGGACTATGAGAAAGCCTTTGATTCGATCGAGACTTGGGCTGTGCTACAGTCTCTCCAGCGGTGCCATATCGACTATCGGTACATCGAAGTGTTGAAGTGTATATACAACAACGCCACCATGTCGGTCCGAGTACAAGATCAGAGTACGAAGGCTATTCCACTACAGAGAGGCGTGAGACAGGGAGATGTCATATCTCCGAAACTGTTTACTGCCGCGCTGGAAAATGCCTTCAAGCTCTTGCAGTGGAAAGGATTCGGCATCAACATCAACGGCGAGTATATCACTCACCTTCGGTTTGCCGACGATATTGTAGTCTTGGCAGAATCGCTGGAAGACCTTAGCACTATGCTCGAAGACCTCAATCGAGTCTCCCAACAGGTGGGTCTTAAAATGAACATGGACAAAACGAAGATCATGTCGAATGTCCATGTTGTGCCCACCCCCATCGGTGTTGGGGGCTCGACTCTTGAAGTTGTTGACGAATATGTCTATTTAGGACAAGTGGTCCGGTTAGGCAGGTCCAACTTCGAGAGAGAGGTCAATCGTCGAATCCAACTCGGTTGGGCAGCGTTCGGGAAACTACGCGACGTCTTCTCGTCCAAAATACCTCAGTGCCTTAAATCGAAAGTCTTCGATAGTTGTGTGTTGCCAATGATGACTTACGGCACCGAGACGTGGCCTCTCACTATGGGCCTTATTAGGAAGCTCAAAGTCACTCAACGAGCTATGGAGAGGGCTATGCTCGGGGTTTCCCTACGAGATCGAATCAGAAATGAGGAGATCCGTAGGAGAACTAAAATAACCGACATAGCCCACCGGATTAGCAAGTTGAAGTGGCAATGGGCCGGGCACATAGCGCGGAGATCTGATGACCGATGGGGTCGGAAAGTACTCGAATGGAGGCCGCGTACCGGAAAGCGCAGCGTAGGACGTCCACCAACAAGATGGTCCAACGACCTGGTAAAGGTCGCGGGACGTCGCTGGACACAGGCTGCCTCCAACAGGTCTCTGTGGAAATCATTGGGGGAGGCCTATGTTCAGCAGTGGACTTCTTTTGGCTGATGGATGGATGGATGGATTCTAAAAGAAAAGTTTTTACTGTGTGACAATACTTATGACCTGACTGTGTATATGGATAGATTGTATTGTATTGTATTGTGTAATGTAACAGGTAAAAACCTCATCAACGGTGTAGTCTCCCTTGATGAGTGGACTGCCCGACATCAACTTCTTCCACAATGCCAACAGAGACTTCACTTGCGTTACATTATCACCTTCGCGATTCACGCTCACTGTCGAGTTCAACTCTGTAATGACAATTTATGATAGAACTCAATAAAAAAAATTTGGCGTCTTGCATTGAGTCCCCTAAAAATATGAAAAACATATTCTATACTATTTCACGGAGATTCAGAAACGATTGACTTAAACATAGGTAGAAATATATTTTTATTTTAACTAGAATAAAACCTTTTAACCCGTTGATAATGTGATGGGCCTCGTTTCTCTCCCATGCTATTCTGCAATTGTCCGGTAGTCCCAGCATTTCCGGTGAATCCATATTTGTCATGTTGTCGAATGCCGCCACGTACGACTGTCAAACACATTGAATCTTGTACTAATAATAGAATTAGGTAGATATCATATTTTCCTGTATTTTTGTTTAATCTATAAACTGTTTATCAAAAGTTTAACAGACTACCTAATCAGCTGGTTAGCTCAACGAACGAGTAGGCTACAGTTTAGTTTTTCTACTATTAACCAATATCATACTATAGATCTAAGAGTAAATACAGGAAAGATGATATCAACTTGTGTCGGACTTCTGAAGTTAAATGCCTTGCGGCATGGCCTCTGAATACGAGTTTTACGGTATAAAAAGTGGCGAGTTGTAATTTAGAAATCCTAATTATCTTTATTAAGTGTTCAGAGGCGAATGTGTGGTCGGTTGTTGTGGTTACCATTAACAGTGTATCGTGTACCTGCAGGCACGTGGAGTGCACCCGCGGCGCGAGTTGCTGCGCGCGCGCGTGCAGTGCGTGCAGCAGCGTGGTGTCGGCGCGCGCGGCCACGCGTGCTGCGTACAGCGCCGCGCACAGAGCCGCGCCCGCCCGCGCGCCCCCCTCCCGCACCGCGCGCGCGCCCGCCGCCGCCTCGCCCCACTCCCACGAGTACCAGCGCGACCAACCTCAAACATACACAACTATTTATTCACTCACACCATTACAATCAGCTACGTCTAATCCCTTCGCTCTACTTGCTCTATACATATGCATGCAAGCTACCGCATTATTTTTTTATTTAATGTACAAAATACTAAATATTGAATGTCGACTGTTATAGAACCGAACATGTGCCAAATAGGTAATGTGAACAAGAATACCAACATATAAATTATTGTCTCTTGATATAAGTATAGTTAACCTACCTTTAACAATTCCCAAAATAGTGATGCTACCAGCTATTATTTTCTTCAACCTAGATGAAACTTTTAGACGCATATTGTTGTGCCATATACGTCCTAGGTTCCCCTTGTTCCAGCGTAACATAGCAATGTTTGATAAATATTACATTTGCAGAAACTTACCTTGGGGAATGTAAGCTCGTCGTTCCTGCACGATGGCGTGGAAGAGCGCGAGCGCTGCATGTGCGCGGACTTTCTCCGGATCGTCTTCGTAACTATCCCAGGCTGACAACGTGTTCATTACGTTGTTCTTCACGCCCTCTGGAGGCTGAATGGAAAGAGGGAAGGAAATATAATAAACAGGGGATTATCTAAGAATTACAATAATAAATAGAACGATTGGATACCTCTAAAACCACATTGACGCACATATTTAACACGACTTGGGGTATTTCCCGATCTTCCGAAACTATCCACAGTCGAAAATCTTCGTGGAACTCTTCGCTCTAAAGATAAACAATGTCGGTATATTAAAATGTAACTTGTTTGAAAAATAAAAGAGAATGATGAAAGCTAAGACAATAGTAATGAAGCGTAAGAAGTATGGATAGAGGAGTTGATGAGAGTAATGTAGTTGCTAGTGACCGGCGCGCGCGTGAGGTCTGCGAGGAAGGCGAGCAGGTCCGGCGTGAAGGGCGAGGCGCCCAGCAGCAGCACGAGCCAGCCGCCGCCGCGCGCCGCCGCCGCCCCGCGCGCCCACGCCGCCGCGCCCTCCGCCGCGCTCACCTGCACACAACACACCACACTCCTTAACATGTCTCATCCCATGCACTTCACGCTCCGTGGCGTAGCATAGACAAATGTAGTGTACAGGCATTTGTATGGGATATTGTTATTAGTAAGACCAAAATGTTTCGTAGATTTCTGATACATACACATTAAAATGATGAGAATTAACAGGCTCACAATCGAGGATGTGAACATTCTAATGAAGGTATATTTAAGTAGGTAAATATAGGTATATTGGGACATAACTAGGCCGGCACTATTGAGATAATACGTATATACTAGAAGAGACACTGCAATCAGTGTTTGTAACAAAATGAACGGTACATTCTATTTCTATCTTTGTCACGCCTACGAAATAACATTATCTTTCCTCTCGCTTCACTGTTACCCGTGTGCACGCACCATACGCAGAGATTTTGTTCCCGATGTCCGTTTTAGTATAATACCTCAATATCCGGCACAATATAGTTGTTTGATGTTGGACCTGGTGCAGTTTGTGCGCATGTGCGTATGCGGCGAGCACGTCTGCGGCGTGCGCGGCCAGCAGCAGCACGGGCACGCCGCGCGCCCCCCACGCCGCCGCGCGCGCCACCACCGCGCCGCTCGACGCGCCGCCTGCGCGCACATACAACACAAACACGTGTAATTCCCATGTAAAATTACGTGGGGGGAGGGGGAGGGGTAATTCTAAACTCCGAAACGAACATGAATGTTCCAACAATGTACTTGAAACTGTACAAATATGCCTTAATACGTTACAAAACGTTCGAATCCTTTATCGTACGTCGTAACCGCACACTGATACTAAGTTCGAAGTGAATGATAATATGTTTCATAGAGAATAGTATTGATATTTAGAAGTAGAAACCTTTTATCCTATATGTGAACGTTGAACGATCGAACTTCGTGTCGGGAGGAGAGAGTAACCTCGCTCATTAAATATTTATACACTTATTTCATTAGCAGCCTTCGTGGCGCAATATTTGTGTGATCCACAAGTATTTATTTCGGGTCTGGGTGTATGTGAGGCAGAAAAGTCTGTCATAGTTTCTGATACTCCCGTTCTAAAACTGATTAGCCCAATAGTACTATTTATACTTCGTCCAACAACTCATTAAGAATGGAATAATGACACTGTTGCATTGGACATAGAACTGGCCGCTTATTAGGTACAGCGCACACACTGAGATCGATTTATTAGCAGATAGCCAATACTATTTGCTTTTCTTCTGTTTTCTTCTCCCATCTGTATCAGCCCATATACGTCCCACTGCAGGGCACGGGCCTACTCTACAATCGAGAATACGATTGAGAGTGGTTAGGCCATATAGTCCACCACGCTGGCCTAGTGCGGGTTGGCGGACTTACATACCATAGAAATTCTTATAAATCGCTATGGTATGCAGGTTTCCTCACGATGTTTTCCTTCACCGTTTTAGTGCGTGGTGATTGATTATTAATACACACATGACTCCGAAAAGTCAGAGGTGTGCCCTGGGATTCGAACCCGCGACCACCGTGAACATGTGGGCAGCCGCGTCTAGTCCGTTTACCAACATGCCACCACGCACTTCTCCCATCATCAAATAAAAATTGCATTAGAGAAGATTGGTGGATATTGCTAGAACCCTTAAGGATTTTGTTATGTTCAACAAAGACAAGCAAAAACAACGAGCATTGCATTGTAATTAGCTGTAGAAATAAAACTGATGAATTACCCAGCATTTGATTGGCGAAAGCGACGGTTGCGGCGTAGCAGCTCTCGGGTCGAATCATCGTCACTGCCACTACCGTCTCGAAAGGAGACAAATTTAATTTACCAATTATATTTAAATTTCCTGAGTGTACAAATTGTTTCCATAATTGTTCGTTGTTGAACGAGAGCTTGTTGAATAGATCTTCGCTTGTGATCTGCAACATACATTAGGTAAGTGTAGGTGCCATTGCAGTCGGGACGGTACTCTCTGCCACATTCATTTATATCAACACTTACTTTTAGTCTCGCAACATTCTTAATACACTCCTCCGGTATCCAGGTGTAACTAGTTTTCACTTCGTTAATTATTTTTGCATCTTCAGAGAATGCATAATTGCCAATGAATAATTGCCAGAGCTGAAAAAATACATTTCCATATTAATAAATTGTAAGCGCATAAATCGCTCTTATATAATAAATGTGGCCATGAAAATAACAGTAGTAGTAATAATACTCACGTTATCGGGCATCAGGTCACCATACACTTCCTTTAGGAGGTGCATGATGACAATATATTTGTCTTTTTTGTAAAGACCCAACAATACTCTGTCTAGGATCTTCCGCGTTACACATTTCACAATAGCATCGGTATCCACACTCGTTTGATTCTGAAACAATAAAAAATCAATAACTTAAAGGGCAATGTACACACAGAGCAGCTTTAGTTGAAGAAACTTGTCAAACTCTATGAAATTTATAATTGCGTGAACTGAAAACTGTTGCAGCAACTTTTATCGATAACTAGTACAGTGTTGATAATTAGAATTGATCTGTGTGTACAGCGCCTAGAAATGTGCTCCAATCAACCGTGTTTCGGGTATTTTTCAGATTAATATCAAGGCATGGCGCTAGTTTTAGTGCTAAACAAACTAGTTGGAGTAGCCGACGCCGGGTAGTACAGAGGACTCCTTCACCGTTATGGCGGAATCAAACAGCTCGCAGTCCACGAACAGTCGCGATACATTTTCAGACCAACAATGGGCTTCTGATGTTGTTTATATCGCTTGAGGCGACAAATGCGTATTGGAAATATCCAGAAGATGATCAGTTCAGCGACACTTCCTCTAACCAGCAATAGTAGAGTCACGATTGCAGAGAAGTTTCGTAGTCAGCGGAGATTGCGTACCTGTGTTGGAGTGGTGGCGTGCGCATAGATGTGTAGCAGCGCTGGCAGCGGCAGCGTGGCGCGCGGGTAGTGACTGGCGAGCGCGCGCACCGCCAGCGCGGCCCGCGCCGCCACGCGCGCGCTGCCGCCGTACTGCGCCGTGGCGAGCGCGCGCGCCTCCCGCACGCCGCGCGCCGCCGCCCGCGCCTCCTCCGCCGCGCCGCCCGCGCGCCGCGCCGCCGCCAGGCACGCCGCCACGCCCGCGTCGCCCACGATGTCTGCCTTGCTAGACAACTCGCGCAGCAGGCTCTCCTGCACAACACATGCACGCCATCACTAAGCCATCATTACGTCTGTACCACGTCATTATGCCGGTCCGTTCTCGGTCCCCTCTCATACAGTCCGTTTCAACTATATTCTCAGGCAACACAATGTGGTAATTATGAACAACATAACAACTTGACACTACACGGCAATCGGATCGCTACTGCATTACGCCACCTGTAACTCGTGTTGTTCCTTTTGTAGCGCGGCTTCTTGAATTTTTACTTCTTTCGCCTTTTCGTTGATTTCTGGATTGTGGTGTTGCAATGCGTGGTGGATTAGTTGTTCTGAAACAGTTAAAAATCCCTATTAAAGAAATTATTGAATGAACTGTTAATAAAAAACATACTCACCATAATTAAAAATCTGAAATTCAGTAGGTATGTTCGATATGGTGTCAGACCTTAACTAATCAACTGATCATCATACAATTTTACTTAAACGTTGTCATGAGTGTAGAGAAGAACATAGAGAACTTCCCATTCGAAAAACAAGTACCTTGTACCTATCTCTAAGAAATAGGAAAATTACCTTTGAGACGGTATGTCAAAAAAACTCCGCCTACCTCGGTTACCTCTTCGTTATTTTAAGCCCACCACGAGCAAGATGTGAAAAAAATAAGTAATGTGTTGTTTGCAAGTGTGTGTGTGTAGTATGCATAGTGCCTGCGTGCAGTACCGGTGAGTCCATCCAGCCTGGCGGTGAAGTGCAGCGTGGAGAGGCGCGGCGCGTGCAGCGAGGAGAGGCGCGCCGCCAGCCCCGCGTCGCGGCACTGCAGCACCAGCCGCGCACCCCCCGCACCCCCCGCACCACCCACACCCTGCACCAGCGACGACCACGCCTCCTGCACGCTCTCCACATCCATCACCACCAGCACGCGCTGCAACCTGCACACAACTCACTCAAGGACCGGCTGGTGCGAGATAATACATCGCCTACACACTGTTCACTCAAACAAACTGAATATATGTACATATGCGAAAACTAAAAGCAACGAAATTCATACTCGTAACACCAATATTACCTCACTATAATACATGGAAATTTATATTTAATGCACAAAGAGAGGCATCATAATAGTCTACCTAAGCCCACTATGGCATATCCTGTCATATGCAAAGAATTTAGACCTAGTACTGACGCTCTAAAAGTCTTTAAACGACACTAACTTTTCTATACCAGCGTTTAAATGATTTTTGCTTAGCATGAAGTTTGTCGGATTTGTAATAATGTACCTGATAGCGTACTGCACGGCGGTGAGCAAGTTGTCGCTGGCGTGCGAGACGAAGTCGCACGGCTTGTCGCTCAGCGTGTTCTTGAGCCACGCCAGCCCCTCGCCCTCGGGGTCCACCAGCAGCGGCGTCAAACCACACTTCTGCGCCTCCAAGTACTAGCGATCACAAATCGAACATTTTAATGAACAACGCTGAATATGAACCACCGAGTAATATGGTTTGCATGTCAATGCAGATTATCAATAGCAGCTTAGCGCGGCCGTAACTACTGGACGTAGAAGACCATCACCTCTATTCAAAGAACTAAACCCAACACGAATCTTAGTGCCTCTGGTATAGACGTCGACTGCTGGAGTTACCAGAAATAGGTACCTAATAGAAAAAACATAAACAAATTTATAATTTTACCTGATCTATGAACACTGCATTTTTAACTGCTGACTCATCGGACGGAAGACCTTCAGCATCCCACTTGAGCTGTTTCTCTGTTGTTGAGAGGAAGTTGATCACCGTGAAGGAGGTGTCTTCGTAGCCAATGAGTTCGCTCCATCTCTTTATGCAAGCTCTGGAATAGTGACGTTTTATCGTTAAACTATTTTTATTATTTATTTAAAAATATATATTGACTTGTGTAGTGATAACACGCACTTTAACAGTGAATGTAAACATCGTGAGGAAACCTGAATAGCGATTTGTATGAATTTTTACGGAAGTCCATCAACCCGCTCTAGGCCAGCGTGATGGACTGTATGGCCAAACCACTGTCAATCGTACTCTCGATTGTGAAGGAGGCCCGTGCCCTGCAGTGGGACCTATGTATATGGGCTGATACAGTGCAGTGAAGTATTATCGACATGGAAAGAATATATTGTTGCAGTAATTTAGGTCCATAGATAATGCAATAAGGGTATTCTTATTAGCTTCTCCTTTTATTTTTATTCGGCTGTAGGTATCCCGTTATGGCGGGTTCCAAATACAAAGAGTGTTAATGTAGCTTATTTAAATGGTAATCGATGTAGTGAGTATTAACATGTAATTAGTGCCTAGGCGCATTAACGGAGGTTTGCTTCATCAGCCAGCTGCCAAAACCAATTTGAAACTATTTTCTACCATATCTCGTTTGTCTAAAGCTTACAATACTATCTGTGGAAAAGTGGATGTGTTTGCGGATAAATTGACAGTTTTCAAAAATGTTGTCTTGACATTGTTAAGAAACGATTTGCAGCCTTAGTGAATTTGCAGTTATAATAATGTAGTACATTCTAATATTAAGCCCTTAAAATGTTTTATTTTTTAATTCTTAAGTATGTTTATTGGTCTTTCTTTTTAATTTTTCTTTTATGTAGGCACTTTTTGTTTCTCTTTTATTTTATCATCTTGCTCAATATATTGTTTTGTTTATATAATGCAAATATCTTAGTGGTCTAGCTTACAAACAAACAATACCGATGTTACTTAGATTCTGTGCATGCTGTGACACCTTAAAATGTTGCGCGTTTAAATTATTACTATAGTCATATTTTTTCTTTAACATAAGCTATATTGTATGGCACGAGGTATCTTTCCTAACGATCTAAAAGTAGCCAAGGTTATACCAGTTCATAAAACCGGAAGTAAATTTGACCCGTGCAACTACCGCCCTATATCGGTTCTCCCAGTAATTTCTAAAGTTTTTGAGAAGATTCTTTATGACCGATTAGAAACATTCCTAAGATCAAAAAGTTTCTTGTACCCTAAACAATATGGATTTAGACCTCAATCCAATACTGTCGCTGCAACAATTGATCTCGTAACCAAGATTAAAAATAAAATCGATCAAAAACAAATTGTTTTAGGTATATTTATTGATCTTAGAAAAGCTTTTGATACCATCAGTCATGACATATTATTAAAAAAACTAAAACACAATGGTGTTAAAGGCAAAGCATTTGAAATTTTTGAATCATATCTGGATAACCGCAAACAAGTAGTAAAAATGGGTGAATACGAAAGCAATCCTAGTAAGCTCAACTTTGGCGTCCCCCAGGGATCAATATTGGGTCCACTCATGTTCCTTATTTATATTAATAATATTAGTGAATTGGGTCTTAAAGGCGATATATCACTCTATGCAGACGACACAAGTCTATTTTACTATGGACACTCAACAGAAGTTTTAATGGCTGATGCTCAAAATGATCTTAATTTGTTAAATGAATGGTTTCAGTCAAACCTCTTAACTATTAATATTACGAAAACAAATTATGTAATATTCTCAGCAAAAAATAAAAAAGTAAATGAAAATTTTGAACTTAAAATAGATGGACAACTACTTGAACGCAAACCTAAAGAAAAATATCTCGGGCTTATCTTAGATAGCCACCTAACTTGGAAGCCACACCTAGAAAAAATTAAACTTAAACTAATACCACTCACAGGAGCCCTACGTAATATAACACATTGTCTCCCTCGAAGAGTACGATATCTCATTTACAATTCTCTGGTTAAACCTCATATTGACTACCTTATTGAAATCTGGGGTACTGCAGCTAAGACCAATATAGATCCAATTCAACGAGTTCAGAATAGATTAATAAAAATTTTATTTCACTATAAATTTCAGACACCTACTGAAAAGATATACGAGGATACAAAATTAATGAATATAAAACAAACGTACATATACTACACATGTATTCTTATTCGTAAAATATTAAATAAAGAAATCCATTCGAATTTAAAATTTATATCGAAACAACAGGCACAAAGGATTAAGTTAAGACGAGCTAGTTACTTAGTTACCCGCCCACCGAGAACTAACTATGGTAAAAGAAACTTGGAGTTTGAGGGTGTCAAAATTTACAATAAATTACCATCTGCCATAAAAGATCAAAAAAGCTATGTCCGATTCAAAAAGCTACTCAAAATATACACAATTAATACATACAAATAAGAAAACGAATTAAAAAAAAAATGCCTATAAAAAAAAAAACAATAACTTATACACATTTCTATAAATTATTGATTATACATATTATAACAATAGCTTAAGTTGGTAAATAACTTCCAAATTACAAAATAAAGATTAGTTGTTTTAAATATGAAGTACAAGAAATTGAATTCCAATATGACAGTAATTTATAAACATATACATACTTAAAACATATATAGGATAATGAATCAAAAAACCATTAGTCTTATAAATATTATACCAAAAAACTACAAAATAAAAAAATTGGATATATATAGAAAGTAATGCTCGAGATCAAATCATCAATGCCACATCTAGTAAAATAAAAATCAATACATTCATGTTCTATTTGGGTAAAACTGACTTTGTTACTGATATGCTATTTGGCTACCTACATTTTTGTTATTATTTTTTGTTTTTGTTTGCTTTGTATGTACCTACCTCTGTGCGCTTGTAATGTTAATTATAGTGTAAACATTGTTTCTCAGTAAGTGAATTATGTATACAATTCTTGATGAGAAATAAATTCTTCTTAAACCTTAATAATGTAGCAACTACTGGTTGTCCATAAATAAAGAAATAAAGAAATTATGTGCACCTGGCTTGTGGCTCGGTCAGTTCCGGTAAATAAACGATATAAGCGGCTGCCAGCAGCGACCGCATATTCAGCTCAGCAATTTCCTTCGATATTTCTTCCAACTGAAACATATATTTCGGTAAATTTTATGATAGCTCAAGTAAAGTCAACGGACCAAACATTTATTAATTATTAAAACGGTAGTATTCGTCGGAATATGCCATCTTGCAATTTAGCTGTGTGATACTTTTAATTGCTCGTTTAGATGTTTGGCCGCGCTCCGCATTTGTCGACGTTTGCTTTCTATTATTTAGCTGAGTAATAATTAGTAATCAATAAAAATAAAACTACTTAATACGTGTAAAAATAGAAGCGTTATTAGATTTCGAAATGTATGTGTACTTTGAGACATACATACAAAGGCTCCTGACAACATTCGTGAAAATTGATATCTAACGTAAATCTTTAAAGATACAGGCACACGGTTCGTGATTTCACATGCTGCACTTTACTGGCACTATCGACTATCTAAAACCAACCATGAAGCCCACGTAGATCGGCTAGATGGTTATAATGAAAAAGGAAGATAGTGTGTAGTGCGTACGTGTTCCTGCCACTGCGTGTACTCGTGCGCGAGCTGGTGCAGCAGGTGCGTGGCGGCGGCGATGGTGCGCGCCGCGTCCTGCACGCGCAGCTCCAGCGCCGCCGCGTCGCGCGAGTGCGTGCGCAGCTGCTCCTTCAGCACGCCCACGCGCTCCTCCACGCGCGCCAGTCCCGCGCCCAGCGCCGACGCAGACCCCTCTGCCGCCTCCAAGTTCCTGACGGTGACGAATATCATATGCCAAACCGTCATTTCATATTATGTGCACGTGTTGTACTATACATATTCACACGTACTGTCTTGGCTACAAGCACATTTTAATTTTTTATATGTTATTTTATTGACAATACGCTACGACTAAAAATTAATAATGATTTTTGTAAGTGACTTTGATACAGTGACTTAAATCATAAATGTACGATATGAATCCCTGCTATAAAGTGAAAATTAGGTCTTCTTCAATCCATAACACTAGTTAAATTTTTATTTGGCCACCTAAGTTCAATCTTACACTAGCACTTTAACTTTATTTTGTATTCCTTCTGCATGTACTTTAGTTTTAGTGTTTTGCATGTCTTCCTATGTATGTAATGTGTTGTGTGTAGTGTGTGTGTGCGTACTTGCGTAACTCGTGCAAGTGTTGCTGCAGCGGGCGCACGGCTGCGAGCGCGCGCGCGTGGCGCACATTGGCGTGCACCCAGGCGGCGAGGGGCGCGCACGCCGCACTGGCGCGCCGCGCCGCCGCCTCCGAGAACGACGCACCGCGCCGCGTCAGCAGCCGCTCCACCTCCGCCAGCGCGCTCGCGCTGATCGTCGACGCGTCCAGGCATCTGCACGCACGCACACGCACACTCACTACGTCTACACCAATACTATTCTCCTCCTCGTCCTTGCATCGAATCCCTAATGCTAGGGGGTTGTGAGTCATCCGGAAAACAATCCTTCCCGTACGATGTTTTGATATCAAGTCCTATTTTGTCGACTTGAACCGCTTCAGTCACATTCATGTTAAGTGTGGTACTGATCCGATCCGTCCAACGATTTGGGTTCCTGCCCCTTGATCTTTTGTCCTCTATTCAGATTGCCATCTAGTTTTCGGGCGAACGGCCAAAAAAATTAAGAATTTTCCACCAGCAGATTTCTGAGATCCATGGTTTCCTATCAAGCTTTAGTTCTTGGAGAATAGAGATGTTATTTTTAAACGCAATTCAATCACCAATACTATACTGGACACAATATTACGATTAATCAATAATAATGAGTTGGGTCTACTTCAACTCAATATGTAAATGCGCAAATGCGCGCAAATCAATAGTCTTTCTCTTGCAATTCCAAAAGTTTATATGGACACATTGAACTTACCGTATGTCTTCCTTGACTCCTCGTTTGGACAAGAAGTTCTTCATGGAGTGCCAGGAGGTGTCGGCGATGCCCATGAGGCGCAGCACGCCTTCCAGGATGTCGCGCACCACGTCGGGCGGTGCGCGCAGTGAACGCACCTGCATAAACACACACACGTCACTGCAGCGGTCCAATTTAGGCAAGGGTTATTTTTTTTAATTCAAACCTTAATAAGAAGCCTATGTCAAATTATCTCACCCATATCTCCATTATATAAGTGTTCTCCATAATCATTAAACCTATACTTATCTGTTTTAATATAGGTTACTAATTTATTCTAAAGTTAAAATGACTCTACCTACTTGATTCATGATTTTGTTCTTTTAACAAAAACTTTAGTTATCCTAAAAAAATAACAAAAATATTTTTCTAAGTCAATTTAAATAAAACCAAGTTAGATGCAATTTAAAGTTTTAGGTGGCGATAATTATTGAATAACAGAAAAGGGATGCGGTATAAATTGCGGCAGTACCTCACTAAGCGCTTCTGGCCTTATGTCACCGACCGCCGCCCGCGCCGCTTCTATAACTGGTTCCACTGAAGCCAATTCTGCTTCTATTTCTTTTTTCCTGCGTAATCACACAACTTTATTTTATCTGTTTCAAATCGGCTATAAAGTGATATTATAATTGGCCATATTAAAAATCGTTCCGCTTACTACTAGCTGAATGGCAAGTCCGTCTCGCCATTTTTAGCAATAAAAATTGTTGAATCTCACTCACTGGATCTGTAGTTTCTCGTTTTCAATCTCAATGTTCTTCTTGAGTGCGTGCATCTCCTCCCTCTTGTCGGTGGTGGCCTGCACGGTGGCGCTGATCTGGTCGAGCGCTTGGTTGGCCTGCGCTTGCTTCTCTGACAGCGTCTTCTCTTGCTCTGCTGCTTCTTCCTGAAGTTTCGCCACGTCACTACGAGCGCGCTTTAGTGCTTCCACACCGGCCTGTAACACATGCATCTTATAAGGGCCTGTATAAAACTGCTTTAGAAATGTTTATTTATACCATCACGGAGAGGGCAAGCGTATTGGCTTTCTTTCCTAAGTATTTGACTCTACATCATGGCTTACTATAAGACATGGGAATACTGGACATTTCACCGACATTATTTTTAAACATAATCATTTTTAATAGATTGAAATAGTACATACGGTAAGCATGTTTTGCCTTTGCGTGAGCGATGATATTTTTTTGCTGACGATGTGGTAGTAGGTCTTGATGAAGGTCACGTAGCGGCTCGGCGCGCGCATGCTCTCCGCCTCGAGGCTGCTGTAGATCTTCACGAACTCCTCCGTCGGTATGGCGCCGAGTTGCTCGCGTGTCAGCTCCGTCACCTTCTCTTTTATCAACCTGCAATTTACAGGAATCTATTTAACAATCTTACCAGCTATCATCTAAATTGTTACCGCAGATGTACATATCGACGGCGAAGTGCCAATAGCTCTTAACTGAAAGTCATAAATTTACACAAACTGAAAAAAAAAGTTTAATTTTTTGTTTCATTAATGAGTAGTAAATATATTTATTAGTGGGGAATAGTAACAATGCGAATGTATGGTAAAATACACTTAGAAGATTTCACAAATACACCTTTACAATTAAAACAATAAAGAAGGTAATTTCTCATAAAATTTCAGATAGGAGGTATTGGTTCTTCACCGTCGATATACATACATATATTCCACTCGGTGGCCAACATTCAATAAAAAAATAAGGTAATGCACAATGCATTAGTGCAATATAGATTACATTTTACTTCTAAATTATGTTAAGCGATACATGGGTAATAAAAATAGACAACACTGTACCTTCGATTAGTAGTGCAAGATCCAAAACTACGTGTGTTTGAGCGGTGATGGTGGTGTGTACCTATCGATAAGGAGCGCGGGCATGGCGTGCAGCGTGTCGCGCGCCCAGCCCGCCAGCCACACCAGCAGCGCGCCGTCCCGCAGCGCCGGCACCTGCGACAGCACCGCGCGCGCGTCCTCCAAGCCCTCCTCCACGCAGATTACTATGCCTAGGTTCTTCTTTATTTCTGTTATATAAATAATCATTAATAAATAACACACAACACTTACATACATAATCCTGACCCCACACTGAGATCGAGTCTTGTGTCGTGGGTATCAAAAACTATGAGAGACTTTTCGGTCTCACAAACACCCAAACACGAAAGAAATATTTGTGGGCCGCATAAACATTTCTCTCAGTGCGGGGATTGAACATGCGGCCTCTCGTATGAAGGTTGTCGAATATGATCAATAATATTCTTGTTAATTGTGTTAATATTGTAGTACTAAAGTAATCAGTGTAAGCAGATACAATAAGCAGTGTGTGTGTGTGTGTGTGTGTTGCGTACCTGCGTATGCGCAGTTCGGCGGCAGCGCGTGTGCGAGTGAATGTGGCAGTGCGTGCGCGTGCGGTGCGCGCCACGCCGCCTCCACCCGCGCCAGCACGGCGTGAGAGCGAGCCGCCGCGCACACGAACACCAGCGCGCGCCCGCCCTCCGCGCACGCGCTCAGGGCCTACCCATACACGGAAAAGTGTAAGCACTTTGACTATTTGCGCAGCTATACACTATTCCTATTATACCGCTATACTGGGTGCTATTAAGTACTTTAGAGAGAGTTTCCTGCCCTCACACCCACTACAGGAACTCCTGTCAGCCAGGATTAACAGTGGCACACCAAGATTTAATACCGAGCTCCGGAGTTCGGCGAGTCTCTCAGGGACACTACTTTAACCCGTATTGAAATTTATCAGTTGAAAGTGCTATTAAGTATTATCAATTAAAAAACAAATAATGGCATAAAAATACATAATGAGTTAATTACATTTTTGAACTGCGTGTTGAAGTGTTGAGCGTGTTCGACGTAGTGCAGCGAGGCGGGCAGGCAGGCGGCGGCGAGCACGGCGGCCGCGCGTCGCCCCGAGCCCGCGCGCGCCACGCACACCGCCGCGCCGCCCGCGCACTACACATACCAACAAAGCTCACCTTATTAGTTATTGCTGCACTGCCTACATAAACAATATTATACAGATTATTTTAAAGCCAGATTTATATCTCTTCAGCCAAAGGAAGTGTACTGCTAAACATAGGCCTCCTCTAAAAAGATCCACATTGACCCGCTGGTTGTAATCTACATTCAGCGACTTCCTGCAACCTTAACCGCGTCATCCGTCCAATCTGTAGGCGAGCATCCAACACTGCCTTTTCCCTTACATGACCTCCACTCCAGAATATTTCGGTCCCAACGGCCATAAGTTCTTCTTGCTATGTGCCCGGCCCATTGCAACTCTAACTTACTAATCCTTTGGGCTATATGGGTTGCCTTTAGAAACACCGATCTTCCTTCTTCATAACGTGTCGAGTAACATGGAGTCCTCATATGAGGCCACAATGAGAGTCCACGTCTCGGTAGTGAGAGGCCACCAAAGTCAGATTTACCAAGACTAAATATTCTTCAATATGTGAAGTAGTTCTAAGAAATTGTATAAATTAGTATTAAGGCGTTCTGAATATTATTTAGTTGTTTTTTGTATTAGGCAATATGGTCCCTTAGCGACAAAGCCTATAAAATAAATGAAAAAGAAAGTGAAGTAATTAACACCATCATCAATATGGTCAAACATATTGAACGACATGAAGTTGATTACATTTTGATTATTATTGTCTATAAGATGACTCCTTACCGTTCTGGCAATGGCGGGTAACAAAATTGCCAATTCCGAACAAGCTTCGGCCCCAGTGTCTCCAAAAATGTTGTTCTCGTGTTCTGATACTGCAAGTATCATTATTACATTTACAAAAATATTAATATTCCGGATCGGGAAAAGTAATAAGTATTGGATTTTTCTATTCATTATAAGTTCGACGTCAGGAACGTGTCGCACGTGGAAAGAAACACACAAGGTGAAAGGTAGCTGTCTTGGTTGCTACAAGGGGAATCTCTACAGATCCCTTGTGGAAAAAAAGCGTGAGTTATGTATTTCATTTCATTCATTTGTAAAATGGTTCCCAGGGTACAAATTCTGAAAATCTTTACCACTGGGATTATTGGGTGCTTATGGGGGGCACCGTTACCTTAAAATAATCCCAAGGCGAACGCCCGAACAGGGCTAATGGGGACGCGTACGTGTCGCCCTGTTATGGACGGAGGGGGGACTATAGGTCTCCGAACTGCATAGGTTGACTGCGGAATAGTACCAGGCGAATCACGCTAGCAGAGACCGCAGTCATCCTAATATGCGCGAAGAGGGCCATCGAGGGGTTTTGGTCGGTATGCCGGCGTAGGATATTAGCGTTAGGGACCCAGCTTGGCATTAACATCTCAAAGCCGGGCTGGAAGGCCGGTGACCCCGACACATCCTTCCCACATCCCTCCCCCGGGGCTGTAGGAAGAGGACCATAAACAGTTTTTGCCCTCGTTAAAAAAAAAGGGTACAAATTCTAATACCGGGCAAATGCAAATGATTCTTTTAAACAATTTATAACATTTGACAATCCATCGTTTAAATAATTTAAAATAACATCAGAATATATCAAACTCACAGCACTGGTTGATCAGCTTCTGTGTGTTGTGGTACCACTCCTTTCTCTCAATAACATCCAAGAACACTCCGTTGGGCCGCGACTTGCACGCCAGGTACACGCACTCACTGTCGCGTTGCAAATGACTCCTTGAAATGTTGTTGAACTGCGCCTTCTCGTCTTCGGTAACCAGGCGGTCTCTGAACACGAAGTTTGCTTCCACGCTAATGGCCTGTGGAATAACAACTTATAAATGTAAGAATAAATATAAACTTATACAATCATTTATCATAATTATAACAACCACTGAAGTTACACAGACACTGGATAACAACCATAAAATATTGGTAACGTTCAACCGTTTGGCGGCCGCGTTTTATGTTTCACATCGGTTGGAGAAAACAAATTGCCTTTGCCATAATATAGTATGTATGCCGACATTAGGTACAACATAATGAAGGAGAACTACGAACGATGAACGAACGAGCCTAATGTTTAAGGGCATATTATATTGAAATTAGGAGGTAACATGTGAAATTTCACATTATAAATGTTCATAAAATTATACTTCATATTATAATTACTTGGAGATTGTGACTCGCTTTTTACTACGCCTATATACGTGGCCGGTGGCAGGTTTCAACACATGCATTATATTCCTACCTTCTGATTGCAACTGTTTGCCGACTTTCAACGTACGTACGTCAACCTATAATCACTCAAGTGTCTCCAAAACACAACGGTCACCAAATGACAAATCAGAAGAACCTACGAGCTAGAATAGGCAGCTTCACATATTTTATAGACATTTTGGAGACTGTCCCGCCCTCACATCCACCACTGTAACTCCTGTGAGCCAGGATCAACAGTGATACGCAAAGTAATGACACCGAGTATTGAAACTCGGCGAGTCTCCGCGCATGTCTAACTTGTCTTTAACCCGCAACTAGTGTTGAGCAGGACATACAAGAGGCAGTACATTTGTCCCGTACATGACGTCAAAATGTAAGAGCAGCTCAACTTTTTAATGTGTACTACTTCATATTTGGTGTACTACTTGGTCTGTAAGGTCATTTCATTGACGTGAGCCGTGAGGCAAAGTTAAGAGCCATAAATAAGTGTCAGTACGCCTCACTTCAATTGAAGTGGGACATTGTACTGGCTCGGTACAAAAATGAGGCTACTCTTACAAACTCTTTTTCAAGTCATGTCCTACTCAACACTACCCGCAACGAAATTAATCAGAAAGTTAAATTAATAGGAGGAGTTGGAAATAAATTATTGTCCACTTCCCTCCGTGCAAAGCGGGTGACAAAACATTGTATACACATTTTATAGACATTGTGGAAAACAATCATGGCGATAGAAGATTTAGCATACCGTAATGACTTCTTCAAGGTTGGTCGGTGAGTAGCACTTAATATTTTCGCACCAGCTCTTCATGTGCGAGGCGTTCCAGTTGTAATGTGGTTGAGAGTGAAAAGTTTCCGTCACCTGTTAAAATAAAAACAATGAAAATGAATTGTGTAGTTATTACTTTTTAACTTTCAATTAAGTGCTGGCGCTGTAATATTTGGTAGAGCCTCGCTCTTGTTAGCCGTAACTCATCATGAATGGGTAGGCTCGTCTGGGTCAGAATCACTGTCTCACAGGAAATTGCCGTGAAGCGACAGCTTTGTTGTCGCGGTTTAATCGGTGAGTGAGATTGCTGGATGCGTAATACCCTATTTCTCTTCACATCCATTTTCTTTGCAGATCCTCCACCCGACCTAATGGACTGGAAACGCCTCCAAGCGTTGTGGATGTTTACGGGGCTGTGAGTGATTATTTTCCATGAGGGGACCTGTTTGCTTGTTTGCCGAACCAATGCAATACCATATTTTAACATTTGTTAATTTAAAATTAACTATAATCCTATTTTTAAAGAAAGCAGGTTGTCTTACCTCTTTAAACATGGCCAGTATTTTTGAAGCGAGAGCAGAAATCTCTTTCGTTGGTATAGATATGTTCACGTTCTGTTTTAAATAATATGAACACAACTCGGACATTTCCTCATCGTCTGGTTCTCTGTAAAATGATAAATTTAGTTATTTATTGTATTAAATAAAAAAAAAACAAATAAAATGAAATAGCATCTACATTCTAGAAGATTTTTTTCATAAGACATAATGGTGACTAAAGGCAAGTCGTGAAGTTAGTAAGTATACCAGCGCGCGTAAGGCTTTTTAGAAACTCATCTACGACGGACGTCTTCGTGCGCTGGGCTAGAAGATCTTCAGAAGAAATACTTTTTGCGATGGCACTAGAAGAGCAACTTTATTGGCTTTCCACTTGATTAAAACCGAGGACGGCGCACGAGTTTGTAAGTGTAGATTGTATGTGAAGGTGTAAACAGTGATAGTTACTGCAAGTGTATGTGCAGCATGTGCGCGGCGAGCCTGTCGTGTATGTGGGCGGCGGGCGCGGCCGTGGCCAGCACGCGCACGCGCGCGCACCACCACCACTGCAGCCCGCCCCCCTCCTCCTCCCCCGCCGCGCCCCAGAACCCGCCCTGCTGCATCACCTGCACACGCACTATGTACTACATCTCCTGGCCCAGCTACTAGCCTCGACACTATTTTGATATCTCTACAGACTCGCTATATAATTCGGCGTCATTTAAATGGATTCCATTGTAAATTCTACAGCTGTGCAAAGGTCTGCATCTCTTTCTTCATAAATAGCGGGTCAGAGTAATTCCAGTCTATATTAGTTCGAATGCATCAAGGTCGTATTGTCGGTCGTAACCTTGGCTTGTCGTGACTTTGTCGCCCATCAGTTAACCATTGGGTAAAAATATTAACCTGACCATCGTGATAAATTTGAACCACATGGTTTGACTAATCCAGCTTTATGTCCAAAATATTGCGCTACATAACTCATTGGAAAAGTTCAATTTGAGAACTTTGTCATTTATTTGGAGCCTTAGTTTAAGCTCCGTAGGTCTAAATGGACAAGATCCACGAGTTGCCCGTTTAAGAATACAGAAAAATCGCCTTTCACGAATAACTCTATAGACCCGTAGCTATTCTAGCATACTTTAAACTTTTGAATTACGAGATCAATGCGTTTAACAATAGGGCAGATGATAATGTTAGTGTGTGTGTGACCTGCAGCAGGAAGGCGTGCAGCGCGCTGCAGCCCCACGCGTCGAGCGCGGCGCGGTGCAGCGCGCGCACCACCAGCGTGCCGCGCCACGCGCCGCCGCCGCCACCGCCGCCGCCGCTCCGGACCAGGTTGTGCTGAACACAACACACAATATATAACACTTAACTGCTTCGCATCCTACCGCCTTATACAAATACATGTTTTAAAACCTAGTTATCGAATGTTTTGGTCCTTTGAACGACTTTTAATTAAGTTCGGCAAAGAAGACAAAACATTCGATAATTAAATTGGTTTTAAAACTACCTATCTATTAATAAGGGCGTAAGTGTTTACATATAAACATAAAGAAATTGTTTTCAGGAACTTATTATTTCTCCAAACTGAATCAGTCTAAAGCGCGATTACAAGCGGTATTTGCGGTATGACATTTCATACTTTCAAATGCACTTGATGCCGCGTTTAAACAATGTGGTCAAAGTGCAATTGTAATAAGAATACTCGAATCGGTCTACTGTTTATTTAACTATGAGCATAAATCGGTTAACTAAAATTCAGCACATTGTCTGCATAGTAAATAGAATATTTAACAAATAAATATTTTAGCTACTTTTTTCAAAATATGTATGCTCCAATCTTCACCTAGTGGTCCATCCACCTTGCACATAGACATGCGACGCTACGTTCAATTTATCCACGTGACCTTAATTCCAGACCCGAGGTTAGATACTTGCAATGCACTAGGCAGCCTCCATAGGAGACGATTTATTTGAAATGCATTTGTTTTCTGATGAAACTTCTATCAACACTTTATTCTTGTATAAATTAGTTTGATAATATTATATTATGTTTATATTACATTTTAACGCTGGTTCGAACTGAAAACACTCACCCTTTTAAGTTCTGCGATGATGTGTGTGGGTTCTAGTATAGGAGTGCAATCCATAAAGATGACAGGTGTGTTGCTATCTTTGAGCACGTATTCCAATAACAAGCTGGAAATAATAAAATCAATTTGTAATATTTGCAAATAGGTATATAATTTATTCAATTTTGTTAATGAATATATGTTTTATTATTATTACTTACAACGCATAAGACATATTAATGAGCACACAGCCTGATGCAATTATTAGATTTTATCATTTCTTTCTGCATTTCATGGGAAAAGGGATCTATTTTATCTAATTACACATCAGAAGTTACTAGTAGCGGAGTATACATTTTGGTCATTTGGTGTACCTTTTGAATAAAGGTAATAGCTGTGGTGACTAATTAATAGATACCGTATCAGCCCATACACATACTCCACTTCCACTGCAGGGCACGAACCTCCTCTACAATCAAGAATACGATTGAGAGGGTCTAGGCCATATTCCACCACGCTGGCTTATTCGTTAGCGGCCTTACATACCATAGAAATTGTTAAAAATCTCAATGGTATGCAGGTTTCGTCACGATGACTTTTCACCGATATGAGTATTGAATATATCGTGATGAGTACAGTTGTGTACCTTTTGGCGCATGCGCTGGGTCCTCGCAGCAGCAGGTGGTGCGCGGAGGCGAGTGCGGCGCGCGCGGCGGGCTCGGCGGCGCGCACGCGGCGCGACACCAGCAGCGACTCCCACCACGCGCATGCGTCACCACCACCACCAACACCAGCACCCGCGCCCGCCCACAACGTGCACGTCTGCACCACACATGTATGGAACATCAGATCTGATCATATCAGAATTAAATCCTATTTTGACGGTATTGCGCTGAGCAAAGTTTCTATGAAATCCCTTTCTGTATCAGCCCATTTACGTCCCACTGCAGGGCACGGGCCTACTCTACAATCGAGAATACGATTGAGAGTGGTTAGGCCATATAGTCCACCACGCTGGCCTAGTGCGGGTTGGCGGACTTACATACCATAGAAATTCTTATGAATCGCCATGGCATGCAGGTTTCCTCACGATGTTTTCCTTCACCGTTTTAGTGCGTGGTGATTGACTATCAATACACACATGACTCCGAAAAGTCAGAGGTGTGCCCTGGGATTCGAACCCGCGACCACCGTGAACATGTTGGCAGTCGCGTCTAGTCCGTTTACCAACAGGCCACCACGCACTCTATGAAATCCCTTTGCTAAACCATAATTTAAAAAAAGCGCTATATACTGTATATATAGCACTTACGGTAGAAGAAATGTGTATAATATAAATTTCTTCTACCGTCTACCCTTCTACCCAAATGGGGTTGGCGTATAATCCCTTTGTCCATGTGTCATAATTAGTTGACGTATAATATATTTTCTAAAACCTTTGGAGACATTTTTGTCCTCTTACTGATCAAAGAAAAGAAGGTAAACAAAAATGTTAGCTATTTGATATTATCTATTGATCTCTTGTGAGACAGTAATACCACAATCCAGTCGACCATGTTGTGTGTCACTAGCCGACCTGTAACCAGGTCTAGAAATATATACATAATGTTTAAAAGTGGCTTCCTCACTTCAAGAATACATTTTAATTATATACACACAATTACCTCATGGTGAAAATTGTCGATTGCACTTTCTTTCAGCATTCCAACGACACTTCTTTCTATGGCCAAATTCACTATCTCCTCTGGCGTTATGCGAATAGCTTCCAACCCTACATTCTGCGCAATGTATTCAAACTGTGTAACAATCTGTCTCACAACGGTAATGTTGCAGAGTTTGAGTGTGACGTCCGATTTGTGCGCGGAGAGCCATTTGATGCATTCTTTGGTAGTATTTTGCAGTAACGGAACGGCTGCCCTGATGATATCGTTTTCATATTCGGCATTTCTGACCCAATTCTCTAATACGTCCACGTCACAAGACATTTCATTGCTGGAATTAAATAAAATCGTCAATAAATTAATTAAATGTTTAAGAAAGTAAAAAAATGTATAGCATTGAAAAATAATAAATCATGTTTAATGTACTAAGCAAATTTCGTTTGTTTTCGTTCCATTTCTGAGACTTTTGACAAATTTGGAGAAATATTTCCAAAAAAAAAGAAATCTAAGTTTCATGATATTATGATTATAAGTGGCGCAATTATTTTTCTTAGTCAGAGGACGATTAAGTATGATAACTAATTGATAGAGTATAAGTAGTAGAGTTGTTACCCGAGCAGTATGATGGCCATGCGCGAGACTGTGGCTGGCGAGGCGTGTTGCAGATGGTGCGTCTCGAACAGGAAGTTGACGTTAGTTTGGAACTGCACGCGCCAGCCGGACGGCAAGGTGAGCAGGCGGTTGTCGTCCAGCACCGAGTTGAGCGCCTCCACCCACTCCGGCTCCACGTCGCCGTCGCACACCACCCACGACCACACCTCTGCGTCAACAATCCAACATATTATACTATATAGGGTAGGTATATTAAGACTTACACCGAAAAAGAAGTCGGGTGATAGTTTTAGTGAAAAACACTATGGAACTAAAAATGTCGTTACAAAACGAGTTTTTGTGATGCTTTAAGTATCATTGTGTTTGGATGGTAAATACAATTTCTGCTAAAATAATAATTGACTTGCGTACCATAGTGACTTTAAAAATAAAAAGGGTGTACATTATTATTTAAGGAAAAACTAAGCATCTACCACCCAAATACCCAAAAAAAATTGTTGCATTGTGTGAAGTCATTAAAACTGCCACCTAGCTTCGTTTTCGTTACAATCTGGATATATATTATACTGTGTCTGTATACTATACTCCACAGACTCCGAGCAGTGCCGTTACTGGCCTTTTGTACACCCGTTGCAATCTTTTATAACATACATAACTCCGAAAAGTAATGAGTGTATCCTGGGATTCAAACGTATTTACAAACATACTAATAAACAACCATAATTTAAGTGCCAGCTTCCGTGGATACCCATGGATATCAGTATGAACATTCTACTTGGTGTAACTTTATCGGTCTAAAAAATTGCCTAGGATTGAGTTTGTGCCAGTAGTGGAGATAGAGTCACAATTTCTGGAATTATAGGCCTGAAGCTCATTGAACTGTGGCACCTTTATATTTACTAGTGGTGGAGCTAATAATACTGCTGGAGCTAATCAAGGCTGCGACGACATACTCCACAATCGTGGACGGCAGTTGCTATACTCTACCACAATTGTAATGTTTTGAAGAAGTGTATTCCAATGAGATGCGTTTTCCAAGAGTGGCATGTACCGGGAGGCTGGTTGGATATCTCAAGCGCGGCGGTGGAGATGACGCCGTCGGTCCACTGGCGCGTGTCGTGGTCGATGCTGCCCAGCAGCCACTCGCGACTCATCGCCTTTGGGGATATCACGTACTCCACGATGTTCTTGCCTTGTTGCGTCAGTGCCTGGATACAGTCATTGTATATTATTCATATCAATTAGTATACGAAATATTTATTCAGTAGTATGTGCATACATACAAATGCTTACATCTACATTAGTTACGAATAAGTTGTTGTTAAGGTATACACTGAAGCGATCTTCGCGAACTAAATTTTTGCTGACTCCACATGTATTTACCAATCACGCGGGCACCAGTGTAGAGAGAGTCTTTTATAGTTATGAGTTACCCTTATATTCCCAATGTTTCCTCTATTATCTGTATTAATATTGTAAAGTTGAGGAGTTTGATTATTTAAACGCGTTAATTTTAAGCACTGTGTCTTCGATTTAAAAATATTTTGTTGTTGGATAGTTCATACATCAAGAAAGGCTAAATAACATAATGCTATGAATAATAGGAGTGGAGCATCAATGAAAATGTTTCAAAACGAGTAGAACATTTTAATCTCGGGGAATTTTTGGTATGGAGTCAAAAATATCAGGAATATCGAGAAGCCAGGCTGCTAGTATCATATAATATAGTATAGTATAGAATAAGGAGACTGTCCCGCCCTCACACCCACCACTGTAGCTCCTGTAAGCTAGGATCAACAGTGGCACGCAATGTAATGACACCGAGCATTGAAGCTCGGCGAGTCTCCGGGAATGTCTAACTTGTCTTTAACCCGCAACCAAATTAATCAGAAAGCTTTATTTTCCACTTCCCTCTGTGCAAAGCGGGTCACAAAACATTGATCTAAGGAGGTAAATAATTTCGCAAAAAGACTTTTACAGCCAGAGAAGCCAGCTGTAAAGCACCACGGACAGTACCACGGATCAAATCATTATTAGTATAGTACAGTATAATAGAATGTGATAGGTACATGTTTGAGCAGTCGGCGGATGGTGGTCTTGCCGGAGCCGGGCGCGCCCACCAGCGCCACGCCCATGCGCTGCCGCAGCTGCTCGTGCAGCTCCACGCACTTCTGCATCTGCACACCGCACACATGCACATGCCATGTCACAATCCACCCCTACTCGACACCCGGCATCGGTTATACTTAGTAATGAATCTGTATCAGCCCATATACGTCCCACTGCAGGGCACGGGCCTCCTTTACAATCGACAGTACGGTTGAGAGTGGTTAGGCCATATAGTCCACCACGCTGGCTTAGTGCCGGTTGGCGGACTTACATATCGTATAAATTTTTATAAATCGCTATGGTATGCAGGTTTCCTCACGATGTTTTTCTTCATCGTTTTAGTGCGTGGTGATCGACTATCAATACACACATGACTCCGAAAAGTCAGAGGTGTGCCCTGGGATTAGAACCCGCGACCACCCTGAACATGTTGGCAGTCGCGTCTAATCCGTTTACCACCAGGCCACCACGCACTTCACTTTCTTTTAGTGATGAATAATAATAATAAACTTCATTTATTTTCTCCTCACTAAACCATAGGAACGTAAGTTGCCTTAAATATATTTTTCCTTAATTACATACATATTTTGTGACAAGTTAGTGTCTGCTGTAGGGTTTTAATCTATGGTGTAGATCACCAGGATCTGTTCCCTTTTAAGACCTATCCATAAAATTGGGTAATATCCATAAATAACTTCTATATTTGTCTTTACATGCATTGTGTCATCTACCATCAATAATAAGAGGTTGTTACCAAGAATTCCCAAATAGCTAGTTAGACTAAATCTACCCCATATGAGTTGTTATTATTTCATTGTGATATGTAAAAAATACAGTTGTAAATATTTCTTTAATTGTTATAGTTGCCATACTAACTTTTTACTTTATTCTATAATTCCATAATTAAAGTATTAGTAAAGCTATATATGGGAAATTAGTTTTAACTTTCAAGTAGTATATTTAAGTGGATTCCATATTATTTTTTTACCTGTAATTTATTGTGAACAAGTTTTAGACTTTCCATGCTTTTTACTAGAGCAGATTCCAACGGATCTGGGGTTGATTGATCGGTCGAAACATCGGGAAACACCAAAGACAGGATATTCTGGAACCTGATAGATCGGATATCGAAATTTATAAAATTATGTTGTCATCAACTAGAAGTTACTGTAAAGGAGTGTAACAAACACATTTAAAATTAGATCTAAATAAAATAATGTAGTTATTAGTTACACTTGGTAGTAACATACGTACCCACATCAGTTAATTGGAATTAAATATCAGTTTTGTGTCATGGTCTATGAAAGAAACTACTATACGTGTATACGTTAGAAACGACTATAGGCATACTACTGCAATGTAACGTTAGTTGAGTGTGGTGCAAGCATGAGTATTGATGTAGTATGTAGAGTGTGTGTGTCGGCGCTGACCTGTGCGCGTCGGCGGCGGTGAGCTTGGACAGGTTGTTGAGCGCGAGCAGGCGGCGTGCGAGCGCGCGCGCGTGCGGCTCGGAGCAGGCGGGCGCGCGCCGCACGGCCGCCGCCACGCTGCTCACCGCCGCCTTCAGCGCGCGCAGGCCCCAGTCGTAGTGCCGCGCGCCGCTCACCACCACGCTGCACACCACACACATTACTGTACACTGTCCTGCCCTCACACCCACCACTGCAACTCCTAAGCCAGGATCAACAGTGGCACGCAATGTAATGACACCGAGCATTGAAGCGAGCCGAGTCTCCGGGAATGTCTAACTTGTCTTTAATCCGCAACCAAATTAATCAGAAAGTTAAATTAATAGGAGGAGTTGGAAATAAATAATGTCCACTTCTAGACTGTAGTAAAGGGAATCATTGCTGTTTCTAATTAATATCAACTCCTTGATATTTTTGAAGCTTTCGCATGCTAATTTGTAAACAAAAAAACCTGACCATGTACTATAACTATTTATCCCATCTATAATTACACACGCACACACACACAAAATTGACTATTCAATTTCTATTTTAAAAATACAAAAGTAAATAAAAAAATCCACTTTTTCATAGCTTACACAAGATCGTATACAAATATTAGTCGATCGGCTTTGGGAATCACAGTCGCAAATCTTATTAATATAACTTGTGAATTGTTATTATTGACTTCACTTGCTATTTGTGATTGCTATTTATTCCAACAATACACATAAGCTCTACTTCAATCTAATATACACATCACACTACATAGATAACTATTTATTCTTCCTAATTTTTTATTTTTATGTAAGTAGAAACATTTGCTTTTTATGTAAGTAGAGCGATTTATAAGAATTTCTATAGTATGTTAGTCCGCCAACCCGCATTAGGCCAGCGTGGTGGACTATATGGCCTAACCACTCTCAATCGTACTCTCGATTGTAGAGTAGGCCCGTGCCCTGCAGTGGGACGTATATGGGCTGATACAGTACAGTACAGTACAGAGACATTTGATTACTATGTATCTCAATGAAACTACCACGTGGAAACTTTATAGTTTATGCCTATGAAAATGCATATCTTTGCACTTGTCTCGTCATTCCAGTGTCCAGTCATTTAACTTTAAGTACATAATTTAAACACATCACTACTTAGACTCTGTTGATTGTGGGTAGAACTGAATTAAGGTACTCACCAAAATATTGAGTATTTTTTCCAAAGAATATATAGTACCTGGCGAGTTGGAATACAGAGTGCAGCTGGTCGGCGAGCAGGTCGGGTCGCGGCACTGCGTGCGCGGCCAGCAGGTGGTGCGCCAGCGTGCGCGCGCGCGGCTCCAGCATGGCCACGGGTCGCAGCAGCCGCGCCAGCGCACCAGGCAGCTCGCGCCGCCCGCCGTACCCGCGCCCCGCCGGGTTCAGCGTCGCCGCCACGCCGCACCACACGCTCACGCGCACCTGCAACGCGCACGCCCACTGTACTACTGCACTATACATCCCGCGCACTAACGACTGCCGACGCTACACATTCGGCTTTGCCTCTCGTTCTAGGTACAGAGCAGTCCAGTAGACCAATAGAGTCATCGCAAATAGCTATCCGGCATGTATGCAAAACCCAAAAAAAGAAGGAGGAGAGCTGCTATCCTAATTTGTTAATACGCCTCTTTTCTCACCTCCAAATTGGACAAGTTGTTGCGATATACCGTTATATTTTGTCGGTAGCTATAAGTTCACCATCTATAGGGGCTAACAATAAGGAACTTATTTTCTAAAACAGGAGTTGTAGATGTGATCTCGTATGCATAATTATAAACATATGCGAAATTGAGTTGTTGTACACAAGAGTTTGTATACGCATCCATGAGCAACACGAGGGTAATATGAAATTGAGGGGCATAAGAACTATCAAATTGCAGCATTGACGATAAGGACGCACCCTTCAAAAAATCATTCTTATTGCTCATAATTTAGGTAGTTTGATAGTGGTACCGTTTTCCCGTTGAGCGTGGCGGTGGCGTGCGTGCCTGTGCGGCACAGCTGCATGGCGGCGAGCAGGTCGGCGAGCTGGTGCGACACGGCGGCCAGCGTGGCGGCCGACAGCCGGTTGAACTCGTCGAAGCAGCCCCACGCGCCGCACAGCGCCAGCCCGCTCAGCAGCCGCCCCATGCACTCCGCGTCCATGGCCTTACACATACACATAAGAATATTGAAAACTGCCTCGGTGGCGTAGTTGTACTACGGTACGGTTACAAAGCTGAGGTCTCGGGTTCGAATCCCGGGTTGAGCAAAGTGATATTGGATTTTTCTATTCAGTATCAGCCCAGAGTCAGGAATTTGTGCCCGATATGGCGATAGGCTCGCCACCTATCACATTGTGGGACGGAACATGCAAGGCGAAATGTGGGTGCCCTGGCACCTCTGCCTACCCCTTCTGGGAACAAGGCGTGAGTTTATGTATGTATGTAATATTGAAAACTTGCAAATTCACGCCCATACAAAATATACTCTATATGTAGGACGTCCTGCTGCACGATGGACCGAAAACTTGAAAATAGTAGCGGGTATCACGCCACCCTGTTCTAACTACATATGTTCTTATTTTATCAAAGCTTGTTGCGTTACAAGTAAACATGCAGGAGTTATAAATAAAATAAATGTTGTCCAACTAATATAGTATAGTATTAAAAGTCAGAATGCCTGTATATATGACTTACTTCATCACAGTTGAATATTAATACTAGTCGCCCAAACAATCCCCCTAAAGCTTTGACGGATTCTGTCTTTCCAGTTCCGGCTGGACCGAAAGGATTTCCAACGAATCCAAGATGTAACGACTGAAAAATTATATAATTAATATTTTTAAATAATATGGTGGATGTTGCATTAAAGATGTATCATTATATTAGAATATTAAATATAAATAAATTTCGCACAGAAGATTGCTTTAATATCCTTTAGGATTTGTAATGTTCATATTTTTGGAAGAAAGTGTTTAACTTAAGAAAAAATAGCTACCTGAGTTAAAATAAGGAAACATTCATCAGCTAGTTCGGTGCGCACGAACTGTCCTGTATTAACTCCGAGATATTCGTAGGAATATGGAATTTGAGCTAGTCCCATTTTAGCTACTATCTCTTTGTTGCCTTGTAAATAAAATCTGTGAAATGAAATTATAGTTAAATTCTAGCTATTTTGGGTAAGAAAGGACTTATTTAACTTTTTATATAAGTTTACCTAAGTTGTTTTTGCCAGAGCCAGTCATTAACGGTACTGACATTATTGTTTATTAATATCTTTATAACGGAGGTGTAGTGAGCACACTGTAATATGAGCGCTTGTCTTTTGTGTTGCTCGCTCTCGTCTTCCACTTCGGTCGTCGCATAATGCGAATGCTCTTTTTCCACATCGGCTTTCAGTTTGTGTAGTTCTTTAGAATTAATGGCCCTTTCCGCTCGCTCAGTGAAACGTATGTTCTGCGCGAGACAAAGTATTTGGGTCGGCAATGAAAAAGGATCCTGTTCTTGTAGTGTTACAACGGACTTTAACGCTATATTTTTTAACGATGAACGCATCTCCGATTCAAGGTTTTTCAACCAAACCTGTTGAAATATGTTGCATTACAAAAAAAACTGTACTATTAAAATAGCACACATCTGTAAATGCATGAGTAAATACCTCCACAGGACAGTCTATATCAACTGGATGGTCCAGTTGTAGTATTTCTCCGTAATGACTACAAAGAGCAGTAATAGACATGTCTCCAGGCCCAAGTCGGACCCCCGTAGTGCCTGGGAATAGTTTTTTAAGATGTGTCTGCATGACAGCTTCTCTGCCCTCTGCGCCTGCGCGCGCTTGGCCGAGCAGTTCTAGTAAATCGTCATCACTTAAGAAATACAGCCTTGGAAATATTGTGCGTTTTTCCTGAAATACACAAAATTTTATTATTTACCGTGGAGTAGGATTATAGGAAGTAGAATTTTATTGCTCATGAACCAAGAAATTCAGAATTGAAGGTTTAACCTGTAAAGTATATGGTCTTTTTTGGTATTATCTTATTCTGTAGATCAAGTCTTTAATAGATGTAAGTATATAAGTATGTTGTAATATAACCGAATTCTTTTTAAAGTGGCACTCTTAATTTATTCATATGTTTACTTCGCTCGCAAACCTTATCAATTTTACTAAATAAAATCGTATGGTATTTTACGAGAATAGATTAAGTATATCATGACTTACATCGATGTATTGATTAAGCGCAGATTGACACGCTGTCAACTGTTCCAATATTGAGTCTAACATAGGTTGAAGTCTAGAAGATTGCAAGATTGCGGACAATCTCGGATCTGACTCCAGAATACGTGTCACTTGTCTAAAGTTCTGGTCTACCTTCCGGAACTTGGCACCCAGCTCGCCATCGTCGTTGGAAAGTATCGGCTCTAAGTACAACCATCTGAAATGTCATAAATATTTTATGCTCATTATATAAAGCTACATGTACACAGAGCTATGGATAATGAATATTAAAGGAGAATGCCTATTGGTCAAAAACGTCGTGTATCCCGATACCGATTCTGCCTAAAATTTATTATAGCATGTTTATGGTTTGCCCTTAAATGTTTTAATTTGTAATCCCAGGCGACAGTGTTTTAAAAATAAAGTAATTATTATCACATTTTACATTTTGTTTACAGAGCCAAATTTTTTTTATCATACTTCAAGTTAATTATGTTTTTATTACGTCAAAATATATTTTTTCCCAGCACAAAATAGCAGGCCCGGATCTAGGGGGGGGCAAGTCGGGGTGCGTGCCCCGGGCGGCACGATCAGGGGGCGGCATATTGAATCTTGGGAGACAACTACAAAACTCATCAATAACGTAACACCACTTACACTTTTTTTTTTCGCCGTGCGCGAAATAGTGGTTATGCGATAGAGGCGCGTGAAAAAGAGATGAAAACTTAATACTTGGAATGTATAATAATTTATCCATCTCAACAATTACGTTTAGTTTCTAATATCCAATTTGTGTTTAGTAGTTAGTTTTAGTTGATTAACCATCGAACGTCTTTTATGTGGTACAGGCAGTGGCGAATTTACTAGTAAGCTGAGTAGGCTGGAGCCTAGGGCGGCAAATTTAAAGGGGCGGCAAATCTGGGCCAATTTTTTTTGATTTACTGAAATAATAAAAGGCAATATTTTACACACTGAAAAAATGGGGTTTGAAAATTAAGAATAGTTAAAATATTTCAGTAATATGTTCCCACGTTTCCACGTTGACAATTTAATAATAAACACTTTATTAAATATCTATACTTGGATCTTCTTCTTCTTCTTCTACCTGACGGTATCCCGGCCGGTGCCAGGGTCCGCCTTCCGGCAAATTCTCCTCCATTTCGCCCGATCTTCGGCATCCTCAATAGTAAGGCCATTGACCCTCATATCTTCCTTGATGACATCGAGCCAGCGCTTCTTTGGTCTACCCCGCGGTTGAGGTCCGGGAATTGAGGCTCAGGCACACATTACCGACGCACTCCTGCGGTTTCCTTAGGACGTGACCATACCATCTCAAGCGGGATTCCTGGAGTTTATCAGCCACATCGCGGAGACCAAGACTGCCACGGATGTGCTCGTTACGGATTTTGTCCAAACGCGTAACGTTGCACATCCACCACAGCATCTTCATCTCCGCGACGTGGACCTCCTGTACGTGCCGCTTGAGGGCAGGCCACGTCTCAGACCCATACAGGAGCACCGGCCGCACGATGCTTTTATAGGTGAGACCCTTGAGCCTCATCGGCATCCTGCGGTCGCAGAGTATCCCCGAGATCTCCCTCCACTTAGCCCAAGCAGCGCTTATACGGGCTTTGACGTCAAGGGCGATGTCACCGGACTCATGCAGTACGGACCCAATGTACTTGAACTTGTCCGTCTTCACGGCCAGTTCGTTCCCCATCACGATGCTTTGGGGGTCCGTACTCCCGCAAGCCATGTACTCGGTCTTCGCCACATTTAACTTCAGACCACCGCTCTCAAGCGTTCCTTCCACCGGTTGACCTTGCGCTCCAAAAGTCGTCGGTCCTCCTCCACCAGTGCAATGTCATCGGCATACATCCAACAACCAGGGCGCAGGGTCCTGGATGTGAGACGTAATGGCATCGAGCACAACACTGAAGAGGAATTGACTCAGCGCCGAGCCTTGGTGCACACCGGCATCAATCGGGAAAGGATTCGTATCGCCAACGGCGGTCCGAACGAAGGACTCGGATCGGAGATACATGTCTCTGATAATGTCCACATAGGCTTCCGGTATCCCTTTCATCCTCATCGCCCACCAGATTGCCTGTCGCGGCACACAGTTGAAGGCCTTCAGCAGGTCCAAGAAAGCCATGTGCAGTGGCGTCTTCTTCGCTCTGTATGCCTCGCCAAGCATCCTGAGTGCGAATATCGGGTCGGTAGTACCACTGCCAGGACGGAAGCCGTATTGACACTCAGAGATAGTACACTCTTGGCGGAGCCTGGACTCGATGACGCGTTCGAAAAGCTTCATGGTATGACTCATGACCTTAATGCCACGATAATTACCGGATTCCTGAACACAGAATTTACCCTTGTACACGGGAGTTATCACACTCAACCGCCATGAGTCAGGTATGTTTTTGGTATTTAGGATGCTGTTAAATAACGCAACAAGAAGCTCCACACCGTGAACCTCCTACGACTTCCACGCCTCTATCGGAATATAGCCAGGCCCTACCGCTTTCCGGTTCTTCATGCGACGAAGACTATAGAGAACTTCTTCAGGTGCAACAGGTGCAACAAGACCTTGTTTCGGGGGCAATTCGGGGTAGGACACTCCCAAGTAAATATCTATACTGGGATATTATAAAATATTCCAATAGTGATACTTTATAAAAAAATCTTGCTTAAATGTGAAAAAACAGCTATTAACATTGATTATAGTCTTTAGACTTCCTTGCTAAAAATATAGTTTTTTTTCAAATTGGTTATTTATTGTTTACACGCACCCCGTAGTCAAGGGGTGGCAAAATTCCTTCACGGTTTCCTTTGCCTGGCGTAAGAGGCGATTAATAGGGGTCATTGGGGTCGCTGGCACACTCTAAGATGTGCGGCAGAACTCGTGGCTTCATAGCGGACGCCCACGGTTAGGGCGTCCGTTGCAGGGAAAATCTACGCCTACCTAAGTTGTGAGGAGCCATATTAGGAAGTGCGTCGGGTGGCACGGCGAGTCAACTAGGTGTTACTCGCTCATCCGCATCGCCTATTGTCCGTAATACATCCAACCTGGCTGCAAAATCTATGCGGTACGGACAATAATTGTCCCCGTGCGTCAGATTGGAAGGCTGGAGACCTCGACATGCACCTTATGATCTCCCCGTAGATATCGATTAAAAAAAAGGTATTGTATTCACTCCGTTTTTAGGAAATTGAGTTTGAATCAGACCTGGAAGTTTTGAGGCCTGACAAGGCTATCCTTATAATATCCGTCATAATATCTGTGCCACTGTACGTATGTATAATGTATATAAATGTATGTGTATGATGTCCTACCACGAGGTCTATTTCAGTCTACTCTGCCCTATTAACTATAAGACGTTCTATGGAGTCGTTAATTCGTCGTGAGAAATTACCGAATATTCGAAGTATATGGGGCCGTACTATCTCGGAAAGACGCTACTTGATGCCGAGTTCTTGAAACGTTTGTGTGGAATTCGGACCTGATATTCCAAGCATTCCAACACCTCATCTCTAAGGAATCTACATTTTTCTTCTCCCGTAACGTCCGTGTTTCAGCGGCATACAGAAATACGAGAAAGTGCTCGGACAAGCCTGATCTTTAGTAGCTTTTGTAGTAGTACGATTCCTCCATATTTTCCTGAGTTTCTCCATTGCCCCTCTAGCCATCGCCATACATCGTTTTATCTCAATGATACAACCACCATTGTTATTTTTAAACAACCCAGGATAAATGTACAACTGAACCAGTCTTGGAGGAGCCCAGCGACAGTTTGTGATGTGTATTGAAATCCCCCAAGGCCATTTCAGCCGACGGGAACTGCGTCCGCCCGTCATCAGCCACATGGCTGAGATACCTAAACAGCCGAGTCGTCTCATCTTCCCCGTTGTGAGACCTGTAAAGGCACACGTCGATGCGGCTCAGGCAACCAAGATTCACGTGCAAACACAAAGCGGAGAAGGACCCTCCATGCAGCTTAAACGGTGACAGTAGATGTCCAACCGAATATACATACAAGCATACCCCGACTTTAGGCTTGAAGCTTTCTTCAAGCGAATAACCGGGGTACAGCAGGTAGGAATATTCGGCCGGACAACGAATCCGCGTCTCCATCAAGAAGAGCAAAGCAGACTAGGCCGTCTCGAAATGGTGGTGGACGGCATTAAGGTCGTTTGGAGTTCGCGGATGTTGGTGAACTCCATAGTGAACGCGATGGTGGGGTTATGCACCGCTGAAAGACCTGCTTTGTTGAATTGCGCTGTCATGAAGTTGAAAGGATAGGTTTGATGAAGAGGCATCCAGAAGCCAAAGTCCGGGCATTAAGTAGGCCGAATGGGCACCGGCATGAAAGGGTCGGCATGTCGCTAAATGTCGGCCACATCCGGTCACCAACTGGCACGACGTACCCGCCCAAGATTATGTGCGACATGGTGAGGCAGCCCCTCGTGGTGGTTAGCCACGATTGGGCTCTTGTACTGTACTGTCTCTTTGGCCGGCGGGTCAACACTCCTCCCTTTGAGAGCGATCAAAAATACGTACAAAATCGGTCTTTACGCCCCGTGGACGGTGATCGCTACCCAGACGGACACTTAAGTCCTACCACCAAGAACTGTGTCACTCATTTGGCACTACCCAGGGGTTACGTGTAGGAAAACTAGAGTCAAAGCTTACAGACGTGTGTGACGTTAACCCTCAAAAGTGACGCAAATATAAAGCGTGTAAAAATGCTTAACATGGTGGTAAAAAAAAAAAAAAATGCGTTCTTTCCCGATGTCCTGTGTTGAGTGGGCGTCTGGTTGCTAAAAATGATGATGATGATTAAGATAAAAATATAGGCAAGGGGGGGCGGCATTTTTCAGTTTTTGCCCCGCCTCGAAAAAAACCTAGATCCGGCGCTGCAAAATAGTAGGTTTCACCGAGGCTCCACTCTCCTTTAAAGGTAAGCTATAACTTCATCGTCAGTTAGTAGATACTAACTAACGAAGAACTATTTCTAATCTTTTGATGTTCTTTATCTTTATCATAAATATTTAAAAATAATGGTTGATAATTTACCATACTATTTTCATTATTATGATATTTATTAGCAGAAACCATTACACCCGCTGGGATAATATCAGGAAGGAATAGAAGGAATGGTATTTATTTAAAAAATATATACACACATAAAAGACTATACGATCATATGATGCATATTTAAAATGACTACATTTCTTTATACGTCGGTAACGTGAAAACCTTAGAAATATATTCGAATATATGGATTCTTTTATATTAGGCGATATGATATGCCTAACTAGTTTATACCAAAACTATATTATATTATTTTTAAAATATGTTATGTTATATATTGTTATGATTTTGATAATATACAAGGACATTACTGTTCAATTGTTTCAAAATTATAATGGAATTAATTAATTTTTTAAACTATAGATATTTTTTCACTAAAATTGTGCCAGGGTGAGGATTTTACAATTTATACAAAAAAAATATACTAATATGGATGTTATAATTTTTATTTACGTATTACTTTCAAAACCAATCTGTTATGATTGTAAAATGACAGTTAACAGGGTACTTTGTAAAAATAAAACAACAAGTATGGGTAATGTAAAGATGTATTAACAATTAAGTATTGATGCCTCATATGTTACAATATTATAAAATAATGAAATAAACGTAAACAAACTCAGAAAATTAAAAATTTGTTCGAACCCCTAATACATGTATATTAATTAAATGTATTCATTTATTGGTACAGAATATAACTTAAATACAGAGGCCCGAAATATAATAACATACATAAATGACACTAAATTGAAAATATACTTGTTTAACATAAATTACTTAAAAATATTCTTAACAATTGATACGTTGAATATAAACTACAGCATTTATAGCTAAGAATAATTTTCCAAGCTTAGAATTAAATCTATTTAAATTTTAACAGACATCATACTTTAAAATATCTTTGGAATAATAGTAGTAAAAGATAAAAATGCATAAATCTGTCAGTCATTGTAGAATAACTTCACAAAAAGGTCTTACTACATGGTTGACACCATACGTAGAAATACATTATAATGACCCAATTATTACTATTTTGAACACATTATACATAAGAGGAAGCAGGGCAGCACGAAGTACATGACCATTGAAGATTACATTTACAAATGTTGTTGCCTTCAAATCATGCTTATCGTTATATAATACAAACACAATGTAGTCAAACTACATTTCTAAACGACACGTACTATGCTGTGCAATATACAACATATTGTTTTATGGCACAAATGGGATCAGCAAGTATCCAAATAAAACATTATCATTATGATATTTTAGAGATACTAATATCTATAGCATGGCTTTTGTGTAAATTATTTAGGTTGTACAGGATCGGTAATTATCAGAACGTTTCGTTATTTCCGATAAATAA
Organism: Hyles euphorbiae; assembly: GCA_023078785.2. Lineage (NCBI taxonomy): Eukaryota > Metazoa > Arthropoda > Insecta > Lepidoptera > Sphingidae > Hyles > Hyles euphorbiae. The sequence continues at coordinate 7,624,509 of CM041041.1, read as the reverse complement.
TAATTCATTTGGTTGTTTAGGTCCCCTATTTCTTTTTCTAATAAGTTTAGCTGATCATTGTGGTCGTTATACAGTTCTTCCATATTAGCTAACAATTTAAGTTGCATTTGTGTATCGCTAGCCAATTTTGTTGCGCGGTTTAGTAGTAATTGAGCTCGTTCTCTAGAATTAGATGTTTGACTGGCTCGCTCGGCTAGCGACATATTGGTTTGTTTAAAGTTTAGCCGTAGTTCCCGTGCCTTTTGTTCAGCTCCTTCGGCACGATTGACAACATCATTAGCCTCTTGTTTAACTTGATCTGCATCACTTTCAATTTTTAATATATCCTTCTGCAAATCGGACAGACGTAGGCGTAGTTTTTCAACATCGTCTTTAGTTTCATTCGCTTTCTTTTGAGCTTGTTCTGTTTCCAACGCTATAGGAACTAAATCACTTTTCGCTGCTTCGATATCGCTGTTAGCTTTTTCTATTGCATTTTCAGCAGCATCTTGTGCTGCCTGTGCATCATCTAAGGCTTCCAACACTTTATTTGCCATTTCTAAAGTCAAGTTCGCTTCCTTGTTCACAGCAGTGGCATTTTCCTTTAATGCTTTAGCTCGCTCTAAATCTGGTTTGGTTTCAGCAATTATGTTTTCTATGTTTGTCAGTTGTGATACGGATGAGTTGATTCTTTGAGACAGATCAGTAATCTCTTTTGGTTCAATTCTAATCGATAAATTAAGAATATCATTTGCTAAAGTTCGTACATCTGCAGGAGTACTAGATGTGTTAGATAAGAAATCTTTAAGTTCAGCAGTCAAATCTTGGCTCTCTTTTGTAATTTTTTCTGCAACTGACTTAAAATCGTACGCCTTAGTAAAAAGGTCATTAGCTCGCGATCTAACAGCTACTGTATCTTGCTTTACTTGAGTAATTGATCTAAATAAGTCTTCAGCTGTCAACTCGTGCTCCTTAATTCTATGTTCTGTTTTGTTAGCAAAGTCTAAAGCCTGTTCAGCCTTAGTAACCGCTCCTTGGTCACATGATATTCCTCCACATTTGCCACATCCCGCTCCACCACAAATATCGCAACTGTCACTATCTTGGCCACACATTTTTTCATTTAGTTTCGGAATTTGGGACTCTAAATCGGCTAGTTGCATTTGAATATCATTTAGTTTTTTATCATTTTCATTTTGTGTATTGTTAAAGTGAGTATATTGCAATTCTATCAGGCGGTCAGTATTTTTGATTTGTCGGTCAGTATTAGCAATAATATTTTGTACGCTTTCGGCATCATCTGCTGCTTTTACTGCGCGCTCTTTAGCTTCACGGGTCAAATTTAGTGCTCCTTCTAAATTAGCTTCCTGTAATTTAGTTGCATTATTAGCTAAATCGAGGGTTTTAAGTTTCAGAATTTCAGTACTTGCTCTGAGACCATCCAATGTGACATTTCCTAAATTAATTTTTGAAGTTACACCATTAAGATTATCGTTGCTGTCTTTAACTTTTTTCTCTGCTTCTGATAAAAGATTTTGTAAGTTTGTTATATTTGAGAATAGTTCTTTTATTGTTGTTTGTCCCATTTTAGCACTTTCTAGTGTCTTTTCTACTTCTGATAATTTATTTGTCATTTCATCGAAATCTCTGGTGTATGCTCCAGTGGCACCCACAACTTTAATTTTGCTAGCATTACCTATGGCGTACTCCGTTTGAATTCGCAAGTCATTGATAAGATGATCCCAATTATCGAAACATTCGCCACAAGCGTAACATTGTGGTGCTTCTCCTAGATATCCTCTCGCGCATGTGTCACATTTATATCCACCAATGCCTTTTTTACATGTACAAGCACCATTTTCTCGCATACATTGTGGTGATACAGATCCATATAGATTACATTCACATTCATGACATTCTACGTTTGGATCTCCCCAGTAGTTTTCTTGGCATTCATTGCATTGACGACCACCATGACCTGGCTTGCAATCACATTTACCAATATATGGGTGACATTGAGGAGATACAGATCCAATTGGATCACAATCGCATGGATCACAACCGTTTCCAAGAGCTATGCGCCAATGGTATTCGGTACATTGATCGCAATTTACACCCATGACATTGTTATAACACGGGCACTGGCCCGTCACAGAATCACAATTGCCTTTAGTGAAGTTTGTTCCTAATACCGAGCAGTTACATTTGTAGCATGTTTTGTCTAAAGCATTTCCGTAATATCCTTCTTGACATACTTCGCAATGATCACCAGCAGTATTGTGTAAACATTGTAAACATTTCCCAGTATACGGATCGCAGTTACCAGGTTTTGTTATATCTGTATTGTCATTGCACTCACATTTTTCACATGTACCTTTTATAGGATCGCCGTAATAGTTATCAGCGCAAACATCACAGAGAAGCCCTGCATAACCTTCTTTACAGTCACAAACAACATCTTTAGTTTCTGGGTCTAATTCACATCGATCGGCATGGCTGCTTTTGCTAACATCTCCTTTTACGCCAGGGCATGGGCACGGTCTACAAGGTATATCGATGCCTAATCTTGGATCACCGTAATATCCTTCTACACATCTTTCACATCGATGACCCTCTGTGTAATCTCTACATTCTTTGCACGCTCCCGTCTTATCATCGCATTCAACAGCATGGCCATTACAGTCACACTGTTGACAATTAGGGAAGTTGAAGTATCCAGGCTGACACAAATCGCAAGCTCTCCCATATGTGTTTGCTCTACATTTACACTGTCCACTCGTTGCATCACAGAAATTATCTAAAGATCCAATACTATTGCAGTCACAACGCTTACAACCAAATTTGCTGAAACCGTATGTACCCGGGGCGCAGCGATCACATCTAGCACCGACGATATTTTCAACGCACTGACAATAACCAGTGTAGGGGTCACACTGGTGACTTTTCGAGCCCGTTGGGTCGCATTGACAAGATTGCGATCCTTTACGTACATAGAATCCTATACTAGCGTGATATTTTTTGCAAACTTCAGGAACATTATCTCTATTAAGATCGTAGTAATAAGAATCTCCGCAATTATAACGGTCAAATTCTTCTCTCATGGAACCATTTGACAAGAATGGTAAATCGTCGAAGGAAGGTATTAATACGATAGAATCTATTAAAATAGACGCCCTGGAATTGGAATTTTGCCCGTCTTGTCGCCCCAAATAAATTCGGATTTCAGTATCTTTCTCCTTCTCTAAACATACAGGTGGATTAACTAGAACACTACGTTGATTTGCTGGCAGGTTTGTATACACAGTGTCATCCTCTGGCGTCACATTTGCGCACGGTGAATCAGGATCGATAGGCAATGGTCTCTTAACTATGATAGTTGCTTCTTCCCAACTTAAAGGCGAATGTGGTTCATATCTTATCAACACATTGTAATTCATAGTTGTTTGTAGATCTTTAACAACAAACACAAGTGTGCTACTTTCCGGAAGTTTCATAAAGCCAGGTCCAGTCCACGTTTCTTTTCTGCCATCTGGGAAGTTTTCTCTTATAACAACATGGCAAATTTGGCTTTGAATCGCATTGTCGTCAATTTGGGAATCACACTGACTAGATTCTGCTTCAATGACAATAGAATCTAGAGCACCAACGAAAAAGTTTTGTATAGGTTGATCACAACGTCGGCCAGTAACATTTGGCCGACATTTACATTGGCCTGTTATTACATCACAATCTCGGTCTATCGAACCACCCAAATCGCAGTCACACGGTAAACAACCATCGTCGCTGTCAGATAAACCGTAAAATTCGGGTAAACATTGGTCGCAATTTCTACCTGTAACATGACGTTTACAAAAGCAATTTCCGGTTACGGGATCGCATCCCCTTTCGTTTATTGTACCTAAACTGTCACACGTACACGATTGACAACCTTCTGGATTCGAAGGATCGAAATTCCAATATCCATCTCTACACCTGTCACACCTACTACCGTCCACATTAAGCTTGCAGAGACAACGACCGGCGGTTTTGTTATTAACAGCATCAGTTTCGTCATCACAAAGAATTTCTTTATCAGTCGTTCCTTCCGGGTCGCAGTCACACGGTTTACATATTTCGGGGTTTTGTATGTCTAAGCTGGGATCCTTATAAAACTTAGGCTTACAACGTTCACAGTTCACTCCCATCGTGTTATGTTGGCAATTATCACAAACACCACCACTCACTTTACCAGTTTTATTGTACACAGCGGGATCGAAATGGCACGTAGTCGCATGATTGTTGCACGTACATCTCTTGCAGGCGTTAGATGTCCTTCCGACGGCTGGTTGCCACGGGAGATCGTTGTAGAAGTCTTCACAGTATTCACAGTTTAATCCACGGGTGTTATGTGTGCATTCACACCGACCATGAACCATATTAGTTTTTGATTCCACTCCTGGCATAGGTAAGCACCGAGACGCGTGTCCGTAACAAGAGCAAGATCCACGGACAGTCATTTCGTATATGGCGTAATAATATTTTTCTTGTATTTCAGCTCTGTTATCCAGTTTGTCGTCGCCGAGAGTGTGTAGTTTTGTGAAATTTATTCGGAGATTTGTCATACGTAATAGATTTTGCACTTCTTCAGAGTAGGGGTTCACTACGTTTATATTTGGTGGCAAAACTCTGAATATAACTTCGCCCTCGGTGGATGGTGACACTCCAGAGTAACGAGAATCACACACAACTTCCGTCAAAGATCGTTGTGTAGCGTGAGGAACAGGAATGTCCTCACAATTATGTGCAAAGTAGCGATAAACACGCCATGTTTTTCCAAAATCAAAAGAGCGTTCCACTAACATAGCGGCGGGACGAAACGTTTTGAATTGTATGATCAAATGCGTAAGGTGGAATTCCGCTTCCATGTTCAATTGTATCGTGACATTTTCTTTGCCATTTTCGGATTGCCACCAGGATTTAATCCGCGTTCCCGGGTGGTACTTGTAAATTATGTTTTGTATTCGGTGGTTGAGATGCGGGTTGTGTATCGTGTTGTTGGACGAATCACACCAGAAACATTTCTTCGTCTCTAAGTTTGAAACAATGCAGTAGCGCTCGCGGCCATCGAGACCGCATGTGGAAGACGCGAAGAGGCGCGATTCACGTCCAATGAGTAGGTTGCCGGTGGCCGGGTAGCAGGAACTGAGCTCGCAGGCGCGGTCCAGCAGGCGGGGGTCGGCGCGGAGGCGCTCGCGTTCCCGGCTGAACGCAGCGCGGCCCGAGGCGATAAGCACACACAAAATAAACAAAGCGCGCAGAGCCATGGCGTGGTCCGGGCTCTCCGCGCGCCGCTCACTGCACTGCTAGTAGCGCTAGCGAGCCGCCTCGGCCGCGCCACTCTCGCGCTGATTCACGTCCCCCGCCCGCGCGGCCCGACCCGCTGTCCTATGCACACAGCTCCGCATTTAGGAACAACATACATATTCTTGCAGCTTTATTTTATACCACTTTAAACTTTAGTCGATTATGCACATTTACATAATATATAAACTATTCAAATATTCTTGTAACGAATAAGAAAATCGAATGTCTAATGTCCATATATACTTGTTATAGTAGTTAATATACAGAGTATATCAAGACTGCTACCGAAAACGAAGCCGGGTGATAGTTTAAGCGACTTCAAACACAATGCAACAAAAAATGTTGTAAAAAAAGCGTAATTTTTTTTTTGTTATTGTTTTTCTACGGTCCAATTTCGGGGGTAAATACATTTTTTCCTAAAATAATAGTGTATACCCTTTTATTTATAAACACTCTAAGGTATAAAAGAGTTCAAATTATTATTTTAACAAAAACTATGGATTTACTACCCGAAAATGACGATATTTAAAAAAATATTAAAAATAATTGTCGCGTTTCTTTGTGATTTTTTTTGTTATATTGTGTTTGTAATCACTAAAACTACCACCCAGCTTCGTTTTCGGTAGCATTCTTGATATACCCAGTATAATAATAAACTGTTTACAAGTTTTGACCAAATAGTATTAGGTTGAAGGGAGTATTAAACACATTGGAATTAATTTGAAATACCTAAGAATATTGGTAATAGTAGTTGCGTGTAGAACAAGAATAAATATCTTTGTAAAACTGGTTATATGAAGTTTAGTCTGAGTCCGTCACGTTCTGAGGCGACGACCGCACCCGCCCGCGCTCCCCTTGCGCCGTTCTCCGAAACGGGCACTAAGCAACAAAAATATCACCGCGTTTCGGGATGCGCTTTTTGTTTTGGTTACTTCTATGACATCGCCGCCAAGCGGTAGTGCTTGTAAATACTTAACATTGATATTATGTAATGTGACTGCTGGTTTTACATTGATGCTAACGTAGAGTCGTGTCAATAAAATAGCTATAAAAGAATCGTTATAGATGTAGGAATCCGTAATTATACTTACTTAAATGATTATATTCAAGTTATAAATGAAATGTATTTAATTGTGATCACTTGGTAATTTTGATGAACAGTGACACAGTAGCTTGGTCAGAGCCGCCGGCCTTCCGCCCTACACATCCGCCATTGATAAAACATTCGCGATCTAAATGACTGAACAACCAACAACAGACAATTTGTATGTATATCATCCCAAAATTGTTATTCTGAATAATTCGATTATCTTGTGGCTCACATATATCAAATAATCCGGTTGTAATTTTAATAATTAATAGTTCTCGCATGATTTAAACTAAAATATGCGCACATCAATAGATGAGCCGTCCTCGACAAGGGATAAAAGAAACTACAACGTGTGAGGGACTCAGGGGTTTTGTTACGTGTCTAATGACGCGTAGAATTGCCTTTTATCTCTGTCTGCGGTAATACCTACGACAGCCTTCCCCAGTACTTGAGTTTAAAACTTGACTAACGTAGCTTTAGCGTGTTTTGCTTGAAATACAACATTAGCCAAAAAATGTCAATTTGAATCATTTGAATGTAGAGTATATATTACCAACAGTAAGACTATGCCAGGATTCAGGTTTAAGATTTTTTCTCCTTATAATTTTTTTCTTTCTTATTTTCAATTGGCAGTAAATGGGTGGTCTTTAATTATTTTGAACACATTGTAAGATCCTTCAGAAGTCATAAGACTTTAAGAACATTTATTGCCGTAATCTAAGTTTTTGTTGCTGCACTAACTAAACAGACAATATAGTGCGTATGCGTAACGCTCGACCTGTATACATTGTGTCAAAAATTAACACGTGCCGGAGCCTGTACAGTCATGCCGTCTGGTGAGAAATAGTATGCAGTACGATTCATCTAGGTACTGATGTTCGTTCAACCATAGTATATATACCAAACATTACTACATTTATGGTAGGAATGGATCTTTTATGTTAGCCTTGTGTTTAATGTGAACCGAATGTACTTTTTTATGTACAAGCCTAACACATCAAGGCACAATCAACCACTTGACATTGCATTTATGACTTCGATCTCATAACGCAGCGCCGACAGAAAATTGTCATGTTGATACAGAAACTTTTCATTCAGTGTGCTCGGAATTAAATTCACCATCGCTCCTTTCACAATCGATTTCACAACCAACTATTCTTAGGAGGAATACGCATATCAATGTCAAGGAAATTGTCACCTAACTACTTTCTTAATATTTGCTTGCTTGATTTAATTGTTCATTAATATAGATGAAAACTGAAATAATTGAGTGTCTTGAGATTTTTACAAGTTGTTCGGAGTACCATATAAATGGTCAGAGGCCCAGTCTAAGCAGATAACTCGCCACAGTTTCAACAGTTTTTTCGATAACCTTTTATTCAGAGTCGAGTTGATTAGGTAAACTATTTGAAAAAAAAATATTCTACGATAATATCATACCAACAATGTTATAAATGTGTTATTTGACAAGAAGCTAAGCGTGCCAATTTAAAATCAAGATTTATACAAATAGCTGCTTGTAGTTGAAAAGAAAGTTAAAAGCAACGTCACTTCATTGGGAGCACGTATGATAAATGAGAGAAACATTCTCATGGCATTATGTTAATAAAATTATCTTTAAGAATACTTTAAATATTTTAAGAGATAATTTAAAATTAGTTAAATTATTATTTGTTTAATAAATACAGATAACAAAGTAATTTTCTTAATTACTTTCCCATACGGCCCACTGCAGCCCGTACTCATTTGCTTGACTTTTCTTAAATCGCAACTAATTTTAACAAAGATACTTTCTGCTAAGAAGGGAAAAAAAGATACATTCTACTATTTGAATGATATAAACTTGTATTAAAAAAATAGTACTCTGATATAAAAAATGTGACAGAGACGCTGTGAATGAACGCTTTCGATGTGATAAAGGTTCATTCTCAAAAGGCGGCTACGATGTCAAAGTTCATAGCAGATAGACGATCAGGCTGACTCGAGTCGCCTCTATCACACTGATGATGGAGGTAAATAGTGCTCATTAAAGTTTGTGCCCCTGATTATAATATGTTATCCGTACTTATATCGTTAATATCCGTTTTACATATTTTAATATTAACTTTCTTGTTTTTTTCTGAGATGACGTACCACGTAATCTACAAAAAGCAATAATAACATCATATTATGTGTTGTCAAGGGAATGTTGATATCTTGTGAACTAATATACTGGTAATGAGGCTTCGGCGATTGTGTAATACTTTTTTTTTAAATTTTATTTAACTTTATATTCAAATATGTACATAGGCAGACTTAATGCCAGAGGCATTCTCTACCAGTCTACCTTGAGATGGTGCTGAGATTACAGAGGTAGGGTTACATATGTTTATTTGATTATTGATGTTGTTTTATTCCTATATAAATACATAATATATATAAACAAATATATGAATAAGTATATACTTACATACTATGAAAAACTATATGTTCAAATATACATAATTACTAAATTATATATACACATAAATAAATATATAACAATACATATGATGACACACTACTGTGATGATTCAGCCACTCTATCCAGCAACAAATCCCGAACCTTCTTTTTAAACACAAAACGGTTCATGGACGTCCTGATTTCGAGAGGGAGCGCATTCCAAAGAAGAATACTTATTTCAAAGCAACCTCTTATTCAACATTAAACTTCTAAGTTCTACGGAACACAAATTGGAGATAATAAAAGCTCGGAATCGTAATATAAATAAGCTATTTATATAGCAAAAAATATATTTGTGCCATCTAAAAGTTATATGAAGAAACAATATTGACACACAACTCAAGTAAGATTAAGAGCATGATATTTTGACTCTCACAAACTAAGGCTTATATATAACTATCAACAAATAATAGTTTTGATTGGACTATTCAATAAGCCACCAGTAGCAAAGGATTTCTAAAATTAACACATGACTGAATCTAATCTCAGAAGGAAGGACCATAAAGCTCGGTGCCATGCGGCGACGCAACAAGCCATGATGAACAATATAACATTAAGTTAACATTACTCAACAAAACTTAATAGGTACGTTTAAATTTCGACAAAAATATAATACAGTAGATATTGAAATATTGCAATGAGCGATTTTTGTCATTGTGGCCCTGCATTGGAGGCTGTGGAAAGTACTCAGTGGAGTGAGTAGTGTAGAGCAGAGATATAATCATTGATATAATTCGTTTTATAGATATGATATAAAAACCTACAAATGTAAAATTAATCCTATGATGGCGGCGAGAGTAGATGTGATATTAATAGGAAAGGAGAGTCGGTTCAGATAATGTTTGGTTATGGACATACTTGAGACTTGGTAAATAATAAAATATGATTTCATGGATCATACAATTATTGGTTAAGTTAATTTTTACTTTTAAAAGTTAAATCTTTTCTCCGAATTTGATATTCATTGTAGAATAAATTATAACGAGGCGACAGTAGTATATTTTAGTAATATTGTTAGGATAACTGAACAAAGATATCTCGTGCACTCAGTTAATTTTATGTGAAGCGTATTTTAATCTCAGGACAGTGACCTAGTGTTATCTCATTTTTATTCGTCTAATAATATACGACACTTTATGTGCTAGTCTTTTGTGTGTTCCATACTCAGGTTCCATATTATTTGACGGAATAATAAAGCTAAACGTTACGAATACCTAAATTTCAAAAAAATGTGTAATGATTTGACTTTTAATTTCATGCGCAATATTGAATAAACTATACATACATACAAACCAAAATTAAAAAAAAATATTTTCCGGCCCCTTAGCTTTTTTCACTCTTTTTACTAGAAATCAATGGAATATAACATATTAAATATAAATTAAAGTGATGTTGTCATTTCCAAACGGCAAATGTACTATAGACTAGTACATTTGATTGTACTATAGATTGAACTACTATAGATTGAAATACTATAGAATTGTACTATAGACTAGTACATGATGATTAGATATAGTTTATTTTATTTTCTAACCTTAATTATTGTATGCCAATGTGGCGGGTCATAGCTGTACGAAGCAGATACCAATGTAACACCTATGTATTTACCTATGTACCACAATAAAACATTTTTGAATTTTGAATTTTGAATTTTGACTGTGCATTACATATGTACATTACATTCGTGCACGAATATTACTTATACGCGAGTTCTATTTGCATAGCTTGCAAAATAATCATCAATGTGAAGTAAGCATCAAGTTACGTTCAAAGTAAATTACAATAGATAAGTAATATAATACTGCCTAAGTGTAGTATTCTGTGGCCTAAGCTCCAAGTAAGGGGAGTTGTTGTCCACGGTTGTCTGGAAGAGATCGCTCTTAGCGATAAGACCGCCGTTTTAAAACACTTTGTTTTCTCGATTAAAATATTTTTATTTTTATTCATGTAAAAATATTTTTTTTGTGGTGTTTTAAATAAAGAGTTTATTATTATTATTATTAAGGGGAATCCTTAACACATAGAGATATCTAAATTATTTAAATATATTGCATTAATTAAGAAAATAAAAGAAAATGTGTTTAAAGTTTTTAGCTTATAATAGGGGGCCATTACTTAATGCATAAGCCTGCGATACTGTACCCCAAGCAGGAACATTTTGAAGTATCGTATAGTAATAGTATCGTGACAACGATTACTATACTATAACTACTCCATGTCGGTAGCATGAATCGATTAACCATACTCTCGTGAACTCGATACTATTACGTTACGATAGTGACAGATAACCTAGGGTAATGAACGAATGTTATTGAATGATTCGTGCGGAATTGTCATTCACTACGTGGGTACATTAATTTATTATTATTATAAAATAACAAAAAAATATAAAACATGCATTAATGTCGCGTAGAAAGGTTACGGAAATAAATTAATAAGCAAATACATATTTCTTGCTTTTATTCCGCAATATACAAAAATGACTCCAATTATTTATGCGTTTAGATTTCCGAACGCAGCAATTTTTTTTTGATTAGTTGTCAAACAATTAATGCAAATTAATAACTCTCATATTATTTAAGTTATAGATAAAGATATGTACATATGTTTTATAAAATCCCTCTATATTTTTAAGGAGGAGAGCTTTATGAAAGTATTCTCTATATTTTTGCTCGTTAAGTTCCTCGGCAATTATTTTCACATATATTATGCTCACACTTCTCTGCCCTAAGAGCTTGCTCGACTATACATTGACTTATAAGCTTATAAGTATAACATAAAATGATTAAGTAGGTACGCAAAACGAAAATCAAAGTTCCATGTAAATATTTTATTTATAAGTTTTTTTACAGTTTTAGGTTAGGTATGTTTTTAACTACAATAAATTCCAGACTTTCTATATCCTCATACTTGTTCGCAAGATTCCCAAGTTCGTTGCTCCGATTCCAAACAGTCCATAGTCTAAGAAATAACCTTCATATTTGAGTTAGGTATCACAATAATTATAACTTCATATCACAGCATTGAATTTCATATAACTAGCGAAATACGGAGTAGATAATTACACACAATAACACTAAGGCATCGGGAAACACTAAGCATGACCGTAATTAACACATTTTTCCTTAATTCGATGTGTAAAAATACAAAAATATACTCTCGATAATGTTCTCACGGTAAAAATGTCGGTGACAAAACAATCGTATTTCTCGATAGTAAATCGGCGATACTATACGTCAAAAATTATTCCTGCTACCACTTTTCATACATTTGCATAGTAAAACTATCGTTATTACCATACTATAGTATCGTAAACGTTTCCTGTACCCCAAGCAGGAATATTTTGAAGTATCGTATAGTAATAGTATCGTGACAACGATTACTATACTATTACTACTCCATATCGGTAGCATGAAATGTTTAACCATACTCTCGTGAACTCGATACTATTACGTTACGATAGTGACAGATAACCTAAGGTAATGAACGAATATTATTGAATGATTCGTGCGGAATTGTCATTCACTACGTGGGTAAATTAATTAATTATTATTATAGAATAACAAAAAAATATAAAACATGCATTAATGTCGCGTAGAAAGGTTATGGAAATAAATTATTAAGCAAATACATATTTATTGCTTTTATTCCGCAATATAAAAAAATGACTCCAATTAATTTTGCATTTAGATTTCCGAACGTAGCAATTTTTTTTTGGTTAGTTGTCACACATTAGCGGTTTTGACTTATAATTTAATGCAAATTAATAACTCTCATATTATATAGGTTATAGATAAAGATACGCATATATGTTTTATAAAATCCCTCTACGTTTTTAAGAAGGAGAGCTTCATGAAAGTATTCTCTATATTTTTTCTCGTTAAGTTCCTCGGCAATTATTTTCACATATTAAATGCTCACACTTCTCTGCCCTAAGAGCTTGCTCGACTATACATTGAATATATGTATATATGCTTATGACATAAAATGATTAAGTAGGTACGCAAAACTAAAATCAAAGTTCCATGTAAATATTTTATTTATAAGTTTTTTACAGTTTTAGGTTAGGTATGTTTTTAACTACAATAAATTCTAGACTTTCAATATCCTTATACTTGTTCACAAGATTCCCAAGTTCTATTCTCCGATTCCAAACAGTCCACAGTCTAAGAAATAATCTTCATATTTGAGTTAGGTATCACAATAATTGTAACTTCATATCGAAGCATTGAATTTCATATTATTAGCGACATACGGAGTAGATAATTACACACAATAACACTATGGCATCGGGAGACACTAAGCATGACCGTAATTAACACATTTTTCCTTAATTCGATGTGTAGAAATGCAAAAACATACTCCCGATAATGTTCTCACGGTAAAAAATTCGGTGACAAAACAATCGTATTTCTCGATAGTAAATCGACGATACTATACGTCAAAAATTATTCCTGCTACCACTTTTCATACATTCAACTAGCGCTAGACTATACGATCACCATACTATAGTGTCGTAAACGATTCCCGCTGCCATAATTTAGTTCCAAATACGCTCACCATGGCGCTGTTCAAATTCCCATACAAAATTTTACTATTACGATTACTATACTATAGAGTCAAATGTTCCTGCTTGGGGCACTGCTGCCATAATTTAGTTCCAAATACGCTCACAATGGCGCTGTTCAAATTCCCATACAAAATTTTACTATTACGATTACTATACTATAGAGCCAAATGTTCCTGCTTGGGGCACTGTTAGTGACCGTAGTCAGAAAGCATTTTTTTTAAATGGATTATGTTGTTCGCAATGTGCTTTATGTATGCGTTGGGAAAGAGTCATTGGATACCATATTGGTCATTACGATTGTTTAAATCTATATCTAAGGCAATATCGTCCAGGATTTCAAATTTTAATAAGATAATATTTTTTTCACATTTCACATTTCTTTGAGAGAGGAACGTATGTGTTTCCACAATATCAACTTGCCGTGGGCTGTTAAGAGCCACTTATTATTTGAATGGCGTTCCAATATTCGGGCGTTATAGTTTACTATCCTGTGATTGAGATTTAAATATTTGAAATATGTGAGACAGTCACCTAAAAAAAGGTTCGAGACGAAAAAGGTTAAAGCGCAGCGCGGTAGAGCTAGAGGTAACTAGTGTAGTTTTAACTAAAATAGGATCGTTTCTATTTATTGAAGTATCGATTAACGGAAAACAATCATTTTCGGATACACAGGTAAGATTTTAGGACATAATGTGAAGTTTTTTTTTTTATGAAAAACGCTTCGCTATTTATTTTATTCTAAGGCAAAAACTAGAACTTTAGGAGCAGTAAGATTCTAAGGCATTGATAGTCGTCAACCCATACTGATTAAAATATTTCATTGGCTAATTGCTAAACATACATATACACATATGTAAAGCAGAGAGTAGAGGTGTCTTATGCAAAACAGACCGTCACGATCAACAAAACACAATGCACGCGGAATTGGCGTCGAGTTTTGTAATAAAAATAAGACCAAACGGGAACTAGTGGAACGGCATGTCAAAATAGTGCGCACATCTGCCGCGCACGTGTTCTCCGCACGACGCCGGCCGCCGCAAATCCTTTCCAACCAGCGCCATTGTTCACTCCACTCATTATGTAAGCTTAAAGCTTGTTTGACTGCTTCATTTTACCCATGCGATATGATCGGTTGTATTTTTTTTCGGTATCGATAATACACATTTAATCCATAATTAATTCAAATCATAATTATGATCAATTTGATGTAGCCACTTTAATAATTATTGTATAGTTTCATAGAGCTTTTATAACAGACTTTTGTATAATGATTTCTTTTGTTTACGCGAATGTTACTCATTGAAATAAAACTATTATTTACGGATTTTACCGCGGATTTGGTTTAATTTTTCATCGGGGCGGACTGTCCGAAAGGTCAAAAATGTAAAAATTAAACCAAATCCGCGATAAAATCCGTAAATAATAGTTTTATTTCAAGACCTTTATATGATACAATATAAATACATTTAAACTCATCAGAAATTGCATATTGCTCTACTGTCTCTGAAGCAGCTCTATCTTGTACATTTATAGCAATGTGGCTCTTGTAAGTGTAGTGTAGTCCAATAAACAAATATGCTGCTTAGTCCAAACCCTATATAATTATGCTGGTTAAACATGGAACTAGATGAATGCATGACATCATAAAGTTTCAAGGAAAAATTACGTATGTGACCTGCGCTGGTTTGGGATAAATGCTGTATTAGAAAAGATGTGTATGTCCAGCAGTGGATAGATGTGGACTGATAATTTATGATTGATGAAACTTTGAACTCCACTCTTAGTTAGTCCTCGTGGCAGGTGATACTTGCCTTGCGTCCTTTATGTCCTGGTCTGTGATAATCTCACCGATATTACGCGAAGGAGCTTAAGTATTAGCTAAGTTATAACAATGATTGTCATGGTTATAAACACGTAATACGTATTTCACGTTTCATCGGTTATCTCCAAAGTTATGTTTCATCCGAGCATGGCTATCTGCAAACACCCTCGATCTTGCTTCTTCACTTAAAAACTTGCTCGAAGTTTAACATTTAACATGTTTAGTGTGCGTTGGAACTTACCGAGAGAATCTTGGGCCCTACTATATAAATCCGAAACGAAGTTCGAAACTTCGGACGATCGAAGTTTATATACGATACGAATGTATCTACTTTGTAAAAGTTCGAATTTGTATAACGTACAACGTAACCATAAGTTTATGGTTACGACCATAAGTAAAAACGACCATAAGTATATGTAGGTGCATTCGTATCGTATATAAACTTCGATCATCCGAAGTTTCGAACTTCGTTTCGTTGAATATAGTAGGGCCCCTTGTTCGAATCGAACATTTTGGTTGGGTTCGAGCATTTGTGTTATGACTTGCACGAACGTGCATCGTTCGTAGTTGGTCGAAATC
Source organism: Hyles euphorbiae (assembly GCA_023078785.2). Classification (NCBI taxonomy): domain Eukaryota; kingdom Metazoa; phylum Arthropoda; class Insecta; order Lepidoptera; family Sphingidae; genus Hyles; species Hyles euphorbiae. The sequence goes on along the minus strand of CM041041.1, from coordinate 7,608,644 downwards.
GAGCAAGTTTAAAGAGCATGTACGTACGTGTGTACCCAGCATAAGTGATGCTAGATGAGGGGGTGTACAGGGGGTTACTCTATAAAAACGACATGAACTTCGAATGTTTGGATGTTCGGCATCCCGAGTAAGATATAATAATCTATATATTAATACGTGATGCAAAAACTTTGGATCCCTTTTTACGAAAATTGCGCGGACGCAGGAGCATAAAATTTGGCACACTTATAGTTTATGTGTAGGAGAAGTGGAGAATGCTAATATTTTTCAATAATAATGCTTATAAAGTACATTAAATCAAAAAATAAAACATTACACACACTGCCATGCATTTCACACACACATCCATACACAAGTATACATACTCTGGTGTCAAATTGTTTCTTTTCTTTTTCATTTTGTTCTTCTGACATAGACATATCAAAAAAAAGGTTTTATTTGCCTAATGAGGTAATAATATTAATATTCAAAGAGAATATTAATTGTAAATGAGGCAATAATATTAATATTAAGCCTAATATTAAATGTAATATAAAACAAGATTTTAATAATAATGCATAAAAAGTACATTAAATCAATAAATAAACCAGCATGCATTTGACACACGCATACACAAGTATTTGTACACGTATACATACTCCTTGGTCAAATTGTTTCTTTGGTTTATTATAGACATCGTTGAATGTCAATCAGAAAAAAATTGTTTACTGTGGTTTTGTTGAATGTCAAACAGAAAAGATTTATTTAACGAATACTACGTGAAATGCTGAGCGCTTATACAAATTGTGTAGCAGTAAGATACATTCAAATGTACACGGACTATCATTATATGCTAAAGAAAGTTCTGTAGCAGCAATCTGCAATAACAACATTCAGGTACAAAAAATGTGCACGAATTATCAGAATAACAACATCATCATACAGGTAAAAACTTTTTCTCTTCTTGATTTGGTCGAATTTCGATCACTAGGCGACCACTAGTATATTTTAAAAATCAATACTATACTCTATTATTGTTATCGTTTTCTCCGAACTTAGTCTATGGTTGCGACGTACAATAGAGGAAACCAACAAGTTGAGGAGCAGAAATTGTAACGCAATTTGGTTAATGAATGTACGTTTTTTTTTCTATTATTATGTAGGCACATTAGTGAAGTTTCACGTACGATGTCTGAACATTCTATGTTCGTATAGTTTTTATAGTAACCCCCCAGTGTAGAGTGCCATGTAAGTGCATATGACATGCGTGGTACTGGTGGTGTGTCTGACCTGCGCTGCGCGTGGTGCGTGGCTCGCAGCGCGGCGCGCGCGGTGCGCAGGCGCGACTCCCACGCCGCGCACGCGTCCGCGCCGCCACCAGCACCACCACCCAGCGACGACACCACCCACTGCTGCTCCGACACCTACACACAACACTACCCTTACTCCACTATTCTTTCTCGTTGACACGACGCTGACGGGACGGTGACGACTCGTTGTAATGTTTGAATTCATTAAACACACCACATAGAGCCGTTCCGCCCGGCACTTGGCGGAACTTTTAAAGATCAGTTTGATAATTGTTTATGAAACAAACAAAAAATAATAATTCAATCATTTGTAATCGCAATTTCTCAATTTCTTTCTTCTTAATTAAATTATTTACAGGTTAACGGTCACACAATAGCTACAGTCCCAAGGTGTTTAACTTTAGAGTCTAGCTCACAGCTGTAGTGGTGGATGAAGGAAATATAAAAAAAATGTGACTGTAAATAAATAAATAAATTAATATGATGACACAATTATTACTTTACTTTATATTACTTTATATGGACGAGGCAATTTAATATGCATTTATTTACATCGACATTCCCCTATAGGTGTTTGGTAGAGAATTCTTGTCCTTAAACACTAAGCTGTATTTATAATTACGGTCCGATCTTTCTATAAAAATATATCAATATTTCATTTTTATAAATGGTTACAGATGAGCCTGTTCATTAGCTTAACGATAAAATGAAAGCCTAACGATAATAGAACGTCCTCTTCAAACACTTGAGGCGAAGACTGAGACGATCGGACGAGGTGTAAACTTTACAGTTGACAGTTCTTTCAACGAACCTAAGACCATTTTCAACAAACTCATTAAGTTATGAGTATCTATAACACATCTCCTTGTCGTATTCTGTACAGTTTTTAAATATTTTAGTGCAGATAACTGAATGTTTTTTTGTGTTTAAAATTAAGCTCTACCATCATATTTTACTTTTTTGTTCAAACTTAACATTACTATTTTGACGTGTAACAAAGCTTTACATACTTTAGTGAGAATATCTTTGAAGTCCTTGACAATAGGCGTCTGTCGCTTGGACTTGTCGTTGTAGTAGACAATGGTGAGGCGCGCGCCCGCGAACCAAATCTCAAGTTCGTTGAGAGCGCTCCGTATGGCCGACTCGTTAGATGCCACTGTACATATTTTCTGTAACAACATTGAAAATATACCATTACCTACGACCATATTTGGATTGTTTTAAAAATGTGTATATAGGTATCACATAAAGCTATTGACAAACGGGTTTTCTGTTTATATTGATTAAATTAAATCCATGCAATTACGTCATAATTTAGAAATGTAGACTAGTCCGTCGACATCCTAATTTAGTTTTTTTATGTTATTCAATTCCGTTAATTTTGATATTCGAACAAAGATATTGTCTAATATAGCTCTTCTTCCTTTGGACTATTTACGCAGAAATCCATATGCATAAACTCATACCTTTTCCCCAGAAGGGGTGGGCTGATTTCCTACAAATGTATCGGGTTCAAATTTCTGACTCCAGGATGCTTAGAATGAATAGAAAAATCCAATGTCATTTTGCCCGACCTGGGATTCGAACCCAAAATCTCAAATTTGCAATCATACCGTAGTAAAATTACGCAATCTGGGCAGTCAACTATTCATTGATAAAAAAATATTACGAACTTCATTATTTCAAAACCGTATTTGAAATGTACTGAATTGATACATTAAACTAAAGTTACGAGTATGTATGAATCACAAGAACATTCCTAGGCTATCAATCATTAATTACTGTTTGAAGTCTGCTTTCATACCTGTAGCTCTTTGATGTATTTCTTAATGTTGTGCGCTACATTGAGGAAGTCTATCAACTGCAGCGTGTCTGGTGATTTGTATTCCATCTCTAGGAGACTGAACACCTCGCGCCAGTTGCGCTCCGAGAAATCGCTGCCTCGGAGATATTTCAGCAGCGGCGTCAGATCCTGTACCGGTATGAAGATACAAAGATTTCTAAATCATTACTTACTACACTTACTGTATCAAAAAAATATGATTAAAGTTTCCAATTACATGTGGCATCCTATTTTTAACAGTTTGTTTGGAAGATTGTGATTGTTAGTCCAACTTTCAATATATTGGTAATTAGGTGTTCCTAGTTTTTGAAAGGCAACAAAAATTATAATTTAGTCATGTAAAGCCTTTTCCCCTCATCGCACCACGATGCTTTTTTACAATATGCGTAGGTATCGCACTAGATTATTATTACATTTCAGATCTCATGGATATACAAAAATATACATCTTATATTATGTTCTAATTATTTATTTTAGGTACACATCACCAAAAAATAGAAGCAATAATTATTGTAACTTCTTCAAGATGTGTTACCGGGCGTTGCAAAACATCTGTCAGAATGACATCATTGGATTACACAAACTATTGCAAGCTTTCCGTCGCGTCGTAATGATTATGATCACATACGTAAATATTTATCGTGATAAATATAGCTAATGAATGAACAAAAACGAATTACGTAATTATTTTAAAAAAAGCCTCTATAAATATGGTTGTTTTTAGAATTTGAATGTACTTTTATGCCAATAAGCTTTATAAACATACTTAAATGTAATGGCATTTTGAATTCCTTATAAGCCTGAACTTTTCAGTCCAACAACTGACCCGATAAAAACATTATTCAATATGGAGATGGTAATATGAATACGTTTTTATTACAGTACGTATTCCGCTTACCGCTAGGTTTGTTGCAGTTACTATACGATCGAAGTTTTCTTTTTAACATTTTGTTGTTGCTATGGCGTATTGAGCATGCAAATACTAAGCAATGCTTCGCATTCCATTGCGTTTGCCATTTTACATAAGATGTTAAGTCTCAATATGTCCAGTAATTACTCTTGCTCCAATGTCATTCAAACCGGAACACAACGGTGCATTTAGACTGCTGATAGTCGGAAGAAATAGACGTTGCAGTGGTGCCCACACGAAAAGAGGGACCTACCACGAGCAAAATATTTAGGTTATAATACTAGTACTTACAGAGTATTTGTCGAGTTCTTGTTGTATTACCAGAGTGACAGAGGTATACGGCTCCAAAAGCCCCTTCCATTTGGACGTGAACTCTTCCAGCAAGTGAAGTTTCTTTTGGAATACTAACCAGTCTTGTTTGGCCAACATTTCGAATTCTACAAATAAAATCACGTCTTAATAAATACATTATTATACACCTGATAGGCACATACAAGTCCTGACCCCAACTTAAGATTGAATCTTGTGTCGTGGCTATCAGGAACTACGAGAGACTTTTCAGTCCCACAATTAGCCAAATTCGAAACAAATACTTGTGGCTCACACAAATACTAGTGTCGATGCGGGAATCGAACCCGCGACCTCTCCTTCACAACCGGCGTATAACCAACAGCATCGCGGAAACTGTCGTTGGTTGGTTGTTCTATATTAATTGCCTGATTGGTCTAGATACAGCGTGTATGAGCTGGGAAGCATTGGGTCCTAGTATTGTCCAGTTCCTAGTACCTGGGAAGCGTTGGCAAATTCCGTTATGCATGAGTCTTTCAGTTTAAAAAATCTTACATTTACGACACGGGACTGGAATTCGAAATTTAAAACATTATGGCAATAACCAAATGTCCCATCATAATTGTTAAATATTACGAAAATAAGTTCCCCGAACCGTCAACCTCTGCACTATACCTGTGTGACATAGGTGTATATTAAGTATAATTTTATATTATTGAAGTAGAGCAAGAAATTCTTGAGAACAATACACTTTGATGGCCATTATTCGAACGCACGCATAACCTCTACCTACTCCTACGTCATGACTCTACCAGAAATTGTATTGATAATTTTTCCGTAACTCATTATATTCTAATCCTAATTAGTTACCTTCATCGTATTCTTTAAATACGCTCCAAAGATCGAGGCTTTCCTTCATTAGTTTTTCACCTTGTTGCCACATTTCTGGAACCTCTATCTTCATGTTGAATTTTTCACATTCTTGTCTGCAATTAAATTTAGAATTTTTTTCTTCATAGCAGTTTCATAGTAAAATTTTAATATTAATATTTTTAAATTATTTGTTTTATCTTTACAAAACGTTACACTGACGACTATATTATAAAACCAATCATATTAAAATAAAACGAGCTACAACCAGCTCTATCATATTTAAAAATCTGTTATGGCCGAGTAAATTGATCACAGTCTCACAGCAGTTGGTTCTTGTTCTCCTGGTACTCTGTCCACTGTTGTGCTGCGTGCATGATATCCCTGCAGTTGTCCCGCAGCTGCGTGTAGGCACCGCGCGCCTCGGCCGCCCGCGCCGCGCCCAGCGCCCAGCGCGACACCCACGCCTCCACCACCGCGCACAGCTTCTCCCACTCACCACTCAAACTTGACTTCACCAACTCTGCCTGGGTTGACACATTACCGTGCATTGATTACACAACAACGGTCAATGTTAAAAACATTACAATTGAATATCTCCAAATTTTATGGATAGGTCCTAATTAGGAAGAGAACCTGGTGATCTGCACCATAGGTGAGTAACCTACAGAAGACACTAGCTTCTCACAAAATATGTACTTACTTGAAAATAGTTTTAAGACAACTTATGTACCAATGGTTTTGTGAGGAGAAAATAAATAAAGTTTATTATTATTACTATTCTATGCGCTTGTGCATGTACCAACTAGCTCCGGATAAGGTTATTCAGTTGGAATTACCGAGACATTTTATTTTATTGCATAGGACCGGTAAATGAGCAAGCAGGTCAATTGATGGTAAATTATCACAGCATCTAAAATGCTTGGAATACAGATGTGTTGCCGGCCTGTCAAATTCGAAGGACAGCAGGAGGAAAAAGAATGGGAAGAAGAAATTGGTATAGAACATTCGAAAATCTCATTCACAAAACCAAACGCGATAGTGAATCTGTCGCTTCGAATTGATATCCTGGGAGATAGCGGTACCGCCCTGGTCGAACGTGCTCATTCATGGTGACAATAGTGTCACTCTACCAATTTGCAAAATATCGGTACATGGACGGTATACCGCTCTTTTTAAACTCATTTTTTGTTTTGTTTTCTTCTGACCAGATGGTCACCAAGAAGCATTCAAACCATTAACGGTTGCTGTACTAGAGGCCTCTGTCAGAGCTTGAAGGATATTTCTTTATCTCATAAAAATATTTAGATAGAAATAGATATTATTTCCGATCTTTAAGCATTAATATACGTATTTGAGTCATTAAATTTATAAAATAATAATTGCCACAGGCCAGCAAAGAACTGGGATTGTTAACGGACACATATTTATTGGGACTAATCTAGCTGCTATTCTGTCTTTGAATGAAGGTTTCATTGTCATGCCTTTGCAAGTATTATAGAAAAGAGAGTGCAGGTATAGATCGATGCAGGTATATTTCAAAAAACTTATAAAACCCGATTAATAAACTGTAATTTTTTCCTAATTTTTCTATCAGACAAAAGTTTACATGTGATACTTAAAATTGACTAAAGCATGGCTCTACTCCATATATTCTTCTAAAAAAGTGCCACCTCGCAAAATAACAACGAAATTAGCCAAATTACCAAGAATAATAAGCGTGATAATTGTTTTCATTCAAACTTTACTCCAGAAACGGTTGTGTTATTTTTAGTAGCGCGTTGTATAGTGCGTACTATCTCCGGCACTGTGAAATAGGGTGATAGAGATAATGGCGGTTCATGCGTCATAAATAAGCGCTTGTAATGTAATCTAATAGCATAATTTTATTGTTATAGACAGTAATATTCCTCAGTTTAAAGAAAATCTGTCGTGTTGGAATAAATAGTAAACCTTTTTGCATAATAAGCTCACCATCAATATTGTATTCTTGCAATGCAACAGATGCAAAAAATGACAATTAAGTCGTTATTTTGGTATCAAATAATATACTCTAATATAACCAACTTGGACTTAGATTTAAAATAGTTTACATCGTGTATGAAGACGGTGGATCATCTATTATTACCCATACTCTACAATTTTAATAAATAACAATGTTATTATCAAGTGGTGTGCAAGTTATTAACTTATTAGTGAGCCATTCATTGTGCATAGTTAGCAAGTCCCGTCGTTTGAGCGGCTAGTGTGCACTCGACTACCTGATGTTGGAACATTTGTTGCTGCGTGAGCATGAGTTCTTTAGTTTTTTGCCAATCCTTTATTGTTCTGTCAACGGACGTGTCGCCGCCCCATGTTCGCAACAGGTGGCCTTTTTTCTTCAATTCTTCCACTAATTTCTCCATCTGTTATAAGTTTGAAATATATTACGTTGAGTAATGTCAGTTCTTATTTTATTGTTTTAGTAATAATACAATTTGAAATATAAAAATTAGATAAATGATAATGCTCTGTATTGCAATATAGTATTCTAAAAACAATACAAAGCATATTGTTTTTGGAATCCTTTATGGTATAACGAATTTCATAATTACGATTTACACAAAAATAATATTTTTTTGATATTTTTAATAGTACATAAGACCTCCATTACCGATGGACCAATCAATCGAACTCTTAATTTTAGAGGGGGTCATTGCAATTTGGCGGATGTTAAGGGCTAGATGATTCCATATTTGTTCCACTACCTGAGGACAAGTGAATTTGAAAACAGCCTCTCATAACTTATACCTCTGGCAGTTTTTCCTGCAGCGCAAGTTGTTTAGCACTTATATCGGCCAACTCGTTGGCGTTCTTGGGCATGTGTTTGTTGTCGAGCATGAGGCTGGCGCTGGCGATGAAGGCGTCGAGCGCGGCCGCGTCGCCCCGGCAGCTCGCCTGCAGCGACGACATCAGGCACGCCCACAGCGACCGCGTCTGAGCCTCGAACTCGCGACGCAGCGTGGCAGTGCCTATCGATATCCATTCCACTTTCTCATCTTCACTGTAATGATTAAATAATAAATTGTTGTGATAAAACGCTTTTGACCGTCATAAGTTAAGTGCACTAACATGACACTTACATATTTTAATCTTTTCTTTTTTAATTTTATCGTCCACCAAGTACATATTTTAATAGACTATAATGTGTTCCACTGCTAAGCTAAGGCCTTCCGTTTGTTACTCCACTTAACCCTATTTTAGGCGAACTCTTGCTATTTTGGCTCGAATGCCATATCAAAAATCGTGGTTACCGTTTACTTCTCTGACTAGACGAATTTAGTAACATTGTTTGTGAGGTTGACTATAGGGGGAGTGGTATAGATAAAGTAAACGATGCTCACAATGTCATCTTGGCGACGGCCTGTCCGTACGCCTTGCATGCCTTGAAGTTGTTCTCCCAGTGCGCGTGGTGCGTGAGGTGTTCCGTGCAGAGCGCGTGCAGGTCGGGCACGCAGGCCAGCGCGGCGCGCACGCTCCACGCGGCCCGCGCGCGCGCCACGCCCGCCAGCGCCGCCTCCACCGCGCGCACCGCGCTGTTGCCCACCCAGCTGTGTCTGCATACAAACACCAACACCAACATCAACACTAAGGCTGATTTTAGAGTCACGTGACCGCGCTCTGACCGTTAGCGGTGACGGTTGAAATGCATGAGCTTCTAAGGAGCGTTTTAGAACAACGCGTAGTTGTCACCGCTGACCCCTGACCTTAAACTACGTGCTGAACTGTCAGTGCCGACAGTTAGCGTGCTATCAGCGTGACTCTAAAATCAGCCTAACACTAACACCATGCTCACTTGCTGTCTTAAAACACCTTATCACATATCCATGCCTACTGCCATACAGAGCCTCAACTTCGTGGCGGAAATTATATCGATTTCTATCAAGAGTTCCTTGATCGCATATTTATGGTGCATCATTGCATTGTGGGGCAGTTAGGAGCCATTACGAGGCATAATTTTTTTAGCCTATACAGTGGCGTAACAATAGGGTGGCATAGTGCGCAAAATGCCACGGGCCCCCGGCCTTAGGGGCCCCCGACGGCCCAGCTGGGCCCCTCAGGCCCAAGAGACCGTAAGCAGAGAAAGAACCTAATTAATTTATTACCAAAAAAATTGATAAGCAAAAACTATTTTCTTAATTGTTATAAAAGATACCAAGGTTTTTATTGTGATACAACAAAATAATAATGGTTCTAAAGATTTACGCGAATTTTACTCATTGAAATAAAACTATTTTGTACAGATTATAGCGCAGATTTGGTTTAAAAAAGAATAAAACTTCAATATTAGGCTTCTGAAGGGCCCCATCACCATTGCTGCGTTTAGGCTTCGGCCACCTAGTACCGAGTAAACCTAGATATTACGATGACTGATTGGTCTCGTTGTGGAGTTTCTTTTATGGCCTGCAGGCATACAAGCATACAGCCTGCCTGACGGTCAGCGGTCACCGCTGCTCGTAGATTTTCGCAAATCCAGGGATTCAGCAAAATTAGGTCGCTTCCTACCGTAAGGAGAGCACTCACATAGATAGGTTATAGCGCCCAGGGAATTCCAAAGCAGGGAGAAATTCCAGAGCTTGCACGTGCATGGTAGAAAAGATCACTGAAAACGTATGTACTTTCCGGGAACGGGTAGTTTCCAGGTAGTAAGAATGAATTCTACTGCGGGGACGGGAAGTGTGATGGGAGAATAGCGATAGTGGTACCATCTTCCTCAGAACACTTTCCGTGGAACAATTGATAGATTACACAGAGAGACCAAAAGTCTCACTGCAATCCTAACGGCTCCACATTATCCGTGAGATCGGGATTATCGATGATTGGAAGAGCTCGGCGCTGTAATGAGTCAAATGGGTGGAGCTGGTGTTTTGGGGGCTGCTACCCAGAGGTGAGAGCAGAACTCAACGTCGTGCCGGATCATCGCATTTGTAGAGCAATAATCAATGATCCGACGAAAAGTACCGCTTGGCTCTGTTGAGAATTCTTAACTTTTTGCTGGCCAATTTGCCCTTGCCTTCCAGATGACACCTAAACTGCAATTTTATCAATAATTCGGGGCAATGAATACTCTCGGATGCTTAGAGAGAGTGTCTCCATGACAAAAGGGGTCTTCTTGGTTGTAAACAAGCAAACTTATATCTTCGTGGGGTTAAATTGTGCTATGCTCAATTTACCCCATTGAGAGCCTGCCCCTGAGAGAGGTCTCGACTTTCGACAAAACTTGAGACCATCTTTCCTTAACGGATCCCCGATAGAGATTCTGAAGTCAGATGTATCTTACCTCACTTGCACTAGCATCTGCATAACAATGCAAGCTGGTGATATGGACATCTCATTGATATGCAGGATAAACAGGTTCAGCGAAAGCATCGAGCCTTATGGAACACCAGAATTAATGGTCTTGGTCTCGATGCAAAAGCCGTCCAATAGGACTTTTATGCTGCGATCGTCCAGAAAGCTGGCGATGTACTTTCAGAGTTCCTCAGGTACCAGGCAGGTAGCTTCCCCAAAACGACGCCATGCCACACTCGGTGACCGTTCCAAGGCCTAGCGTAATCGCCTCACCCCCACTGTCTACCTCCACCTGATGGTGGGTGAGATAAACGAGAAGATCACCACGAACGACCCTCAGTTGATGATCCTCAAGATACTTCAAGAGCTGCATATTTATAACTCGCTCCAAGACCTTGGAAAGTCAGCATGTGACAGCAATCGGCCTGCGATTCGAAAGATCCGACCGGTCTCCCTTCTTGGGGATTGGATGAACATGGGCGATATCCCATGAAGCCGGTTCTAGGTTTTTTAATAGGAAAGACGCGTGAGTACGGGGGTTATCTCAGGGGCAGACATCTTAAGAACCACTGCAGGGACACATTCCGATCCACTCAACTAGAATATGTGCAGTACCGCCCGAAATGCGGAGTTCAGGATTTATTCGGTATTATTATTATTATTTATTATTTAATCCTTTATTGCACAAAATAAAAATACAGTAAAGAAACAACACAATAATAATAGTACAAGAGGCGGCCTTATCACACTAGGTAATTTCTTCCAGGCAACCTTTGGATGGATATTGAAAATAGGAAAAATGAGCGGGCAGTCTAAGGTATATAAAATAGTAATATATATAATATATACATACATATATACAAATACATACCAACAAGATATATTAAAATACAGTAATACCCCGACTTACGCTACCTCGACTTACGCGAATTCGGAGTTACGCGATTTAATTTTCTCGTCTATTTTAACGTTTTTAAACCTTCTACATCAAAATAACTTCAGATTGTGTTTATACATTTTATTAATATAGTTTGTCATATTATCTAGAATTAAATTAAAATTTATTTCCTAAATTATTGTTTTATATTTCCTAAATTATAGTCTCCGGTCCCAATTAAACATACTTTGTATGACTTTATAAGTATATGCAAAATTGTACCCCGACTTACGCGAATTCGACTTACGCGGATAGCGCTCGGTCCCACCTATCGCGTAAGTCCGGGGTATTACTGTACACATACATACAATTTACCATATACATAAATATATACCTATCCTAACATTTACTAAAGAGGCGAATGGAGAAGATATTCCTCAGCTATGCTCCAGTTGAGAAAGGAAATGGTCTTTAATCATTTTTTTAAAAGACGACAGTGTTCGTGCCCGTCTTATTTCGGCTGGAAGTGAGTTCCACAGTCGGACAGCTTGGACTGCAAATGATTTGTCCATGAAAACTGTGGAGTGCATGGGCATTTTCAGTTTCAGGTTCTCCGACGACCTCAAGGATCTTGAATGTGAGTCGTGGAGAAAAATGAATCGATCTTTCAGATAACGTGGCGTGAGAGGATTGAACATTATATTGTATAAGAGTGAAAGAATATGAGTATTCCGACGAAACCGGATGGGTAACCACTTGAGCTTAGTACGAAATTCAGAAACATGGTCATATTTGCGAAGGCCAAATATGAATCTTATGCAAAAATTCTGGAGACGCTCAAGCTTATTAAGTTGGTCCTCGGTGAGATCTAGATAGCTGACATCGGCATAATCAAGGATGGGGAGAAGGAGAGTTTGCGCAAGTGAAATTTTCGTGGTAATGGGCAGAAGATTGCTTAACCTTCGCAAGGACTTTGCCGAGGCAAACAGCTTTCTACTAAGTTCTCGAAGCTGCGGGCCCCAAGTGAAGGATCTATCAATGATTAAACCTAGATTCTTAACTGTGTCGCTAAATGGGATAGAGATGCCATTACAGTAGACGGATGGTAATTGGTATGTTAGTATATTAGGTATGTTATGGTATGTTAGGTATGTTAGCGCAGATTTTTGTTAGGGACCCGCCTCGGCCGCAATTCAACGGTAGGTCAGTGACACTAATATATTCCTATTGGTCTTCTCCGGGGTACCGGAAAATAATCTTAACAGTTTTCGTCTCTATACAAAAAGGGGGGCCCCCATCCGATGATTTTGCCACGGGCCCCGGATGGTGTAGTTACGCCACTGAGCCTATATGATTTAGATCTGTCACTGTAAAAACAGTCCTACCGGCTAAACAAATGACATTGCCAAAATCATATAATTTAAAAAAATATTCTGTGTTTTATCTTAAGACATTAAAGTTCTAATGACCCAAAGCTGGAAATGAAAGAAACACTTACAACAAGGCAAAATATACGTAAAAATATAATAGTTAAAAAAAAACTAAAATACACGCTTTAATAAGATATACAACTAAAAAAGTAAAAATAATTGATACTGAATTTAAGATAAGAAAATGGAGTAAAATACATATATTTTATTGTTACAAAGCGTGGGGTGCAGGAGGATAAGTAATTGTTGTAAACACCCCACGCTTTGTAACAATAAAATATATGTATTTTACTCCATTTTCTTATCTTAAATTCAGTATCAATTATTTTTACTTTTTTAGTTGTATATCTTATTAAAGCGTGTATTTTAGTTTTTTTTAACTATTATATAATTGTTTTGACTAAAAACATCCATCTACGGCTGTATTTCCAATCAATAACGCCATCTGTTGGTCAGTAGTAACATTTGACACTTGAAGAATACAATGTTAACGCCATCTAGCGATGAATAGTGCAAACATGCATTATTGACGTGATCACGCCATCTATTAGTCAGTAGCAAATTATGTTCATCTATACGCCACCTAGTGGTCAGTAGCAATGGTCATCAATTATAAGAATAATTAATCCTGGCGAATCTAATCAGGATAATTATAGAGGCACAAAGTTATCTGACCCGGTGAGAGAGTCGCTGTAATCGAATTTGGTGTTGCCATTAAAAATAGATATAGCAATAAAGTGGGTAAAGTAAGATTTTTCAATCCGATCAATAGTGTCGGGAAAATGAGTGGACCAGTTTCATATGCATGTTTTTTTCCTTCACAAGATTTCTAGCCAATCGCTCCCCCTTAAAGAAGTCAAAACCCTTAAAAAGTTATCTGTATCAGCCCATACACGTCCCACTGGAGGGTACGGGCCTCCTCTGTAATCGAGAGTACGATTGAGGGTAGTTAGGCCATATCACAGGCTATATAGTCCGCCGCGCTGGCCTAATGCGGGTTGGTGGACTTACACAAGTACCATAGAAATTCTTATAAATCGCTTCGGTATGCAGGTTTCTTCACGATGTTTTCCTTCACCGTTTTTGTGTGTTTATTGACTATCAATACACGCATGACTACGAAAAGTTAGAGGGGTATTCTGAGATTCGAACCCGCAGCCACCGTGAAATGTGGTTGTGGTCATTGGTGGTCCATTTACCAACAGGCCACCACGCACGTAACGATGAATTTTAGTTTAGGATATGAACTAACATCTATTGTACTAGTACGTACAAAGTTCTGTTTTCGTGGAATTTATTTTGAAAAGCTGACAACACAAACTTGTGGCGGCAGCTACACGATGATACAATTTTTCGAAGGGTATTATTGGTATCTGAAGCCGATTTTCTTCCTACGTAAAATTTAATACTTGAAGTTTAACATTCCTAGCATCACTTTTTAAAGTTTTAGGCAATTTTCACTAGTTTTAAATAATGCAGGAAAAATAAATACATGGAGTAAACAACTAATGACCAATATGACAGCGACTGGCAGATAGACTGACATTCTAAATGACGTATTTGTTTCCACTTTTGGCCACCGGGCCAGGTATCTTTGTGGCTCTATATATATTTTAATCGAATTATTGTATTGTCATCGGTCTTTGACAGGTGTGCAAAATTTGAATGAAATCTGTCCGTTTAAAGTGGGTCAAAATCGCGCCCAAAGAAGTCGGTTACAAACAAACATACAAACATACAAGTGAAGCTAATATAAAGCGTGTAATAAACTGATGAACGACAATAATTAGCATACAGTAAGGAGACACAATACTAACTTGTCAACAATAGCAGCGAATATGCTTTGGCTTTGCGCGATGTTGTTCTGTAGTCCCACGAACTGCGCGGGCAGCGCGACGAGGCGGCGCAGCTGGCTGTAGTGCTGCACGCGCAGCTCCTCCAGCGGCGGCTGCACCTGCACCGCGTGCCCGCTGCAGGGACAACAATATTAAATATTTATTAAACCTACAATATTTCATTCATTTTTTATATCCAGTTCCTTTTTCACTACCACACAAATTCAACTAGTTGCCAAGGTTGTCCTTCGCTAGAGAAGAACAGGCAAGAAAATCTAGCGTTGCTCTTTTCAAAACAAATTTACAATACTGGCGTAGCTTAGTTGAACACTTGAATTCAGAGCAGGTCATTTAATAATTTATGATCATAATGGATTCATCGTCATCATCATCATCACAGAAAGTCCACGGCTGAAACTAGGCCACTCCCAAGGATCTCCACAATGATCTGTTGGAAGCGGCCTGCATCCAGCGACTTCTTGCAAATTTTAAAACTTTCCTTTAACGTTTTCCTCAAATTTGATTAATAACAATTATTCTTTATTATATACACAAAACCAGAACTGTTGCTTATGGCGTGCTAACTATTACTATCGAGATATTCCCTTCGTTGTGATACAAGCAAATACGCTTGCCTTTATAACTTTTAATAACATTATCGGTAGGCGCGATAACACAAAATATTGCATTGCTTTGTGATTTATTTGTTCATTAGACAAAATTGGAGTTACCGTTTCGCAATTACTGATTTTTACTTAGGTATTATAAAACGCTTAATATACTCACCGCAGCACCAAATCGACTCTTACATGTGGAAAATGCTTATGTAGAGACAGCAAGGTCTTTATGTACTGGCATTCCAAAGCCTTATACAACTGCCAGTCCCAATGTAGCCTCCAGGGATCAGTATTTTTGTAGCCATTCGATTCCACCTTGAACCACAAGTAGATACATAAATTAGAAGACGAAAAGACTTCCTGCATTGTAAATATTTTTTACGTCAACAATTGCAATAGTATCTACAGAAGTCTCTTGCACCTTATCAGATTAACATTGTATTTTTTGAACAAGCAGGTCACCTTGTTGTAAGTGATCACTGCAACCCGTGAACATCCACAACGCTTGATTCATTCATCATCAATGTGTTGCCGGCCTATCAAATCGGAAGAGGAGCGGGAAGAAAAAAAGATGAGAAGTGGAAACTTCGGTAACTTCATTCACCTTGTGAAATGCTACAGCAAAGCTACTGCTTCAAGTTGATCTCCTGTGAGACAGTAGTAGGATACCTGACGAGCCTACCCATACATGATGAGTCATGACTGTCAACAGCGTGGCTCTATACTTTTGATATAGATAATTATGCCGATAATTGAATTCAAACCTAGGGATCGTACTTTCACAAAGGAAAAAATTTTGGGAGCTTCTATAGTTTAAAGAAGAATAAAGTCCAATTATAATGTCACAAAGTAAATATAATTTAACTTACCGTTTCAATAATATTTCGAATGTCTTTAACAGCTCGTTTCCATTCAGCCTGTTTGGCTAGGAGATCAGTGTCTATTAGCTTTTCAACTATGTTCCTGATGGCTATGTGTTGATTTGTTAAATATGTATTCTAAAACCAAACAAATATTCATGTCAGTCCTTACTCTAGAATCCTTAAATATTGTATATTAAACAAGTATTTTCTTTAAATGTTAATTTAATGCATCCATCGTAATTAAGATCATGATGGGATACAATATACATATTTTTAAGAGGCTTAAAAGCAATAAGAATTTACTGGGCATAGACGTTTATAAATTTTCCTAAAAATCCATTCAATCTGATTGTACTGTAAGTAAAAATATAAAATACTCATAGGTTGATTTTTATATTAAGGCATACCTGAGTCTCTAATTTGAGTACTGCTTTCTTCAATTTCTCCGTGTAGTTAGCCAACTGCTGTATGTCGTCCCAGTACACTGCCTTCTGGTCTTGCACCAGGGCGGACAGATCCAGAGCCGCCTGCAGCATCATCGAGCGTGTTGACGGGATCATGCGCTCCCCCAATGTGTTGTGGAATGATGCCACCTGTCATTTTAATGATTATGGCAGTTTTATCTCTCATACTTAAATTATTATTATTTCCTTGACTAAATTTTACAAGGTTGTAGTGGTGCTGTGTTAGGTACTTTCATTGCTTTTTCATTTATACGTATCACCGCATGCAAATAAGACTGAGACATAAATGCTCTATGGATGCATTATAGTTAGGATCACTTCATACCAACGCAGAATCGAAGCATAGTGAAGTGACGATTTAAATGTTAACATAGTAAAAATGTATCCTTATCACCGTAACGTAAAACCGCCTCTTTGAAAACGCGCACATTAATCAACAGTGTTGTTATCGTTGTTTTACCTCGATAGAATTTAGAAATATATGCATTAGATTGTTGTGATAAGTTGAAGAGTAACCTGTTGCAGCGCGCGCGCGTGCGTGAGCGGCGCGGCGTGCGACAGGCAGGCGGCGGCGGGCGGCGGCAGCGCCAGCGCGGCCATGGCGCGGCACTCCAGCTGCAGCCACACCAGCCGCGGGTTGAAGTTCACCACCATCAGCTTGCTGGCGCCGCTGAACTCCACCACCGGCTTGTCCAGCGCCAGCTGCAGCTCACCGTTCTTCGACTGTGCCTGTACCACGGACCATAGTAACTGAGACGTTATACTGCAACTGATATCACGAACGAAATCTGCGCACACTACCACCTGCCTTTTTGAGGGATATAGAAAAGAACCTGTATCTTTACTATGTAACACACTCATTGAGGCATCATACTAGAGCTGTAATGCGAACAAAATCTGCTCGCTTACTTCCACCCGCCTTTTTGAGAGATATAAAAAAGATATACAGTATAACATGTAGGTACATAGTATGCACATTGAATGTGCAAATCATCCTACAAATAATGGTAAAATTCAAACATCTATCAAAATTATACGGAGTTTTTAAAATTTCTCATGCCTAAACAAAATTGATACCACTTTGTCAATTACACGAGCATAATAACCAAGAATATATTTCATAAAGTAAAGATGCTATTATTACCTGAAGATCTCTAGACCATTCCTCGTGAAGCTGTGTATACATTGCCTTCAGATCCTTCAATATTTGCGCGGCGAGCGACAGCAGATTAGCACTGCCCTCGAACTCCCTTAGGTACTTGTCAGCACACATCTGGACTTCTTTCACCTTAAAATTGTGATATTCCCATTTGAATAAAATTAAATGAATGCGTCGTTAGGTAGAAACGTTTGTTGTTTTTATAAAAACCAGCTATTGCTAAGAGTACCATGTTAATTATTTTAAGGCTGTTATATTTTTTCGTATCAACAATAGTTATAGGAAGCCTGTGTTCAGCAATAGATAATAATCATTATACATTATCATAATATCAGTACCGAAAAGTAATTAACACCAGGCATTTACTACAATGTATTTCATCACATTTTATTTTTATATTTCCATTGAAACCGCTTTCTATTAGGGAGCAGTAAATTATTTGTATTGGTACATAATCTTCCTTCTTGTGAATTATTCTATCCAAAATCAGTAAATCAACTCCTCAATACGACATTAGCGACCGTATAACGCTACAATGGATTAGTAAATGCATGTGTTAGAATACTGTCACAAAATACCGCAACAATTTTTATAAATTTTATTAAAACTACCCATCGTATGATTCACAAGTAGTAGGGAATCGGTAATATAAAGCGTTGTCTCACTTGGATCGTCACTTTTCGAGTGACAACGACAGAGGAAGGACCTTATCCTCGCCGGTAGCAACCAGGATGGGCAAGTTAAGTTATTAATATGATGTTTCGTTGCTCATTGCTCAGAATATTTGAATATTATTCTCTAACATTGTAATTATCGATTGTCGTTGAATTAAACCATATTATTATAAATATAAATAAGATTTAATATAATTGATAATTTTGTAACATTATAATAATTATTAACCATTACGTTAAATGATAAATATTAAAAATTATATGGTTAAAAATATAATTATAGATAAATCTATTGAAATATATATGTTTATATTATTTTATATACCTTTTTCCACAAAAATTCTAACACATGCTTTCGTATACGCACTTTAGCCTCCATCTGTTTAGCCCACTGGACTTGGTGTACGAGCGGCGACATCTCTGGCGGCTGGTACATCTTCACGTCCACATCGTCCGCATCCAGCTGGTTCTGTACCTCCTTCAACATCGCTACAAGTGACGACACGAATATTTCCAGCTCGTTGTTAAGCGCTTGCTTCACCAGTGGCCTCTCTATCAACGCCTGATACCTCCTAAACTCATATAACATCTGAAAACATCACTTAATATATTAGAAATGTAAATTTTGATCAAATTTCTCATGAATGCGTTTTAAGCAAATGGTTTAATCTGCTTTGATAAATTATTACGGCTTAAAATTATTAAATTAGTTTCGTGTATTATAGAACAAAAAACAACTATTAATCATAATAAGTAGTTAAAATTTATTTTACGAGGCAACATAAGTCTTTTATCAAATAGAATTGTGTAATATTTACGTAACGTCGAACGCAGTCTAAAGTTAAATATGTATATTTTTTACTAGGTATATCCACAACCAATGCTACGTCGCTCTCGCCCCGCTCCATTTTCTAGTGCTTTTTCGACGAATATTTCAAAAAAGTTTCTTTATCACTTCAAAGTATTCGCAGTTAATGTTTTAAATTACCTGCTTGGTAGACGTGTTATGTAGCCTGGGTTTAAGTTTCTCCGCAATCTTCATTTCCGCTGGTCGTAAATCAGCGGAAAATCTCAACATCGCTGCTTCCCAAGCGGGATTCGTTCCGTTGCACATCCAAATGTTTATGTCTGTGATAATATAGAACTCATTTAAAAGATATAATTTGTTGTTTGTATTGTTTTTGTTGCCTATTTTAATTAACATTTGCACTTTACAATCACATATATGAATTCATATAAAGTTCTTACTATGGAAGGGTGCAAATAATAAATGTGTTTGCAATTCCGCTTGCTCATTACGGGTAAGCAATTTATTCAGTTGACTGTGTGTCGATCTGATATCGTTTATCTGAAATAAAACGTATAACTTATTCGATAGAAATTGACAAATAAATGATAGAACAGTTAAAAAAACTGTTAGTGTCAAATTCCATTACGAATTAATTTAAAAAACCATTTTTCTTTGTTGAATAGTTCTGAGAAATGACCAAAAGTCTCAACTGATGATAAGTAATTAACATCAGACATTAGCATTGACAACAAAAGGATCATAGATACGTAGCCGGCCCTTAAAATGGCAGAGAAAAGGGAAGGACAAAGGATGGGGAGGCGGGAAGCGGTATAAAGTTTTCGATAACATGTACATTTTTAACTCTTCAACAACTTGACTAATGTCTTTGATTGTTAAATTTTATGTAAATGATAACTTGTTAATTAATTTACTGATCATTAGACATTCATATAAAAAGGCCACAAAAGGTGTTAAACCTTTTGCTAAGAAAGATATTCTACTTAACTTACTTCTTTCAACCTAGACTGAAAGTTAGTGCAGAACAACGGGACGTACGGTTTCCCATTCCAAGGATGAAGAGCGTAGTTTGGCCAGTAAGTCTCTGTGAGTGATCTACACGCACTCGTCCAAGTTAGTATTACATTCAGACTGTCCGATAGTAGAGAGAGTACTTCAAACTCTTTGGACTCATGAACAACCCACATATCCACTCCTGAGCACTTCTGTTGTATAACTGAACATATCTCATGGCCTGAAATTTGTTTAAAGTTTGAATCACCGAAGCAGTTGATAGAGGTGCCACTAATGACACCTAGAGTTCATCAATATTGTTTCGATCCATAACAGAATTCATCCTTGTTGATATACCGGCTAGAAGTTAAAATGCTGGAAATAGAGGTCAGTAAAGCCTAGAAAATCATATATAACAGATCATACTCTGCTCAGTCACATAATGACTCAGTCATACACGTCAATAAGGCCCGAAATTTCATATAATTAGTTCAACAACTTTAGCAGCAACGTAAAACAAAACTTTATAACATTCTAGACATTCATTTATTTAGTTCTGCAATATTGAAATGTGTCTGTTCACCGTCGCATGACACAAAAAATTACAAGTTCTTCATAGGAAACCATTTCAGCTCATTTATACCTAAATTTAAATAATCAATACTAGATTCACCTAATTATATAAAAATAATTGCTAAAATTAATTTTAATTATTAAAATATTATGATGAGAATGAATCGACTTCTATTTAATTGTAACTGAAACATAAAGTAAACATTTTGTGATACCTCTTTGTACATTCTCATTGTCTAATTTTCTTTGAATCGAAGACGGTTCAATGACCTGTTATCTGTGCGATAAGCATCACTAAGAAAGTTCTTGGGTGTTACATACCGATGATGTCGAACATGTGTATCATTCTGTCTTGTGAGTAAGGGCACAGAGTCGTTCGCCACACGTCGTCCAGTATACCGCCGATGTTCTCAGCCGACTCACGTATTTCAGTCATAGCGCTGGACTGCATAGTCCTGAGTGTAATATCAACGTAATTAAATGAAGATTCTTCCCGTATTCGTCATGTACTTGGATAAATCTTTTAAAACCATGATCTTCGACTCTTGCGGGGATTGGGCCTGCTTCTGTTAAATAATATCTCGCAGTAAGAACTGCTTTGCGATTAAATGCAATAAATTCCTAACGGATGCCAAAAAGCTTCCGAAACTAGTAAATACATATATAAAAATTGCATGAGAACTAATTCAGATTAATAGAGAATAATTATCATAAATAAACCGAAGTCACATTCATAATCCTCAAGCCACTAAGATCAAGTCTTGTGAGGTAGCTATCAGAAACTACATGAGACTTTTCGGTCTCAAAAACATCCAGATCCGAAACAAATACCTGTGGATGACACAAACATTTATCTTGACACTCGCATTTCACAGGCGTCGTTTAACCAACTGATCCACAATGGTTGTAGTGCTGATAGTTCAAATAAATAGCTGGGTAAAGTACTCCTTCGATCCCATATAATGGTTACAAAATAAAGTAATTCTTAAAACCCTACCTTAACTCTTGCGCGATGTCTTCGAACAATTCCGAAAATGTTTCAGCAGCTTCACGCTCTTTTTTAGAAACTTCTTTTTTCTCTTCAAATGTCTTCCAATACTCCAACTCATCGTCGATGGACAGAATAACTAGAAAAATAAAATAGTATTATAGAGCGAAGGGGAAAACAGAAAGAGCTGGTGCTAGTTAAACTTGCGTCTCATGTATTTGCTCTTGAAATTATTTTGTGAATTCGTTTTATTTTAAGTTATTTATTTGTATCTGTGTCAGCCCATATACGCCCCACTGCAGGGCACGGGCCTTCTCTATAATTGAGAGTGGGAGAGTGGATTGAGTTGTTAGGTCATATAGTCCACCACGCTGGCCTAGAACGGATTGGGTATATAAGTTCACATCTTTACTAACTCTTTTAAACAAAACTAAACGCGTGTAATATCTATAAGCTTATCAGGTTGTAATATTACGTCAGTAGATGAGTAAACTCAGTTTAATGACCCAATTTTTTCTCCATTTGTTCCTTCAGCTCATAATGATAAATAATAATAAAGAACTTGATAATAATAGAGCATACCATTAGTATTGTCAGGTCCTTTGCCATAGGATAAGATTCTTAAAACTGATTCTAAATCAGATAGATGTTTTTGAAGTTTACTTGAATGCAAATTATCGCCCTGAAAGTAAGTAAAATTGTCGTAAATATAATTAAAAACACATTGACATCCACTCGTAAGATGGACGAAGAACATATTGAAGAACATTTATATGACAATTCATAAACAATAATTGTATACCTCAGCTAGTAAAGGCGTATACACCTTTTTTAATATGAGGTACAACGATTCAGCAGCACTGCTCGATAGCGTAATGATATTAATATCCTTCCAAGAGTCGTCGTGTATTAACTCTAAAGCAGAGGTTTTATAAAATATAATGGATTTGGTATCATTTTTTTGAATCTGAAATGAAATAATAATTAGTTCAATTACGCATCGTTTACAAAACAACTAAATACTACTTATAAAGGGGTGGGTTTTATAAAATTAGCATGAACAAGAACAAAACCAGTATTTTGTAGGCTACATAAAAATTTACTTATACAGGGATCGAACCAGCACCCCACGGCAATATTATTAGCACTTAAGCAAAGATTTGCTGAAACCTTACCACAAATATTTCGACTAGACTCGAAATATATTATGAGCATTGTGTAGTCAGGATAAGTAATCTAGGTAGTGTTGCCAGGTGTCCCGCTTTTAAGGGTTTTGGTGACGCTTAAACCTTCGGCGGGACGCCAAATGTCCCGCTTTTTGACCACCCCTCTCAAAATGAATAAAAAGTAAATATTACACACTTTTATTTATAATCCTTACTGTATTTCGCATTTTCCTACAATTATTTACCTACTTAGTATCTAATTCGGTTCTAAAGTTGTTTCCATAGGTGATTTCAAAAAAATACAGGACTTTGAATTAGTTCTCGCGGTTTGTTCACGAATTCCTAGCTTTATTATTTTAGGTGGTACCTAACACATGTGCAAGGAAATACTGTTAGCGAACTTATGTTTTAGTGAATATTAGCTAACTCCAATGACGAATGGCGAATTTTACTATACGACATGTACGCATCTTAACTTCATTTAATTCTCTTTGAGCATTATAGCGAGCATAATTTGTCAGAATTCATGTGCAATGACGTGTCGGAAAATATCAATTTTCATTTTGGAAATAAAAATCGCTCTGGTAAATCGAAAAAGTTATAGTCTGAGAATTTAAGCAGTAAGTCGATGGACACCCATAGCAAACGCTAGAGGAAAATGCAAAATCGTTGCGAGTAAATTTTTGAAATATTTGGAGTAAGTTAAGAAACCTCTGCCTATCCCTTCTAGAAAAAAGGCGCGGGTTTATGCATAGTTGTATGCATGCTAAGGAACCATGGCACCTTATAAATTGAAGCCTCGAGAGATATGGTATTTGGTCTGGTTGAGCTGCGGTTTCATACATACATAATCGTCACGCCTGTATCCCATAGGGGTAGGCAGAGACTATAGACCGCCACTTTGCTCGATCCTGGCATACTACTTTCGCTTCATCCACTTTCATCAACGTCTTCATGCATTCTCGTCGGTTCAGGGTACTTTTAACCTGACCCTTGTTGAGGGTATCACCGATTTGGATGGTGTATGTTCGGTGAGGTCGACCCCTACCGACTCTTCCATCCACACTCGCATTATGTATTTGTTTCGTAATTCTCCTTTCATCCATCCTCTCTACATGACCAAACCATCGTAACATTCCTTTCTCAATTCTCGTCACTACATCCTCTTTCACTCCACAAGTTTCCATCACCACGCTATTTCGCACTCTGTCACACAAACTTACACCACACATTCCCCTTAACGATCTCATCTCTACTGCCCTAATTTTACTTTCATGCTTCTTTTGCCATACCCAACTTTCACTACCATACATAAGCGTTGGAATTAACACTCCTCCATGGACAGCCAGTCGTGCCTTTTTGGAGACCTTCCGACTATTCATAAAGGAGTGTAGCGCACCATTCACTCGATTTCCCGCATTCACTCTCCTTTCAATATCGCTATCATGCTTTCCATCACTTGTGAAAACACAGCCCAAATATACGAATTCATTCACTTGTTCTACTTGCTCATTACCTATCATAATATCGCATTTTGTCATATTCTCTTCCCTTTCAAATACCATAACTTTCGTCTTACTCACATTTATTTTCATTCGTTTTCTCTCAAACGCTTCATGCATAATTGTCACCATATTTTGTAGCTCCTCCTCTGATGATGCAAGAATAACCTGATCATCAGCATAGAGAAGACATTTTAGTGACAACTCATTCATTCTTATCCCATATTCACTATCTTTCAGATCTTTTAGGCAACCTTCCATGAAAAGGTTGATCAACCACGGGGACGCTACACATCCCTGTCTCACACCCTTATCGATGCGAAACCAATCAGTGTATGCTCCGTTTATCCTAATTGGTTTCGCATCGATAAGGGTGTGAGACAGGGATGTGTAGCGTCCCCGTGGTTGTTCAACCTTTTCATGGAAGGTTGCCTAAAAGATCTGAAAGATATTTTCATTATTATAATAATAACCTAAAACGGCTATTGTCTTTGAGAGCCTCCAGAGACGCGACGTTTTTCGATGTGATAAGTATATACTGCTAGAAAGAGGCAGAGTAATCATTTGTGAAAGCAAAAAAAAATATAATTCCCTATTCTTTGATAGGCGTCCCGCTGAAGAACTCAAAATCCCGCTTATTTTAATGTTCTGTCCCGAATTTTCAAAAACTAGACCTGACAACACTAAGTCTAGGTGTAGTTTATAGTTTGCAAATATTGGGAACTTACCTTATTCGAAAGATGCAATTTATTATTGTCTACAAAAGCTTGAATTAATAGTGTTTGAGAGTTGTTTATGAAATCAGACAGCACATATTCGGAGTCATCATGTAACTTAAGATCAGTTTTGTTGCAACAGCGCCCTGGAGTAAAATAAATGTCATAAAATAATTCGATGAATATATAAACTACATTAACATTATTGATTTAACTTACCAACTGTGGACAAAATAAGATCTTTGACGAGAACCATCTCTCTAGTCAGTAGTGAGCATATCTTTCAAGAAATTTATGTATCACAGCAAACTTATAATAACTATGACTTCCAAACAAATAGAGGTAGTTCAATAGTATAGAAATTCAACGGTGTCGGAGTACGACGCGCAACACAAATAATGTTTCCCACATTTGTTGTGAACTTAACCAATGTTTGGCAATGCGGTTGCCATGGAAACAATTGCGCCGTACTTTACTTTACATTCTAATCATGAAATTATACGTTATATCGAACAAATTCTTTTTATTAAGAAAATCTGTTTTTAAATATTATTAACTATAGACACAAATGGAAATACGCATATCTAATAATATTAACGTAAAGTCTGATTTAAATTTGGAGGGGCTAGACAGGCAATCTAAGGATCAGGAGGCAGAGGAATCATGAAAGTATAATTAGGGCATGACTGCATTAACGGTAAGGTGTGGTGGTGGTGGTGGTTTTTATGACATTGTACGGAATAGCGTAGTGATGAAAACATATGGAGTGAAAGAGGATGTAGGTAATAGTAGGCTAGTAGCTCAATTCTCACTAGTAGGTAGTGAGAATTGAGAAAGGAATGTTAGGATGGTTTGGTCTTGTACAGTGGATGGATGAAATGAGACCAACCAAACAAATATACAAATCGAGTGTAGATGGAAGAGTCGGTTGGTGACTAGGGGTCGACTTCACCGAATCGTTGATACACTCAACAAGGTTCAGCTCAAAAGTACCTACAAGAGTACCTACCTACCCTGAATTGACGAGTATACATAAAGAGGTTGATTTAAATTATGTAAAAAATATTCCAAGCTTAAAATTTTTAGTTGTTAGCTATCTTATTCTGCTACTATTTCGTGAAATATATATTTTATGCTTTCATTATAATTATAACGAACACATTACTTAAAAGTTACAAATTTATTTTTTCCAATTCCCGCCAAACCTTTGCCAAAAATGATTTGATTTGCCGCGCTTAGATTGTTTTGTTTTTTTTCATTATCTATTCATTTTTAAACTGATGGGGATGTATATATAAAACGAAATCTAAAACATCGATTTCTTTCTAGAATCGATTATAAAAGACAGCTTAAGGGAAAATACGTGATTTTACTTACTCTGTTGGGCTCATTTCATATGTTTATATTCTGTTTGGGATTAATAAGGTTAATTAAAGGGTTTAATGTACATAATTGCCACAATTATCAATCACCACAACAATATTTTTTTCTTATTATTTTGCAAATGTGGTGCTTGCGTGGAATTTACATTTATGCTATGTTATGAAGCTAACTTTTTTATTTTTATATCAGATGTCAATGATATATTATACAACGACGTCAGATGTTCATTCCTTTTTCCTGTTTCTCGCCAATTACAAGATTATTTACGAGACAGTATTTTATTTATTATAATTAATAAATAACGACGCAAGTAAGATATATCTATCACACTAGCGACGAGAAGAAAAATTACTCGCGCGTTGGCATTCATCTTTTTATTAAAAATTAAATTGTATACTCGTCAAAACAAAATAAGGGCCACCACTATTTTTCGACATTAATTCATTTTGATCAGGATTCAAGGTTAGAAATTGTCTATATATAATAAAACAAACTATTATTTATGTAATAAAATTATTTTAAATTAAATTTAATTAAAAACTAATTGTATTTGTAACATTTTATATTTTATAGATCTTTTTTGAAATTTATGCCTAACATTAATATTAAAATTTAACTAATAGGTATATAAAAAGCAGTTTTTTTTACATTCTCATATCGGGTAAGTCTCCCTCTTTTTGAAATGCATTCTTGGAGCCTTGAGAGCAATGTCTCCATAAGATTTTTGACTCTGTTATCAGATATTTCTTTCCAACAACTTTTTAATAAGTTTATTAGCTGCTGGTGACTATACACATCTTCTTGAGCTGCCTAAACCCATCGTTTGAATTGATCCCAGAGTGGTTCAATCGGATTCAGGTCAGGACTGTTGGCAGGCCACGCCAAAACCTGGATATTCGCTTTGTCTAGGACCGCCAAAGTTGCTCATGCTGTGTGCGATCGAGCATTGTACTGCATCAGGATGAAACCTTCAGAGGCTGATTATGAAAAAGGAATAATATGAAGTCTGACTACTCGATCGACGTAACTTTGTGTTGGCACAGTACCCTGGTTTAGAAAAACAAGGTCAAGTTTACCTTGTAAGCTAATACCGGCCCAGACCTTAACGTTAGGTCCACCAAATCTATCATATTCATGAATAAAAATATCTAAAAAACGATCTCCACTTCTTCTCCATACTCGTCTCTGTCTATCATCCTTAAAAAACCTCACTTTACACTCATCCATGAAGAGCACGTTACGCCATTAGTTTTTACCAAATTTCAAATGTTGACGTGCAAATCTAAACGGCTTACACGGTGAGCTTAGGTCAGTTTAGCCCGGGCTGCTGGCCTTTTTGCAAATTGGTGGTCTTCGTGCAAACGATTTCTTATTGTTTGGTCGCTGACAATGGTACCCGTAGTCCGGTGTAAGCGATTTTGTAGAAGGCGAGCTGTAATATTCCGATTTTGACGTGCACAAAGTCGCACATAACGGTCTTCTTGGGCGCTAGTAGTACGAACTCTTCCTGAGCCACGACGCCGTGATACACTGCCCTTCTTTTGATACCGATTCCAAAGGTTTTGGACAGCTCTACGTGGATATCCCAGCTTTAAAGCCACGGAACGCTGAGAATTACCAGCTGAGATCATCGTTACGGCTCTAGAAGAAGTATTAGAGTCCATATGGCAACAAAATCGTGGTATTTTACAGAAAAATAAAAGAACTATACGCAAAACTATCAAAAACAACCGCAGCAGTCAACAGACTGAGGCTAAACTGAACTAACGTCAATCTCCAAAGTTTTTATGAAACTAACCACTTAAGAATATATTGTTAAAAAAGCGTTTTAACTGCACACTTGACAACAACATCGGCTATACCTGACCGTCGTCGTTAACTCAAGTACTTAAGACCATAAAAAATCTCATTCGAAAACACGGGGTACCAAAAATCTGTCTCAAACTGCAAAAAATTAAGTGGCCCTTATTTTGTTTTGACGAGTATATTTCATCAAGTAAAAACGTGACTTTTGAAAAAAATCAATGTTTTTATTTGAAGGCAAAGATGACTGGACCTTCTATGTTTAGATTAGAGCAATATTTTATTGAAAATGAGGTACAACCGACAATGTATGTGCGAGGCATATAGACTGTTAGTAAATCTATGCACTTCTGATAAACCATCATATAGGTAATTTAATAACTTGATTACAACAATGAAAGATCATTTGGAACCGAAAGCTAGTTAGCAAAGCAGAGAGACACTCATCAACAGATCACTACAGAGAGGCGTGAGACAGGGAGATGTTATATCTCCGAAACTGTTCACTGCCGCGGTGGAAAATGCCTTCAAGCTCTTGCAGTGGAAAGGATTCGACATCAACATCAAAGGCGAATATATTACTCACCTTCGATTTGCCGACGATATTGTAGTCTTGGCAGAATCGCTGGAAGACCTTAGCACTGTGCTCGAAGACCTTAATCGAGTCTCCCAATAGGTGGGTCTTAAAATGAACATGGATAAAACGAAGATCATGTCGAATCTCCATGTTGTGCCCACCCCTATTGGAGTTGGGGGCTCGACTCTCAAAGTTGTAGACGAATATGTCTATTTAGGACAAGTGGTCCGGTTAGGCAGGTCCAACTTCGGGAGAGAGGTCAATCGTCGAATCCAACTCGGTTGGCCAGCGTTCGGGAAACTTCGCGACGTCTTCTCGTCCAAAATACCTCGGTGCCTAAAATCGAAAGTCTTCGATAGTTGTGTGTTACCAGTGATGACATACCGAGACGTGGCCTCTCACTGCGGGCCTCATTAAAACGAGCCATGGAGCGGGCTATGCTCGGTGTTTCCATACGAGATCGAATCAGAAATGAGGAGATCCGTAGGAGAACCAAGGTTACCGACATAGCCCATAGGATTGACAAGTTGAAGTGGCAGTGGAGCGGGCACAAAGCTCGTAGAAGCGATGGCCGTTGGGGCCGAAAGGTTCTTCAATGGAGGCCACTTACAGGCAAGCGAAATGTCGGACGCCCGCCTATAAGGTGGATGGACGATCTGATCAAGGTTGCAGGAAGTCGCTGGATGCAGGCCGCTTCCAACAGGTCACTTTGGAGATCCTTGGGGGAGGCCTATGTTCAGCAGTGGACTTCCTGTGGCTGATATGACGATGATAACGAAACAGAATAATCGTAATCGAATGTATAGTAGTTTAATCGAGTGATACTGTGGTTCAATAGTTCATAGTAGGTTCATCCCTACTTACTAGAAAATAGAGATGTGAGGTTAATGGAAAAAATCGATTAAATAAACATCGATTTTTCTTTATTTAATATTAATCGATTTGTTAAAAATCGATTATTATTAAAAATAATCGATTTTGCGAAAAATCGATTTTTTTCTATCATTTAAAAATCTAAATACTTTTCATATTCCAAAAATAATCCTTAGAAATTCATTTTAACAATTATTAAAATAAAAATCAAGTAAATTGATATGAATAAAAAAATATCATATTCAAAACTAAAAATCAAAGTGAATGTTCCTTTAAACTTTCAATAAGGAAACCTAATTTATTTATTGGTACAAATTTTCAGTACCATTAAACGTTTATTTTAATAAAAATGAAATGATGAGCATCGCAATAATATTGAACAGTATAAACTGCCTCCGAGTTTTTCATACGTCGCATAGATAGCAATGTTAATAAAAATCGATTTTTTACGGATAATTTATATAATCGATTTATAAAAAATCGATTAATAGTATTTTAAAAATCGGTTGTAAAAAATCGATTATAAGAAAATAATAATCGATTAAATTAAAAATCGATTATTTTTTAACATCTCTACTAGAAAATTACGTCAAGTTTTGACAGATTAGTGACAGATTATTTGGAAATTGGAATTCGGAAATTATTTATTACAAGAAACAATTGTTTCTTGAATCTTGAAAATTAAATACAAAAACCAGATCATTGTTCCCTAAAATAGCACATTTGCAACCATACGATGTTTCGACCAAAGCTTTTAACTACAGTAAGTGTACAGATAATTACGCGGATGTTGGAATGTTTTAGATTTCTTTCTATACGAAAGAATGTTTATTTTTACATTGCGTTTTAGTTATATAATTAGAAAAATACTTGCTATACCTGTCCGATTTTAGTTTTTTATTTTCTATGTACATGGTTATGAAATTATTTGGCAATATACTAAAGTCATTCCATGAAAACCAAAGGAGTAGTAGGTTATTTTCTCAAGTGATCTAACAGGCGACACTTATCATTATAAATTATTTGAGGCTACAATATGTTATTAATAACAATATTTCAATTGAGATTTGTCACTTTTATATGCTATTATATTATACACTAAATATCAAGTTTATATTGTAAAAAGAGACTGCCCCGGTAAGTAGTTGAACTACGGTACGGTTACAAAGCTGAGGTCTCGGGTTCGAATCCCGAGTTGGACAGTAATATTGGGTTTTTCTATTCATTATCAGCCTAGAGTCATGAATTTGCACCCGATATTGTGATAGGCACACCACCTATCATATTGTGGGACTGAACATACAAGGTGAAATATGGATGCCCTGACACCTCTACCTACCCCTTCTGGGAAAAAAGGTGTGAGTTTATGTATTTATGTATTGTAAACAGTACAGATATCATGTTTATCATTTATTATTTCAGAGTGTGAATGCACTAAAGAGACTGCAAAATGTTGCTCAGTACAGTGCCTCAGCAACTGTGGACACCACATACATGGAGATACCAGTCTATGATGTTGAGAAACCTCAACCACTTGAGAAGCGTAAAGCAAGGTGAGAAATTCCTTGGTAACCATATTAAACTGATTGGTTACCTCATTGTTTTTTATCATGTTCATTACAATTTGATACACTTATTTGGATTTAAAATGAGTGCAACCATCAAATACAAAATAAACTTAGTCTACAGGTGCAAATCATTTATTGTTTTGGTTATGCAGTAGTTATATTACAAATTTTTGTGTAGTGACATGGCATAATTAATGTTGGGTCCAAGTCTAGTTAGTTTTAGGTTAGTTTAAAGTTTGTCATTACAGTAACAAGGTAATTCCAATAAGCTTTAACTTATTTTGGTCATCTGTAATAGAGTTATAGCTCCTTAGCAAATCTACCTCTGTTTTTTGAATATTGATTTAAAACCTGACCTGACCTGTATCCAAGACAAGTAACAAAACAATCTACTTTTTCTCAAAGCTTTACTATCAAAATCTCATTATTTATGGAACTATTGCAATGTAGCTTACGTCTGCTCCATAGCTAACATTATTTAAGCAATCTTATTTTCTTTGTTAAATCATTCTCTATACCCTATTTTATTTGCCTATGACCTTTAGGTTTTATTCTTTGATTTAAATAAAATATTTTTTTCCACTAAGTGCTGATTATGAAAACCAAAGTATCGACTAAATTCTGAAACTTCAAATTATTACCCACTACAAAGAATAAAATGGAATTGTCCTATAAAACTTTTACTATCATTTATCCCTAGTAGTCCCTATTGCCTAACTTAATATTATAAATGTAAAAGTGTATGTATGTTGGTTTTTCACGCCAAGAAGGCTGACCTGATTTTGTTGAAATTTAACATAGAGACATATTGGTCCATGGATATGGACATAAGTTACTATTAGTTGCAAAAAAACTGGAAAGGGCTGAACCTTAGAGTATTTATAATCAGAGCGCTGGTACTTCAAAAACGTAGATAAAAATGGTGATGCCAGGCCACCTTTTTCTGCGCTCATATTGGCTGATATCTGACAGGTTATCCAACATACATGAATTACTTGGAAAAGAAAAGTAAAAATAAATATTATAGAGCTATTTAATTCCACTGAAATGGATAATTAAAAGGATAATCTATACATATAAATAAAATTTAAGTGTCTGTTTGTAAAGTGAAAATAAATAAAAATGTTCATGTACATGTCATTATATACACGATACCTATAACGAAAATGACCGTAGATTTTTTTTGTCTGTCTGTCTGTTTGTTCCCGCTAATCTTTACTGACTTTTATTGTCAGGTAGCTGATATAATAAGGAGTAACTTAGGCTACATTCATTTTAGAAAAATTCTTCTATTTTAGAAAAAATAAGTTTTTGTTAAATTCCACGCGGACGTAGTCGCAGGCACAGCTAGTAGTTACCACTGGAGCTAAGCTACGCATGGAAGATATTTCCATGAAAACATATATTTTTTTAATTTTAGTCCTTTTATATAAACGAAAAACAATAGCGTGCAACAATATTGGAAAAATAGCTTTATTGGGGTGAATTAATAAATAAGATAGAACAGATTTGTATAAAGGCAGCCGACACACAAATGGGCTACTTTTGATTGAATTTTATTTTTACGTTTTTCGGGCGAAATAATTAAGATTACTTAATATAGGCTACGGAGTGAAGTCAAAAATATCAGCACCCAGGCGAGCTGGGACGGGCCACTTGTTATAAATATTTATGATCAATTTTAACTCCGCAAATCTAAAACAAATAACAAGACAATGACGTCACTCACGAAAAGACAAAATAAAAATCTAGTGTCAATTAAAGAACCACGATCGGTTCAACGAATACTCGTATGTTATTGGTTTTTGTTGTAATTTAAATAATTTTATCGATAGGGTTCCATTTTGTTAAATTTAGACTCTTTCGTAATATTGTATACCTTGATAAATGAGAATATATAATACATCCAGACAATGATGCTTCTACTTTTTTATAGGCGTATTGTGACGTGTTATCAAATTGTTTCTAGGGCCGAGTGCGTGTTAGATATTTTGATATCAATTTTTCATTGCATTATTTAAAGAAAAGTATTGATCATTTTAACATTTATCAAAAAATAAATGTATTTCTTTAAATATGATATTGAATAGTACTCGTTATTATTTATTTTTTTAGGAGTATTTGTCATAAACATCAGAACTAAACCCCCGTTTTAGTTGACGAGACGAATTTCGATGTATGTAATTGTACAAATAAGTTTCCGCCGTTTTGATACAAATGACATAGCACGAGGTTTACCTTAGAAATCACAGATGATAACCGGCTTGAAAATTAGGTTGCTCATTCAAGAAAAGCATAGCCCTATCATATTATTAAATTCGTATTAGCATCATATATATTTGTTTGACCCAAAGTTCAAAGATATCTCAATTTAAGCCATATAAGTGTCATTTGCGCGTACTTTTATTTGTTACTTTGGTAGAGTTCCAGTGACTGTTTTGCTTGAATTAAGAAATTCTTAATACACCAAACCTAGCTGATTTGATTAATTCCATAAACATCATGTTTTTTTTTTTGCTGAGTATTCGGTTTTGCTGTGGGTGTTGACGCGTGGCTAGGTTGATAATTGCCCTATAATATTCTTCTTTTTGGATTTTCATAATGTATCCACTTTTCATCACCAGTGACTATTGCAAATTCTAAACTAAAACAAAATGGCGGATACTTATTTGTACTCCTAATAGTTTATGTAAATTGAAATGTTTCACTCGAGTGGCAAGAACCTTTTCTTGTAAACTTTATAATATAGGGGCAACCATTTTGATCTACCTATAATAATAACGATTATAACTAGACGTAATAAAGGTACTTACATTATGTCAAAGGACCTTATATTCATTTGAACGTGGATATTTAGTTTAAATAAATATAACCAAAGTTATATGATTAAGGTATATGATTTTCCCTACAAACTTTGCGATCCCCCTATCTCCCCTAAGCCTTCTAAGCCTTCTAAGGCTTAGGGGAGATAGAGGGCAAAGGCTCTAGCCTAGGGGAATGTTTCTGAAAAATATCGAAATGTATGTTTCGTTTACGTACTGAATTCCCCTTCTTAGGTCCTTTCTCTAAGTGTCATATCTATATAAGTTTTATATTAACCGGTTTCGGTGTGTTTTACACAAACATACAAAATCGCCTATGTTTATATTATTATTACTACATTTAATATCCTTTGTAGAAGATGAGTTGATTACATTTACATAAAAATATTGGTTTTATTCCCTTTTGACCTATTAACGTCAAAGCAAACGACATAGAAATCTATTTCCATTTGCTTGATACAATTGTTGTTTTTTTTTATGTAGAATAATGGCTTGACTGTCAAGTTAAGCTGGTGTAACGGGGTTTAAGGTACCACACGTTTAAGAGCTACATTTTTATTTTTTAAATTTCAGACTTCATTATCAGTCACGCAAACGAGGAATGCTGGAAAATGATCTGTTGCTCAGTACTTTTGCAAAGAAATACTTGGATGGTTTCACTGAGGAACAAACTATGATGTATGACCGGCTCATTAACTCACCAAGTAACGACTGGGACATCTTCTATTGGATTGTGGAAAAGAAGGAAACTCCGAAAGAGTTCGATAACGAAATCATGAACCTCCTAAAGAAGCATGCTAAAAACGAAGAGAGAACGGCTCTTCGTCAACCTGACCTACACTAAAGTTCAATAGTGACAATAGTGTGTAATTAGTTGAGATAGCATTATTTGCCGTACATGCTCAGTATTAGATATTGAATAGAATAAATTATTTGTTTGACTTTATCATTAACTGTTACACATCTGTTAAGTCGTAGAATACAAACTTATTTATGGAGTATACTTTTTTAGGTATTCTATTTTTTATCTCAAATGACAATAGGTATGTTATACACTTTGTTTTACTTACATTTTGTAATAGTAGTAGTTACAAAAAATTGCCAATGTTGTTAGTTGTGGCCAAATAAATAGCGTACAAAAGCAACCAATGAATATTATTTCAATCACACAAGCCCTTCGAACAAATATATTTGATCGAAGCACAAACCTAATAATTATTTGTATTATATTTCTTTGTCAATTAAACATTATTATAATGCAGAATAATTGGTAATGTAAATAAACTATGGTGCGTAAATAAGCATTTATTCGTCAGGGTATTAACATATTCATTTAAATGTGTATGAGCATCCATATACTCGGTGACCTAATGCAAGCATTTTGCTCGACCCCGGGGCGACGTCGTAAGGAGCTACGCATTCGATCGTGGTCGTTTGGGACAGTTCGCTTACATGTTGTGCGCACATCCACCCACAAAACAAATACTTGTCAGTGTAATCTTTTATTTTGATTAAGTTTCGCTGCCTTATCGAGTTATTTTATAATTTGTGTTGATTATGAATGAGTACGTCAGAGGTCAGCCCACAATCTTATCTTTCTTCGCTGTTTAAATGTTTGTGCTTTAGATGGAATGAAGTCAGTTTACTTGAAGCGATTTATGGATATAGTATTTTGAAGTGTATAAAACATTATTATAAATCTATTTGTATAAATAGTGTTTGTGAAAACTTTTGTTTAGTGTTTTCGAGTGTTTCCCTAATATCGTGTCATAAAAATGCCTATTCGTCGTAGCAAGGTAAATATTTTCATTTATTGACCGTTGCAATACGTTTATTTTCATTAATAATATGTAGATACGACATTAATTTATAACAAGTCAGTATACGTTTTAACAATGAAACGAATGAAATAAATAAGTTTTGAAATGAAGCTTAAATGTTTGAAACAAAACAAAATCCCAACAATATTTCATCATTTGGTGTGTGGTATTTATGGTCACTGGCTTCACTTACTTACATAACTAAGAAAAACATTATAAAATGGTTTAATGTTTAAAAAGCATTGAAAACCACATTTATAATAATAATTATGATTATGAGCAGCCCAATAGGTAAAATAGGAGGTTTTAATCAAAAACAATTATAAAACCTATTTTATTTATCGAATGTTTTGTCTCCTTCGCTCAAACTAAATATTGAAGTCAATCGAAAGGAACACATTTTTCGATAATTAAAATAGGTTTTAAAATTGTCTATGAATAAGGTCCTTAGTCTTCTACTAGGACTAGTATATATGAAAATACTAATGTGTGTAATATATAGAGTTCGCAACGTAGTTGTGATAACTTACCATTACGTTTTATTCATAAATGAATATGGTATCTAAGAAATAGTATATCAAATAAATTCGATACACTATTTCTAAAGCTTTTTTCCTTATTTATTTTATAAAGAATTCAAGTAGATGTGTATGTATTCCTTAACAACAATATGAATACTGAAGTTGAATATAGTTGATGAAACGAACTTATCAAGTAAATTATGATTTCATGTGTAATACAACATCTGGGGGCGCGGCCGAGCCCCCTCCAAGTCGAGCTATAGGCCGTAACAGCCTTTTCTCGAAGCAATTCAGACCATTTTCAACCCCCTATAACTTCGTTGTGGCTAAAGCACGAAGCCTGAATTTTCAGTTACTAAGCAGGCATTGTGTAAACACGGTATATTTAAAATTTCATTCAATTTGAACCAGTAGTTTAATAATTGTAACTAGTCAAACTTTCTTAATTCTGTCACTCACTGACTGACCGATCATCAAAAGTCTAAGGCACTTCTAGCAGACATAGAACCTTCAAATTTAGAATATAATTAATGTTTAGTGTCTAAAGTAAGGGAAAATTCAAACATTTCATAATTTGTGTCTAGTTTTCTAGATAGACCAACTGCGTGAATAACTTTGTAATCCCATATAAATGTATAAGATTACAAAGTTACATTTGCAGTTAATGAATCATTGTACCCGTATATAATGGATAATAGTTGTAGATAGATATCTATATATATGAGGCATAACAGGAGGGGATATAGAGAGGGAAATGGTGTGTTTAGCCCATGAAACTGTAGAACATTCCTCTAGAAAAACATGACGAAGAAAAACTTGCAAATAAATAGACTAAATAGCTCGAAAATATCAATTACAATGAAAGAAAGAACATTAATAATCAAATCCGCTATATTTGTGATAAATTGATACCTACAAAAACAAGAAAAATTCATAAGACAGAGGCTTTAAGAAAAATCGTTAGTGATATTCTAGAAGTAAGAAGTACCGAAAAGGAAAAAAGTAGGACTCTACAAAAAGACGTGAGATCCCATCAAAAACATCCTGTAAAAAAATTCCAAGTCTCGCAGCTCATTAGATCGACTTGGCCAGCAGCATTATGTATAAATTGTACGATACATTATGTTTTCATGCGATGGCCAAGTCGATCCATTTATTTAAAACGTAAAGAATTTTTAATATTGATGTGGTAATAACTAACGTAATAACTTTATATAGAAGGTCCCTTAAGGACTAAATAAATTAATCGACTTGGTATTACATACATGCATCTCACAACTTTTTGCGGTAGAAAACCTGAGCTGCAAGACTTGGATTTTTTTTACAGGATAGAAATTAATCCACATCACACAGACACTATACACTCTTACATATACGTACACAGTGAATAGGAGTCAGTGACGTAGTTACCCACTTACCTTAGGGTCAGTCGGTCCCACACAGAGTTTTTTCTTCTTTATGTAATCACAAACTTTACAGCCCCATGATAGCAGCCTTAAGGCTCTATCGAGAAATAAATTAGATAGGTATTTAGCTTTAGGGCGGATATTTCAACTACTTTAAAGCAAAAGGCGCATAGTCCATTTGATTTGCTTATTTAATGTAGAACTATTTGCGCTTTCTCTATCTACGTTTTCCGTTAAGCATTTTTTTGGAACTTTGTATTCTTAGTAGTTCTGATATTATGTATTTCTATAAGTAAATAAAGAATGTAGTCCCCTTTCCAGGTTCTTGTAAAATGGATATTCGAGAATCAGCACAAATTGCAAACAGTGCGGTACTGCAGTTCCTCCCTGCGCTACAAGGAGTTGGAGGAAAACGCTGTGCAGCCGCAGCCCGACCACGTGCCGCCGCCAGTGGCCGAGCCTTCTGTTAAACCCCGCCCACATATTACGCCAGAAATTTCTTTCAAGGTGAGCTCACACCGGCCATTACCAAACTACAGCTATCTTGAGGCACCTAAGGAGTAACGATCGTTTTCCTTCCCCATTTCTTATCTGCTATGGCGACGCAATTTACGCGGTGTCTTTATCGGATTTAAATTGGATTGATCAGTGATTTAACATTTATCTTGATTACCATCTGAAGCCCCTTGTTGATAAGTGGTTCCAATAATATTCGCACATTAAAAATATCAAATGTACTAGATCGTATCTAATGAGTGAGGGTGATTGTATTTTACTTGAAATTCGTAATTAGAGTGTTTATTAACACTTTACAAAATTCTGTCATTGGAATAATGAATTTGTTTGGGGTTTCCGAACATCATAAAGTATGTTTAAAATGCAAGTTGACATCGTCCATTTTCCTCCGTATTTGTTAGAAACTACAATATGAATAAATTAATTATTTAGCCGCAATATGCTTGCCATGTGTTACCAATGAATATTGATAGGTACCGAATACCTCCACACACAACAATTACTTATTATCAACTATAGAAACGAACCCACGTCACATCAAATTAAATTATTGTTTTATTTTGCAGTGTGTTGGTTTATAATATGAAGTATAAACTTTATAAATAAGCACTTAAAACAGACATACTTAAATGTATGTTATGAAGAACTACAATGTCAGAAATAACAAAATGCAGATTGCCTTTAATTTCTCATAAGTAACAGTTTGAACCTTTAGCTTGTTTATATGTGCGCTCAACTGAATGCTATTTACTTCTAATCTGGCACTATCTGCGTGTCAGTAGCCGTGCGCATGATTTACGCTGAGTTGAGCATGCCTGTTTACATGTGCCTTGCGTCCTGCCCTTTGTACAATCATAAAGAAAAACAATTTTGCAGTTCGAAGATCTTCAAGTGAGGCTCGCGGCCCCTTACCAGCTCCAACCGAAACCCGAAGCAAAGGATCTCGGCTTTGGGAAATATTTCACTGATCATATGCTTAAAATATATTACCACAAGGAACTCGGAGGTTGGCAGAAACCAGAGATTATGCCGTTTGAGAATTTGAGCATACATCCCGCCGCAAAGGCACTTCACTACGCAATACAAGTGAGTTACACATTATGATGATAATTATATAATTATGATAAAAACTGCTTTATGTATAAAAAACATGTTTTAAAATATTCTAGAATCTTGTGATCGTAATAATAATCTGCTACATTATTTTCATGAATGTTTGAAATTAATAACTTATTTTATCAAATTATTATGTATTTAAATAAGACGTTTGTATGATGTAACAAATTATCAAATATTTTATACGAATTCATTATATTTTTTATCTTCGTGACTTATATGTCTAATTGTATTATAACACAGTTTGTGCATTGTGCAGCTTTTTGAGGGTCTGAAGGCCTATAGGGGTGTGGACGACAAGATACGGTTGTTCAGGCCAGACTTAAACATGGAGCGAATGAACCTGGCGGCGAACAGGTCTGGTCTGCCCATGTTCGATGGTGAAGAACTGGTCCAGTGCATTACGCGGCTTGTCCAAATAGACCAAGAATGGGTGCCACATTCAGAAACGTCTACCCTTTACATCCGACCTACGCTCATAGGTATAGAGGTAAGTTTACTTGCGAATTACACGGGTTTACCAGAAGCTTACTTTTTGTTATGCTAGTATTAGCTGTATAAACTGGTTTATTTACTTATTCAGATACCATTTCCGTTATGTTTTCACCTACTCATCGCATCTATTTGAGCGTGAAAAGGCATATTGTATACTTGTTACTATGATAATCATCTCTTATCTATTTAGAGCGTGTGCATGTGCAGTGAATAGTTTTAACAAAACAATTTTACGATATATTTATTTTTTATTAACTGTTAATAACAATTGCTATCTTAATCCGATGTTTTTTTTGCAATAACCTTTATTTACAAAATGCATGTGATATCATCGGCATTCGGTACGTAAACATGTACAGAGATTAAAATCTCCCTTTTCTATGTATTCTGTTTTCCTTATTGAGGGATAATCCTAAGTAATTAGTTATTGAATCTTGTTAGTAATAATTTATTGACAACTAATAAAGTCGTAAACTCGTTATTTGCCCCGCTAGTCATTGGTTATTGCTGTTCATTGGTTAACTGTACTAATATTGTGAAGAAAATAAAATAAATTACGATTGCAATGCACCCAATCAGCGCAAATAATGTCTTGTATTATAAAATTACAAAGAGAAATAAATCCTTGGCGTCTATTTTGTCGTTATCAGCACGCACATTTTATTACGGTAACCGTCAAATTCGGAATAATAAAACGAATGATAAATAATAATATTTTTTTCAAACAAATTTACGAGTCAAATAAATAAACATTAACGTTACTATTATTACCTAATATAGGTAATAAAGAGATTCAACTAGATTAGG
This sequence comes from Hyles euphorbiae, assembly GCA_023078785.2. Lineage (NCBI taxonomy): Eukaryota > Metazoa > Arthropoda > Insecta > Lepidoptera > Sphingidae > Hyles > Hyles euphorbiae. The sequence goes on along the minus strand of CM041041.1, from coordinate 7,567,741 downwards.
TTATTTAAATATCATGAAATCTCATTAGTTTTTACTCGTACATTTGCGAGTACATTTTACCGTTTACGTAGAAAATTATTAACCACAATTGGCACATTTAAATCTAATCTAACATTGTGCCTAACACGGATATGTAGAGGTTCTGATAATTTCATTAATATCGTTAGAATTGATAGGTTTCTAGCTGCAGTTCCTACTACTTTTAAAGGTTTAGGCTCAATCCGGAGTTATTGGTACTATTGTTGCTCAAGAAACCTTGCCTGCCAATTGTCCTGATAGAGTGTACCAAAAAATGACATTAAGTTATTCGTGTCGACCCATAAACCGTAGTACCTACCAACCATTATAACCGTGGAAAAATCATCATAATGCTAAAGAAAGATTGTCGTGTTTCGGGTTATGGTTGTGTACATTCGAGTTGGAAAGTGTAGGCTGAATTTAGTCAATGGACAAGAAATAACGATCTCTCTCGTGGATAATGTATCCAAATTGCACTGCACTTGCTGTCAGATTTATTTGTACTTTATTGTGTCAATATAAAATAATGGTGTAACTACCATATACAAATCAATATATTGTAAATAGTAATATACTATATAATAAAGCACTTTTACTATCGCATTACCTATAAAGATAATTTTATACTCACAAACAATCATTTGATGACGTAAAAGTACAAATCAGTGCATTTCACATTGTATGGACGTATCAGTAAATTAGGCTAATTTATTGTTATCTGTGCCAGTTCTGCTTTTACTGTTATATAAATCCCTATCAAACGTGATAAACGTTGGCAAAATATCACATTATCGACGAATTCCAAGATATAATTACAAGATTTTGTCCGTTAACTTAATCTTATCGGTGACATTGGTTGCTCTCATAGAACAAACGTAAATAACTACACTTGGCCTAGGTTATTTTTAATTACATAATTCATGGTAATACGAAACATTTTTATACATAGACTTTTCGTCCGATGAAAGCTTACTACGGTACGTTCGAGACGTTGAGAGGTAAACAAAACGCTTTATTGGATACTAGCGGCCACCTGTTTTCCACCTTTGCCCGGGTACAAATAAATTTCTGTACAATAATATGTACGTATTATACATATAAATCTTCCTCTTGAATCACTCTATCTATTAAAAAAACCGCATCAAAATCCGTTGCGTAGTTTTAAAGATTTAAGCATACAAAGGGACAAAGGGACAGAGCAAGCGACTTAGTTTTATACTATGTAGTGAAATGTCAGTTTAAGCCACCTGTCTGTATCAGCCCATATACGTCCCACTGCAGGGCACGGGCCTCCTCCACAATCAAGAGCACGATTGAGAGTGGTTAGGCCATATAGTCCACCACGCTGGCCTAGTGCGGGTTGGTAGGCCACCTGAATTAAAAAATAATTTGAAAGGAACAACACATTTGAATACCAAAATATTCACACTATTATTATAAAGGTGAAAATTTGTGAGGATGTATGGATGTTTGTTACTCTTTCACACAAAAACGGCTCAACCGATTTTGATGAAATTTCGTATAGTGATAGCTAACACCCTGGATTAAAACTAAGAATGCTTTTTATCCCAAAAAAGTGTAGTGTCCCCGTGGGATAGGAGAGGATAGGATTCAATGCTTTTTTGGTCAGTTTATAGGTTGATGACTTATGGAAAACAAAACAACTACACCAAACACATTAGCTTTAAATTATTCAAATCAAGTGGTTCTGGAGATTACGTGGTTTGTTCATACCGCCCACTTTTAAAATATTCAGATAATGTTATATCTTGATAAATGGCGATGTAAGATATCCACCCCATACATAGCAATTTCTTATATGCGCAAAGATGTATGGAAATTAACTAGGTAAATAAATTATATTCGAGGACGACAGTGTGACAGTGACAGTGCTTTGTGATTGAATAATTTATTGCAATTTTACGCATTTTTAAATGTTTAACCATTTTGTTTTGTTTAATTACTGCGCCTCAATATTCACAAGGTCAAAAACAAAATATTATAGCTAACAAAATAACTAATTAATCTTATCGAAGATTGCTATTATTTTTTACGTGCGCGTGTGTCTAATTGAATCAGGCCATGTGTCACCTGATAAAAGTTATGAAATTTGTTCGTTTATAATGTAAGCGTAAAAAATAATGCTACAATTTTGCTACCTAATACTTAATCATCTACTTTTTACTATCGCATTTCGGGCGCCTATAATTCCATCTAAGTAACCGCATTATCTATGCCTGAATTAGACGCAAGATTATGAAAAAAACTACCGTTAATTTTTTTAAGAGAACATTGTTATATTTAAACTATTATTTTTCTTATTATTATGCTACGTCAACACTTTATACCAGTGATTCTCAACCTTTTTTTGTTGCGGCACATATTTAACGATTTCAAAATTTGGCGGCACACAAAGAAAAAGATAAAAATTATTTACTTACTACAACACACTGCATAAATAGTTTATGGCACAAATTTTAAATATACGAAATAAACTAATATATACTACAATAATAACCAAACGTTTATTAAGGGATTAATTACAAGCTAATAATAAAAATATTTTTAATGCGAAATTTGAGCTTGATGTTTTTTGATAATTTCATTTATATTTGTAAAGAAAAGGTGCAGTAACTACTATGCAACACCTTGTGAATCCCAACTATCACTAAAACAACACGTTTTGTACGCAGAAGTGGCAAGTGTGCGCCGACTTGAGACATAGGTATTCCTATTGCTATGCACGCCGCTTCATCATAATTTGGCACTAAGAAAAAACGTGTTGCAAAGCAAATAATAAAATAATTAACTCTTTTGTGGATTTAAATATATATTCATTATTTATGTTAAAAATATTTTTCTTTTTAAATGACATAATTTAATAATATTAACATTATTATTGTATTGTATTGTATCAACCCATATACGTCCCACTGCAGGGCACGGGCCTACTCTACAATCGAAAATACGATTGAGAGTGGTTAGGCCATATAGTCCACCACGCTGGCCTAGTGCGGGTTGGCGGACTTACATACCATAGAAATTCTTATGAATCGCTATGGTATGCAGGTTTCCTCACGATGTTTTCCTTCACCGTTTTAGTGCGTGGTGATTGACTGTCAATACACACATGACTCCGAAAAGTCAGAGGTGTGCCCTGGGATTTGAACCCGCGACCACCGTGAACATGTTGGCAGCCGCGTCTAGTCCGTTTACCAACAGGCCACCACGCACTCATTATATATTTGCAAAATTTGGCGGCACATTTTTTAAATTTGGCGGCACACAAAAGTGCCGCGGCATAGTGGTTGAGAATCACTGCTTTATACGCTTGTTGAGGACATTAGAATGTTCCGAACTGACAAATCTGGTAGGCATGGACGTCAAAGTTTTGTCGGTTAATTCCACTATAACATGCACGGGCCACTGTTCACTATAATATGCTTTCCTTGAGAAAGGCTAGAGTTTAGCTGTTTGACCACCTATCATAACAATTAACACACTTACCAATTAATGGTCAACACGCAGTAGCATCTTTACAGTGCAGCATAAAAACATCCGCTGGGCGCGAGCTTGTAAGCTCCACAACACCAAACAGTATCGATATATGTAGTACTTATACTAAGTGAAAACTAAAATTCGTTAAAATCTCAAATGCAAATAACGTAGGTACTTTTATAAGAAAGAACGAAAAAATAAAGAAATAGGATTTATTTGTCACAGACGCAACGTACACAACATGGATAATATATAAAAAAAAAAAAAAAAAAACGCGCTTTTGCTTTAGAAACCACAAACTTTAATAGGTTGATTATAAAGCTGGATTTACAAAATGCTTTTAACACCTTGGAACGGGACGTGATGCTGAGGGAGGTAAAGCAAAATTTGCCTGCCATTTATCCCTTCCTTTATCAGGTCTACGGCGCTCCAACCAACCTCTACTACGGTGACAATCTTATCCCCTCTTGCGTAGGGGCCCAACAGGGGGATCCTCTTGGTCCGCTTATCTTCAGCCTTAGCACAAAGAAAATCATTTCTGATTTAAAGTCTCCTTTAAATATTTGGTACTTGGATGATGGCACCATAGGAGGGACGCCTGAGCAAGTGGAAAGCGATCTGATGTCCTTAATTCCCCGTTTTAGCGAGCTGGGGCTTAAGTTGAATTCTGCCAAGTGCCAATTTTACTCTTGTGCCCCCGAAACGCATCATTTTATATCTCGTTTCAATGCGATTCTTCCTGGTCTCACTGAACTCTCTGCCGAGACATTCACCTTGTTGGGAACGCCGATATTTACTGAGGGTGTTCCCACAGCTGTTAAGCAACGTGGAGAAATCCTTCTTGCGGCTCAATCACGGTTAAAGAACCTTTCTCGGCATGTTGCTTTGGTCCTATTAAGAATGTGCCTCGCTGTACCAAGAATTACTTATTTATTGCGTACTGCGCCCACATGGCTGTGCCCTGACGAAATTTCTGACTTTGACAACATCCTTAAAATGTCAGTGGAGACCTTGTCAAATGTCTCCTTAAACGAGGCACAGTGGCTCCAAGCGGCGTTGCCGATCCGGCATGGGGGTTTGGGTGTGAGACGTGCACGGGATGTAGCATTGCCCGCTTTCCTCGCGTCGGCCAATGGCGTTATGGATCTGGTCACTACCATTTTATCCCCAAATGGTGATCGGGTGGACATACCATTTGCCGCAGACGCTTTGGAAGCCTGGTCGGTCAGCAATCCGGGATCGGTTCTACCTAAGCTGCTTAATAGCCAGCGATTGTGGGATGATGTTGGAGCGAGAAGAATACGGGACCAACTTTTGGAGAGGGCTGCGGGTGCAGATGTAGCTAGACTGAAAAGCGTCGCCGCACCTGAATCTGGAGCATGGTTGCACGCCTTGCCGTCACCCCACCTGGGCACACTTCTTGACAACGACTCTCTGTGTGTGGCCGTAGCCCTGCGCTTGGGTTGCAATGTCTGTGAGCCTCACACTTGCACTTGTGGCTCTATAGTTGCGGCCAACGGTCATCACGCATTGAGTTGTCTCCGTTGTTCGGGTAGATTTGCACGACATCATGCTCTCAACGATATTATCCGTAGGGCTCTCGTGTCCGCAAACGTGCCATGCTTGCTTGAGCCCCCTGGCTTGGTTCGTACTGACGGCAAGAGGCCTGATGGTCTCACATTGTTGCCTTGGCACAGAGGAAAGTGCATGGTTTGGGACGCCACGTGCGTTAGTACCTTCGCCGTGAGTCACTTGGGCAGAACAGTGAGGGCGGCCGCGGCTGCTGCTGAAATAGCTGCTGAGTCAAAGCGAGCAAAATATGCTCCTTTGTTACGGGATTACTTTTTCGTACCTTTTGCTGTTGAGGTAACTGGATGTTGGGGATCTGAGGCCAAAGTTCTTATTAGAGACATTGGCCGCCGTCTTAGAGAGCTAGGTAGGGACTCTCGCTCTGGGTGGTTTCTGACGCAGAGGGTAGCCATCGCCATCCAAAGAGGAAATGCTTCCAGTATTCTAGGCTCTTTTGCTCCAGGAACGATGTCGAACGGTTTTTGTTTTGATTAAGGGGATATTTTTATCTATTTTATTTGGTGACTGCTATAAAAATAAATTTGAAAATATAGCTTGTTTAAAATTATAATATTCGTATAGGTATGGACTTTTGTTTAAAATTGTAAGTTATTGTATGGACCAGTTAAGTGTTTCTGTTATTATTTATGTAGAATTTGAATGTTATTTATGACGTATAATTATGATTAAATTGTGAAGAGGGCTAACAAATTGTAATAGTTTTAAAGTGTTAAATTTTTAATGTAATATAAATTGTCATGTTTGTGTACGATAGCGCAATAAAAAAAAAAAAAATAAACAAAAAATGACTGGTCGCGGCTGTGACTGGTAGGCGTCCACTTAGCTAAATGTTATGATATGGTCCAAACCACAACACAACGCTGATTTTTAGTGGATACCTCACACCTTAAGTGACGTACGGGCGTCAAACCAGCTTCATAACATTAGTCCATTGAAATGTTACATGAGCTTTACATTTTTTAGAGGACCCAATTTTATTTTTGTGACATGTGTGGATGGTCAATAGAAGCTTCACCTCAAGTTTGTGGGGTCGCCACTCTTGTCCCCCGGCCGCCATCTTGGAAAAAGGGGTGAAAACTTTTTTCGCGTTATCTCGGAAACTATGCGTCTTACGAAAAATTTGTAAAAACATAATTTGTAGCTAATTGTATTGCCTACAAATATGTAAATATAACTTTTTGGCCTAAATTAAAAATTGTCGAGATCTTCTTATGGTAATAATATAAGTCAATTACAATTCACGAAAATTTAAAAGACTACGTTTTAAATTTTTCTCACCTTAATATATGAGAATCACAGTCTCATTTAGGAAATCCGAGTTCTTAAAGTGAATGAAAACTAGCATGTTATAGAAACAGTTTTCAAATGATTTGTACAATAATGTGATGAATAATTCCACAGCCCACATTCGGCATAATGGCGCCGGAATCAGCGTTGCTGTTCGTAATTCTGAGTCCGGTGAGCGCTTACTACAAGGCGAGCACCGACGGAGCCGTGTCAATATTCGCCGACCCCAACGTAGTAAGGGCCTTCCCGGGCGGTGTCGGCAACAGAAAAGTCGGCTCCAACTATGGACCCACTATTGGTAAATATTATTGAATTAATAAAAGTACCCTCAACAAAGACTCAAACAACAGAAAAACGAAAAAAAAAACAGTTCAAATAAGAAGTATTGCTTTGAAAAATAGAATTAATTAGGAAGTTGTACGTAAGCATTATAAACTTACTTTTAAAAGTCGATCGATATGTGCGTCATTTCAAAAATAACATGTAACCTATAAAATTATGTATTTACATCATAATATGTCCTTATCATTTCACAGAGGCAACTGCTCGAGCGGCGAAATTAGGCCACCACCAAGTTCTTTGGTTATTTGGGCCAGACCACGAGTTAACAGAAGTAGGAGCGATGAACATATTCATGGTTTACATCAATGACCAAGGAGGTAAATATCACGCTCTTATTTTATTCAAAGTAAATGTTCGTCTCAATGTAAACAATATATGTTGCAATGAGTGGAGAAAACGATATATTGTAGTTAATAATAATACCATTAGCAGAGGTACATGTGAGTGCCGTGTGATAGTTTTATTGAATTACGTTACTAATTTATGCTTGTAATGGCTGGATATCCGTGTAAGTGCCCGATATTGTCACGTTATCTGTTTCGCCGCTGACGCGCTGACCCTTTGACCGGTAAATTCTTGTATCGTATCTGAAGCAACAATTAGGGTCAGTCACATCACAAAACTTTTTTAAACGGCTACTTTTTATATTGGAGCGGCATCATGCAATAACACATATTCTTGCAGAAAAACAATTGAGCACTCCGCCATTGAATGGCCTGATATTACCGGGCGTGACTCGTCGCTCCATCCTCGAGTTAGCCAGCCAATGGGACGATTTAACTGTGAAGGAGGAAGTCATCACGATGCAAAAGGTTATCCAACTGAACAAGGAAGGCAGGGTGAGTTGTTATATTGAAATATTGTACTTAATTAATCATGAGAGGATCATGTGAATAATAAACACATATTGTTCAGTTGCTGGAGATGTTCGGCGCGGGGACGGCGGTGATAATAAGTCCTATAAGCAGGGTGGGGTTCCTGGACACCAACATCGCCATCCCCACCATGAAGCAGGCGCAGCCCGTGTTCCAGCGGGTCAAGGACACGCTGCTGGCCATCCAGTATGGCCACGTGGAACATCCCTACGCCAAAGTGATCTCATAGTGTACAGCTCGGACGCAGCGCCTCTATTGAGTGTGGCCGCCGATCCATATTGACTTTACTAAAAGACTTATACGGTGGAAAAGTGTGACGATGGAGACATGAAACTTTCTGTGACCAGAAGTTCGGACGATAACTTGTGTTATTTAAATGATAACATTTAGTGATAAGTTAAGGTTACATTGAACAGAGAGGCGAAGAATGTAAGACTGGATATAATTGACGCGCATTTGCGTCCACAAAAATGTCTAATTATGTCGTTATCACTCACTGTTTCATTACGCTGATGCATTGTTATTTATTTATTCAGTTCAAATTGTCTTTGGTTTAAGTTAATATAATTTTATGTGTAAATAAATTTGCAAATGTTTAGGTTCGCTACAGTTCGGATGTTTCTTTTCTTATGGTATAAAATGACACATGTACTTGTATTTAAATTAATAATAATAGTTTGTTATAGCTGTGCCAGTTAACTAAGTTAACGATTACCTGTCGCTGACTAAAGACGGTATAAGTAGGTACGTTAATATTAGGACAATGCCTAATTCCACAATTTTGTCATTTATTTATTTTATTTTGATATTATTTTTCTATATTGCTTAATAACATTAGCACTTATCCTAGTGTCAAATAATTGACAGAACAAATTGTCGAATTAATAAATATGAGAACAAATAGTTCGCGCGTAAATGATGACGTGCGTGGTACTGAGTGAAGTCAGAACACTTGAATATGATTCAATTATTATGTTGGCAGGTATGTATATTGTTGTAACTTATTTAAATGGCACTGAAATACTACATTTATATAAAGATGAGATACGAATATAGAGTGAAACTAGGTTTTCCTCCTTGAAATAAGACAATCGTGTGGCTTGTAAGAAGAAAAATTGAAATAATTATAAAATAATAAATAAGTCCCTTTGAACACGTCGAATGCAATAGTAAGTAAGCGTGGGGCATACATATGAATACTCAATTATAAAAATCAAATGAAAACCGACTATGGATTTCTGAGTAATAGTAGTCAAATAAATGTAATTTTAGGTCTGGGTTTTAATACAGGGTAGATCCGTTAGGGATTCATATAATATCATAATTTCTTCATCCCGGATTCCCATTTCGATGAGAATTTAAAGTTGTATATTATTATGACAGGTATGTTCTAAAGCAGAATTCAATAAATAATGTGATATTATTGTTTAATTATTACTAGTTGAATGTTCCAAGTTTACTCTTGATAATCAATAACGGGTTCATACCAGTTTGTTGTGTTGCAGTAAAGCTATGGTATTATTCAATAACCCAGTTCAAAGGTTGAATCTGCAGGAAAGATAAGAGTAAACTATTATTTAGTTTGTTTGTCATCTAGTCTAAGCTGTAAATCTGTGTGACGCCGAAATATTTATAAATATAACGTTTATATATTCTGATTGGATTTATTTTTGTTACGTGTGCAAGTATCGAAACCTTGTAGTTACTTCAACTAATTTGTTCCGCATTTTTAAACCGGTTCGATTAGATAAAAAAACAATGTAAAGGAAGGAATTAATTTATACTATCCGTACTACCTTATTACATTATAGTGTAGTTATCAATTTCACATATTGTGCTTTGGCAATTGTAAGATAACTATAATAAAGCAAACTAGAAAAAACTGGTTAAAAATCCAGCTACGAGCTTATCTAACCGATAACAGAGTAACTTTGTGAGCTCTCGTTTACATTACTGCTGTTGACACATACATGAGGTTTACATAATTATTTATATGTATGTCAAATTAGAAAATGTTGGACAATAATATTCATAACGTACAATTCGCGTATGTTACAGATAGCGACAGTGATGCTTTAATTATAATAGTAAATAATAAACAACTACCGACAACCATAGTCAATATTAAATAAAAGGCTTTAAGAAAAATCTAGAAATATTTTATTATCGCCAACGAATTTAGTAAATGTTCAATGTGTACTACTCGGGCGGCAGAGGTAGGTCGTCGTCGAACTCGTCCACATTCTTCTTGCGAGTGCTCGTCCGAGTTATCGACCGATTGACTGGCTGCAACCCCTCCTGACTTATTCCTGAATCACTACTGCAAATAATAATACATTTAATAAAATACTAATTCTCTTTCACCAGGACAATGTCTTTATAAATGTATATAGAAATTGAACGCGCAACTGAACGTTCATGCATAATGTATAAATTGAATTTATTAATGAATGAAATTCGATAAATATTCAGACGATTGACCCCGAGGCGCCTCGTCTGAGTTTTATTAGGTGCTGACGTCTGGTGCGCAATAGCTTCAATGAGGGGTACTACGTAGTAACATCGTTTAAAAGTCCACGAATTAATTTGGTATCCACTTTGATATTCACTTTCTTTGATGGACAGTTCCCACCGAATAATCCAGGTTAATCGAACACAGTAGATATATCTTTAATCTATCAATTGACGTTAGTGTTTCAAGGGCTGGATCTCGAAATAGATATTTACTCGACGCACTGTGTAGGGTCCGGTAGCAGCATAAACTCAAGTTTATAGGTGTAACTTTTTAATCATTATTCAAGGCTGCGATTAGAAATTGAAATGTATTCTGATACTAATGAGTATGAAAAACGAATTAATTGTTGTCAGTCGGTATGTATGTTGTTTTCACTCACGTGTAGGTAGTGTGTGGTGCGCTGGGCTGGGGGCCCGGCGCGGGCGCGTGCGACGCGGCGCTGTCGGCGCGCGAGCCGCCTGCACATAAACATTACACATGACACGATCAAGTCACGGAAGTGCCAAAATTACCACTATACCTAAATAGATAATTTCATGTCAAACTAAATTGTAGAACCATTAGCTTTTCTAGAACACAACATACTTGTAATTCTGTATAAATTCTGCCTGTATCTGTATGAGCCCAAATATATGTCCCACTGCAGGGTAAAGGATTCTCTTCAACCGAAAGTACGATTGAGAGGTGGTTAGGCCATAATATAGCCTATATACCACGCTGTACCAGTGCGAGTTGGCGGATTAATTAAATACATAGATAAGCTTATTACGACTAACTAAAACCACAAAACTGATCGTACCACTTTTAAGATAATAAAAATACTTGTAATATAAATATTATAGTAATTATTTTTAATATCGCAATATTATATGTCGATGATATTTTTTCTTGAACGGAAACTTCTAACAATTCTATATCGTATTGTATTGGTCATAAAGTAGTTTTTGATAATAATACGTTATATTATCACACAATACAAAATGAGAAAACTATAGGTTTTATTAGATGATATAAATTTTTCACACAATGTTTAATTAAACAAAAATACGCACGTCACCAAATATAAAACCAAAACAGCGTTATTAAAAAATACTTTCGTTGTCGTTCGTTTTCGTTCGTTTCGTTTGATACTTTCCATCACGTCTAGTTACCACAAAAAAACATCGTTGATACTTATACCTTGGCAAGGGCGTCGCCTAGGGGGAACAGGTAAGGGCAGCTCCCCAGAGATAAAAAAAAACAAATGTAAAGCAAACAAAATCGTTGGCTTGGCTTGCCCACTATACAGTACTTTTTACATGTACTATTCTATTGTAAAATAATATTGACCGTCTGGGAGCCGTCGTCAAAATTGTGTAAGTTGCAATTACATTTTTCTCATTCTCCATTATATTTGCTCCTCCCTAGGCCATCAGCTGGCAACACCCCTGTACCTTGGTGTTATTACGGTTATGCCCAGTTCACTTAATTTATTAGTATACGAGATATATCCAGACTACGATCAAAAACGAAGCCAGCCGGTAGTTTTATTGACTTTAGAAATACTGCAACATAAAATGTTGCATAAAAACGCGACAAATATTTATTGTTTTTTTTTTTACTTTCGTCGTATTTGGGGTGGTAAATAAATTAGTTTATCCTAAGATAATAATTCACACCCTTTTATTTTTATAGACGCTATGGTACGCTAGGGCTTCAATTACACTGGTCAACATGAAAATTGCCTTTTACTTGAAACTGCTATACATCTTTAGTATTCGACCCCCTTAATCTAAATATAGAACTTAAAATTAATAGTTAGCTCTTATTATTAATTTATGCTATATTTAAGATAATACCGGGTAACTTGGTGGATGTCACTTTATATTATGAGATTTCAAATAATTTTGTGAGAGTATCCGCGTTAATTTTATTATTATGCTTTCGTTTCATGTGTCTTATAGTATTAGCGTTTCATTTGTTTGTTAAAACGCGAAATTTTAAAAGTTATTTCTCATTTTCGACAAATTTCTGTTGCAAAAACTACAATTTGCAAAAACTACGGTTTGTTAGGTCTGCAAATGGGCTACACCAAGTGCTGGTGCTTCTTGTTTGGGTGGGATAGTGGGGCTAGATCGTTACATTACTTTAAAAAAGATTGGACTTGAAGACAAAGTCTGTGCCCTGGAGAAAATAATGTTAAATATCCTCCCCTAGTCGATCCTCCCCTAGTCGATCCTCATAAAAATTTTCTCCCTCCATCGCATATGAAATTGGGATTAATGAAGACCTTGGTTAATCCTCTCAACAAAGGTTGACCAACCTTTGAAGGTTGGTCCACCTTTTTTCGCACCCACTTTGCAAGTAATTGATTACTTGCGAAGTGAATTTCGACATCTATGCGGCGCCAAAATAAAAGGGGGAGTTTTCGTCGGACCTCAAATATGAGAGATTCTTAAGGACCAAAACTTTGATCCGATTTCACAGGGCATCGAAAAAGAGGCATGGGAATCTTTTAGAGCAGTAGTATTTCATCATTTTTTGGGCAATAGAAGATTTGAAAATTACCACGAGCTTGTGAACAATCTTCTGCAAAAGTATCAGCAAATGGGTCGCAATATGTCCCCAAAAATTCACTTTCTTCATTCTCACCTCGATTTTTTCCTCCTAACTGCGGTGATATGACTGACGAACATGGTGAACGATTTCACCAAGACTTATTGACAATGGAAAAGAAATACAACGGCCGATAGAATGCGTCAATGCTAGCGGACTACTGCTAGAACTTGGTTTAAGGTTTTCGTAAAGATAATTCCAAAAGGAAAACGAAAAAAAGAGAAATTATTGAATAGTAAAGGTTAAATACTTGGGAAATATTTTAAAATACTCAGTTTCATGTAAAAAGTTTATGAAAAAGTAAAGAAAATGTCTTTTTTAAAAAAGAATCGATTTATATTCTATGAAATTTTACTCTTACGTCATATATTTCGATACCAGCCATAATTTTAAAATAAGAGCTAACTTTCAAATTTGGTTTATATTTTCGTATTCAGTGACCCCAAATTAGTAAAATAATAAAGCATTTATTTTACAGATAAACAAAAAGTTAAATTTTGTAGACCAGTGTTATTATTAATATCAAAAACTATCGATTTACTACCTAAGTACGATGATATAATAAGATTAATTTTGTAAATTGAATATTGAAAACAAAAAAATCTTTGAATTGTGTCTGTGGTCACTAAACCTATCACCTGGCTTCGATTTCGGCCGCAGTCTTAATATAGACTTTATTTGAGACTTTGATTTTCTTTTTAATATGTAAAACAAATATAAAATAAAAAAAAACTAATTTTACCTCTGATTTGATCAACTGGCGATTGACTTGCACCCGAAGAAGCACTCCCAGCTGATGTTACTGAAACTGTTATATAAAAAAAATAAGCATATCATTAAATACACACTGCTTTTAATAGGATTACAAGGTTCTATTCACCCATAGCACTAGAAAACATTTCCAGGTTTAATATTTTTGAAGGTAGGGTAAAAAAGATACCGTTACCCACGACACAAGACTCGATGTTAGTGTGGGGTTAGGAATATGTATGTGACTGTTGGGTATTATTTACGTATTTACCTCTCTCCTGTTGCTTTAGTCGAGCTTGAGCACGTTGCAGCTCTCGAGTCCATGTGCTCGTCTCTGAGAGTCCTTGGTCGCCGCACAGTTTCACTATCAGCTTCAGACCTAACAAGTAGCAGTATCAAAATAACTCTTTCAATATATTTAACTACGTTACGGTTAGAAGAACACTGTAGCCAGACTAATTACTGGACATACTAAAACTTAACATCTTAAGTCTCGGTGAATGTGAGTGAATGAGTGAAGAGCACAGTGGAATGCCAAGCATTGCTTTGTAATGCATGGTGTTGTTTGGTTTTATTACTGCCATGAGCGATCATAAGGCTTATCATCAGGCGCATGGCATGCTCGTCTCATCGTTCATTGAAACAAAATAAACCTTTACATTTTCGCACGCATACACCTTATGGAAGATGACGTCATGATATGCATCCTTTTCTATTACTCCTGCTAACTTTTATACATTTGTAACTTGGAAATAAACGGATATAAAAAAATATTTTCCTGGTTATGATAACGTCTAACGTAACCTTTCGACATAAACAATTATAAAAATTGAGGACACTAGTGTATTATAAGCTGATGCAATATAATATAGTCTTTCTATTATTGAGTAACATTGTATGCTCACATTGAACGTTGTCAGGGAATCGGGCGTTCATCTTCTTGTACAAAGCGAGCGCTTCTTGGTACCGGCCGGTGGCGCGCAAGCACCCGCCCATGAGCAGGCCCCATTGAGGCTGCAACACAAGTTTACATCCATTTTGAGCAATTATAAAAACACATTCTACTTTTAAATTACATTACTATGTGTGCTCTGTTGAAGTGGACAGAGATCTTAAAGGTGGCGCTGTTTCAAAGGTTTAATATAAAATGTATTGAAGTGTCGATAGAAAAACTACCATTTAGTAATAGGGATGCAAGGCACTTTTAACTTGTGAATTAGATTTAATTGACCCAAATAAAATTATAGCGTTCTTTGTTCCGAAATTTGACAAAGATTTGACATTAATCTTACTTATTGTTAGTAATAATTATCGAATAATTATGAAAAAAATGTTATATCCTTTACAGAAGGGTGTTTTTATATAAACTCATTTGCAAAAAAAATGGGCACCTAAGCAATGAACCATTTCAAATGTTACTATTGGTTTGTTTGATAATTATAGGTAGTTTTACTTTCACAATTTTGTAAATTAATAAGCAAATAATCGTTTTCGTTATCATAAAATTTTATTTATATTATCATAAAATGTTGATAAAATTTATGGGTTTTAATGCTAAAGTTCACTATACTGTTTCCATTCGTTTATTTTATTTTTGACAGTTCACGCCTATAAAGTACGACATTACAGTAGAACAATATTTTGAAATAAAAGTAGATACTTTCTTGACGGGTAACGCCCACTTAGAGTTGTGCCATTCGTAACGAATGACCACAGATAACAAAAACGATTTTGAATAGAATCAATCAATCGGAATCATTTGAAATAAAATTACATTAAAATGCTAATGAAAACAGTTAAACGTAATATAGTACCCAATATTAGGATCGAATGTATTTGCTGCAAAATTAAAATTTATCTGCTAAATTAATTAATATGAATAAAGGTATACGTATTGAAGTGACTTTTAATAAGAGTTTAATTTAAAATAATTACAATGATTACAACGAAAATAAATGTTTAGTACCTACTTGTAATAAACAGTTAAACCATGTTGGAATTCATAGTACTTTAAGGATTAAATAATTAAAACAACTAAAAGGTAATTTGTTAATATTTTTATTTATAAACAATCGTCTGTTTCGTCGGAATCGGCGTCGTCGTCACTCGTATCCCCAGTAACACTAATTATTAATGAGTGCATGGGTAAGTTGTCAAATGCGACATCGCGATCCCAATCAGACATTATTTCTTTCTTCGTCTTATCTACGACACTCGCCCAGTTATGAGGCGTCACATTTTCACACGCATTTTTAAGCAACTCCAGCATTTTGTTTGCGGTGAAAGGAGGAGTTGTATTTATTCTCGCAGCATATCCTTTCACTTGCGCCCATATTAGCTCTATGGCATTATACTGGCAATGATATGGAGGAATTCTAAGGACGGTGTGCCCATGTTCTGCAGCCATTTCATCTATAACGTATCGTTTAGGCTGCTTCCTCATTTTTAATATTTTAAGTAACTCTACTTTTAATAGGGACTCGTCCACCTCCTCGCCATTGTTACGGAGCCAGTTTATTGTTTCATTTTTTTTACTGGCTTGCGTTGGCATTTTGTTAATTTGCCGAGAGTGATAGGACGCATTATCTATAAATATTGTTGATGGCTGTTCGAGTGACAATAACATTTCCCGAAACCATTTTTCATATACTTCGGAATTCATTTCTTCGTGGTAATCCCCTGTTTTCTTTGATTTAAAAGCTAACATAGCATCTTGCACAAATCCTTTTGCGGTTCCTGCATGACAAATTATAATTCTTTCACCTTTTCCCATTGGCACTGCGGTCGAGGAGCTAGCAGTGTTGTCAGTCCAAGTTTTTGATACCGTGTGATTCGCATTGAGCCAAGTTTCATCGGTGAAAACAACATTCGACCAGTCTTCTATTTTTTTAGCTTGTCTTAAAAATTCGCATCGATACAAAGCAACATCATTGCGTTCCATCAATATTTTTCTTTTGTCACATTTTTTGTATAGGAATCCAATCCTATTCAATACCTTCGCCAAAGAAGACTTTTGACCACGGAACAAGCCACTAGTTTTCAGAGATTGTACTAGGTTATGTAAAGTAGGAATCTCTTTTCTTTGGTAATAATCGTATATATGACGACGAATAGCATCACCATCAAAACTGTCAATTGCTGTCACTTTAAAGGGCTGACGTTTTTTCTTAGGTGTAGATGGCTTGTTTTGTTCCATGCCACTACTGCCGTAGCCTTCTTTAATTAGTTTTTGAAACTGTTGGAGCAGTAATACCTAATGCTGCTGAAACACGGTCTCTGATTTGAGTCACTGGTATAAGAGGTCCACCATTACGGCTTTCCCTTTCAAAGTACTCATGAAGTCGCAACACAAACTCCCTTGTTTGTCCTTTAAGCACCTTTCCTTTAGGCATTTTGAAAGTGATGAAGGCAGGTACGATGTTCTCAATTCAACCAAATGTAGGAATTCACGGGTAAAACAATACGGAGGAATATAAATACTCAACTCGACGTATGAAAAATGTGAATTAAAATTCAGCGAACGGAAAACACTAGCACGGGCGCGGGCGTCTCGTTGTGAGTGACCACAAAATGGCGGCGCGCGTCACCTGTCTGCCCAGTGTTGCCGTTTCACAATTTGTTTTTAACAACATTACTATTGCTGACGAAAGTGATAAGAATATTAACTTAACATGAGTAAATGGTTTATTTTAATATAATTATTAAATCAAGTAACTTAAATATCCCTGAAGTTTTATAAAACAATGCATGGAGCAAAAAATAAAATATGTATTTAATCGATTAAAACTTGTTCAAAAATAAAATCGTTTGTTATAAAAAATTGATTCGATAACGCATCAGGCCATCACTATTTGATTCAGTACTCGATGTGTCAAAAATAAAATAAACGAATGGAAACAGTATAGTAGTGTATGCTCGCTAGTAGTGCATATGCTCGTGAAGTAAAAGTTAACAAAGATTTTTGTTTGTTTTTTCTTTAATAAAGTAAAAGCAGATAAATGTTTAGTATCGAGTGTGACCCCCTCTAGCTGAAATCACAGCTTGAATTCGTCTGGGTATGCTAGCGAGGATATCCCGGATACTTGCTTGCGGAATACGTTCCCACTCCGCGGTAATCACATTCTTCAGCTCTCTGATGGTCTGCGGAGCCGGTTGTACTGATCTCACGCGTCGTTTCAGAACGTCCCAGACAAGCTCTATAGGATTGAGGTCGGGACTTCGAGCTGGCCAATCCAAACGACGAATGCCGACCTCTTGCACATACGCTTCCACATCGCCAGACCGGTGGGCGCGAGCGTTGTCGTCCATAAAAATTGAATCTTCGGCTTAAGCGGCCAATGCGGGTTGTGCATGAGGAATTAGAACTTCCGTTATGTATCGATGTCCAGTCAGTGAGCCGTTTCCAATTAAGACTAACTCTGTACGATCCATTGAATTTATTCCTGCCCAAAACATAACAGAGCCCCCAACATAAGGTGTGATTTCTTCAAAACAAGCCTCTGCAAAGCGTTCTCCTCGTCTTCGTAGCACTCGCCGACGTCGATCTTCACCGAACAGAGATATCCTGGCTTCATCGGAGAACAATACCCTGGCTGCCAGGTCCTTTGAACCGTCGAGCGACTCACACTTAGCCTCTGAGCCACGAAGCATTGGCTGCAACCCTCTTCGAGCAGCGCAATAATTTTGGTAGCTTTTACCACTTTCTCTAACATTATTGAGACAGCTAAACAGCAATAAATGAAGCTTTGACAATTAAGAATATGAAATAAAGTTATGAAAACCGATATTATCTTTTGGAACTTCGCACCAAAAATGTAGGATAAAAAGTGGTTTTCTGTAAAAACGAGCATCAAACGAAAATTTGAATTTAGAACGTACTGTTTTAAACACCACGGCATTTTTAAAACCGGCCAGTAACATGTACAAATGATTGAAATCATTTTGGTACCGTATTTTTTTTAAAGAAGAATTAAAATCAAAACCGCCCGTTTTTATTTGCAAATGAGTGTATTTACATATCTGTTAACATCATCATCATCATCATATCAGCCACAGGAAGTCCACTGCTGAACATAGGCCTCCCCCAATGATCTCCACAATGACCTGTTGGAAGCGGCCTGCATCCAGCGACTTCCTGCGACCTTAGTCAGATCGTCCGTCCACCTTGTAGGCGGGCGTCCAACACTTCGCTTGCCTGTACGTGGCCTCCACTCGAGAACCTTTCGGCCCCAACGGCCATCGGTTCTACGAGCTATGTGCCCGGCCCACTGCCACTTCAACTTGCCAATCCTATGGGCTATGTCGGTAACCTTGGTTCTCCTACGGATCTCCTCATTTCTGATTCGATCTCGTAGGGAAACACCGAGCATAGCCCGCTCCATGGCTCGTTGAGTGACTTTGAGCCTTTTAATGAGGCCCACAGTGAGAGGCCACGTCTCGGTGCCGTATGTCATCACTGGTAACACACAACTATCGAAGACTTTCGATTTTAGGCACTGAGGTATTTTGGACGAGAAGACGTCGCGAAGTTTCCCGAACGCTGCCCAACCGAGTTGGATTCGCCGATTGACCTCTCTCTCGAAGTTGGACCTGCCTAACCGGACCACTTGTCCTAAATAGACATATTCGTCTACAACTTCGAGAGTCGAGCCCCCAACTCCAATGGGGGTGGGCACAACATGGATATTCGACATGATCTTCGTTTTATCCATGTTCATTTTAAGACCCACCTGTTGGGAAACTCGATTAAGGTCTTCGAGCATAGTGCTAAGGTCTTCCAGCGATTCTGCCAAGACTACAATATCGTCGGCAAATCGAAGGTGAGTAATATACTCGCCGTTGATGTTGATGCCGAATCCTTTCCACTGCAAGAGCTTGAAGGCATTTTCCAGCGCGGCAGTGAACAGTTTCGGAGATATGACATCTCCCTGTCTCACGCCTCTCTGTAGTGGAATAGCCTTCGTGCTCTGATCCTGTACTCGGACCGACATGGTGGCGTTGTTGTATATACACCTCAACACTTCGATGTACCGATAGTCTATGTGGCACCGCTGAAGAGACTGTAGCACAGCCCAGGTCTCGATCGAATCAAAGGCTTATTATTATCTGTTAACATAACCTATTATAATGGGATTAAAAATATTACATACATTAGTCGGTTGTAGTCGCGCCGCGCGTCGGTAATACTGTAGAGCGACATCTGGCGGGGACTCGCTCGCCAACCACTCTAGCGCGGATAATTCGCAAGGCCAAATTGCTTCAACCTAAAATGATCGAAATATGTATTTAAAAGCGTAAAAAATCATATATTAAGTGTAATTGAATACAATTGAATTGATATAAGTATTAGTTATCGTCACGCCTGTATCCCACAGGGGTAGGCAGAGACTTTATACCGGCACTTTGCTCGATTCTGGCATATAACTTTCGCTTCATCCACTTTCATCGACCTGTTCACCTTTTCTTCTATTAATTACTAAGTATGAAATAAAAAAGGTTTACATCTTGGTAATGATGTTTGGCAGTCATAGTGTCGCCCATTTCGCTGTGCAGTTGTGCGAGCGCGCACGTCACGCCCGCGTCCCACGTACCGATCAAGCTGTACCTGTGTGTCATACCAACAATATGATATATTGTACAAAATGACTTTTGTAACTGAAAATATTGTGCATTATTTATTTTTTATATACCTACTTAAGTTACATTTGGATAAAACAGTAAGCAAACAATGGTGGCAACAGGTTAAATAGATAGGCCCCAGGAATATAAGAGAGTGAGAGAGACGGAATTTGTAAATTACCAAGTTTATCGAGAAAGATACTATTGCATATATAAAATACGTTTGGAGTGGTTGTAGTTTGCAAATGCACTTAATGATATACATATGTAAATTGTAATTGCAGATAGCCCTCGTGCTCGTTTATACGTGTCAACTTTCTGTGGACGGAAGGATGTCAAATATGTACAGCATTTCAATATGCTGTAGCTACAGCAAGTTGTAAGTTGCTGTGACTAAACACTGGTCTACACTGCTGTTTAGTAGCTAGTAATTACTTAGCAGTAAGTACCAGTCTTAGAGTATATATATTATAGAGGGAGCGCTGTCATACATTTTGCATCTTGAAAAACGTAGATATTTTCTTGTTCGTAATGTTGGTAGCGCTCCTTCCTATATGAGTGAAAATTGAATTAAATATTTAGCAATAAATTGCTATAAATTCCTTTGATAATCGAAATAATATTTCGTGTATGTTAGACAACCTGTCAAATATCAACCAATAAGAAGGCAGAAAAAGGTGGCCCGGCACCACCATTTTTATCTACGTTTTTTTTTATTGCAATGCATGACTAGACGATCAAGCCGTTCGCCTGATGGTACACGATACGACCGCTCATAAACAGTAGCAACATTCCATTGCGCTCGCCATCCTGAGACATAAGATGTTAAGTCTCAATATGTCCAGTAGTTACTCTGGCTACAATGTCCTTCAATCCAAAACACAACAGTGCATTTACGCAGTGTTGTTTCACGGGAGAAATAGACATTGCGGTGGTACCTACCCAGATGGCCTCTCACATATGAGAGACCTACCACCAGTATATATGAGAGACCTACCACCACTTACGTTTTTTAAAGAACCAGCGCTTCCTCTATATTATAAATACTCTAAGGTACCAGTGTTCTGCGGAGGCACCATTCCCGTGCGGCGTGGCGGTGCGCGCCAGGCCGGCGGCGGCGAGTGCTCGCAGCGTGGCGCCCGCGCCCGGCGCGCCGCGCACGCGCACCCAGCGCGCCTCCGCCGCCGCCGCCTGCTCAGGACCACTGCGCTCCAGCGCCAACGCTATAGGGCACACCATCCAAGCTTTATTTACACCGTTCTTGACATCCTTGATTTTCACTATTCGCGTACTATAGGACTCTTATAATAATTAATTAATGACGCCGGTGTTCCGCTTCAGGTTGCACTTATTATTAGTAATGCTACGAGTATTGGACTCATGTATACCACCACGCGATCCTCTGTCTGGTGTATAAGGATTAAAGTCATCTAAACAAGTCTCTGAGCGACGGACTCATGGCAAAAGTCATCCACCTTCATTAAGAGCGTGTAGCCTGTCGTGAAGTCTTGTCAACTAAAGTTTTTAGGGGCGTCATCTATGTCTATCTTTCCCATCCCTCAATCGAGCAGGCTAGTAAAATTTCTGGGCAGAGCAGTCTCATGAAAATAAATCGGAACACTTTTATATCTGAGGTGTTCAATGCTACCCATAACGTCATTGAAGAATATATATTAAAAACTTGCCCAAGTCGTGCATAGCAATAAGGTCAGCTGGATCGAGATGTGTGGCGGCGGCGAGGCTGGCGGCGGCGTCGTGCCAGGCGAGCGCGGCGGGCGCGGCGTCCTGCGCATGCGCCGCGGCCAGCGCCGCCGTGACGCGCGCTGCGCACGAGTACGGGTCGTCGCGCGACGCCGCCTCCGCCAGGCTGCGCGCCTCCGACCAGTTGCCCAACTGCAATCAGAAGCTACCTCAGACTATTGACATATCTATCACTCCTATACAGGCATAAATATGTCCTTTCACGGCGTTTTCAATTATGTGCATTTTGTCTGTCTAGGTTTCATTTATATTATGTTCACTCAAATACAATACCTCGAGTAGGGTATTGTATTTGACTGAATGAGCAAAGGAATATCGCAGAATATTTTCACATCGTCGTTTTGGAGGCGAAAATTGATGGCTTTCTAAAATGTTCATTAAGTCAACATGCGTATTTTAAGATTTATAACTGGTTCGGAAAGCGATAAAAGCGAAAGTAGACGCACAGCATAAGCTACGAATGCGGCATCAGCGTTGGCCTCGGCTCGCAGCACGCGCTCGGCGGGGTGTGCACGCGCCACGGCCTTGAGTCGCTGCAACACGCGCGCGCCCGCCGCCGCGCCCCCCGCGCGCGCCCCGCGCAGCCCCGCCAGCGCGCCGCCCAGCTCCAGCCGCGCGCCCGCACCGCCCCCCGCGCCGCCGCTGTACCCGCGCAGCGCCTCCACGCACCACCACATGCCGCTGCAACACAACACACACAACACACATCACCACGCAACTCCATCAACATGCGCGCACTTTACATACATGCATATTGTGTTTGTTACCTAAACTGCATTAACAATAACTGATTTATTAGTCTAGTTTATGAATAAACTACCTTAAATATCTTCGTAGGCGCAAATGCAATTAAGAGCGTTTATACCCTGCACGCGCTTTTTGGCTTAAAAACAGGACTTTTCAAATGAGTTAATAGCCACCAATAAACAATTTAAAGGAAAAATAATTATTACTAATTTTAGAAAAGGTTGTCATCTAGGGATTTTGGTGGAAAACATTATAGATTGATGGATAATTTGTGAGTACTATAAGGATTACTGAACACAAGTTTCGTTATTTAGGCTTTAAATGACAATTTAGAAGCTTAAGATATCAGAAACCACTAAATATAAGATAAAAATAAAAATACTATCAGACTAATAAGACCCTTATGGAGGGATTTTGCTGAGAAAAATAATCTTTTTGTGTTTAGTTCCTGAAAAATAAAAATTTAAACAATGCGAAATTATTCAGAAACTCTCGTCAAGAACATATTTTTTTTCACCAACTTATCGTACATAATTTTTTATAACAATTGCATATTATAATAGAAAAACATCTTATCAATAAATTGCCATTTTTATATTTCAACAAAATTAGTTTTCATGTTTTCTACAAATATTTTAAAAACCACTATAAAACACGCTGTCCGACGTGCATCAAATCAGACCGCCGCAAGGCCTTCTAGAGGGAGGACGTATCGCTCGTCGCTCCGGCCTGGCTGCAGTCGATTATGCCGCGCGTAGTAAAAATAGCCACGCGCGGAATGCGATTACCACATCTTAGTACTTTGGTAGTAAAATATTTAATTATTTTTATTACCTACAATGATTTTGTAGTGAGTATAAATTATGTTTCAGGTAATATAATGGGACGTAATTCCGAGGCTAAATTATGTTATGTATTGTAATATAAAATTAAATATATTTCGTAATTGTAAGGGGTTGTAAGGCCCCTAACACTATTTATTTGTTCGAACACGAAATGATTAATAAAACGTCCGTAGTGTCTACTGATTGAACACTGATTTGAATGCAACTTAACAATGTAATAATAACGAAAATATGATTAGTATCAAAAATTTGTATTATTCTTTGCTTGCATAGTAATATTTGTCTACTTATAATGCAAATAAAATATTTTTATGATATTATATTACACTAGCTGTCGGGCCCGGCTTCGCCCGGGTGCAGATAGTTTTTGAGTCCAATCCACATCAAGAACATATTATTTCGCGTGTCTACTAACTATATTTCCCGCGTGCCGTCGACTATATTTCCCTTCCGTAGGAGAGGACATCCCGTGCCAACAATTTGAATTTGAAAGAGTAGAAAATATGTATATTTGGTTTCCTGACTCATCCCACGGGAACACTACATTTTTCGGGATAAAAAGTAGCCTATGTGTTAATCCAGGGTGTCAGCTATCACTATACCAAATTTCATCAAAATCTGATGAGCCGTTTTTTCATGAAAGAGTAACAAACATCCATACATCCATACATCCATACATCCATACTTACAAACTTTCACCTTTATAATATTAGTAAGGATTTACATTTCAATTGAATATTTGAAGCGCACGGATCAAAGTTGTTTGAGCCGATTGTATAGCGAGCCGACGCGGCAGCTCCACGCACACAGCTTTGGTCGCTTATGTGTGCGTGAAATTAACGAAGAAATACCTATAGTTGACTTTGCGCGCAAGGTGTATACGCTCTTAAATTAAAACCTTATTATCTATACATATAAATAAAATTGACGTATCTGTTTTTAAAGTGAAAATTAAAAATAATGTCCAACATATCGTTATATACACGATACCTAATATTTTATATTTTAATAGTACATAACTAATAAGTCTTTTATCAATGGTTATATGAAGCGAATTGAAGACTAACAACAGATACAGGTGAAGAAATTCACACGTAGACAACGTGCGTGATGACTGGCTAAATTCATGTAGTGTAAAAAACATTCGTCATTGCGCAATATCTACGCAATATTCTGATTGACTATCTATCTATCTATATCAGCCCGCATCAATCCAATGCTGGGAATAGACCTCCTTATTTGCACACCACATGTTTTTGTCCTGTGCCGAGCTAATCCACTAATTTCTTACTACTTTCACGATGTCATCCGACCATATGGCAAGTAATCTTCCTCTATTGACCACCACTCCGTCAGTATCCTAGTCCATCTGCCGTCTAAACGTCTAAGCAGATGTCCTGCCCAACAACCTTAATAAATGTAAATGGCATTAGAATGAGAATTATTTTGCGAAGCATATTGAGACTTTACATCTTATGTCTCAGGATGGCGAGCGCAGTGGAACGCCAAGCACTGCGTTGTGATTCAAGATGTTGTTTGGTTTTGCTACTGTTCTTGAGTGGTCGTATCGCTTACTAAGCGACGCTTACCATCAGGCGAACGGCATGCTCGTCTGGCCATTAATTGCAATAAATATAACGTACCCAGCGTCGTCGTCCCTGGCGTCTGGCTTGGTGAGCGCGGCGGCGGCGAGCGCGAGGCAGCGCTCCGCGTGTGCGGCGGCGCGGCGCGACCAGCGCGACAGCCGGTCCCCGCGCACCACGTCGCGCACCACGCACTCGTACGCGTCGCTCTCCTGCGCGCACACACACACACACACACATCAACATACATGCAGTCGCGTGTCGTGGGTACCACAAACACTTTTCAATCTTAAAAATATCCAACCCAAAACAAAGACACATGAATCTTAATGAAATCTTAGCTGACCGGCATGGGACTGCCGTCTAATACTAATCAGTACTCTGCCTGGACGCAATTTGCGCTTACCATCAGATGTAGTGTGGTCAATATGCCGGGCCAGAATTAAAAAAAAAAACGCAAACGTTTGAGTCGATGCGTAACTTGCACTCGACTCTCGCTTTCTCTGCCAACGTCAAACCTAGTGCCGTTGCAGTAACCATCAGGTGTATAGCCGTCACTTTATCATGCCCTTAAAATAAATCATATTTATAGTTTTAAATACGCTGTAATATTACGTCGTCAATAGTAATGTCCTGATGATAAGTAGGTGGTTCGACATCCAACATAGCATGGAACGCCGCTTTACCGCCTTCAGCGTCATTGAGTGCCACCGAACACAACACCAAGTGAAGACCTGAAAATAAACATACATTAATGGAATATTATTTTAAGGTAATTTTTTTTTTGCACAGCGATTAATGTTAAAATGTTTACCTGTCTGGAAATCCCCTTGTTCGTGCATGATGTGTTGAAAATTGGTAATTGCGTCACGAAACTTGCCCATTCGCACCAAAAGCAAACCTATATTATGCATCACTTTCATCCTAAAGGAAACAACAGTATAATACAGTTTATAACTAAATATAGGGTTGGCGTTCATATAGAATCCAAAACCCAAAGGACTAACTTTACCGAGAGTTTGTAGTAATTAAAAACATTTAAGCAATAGATTTATTATTATGATTAGTATATTGAGCGAGATACTTTATAAATACGAATGATAACGATGTTAAAACATCTCTAGTGAAATCAAATCATCATGTCAATCTCTCTAAATATCAAACAGGGAGAAGCTCAGGTAATAGATCTCGAAAGCTACCACATGTGACATATTGTAAATATGTATTCCTAATTTCAGCGCTCAATAATCGTAATAATTCTTATGCAATGAATTTACCTTAAGTCTTTTTCAGCCGTTGGAGTCTGGTCCAACGCCATTCGGTATAATTTCAATGCTTTTGGATGTTCTCCCATTTTGAAATATATATTCCCCATATTTACCTGAAATTATTTTTTATAATCCATTTCAAAACAATTACGTTTCTGATTCCGTACCTTAATAGACATATTATAATCTATTTTAAATGCCGACTATGTTAATAGGTACCTTAAGACGATTCGCATGTGGAAACAGCTTGTTCCTAGTGAGTAACTGGTATGTGTTTAAAGCTTCCGTATACATTTCGTTGAGTGCGTATTGTCCGGCTAAATTGCAAAGAACCTGTAGGCAAACAGAAAATTATATGCACACTGATTTTGCAAAGTATCTTATTATGAAACTTTATGATGGAATAATTACTTACAGCGAATGTAAGATCCAGATTGTGCGATTCGCCGAGGTTGGCTTGCTCTTGCATACGAATCAATTGTCTTTCAAGAGCAGATGCCTCCTGTGCCTTAGCTAATGCCTGTAAATGTAGAATTTTGCTGTTGTAGTCTTCGATCAAATACACACTAGATACAACATGAGCGCTTAGAAAATGGCACCGAAAAAGAGTAGAGCTTTAAGCACTCTTTCGCCTTCAGTCACGTACCGACCGTTGCTTCTAAAACGTCGCAGAACTTTAGACAATATAATGTGAAAAGCTACTTTAAGCTCTAGGAATAAGGTGGAATTTGTGTTAATATATTTGGAATATGTGATCTTTTTGTTTACTTTTTTTCATGTCATGCATCGGTGCCACTTTTTATTTACAGGAAACTGTGTATCTAGTGTATATTTGATCGAAGGTTGTAGTTAATGATTATTTAAAGTTAAAACATTAGACTAGTATGCTATTTGCCTGATGGTGAGCGATACGACAACTCATGGAAAGTAGCAAAACTAAATACTATAATAATTTATGCAAGGCAATGCTTAGCATTCCACTGCGCTCGCCGTCCTGATACATAAGATATTAGGTCTCAATATCACTCTGGTTACAATATCCTTTAAACCGGAACACACGAGTGCATTTACACTGCTGTTTGGCAGTAAAAAACTATATTGCAGTGTTGAAAAACATTCTCAATTAAGTACAATATCATAGCGTTTAAATGAACAGCAAATTGTGCATCTTGATATTGTGTGAACCCACCTGTCCTAAATTGTTTTCTGCGTTGGCGCTGGTTTGCTCGTCCAGGTCAGGGCGGGCGCTCAGGACACAGGATTCTTCAACCAGCGTCATGATGCGAGATTCCATTTGCTTCACTCTATCTTCAATACTTAGAAACAAAAACACGCTATGTGATATTTAGGTTAACAAACTGTTTAAACCCAAGAACTTATGATTGATAATGATATTATGGGAGTACTTATCAGGAAATTCCACTTTTATTGAAATTTCATTCATATAAAATTATACCTGTGGTTATTTACATTTAATAAATATAACGAGTCCACAGACGCGAGTAACTTACGACAAAGAGAATATTAGATATATAATAGATAAACAGTTGAAAAGGATCTCAATTAATGCATGATATTTACAAGTTATATTGGCGTATTTTCCCGAGCAGGTTTCATCATATTTAAGGCCAGGCATGGTAATAAGTGTCAGACAGATAAGACCGTGAAACGAACTCATTTTGTACAAATAATCATCATCATCTTTATTCATCACTGCTCTTAATGGTTATTATTTAGTTTGTACGCAGCACCTGGCGCAATTCTAGTTTGTCGGCATGTGTTTGCATATGGGTGTTAATCTAATTATATGGAGTGCAGGGTTCACGGGTACCTGTCTCGTTCTCGCAGTTCCCTGGGCGGCGGCTCGCGCGCCGTGGAGGTGTACCCGGCGGCGCGCAGAGCCGTCATGGGCCGCGTGCCCAGCCGCTCGTCGCGCACGCCCACCGTGCCCACGCGAGTCATCTGACACAGTTACATATACTAAATGTTCACTCTATCTATATCTATCTATCAGCCACTGCTGAACATAGGCCTCCCCCAATGATTTCCACAGAGACCTGTTGGAGGCAGTCTGCATCCAGCGACGTCCTGCGACATATATACATACCTACAGATAGCGCGCGAGTTGAATGCAGAGCTTAGGAATGCGGTAGTGCTGTGACCTAATTATTTATGACCACAATAAGTATGTCGATAATTTTAACATCGTTTTAACTTAAATTTCACACTAGATTAACATAATTAAAAAAAAACTAGGTAATAATTATCACACATTTTTAATAAGTTATTATTTTATACATCAAAATAAAATAAAATAAATTATAAAAAAAATAATTATTGTCAGATTCAGAAATTGCAAAAAAGCATTGTTTAAAGAAAATACCAAACTGTTGTTTTGCCTTTCTTCAACACACATATCTAGGATCTTTTCCACCATTTCTCGTGCTTGGCGATGAACGGTTTTTTTTTTGTTACAGAACTTGATGGAATCGGATTAGTCATTATGAATGATTAAAAACAATAAAACTAATAACACGGATTGCAAATTGATTATTAAACACAATAGCACGGCAAACGTACGATAGTTGACAAGGATGGCACAGCACTACACTGCAGGCGCGTGAGGTGGGGCGTGCGGATAGCGGGGGGAGATGCTCCCGCTCTTTACCTCAGACCCCGACTGCATTCAACTCGCGCGCTATCTGTATATCTTCACTCATACAATTTGAAATTTTTATTTAAGCTTAGTTATGTGACTACCTATACTGCATGGTGTATAGAGTTCGGTGCTGTCCAGATAGAACGTCGTTTAGCATATGTAAATGATGATCTTGCCATCCAAAATACATGTGCTGAACGGATTCGCCCCACTCTTCTAGAATCCAGGTGGGGGGTGATATATTGTAGAAGGTCAATTACTGTATGTTCTCATTACTGTTTTGAATTCATATGGTTTGTTGGTGCTCATATCCAAAAATTAATTCATTGAAACGAAGAAGTATTTTTGATAATTATTATAGGGCAGTGAATAATAAATATTTCGAAAAGTCATCGACGACATACGCGGAACACCAGGGGTATATTTGTTAAGATTTTTTTTTCCACGTGCACGACAAATTGACCGCAGGCACCTGGTGTGTACGCACCACCATCAGGTGATATTAAATATGATGCGATTCATATTGAGTACCATATGGCAACAAACTCCAATAATCGCGCACAAGTCGACGCAATAATGGATATGTTATGATTGAAAAAGGAAACCGTATACTAACCCCAGTACCCATACGACTAGGCACCTTCCTGCCGATGCCGGCCGTCCTGAGAGTCTCCTGGAAGGCCTCGTCGTCGCGCAGGTTGCGTGTGTCGAGCGCGGGCGCCACGTCGTTGAACCCCGAGTACAGGTCGTCGTCGTCGTCCATCACCATGGCGGTGCGCGGCTTCGCGTCCGTGCCCAGTCGCGACGCGCTGTAGTACCGCGAACTCAACATTTTATCTTTATTCCCTATTTAATTAATGCTTACTGGATACGCGGAGTGTATTTCTCGAGTCACTTTTGTTGTGACGCTGTAACCATAGCGACATATATCACATCAAAACTTCATCAAAACCTTGTGATTAATTTGACGTTTGGCAATTTGGCTCTATGGTTTGTCTCTACGTATCTATGTAGCTACCAGCTGCCTGAGCCTGCTACAATCAAGAGAATATGAAGTTAATGAAATATTTGATCAGTAAAATACCAACTGTAAAGGAAGAATAGGGTTGAAATGAAAACAGAATTAAATTTCATCTTCTAAATTTATTACATGATCTCTAAATTCAATACATTCAAGGTCCATCTCATATTTGTCACTCCAATGAAACAATTTTATAATAAAACCTAAATAAAAACAATTGACTGATACAAAGGACATCACATAGAAAATAGATCACTCTTCTGTTAGACAAGAACAGTGTTGATGGAAGACACTGACATCATATGGACACACACGCACACAAAACATATCGATAAACTAACTTAAAAACATATAACTAAAAGTAGTAGAGTACAGTATACAAAACGATAGAAGACAGAATTACATCGTCATCCGTGACTGAATCCTACTCTTGAGCCCGTCCGAATATCTCCTTCGCATCGCGTAACATTCAATATGCTGGGTATAAAAATAAATGTATTTCAAAAGTTTCATTGAGTCTTCAAAATCAATAACAATGATCTTAACTATGTACAATTTGATGATTTAATATGAATCGATAATTTTTAGATTTATTCATAATTTAATACGCTACCTAAAACTGAAATTAAATTTAATCAGAAATAATTCGTGACCCTAAGAGACTAGTAAGAAATGCAAGTATTAATAGTTTTGTACACTTTTCACTTACCATTAAGATAACACCAGATAAAAATGATAGAAAATCTATTAACGGGGATATGACTTAGATGTTAACAATCCGTAATCATATTTACTTGTCATCTATAATTTTATGTACATTCATTAACAAAAGTCACTGACATCAAGACACTCGCACAGTATACGGCACCGTCATACATCTGTTTATTATTATTATGGCAACATTCTACATTCTTGTGCATCAACACACCGACTCGCCGACACCTCGGTCGGTACATACTGTAGATGAGCAAGAGCCAATGCGTTTCATAATTGACGGAATCGTTATGCACTCATCAACACAGTATACATGTATATCCTACGCTACAACTTGTCATACAACAAACAAGGTAATAATTTTAAATGATAAACATACGTGAACATTATTTATTAATGTATATTCCTCAGAACATGACAAACGTTTGCCATTGTTACATTTAGCACATGCATCGTATATATTTATATATTTAGCCTCGTGCACGATTTTACTCTTTATTACCGTTAAAGCTTAAAAGTTGCTGTATCATTAGAGATATATTATTTGTATTACAATGAAGTTAATATAATCTCTAAGCATTCGTGAATACATTCCTTCCCCGGTAGTTACATATTATCGCTTAAAATAGGTGACGACTACACGTAATCTGCAATTAGGGTCACTGCGATCACATTCTGAGAGCACCAATAGATGGCAAGTGTTTAAATCATTTAAAATTCAAGCACGCTGATGTAACTTAAACAACTAAACGTATCTTATATTCAAAAGATTATAAAGCAGTCAATCCTTTCAGTACTGATGCAGTATTTAATTCCGTGCATACACTTCGCACGGCAGAAAGCTGGCGTGGCAAAAGGGAACTGTATATACAGGGTATATCAAGACTGCCACCGAAAACGAAGCCAGGTGGTAATTTAAGCGACTTCAGACACAATGGAACCGAAAATGTTGCAGAAAAACCGACGTTTCTTTTTGTTAGATTTTTCTTAAGGGCGTATTTGGACGGTAAATACATTTATTTCATTTAAATAATAGTGTATACCCCTTATCCTTATTTATAATACCTTATGTTTATTTATAAGGATTCTAAGATATAAAAGAGTTTGAATTATTATTTTAGCAAAAACTATGGATTTACCACCCAAACTTGACGATATTTAAAAAATAAAAAAAAAAACTCACATTTCTTTGCGAAAATGTAATTGCATTGTATTTATAGTCACTAAAACTACCACCCAGCTTCGTTTTCGGTAGCAGTCTTAATATACCCAGTATACCAGTATTATAGTCAGCACGGCTGAATTTAGTTCACGGAATTAGAGCTGCAGTAAAAGTTTGAAAGTAGTTGGCGACGGGAGCGCGGGGAGCGTGGAGTACAGGGGTGTATGAGGGGGAGGTGGAGGCGGTAGTGCGCGGCTAGATCTGCGTGGAGAAGCGCGGGCGCGGCAGCTCGAACACGTCGCCGTGCACGGAGCGCGCCAGAGCCTTGATGCTGGCCGCGATGTCCTGCGGCTCCTCCTGCACACACAAACACTTACACATTCACCAAGCGCACGTCACGTCGCCAAGAGGGAGCAGGTAGGGGAAGCTGCTTATCGTCTGTAGAAAGTTTTATGTTTAAATATAATATCTCCGCCAACCTCATACGTTCCTGGTACTTTATCATGCCCATTTTTAGAGGTCGGTATGCGCGCATCGTAACAAAATATTTTCGTAATTTTCCAAACGTCCCTAAAGAAGAATCGTTTCAAAAAACAAATGATTTAAGAAACTACTTTGAATGTTTATTTTTATAGTTACGAGTTGACATAGTTTGACAGATAGTTAACAGCTAACTTCGCCATATCGATATCGAATGTGCGCAGTTCGTAAAAATTTTACTCTCATCATTTTTCAAACGTCCCAAAATAAGTATAACTTCAAAAAATGGCCTAAAATGCTCCATTTATTTGTGCAATATTCGAAAGTTGATAAAACAGCTTTTTTTGAAGTGAAAACTTCTTTAGCGGCGTTGAGCACTTTTTCTGTAATGGGTATAAAATCTTAAACTCGCGTCAGGACACGTGACCTGATCGTAAGACGAAAAGCGTAAGACGGATGGAGAGTAGACAGCTGTCAGTTAGCTGTCAGTTTATAAAGCTTTGATGAATTGCCAATGATTTTGAGTGGAGATTTCAACATAAACTTCGCAGACGATAAAAATCAACTATTAATTGAATTTTTAAATAATGAATTTGGTTTAACTATGTCGAATGATCGCAATCTTAGCACAACGAAATACAAAACTACTATTGATGCGGTCTTTATTAGACATTTAAATAGGTTCGAATCAAAACTGTTCGTTTCTTACTTCAGCTACCATAAACCTATTGTATCAGTTTTATAGATTGGCGATGATAGTTCTGGTAATGATGATGGTGAAAAAGTCGTTGAAATTATGGATGAAAGTTGATTTTTCGGAGAGATAAACTTTTTAATGTAAAATAATTGTAATAGTTTTAAAGTGTTAAATTTTTAATGTAATATAAATTGTCATGTTTGTGTACGATAGCGCAATAAATGAATATTGTATTCTACCACATAAATGATAGTACTTTTATACTGATAAAGCAATTGGTGCAAAATTATTCCCTAACCATTCCAAAATATCAAACATGCTCAACGTTATTTATGTAGAGATAATCAAATATCGATGAAATAAATGTAATATTTGCGACTAAAAAATAATTAAGGCATTGATCGGCTGTTTTTATTATGCCAGATATTCAACTTCTATAGTTTCTATAACTTCTTCAGACAAGTTTTATATGTAGTAAGTTGCACGGTGTAGCCAAAAACATATTGCATTATAATATGTCGGCGGCTAACTCGAGTGTGATTCGAGCTTCAATTTCGATCTCGACTTTTGAGATCTATAGTAATTGTTTACAACAATTACTTATCCTCCTGCACCCCACGCTTTGTAACAATAAAATATATGTATTTTACTCCATTTTCTTATCTTAAATTCAGTATCAATTATTTTTACTTTTTTAGTTGTATATCTTATTAAAGCGTGTATTTTAGTTTTTTTTAACTATTATTTAATTGTTTTGACTAAAAACATCCGTCTACGGCTGTATTTCCAATCAATAACGCCATCTGTTGGTCAGTAGTAACATTTGACACTTGAAGAATACAATGTTAACGCCATCTAGCGAGGAATAGTGCAAAAGAATATCATGAAAATTATATAAATTAACAAAAATCATATTTGGCAAATTGAAAAATGGAATAATTTTATCAAATTAGTGTATTGTCATCGGTCCTCAATAAATCTACAAAGTTTGAACGAAATCTGGCCGTTTAAAGTGGGTCAAAATCGCGCCCAAAGAAGTCGGTTACAAACAAACATACAAACATACAAACATACAAACATACAAACATACAAACATACAAACATACAAACATACAAACATACTAACAAACATACAAACATACAGGTGAAGCTAATAAAAAGCGTGTAAAAAGCGTGTAAAAATAGTTAGTATCAAAACAATATGTGTACTCACGTCGTCGTCGAAGTCTCGCATGGAGGGTCTGTCGTTGGGGAACTTGGGCACGTTCATGGGCAGCGAGCGCGCGATGTCGGCCGCGCCGGCGCCGCGCGCGCGACCTATGTGGATGCCCTCGTCGTTGCTACCTTCTGCACACACACACATATACACTATATCACTAACCTACAAATAGTGCCATCTACTTATGAGAAACTAGGTAGGTAGGTACTTGGGTACCGATAGAAATGAGACTGATTTAGGATTATGTTAATTTATAATATAATATAATATAATATTAAATATATTCAACTAAGCACGGTATTGTGTTACAATAACAGGCAATTTTGAGCTAGGTTTTTAGTTTTACAATCTACGGGAATCTTTAAATTTAAAGTGATGGCTTAACACCCTTAACTGATACGTCCACATCTTTATATATGTAGGATTTGAATGTTAAGAAGAAAGATGAGTAGAATGAAACGTTACACGAATGACTGATATGGAACGTGGTTTGTGTGAAAGAGATGACTAGTGAAAGTATTTATGATGGAACGAGTAAGAGGATGAATGATCAAGATGTTCAAGTATGCAAGGACGGAATATAGAAGAGAACAGTCTGGAAGACGACGGAAGAGGTGAAAGACGGAAGACGTATGAAGTGAAGACGATAATATATTTAATATTACCAAGACGATCTTTGTTTAATTTGACCCCTTACGGAACTATTCCCACATATATTTTGTAATCTCATCTATAGAGGTTTTTGTAGTGAATTATTAAAAGAACATAACATTTTTTGGCAAACATGTATCTCACAGGTATAAGACGTTTTATGTTCCGTTTTTACTTTTGAGATAGACAGTATAATTGTACCACCCAATAATTATTTATTATACTTACGATCTGAATCGTAATCATCTTGATCGGAAGCCATGTTGTGACGAGAGTCGTTCCCTTCTAAATCGAAGAGATCTTCCGCGTCTAACGAGTCTTCTTCCGCTGGTATATTTTTATTTTGCTGGAATATAAACATACATTTGTTAAAGTTTCTAGGGCATTAAGAAATACACTCCTTATGATTTAGAAAATATAATTAATCCGGCTCCAAGGATCAAATTGCGGGGGTTGATATCGATTCCCTGCAATGGTGATAAAATTAATTCAAGGATTACAGAATGAAACTTTCCGAAGTGTTGTTGATGCTATGTTCAATATTACACTGATTTTTCATTAACTTAGTAGAATTTATATACGAAATAACATAAGAAGTACTGCTTTTTCTAAATTCTACTAATGTGATGTCATGGTATGGTATGCCCCATACAAATAATTCGAGTGAAATTAGAAGCCTTTTTGGGGCCTATTACATAGCAAAAATAAATGTTCATATAACAAAATATTTTTGGTTGATTTTGAACAAGTATTTTTGTGTGACTGTAGTTCTAAAAGCCTTTTTGATAGATCAATAAGTAGTTAGAAGAGTACTGTAAAATTAATTACTGATTTTAAACATAATTGGTTCATCATTCAAATGGGAACTAAATATTTTTTGAATCAATTAAATAAGAAAATACTGCGAACAATTCAAAATAAATACAACTTTTACTTCATCTGTATGATCCTTTGATTAAAAAAATACATAATTTACAAATTATAACTATGTACAAATACATATATATTAACAATATGTAAAAAATATAATACCTTAATAATATTTTGGGCTTTTTTGGCATCTTTAAGTGAGGACAGTCTTCTTCTCTGTAGTGGAGGTAGCTGTGGCGAGGGAGGGCCGTTGTCGAGGCTCGTATCAACTCTCCAGTCGTTCGCAACAGTACTTTGTGCTTTGCTTATGATACTGCCAACAAATTATTATTATGTTTAATGATATGACGAAAATTGTGTCTCTTTCGCCTAACCCCCTTTCTCCATTATTTCTTATTATTTTTTCCCCATCTATTATATCTTACTAATAAGCAATGCATGGGTATTGTTGATCACATCAAAGCAACCACTATCTTGTATATTTATTCATTGCAATTGCACTATAAAACAATAAATATATGACTAACATTACCTAGCTAATATTTTATGATCTCTTTGTGCCCTTTCCCGGTATGCTTCGAACTCTGCATACTTTTGATCCCGGAATTGTCTGACAGTTTCTTCAACTGCTTCTAGCTGTGTCTGTAAGGTTTGATTCAACTGTTTGCTGAGTGTGCCAATGACTTGAGGGCCTGGTGTCCATCTTTTCTTGTCACTAATCATGAAGTTGTTAGTATCCACATTCTCCTTCATTTCAATGTCATTTGTCACTTCTGGTACTAACAGGTTAAATACTGGTGAAAAATTATGTGATTTCTTCAAGTAATCAATTTGCTCTGGTGATGTCTGAAATTTAAGGCAATATCCATTACTTACATTGTCTCCTGGTTTTGGTGAATATTTTATAATGGAACCAATGAAATTGTATTAAACTTAAATATTGTTAGTGGATTAATAAATCTAATAATAATAATTGTAAATAAGAGAGTTATTTAAACAAGTGAATATTCTTCCTCATAAAACATTAAAACATATGCACTAATAACACTGACAAAATAACCAAGAAAGCATGAAAATGTTTCACATGTGTGGATAGATTCCTTTTGGTGGAATTTAGTTAAATTATATATTATACTAGCGGCCCGGCCCGGCTTCGCCTGGGTGCAAATACAGATTCCAGTCCATATTTTATTTAAAATCAATATGACAGCCGTTGTCTAAGCTGCTTATCCAATTCCAATCCCATCCTGTACTTATTCTTCTGTCCCATTTTATCCACCTTATATTCTATTCTATCCCATCTCTCCAGATTGAAATGATTATTTTGCTACGGAGATATTATAACACTGTTACTACTCCGACGACATTCATTGAAATCAATTAAAAGATACCATAGCTAACCCGACCACGCTTCGCTATGGCTTAGTTATTATAATATGATTAATTTTATATTCAATTATTTAGCATAGCAAAAAAGCCCGACCCACCTTTGCCTGGATGCAGATATTTTTTTATTTTACTCCACACCAAATACATGTTATTTTTCGTATAAGCTCTTGTATACCTAAACATGACTTAGCTATCCTACTGTCCGTCTCAATTCCATCCCATCCCGTCTGTTCAGTCACTTCCCGATACGTCCCGTCCTTTCTCTTCATTAACCATCCCGTCTTATACCGTGCATTTACATTTCGTCCTATCAAATCTGTCAGCTATCCCAGTCCTCTCCCCTACGTCCCACTCTATTATATACCGTTTCTCCATATCCAAATAGTGTGCCTTATAAATTTTTGACAGTAAACACTTTAGCGATTTTGATTATCCATGCAATATTCCATCCCTTATTTCACCCCCACTATGCTGTTTTTCCAAAAATATTACGCCATTACTTTTTGTTAGTAATAAAGAGATGAAATATAAATTTTCATAGAAATACACTCACACTCACACACACAATTAATGTAATATTTAACTGGTTTCTCAAGACACAGGCAACGCCTAATTTGAGAATCTCTGCAATATTCTCCATAATTACATAAAATTGTTATTTTATTCAGTTCAGTCCAGTTTTCATTTTTTATGTGTTATTTTATTAAAGATTTTTCATTTTCAAGTGACATTCTATCTTGAAAAGAAGTAAAACTGCTTACGTGTGAATATTATTTATTTGATTGTCCTATATTTATTTAGCTTCATAATATACTCTTTAGTTTATACAAATTAAATTTCTGAACGCATGCATAAATATTTGACAACCAATTTAAATGTCAATCGCTTTTCATTACTGTCAATAATTTACATCTTTAAAATCTAAAATACGCCACTAATCGAATATTGTGGATATATGTTTTCGATTCGAAACCTTTATTTAAATACGTTATTTAATTTTAGGGAAGAGTTTACCGTATCGACGGTATGAACATTATCCCCCTTATTCATAAGAAATCGCTAATCAACCATAATAACGTAAATTAGTTAAATATTTTTAAGAGGAGATAAAACGTTGATTACGGTCAGCCACGCATAATTATTCATAAGATTCCTTTTGACGTTTAGTACCGTAAAACGAGGTGGATAGGGACAATTTTCAACTTCACGACGAATTTTCTATTAGTATTATACAGAAATATTCTTGTGTTATAGCATATTTCATTAAGTCTTAGTTGCGTCTTGACTATTAACTATACAATTTTTTTAGATCCCTTGGAAAACAAGAAAAAAAGGGCACAAAATATGGGTTTGGGGTTAATAGGGATTTTGGGGGTAATAGAGGCGGGATCGAGTTCAATGGGGAAATTAACAAGGGTTGGCACTGAATTATTTCTTATTAATTACTTTTTAACCGACACATCTAAATATTCTGAATTATTTATCGTAATAATTTGCTTTGATACAAATGAAATAATTAAACATTACAACTGTCTTAAATGATATTTATCAAATCAAGTGACAACATTTCAATAAGATATAGTTTCAAAAAATTAAAAATCAACATATTAGGTATTCTATAATGCAGTCTTATTATTCTTCTAAGAAGTAATACGTAGAGTATTATGTATAGTTTGGAATCAGCTAATGATTTCTTACTTATTTGCTAAATTGTGAGATACGCTAACAAAACAAATTACGAAGAAAATTGATGGGCAAAATAACACACGAAATTTCTTAAGTGCGTATTGCTCTTTTTTATTATTGCACTGATGAGGCGATCATACCGTTCACCTGATGGTAAGTGATATGACCGCTCACAAACAGTAGCAATACCAAACAATACCTTGAATTACAAAGCAAAGCTAGCCCTGCGCTCGCCATCCCGAGACATAGATGTTAAGTCTCAATATGTCCATTGTGACTCTGGCTACAATGTCCTTCACAACGAAACACAACAGAGCATTTACACTGCTGTTTAGCGGTTTGCCCAAATTAATGTGTACAACTTATTAGAAAGAGGAATGGTGAATCAGTTTTTTCTATTTTTAAAGAAATACTCCATGCATCTCACAGTACCAGATCTATCTATCAAAAAGGAATAGTTGTTAACAAGAATATTCTTACTGAAGTTTCTACTTATAATATCTCAACCATTGTGACCGCAACTGAAGTAAAATTTTAGTTATTTTAAGTGGAAGTACTTTCAATGTAACTTACAGCATTAAAAGTAAATATAATTAACAGTCAAAGTTAATTAAGAACGACAAAATATTTTACAACAAAAAAAACTGTTGCGACAACCCTACACACACTGTACCTATACACCCTTTTACGTCCCAATTGTACCTTTTTACGTCTCTATAAACCTTAGTCTCGTTATTAATCACCCCCAAGTCGCCTCTATTCCCCCCAAAATATCATATTTTTTTATTTACTTTTTAAATGATCAAAAAAGCATGAATTAAACGAGAAATTGAGACTAACCTTTTATGAATTCGATACTCCAATACTCATACTTTGTGTGTTTACCAATATCTCCTTCATAAATGGTGTAGTTTTTGCAGTAGACCGAAGTTCGTTTAGATGTATTTTTACTGCATATCGAGAGGCTATTTTCAAAAGACTAATAGGACATTTTGTAACTCAAATTAATTGTTACTGATTGTTGCACTAGGGACTATATATAGTCTTCTATTGTTACAATTTGTTTTTAATAAATTATGTGCAACTAATGGCTCACATTTCAACCTTAAAATGTTTTCTCAGTTTTGTCCCTAATCTCCCCTTGATCCCTAATCACCACGTTTTACGGTATCTAATACGGCAAATTAGGCCGTGAATGTTGCCACTATATGGAAAAAAATTGATTTCATTCCCTCATCATTCACTGTTCAGTGCTATACTCTGTAATTTCAAACAGATTTTGTCTATGGAATTCAAAAAAGACAACGTATTTGTCTATGTTGTTTGTTTTGTTTGTTTTTGAACATATAAATTTATCTTAAAATGTTGAAATCGGAGTGCTTTTGAGAGCTAATGTAGTGATCTTTGTGGATGGCGTTATTGTGATATTTACGCCTAAAATGCGAACTGGACAAAAGTATGATTATTTGTTGTAGTAAGTATTTTAAACATACGTCTTCATATTGTATTTCCCTAAGGCTACATATTGGTAATAACATTTGTTTCTTTTTCAGCACTCAGAAAATAATGGATTTGGCTATATTAGAAACATAATTTACTGACAGCAAGGTTGTCGGTAACAATATTTTGATACAAGGATAAGAAGAGAGGTTATATCTTGCCGGATCACCCGATATATTAGTTGGCTCAGAAACTATTCAAGAAACAAAGTGTACTTAAGCAAATAGATTTCAAGAAATTACTCCTGAAAATATACCATTATTGGTAGAACTCAATTACATATTATATTAAACTTTACTATACTTCTCATCAGAAAAATTGAAAAACCTAGCAAGTTGAACGTTGTGTAATGATTATCAGAAGAGTGTGTTTATATTTAATTTGAATTCGGAACATCAACTCATATTATTCACTACTAAACAACATTTGACATTTATACCCAAATACACATATTTTTCTTATAATCTTCACACAACATTAAGTTATAAGATATTCCAATTTTTCTTATGAGAC
Organism: Hyles euphorbiae; assembly: GCA_023078785.2. Classification (NCBI taxonomy): domain Eukaryota; kingdom Metazoa; phylum Arthropoda; class Insecta; order Lepidoptera; family Sphingidae; genus Hyles; species Hyles euphorbiae. The sequence continues at coordinate 7,526,888 of CM041041.1, read as the reverse complement.
ATATATTTTATTACTAATATAATATAGAATTATTTGTTTACTAATATAGAATTTTATACAAAATAATCTCACTGCATTAGCTGCCGGGCAAAATAAGCATAATATAAAAATACCAGTAAGTGCTGTCAGATCTATTTTTGCCAACATTCCCATTACCTCCAATCCCGAATTTATACTACTACAATTATTAAAAATGTGATATAAAGAACTGCTGTAAGGAAGAAAATTATGCTATTAAATAATCCTTCAACAACCAAGTAGTGTATATGTCTTACATTGACAAATGAATTAATATACACATTTTCTCTCACATGCATACACACACACACATCCTAACATACATATTTCCTATTATTATTAATAATGTTACATAAATAGTGTTGGAGTTACATTAAGTTTGTTTTTTTTTTATTTTTTAAATGTTGTTTTCATAAATTGTTAACCTTCCACACACACCCATTGTTGCAGGGTTGAGTGCCCAAGACAGGGGCTTGTTACTTTGGGACCCAAATATTATATAGTTAAATAAATGTAATTTTTCAATAAATAAATACATACTGTTACTAAAATACCTGACCATATTTTATTACCCTATATTCAAGGATATTGTCCGGGCAAAATACACAGCAATATGATTATTTGCAACATACTTTTATAGATACTAAGGTATATAAGGAAAAATAATTGTGTAATAAATATTATAATTTTGAAATAATATTTAATTGTCTATAACTACTTTAAAGGTGCATTATTTGAAAAATATATTTGATATAAATGTAACTATGAAAACTTAAGAAATAAAATGTAGTACATGTAGTGCAAAATTTTTATTTACAAAACCTCTAAATCTATCTACATCATGACTCAAATTGAAAAAGAATTTGATGCTTGCATTATGATAGACCAAAATAATGATTTGTTTTTAACCACATGATGCGGGCAAGTTCGAAAAGGTTGATGTGAACATAATTAAGAGACCAACAGTGGACTTCTGTGGCTAAAATGAACAAACAAACTTGTTGGGACGTTATATCTTTGGTAATTGGTACTAAGTCCTCAATGCACTTCAATGTTGATGACTGATCAAAAATATGTCTTCTTATTTATCTTCTTCTACTTGCTTTCATTTCTTGCTTTAACCTCTTCAAAAATTGTTTTTATGTTCCATGGATATATAGATGGTACAGCACCTCTCTCCAAATATTTGTGTTGTTGTTCAACTCCTGAAACAATTGATTTTAACATTGAGATCAGAATGTAGCCATTCAATAAGATAAATTTGAAATGATGAGTAAAAAGGTTTTGATTAGGTTAGTTCAAACAAGCTGTGTGGTTGTTTTAATGCAGAAACTTGAAACATTACAGTAACTTTGTTTCTCTAATTAATCGTAAATAAGACCATTTCGAATGCACTGTGGCCTGTTGGTAAATGGGCCAGACGCGGCTGCCAACATGGACATGGTGGTCGCGCTTTCTAGTCCCAGGGCAAACCTGATTTTTCGGAATCATGTTATTATTGATAGGGAATCCTCATGGCATGCATTAAAACATCGTGAGGAAACCTGCACACCATAGCGATTTGTATACATTTCTATGCTACGTAAAGTAATCCGGCACCCAAATATAGGCTGATATAGTATAGTATCAGTTCGGCTTACCTGTGTATTTACTGATAGTTCCGCAGCCACATCGAACACTCGAACTACATCAACATCAATATTCACTACTTTATATATTTTTATGCCGACGGATATTTCGACGGCCAACTTAGATAACTTTTTGCACAACACATTATAATTAAAATAATTTATTATTTATAACTTTAAATAAATAACCAGTGATGACAATTGACAACGCTAATTTGACAGTAAAAATCCGCCATCTTTCTGCTTAAAATTTGCTTAAACATGGGTCCCGGCCATTTTAAAGTTAGTGCGCTTTAATATAGCTGATTAGTGATTTTTGACGGTTATGAATAAATTTTAAGTGACAGTTCATATTAACGGCAACTAAACACTGCGCTAACTTCTTTTGCATAAGGGGGTATATGTTTGACAGTTACAAACCCATGAACATTTTGTATGGCAAAATGTTTTTTCCTTTTTTTTATACTTTCGTCAATTCAATCGAGACAAAAACTATCCCACCTTTAAGTTGGAACAAATAACACATATCTACAAAATTTCATTATAATCAGTTGAGTGGTTTAGGAGTCCATCGAGGACAAACAATGTGACACGTGAATTATATATATTAAGATATCAAAGAAATGGGGAAGGGACTTGCACCAAAGGGGGACTCATTTTAGGGTTAGTATTTTATAGTATGATAATTATGTCAAAAATTATGTTTAAAAGTCTTATTTATAATTGTGTAGAGTTAATACTCTAATCTGATTCAACAATTCCCTTGTTTAGTCATAAAATCAGGTAAACAAACAAATTTTTAATTTATTAAAAATAATCTTATAAAATAAATAAAATTTTAGTTTGATTAACAAATAGACAAATACTCACTTGAATTGCTTTTGAGATGAGTACCAGAGACCCTCCATTTCGGTCTTGAAGAATAGCATGGGTGGTCTGATCACAAGCAAGGCAGGTATAAATGGTCCAGCAGCCAACTACACGGGTACCAACCAAAGCTTGTTGCGCCACTTGCCTTTTAAGCCCATTGGGAGAGCAGGATAGCAACTTCTGAAAGTTTAAGTTTACTCATTATAAGCTTGTCATGACAACTTATGCGGTTCAGTTTGAAAAGAAAATGGCCGTGAAATTTAAAATGAATGTTTTCCCCCCTTCTTTAAATTATAGATGTTTTTTTGAATGGGTTTGATATCTGAATGAAGACCAAAAATTCACTCATTATTGCTCATTATGTAATGTATACCCAAATTGTGTAAGTAAGTAGATAGTTAATTAATGTATTTATGAATTGTTGTAGAAATAAGTTACTATTAGTTAGGTAAACAACATGTACATAAATATTTGTCCATCCATCTTTATGGAGAAGCTCTTTATAGTTTTGCTATAAGATAATTGTAAACACAATAAAATTCCTGACATATTAGCTTTAAGACAATGATAGATGGGGTGTACTGTAATGGTCAGGTTTGTATGTAAAATGAAAAAAAAATTGTAAATGAAACAGAGACTTCTATTAATATACTAAGCTATACCAATCTAATCTGGTAAGGCTTTATTTAAAGAAAAACATTATTATATAATGTTTAAATACATGATTGCATTAAGTGGCATATAATAGACATTTAATTTTTTAAAGATTTTTTTGGGATAAATTTAAATTCATTACTATTATATAAACCGATGAATTGTAAACAGCTCGAAATTACATTGATAGAAATACGCGAGCAGTAGACAATAAATGTATTTATAGCAATAATACTGAATTAAAATATGTCACAAAATTCAAGGTCTTTCCATGTTGTACACCGCCGAAGCGACGTACTATTCCACTCTAAACAAATTAATAAAAGTTACATTTGAACACAGAATAACAAGTAACCTTATTCGTTCTGTGTTATGAATAAAGCTAAGTAAATAAGTCAGAATTGTGCCGCACGCACACTCTTATGTATTGTAGTACATACTGCGTAAGTGATTATTTATTATGAAAAAATAGGTTTAATTCATAATAGCAGTGTACAAGTGTTGTGAGACACCCTTCGTATAAGTCAAGGCCGTGACATGTTTACTGACGGTACCTCACTGAAAAAAATATCCCTTTGTTCGGTGGATGTGAGCTCCAGTTTTCCAATATCAACATTATCTTCATATTTATCACTTTCTAACGTTACATTCAGACATTTACAAACACAGAGAGCCATCGTTTGTGAAAAATACTGTATTATTTGGTCAAAACAATACAAAAATACACAAAAACGTAAGTTAATTGTACAGTACTTATAACTTTCGTAGATAAATGCGTAGGTATGTACACAGATTACTTAGTACTACAGATGGTTATGTCGCATAGATAAAATTTGTCCTCCAAGCCTCAACTAGTAAACATGACAGTTTTTTTTTTTTTAATTTACCGCGACGCTTCGTAGTATTTCTGCCTGTTATTTTCAAACTCTGGCTCTACATCCTTTGAGTCATTTCTAATAGCTCTACACCATGCTCATAGTTTAGGATTTAATTTTTAGGAAAATTAGGCAATTAAATGACAATACATTTTATTATTAACTTCTTTTATTTTTACTTTTAGTGATATACCTTGCAAGGGCTTTTTTTTTGCATAGATGGCAATGGATTCATTTTCCTTGTTAATTTTTCAAATGTTTTTTCTTTTGAAAATTTTAGGGCTCTGCGTGCTCTTAACGCATATTTTAGCTGCTTCTGGGACTTGCGGTATTCAGAACGCAGTTTTTCGTATGTTGGGGAAAGAACTTTCTGAGGAACAATTAATTTCCTTTTTCGCACCACCATTTTAGTTCCAATATGTCTGTCTGAACCTGCAAATAAAAAGTTTCTACTATTTAACATAGCCATTGAAAATTCTATTATATTATTGTGATTTAAACAAACACAATATGTTGTGTGTAAAGATTGATATTATTCTATAATCACTAGTTTACCTCTTAAATTAACTGGTTGTGAAGTGGAAAGTACTGCTTCTTCAATAATATTGTTTCCTGATTGCATGGTTGTGGTCACTGAAATGAAAGAAAATTAGATTAATAATCCTGTTGCCTAGTCCGTTTGCTCCTTTATACACTTATACTTAAAATTATGAAACAAGGTATAACCATCTGTAAAATCATATTTTTGGAAGCTTGTAGCATATTTTTCAATAACATGAGCCTTAGTAAAATATCATTGTTTACAACTAGCCATAAACCAGCAAACTAGCCATCATCTGTGTCATTCTATACTAAAATTATTTTGGGAACAAGCATTCACATTTTTCAATTGTATTCAATTTTGTATAGTGTAATTGTTAACCATAAACGAGTAAACCAGCCCATCTGTGTCATTGTTCAATGCTAAAATTGTTTAGGGAAAAAGCATTCATATTTTTCAATTGTATTGACTTTTGAACAGTTTAATTGTTAACAACTGGCCATAAACCAGCAAACCAGCCATCTGTGTCATTGTTCAATGCTAAAAATGTTTTGGGAACAAACACTCACATTTTTCAGTTGTATTCATTTTTGTCTATAATTGTTTACAACAAGCAATAAACCAGCATAGCCATCTGTTCTATTTTTAATTGCTGTGCCGAATTCTCAGGAAGGGTATTCAACATTTTATTTATATTTCTAATTCAATTCAAGCTTCAATTGCATAGGGCCCTACTCTGAAAATCTGAAACAAAGTTCGAAACTTCGCACGAACGAAGTTTATATACGATTCGAATATACCTAGATATACTTATGATCTTTATTGACTTATGGTCGTAACCACAGACCTATGGTTATGATGTATGTGATACAAATTCGAACGTTTACAGGGTAGGAACATTTGTATCATATATAAACTTCAATCATCCGAAGTTTTGAACTTCGTTTCGGATTTACAGAGTAGGGCTCATGGTTATATGTATCTCAAATTACATACGTCATTGTAGTAATAAAAATAAGCCTATTTTATGCAACATAAACCATCAGATGTCATAATCAGGGATGTACCATGTACTTTAAATGTTAAAAATCTAAATATATTCTAAGTTAACCAATTGCATTAATAAAAGGAATCCTATGTCTTAATTTTGGTAATAAGCTATCTATGGGCAAATTTTATGTTAATCCATTCAGTATTTTTTACTTGAAAGAATAACATCATTATCATCATTCTTATTGGTACTTTTATAATATTGAGTAGGATGCAATTTTGCATATTTATAACATTAACAGTTTTTTAAAAATACTATAATCATACATAACTCTGTTACAAAATTATCAAGTAGGTGACCTTAACTGATAAACTCAAATCATTTAGATTTTCTGCATGTTGTTACTTTACCAGTAGCGAATCATATTTAATAGTCTCATAGATTTATATGTTCTTAATATAACCTTCATTATTTGATTAAATCTTGGCTAATATTTTATACATAGAATCAAAGTACAAGCTATTCATTGCTCATTAGGACACCCTAGAAATCACTAAAAGCCCTAACATGCTAAAATATTTAAATAAAAGGCATACCAACAAACTTATAAAAGAAGAATATTATTAACTTACCATTCTGGTCAATATTTTTCTTAGGAGCTTCAATCATGCAATATGTATGATCGCAATGCTTACTTTTCTTGCAGTAATTATGGTCTAGTAGATTTCCTGAAATAAATCAAATTATTTATTATAATTTTCTATGATTTAACAGATTAAATTAATAAGAATCATAAATAAAAAAGCAAATAAAAGGATAAGTATTGAAAGAAACAAACTTAGCCTGGACACCTTCAAACTTAAGAAAATGAATATTTTTGAAGCCTTATACTTTATGATGGACATAGGATTTGTGATAGGAGTATTAATCTTTCTTTTTGAATTAACGAAGTTTTGTTAATGAATTTGTTTAGTAAAGGCATTAAATATAGACTTACTTAAGTGGCCAAAAGGATCAGTTCGAGGAATGCCGCTGTTAATTTCACTTTGAGTAAATAGCGTCGGGTAGGCACCATAACGCAGATGAGGCCTCAGAGGAGTAGATGCTATAAACCTTTTCTCAAAGTGTTTTTGGCATACGTGGCATTTACGAAGTTCTTCCAACTTTAAACTACGCAATCTATCACAATTGATGCACTGTAACCACTTTTGGAGTCCTGTCTCCCGTTTAGGAAATCTAAACAAATTAACGTCCTTTCGTTTACTCGCACAACTCACAATACAACACGCGTTGAACATGTTGTTGCACAAATAATCACTACAGCTTCAAAATTGAGAGGATAAGTTACGGAATTTAATCAACGCAAAACTTCACTCGATCAACTTCAAAACCACATTCAAAACTGTATTATAATGACCGGTAAATACTTGAAATTTTGACATATTAAATGTAAATAAATATGGCGTCGGTATAAGGCGACGCAGGGTTGAAGTGAGAGGTGGGAGGAGCAGGGTAGCTGTCATATCTACTAGTTGAGTCCATAGACAATAGGCGAAATTTTGTATTATGAAGATTACCAGCCGTGGGTATGTATAGATATATATAGATATTTTTATTTAACACACTATACACACACAGACACATGTATAAATATCACGTTTTCAAATGTAGTTGATTATCTTATCAATAGTTTCTCTTTCTTACTAGCTCAGTGTCAGTGCGATTCCCAAAGGCAAGAAAGAAACAAAATATTTCTCTTTGAAGGTCCGAGAAAACAAAGTTTCTGCTACTAGAGATGCCCGTGACAGATTATTTATTGAAAATCGACTGAATTTAAATTAGGCTCAGTACTCACTTGTTTTATTTAAATTGAGTCGAATAAATACATCCAGGATTGCATTATCTGTACCAATAGATCCATATTTTTAATCTGTAATTTGATGTTTTCTCAATTTGACAATTAATGTCATTTTAAAAATTGTGGTGGGTTTTGTGCAGGACGTGGCGACTGAGTAATAACTAGAGTTTTGCTAGAGTTCAATGAATACTTTTCTGCTAAGCTACAGTCACTTTATTTTCTTTTAAAACAGCCACGACTGTATTACAAGTTTGTTCATATTAGATTTTATATGTTTCAAAAATGTCGAAAAGAAGTCAACCCAGTTGGTCTCCACCGGCCAGAACAGAAGCTAGACCAGTGTTGAAGTTGTACAATAGTTTAAGTAGACAAAAAGAAGAGTTCATTCCTGCGTTAGGAAACCGCGTCAACTGGTACAGCTGCGGGCCCACGGTGTACGATGCATCCCACATGGGCCATGCCAGGTAATCACCTAACCAACAATTACTCCTTATTAGGAAAATATTTGCAGGGTTTGAAGTACCTAAAACAGTACAGTTTCATTCATCATTTTCAATATAACCAGCTTGTTCGTATCATTACAAATATCAGATCAGGTTATCTTCCACAGAGGAAAACATGGTTATTGGAAAATTCTTCACACCATAGTTTCTGTAGTTGTTTGAAGTATGCATATTGTTTTAATTAAATATCTTTTACCAAATAATTCATTTAAAATAAAATGTTGAAACACAAGTGGAGTCATTTCATGGTATGTTTTGGTGTATCACTTATTTCTTTATTTATTTAGGTTTTAGGAGTCATGTTATCTTGCTTCTATTATGATATCAGTGGAAGAGGGTCCTATGTAGGACCATAAAAAATACTTACATACATTATTCAAATATGAATTAAATGTCTCTTAATTCATCTTAACCATTATTAATATTGGTTAGGTATATTTCATGTCTCCACATTTTAAACTGTAGGTATATTTCTAGTGCATATCCCTAATACACACACAACCTGTATAATGATGTATGTTTGATCTTTTAATTTTTATTTTATTCATTTCAGGTCATATATATCTTTTGATATATTAAGGCGTATAATGTCAAATTATTTTGGATATGATATCCTGTATGTTATGAACATTACTGATATAGATGATAAAATTATAAAAAGAGCCAGACAGAAGCATTTATTTGAGAAGTACATGAAGGAACCTAGAAGTCTAAGCAATACAATTGATGATGCAACAAGTGTTATAAATTACTATGAAGCGGCTCTCAAAGATGCACATGACCCAGATAAAAAGAACTTAATGCAGAAAACATTAGATGAGTTAGTATTTAATTTTATGCTTATTGCACAATTTAATTGGAGGCCAAATTTTGCAAACACATTATGATGCTGTTTTTATTTGCAGCATAAAAATTTGGTTTCTTTTTAAGTAGTGAAACTTAACTGTCTGTTTTATGAAGTAAGATGAGACTTGTTAGAATTGTTGAACTGCATATTTATTACCTAATTTTTGAATCCTTAAAATTCCAGAATTGCAGCAGCAGTACAAGTGTTGAAGGCAGCAATTGAATCAAAGGATGATGAGAGAATAAAAAAAGCAAGGTGTGATTTGTTGAACTCTGCCAAGGGTCCCATATCAGATTGGTTGGACAGTCTCCACGGGGCCACAGTGACTGATAATGAAATATTCACAGAACTGCCTAGGTACTGGGAGAATGAGTTCCATAAAGATATGAAAGCACTTAATGTAAGTTATTTTTGGTATATTCAACTTTGCAATTTATTGTACAGGTGTTCCTATACAATATGTTATACTACAACATATAAATGTATATAAACAACCAATAACATGTAGGATATTTTTATGATAGTAATGCAAAATGCTAAATGTATTATAAAATATATTATACCATTACAGTCTAAGAAAAAATATGATCACAATATAACCACCTGGGCTCTGTTATTCATTAAAAGTTGATTGTTTTAAACAAAACCAGTGATTGTCTTATCTAATCTGTTATCTGCAGATAAGTTCATTAATATTTTTTTAATAAACATTTTTTTTTTTTTAAAATACAAATGATTTAATTACAGGTTTTACCACCAGATGTATTGACAAGGGTTAGTGAATATGTGCCGCAAATAGTAAAATATATCCAAAAAATTATAGATAATGGCCTAGCATATGAGTCTAATGGTTCAGTTTATTTTAATGTTAGTGAATTTGATAGCAGAGACAAACACCATTATGCTAGGCTCGTCCCTGAAGCCTATGGAGACACAAAAAGTTTACAAGAAGGAGAAGGTAAGAATCTTATTATATTAAAAGAATTAGTTAAGATACCACACTATTGCCAGTGCAAAAAAGTTATCTAATACATACTTGAGGCATATAAAATATTGCTGCACAAAATGTATCTGCAGGGCAATTTACCCCAACATATCAACTTAAAAGAAGTCTAGTTGGTTACAATAAAACAGTTTTAAAACAACTATTCAATTTTTTTATTGATCTTTTTTTATTTTTATCTCCCTCATTGTTATTGTTATTATCATTAATCAATGCTGAAAGTTTCTTAATTTATATTGTTATAAAACTCCTGAATCATATTGTAGGAGATTTGTCGGACGAGACTGCAGAGAAGCGTTCTGCGAATGACTTTGCCCTGTGGAAGCGCAGCAAGGCGGGTGAGCCGTCGTGGGCGTCGCCGTGGGGGCCGGGCCGCCCGGGCTGGCACATCGAGTGCTCCGCCATGGCCTCCGACGTGCTGGGCGCCAAGCTCGACATACACACTGGAGGGGTGGATCTCAAGTTCCCTCATCACGACAATGAAATTGCTCAAAGTGAGGTGTGTTACAAATCTAGCATATGTATGTACCTTACATATCATTGTTATTACATTGATTTTGTAAGAAATATGAGAACAGTTTAATGAAATCTTAATTTGTGTAACAAGTGATAATTTCGCTCTGTAAGCATTAACTTATTGACCTACTTTCAGCATCAGCTTAGTTTTTGGTTCATGCGGCATAAAATGTTTACGTTTTTTGTTAAAGTGCCATACCAAGTTCAACAAAAATATATTTTTAAATTATTGTTCGATTCAGGCGCATTACGATGAGCCTGGCTGGGTCAACTACTTCCTACACACGGGACATCTCATGATAGCTGGATGCAAGATGTCGAAGTCGTTAAAGAATTTCATCACGATCGGCGATGCGTTGAAACGCCACACTGCGAGACAACTCCGCTTCGGTTTCTTGCTGCACGGATGGAAGGAAACTCTTGACTACTCTGAAAACACCATGGACATGGCCATACAAACTGAGAAGTTATTTAATGTAAGTTAAAATACATTTAGTTGCACATTTCCATATAATTGTTTTTTTTTTTTTATCAAACATGTTAGTAGTGTCATCAGATCGTATCTCAGATTCACTATTTAGCTATTTAACTATTCATAATCGCCTAGCTACGATAATATTCTACAGAGTGATATGCATCAATTACCCCTTTATTGTGAAAAGAAAATCGAAAAACCCATTATTGCCCATGATTCAATATTGCTTTCGACACTTTTATTTCTGCTGCGATCCTAGATATTAAAGGATTTAAGTATTAGGTAATAATTATGCACTACAACAATTCTAACAAGTACATCTCATATTACTTCATCTTGTGGATAGAAAGTTTATAAACCTATTATAGTTAATGAATGTTTTATCTTTGCTTAAACTAAATACATAAAGTCGTTCGAAAGAGACAAAAGATTTGATAACTAAAAAAGGTTTATAAACTGTCTGTGATTATGGCTGATAGTCTCTTTAATTGCTTTTTTGAAAATAAATGTTAAAATTGAAATTTCAGGCTGTTGTACTAATTACAGCAGTAAATTCAGTATGGCTATAAAGTAACAGAGCGCCGATCGCACGATATGTAGAAGAATCACAATTACGTTATAAGAAGAATATACAATGTGTGTTAATTTGCATGTGCAGGAGTTCTTTTTGACGGTGAAAGACGCCATCCGCAGCGGCTACGGCGAGGGCTGCGGCGGACCCTGGGGCCCCCACGAACAACAGCTCTCCGACAAACTGTCCGCCGTCAAGGAACAAGTCCACGCTGCACTCTGTGGTGAGTAGTGCATAATCGTCTGGTAACCAGTTCAGTATTAATATCACCCCATTTATTACGTTTTTTGAGATATTAATCTAGAGAAAACACCTTCACAAAATACTCTTTGCAGTCACACTATCTTACATTAAATGCATTGATGCTCTAAGTCCCACTGCAGGGTACTTGTTCTCTTTTAAATTAAGAAAATTGTACGCAAGCCTAGCGTAGTTGGTGTACTTCTATTGTCAATGGTCGACAATGTCAGAGGAATAAAATGTCTACAGCCTGCTTCGGATTTCATATTTTACTACTTTGTAATAAAATCCTCTGGTATTCTATTGAACTGGCAGTGTCGGGTTCCGTGATCAATAGGCGATTGGGGACTAATACAGTAAAACAGACCATAAAACACAAATGTAACTCTGAAATGTTTGTATTATAGTTGGTTCGATACTCGGCTATCGCGCAATGCCATATGTAGTTGGTCCTTATCATTAACTGTTATTGCTAAGTTCAAGTCGAGCAGAAACATAATTAGATGCGCTGTGAATAATACTATAAGTAAAAGTTTAAAGCAGTATTAATGAGCTAAGTTTAATCAGAGAAATTACGATATTGTTAAATCCATTTTGGAAAGTCCAGATGACGGCATCTGTGTTTGCCCAACTTCGATTGCAAGAAGCATTTCACATTAAATATATCTTAAAGTAAACAATAAAAATGCTTTATAATAATAATTTATTTATATTAATCACATTGTCGTGGGTATCAGAAACTGCGAGACTCTTTTCGATCTCACAAACACGTAGACCGGAAAAACATGTTTTTAGACCAAACAAACATTTGTGTCAGTGCAGGGATCGCACCCGCGGTATTTCGTTTCACATTCAGCTTCGAATTAAATGCGTCATAGAGGGTATCAAACATATACATACAATTTTCACCCTATCCTATCTATCAGGCTTGGAGATTTCTATAACAAGTGACTACTTCTCACAACACCTAGACCGCAAACAAAATTTCTTTGCTACCTCAAAGTAAGGTACACACACATAGTGTTTCGTTTCACAGCCAGCTTGTCCACAGCGCAAAAGAGATGTTGCGAAAACTGTTGCAAATATTTTCGAAGTATTAATTGATTAAGTTAGGAGAGGCTGAAAATCAGCGCTGCTCGGTATCTATGTCCCGGTCAGCACAAGCTGATCCACCTCCTTTTACCTTCTACATAATTTAAGAGAATGAACTTGTACTAGTTTAAGATGGATGTAAGAAAGCAATAAATGGCTTTTATTTATTTATTTATTGTGTGCGTGGTGGCCTGTTGGTAAACGGACTAGACGCGGCTGCCTACATGTTCACGGTGGTCGCGGGTTCGAATCCCAGGGCACACCTCTGACTTTTCGGAGTCATGTGTGTATTGATAATCAATCACCACGCACTAAAAAGGAAAACATCGTGAGGAAACCTGCATACCATAGCTATTTATAAGAATTTCTATGGTATGTAAGTCCGCCAACCCGCACTAGGCCAGCTTGGTGGACTATATGGCCTAACCACTCTCAATCGTATTCTCGATTGTAGAGTAGACCGTGCCCTGCAGTGGGACGTATATGAGCTGATACAGATTAATGAATTGATGTAATATGATTACAGATAACATCGACACGCGCGGCGCGATCGACGCTCTGCGCGAGTTGGTGGGCGCGGCGCACGTGTACCTGCGGGCGACGAGTCCGCGCGCGGCGCCGCTGCTGGTGTCGGCGGCGCGCTACGTCACGGACGTGCTGCACGTGTTCGGCGCGGTGGACGGACCGCGCGGCGGCATCGGATTCCCGGTCGCCGACGCGGATTCTGTCTGCGTGAGTACTAACTATACACATTACACACCTATCAGCTAAGATCAATACTGTCACGCATTAAAGGCACTAACAATTTTATAATATTTTTGACATATTTTTACCACTTAATTTTAGTCTTTCTTAATACTGTTGAATAGTCTATAAAATTTATTGGGGATATACTGGGTGGAATCGCTTATCGTCACGAAAAAAATTGTGCATAGCAAGTACATGATTTAGAACACTTTGGCATACTTATTTTAATTTTTTTATGTTTTTGTTTATGTAGTGTAAAATTAATTTACCACTACTAGTTACTAATTTAGAATAAGTTATTCATAAAACAGCGTTGTTTAGAGAAAGATAACATAAATGAAAAAAAATTTCATAAATACACATTATTGTTACCCTACTTTATACAATATGAATTCGAGTAGAAACTTCTAAATCTAAGTAATAAAATCCTTTGATCGCGCCGCCCTCACCGCCGCGCCGCCGCAAGCGCAAGTACAAAGCGTGCCGCCGCGCCGCGCCGCCCGCTCCCGCGCCGCCCGCTCCCGCGCCGCCCGCTCCCGCGCCGCCGACACCTTCCAGGGATCTGGCCACTTCCTCAGTCGTGCGAAATTCGGTACCGAGTGACGTTGTACGAAATTATTTTGGTTATTGGTTAGTTTCTTGCGGTCAAAATGAGTGATTACACGAACAGTGAGTATGTGACAATAATGACATGTTATGTTCGATCCAATGAAAACTTGGGTCATGCAAGAAGGATGTATGCAGATCCAGAACATCTGCAGTCTTTGCGTAGGAATGGTATCATGAATGATGAATCCACGAGTTCCCAGCACAAGAACTATTTTAACGACTTATCCGAGGCTACTCGATCATGGTAAGTTCAGACTTCCTAATCATGCAAGAATCCGTGACCTTCGACAGCGAAGTCGTCTAATCTCGACATTATTAAAACGTTTAAATAAAATCATATGCAGCTTTTTCTAAGATAGTAGGTACGTTATGAAAATAATAATGTAAATCTTAACAACTTACCAACAACTACATTTACTTAAATGATCCTAACACACTAAAATTCTAAATAAATCAAAATGTTATATGGTAATATTTAGAGTAATAATACTGATAAATAGGCGCAAAGTAAGTTCAAGGTCTCTGCGCGACTGTCAGCTGTTGTGTGGCGTGACTCATACACTCGCGCGCCTGAATATTGACAAGTCGTTGCACTTTTAAGTGTAGGGTGATTTAGATAATATGTGTTTTGGAGATATCTTGTACTGATGTTGTTTATGGGGTAGTTTGTAGTTTTTAATGATAAATCTCGTATATAACGTTAATTTCACATACACAATACACTATTAAATTTTCCGGACGATAAGCGATTCCACCCAGTATAATTAACTTTCTATTTCTGTCTCTTATCTTCCTTCTCGCTTCACTGTGTACCCTTGTGCACCTAGCATACGCGAAGATTTAGTTCCTGATGTTCGCTCTAGTATGGGCGCGTTTTATTTGGTGTTCACGGCACTCATAACACTCATTTCATCGTTCCATTTGACGATCAGGATAGTCGTGGTCGCGGTGAACACGTCATTGATGACGTCATGACAAACGCTCATGCGACGTTCACGACGACCCATGTCAAAAGGTGGGTCGTGGAGTGCGTTTAAAATATTGGCGGGATTTTAATTTGTCAAAACAACAAAAATGACACCGGAGAAATTACTTTTAACGCATAATGCAACTTAACCTTTTTATAGCTATTTTAAAATATTTATTACCTAAACGCTCAAAACGCCCCATAACCCGTTCCACTTGGGTTTGCGATCGTAACGCTCAACTGCAAGTGGAACGGTAAATAGTCGCGGTCGTGAGCGTGGTCGTTGTGATCGTCAAATGGAACGCACTGTATAATACCTGTGGTGTGGTACAGCTGGAGTCGACAGTGCTGCCGTACCTGGAGGCGCTGGGCGGGTTCCGCGCGGGCGTGCGCGGCGCGGCGCGGGCGGCGGACTGCGGCGCCGTGCTGGCGCTCTGCGACCAGCTGCGGGACCACGTGCTGCCCGAACTGGGCGTCAGGCTCGAGGACAAACCGGGTATACGATACATGTACACGCTTCATACATCATTCATTCATAACACACACATCCATTAATGACAGCCCCCGTGGTGCAGCCGTTTAGACGCCGTCTGTGAAACGAGAAGCCACGGGTTCGATCCCCGCACCGAGATAAATGTTTCTGCGGCCCGGAAATATTTCTTTCGGGTCTGGGTAGTTCCTGATACCTTCAACACGAGACTCGATCTTACTGTAGTGTCAGGACTATACATGTGGTATTATTTATTTATTTATAACAAACAAAATAAATAAACTGACAGTGTCATATAACACAAGTCATAGCCCAGTCTTAACCATTGGACCCACTTTTAACCATATTCATGCTATGTTAACCACACTTACTTTAAAAAACTTACACCAATAGTTATTCTAATTAATAAACATTAAAATATCTTCTGACCTCACAGTACACAACCACAATATTGATCACACATCCTGATATTGTAACATAAATATTAAGACACAATCTCCTGATCTCACTCTTACATCACTGCTAAACCATTCAACAAATAAATATACACCAAGCAACTTCTCAACTTATTTGACTTTTTTGCAGATCGTACCGTTGTAAAGTTGGTGAGCAAAGAAGAGCTCGCAAAAGAGCGTGAAGAGAAGAAGCGCTTAGAAGCAGAGAAGCAGAAGAAGAAGCAAGAGTTATTGGAAGCGCAGCGGGCTAAGGAGGAGCAGAAAAAGATCCCGCCTTCTGAGATGTTCAGGAAGGAAACCGACAAATACTCGCAGTTCGATGATAAGGTACGATTATGGCGAAACACAAAATGAGATTTCCGCAATAGAGTTCATTCCCACCACCTGGAGGCGTACCGCTCCCGAACGGTACGTTTCCAGCGTTCTTTTCTACCACGTACGTGCAAGCTCTGGAATGAACTCCCTGCATCGGTGTTTCCTCAGCGCTATGACCTGTCCTTCTTCAAACGAGGTTTAAGAAGAGTACTTTCCTCGAGGTAGGCAGCGACTTTGTTGTGCTGGTCCCCTGGCACTACGGAGGTCCATGAGCAGCGGTAGTCGCTTACCATCAGGCGAGCCGCTAGCTCGTCTGCCTACAAGGCAATAAAAAAAAGATAGATTTTGACTAATGTGAGACATATGTTTAGAGGAAACCACAAATAATTAGTACCCTTATCGAGCGACTTGAACTTGTCCGTTTTCACGGCAAGTTCGTTCTCTATCTCGCTTCGGGGGTCCATATTCAAGCAAGCCACATTGTGTTTATTATTATCATCATGTTTAGATATTTGTTATTTTTTGCCATAATCGATCGATTCAGTCTAGTAAAAACTATATAGATACATTTTCAAATTTAGCGCTGGCGTGACGTGGGTCCGAATCTATGAAGAATAGCGAAAGATGCTGAAAGGCATGGGAAAAACAACAAAGACGAGGCTGACTGATGAAAACTAAAACTGAATACTTTGATTTTTAATTTTTCATTATTTCTTGAGAGGAATCAAACTCAATTATTTTGTAAAACGAAAACACCATGTATTGTATTATTAGACCATTCGATAATGTTGCTATAGACCATCAACATATTATATTGACGTATGGCGAAATTTGGAACTAAAAATATCTCAATTGAAAAATTCACCTGCATAGCGGTTATAGGTACCTTTAATTACAATTTTGGTATCTTTGCTGTGAAATATGTTTACGCGATAGTCTATATGTCATCAATTCTTAATTTTTTATCGTACGTAGAATATACGAAATTGAATTGAAATAACTTTATATTTTTGTCACGCAGGGTTTACCTACACACGACCATGAAGGGAAGGAACTCAGTAAAGGTTTAATCAAGAAACTGCAGAAGCTGCAACAAGCGCAGGAGAAAAAATACAACGAGTACTTAACGTCCATCAACACTTGCTGACCAATTTAAATATACCTTTATTTATTTTCTACATAAAATTAACGATTATGCAATACTTATGTAAATATTCATTTACTCATTCAACAAGTGTAACATATTTAAAAAAAGATTTAAAATAATTGGTCACGAAATGTCTTCAGTATTAAAAATCACCCAATACATAAAATATTCGCATTTGGTGTACTAATTTCATGGCGCAATAAACATTTTCACAATATATTGTCTTTTGATTGACACACATCTAACGCTCCGTTTAAAACGTCATTTTTTGCAAACAGCAAACAAATCAACAAATTGGTATTAAAAAGCCGATTATCTCTATTTAAATAAACATTAAAATTGAGTTACCTCGACGTCGACCAACAACAATGGAGATGTTCTATCGTCCTACAACGCTTGAATGGAACTTCTCTAAAGGCGGGAGCCTCGTGCGCCACACAAAAATACGTGTAAAAAGCTAAACAGTAGTTTAAAAAAGGTAAAAAGTGAGGTAAACAATCTGGGCACGTTTTTTGTGAGGCGTTACCGACAATAGTACGGTGGGGTGGCACAAGCACCGCACGCGAGTGCACCATCTGCGCCTCTGCACCTAGCGAGCGCCCTTATCGCTTTACAGTTTTTTAATGACGTCTTTTGTAGTGACGTCACAACATAATTACGCCGGTTAATAAAGTTTTACCACACGCAATATTAGCAGAAGAACATACATCATATTTGCCTAACGGTGTCTTAGATTTACGCGAATGTTACATATTCAAATAAAATAAGTTTTACGAATTTTGTCGCGGATTTGGTTTAATTCTTATATTTTTTACATCGCGATGTTTCAATTACATGTCGGCTTTTTAAAATTAACAATGAGCCTAATTTTTTTTTTTATTTCTCTCCAAATATAACTAAAGCCTAATTACGTAGCCAATTTACATTCTTACTGTTAGGCATCGGCGATCTATACGATTGACAAGGTTTTCCGCCTCGCTGGCCTAGTGAGCTGTGGAAGAATTCACATGCTTTTGTATTTCTTGTAGAATACGATTAGATATGCAAGTTTATATTTAAAGAGAGATAATAAACTGAATACACTCAGAGCGAATACAATATCGGAGGAATGTGCCATGAACATGAGCTTTCGAACTGTGATTCAATATGAATCTGGCACCAACAAGGCTATCGAACTTGATTTAAGTAATAGGTATGGCAAAAACACCAGAAAGCAACGAAATTCTTCCTACTCTCTACAGGGTCCATATAGTATACAACTGCACATGATATTTACATTACAGCTCGGTTTTACGGTCATTCTGAAAAAGACTACATTCCTAAAGTCCAAAGTATGTAATACGCGGATTGTTCATAGACTTTAGAATGTCTTCGATTATTTGGTTTTAAGTTTTATTTTTAAAATCAGTAGGTAGTCATAATTATAATGTAGGGCCGAAGTACATCCGTGTTTCTTAATAAAAGGCCTCACCCAAAAAATTCCACCGCAGTCTATATATTAACTACTACATCTTTTTACCTCTACTCTACTCTTCACAGCTCTATAAAAAGTATCTAGATTTTCGAATCTAGATACTTATATCTTGTGCTGAAGTTAGAACATTCTCTACCCTACTCTACACAATTCGCACCACTGCACTGTCCTCTTCGCTATGAACACAAAATAGTCCGTTGCAATTTTTCCCAATGTACAATGATATGAAATATTATTTGGTATAAATGAAAAATAATAATAATATATATGTATGTATGGCGATGGGCTGCAGATCGAGCCTAGTGGCGTGCCATTGTAAAGGCTGTCCAGCAGTGGACGCGAATAGGCTGATGATGATGATAAACGAAAAGATATTTAATCAATACAGCTCACCTGATAATATATTATCTCCGTTGCAAATAAACTCCCACGTCATTCGAATAGGTGCCCCGTGCAGGTCTTTTCAGTTAGGAAAATGCAGTGTTAAACTTGTTTATCGGCAATCATCTGACATCAATGTCCGTTAAGGCAACTAAGTTGATTTTCTGCAAAATTGTGTGTTGGTATCTCATAATATACTCACACACAATTTTGCAAACTAAGCAGTGAGCTGACCACTAAAAATACGCACTATAGTGGCCGCTTCGTAGTTCTACCGCTTATTTAAATAACCTTACAAATTAATATCGAATGGTTATTTCTATTGAAATTCTATTGAAGCGTTTATGTTTGCAAATACATTCAATTTCTTAATATGTAGGTAGAAACCAAATAACGCAATTACTATACGTTATTGATACAATCTTAGACAACATTATATTTATAAGGCTAGTGCGTGCTTTACCTACGTACCTAAATTAAATGCTAAACTAAATTCGATTTTTCATTTCAGATCAAAATCCTTCCGAATAATTTGTATACCTTAACATAATAATATGTTTAACGAAATATACCTGTTAAATATATTTTATAAAAAATATGATTAAAGGAAGAATTCTAACACATATGTAATAGATTACTTAAAATACGTTCGCTTGTTATAAAGTTTACATGAGGACATTTAAACTAACATCTAAACATTCTTGACGATCGAGGCCGAAGAAAGTTAATGGAAAAGAAAGGGACTGACAGCCATCAACAATCTCACTGAACAACAACGGGGCAACTAAACTTATAAGTTACTTCGTAGAAACAGCACATGCGGAATGCAGATGAAATTGTGCACAACGAAACTCCTTAACTTTTTAAATATATTTACGAATACAATTCGCTGAACAATCCGTCATGACGCTTGTTATTTTTTTCCAATATGTATATTTCTTAAAAAAATATTTTATATCTGTACCGTACCTTCCAAAGTAACATTTCACTAATTTTCAGAATAGCTAACTTCCAATGAACTTGCATATATTATATCAGATTATTTAGATGGAACTGAATATTAATGAATTAGAAAATATTTTGTACTCAATGTCAAGTAAACATTATTTCCGGTCCAAAAATCTGGGAACTCTTGGTCACGTATACTATTGTATAGCTCTTTCAGAAATGGTTTAGGAATAACGTCAATTCTCAACGGAATTGTCAAGTACAATTTCTGGCTTTGAATGTAATTTAAATAGTATTTGGATTTGATCACAATCGCTTTGATCCTGGTCAAAATTAACAATAGCGATTGGTAAGGCAAGGGCAAGGGAGCCGAAAGCTTGCGAAACGCGGAGCCGGCGGTTGACCGCCCGGCGCGATGTCAATCACAAACATTTGAATAAGAACATTGTTCCGTTTCCATATTCCGTTGCGATGTCGCGATAACACTATTTCGATTTAATGAAGTCAACGGACTGAAAATTACATTTTTACTAAAAAAAGAAAGAATCCAGTAACTTTATTATTCGTCAGAGGCGAATTACTTCATGGCCGATCATGTGGAATTTTTCTGTTACGGACGCTTTATTTGAATAAATAGTACCCGCTTACTTATTAATTCACTTTTGGATAAATAATAAAAGAATTTGCAATTTTTTTACTTCTATAACATTTTTTTCATTTGTAACGGATTCTTGTCACTCATACGATAACATTTTGATACAGTTACGCATTATTACTACATTCGAGATCGAATTATTCAATCTTATAAAAGTAGCTTGCAGGAACCTTATTTAGTAACTTATCAATAAATATGTCACAATTGCATCAATCTACCTGACTAGCACATAGACTCTAAGGTAGCAACTTGAAAGTTTAATTGGGGTCTTAATAAGATTTATGACGATAGCAATTAAAAGTTTCACTTTATGAATTATGATCTGCGGAGAGCTCCCTGTAGGCAATATATTGTGAGCGGAGGAGAGAGCAGTTAGCGAGCGTGTCCCTCTGTCGGGGTTGCAATTATGCCATGTTTTTCATCGCGGCCCCGAACCACTCGGCTGCTGAAAAAGAAACCAATTTTGCACGCTCATTAATTATTTAAATCTCATTAAACAGCCGCAAGTTTTCCTCCCTCTGTTTTGTAATTTCACTGCGCCTTCTTTACGCAACTCTGACTAATTTTAACTGTTAGAAACAAAATAAACTATAAATTACTATTTAAAGTTGCATGAAATATATTTAATGAACTTTATTTAGTATTCACGTGTTTAGTTTCTTCTGCATTTGTTTCACCTATAGAAACGAACAATATCTTCTTTTCTGTTAGATAAAATGAGACATCAAGTACGGTTTAATTGTAAAAGAGTCATAGTTAAGCAATTTTTCTCACTAGACTTGCTCAGACCTACGAAGCAAGAGTTAATTAACTAAAAATATCTCAGGTAGGTTTAGCATGTTATTAATGTTTGCCATGGGTTTGCTATAGTTGAAACATAACTTCTAGACTTCATAGTTGTACTACAGCACTTTTTAAATATATCTTCGTCCAGTAAACCATATAAAACAAACTAGTAGGCACATGAAGTACCACACGTAGAATTATAATTTGCAGTGATTTATACTACAAATAAGGACTCATTATCAGATACAATCGTGTATTCGCTAGTTATATTATGTATATTATTTTATTTTTAAACGTGAGGTCACAAGAAATCGTTCATAAAATTCCATTTACGAGCATCAAAGCCGTTTAGTGAAACAGGAAATTATACAGCGTTGTTGTACTCACGAAACATTTGAATGTTCGCGTTGACGGTAGCTTCCTATTGGATAATAAAGTCTTTCCAAGAGCGTCTTGTTTGTACAGAAGATTTGAAAATTAGGAAATTAAACTGCGCGCTGGCTCATGAAAGGTGCGGAAACTTGGTCGACGCCGCCACTTTGCAGCTCATCGGGACTGGTGACGGCTCGGTCCGTTTGTCGTACAAATTTAATAACTTTTTTACACATCTACAGCTGCAATACTTTACAAGCAAATTTCTCGAGTTATAGTATTTGTATGCTAGCATATCTTGAAATCATACATTTGTAGGTTTCGTCCGCGAATGCATGAAAATTGTATTTATTATTATAACATCTTTGTTGTTGATCGACATAGTCTCAAGACGGGGAGGCAGTCCCCCGGGGCAGGGTGGGAGGTGGAGATCACTCGCCCGTGCTTTAATTGCTTTTCACTTAGCAACCGCTCATGAACAGAGAACGCTCGCGAAAATGAAGAAAAAAATCATTACATCAACATCTTTTAGAGATTGCCCAGATTTAGGACGTTCAGAAAGACAGGGACGTTCTTATATAAGAGTTTCCTCTTTCTTGTTTTTCAACGCGCCTCATTTCCGGAAGGGGGTCGCTGGCGGCGCGGGCGCGGGGCGGGTGGCGAGGGGCCTAAGTAATTTCGCTTAAGAACTCTAAACGTAATTAGTGTAGGGCGTGCAAAGGGAAGGGCTTGAAAGTTGGAGAGGGTTGCGACTCGCGTCCCGCGCCTCGCCGCCTCCGCGCGCCGTCTGAATATTTGATCGCGCTCGTCTCGCGATAATATTTGCCCGAGGAGCTTTCCGTAAACACGGCCACATTTCCCCACCTAAGTACTCGTACTTTCCTTCATTCCTTTCAAAGCTGTAGCGCTCTTTTAATTGGAGCCGGCGTTATTTATAAGTAGACTCGTGATAGAATTAAAATCGCGCGCTACGTCGCTTTCAAATGCCTACACACAGAAAATGTTTAATATAAAGTTTTTTGACGAGTTATTTTCCTTTCAAGAAATTCCTCTTTATGGGACTTCAAACAAATTTACAGAGTCTTCTTATATAACTGCCAGGAATTAAAGAGGCTTATATTATTATTTTATTTTTGTTTTTATCATTTTGCTGGGCAAATTATATAGCGCAATTGAGAATTCTCATATGTTGCATATACATATGTACATAATTAATAATATGTAGAAAGTAGCCAATATATATCGCAGCTCAGTTATAAATACAGACCGTAAAGTATCTCGGTGATTTGTATCAATTATATGCACATTACGGGTCTATGAAGCGCCATCGAAACAGAATTCATTTGATGGTATTAAGAAAGGCAATGATTTAGTTATTCAAAGGGCCTGTGAAACAAGAGGGTATTAGAATTTGTAATTAGGACGAAGCAATGCCGCGACGGCTACTACAACATTTGATTAGCAATTATGGTAATTTGACTCGACTGGGTAAGATTTCTCGTAATTTATTAGTTAAATTATTAATCATGGTAGCTACGACGAGAAGCTTTCCTTTGAGTTTGATTGCGTTAATTTCACGTTGCGTGCTCATGTAATAAATTAACTTTGAGGTTTTAATTATCCCATATACATATGCTTCGGTGGCGTAGTTGTACTCCGGTACGGTTACAAAGCTGAGGTCTCGGGTTCGAATCCCGGGTTGGGCAAAGTGATATTGGATTTTTCTATTCATTATCAGCCCAGAGTCAGGAATTTGTGCCCGATATGGCGATAGGCTCGCCAGCTATCACATCATGGGACGGAACATACAAGGCGAAATGTGGGTGCCCTGGCACCTCTGCCTACCCCTTCTGGGAAAAAGGCGTGAGTTTATGTATGTATGTATGTATATACATATGCTCTGATCCTTCAGTGCAGATAAAGAAATGGTATCTTCGTTACGTGTAGGTAATAGTAGCTAGCTAGTGGTCGCTAGTGTACATGCAAGTATCGCTATATTCAGCAGAGAGCATAATATAGCTGTACAGGTTCGAATAAAATTAAGTCTATTTTAAAATAAGGAACACCGATATGATAACATAACCATTTTATTTAATTAACATTTTTCAAACTGGCTCGACCTGGAAAACGAAAACATTATGATAACGTCCGGCAGGCACTAAACCAATGTAACTATAATTGTAAACGAGCACTTGATTATTTCAAGACTATCTTTATTTTCATGCAATCATAGTAGCATATTAATTATATAATTACCCTAGTAGTGTATTAAATTATAGATGTTAGCATAAAACAAACCTCAGCAAATCAGTAAATAATCATTTAAGGAAAACATCAATTAATAAGTACATCAACTCCGGCCGGACTTTAACTGATAAACGCAAAAGCAATAAACTTAATGTAGATCAATACAATGCTTTAGGGACAAGCTGATTGGCAGATTAATCGTTTAATTGTAGACTTTAATGTGTCGTGAAACAATAACGATACGGCACAAGGAGACGAAATCGCACACATAGGGAGATAAAAAGTAGTGATTGCAGCCGAATGTGAGGCAGAGTTTTTGCAACCCGCGGCCCGCGGCCCCCGCGCCCGCACGCGCGCTCTCTCGCTATGCAATTTAATTATCGGAGCCAGATCCCGCGCTTTACCCTTTTGTATCTTAACCCCCGGATGAAAAAATACTCACCCATAAAGTGGAGGACGGGTACGAAAAAAGGAGCGTATGCAAATTCAGGATAAAATATAGCCCGTAAATGCCACCGTTTCTAAAAGAATATTAGAGACGTTTTTCAGTGGGTGGATGGGGTGCCACTTTATACTTTGTCTCCTCGCGCTAAGTACTGCAGTTATGGCCGTCCGCGCCGTGCCCTGGAATTTGCTATTTACGTTGCCTGTTTGCTAATAAATCTAACTGCATTATTAATTAACTCGGTAGCACTGTAGTGGGCCTCAGAGAAATTTTGCCACGACAATCAAATTCTTGTGCCTCTGAAACTCAGCGTTGATATTAATTGTAATAAATGTTTATATTTATATCAAGTGAAGTTAATTTTAGAAAACCTGTTATTCTAAATAATAATTAAAAAATATCGAAGTTGTGACAGAAACAAACTCTCGGAAAGTTAGGGATTTGATCCAGAGACAGAAATATCTGCTTTTTTCATGTACTCTTGCCATAAGTTTTTGTTACTCATAAATCCATATTAAAAAATAATACAAAATTTGTTGAATTTTTGTTCGAACAAGCTTATGTCAACTGTACCTTCTTATTTTATTTGCAGTTGGTTATAGATAATGACAATTAGGTATCTCATAGATCAAGAGCCCGTGGCCGCCAGACCTTCCTAATTTCATAAAACCTGAAAGTTTGTGTGCGCATGCCACTGGTATAGGCATCACACGATCAGCTATTATGAAGTTCCGATCGTGGTTGCTTTGGAAGTTATGAGCTTTTAATGTTTCTGCCAAGATGAAAGAACCATCAAAAGTGTCTGAATACCAAGGAAATATTTGTTTATAATAATACCTATAAAATTCAGCTATTATACTATAACGCCGGCAAAATAACATGTTATTAAATATTACGCTATCTTCAAACTTTAACATAATGCAATTTTGTGTGATGCCTGTGTCAGAAGCATGCACACACAAACTTTAAGGTTTTATAAAATTAGGAAGGTCTGGCGGCCACGGGCTCTTGGTCTATCATATGTGAGAGACCGCCTGGTTTGTTAAACTACAATGTCTATTTCTCCCCCTAAATAGCCGTGTAAATGCACTGTTGTATTCCTTCATTAATTCATATTCATTCATATTGAGACTTTACAACTTATGTCATAGGATGGGGAGCGGAGTGGAATGTCAAGGATTGCTTGTAATTCATGGTGTTGGGTTTTGCTACTGTCCTTGAGTGGTCGTATCGTTTCCCAACAGGCAAATGACATGTTCGTCATCGTTACTTTTTTTGATTGAATCATCTTTAAAAGTAATTCTCAGTACTTTAAGGACGGAGTCCTCGAAATCGACAAGCGTGTATGAAGAGATGGGTGACAGTTAAAGAAGCGAAATAGCTAGTATGGATCGTAGCACTTGGCGCTCAACAGTCTCTGCCTACCCCAATAAGATATAGGCCTGAGTTTAGGTATGTATGCATTAAAATACAAATGTGATGAGCGTGCAAAATGTATATTTAGGTATAAAGTCAGCATTATAGTATTAAAGCCGCATATGTTAATAAGGCAACTATCAACAAATATTTCCTTGATAATCATTTTTATGGGTTTTTCGTCTTTCCAGAGACATTGAAGCTGATAACTTCTAAAGCAACCACGATTGGAACTTCATAATAGCTGATCATGTGATGCTTATGTCAGAGGCATACCCAAACAAACTTTCAGCTTTTATTACCTAAATGACGAAAGTCAGACGGCCACGGGCTCTTGGTCTATAAGTATTGTTTTGTTTATGCGTACAACCATTATACGCTGTATGTGTGTAAATGAACGAGTAATGTCGATAGTAAGTGCCTGCTAACAGCCGCTGCCAATAAACAATCCCAATCCAAAATTTGCCGTTTTAGATTGACAGCTCAATCGTTTTTCTGATACTATATTGCCAATAATCAATCTCAGTAGTGAAAAAACTATGGCAACATGACAGGAGACCAATCGAAAAGTAGAAAACAATTGACAACAAAACAGATTGACTTCAATCTAATTTTTTTCGATTGATTATTGGCATCGGCCGTAAATGTGAATGCCCCCAAGTTTTTTTACTTATTTTTGCCTTTTTTTATTAGTATATTTTTGGCTGGTCTCAAATAGTTTAAGACATGGGACAGAGCGATTTCTAGAAATAGTAGGATATAATATAATATAACAATAAATAATTTATAGCTGATTAATTAATAATTTAAAAATTTGGTTGGTTGTAACAATAATGCCCATTGATTCCTATTACTATATATCAAGATCAGTTTTTATTATGAAGATAACAAAGATACTCGTATAACGATTGAAGTTTAATTAAAACGGTTAACGTTAATTTATTTGAAAAGACAAGTTGTAGGAAAAACTTGCAATGTATAAAATAAAAGTGATTTTTTTGTTACCAGAATCTCAAAACTACGACATAATTATGATTTTATGTCTTATAAAATGTAGGATACGCAATTAAATACAATAATTGGTTTTGAATGTAGAGGTTCGTTTAACTAGCGCTAGATAATAACACGGGTCGGTCAAAAATGTAATATGAAAATAAATGAGGGGTCACGTGAATACGAATGAGTTAATAGGTGTTTTAATTATTGACGATAGAGTGGACGCGCGGCGAAGGACGACAGTAACCAAAGTACAAGAAAGAGACAACATCAAATATTTAGCGTGTAATGCCGGTCGCTCTCTCGCTTGTAATTAAAGCGTTCTTTCCTTTTTTCAGCGGGCTGATACAATATTCAGCATGAGAAAGAAGCGCTTCGGTGGCGGGGTGGCGCCTCCATTGTATTCGCTAAGGAAGATAAATTAAAAAATATAATTACAAGGCGGCCGCCATAATTCTCGGCAGGCGGGTTGTGGGTGACGGGGGGCGCGGGCGGCGCGGGCGGTGCGGGGCAGGGGAATAGTGGAGGAGCGGGCGCTCCCGGAGGAGGCTTCTTAAATATTTGGGGATAGCGCGTACCTACGCATTACGTAAATTAATGACACGGATTCGAGGAAGGATGGCGGCCGCCCGCGCCCGCGCCCGCCTCCGCTCCCGTCGCCGCTGTTTGTTTTGTTTTAATGTGCGTTGTTAACGACATTATTAGACACGTACCTAGCACTACTACACAAGCCATTCCGCCTCTCCAAAAGCCACCACCCTCACCACCTATTCAATTTATGGCTTCTGTTCTTTACTGAATTTAATTTATCCAAAATATGTTACTTTATTTGTTTTACCATAACTTCACGTAGGGCATTCATCGAGCGATATATGACAAACAACGAACCAATAAAATTATGTGTCATGAACAAAATACAACAATTCTAGTGCGATTTGCTGATGTGAGTTAAACGGTAGTAGGCGATTTGTACTATTAGCAGGGTTTGATATGAAGATAGGGCCGTGTGAGTGATGTGGCGGGCGGCACACACGTTGGCATGTGAGGCGCATGCTCACACACTGCTCAACAAGTGTGCCCATGTGCTCGCGACACTTCTATGAAGCTACGCCACTCTCGCTTGCGTTCGCCTTGTCAACAACTTTCTGTTGTGCCGCGAGACGCCGCGACGTGTTGCGTATCGTATGAACAATTACAACTCATACCCAATACAAACATGTACAGTTTTAATACATTAAATCAACCTGATTATGATATACTGTGGTGAATTATTTTACTCGTTGGAACATTAGATATACATTTATGCGTTCTCATTTAAATGGTAATTGTGACATTAACCGTTGAAAATTTCTTTATTTCCTTATTTCTTTCGTGCAGAGTTGCTTTGAGCTTATATTGTTTTGAAAACTAGTCTGAGACAGTGTTTACATTAACAGTAGATAAATAAGTCATAATTTATATGTATATTATTTATACCATATGTATACATCACACCTCTTTCCCAGAATGGGTAGGCAGAGATGCTAGCAGCAGCCTTTATATGTTCCGACCACTATGTGATAGGGAGTGACGCTATCGCCATATCTACCACAAATTCCTGACTCCAGACTGATATTGAATTTATAAATCCGGATCCGGGATTCAAACCCGAGACCTCAGCATTGTAATCGTATGGTAGTAGTACAACAGTAGAGACAGTAATTATTCGCTTTCCTATCCTTCTATATTATCAAGTAGGCGGGTAACCGGTTATACACATTTAAACGGTTATAAATGTTGGTACATAAACGACATATATCAGTGATTTTATAATAAATATCAAAACACTATAAGTAAATGTTAGTTGATTAGGTTCAAATCCTAAGTTGACCTGGGCGATGTGGATATGAAAAATATATGAATAAGTAGGCGACTACCAGTGGGAATATCTTTTTTTTTAAACCTTGCACTGCTTGCTGTAGTGACCTTAATGATATACGTTTATAATTGGGCAGACACGGCAGGGATGTAGCCTAAATTGTAATTAGTAACGATCCCCTCCGAAATGCCCTTTAAATGCCTTGTAGTTGACAATGAACTATGCACAAAAAGAAAATAGTATCTTAGCAGAATGTTAGAACTTACAAAGCTACAAATTTAATATTATAATTGTAGGTCTCCTAAAATATATATTTCAATGAACGACGATCCGAAAATCTGTGTTTGAGTACGTATCTAATTTAAACCTCTACGTCCCTAATTTTTGAATGTTGAACAATATCTTTGATGACTAGTACTAGTTAGACTAGTTAGAAGATGATCAGAAGAAGTCAAAATATTTGAGTACTAATGGCACAAAAAGAGGCAGTGTGCGAATGGGAATAAGTACCAATTAGTTATAAAGTAGCTAGGCACTTTTTTTATTGTGTTTATATGCAGAGTTAGCGGCCTGCCTGATGGTAAGCGGCTACTCATACTGCTCATGGAGCTCTCCAGTGCCAAGGTACCAGCACAACAAAGTCGCTGCATACCTTAAGGAGAGTATCCTCTTTAAGCCTCTTTTGAAGAAGGTCATAGCGGATGATATACATCTAAAAGATCTTAAAATGAGTAAAAATTATGCTTACATTATTTTAATTTATTTTAATATGCTATGATATTTAAAAAAAAGCAACGTAGGAAAAATAAATAACATGCAGATACGTGGTTCCCCTTTGGGAATAATATTAACATGATTTAATTTAAAAATTTTGATGTCAAATTTTAGTCACCGTCCTAAAAATTTGATATTCAAATCAACGATACTACAACATAAAGAAAATACACCCTTAAGTATTCGATGAACGCCTTAGTTTGGAAGGGCCCTCAAAAGAAAACTTATTAATTTTCGTCATTATGAATTCCGCGAACGAAACTCGAACGTCTAATTTCAACCCTAACTTATCAAGACGCGAATAAAAAAGTTCACCCCCGGCGCACCCCACGCTCACCCCCTTGTTTAAAACGCCGGCGAAAAAAGAAGCACATAAAAATGCATGAGGCCTTCCTCGTTATAAGGAAAGGGTAGCGCTCCCCCCCTCGATCCCCCCTCGACGGGAGGTAACTGTAAAAATCGTCTCTAATTTAAATTTGGGAAGTTTCGCGTGGCGCGAGACAACGTTGATGTCTTGATAAATGTGAGCGAATTCCACTAATTTCATGTCTTCAGCACTGGAAACTTTTAATTGGGAGGACATAAATCGCGCTTGCTGCTAATTCAAGGGACATTAATTTCATCTTGCGACAAAAATCTTTCCCGGAGTGAGTGCGTTTAGATAACCATCGCTCATTATTGCCAGAAGGTTGTGAACAACGCGATTACAATTTGAAATAGTACCTTAATATACCTACGGAGAATTATTTGTTTTAGTATTATTTATTACCTTTCTACGGCTATGTTTGAGGGGAAAAAAATGTAGTCAATGAATATATCTATGTATATATTTTTAGAAACATGGGGTACTCTATAACTAATTTACAATCCCTCATTAAAGCCAGATAATGTACAACAGCACTGTTCGTGCTGATATTAAGTAACAATTATCTGTATCTGTATCAGCCCATATACGTCCCACTGCAGGGCACGGGCCTACTCTACAATCGAGAATACGATTGAGAGTGGTTAGGCCATATAGTCCACCACGCTGGCCTAGTGCGGGTTGGCAGACTTACATACCATAGAAATTCTTATGAATCGCTATGGTATGCAGGTTTCCTCACGATGTTTTCCTTCACCGTTTTAGTGCGTGGTGATTGACTATCAATACACACATGACTCCGAAAAGTCAGAGGTGTGCCCTGGGATTCGAACCCGCGACCACCGTGAACATGTTGGCAGCCGCGTCTAGTCCGTTTACCAACAGGCCACCACGCACTTTTAGTAACAATTAAACATGTATTAATTATGGAACACTAGATTTTTTCCTTTTATAGATTCCTTGCACCCAGTTTTCTTTTTTTAACTCAACGTACAATAATGTTTATATCTTCCTGATTATACGTGTATTCCTGAGTAACAATCAGTAATAAATATTTCAGGATAAATGCATGATAAAAAGAAGATATATGTAGGTATAAAGTAAATGTGCATATTATCTAAGTCTCTACGCTGGCATATCTGCTTCATTTTAATTTTATACATGTACATGAAATGCTTAGTGGCTTGTTGGTAATCAGACCAGACGTGGTTGCCAACATGTGCTCAGTGGTCATGGGTTCGCATCCCAGGGACTTTTCGGAGTCATGTGTGTATTGATAGTCCATCACCACGCGCAATATCGGTCAAGGAAAACATCGTGATGAAACCCGCATGCCATAGGGGTTTGTAAGAATTTCTAAGGTGCGTAAAGACCACCAACCCGAACTGGGCCCGCTTGGTGGACTATATGGCCAACCCCTCTTAATTGTACTCTCGATTGTAGGGGAGTACAGTGCCCTGCAGTGGGACGTACATACATGTATGAGCTAATACACAGCTTTACGTGCAGCATAAAAAATTGTATTTTTAATAACATAAACTTATGAAATTTATAAAATGAGATTATTTTTTCTCCGTATGCCATTAGTGTAGATTAAGTGTTCAAAGCATGTCTTCATATAACACTTATTTCATGTCCGTAATCTAAAACATTTCTGACAATTCCAGTTCTATGAATTCTGATATTTCTAGTTAACCTTAAAATAAATTGAGGGTTTTGTATCAGTATTTCGTATTCAATAGCCAACATACAATCATATAAATGTTCAAATAGCAATGATTAATTGTAGGTAAAATATTTGTAATTTGAATATAGTCCGATGAAAGTGTGCCGACTCATTTCAGAGCTTATAGATTTTGCGTTTGATTTGTATGAACAAAAGAATATTTTAGCGAAAACTTTTCACTCGAAATAATTAAAACAGAAGCCAAGTTTGTTTTCAGCGAGCAATTAAGGAATAAGCGTGGTGAGTATCGCGTTTTCTTCTTCCTCATTAAATCGGGACAAAGCAGCCGTTGGCAAACTTCGACGGGTGTAATGTTATTCATTTGGGAAAGTCAAAGGTTGTATTTACAAAAAAAAAATAAGTCGCCGGAGAGCGGACGGTGGCATTTTTTCCATTCGCCGCGTTCCATTAGCGTGCCTTTGTTTGGCGGGAGCGCGCAAATTAATTTAGCTCTCCCGCCATTTCCTCGCGCCTCTACCCGCGCGCTTCCCTCGCCCCTGCCGCGCCCTTTTTTGTCTACGCCTTGCTCTACGTATCGTTTTCTTCTTTATGGCTCATTAGGCAGCATTGTCGCCTTTGTTTTTTCGTCTAATCCACAAGATCTAATTATTATGATCAGCAAATCTGCAACTACTATTCTTGTTAGTGTACGACATAGCTATAGACTATCTGAGGATCATTTGTAGAAAATATTTAACAAAGGTTTGTACGAGACATTTATATTGATAATTCACTGATTTCAGCGACAGCAATTTTACGGCATATTCGCTGTTTTTATAAATATGTATCGGGTGCAATGTAAAAACTTTGTTAATACTTATATAGAAGCCAACATTCGGGAACCACTAAAATACTGGTTTAAAGTATTTATTACGTACTACTTTGTACGTTACCAATTACAGAGATGTAACGTATAGAATTCACGCCAGGGAGGCACGGACAGATATCGTATAGTTAATGATTTTCTTGATTATTAACCATCACATAACAATGTACTAACTTTAACTATGCATATTATAATATCAAATAGGTGCACCTAAGTCAATGGATGCAAATAAACTAAAAGTGTTCTTCAAATATATTTTTTTGTAAAAAAGAACGAAAATAGTATGTAGAATTAAATAGTTATGTATAGATTTTATTGTTCGTAAAGTATCTTCAAATAAGTGTAAGTATTAAATAAAAATTTATGCAACCAAATTTCGATCCCACAAACTCAGTTAACAACGTGGGACTAATGTGGTACTGTGTTGTTTCTTGTATTATCTCTGACAAAACCGTTCAGAAATCACACAACATTAAAAGTTATATTGACAATTGATGGTTAAATAAGTAATATAATAATCTCACCAGCAGACTGAGTGATGCGCCAGCGCTGCCACGTTGTCTATGTATGCTCGGAGCCACAAAAAGTCGCCAACTGAGGGCTCGGCGTGGCGGGCGGCTCGACCGTGACCCACAGTTTTTTATCCCGCGCGTGCCCTCGGCTCCGAGCCACGTTAAACAACCCTTGCTTATTCATACACATCGCACCGATACCTCACGCACAATCAACGCAGCTTTCACTATGCAATCTTGTTCCTTTGATTACTAGCTATTAAAAGTTATTTTGTTCGTAAAAGAACTGTACAAAGCTTCTTGTTCCTTTAGCGTTGTCCTCGAAGAAAGCAAATAAAGTAATTATTGATTTTCATGAGACAAGTACCTGAGTCATAAATAGATCAAAATAAAAGACGTCTGTTTAATTTTCTTTGTTCCGAGATTTAATTAAATTCTCGATATCCTTACTGTTAAAGTGCTCATCATTAGAGAGAATAAAAGAAAATATCTTATCTCGAGCCGGCGGACTGAAAATTTATAATTAATTACTTAGCAGACACATTTTAAATTCTTAATTAAGCAATCCGTACTTTCTCCCGCCTATAAATTAGATCGAGCCGTTTCCATAGAGACTACTCATCCTTTAAAGCGGGCCGGAGGGTCAGGGGGGGGACTTTACAAAAAATATAACTTAGGGTGAGTAAAAAACCGTGGGGTGACTCAGCCGGCCGCTGCACCCCACGACGAGAAATCTACGATCAATATTAACTCTTTTTTTGAACAAGGAAACGCTGAATTTTAAGTTGTTTTAAGTATCAACCGGAACGAGTTGATATTAAAGAATACGTGTGCGGCGCCAGGCGTGTGGCGAATGTGCCGGCCACGCTTGTCTCGCGTCACTGCTAATATTTGAACTGAGGAGTGACCATAAATCAGCGCGTGCCACAGATTGTGTAGTGTGTGGAGTGTGGAGTGCAACACGTCCGCGTCGCGTCGCCGCCGCGCGACTCCTGTGCGTTCGTCAAGGTCACCGACATATGTCACTGACGTCCATGGATTTTTAATGACATCACACATGTTGAATCAATTTTTATTTGTAAAACGATAAAGCCGCAGCAATAATGTTTTACACGCATATCAAAACAGACATAGGTGCCTAAGTACCTACTAAATAAATTGCAGGTTTCTATAAGGTAATACATTAATTGAATAGTACATTAGTCACGATTAATATTGATTATTCTCTTCTTGTGCCACAGAGAATCAAAAATTTACTATTGAACATAAGACTTATTCAAAGATTTTCCAGAATATTAATAGAGGTTTAATTATATTTTGAAAAATACATTTTTATATTTGAAAAATAGAAAACCGAAAAAAGAGTCATTGCCGCAACAAAATTCAGTGTATGGCTTAAAGAGTGTGTAGGGCTTAAAGAGTCATAGACAAATTTTGACCTTTCAAAATTCGGAATGTAGAGTCGAGGAAGAGAATAGATGAGGAAGGCATGGATTGATAAGCATCTTGTGTTATTGTAGACCAAACACATACACGAAATTAAATTATTAATTACATCGTTTTTTCGCTCCGACTAAGCCTATTGAGATAGTCGGAATAAACTAGAAATTGCTTGAGAAGTGTGGCTCTACCGCTAAGCAAACCAAATCTGACAATCTTCTTACTATTATGATTGAGTAAATTGAGAGGTTTTTTTTTTATAGTTGCCCGGCATAATGGCTGCATTGCACCTGATGGTAAGTGCTAATGCCGCCCAGGCATCGGACGGCAGTCCCATGCCAATCTTTGAATTCGCGCCTCCACAGCTTTTATCACTGCTGGAGTCCTAACAGACCGAGGGCGACCACTTCTTGACCTGTCATCTACACTAGAGTCTTCATTGTATCGTTTGATTGGTACGATAAACGAATCTTTGAGTTATATTCAAATTTTCAGTATGTCAAAGATTTGAATTGGCGCGAAACCGCAACGATGCAACGCAATAACTGCAACACGGTCTTCTTTAAGCGTCCACTCCATATTTAAAAAGGAGTAAAATTCTAAAAAGTATATACATTTTTATTTTCATGAACAATTCGAAATTCGAATTCAATAAACTTTTTTGTGGCCAGCATTCTAAAAGAAAAGTTTTTACTGTGTGACAATACTTATAACCTGACTGTGTATATACATATAAGTATATATGTTTATTACATGTGATATACTGACTAAAATCACGACAATCAGCAAGATTGCAAGATAACAAAAAAAAAAAGAAATTCTCAAACGCAGTCAGCTACGACATGCTCAAATATGCCCAGATCTGTACACTTCACATTTCTAATTATAATAAAAGATGTTACCCGTTTTTGTCCAAGTTTTATAGACAATATAAAAAAGCCTGCATGCATAATTGTCGGCATACATTAATAAAAAGCTGCACAGTGCCGGGTGCGCCCACACTACTCTACATGCATGCTTAAAAAACATTCATTAGAAAAAAGCTATTTATGACAGCGACCATTATCGTCCAATAAATCAGCTGCCCGCTCTTCTGTTTTTCGATAATGATTCTATTATTATGGAAAAGCGTTATGTAACTGTAACATTTTTTCCTTGGGGATAGAAAAGTATGGAATCGGTCGATTAGTATATCACGCATGCCCACGAGCTTAAAATGAATGGAGGTGAATAAAACTGCCTTCCAAATTATATATTATTATTATTTACTTCATCTGATTTTTTTATAAGTATTCATATGTATTTATCTATAGTCTGTCAAAAAGTAATTTATCTAGAAGCCTGCAAGTTTGTTGAAATAAATTAAAAAAATTGAATCAATATTTTCAGGTGGAAAAGCATAATGTGGTATCGTAAATAGACCTGGTGTCTTGGCATTCAAATTGTTTTTGCTTTTTCATAGACTAGCATCCATTATTTCATAAACAGGTTATTAAATTATCTGATATGATTATAGTGATTTTTTTATTGGTCTCTAATTAGACCCTTGAAAAACATTGAATTTTTTTTTGTTTCTATGTTTAGGATCTATGTAATTAAGTAAAATATATACATTTTATTTTTAAAAATTAAAAGAGTGCACTCCACAGTAGCGGGCGCGTTAGTTTTTATGCGTGTCGGCCGCTCGGCGCGGTGCGGCGGTGCGGCGCCCACTGTACGGGTTACAAATTGTGGGGTGAAAGGGGTAGTTTTTTTCTAATCGACTTTCCTAACAGTAATAAACGATATTTATCTTTCTTAATTATGGTTTCATTCCACTATTTGGTAGCCGTGTTCGTGTATTCACAGCAACTGTTTCTGTTATTATCGAATTATGTGCTCGTCATGTTTAGGACTTGTATTTTCGACCACATTATTTTAAACGGATTTTCTAATGTTTTCACATACTATTCATATACATACTATACTATTCATATACATATACATACTATTCATACTATTCATTTTATATTGTATATATTTGTATATATAGTGTATGTGTATTATGTTACGAATATGTATTAATATTATTATTTGTGTATTAAATACTTTATTATTATTATTTTTTCTTTTCGTTTTGAGCTTTTATTCTTTATTCTTACACTGCCCTCTCAATCTCCTTCTCTTATATCCATCCAAAGGTTGTCTGGCAGAGATCGCTTAGAGCGATAAGACCGCCTTTTGTACTTTTGTATTTTTTTAGTATCTCTTATAGTTATAACAAATCAGTGTACAATAAAGATTAAATAAATAAATAAAATAAATATTCATTTAAGATATGTTTTTAAATATACTTCATTTGTATTGACAATCTAAAAATACAATAAGTATATGTTAAATTCATAATACATATTATGATTGTGTATATTTTACATTGTATATTATCATTTAAAAGTTTATGCAAGTTTATTGTTTTCGTTATTGTAGATTATAGTTATTAGATACCTGTGAATTTGTTTGTTAGGATTTTGGTTACCAAAAAAGGTAAATAAGGAGAAAAAAAATACAAAATAAAAATTTTAATGTCTGGTAGTTATATTACAATAGTAGATCCAAGGCACATCATTTAAAGCTATAAACCAAGGTAAAAAGAATTGATAAATAGCTGGTGATTCTATACCGCCATTGTTATAGAATTAAGATTAATTTCTTTTATTTTTTCTATTCAAATTTAAATAACAATAAAATGAGTCGTGAAAAAAATTACAATCCTTGCATCGTTGTATTGATTAAAAAAACTCATTGTAAATGCGCACGTTGGGAATTTTAAAATGAGATACGAGGGCAGTGATCCCGCCGGGCGCATGCGTAATAACAACCCTTTTTACCCTTTCGCTTCCCTGGGTGTTTTTTGTAAGCGTTTTTGTAAAGGGTTGTGTGGGGTACCTGCCACGCGACTCCGCGGTAGGGTTGAGTTTTTTCTCTATGGACCGTCGCCGTTTTTTACTGATGCAGTATTTTTTCTCTATGGACCGCGTGACGAGAACAATAGAGAGTACAATGACCTTTGGCAGGGGTATCAGCTGATGCCATAATGGTGCACTTGATCACGTCTATTATTGATTTTCGATGCAGTTCAAGGTCGTATTTTATTTGGTTGAACACATGTTATTTCTTTTGCCAAATTATTTTTATTCACAATAAAAAATAAGAAAATGAATTCTATTAAGAACAAATAGCATATTTAGCTTAAGTAGAGTTACAATAAATTGTCTTAGCACCTTCCGTAACGGGAACTTCGTGATAACGACTTCAAATTAAATTAAATTTAACAATATTAAATGCGACTATAGTGTAAAGAAACTAAACTTTTGACAATCAGACAAGTATGTATGTATGTGTAACGTTTCTCTAATTACTTGCAATTACGATATTATGTATAGTGGAGGATCGGGTCAGGAAATAAAATTGAACAATTATTATTTCTGCATAAATACTACACCAAACACTTGTAAGTATAATTAATATGGTCCGTAGCACTGTAGGTAAAACTAATTTTCATAATACGGCTTTGCTGTTATTATGTGAAATTGAATTAAGGAGGAATCACGAGTTGATGGATTTATTTACATAAATATCGGCGTTCCGACGTCAATCCCTGTTGTTGCAATTGTGTTAATTACTTAGTAATATTAAGGCCGTT
The DNA here is from genome assembly GCA_023078785.2 of Hyles euphorbiae. Taxonomy (NCBI): domain Eukaryota; kingdom Metazoa; phylum Arthropoda; class Insecta; order Lepidoptera; family Sphingidae; genus Hyles; species Hyles euphorbiae. The sequence goes on along the minus strand of CM041041.1, from coordinate 7,488,574 downwards.
TGTCCACCGCCACCGTCACCGGGCCGTCACCGAGAACGAGATGACGGCGCCGATTTAGCGGTGCATACATTTACTATAGCCATGTGTCCACCGTACGCCCGTCAACCGAGAACCGTCATCCTGGCCGCCGATGTTTCCAGTAGTTCGGCGTGACCGCTAGAACTCGGCACGGTTTTATGACAGGCCGATATGCCGGCAATACAACAAGCGTTTGTTCTTGTCCACACAGTACCGTCGCACCGGGTCGTTCGCCCGGTTTTTGTTATGTACCTATCTCATAAAATTTGGAAACAAAAGGGCTAATGAAATTCAAATAAGATATTTATACATTAATTGAAGTAGCAGAGTCCAAAATTATTTTAATCGCCTACGCTTTCAATCGCACAAAAGCAGAAGAAGCAATTGGCGCCGGTTAAAACTAGCCATCCTCCTAGTTGGTTTTATTTCTACCAAAAAGGAAAACGCGACTGCCGCGTATGATAAAGCTCTAGAACTAAGTGGAACTGAGCCACCGATTTATCGGCGCGGTGGACACACGATCGCCGTCACGTCATCTTCAACTCGGCAAGAAATAATCTCGTTCTCGGTGACGGCGGCGGTGGACAAACGGCCTAAAAGTGTACAGGATCACATACAAATGACAATTGTTTTGGGCAAATGACTATCCTAATTAAACCAACCAAGATACTATAGTGCAATAGAACTATTATTTATGGATTTCGTTTATTTTTTCCATTTTGTTAATTCTCAACGTTTCGATTACTTGCAAACTGAAGTCATAAATTATCCGTGCAATAACTGTAAAAATTTAACTACCCATACGTTACAGTAATTAAATTAAAAACTTAGTCACCTAATACCTCAGTTTACCTTGAGACCATGAAAGCTGTAAAGCAATAGAAACCTTGGAAAGTTTAAGAATGTTAAATTAAACCAAATCCGCGATAATATCCGTACAAAAAGATTTACATATTTCAATGTGTAACATCTCGATACGATCATCATCGTCTGTATCTGTATCAGCCCATATACGTCCCACTGCAGGGCACGGGCCTACTCTACAATCGTAAGTACGATTGAGAGTGGTTAGGCCATATAGTCCACCACGCTGGCCTAGTGCGGGTTGGCAGACTTACATACCATAGAAATTTTTATAAATCGCTATGGTATGCAGGTTTCCTCACAATGTTTTCCTTTACCGTTTTAGTACGTGGTGATTGACTATCAATACACACATGACTCCGAAAAGTCAGAGGTGTGCCCTGGGATTCGAACCCGCGACCACCGTGAACATGTTGGCAGCCGCGTCCAGTCCGTTTACCAACAGGCCACCACGCACTTATCATCATCGTAAATCTAATAAACCATTATGCCATAGAGAAGAGATTCGTATCTTACTATGTGGTTTGTATGCTTATGTAATGCATGTACATTTAAGACAACACCACTCGATTCCACGGACAAGAGAATTATCGTATTTACCGAGTCCGCAACATTGTACCAAATTAAGCGAAATGATATTAATGCCGAAGGAAGTGATATAAAGCGGGTTTTTCTGCATGGTACACCTGAAGGAAATTACGAAAAAGTGCTATAATTATTCATCCTATATAATTATTTGCCTGTATTCTTTAGTATTTATTTATATAAAAATTATACTCGTAACTATGACCTACAATTAATGTTCATCATATAAAAATAATACCTGCATGACATAGCGAATTTGTAAGAATTTCTATGGTAGGACAGCGTGTTGGACTTTATGGCCTAACCACTCTCAATCGTACTCTCGATTGTAAAGAACTGTTACAGTATAAAAAAATAGAGCGAACATGTTGGCTTATGAATGAAAAATATATAAATATGAATGAAAAATTCGGAGCTATACAGAAAAAGAGCAATTTTACTATTATTGTTATACCCACAAGTGTCCCGTAACAGACACAGTTAACTCGCTCTCCTACCAGTCCACATAACACCGGAAAATGTAGCAGCCGTTCATTTTTGGCGATCTAAGAAAAAATCAAGTGTGCACCGGTACTCATTGCCTGCATCCCAGTAACCCACATTGATCAAGGTGTTAAGGGTTATCGAGTTGCAGCCCGTTATACTGCACACATTCCATTTATCAACCTTTTGTTGAACTCTTTTTGCAATCTCAAAAAACTTATCCCTTTTGCTGATACTCGACACGCTTTTTGCAACCCAGAATTTGAACGCGTTCAGTGTTAAATATAGAACACATGTATTTTTATGATTTTTTATAAAAAATAAAAAAATACTGTGCAATGACAAAAAATATTGCTTTTATGTCGATAGGAGACAGCGAAATACTATGTAATACGTTTTGCAACTTTCATAACGAATTTAATATACATAGGTTTCAATTACATCAGGTATTCAATAATTTTTCTGCAATATAATTTATTAAATAAATTTGCAATCCTGATACCTAATTTATTTTATTCTAATATCAAAATTACAATTAACATCAATGAGTGGGAGACTACCCTTCTAGTTGTTAGTTGCCGCAGCTTACATAGTCAAAAACAACACTTTTGCCATTTTAAAATTAGTGGCAGCTGTTGGACCCGCCCTGTTCTACCTACGCTTTACTTTTTACCAAGAAAAAGAAAAAAATCTAAACTTTTTTCTCTTTGAGTTCGGAATAAACCGTCCGGGGTCTGATTTCGCAAAGATAGAGTTTCACTTGCAGATAAGAGGCTTCTAAGAGTTCTATTTAATGATATACATACCTTTATTTAAATGCTCTCTTTCTTTTAGAGAAATTCATATTTTATTTAATTGTTATATAAAATCTCATTGCTATATCAAAATCTATTTACTGAGTTTTTTAATAAATTTCTACCGAGTCAAAGAGTGTATATAAATATTATTATTTTCATATGTTTACATGATATCAATGCTCAACAAAAGTTGGTGCCGAATGCCGGCGGGACATCGCACGACACAGAATGGAAGGTGCCGCTGAAAGTTGTGTGGGTATAATGGAACATGGAAGAAAGAAAGGCGATTACAAACGGATTAAACGCAAACAAACCCGACGGCTACCGTGCCGCAACACAAACAACTGATGCAAAGCGGACATAAACAAACTCTTTTGTCGCATTACTTTCGACTCAAATCTACTATTCTTGTGACAATTAGATATTGTTATACAGACTAGAATATAGATGTGTTTGTAGGTAGTGATACTCGAAGGATTATAGGATTACGTGTTCGCACAAAATACAGCGTGAATGCTTTACTTTTACTTTATACGCTTCAGAGCTGTAATGCCGACTCTGGGATGTTCCTAGAATTTAACGCAATTTAGCCCGTACTAAGAACAGATAGTACAACCATTGGTTAAATCAGATATGCCGTAATTAATTTCCAGGAAAAAATATAAAGAAAATCAAATGACAGTTGGTATCAAGAACTGTAATTAATTAAAAAGAGTTGATCGTCAAAAAAGAGAAGATGCTTGACATATTTTCACACAATTAGGTATAATATTCATTAACCATTGTAGCGGTTCGGTAAATAATATGACTTGCAAAAATACTAGCGCGCAACCTATGTGGACAGAAGAAACCATAGGTGTCACATGAGAATGAACCCGAATGCAACAAGTCCCATACGGGTTATTAATGACATTGTGCTGCCTCATCCCTTTGTCAGAATTAAATACATCAAAAATGTTAAAGGAAGTTATAATTGCGATGAATAGAAATTTTGAAAAAGGGGACATTTAGCGTAAAAATCAATAATCAAATGCTATAGGTACAATGGATGGCGGTTAGCCGAATTCACTATCAAAATAAATGTTGGTGCGTGACGATGCGCGGGTGGAGTTTTTATTGCGTTACTCCAACTGAAGTGGCGGGACGAACGCGAATCACTATTATTGCCAATGCAAACGTCTTCCAACAAAAAATCTATATAGATAGATATAATATTGATTATTGACATGTAGTTATATGAGTATTTCCTGAAACAAACAACAATCTCATTAATAGATAATATAGGCTTTATGATATCCGGTATTGACACTTTCAATATTTGAAATTTTAGTGAAATTTAATAAAACAGTAATACTATAAAACACGAAATTAAATGGTTTAAAAATATGATTATTAGGTAGAATCGTTCAACACAATTGATCAACGGAAGTTGAAGAAATAATTTGGAAGGATTATAATATAATTAATAAAAGATAATTTGTGTATAAATACGAAATGCAGTTATCGGTAAAAAATACAGAGTAGTCTTATTGTTTAATCGTGCTTTTTAAAACAGCAACTTCTAATCTAAGGTTATCATAAGATAATTGGAGCAGAAACTGGCAGTATCGCAAAAACCACGCACTGTCTTTGGGTTTGTTTTTATATTATTGAACAATATTTTTTTTTTTTACACCTGTTTAATTTAATAAAAACTCGAGGCTTATTTTTAGTTAAAACACGATTTGACTCACAATACTAAAGTGTAGACACGTCTTAACTTTAAGTTCTTCAGATTGTGACATGAAAATTCATTTTCACTTTCAGGAATTTCCTGGAACCTTTAAATATAGGCCTCTTCGAAGGATTCCTACAGCAACCTTTTGAAAGCGGCCTGCATTCACCGACATCTTAAAACTTTTCATAAGTTATTTAGTGTTGACGAATAGTCGCCGCACTTATTTTAATTAACTGTTTTAGTTAAGAAAAGTGCTTGTATTATGCAAGGCGATTTTACTCATATCGATATTAAGAGTAAATAGTGCGTAACGATAGAATGTCACAAAAACTTGTCCCAAATCCCAATGCATTGCACACGTGCAGCAGGCGGTAAGTCAGCCAGTACTCAATACTCACGAGTCACAATGCATGGCGAATGTATTGAAAGTTTACTTAAGAAAGAGAACCAAGTACAAGGAACGACAGAACTTTTGATAACAAACGCCTTTGACAATATAACACTTTATACGTGTATGCTGTAATAGCATTGCCTCATTAAACAAATATTTTATTACAAAGTATTGAATTAAACTATCTAAACATAATTAAACATAGTTTCAGTGAAATGTAAATTATTTCAGTATTAATTATATATAATTATCACCAGTTTTCAATATTATATTATAGTTGCTACCTTGCATATTTTATGAACAGTAGGTTTATGAAAGCGTCGTATATAATTGTAAGTATTGAAATGTTTTATGATTTTAAATATTAAACTTGCATCCTGGTGTGGGTCAGGAGTCAGGAATATGTAGTTGATTGTTGGTTCTATTTATTTCATTATATTTTTATGAATAAATTATAATTAGTTAAATTAAATTATTTGTTAATAATTCTTATAAAGATAGAATGAAAAATAAATGCATAATGAATTAATAGCTTCAGTATTTGTATTATGTATTATGTTAGTGTTTGGATTCAGTAACAAAATGCTATTCTTTGAATAGAACAGAAGTAATTTGGGGTTTTAGTAATGATGCCGATTAGCTGGTAGACGATGCATCCGATGGGATTCGGGAATGTGCACAAAAACAAGAGCCAAAATCTCTACGCCTTCCGCTCCAACATCCTTTCCTGGTGGCCTTCCTGTATAATAATACCACTTTAAATATTAACCACAATGTTGCAACTGGAACTACAAATGATGTTGATTCTGCCTTAAGAAACCCTTAAACGACCTTGATTTTATTTATCAGTATTCGTTTTCCTCTTGTAATTGTGTACAAGTGAATTGACTATGGGACCTTACACTATCATTTAATTTACAAAAAACATTTTGTAAAAAGAAATCAATGACATATTTTGGAGATTTTCATAAGCGCCTGAGTCCGAATTAAGACTGGTATTTTTAGTCATATACTGTGGAAGATGTGGATTCCAAGATACCTATACGCCGGGCATATTCGACAATATATGTTAGTTGACATGCAGTTTATCAATAACTTATAAAATACATAATACGACTACTATAGAAACAGCCTGACACCTGTCACTGGAGTGGCGGAGTGCGGACGTAATCAATAGAACCGCTGCGTTTCCGCCAAGCTTCACACAAAAACAAATGAATACTAAGATGTTACAAAAAATATATTATAACAAAGCCGAAAGTGTTCCTCGTAGCAGATTATGAGCACGTTCGGTTATTAATTTATATGTGGCGTCGCAATAAAAAACTCAACCCTCACTTAGATTAAAGGAAAAAAACGTAGCGCGCGTCGCGCAAAAGGGAAAGGGTGTTACGGCTCGAGTCTCACTCGCGTGCTGCATTTTGTTTTTTACTTATATTGTGCGGTTTGTTTTTTCTCTTGATGCGTTCGTGTTTTTTAACAACACAATACTGTTGTTAAGAATTGTTTTTTAAGAGCGTCATATTGACGGGAGCCGCGCCGCCGGCGCAACGCGCGATCTGCGCCGTTTTTGTATACCATCTTATTTTTAAATCTCATCACTTTAGGTAATTTGGATATGTGGTTTTTTAAGTGTTTAGTCACGGTAAAGGGGAGGTGTTTTTGTTTGACTTGCAGTCGCCTCGTATTTATATCCCGGCAGTGGGAAGGAAACAATGGAAAAACTAGTGTGATGTAGAGACATATGGTTCGTTAGACAAGGCCGCGTTTTTCTCGGGAGCAGGTGTTGCAAACCATCGTGCGTATAAACAATAATAGATCTGTTTGAAGGTGGGTTATTGATATCTTCAGGTTACAAATGGTCAAGTTTGTTGTGTTACAAATAAACTTCTAAATTAAAGGTAATTCATGTATTATTTTTAGGGACGGATTTAATCGTCGTATCAAGTATGCAAATAGGTAGCAATTAAAAATGGTAAAGTATCGTAAATTCGAGATGAGAGCATTCGAAAGCGGGAACACCGTTAAAAACAACATCAATAATGTTAAGATTTGTAAGTGCGCTATAAAAAATGAGCCATGAAAATGCCATTAAATATTAAAAGTGGAGAAACAGAGAGCTTAACAAGAAATAAAACATCGTTATAAGAGGCTAGGAGACGACGAAGTCGCCCCCGGCCGGGCTAGCTATCGGCGCGCCTCACTTAATGCCTACTTATACCTTATTATATAGCGGAGTTTGCGTTGAGGAACAAAATTAATTGGTTAAAACTCCTCTCAGTATCCAGGGCGGGCCACCCCCCCGTCTCCCTCTTAATTCCGTTCCCTCCCCCCTCCGCCCGCGCGCCAGCTCGCCACCTCGCCCCGCGCCCCGCTAGCTCCTTTGAACGCAACCTACCTAGAGAAAAAACAGAAAAGTATAAAGTTCACTACCATAGCGTTGTAACTTAATTAATATCATTCTTTTATTTGCTACGGAATTGTCACTGTTGCCTTTTTTATTAATATAAAATGCATCTGTTTTGAATTAATTTCAATCATTATTACTTGATTTTGACCGAGGCTTTACTCGCGTTTAGTGATATTTCACGAACAAAGATGAGTTTTTAGATAACACGTCTCATCCAAGTTTTAACCCCGAACTGCTGTTTTTTTACGACAAAAGTCTAAGAGCTATTTTTCTACATCTCAGATTTCTGCACAAACAGAGCCTTAATAATTTTTTTTATCCTGAAACACTGATAACCTGACAATGTCTAGGCTGGATAGCTGGTATCATATATTTTTTTGTTGTGCTTTAAATTTCCTACAAAATAATATGTAACGATTTTCTGTACGATCAATTAATATTAAGATATTTTTTTTCTATGGAACTAAGGAAAAAGGGAAAACAGTAATGTGGAGAACTTTCCTACTGAAATAAGGGGCTCGTATTTGATGATTTTTTTTATTGCTGTTTATGGCGAGACGAGCATGCCGTTCGCCTGATGGTAAGCGATGCGACCGCTCATGAATAGTAGCAAAACCAAACAACACCTTGAATTACAAAGCAATACTTGGCATTCCACTGCTCTCAACATCCTGAGACATGAGATGTTAAGTCTCAATATGTAGTTACTCTGGCTGCAATGTCCTTCAATCTGAAACACAACAGTGCATTTAAACTGCTGATTGACGGGAGAAATAGACATTCTTCAAATATATTTAGCAACAGAAATATTTTTTACCCACTCTAATATTTACTTTTTTTTTAATAAATCACACCTAACAGTCACATACATAGTCCTGACCCCACACTAAGATCGAGGCTTGTGTCGTGGGTATCACGAACTACGAGAGACTTTTCGGTCTCACAAACACCCGGACCCGAAAGAAATATTTGTGGGCCGCACAAATATTTCTCTCGGTGCGGGCATCGAACCCGCGGCCACTCGTTTCACAGGCGTCGTCTAATCACCTGCGCTACGGAGGCTGTACATGTGAGGGTATATATTTATATATGTATATATACTGTATCATCATCATCATCATCATATCAGCCACAGGAAGTCCACTGCTGAACATAGGCCTCCCCCAATGATCTCCACAATGACCTGTTGGAAGCGGCCTGCATCCAGCGACTTCCTGCGACCTTAGTCAGATCGTCCGTCCACCTTGTAGGCGGGCGTCCGACACTTCGCTTGCCTGTACGTGGCCTCCACTCGAGAACCTTTCGGCCCCAACGGCCATCGGTTCTACGAGCTATGTGCCCGGCCCACTGCCACTTCAACTTGCTAATCCTATGGGCTATGTCGGTAACCTTGGTTCTCCTACGGATCTCCTCATTTCTGGCCCGCTCCATGGCTCGTTGAGTGACTTTGAGCCTTTTAATGAGGCCCACAGTGAGAGGCCACGTCTCGGTGCCGTATGTCATCACTGGTAACACACAACTATCGAAGACTTTCGATTTTAGGCACTGAGGTATTTTGGACGAGAAGACGTCGCGAAGTTTCCCGAACGCAGCCCAACCGAGTTGGATTCGACGATTGACCGCTCTCTCGAAGTTGGACCTGCCTAACCGGACCACTTGTCCTAAATAGACATATTCGTCTACAACTTCTAGAGTCGAGCCCCCAACTCCAATTCAGTATCGGCGTTCCGCCCGCTTTCAGAAGCTCTGAAGTGATTCCGTCCTCACCCGACACCTTGTTGTTTTTAAGTTGTTTGAGGGCCATCTCAATCTCAAACAGGCTGATGTCCGGGATATCATCGCTAAAGTGTCGGATTAACTCGGCTCTCGGGTCTTCGGCCGAGCTAACAGTAGGTTCAGCAACCGAGGTGTAAAGCTGTCCGTAGAACCTCTCGATCTCTCTTAATACCTCTGCCCTAGTCGATACCACGCGGCCATCTTCCGTTTTCAGCCTAGACAACTGGCTTTGCCCAATAGACAAGTCTCTTGCAAACACTTTGGAGCCTCCGTTCCGCTCAATTGTCTCCTTAATGCTCACAGTATTGTGAGCACGGACATCGTGTCGCAAGGACTTCCAGATCCGTCTATTGAGCCGCCGATATGCTTCGGCGTCAACGGAAGACTGCAGCGTCAAAGATCGACGTTCGGCCATGAGGTCAAGAATCTGGATCGAGAGTTTTTGTGGTCTATCTCTACGGCGAGGTCTAAAATACTTAGATCCCACCGTATGGACAGCTTCTACCAAACCGCTGTTTAACTCGTCCACTGCAAAGTTTTCTTTTAGACAATCAAAGCGATTTGTCAACTTGAGTTGAAAGCTCTCGGGGTTTTGGATATGGACGCGAGTAGGTCGGAGCGTAGACTTCATCAAGCGGCGCCTTTCTAATTGGACGTTGATATTCAATGTGCCCCTAACCATTCGGTGATCACTACCGGTTTTCACCCTGTTGATCACAGAGACATCACTGAACATCCGTCTATTCGTCGTCAAGATGAAATCTATCTCATTTCTCGTAGAACCGTCAGGACTCAACCAGGTCCATTTCCTGTGAGGTGGCTTCTGGAAAAAAGAGTTCATCGCGAAGAGTCCCTCTTTTTCCAGAAAGTCGGCTAGCCTCTGACCCTTGAGGTTCCGTTGCCCATGTCCAAATTGCCCCACTTTCAACTCTGCATCGCTTCTCTTGCCCAACTTTGCGTTGAAGTCCCCCATAACAACATTGAAGTAGGTTTTGGAAGTATGTATGGCCCGACTTATGTCTTCATACATCTCCTCTACTTCTTCATCTGGGTGTGTCGAGGTCGGCGCGTATACCTGTATGACCTTCAGCGAATAAATTTTTGATATTCTGAGTATAAGGTATACTATCCTGCTCGACACGCTTTCGATGGATACGATGTTGTTGATGAGAGACCTGTGGACGAGAAATCCGACACCTCCTCGGGACTGTTGGTCGTCCCCCCGGTAGAAGAGCAGGTTGCCAGACTTCAGGGTTATCGTATCCTCCCCGATTCTTCGGACTTCCGATAACCCCAGATTATCCCAGTGTAACCCGCTCAATTCTTCTTCCAGTTCGACAATCTTCTCGTCTGTCCTCAAAGTGCGTATGTTGTGTGTTACCAGGGCCAGTCGTCGTCGGGGGTGGTAGCCGGGGCCAACCCGGGGATTCTTAGCACCCCCTGCCCCACCGTAACCATGGCTGCTACCATCGCCAGGAATAGTGGGGCTGCCGGGGACTGGGGGCCTGGTCAATTTTTGTGTCGCCATTGAGGGGTAATTGCTAATACTCGCCACGCTTGGCAGGCGGGTTGGCGAGCGCAGGAGGGGGGGACTCGCGCTGACGACGCTGCTGCCCATCATCAGCGGGGGAAAGGAAATAGGGTTTGTGAGTAGAGGATATAATGGGAAAGGAGAGTATGGTCCGTAGGAGTGGATACTGCAGTCATGGAAGGGAATGTTTGTAGTGACTGCAGTAGCTCGGGGGGCCGAGGTCGCGTACTCGTAGCACCTATTCTAGGACAGGCCATGACCACTAGATAGGAGCACCCCTGACCTAATATACATATATACTGTATATGTTTATGAAATAAAATATTTTTGCAAAATATGGGTGTCCTGGCACCTCTGCCTACCCCTTCTGGGATATAGGCGTGAGTTTATGTATGCATTTATGTTTATATCAACATTTACACAATTATTAATAAATATATATTTTAAATAGACCTTGTATCAAAATACTCTATTAAATAAACTAAATTGTATTTTAAGTGACCCTCTTATCTTCCTTTTTCTTATTATATCCGTTCCAAAGTTTTCTTTGAGAAGTAGGCTAGGGCGAGACCATTGCCATCTATACTTTTCATAAGTTATTGTTATACCTACATTTTATGTGTATGCAGTAAAGACTTAATAAATGTGCCACGGTGGTGGTATCACTGTGAACTGAAATGATGATTTTGCTGCCTGTTTTGGTGATTCACCCGGAGACTAAGATCGCCAGAGAACTAATAATGTCTACACTTGCGACACCCCTGCTCATCATTGAATTTTATGTCCTTTTATTAATTACATGATAATAAAAAAGTATCTTTAATTTCAAATAATTATATTTTGACACCTTCGATACTGTAATAATATACTCATATATAAAATTTATTATAACTTTATGACACTGTAAAATGGAATGTCATCATAACATGTATAAGTTTAAAACAAAAAAAATAAAATGAAACGAACCATCAAGTTTGACGCGTATAAAATAAAAAAAGTATTGTTTGAAATCGGAGTTGCAATGCTTGTAGCGTGTGTCCGTAACGAAGGGCGAAAGCAAAGGGTAGGTCGGGCGGCAAGCGCGGCGAGCGGCGCGGGGCGCGGGCGCGGGACGCGGGGGGGTTCGTTGCCACTTCTCCAAATAAATTATAATTCGCCCGCTCTCGTCCTCGCCGACGACCCGAAGCCTCCGCGACTACTGTTTCAAACACTCCCTAACTTGCCTATTAATCTTTATTTAGTTTATAGACAAGTAATTATACGATACATTTTTTGCGTCACAAAACCTTTTAATTTATTACCGACTATAAAAATACTTAATGCAATGCAACTTTTATATTGTTTATTGATTATATAGTTAAATTAAGTCTTTGATATAATTTGTTCAAAATAATACTACCCGAAAATTCGCTCTATTGGCCAAATTCAGTGATAGAGTTCAACATGTCAGTGGACTGATAAAGCTGATACATGGCCAGTAAATTAACCTCCTTAAAATACGCGGGGAGTGCAGGTGAGGGGGTGTGGGTGTGCGGGGCGGGGGCGAGGGTGAACGATTAATTTAATAAATACCAACCGGATTCCGGTACGTTTGTCTCGGTAGCTATGCGGCGGCATGCGACGCCTTTTGAATTACGACTCTGTCCTGCTGGCTGCTACTGCGACAGCTATGTCCATAGCCTGCGCGGCTGAATCTATGGAAACCCCCAGTGGAAAACTAAAATGTATACTAGAAATAAGTAATAACAATAATAAACCTATTTGTGTTTTTACTCACATATCAAAAGCTTATTCTGCTACTTATAACACAAAACACAAAATATGACGTACTACATAATTTAATATCACTTTAATAATAATATACATTATTGACACTTGTTAAACGATGTACATGGACGAACATACAATGCAATTTTTTTATTTACCCTCGATTCATGAACTAACTCTAGGCAGTTATAACGTTACAACTCGTAATTTTAATTACGAGTTGTAACAAATTGATTTTAACCAATCAATTTTGTCGTAAAAGAAATCCATAATAATGTAATTATTATTTTATTCTTACATTCGTAGTCACACGTCGAAGCCGCTCCATTCGTTCGTAACTCTGCGGACACACACACAACACACACTGATGTCTGTGTGAGTGTGTAGTGTGTACACGATGCCGAACTATGTCGTTATATTTGTGCGACAACTCATTACTTACGGCCGATCTTAGATAAATTATACGCTTGTACACACTTGCCATTAGATATCCCCACTCTACTAAAATGATTCTTTGTGTAATACGTAAGCATTTAGTTACCTGAATTATATTGTAACAAATATATACTATTAACCCCTTGACATAATTATTAATGACACATATTTTATTATTATTACAAACTCAAACCTCTATTGTAACATTACGGATATCGTGCTCAATTCAAGAAATATGTATAATTGTGATTTGTTTCTCTCTATCAACCTATACGCGTTCACAAGCCTGCCCCCACTTTAGGCTGGGGTTTAAAAATCTTAATTCACTGTGATAATCGCATAAATCGCAATTGTCTATGAAATTAACGCCAGTGCAGAGGAACAATATTTGCACTTGTCCAAGAAACAGCCATCATATTATTTACATGAGAAGAAAAGTTCTGTGCGTCGACCAATGCAAGTGATTTTGTTTTTGGTAGCAAGAATATGTTTAGTGTTAATGAGTAGATGCTATTTTTTCGACCGGCGAGAAATAATAATCTGTCTTTATTTTGTACGCAATCTAGATAAGACTGCGATCATAATGAAGATATGAAGTGTAGAATAACTTAGTTGGTTGCCATAATATAACACAAGCTGACAACACAATATGGAATGCCACTATTTGGATCAACTATACGTATGATGCGTTATAATCAATTGCTGCAATTATTGGATTCGTTCAACAGATCTAATGCACTTTACCAAATTATGCAGAATTTAGATTTCAACCGTATGTCTCCAAAACTTCCTAACATTTTCATACCTTTAGTTCAATATATTTAGGTTTCACCGATCCCTAATAACTTGTCCCAAAGCACTAAGGAGATATTGGTAGTTTACGCTCGATTAGTAGCTTCAAAGACTAAATAAGAAAATTTTAGACTCAAATCCATAATAATCGCAACATTGTCATCAAAAATTGTTTTGTTTTATTAAATTGCAACTATTTTTAAATCTTCTATATAAGAGGTTGTAGTGAGCCCCGCAAAAGTATTGTTGCCGGGTACAAGCTTTGCATATCCGATTTAGATCAGCTGATAGAGAAAAGATATTTATCGCCCTTAGTTGATAACACTGCACTCATTATCAAGGCTTTTTTGGTTGCACTGAATTGCGAAAAAAGCTAGCCATTCGTCTGATGATAAGCGAAATTATATCAAAATCAGACAGCACGATGAATTACAGAACAATGCTTGGCATTTCACTACGCTCGCCATCATGAGACATATGATATTAAGTATCGATACGCTGACTACAATATCCTTCAATCTGTAACACAATAGTGCATTGACTCTGCTGACGGCGGGAGAAATACAAATTAAAGTGGCATAGAATAGATTGCCTAGGCGGCCTCTCACTTATGACAGACCTACCACCAGGATGTAAACATTATCAAATGGTTCTAATCATTTTGGCATGTAAGTAGGAGTAATCGGCAGATTTTTATTTTAATGACTTTTTTTTTATTTTGTGAATAAGTATCAGTCCATATACGTCCAACTGCAGGGCATAGGTCTCCTCTACAATCGCGAGTGGTTACACCATATAGTCCATCACGCTGGCCTAATGCAAGTTAGCTTAGACTTTACACGCCATAGAAATTCTTCTTAACCGCTATGGTATGTAGATTTCCACACGAAGTTTTCCTTCACCGTGCGTGCGTGGTGATTGACTATCAATACACACATCACCCCCAAAAGTCAGATTTGTTAGTATTTCGTCGATAACAATTAGTGTGAAATGAGAGACCCTTTAGTGTTACAGTGATCTGTAAGTGTTACGCGTTGGGATCTTTACTACTTCTGCATTTAGCAAGAGTTTACTATTTGCGAACGTCTTCGCCCGAAACTTGATACTGTTTTTAAGTAGAGATTTAGTTTAAAGAGATCATGAACATTTTTGATGGCAGAAATTACTAATTTCCAACGGAATCTACATTTGACAATTAGTTTTAATTGTGGTCTTGATTACTTACTTACTATTTGGTTTTATTTTTTAATATGAAAATCGATGTGACGAAAGGATACCTATATAGGCTGATGCCTGTATTCGTCTATTGCAGGAGATAGGCCTTCAGAAGAATGCGCCTCTTCATGTCAGGAAAGATTTCCTCATGGTTGTGTTCACTCTGTGTAGGAGTGTTGGTTGGCACAGAGTAAGTTTTCAAACCAGATGTGCTGCTGTTCATTATTAGACATTAAGATGATATGCTTGCACACTATATCGATGCATCAGTGCCAAATGCCAAAATTGGGTCTCTGCCTAGGTAATACCTTCTGTGTACAATGGCAATGTGGGGTTGAATATTAGTAATAACAAATAAATAAGCAAATAAAAAAACCTGAATAAATAACAAACATCTCTTTATTATTTTAATATTTATGTACTGGACATCCATAAAGAAATACATATAGTATTAATCGTAAGATAATCATGTCACATTTAATTTATAACTTATTATATTTTGTACAAGTGCTGATTATTTGAAATAAATATTGTTGTGTTATTATACCTGTTTAAATATTACACGTAACGAGGTAGATCGGTTAATGGCAGTAATTTATTAATGGGAAAAAGTAATCTCACTCAAAACGTCTTAATTAAAATCATATAATATATTTAATGTCCATTAATGGCACATTTTAATGGTCATAAACAATACTAAGCAAAACAACATAGTTTAAAAATAGTTAATTAAATAGGAACTTAAATTGATTGCTCGCATGATCGGCTAGGACTATGTTATAAAAAAAAGAATCGAGAACCAAGTGTTCAGCATGTTTAATTACTCTTTTTTTAATACACGGTCGCATCAGATCATGAAACTATTTGTCTAAAGAAGCTTGCACACAGAAATTATGTGTGACTAAACAGCTAATCAAAACTGGCGAAACAAAATAATTCAATAAAATATCAGTCTCAAACATGGTTGTGACGTGACGGAGCGGTGAGCAGCGCGCGCGATGGCGATCAGCTGCACTCCATGCTGCCGTTGCACGTTATCTCCGCGGAGATAAACTATACAAAATATTCCAAGAACTTTGGCTCTTTACCCTGACGTAGTATAACCGTAGTCAAATGAGGTAGATAATGGCACGGTTGCCTAACTTTACACTAACTACAGTAATAATTATTACAACATTGCAACATTAATTTACAACATCTAATTGAATGTATCATCAAATTTGTACATTTTTATATTTGTACCAATAATTTCTTTGGAAAAAATATCGTATGCTTACATTTATCGACACGCTAAAAGGACCCTAGTTAGAAATTTTACACTATCTAAAAAGAAAATAAAATAAAAATAATCAACAATAATTACGGCATAAGCACACGCAAGCGTGTGGGTTACACCGTTTAGAACAATTCGAGACGCTAAATTAATTACATTAACACGAAGAAAATAAACACGTTACATCTAATAGGAAACTAATACCCGTAGAACAAATTGCAATAATGCACAATACTCGCCGCTCGCTCAGGAGCCAGGAGCCGGCCACACATCACTCGGCTGCTACACACAGGCCATATACCCATGGAATTCATTACAATCATATTTACATCTTTCATAATAAATATATCCAATCCTATCTTACATACTATCTTGAATATTCTTTATGTATTAATTCGAATAGTATATGGCCCTACATACATATATTTACGATAAATACTTTTAACCTTACGTAAATCTTCTCCACTAAATTACGACTCAGTAAACAAATATATTTAGACGACTCGTTTGTCATGAAGAAGTTTGTCTAACAACGTATAACAATACTTAACTCTACACAAATACATATATACACGTTTATAATATTCACATTCATTTACCGATTTCATTACGGAATAAATACCGTAAAACTTTCGGGACATCTACAAACTAATTGATAAATAATAAATAATATTATATTGAAAAGACAGCAATATATACAGAAGCACGAAGCGCCCGCCACTGACTAGATCATCACCGACGTTACCAAACACTCTACATGCGTGGCTTCTTAAAAAATCTTGTCCTTGAACGACTTTAATTTCAACTACAAAAAGACATTGAAAATAAATAATAAGCGTGATTACTAACCGGTTACACGAATAGTTACTGAATGGTCGTGTGAATGTAGCGGTGTGTCAACAATTATAATTCAACGACACAACTCAATACGAGGGATCGTCGATTGTAAGTTAAACTTTGTCATTGAAATTATATTTCTGTTTTATTTGATGTAACTAGTATAAGTTGCGTCCGTTCCGCAAGGAAGGGCCTTCATTGAAATCTATATTCGTCATCTATTAATGTTTTTAGCCCCAATCGTGAAATAATAAATGTGCGCTAATAAACAAAAAATCTTTTGTGATGTTTAAGCGTTTTGCAAGTTGCGAAACAATAGAACAAAACAGTCGCGTTTTTGCCCCACCTAGCCTTACGATTATGCAAATGGTACGACAATAAACCTCTAAACTGCAATATGGATGAAAAAGTATCGTTTTTATGGCGAATATTGCAAATGAAAAATCATAAAAAAGACCAGACGGGACTACCTAAAGAGAGTAAGCCGGTAGTCTTACCAAGAAAAACAAAAACTCTGCTCACAAAAACGTGACTGTAGCAATTATGTTTAATGGAGCAGTAATAGTTGATATTTTTAAAAGAACTCAAAGCAGTCTCAATGCCATTCAAGGTGAGCAATTAGGTAACATCGGTGTTGATGACTGAGTGGCAGCGACGCGTGGTCTACGGGGGAGGAACTCGTATACCGGCTCAGCGGCGCGCTACTCTGGCGCGCGGTGACTACGCGGAGTGTACCCGCAAATCAGTAGGGGAATCCGGCGTGGCCGGTCTTCGAGGAAGCGACAGGTCTTCCGGTTCTGTTTGCTCGGGCCAGTCGTCCCAACGCCAGTCCGGTACTGCCGCCACGGGAGGACTAGGCGTCTCAGGCTTGCATTCCATGCTGGCGCATCTGTGTAGAGCTGCCGCCTGTCGACGCCTAAACCGAGCCCCACACCTGCATGCGAACGGCGCATCGCCCTCGTGCACGAGTGCGTGCGCTTTGAGCTGGTTCGAGTCGGAGAAGCGCGCGGGACAGCGTGCGCACGCGTATGGTCTCTCGCCTGTGTGCACGCGGAGGTGTCGCCTCAGGTTAGCGACCTGCACGAAGTGACGCGGGCAGTGCGGACAGCTGTAGGGCTTCTCGCCGGTGTGGAGACGAAGATGTGTCTTGAGGTGATGGTCGCGCGTGAAGCGCTTGTGACATTCGCTACATTCGAATGGCTTCTCGCCGGTGTGAGTGCGCTCGTGATTTTGCAGGACGTGTTTGTAGCCGAATGAGCGCGAGCACACCTTGCACGTGAAGAGTTTGTCTCTGGGCGGGTCGGTCGCGCCGGGCGACGAGCCCGACGAGGGTGGTGAAGGCGGGGCGGCTGGAGTGGTGTCGTCGAGCTTGGGCGTGCGGCGGCGCTTGCGAGCGCGTTCCATCTCTGGCGGCGGCAGCAGCGGCGCGGGCGGCGACGGCGGCCACGCGGCCAGCAGCGCGCCCGAGTACAGCTCGGCCGGCAGCCCCGCTACCAGCGCCGCCGCGCGGCTTGCCAGCAGCCTCTCCGCCAGCATCGGTAGCGACTCTTGCCGCATAGTGGAAAGTGGCCGCACGGACACTCCTGCACAATAGAAAATAACCCATTAATAAATTGTCACACAAGATTATAAATATTTCGAGACACTTAACTAGTTCGCAGTGAGTTTGAGATCGTTTCCGTCACAAGCTAGTTTCGACCTAAATAAACAGCACGGTTGAGCGTCGAACCTATCAATAGCACACTTATCAGGGAAAACGAGCAAAAAATACAGCAAAAACTGAGCCAGACGCTGCGGAGGAAACATTTGGTCGCAATCACGCCGCTGCAGGTCGCTTCCGCTCCGACCTGTTGCGCAAATCGCCGACGCTAAGCCATCCTCTACCCGACGCTATTGCACACTCGACAGTCTCGCTTCAGTGATCAGCATTGTTAATATTACATAGCTTGCCCGATTTGATATTAATTTGATTAACACGCTGGTAATAATATATCTTTAGAATGAATAGAAGATAGATAGGTATATCGAGTTGATAAATGCCAGGTACGAGTGATAGTGAACGCGGCACGAGCGCATAAGAGAGCGCGGATGCGGACAGCGGAGCCGGGGGCGACCGGACCACTTACCTACATAATGGAATTAATTATTCCACCAGCGGCAAACTCCGCCCGCCGCTCCGCCCAAATTATATTCAAATATTAATTTCGTTGAAGAAAAGCCTTTTTGAGAGCACTTAATTAAAATTAGACAAAATCATAATTGAAAGTTCTCCTTGAGGCGTGAAGAGGCGGCAGGCGTGAGGCGCGGGGCGCAGGGGGCGGCTCCTTACATTATCTACTTAGCCGTGGAATTAATTCCGCTACGGACTCGCCGATCGCGCTTAATTGAAAAAGGCAAAATATTGTGTCGCCAGTGAGTTCCGCCGCGGGATCCTTTATCAATTTGTGACAAAGCACCTCGTGCTATTTCTGTACCAGGCAACGACTTGTGTTCCCGGAGGGTGAATTCGCGGAGCCATAAGAAATATATAGCTTGGATAAGATAATTTTAAAGTTTGTGATTAGGTGGCGGTCTCGCGCGGCACGTACTACCGGCTTATCCCATAACTTTTTAATAACATTCCTCAGTGTTTGGAGGACGAACGGCGAACCGCATTGCTGATGTGATCAGAATTGTGACGCCCGGCTTAATGTAAAAGTTAAGTCAAGTAAATACCATCGCAACATTTAATACTCTGTTTTCTAAATAAATAAAACTTCGAATATTGTGCGGAAGCATATTTCAATTAAATATCATAATATTTTACAGACAAAGATAAGAAAAGAAAAAAATCTTTACAAACTGTTTTAAACATTGAATAACTGTAATATACTGTCAGCAATCAGATTTTACTAGACTAATATGAAATATAGTTATTTAATGATGTTATTAAAGTATTATGAGGCAGGCCGCGGCGCGGCGGTGCGGTCTGCTCCCGTCGGGTGACAATGTTGGTGATAAATTTTTACAGTGCGCCGCACCCTTCCGCACGGCGCTTTTTATGAGCTAAAGAGTTGTAATTATCCCCTTTTTATACGCCATAAATATTTGTCAATAACCCATATTCAATACTTTTATGGAGTCGCCTGCGGTTCGCCACTCCATTACTCATTATTGCGCAAGGGTTCTTCCGATAACGGATGTGTCAACGACATCCTTATTTTTAGAGAACACCTACTGGTTTATGCGTCAGATTTGTACTAAAAATACTAGGGTTTTTTGGAAACCTAAATAAATCCTTTCGGGTGAAAACTTAAATATTTATAATCTATAGACTTTCGTTTAATACTTCTAAACAAAAATGTGGAAAGATATCATTTTCCTTGACATTTAAAATTCTATAAGGCACATGAATAAGTGTAGAGTGTAGTGTAGTGTGCAGGTATTCTGTAAATAAGTATATTCAAAATCTTTTTACACACAAATTGTAAAATGTTAAAGAGTTACAGAATAACAAGAATGCTCGTGGTATGATTGGCGATGACCTAATTCCTGCTGGTAATGGGATCAGGCTGGGATTAAATACCGCGGCACTAACTCGCCACAGATTAAAGAGTTCCTACGGTTTCGGTACTTTAGGGTTAAGCGTCATACACGCGCCGAATTTCCTGCGGCTTCGTAAAGAGGTAATGCTAAAATCGATGATTACATTCAAATTCTATTACAGATTAAATTAAATGTAATGCGAACTTTCTAGAAGACTTAATATGAGTATTTCTTACTAGTGGAAGAATACACCAAAGAACTTTTAGACATTGAAACTATGCATCTTTAAATTGTTTTTATTATGATGAAATGAACGGAAATGATGCGATTTGAAACTATTGAATTAAGCTATTACGGTGATACCAAAGTATGTATTGGTTAAAAATAACAACTTAACATAAAATATGAATATTTTTTTACCACAGCTTCCGTGGTGCTGTTGGTTAGACGCCGGCTATGAAACAAGAGGCCGCGGGTTCGATTCCCGCACCGAGACAAATGTTTGTGTGAACCACAAGCAGGCATTTGCTGCGGGTCTGGATTTTGTGAGACCGACAAGTCTCTCATCGTTTCTGATACCCACAACATAAGATGCAATATTAGTGTGGGATCAGAACTATACATATATGTGACTGTTGTATGTATTTATTTATTTAATTTCTGAAGCCGTAGTAGTACGAGTTATTTTAAGATATTTTGTTGTGTACTCTTCACCGTGCTATGGATGCTTCATGCCGTTTTTATTAAGTATATTCGGAATTTGATTGTCTCATTCTATTATTTGTAGATTATATCATATTTTATTACGTGTGTTGCTTATTTTGCATAATGTTATGAAGTTTAAGACAGTTAATATTATTTTAGCTTCCTATGGTTCAATAACTTATAATCATTGTATTGTTTAAAATAATAACAAGATGATACACACGATACAATTAATAAACTACATTAAAATGACCCAAACATATTACTGAATACGAAGGATTAGGAGGAAGCAATGTTAATAAGATATGAAGCTACAATATATTTAATTAATTAATGTTGAATTGTAATTAGAATTGAATTGTAGTATGTATTAATCAATTGCTTTTTTGGCTACAGTTTTCTATTCAAATTACAATAATAATTATTAAATAAGTCCTCATTGAGAAATCAGAGTAGTTGTTACACAGAAATAATAATTGAGAGCAGTGAATGATGACAGCGTGCGACGGGCAAATACATAGCAACTATTTAAAATATCAGAAATATTAGTTTGTACATTATATTGATGTAATTCGTCAATGATTATTAAATAAATATAGAAATGTATCATTTAATTGCTAGACAGATATAAATCGTAACTGAAGTATTATTTCAACTGCTTAATAACAAATAAATGGATTATTATTTATTAAATAGATAGCATCTTCTTGTTTTATTTAGTAACCCTTCTTAATGAATTTATTCACGGCAAACAAGATCCAACAAGTCATTAAGCGACATCATTTCTAATTACAGTCCAAATAATTGAATCAATGCGCGTCAATGTGAACCTTAAATCACCCGCATAAATAATTAGCCATGTATTATCTGTCATTTCAATAACAAGCATAATTAAAACATTCCATTAAAGTGAATCACTATATTATTCGAACCAGTTTAATGTACTTACGTCAAGGAGTTAATATTTTCTTGGAGGAATTCACACTAACTTAATTAATATGAAGTAAATAAGGAAGTATTTGTTGGGTGTGAGATTTAAAACCCTTATCACATGCAATACCGACATAAATATAAAAAAAATCTGATACAACAGTAAATAACTTTGATTCACTAATTAAATAATCTTACGAGCGAGCTACGGGATCGCGGTAAAATCGTAGCAGCCGCGTAGCACGGCGCTACGCGCTCGCTACCGCCTACGGTTCACTGAATCTGTAAGACGTGGAATGCAAATAAACATGTGTGCGAGGTTCACGTCGTGAGTGCGACCAATCGGCGCGCTCCGAGCACGCATGGCGCGCGCCGCTAACTTTTAAAACTTTTACACATATGCAGTCGCAGATTCAATGGACCGCGGCCGAACACACCGACTAACTAATTATTCACCAAGTACCAACCTCTCGAATTCTGCGTCGACTGCAGCGACAGGGCCATCTCACAGATTCACGGTAAATGCATTTATTTGCAACACTTTATTGAGGCTTTCGCCGGAGGCTCGTTGGACAGTTCTGTTATTAATGTCAATACAAGAGCGTTGTATGAAGTTTGTTTTTGCAAAAAGCCGATCACATGTTATGTCTCCGCGGAGTCGCGCTGGTGAATGATCCCGGGTGCGCAGTGCGGGCGCGCTCGCTGTGACCTACCACAACACTGGCGGTGGCGAGCGCCGGCGGCGAGCGCGCGGCCGGCCGCCCCTCCGCGCGGTAAACACACCCCCACGCCCCACCCCGCCCCACCCCGCACCACCAGCACCCCGCGCACTGCACCCCGCGCCGCACCACCCCGCTGCATTCCACGTGCACGCAATGCATTCATTTTATGGCAGCTACTACATAATGTTCCTTCCTGACGTTGTTTTTTAGCCCTCTGCAACGAGCGCCACATAAGCACTTTTTATGTTTTACGAGCGGCTCCTGTGAGGGGCGGCCGATACTTTCTTTAAATGCGACTAATTTGAGAACTTACCTCTTCAGTTTATTTATACAACTCTTGCGTTAGTTAGACACGAGATGCTAGTCAGCATGTACAAACACTTTATTCTTATAGCATCGTAATTTTATATTTATATTTTAGTTTAATTATTAAATGACACTTGTAGGCTATGCAATAAAATAATAAAAACTTATGTCAGTTGTAAAGAAATAAGTAGTCTAGTAGATTACATTACTTATGAGACTACTGAAAAAGAAATGCAATATAAATACTACAGTTAACTATGAAAATATTGATTAGAACTGAGACAAATCGCTAATAACCAATGTTGTTTATATTTTATAATGTTTTCCAATAAATTACAACACAGCAAATAGAGTCAACCTGACAAAACCTGACGCAGGATTGGATTTAAATCGCATAGAACTGTGGTAGACTTCTAAGGACAATGAAGAACGGCGAATGAGTGATACTAATAATTCATACTTCTTCTTCTTCTTCTTTGCTCTTTCCCACTTTATGTGGGGTCGGCTCTCTTAATATGTCTGCACCAAGTGGTTCTATCTTGGGTTGTCGGATCAGGAACATTGTATTTGTGCATGGTTTTTCTCATACTGGTCCACCAGGTAGAGAGGGAGGTCGACCTTTCCTTCTTTTGTGTTCAGAAAGGCTCATCGCTTTTCTCACCACGTGATTTTCGTTTCGACGCATAACGTGACCAAGACATCAACATGACCTCAGATATATTCATTTCGAATACTGTCCAGCTTTGTTACCCCTCCCGACTATCGTAACATCTTCATTTCTGTAGTATGCAGTCTTTGTACATGCGTCTCTTTTACCTTCCAGCATTCTACTCCGTATAGCATCGCGGGTCTTACCGCCATTTTGTAACTTTTGCCTTTTGTACGAGTCGGCATTTTAGTATCACATAGCACTCCAGTGAACAAAGCTCAAGATCGTAATTTCTGCCAGGCAACACTTACTCTATGTGCGACGTCTGCTTCCATACCTGCACTATTGGAAATAACAGAACCTAAATAATTAAATTGTGTTACTTATAATATTTTTTGAATTTTGGCTAAAACTACATTCTAAGTGCTCTGTTTTTTATCTGCTTACCCTGAGTCCCGCATTTTCCAATGTATTTATCCAAAGTGTATTCTGGAGTTCGTTTGAAAAATAATCTAATAAATATAAATTATAAAATTCTTCTCACGAACTCTCCCTGCAAAAAAAATCGCAAATATACAAAGTCATATTCTTGGTTATTATTTTGATTCTACACGGTGGAATCGGCTGTATACCTACTATCGTTACGTATAAATATATTTTTTATATATTCTTTTATATATGTAAATAAAGCATTTCCTATTAATCGTGAAGACAGATTATCTAGCTATCAGATGATATAAAATGTTACATGCAGGGTACTTCCTAGACTTCTTATAGGTCATTATGAAGCCTTTATCAAACACTAAGTTCAGCAGCTTTAGCAGTGGGGGTACTGTAAATTAATAAAAAATAATTAACATTTTATTCGCCAGTATCGTGACTCTATCCTAGTAGAGAAAGCTTTTGTAAAGATTTTACCTAATATATATATTTTTTTTTTCATAAGACAACACGATATTTAGGCTGTTTTGCTTTTAATAAGCAGCTAAAAACATCTAAAATAAGCAATCTAACACTTAACAGATGAATATTAAAATCATAAAGAAATATTTAAAATTAAATTTTAATAGTAATTTATGGTAAACGACCCTTATATATTTCATCAGACAAAATGTTTTCTTATTTGTTGCTGTGTTTGAAAAACAACAACGTAATTAAAAGCTATCAGTTTTCAAAAGAGAAGCTATTTGATACGTCTGCTACAATCAATACTGAGACTATTTTTTTCTACCATTGTCTCTATGCATAAGTATTTATTATTAGTGTCGGGTAGATAGGTGAATATCATCTGTTTTTTTTTTAAATTACATGTCGAATATAATACGAAAGATATCGGCTATATAATATAAATAAGAAATTGGATACCATTTTATTAATTAATAATTTAATAATTTATTAACCTTTTCTTATATCCATCCCATAATCGTCTGTAAGATATTGCTTTTGAGCGATTAACTTTTATCTTTTATTGTATTTATTTATTTATTGGGTGTGTGTAATAAAGAGTATATAAATAATAAATAGTTTAACAAAATGTAGAATGTTAATGATTATGTCAGTGATTTTAATTATTGATATTCCTACTTTCATTACAAGTAATACATTCTATCAAATAAAATAAACTTCAAGTGAACCATCTGTCTATTTTCTGACATATAACTTATCAAATTTTCCATTATAGAATGAAGAATATTCTTCCAAAGAAGAATTCATTTCTATTAGGAGGGAACGCTCTTCTGGTAGCATGAATATCATACTATGATAATCTGCAGGATGGTTGTACTTTTATACATATACAACTGGTCATATTGAACATAATATACTAATGATTCTGTCTGTCAATGTTGAGATTTTTTAATACAAGCATGACTTTTAACTGTTTAGATATTATGAGTTGTGACAATTACACTCTTTAGTTCACATATTCTACATATTACTTAATCGCACTTCTTATTTCAATATATTCCAACGAATGCTGTCACAAATAATTTGATAAATACATATGCACGTCACACATACACCTATGTGCATGAAGGTACGAACGAACATAACTCAAGAGAACTTTACCAGCTCTAAGTTCGGCCTTCGAATAACCGTCTAAAAGCAATTATTAGCTCAAAGACAACACGCATAAAGAGCATAAGTGTCGGCCGCGGCGGTGTATCGCGTAAATTAAGTGTTTTTATTGTGGCCGCGCTACCGCTATTTTTAACATTTTTGTGAGCACGCGTCACTCTGCTCTAACTCTCCACTTTGCCACCTTTTACTTTTTATCCCGCCGTATGACGACTCGCAAGTAACTGAACTTAACGCTATTATTAGACTTTTATGGGTTGACTGTTGTTGTTGATTTAGATACTAATTGATTTTTTAACGTGTTTTAAAATATCTTAATGAACAAGGCGGCTGCTGAATTTAAATATCGTGATTTTGGGGTTTACTTGCTTAAATTAACGTTAGGAATTTATAAAAAATGCTTTTTTTTTTGCTTTAAGTGATCTCAATAGATATTATAGTAGCGTATCATATATGACTCTATACAATTATCTTAATATCTTACTAAAGCAACTACAACATGTTTTTCTATAAATATAATACAAACCACCAAAATATTCATGAATGATAATTGTTTTTAATGAATGATAATTCGTATAATATACCTGTGATTTGAAATGAAATCAGTTTAAAAATAGTTTTTAATAAATGCGACTAATTTACAAGAGCATTACCAATTTTTATAAACCTAATATCAATATTGTTACTACGTATTTACAATCGAAGAACCTTTTTACTCAGATGACTATCAATACAGTAGCCATTAATAAATAAACATTGACCAAAAATGTTATTTTGCGTGGTTAATTATTAAGTAGTTACCATTGTTATCTCTTTCAATAAATCAAACAAAAGGCACAAGACAAACATCGTTCCTTTCACAAAGCTCTTCTAAAAAGATCGAAGTTTTTTAAAAACATTCGCTCCCACCTGCTGCTGTCGCGTGCCCCGAATCAGTTTGGAAAAAACGATCTTATGTGTAACAGGTAAGGTATACTTTGCTTCAATTGAGTACGTTGCGCGGTGGTTTTTTTAAGATAAAAAAGTGAGTTTCCGTCTCGTTTTAGTGCAGTGTGCCCTTATTGTGCAGGATGTTTAGGTCTGTTATCTGGCACACGCCGCGGCACCTTGCCTGGTCGCGGGTGCGCGGTGTGCTGCTGCCAGGATGTGCCGTGCTCTGGTTAACAGCGCCTCTGTTCCCTCAACATTCGCAGATAAACTATTAAGTTTGCCAACAAGACAGGTGCGCCGCGATCTTATCGTAAATTGACAAGCCAATGTTAATTAGGGTAGATTTGGTAGAAATTAAAATTTATTTGCACGTCGGTTGAGTTTGTTTATGTCCTCGTATTATTTTATTGGCTTTTTTAAACGTTTTTGCAACTATAAAGAAGTTGAAACATAAGTTCGTTTTATATTTTATATTTTTGGCAACAAACGCCAGTGGTACTCGCTTGTATTGTCATTTAATTTCTTCCTTTAAAGTAACGAAACAACAACGAGCTACTTGTCTGTGCCCAAAGCGAAGGCTTGGAGCATTTCACTTTCAGAACAAAGCTGGCAAGGGTGGCTGCCACTCGTTCGACGCACTCGTCAAAAGAACCAACTCTTTGAAGCTGTGAAACCACAATTAAGCCTTGCCGAAGTGAATTCAAGGACGCGTCACTTTTAAAATTCACCCATTGCTTTTCTTTTATTCTGCGAGAGTCATTCGCAAAAATGTATTATGTTGTCTGGAAGGCAAAGTTATAAACAAATAAAACCATTACATTGTACAGTACGCGAGCAAGGCATATAATAGCATAGAATGACAACCCTTTCGCTCTTAACTATTGTTGCTGGAATAGATATTAGATAGTGATACTCTTACTTACTTATAAACATTTAGTATTAGATGAAATTACAATTTTTAGAACCAGACGATTAAAACACGCAAAAATGTTTAGAACTTCATCGAAAAGTATTATACATAATGTTTCGATAAGTTCCACGCAATAGTTTTGATCTACACTAACAATTAAAATATACACTATTATCAGGTGGACTGTATTCGCTTTCTCGTGGTAGAATAAAAAAAAACATTCTTCATCGGCATAGTGATGCGATGTAATAATCGATAAAGTCAAAGAATAAAAATGGTAAAGGAGCGAACTCCGATACCGACCACACAAGACAATGTAGACCAGGCATACCACCCACCCACCTGGCCAAAAGAACTTTATTCTATAAGCATCAACCGTTTGATACTTTGTAGGGTTGTAGCATTAATTGAAAAGGCCTATAAATATTTTTTCGACGAAGGTGAATTATCTCGTAGGCCCTATTAATAAAATTTTTGATTTTAGAAGAGTCTGCTTTAGGCTATTATACTCGTAGTGAAGTAACTAGGACATGATACCATCGTCCATTATTGATGAAGATATCAATACCAATAGCATATCAAGCGAGTTTTCGGAATCCTAATTTTATCACCAGCAAGTTCACTATAAATGAAATATTAAAAAGCAATAATAAGCTTTTTATCATATTCGCCATTGAGATAACGTACTAGAGGGGACACTGCAAACAAATTTTTTGTAACAAAATGAACAGTACATTCTATTTCTGTCTCTGTCACACCTACGAAGTAACATATCTTCCCTCTCGCTTCAATGTGTACCCGTGTGCACGCATCATACGCAGATATTTTGTTCCCGATGTCCGCTCTAGTATAATACCTCAATGATATTCGCAAAAATATTTTTTCTTCTTATCGAGATTTATGTCCGTACTTAGTTCTTGTGTAAGTAAATAGAGTCAAGACAAGTCAATTAACAAATCAACAACTATATGCTGATTATTTTACAGTACAATTAATAACCTTTATGCACGGCAAAGGTCTTACTAAAAGGTCTCTTACTATTCTCCTATTTAACGTCTTTTCGGCATTCCCCACAGTTGCAATAAAAATGAAATAATAATACCATGGCATTGTCTACATTCTTTATAATTATAGGAAACATTAAATTTTGCGAACGTATAATTACGTTCTCCGGTAGTAAAAATTATAGGTAGCTTCGATCCTACCTTATTTTAGTGTGTCCGACGTCACAAAGCAACCGTTTTAAAAGCGAAAGTAAACAAAAGGGCCCGGACAAAGTGTTCCGACATGCGCAAGTAATTTGTCCTATTGCGTTGTTATCTGAAACAAAGAAATTTTAGGAGCAGTTTTGCAAATTGGAGCACAACTGAATTTTACGACATAATGTCGGGCCTATTGTTTGATATAAGATAAAGCCTTGCAAACTTTTTGCCTTAGTAGTTAACAATAAAATGACAATAAACATCAAATGTCGAGAAAAATCAACTAAGGTTGCCATAAAAAAGCAAGGCCACATTTTCTTAGCAGTGTAATTCATCTGAACGATGCAAAAACTCACGGATTGATAGTCGCCAAAGGAAGTTCTTAAGAGTCGAATAGTTTTTTAATGTTGCTATTCCTCGATTAGTAATTGTCGTTGCGCTGTGATTGGGCATCACTTACATCGCTATACACATACGCGTAATAATTATTTATGTAGAAAAGAGACTCCCTTCCGTGTGAACGACAGATGTGCGCTAGGGCCGACGAAATTACAAAAATTGTGAATATTTCATTCACATTATTGCGCATTCGGCCGTTACGAATCAATCGCACACAATAAACTAAAATTTTATACAGTTTTTTTGTATTTGTGTGCGATTTTGATGTTAATTTTTAGTAAACTTGGTACAATGTCTGGTTTCACTTTATTATAACAGACGGGTACCGGTTCAAGAATCAATAACAATTATAACAATCTTGTGATTGATTGCAAACTTGTTTTTATAGATTGACACCTCAATGAAGGAACAATAAAATACAAATGTTTGCAACGCCGACCGTTCTAATTAATACAAAGTTAAAAATATTTTAACAAAAAGTTAATTAACAAAAGCTTTACGGATAGCTGTAACTTTACCACAATTACAAAAATTATGGGGACTTTATTTGAATGGGTATTTTAAAACAAGTTTCGCCAATGATTGCCGTTTTAATGTTTTTGGGGGAAAAGTGAAATTATTCGTATACTTTTTCGAATTTGGGATAGCTTCCCTTAAATTAAATGTCCGTTACATTTTACGCTTCACGATTTTATGGATAGAGCCGCTTATCATCTCCGGACGGCATGCAGGTGAGAGGTAATAATAACAATTGAACAAAAATAAGGTATAAAATATCGCGTGCAAAGGATTCGCATTGAATATTTATCCGGGGCCGCGGAGCCCTGTCCAGCCCTTTGTTCTCGGCGGCCGTTTAAACTTTTGATTCTGCAACTGGCAACAGTCAACCGGACCCTCGCAATCGATCAAAATGCCCGATGCTATTGTCGTCACACCAAAAACTGAGCCGTATGTGGAAGGTCATTGGGTGCAATTTAAAGATTTCAAAAAGGGTCAGTTCGGCCGTTTGGGCAACAGCAGGTGGCTATTCTGTCCTTGCGTCACGGGCTCTCCCCTTCCGGGTGTGATGAATAATTCCCTTTTTCTCGGAGAGAGAATAAAATTGTCCTTGTGAACTGTCTCGGCGACTCGATACGCACCGTCGGCCGCTCCGCATAAATGTGAATTATACCCTACACTATCCCACTTACACAAGTCCTCTTTTTATTTCAGCGCTAAAGCCGGATTTATGTTTTTCCCAAACTAAGCATAACTATACTTCACATGTCTGCTATACCAATGTCAATTTGGTTTGCAAATAGACATCAATGTGCTAGATGATGCTCATCTCTTTAAGACCATATTCTCTGGTATATAATGGCATTGTGAATACAATGTAAGGCAGCAGAATAAATATTACCTCATAAAGTAAACAATAATATGTTACACGGTCTAAAAGTCTATTCCAAAGAGGCTTAACTTTTCTAGGATGTTATAAAGGTCACATAATAAAGCCTTCAATTTTTAAATGTGGATTGTTTCTTCAGAATGAATATTATAGAAACGGCAAGTCAAAAATAAACAGTATGTTTATTCACCCGGATAGCAGACATCATACGCAAAGGTGGAAAACCAATCATCAAGGGGGATTCCATCTGCGTTAAAACTATTCGCTTTTGGATAGCTAGTTCTAATAAACCAGTACAATTGTGTGTGGAAACTCTGTCTAGACTGCATCACACTTATCCATTCACGTGCACAGCAGGAAATTCGTCGGTTTAATATTAATTAAACCACTTTGATGTAACAAAAATATTAAAGAGCCATGTACTAACTGATTTATTGTTACCTATATTATTAATATTGCAGAAGGTCTGCAGTAGTCTCTAACTTGGACCAGATCGGACATAAATTAGGCCATGGACCCACCGTCACACAAATATTGTGAAAGGTATATTTACAAAATGATCGCTCACATGTATTATGTAAAATGTTCATTTGTAAACGTTCTTGGCGTTTTCTCCTCACAAAGGATTAATGTTATCTTGTCGGTATTGTGCGGGACCGCGGTCCGGCGGGCGCGGGGCGCGGGCGCGGGCGGGAGCCGGCGGACATTGCTCGATCACTCCTTCTTTCCATCCCCATTCATAACGTCTTTCAAACGTCCCGTGTCTTTGTGCTCCCGTCGCGCACGTCGCGCACTCCTTCCACCGCCGCCGAAGCTGTCACCTTTTGTGACGCGCGCGTCTTGTGTCCGCGCGTCCGCTGTCAAACGCCTTGCACAAATTCAAAAATAACATCGACATCATTTTTTGTAACGTCCCTGAACAAACTTTAGATAAGCTTCACGCATTGGAATCTTTGTTTGTTGCAAACAAGGGACGCGTCCTGCCAGTTATCTCTGCGTACTGATCATCCTAACTACACTAACACAGAAATGTGAAATGTATCTTCTACGCCAACGAAAATATTCACGTCCCAATGTACAAACAACAATTTTTATATTGATTATAATTTTTCGCCAAACGCTAATCCATAAAATATGATATTGCATACTTGTATTGAAACCTTTAGCTTCACCGCAACTAATCGAACTCCTGGCACACTTAAATGTGCTTAAAACACAATTTGTGGGGTGACAAGACGCCTCAGAACACAATGGCGCCTTCGCTTGACATCAATAGTAATTTTTAAAAAAACCCTCGCGAGGCGCGCGATGCACACGACGCGACGCCACAGGCCACTCGTGCTTCATTGTAATGCAACGAAATGCATAATTTGTCGAGCACATGCCGTTTTTTATCTAAAAAGTTTGGATAAAAAGTGAACTACGCGGCGATTATGTAACGGGAATCTGTTGGGTGAATTTTATTGAAAGGTTTTTTTGAGCGGTGGACACAACAACAAAGCGTGTCCAGGTGCGACTCTTCATAATGGATATTATTTAGATAATTTTTCGTTTTCAATAACTTCACTACTTTGCTGGCTGCGTTTTTTATTTTCTACACGTGCTGAGATTCCCCATGTTTGTGTCGTGGTTTAATGGATATCTTCTTAAAACATGATCGTATTGAACGTTCTTGCAAAAAAATCACCTATATTATAAGTATGTTTGGAGACTGCCAGTCACTGACCTTCGTTGTCATATTAATTGGCATCAATTTGAAAATTTCGCTATTTTTATTTAGTAAATAATTTGATCCATCACTTGCCATTTTGCAGGTCAACATTATTACATATAGTCGACTGTATATTGGATTCGAAATCGCCTCCCAAGAGTAACACATATAACTGAAATAAAATATGGGTTTTACACTGTGTTTCGACTTCCACATTTATAGTAATAAAGATAAATTCCAATCGAAAGTCGATCACAATATGACAACATTAAAATCAAGTATGTTAACGCAACATATTTAGTATTAAGACATAGCAATTCACATAACGATATAGGTACTGAGTAGTATGCCAACAGCTTGTCGGAAAACATACTTCATCCAAATATTATTGCAAAAGTCGGAAAAACCTATTTTCTATGGGGTCGCCAGAGCAATTTGCACCCTGTTGTGCCTAAGGTACATTCACACTCGAGGTAAAAAATAAACAATAGTCAATCATTTTACAACTATGTGTAAGTATTGATTGGTAATTAGAGGTCTTGGTACTTTTTATTTGCTGATTCTTCAATTTATATTAAAGGTTTTTTTCATGCATGTGTTAAACTAACATAAGAAATCCGGAAGAATTGCTTCTTATTGTCCTTCTCTATACGATTTTTGTTTTGTATTGTTTATTTTAAATAACAATAAATCTTTGTCTTTTCAAAAATTTTACATAATTTATAGCACCACCATATATTAATTAAATTCAATCACAATTAGCTTTCATCGTTAAAAAAATGGTTATGCCAAAAAACCACGTTTATTTTCATTTTCTTGTAATGAAATCGGATGATCCAATATTTAAACTATTATGGACACGGGCTTACCCCGTGACAGCAAATCCTTTCTGATAAGTCGGGGCGGCGCGGCGCGGGCGGCGAGTGGCCGACAACCTTTGTACCCTGCTCCTGTCTTTGACAACACCTTTGACGCAATCACCAGCAGCCCTTACGTAACCTCTTACTGCTAAACAAACCAACGGTCAGCGAAATTCTCACTTGACGTGCTCTATTACTACGTCGAAAAGAAACAAACGAGCAATAACGAACCTATTTCTTATTACAGCCTTCGTGGCGCAGTTGGTTAGACGCCGCCTGTGTGACGAGAGGCCGCGGGTTCGATCCCCGCACCGAGAGAAATGTTTGTGCGGCCCACAAATATTTCTTCCGGGTCTGGGTGTTTGTGAGACCGAAAAGTCTCTCGTAGTTCCTGATACCCACGACACAAGACTCGATCTTAGTGTGGGGTCAGGACTATGTATGTGACGGATGGGTGTATTTATTATGTATTTATTTATTATGTATTACCACCATATGTCTCATATTAAAACATTGAAATTATATATGTCAAATAATTTAAAAGTTATTTATTCAAGCAGTCTCATGTCAGACTTATACTTGATAGATTTTTATAAATAAACTAGCGGCCCGGCCCAGCTTCGCCTGGGTGCAAATACAGATTCCAGTCCATATTTTATTTAAAATCATTATGACTGCCGTTGTCTAAACTGCTTATCCAATCCCATCCTATACCTATTCTTCTGTCCCATTTTATCCACCTTACATTCTATTCTATCCCATCTCTCCAGATTTAAATTATTATTTTGCTACGGAGATATTATAAAACTGTTACTACTCCGACGACATTCATTGAAATCAATTAATATATATGATAGCTGACCCGGCGAACTTCGTATCGCCACATTTATTGCCATCAATACTGTCTAAAGTGCAAAATTTTAATACCTAATTAATTTATTGCATTATAATGAACAACATTTTTCGTTTTTCCTTCCAGAGAGAAAACAAATAGTGCTGTTATTATATTAGGTCATATAGTCCACCCCGCTGGCTTAGTGCGGGTTAAAGGATTTTATTTAATGTTGAAATTACTCCGAAAAGTCAGCGGTGTGCCCTGGGATTTTAACCCGTGACCATCGTAAACTTGTTGGCAGTCGCGTTTGGTACGTTACCAACGGGCAACCACGCGCTTCTGCGAATTACTTTTATTTATTTGAGAAGACTACTTATACATATACAAATTAATAAAACCTTCATACTGCCTTACCAAGTGACGTAAGTAATAAAACAAATATTTAAAAATATAAAACTGCATATCGTTTCATTATAATGTCTAGATGCGGCATCAACGTACCAATACTTTTATTATTCTTGAGTCTGAAAACAATACTAATACGGAATTTAAATTTGTCACCCAACGCATCTAAAAGTATCCATTCAAAAAACAATGTCCTTTATGAAAACGAAAACTTATAATTAGATATATTTTGGTGTACTCCAGCAAAACGCTTCGATAGAGTATATTATCTTGTTTAAAACTGTTGCAATACTCTCAAAAAACTGTGGGCTATTTTTGTAGATATGGACATCATTTTATTTTACATTTAACAAATTACGCGAAAGACGCCGTATCTAGATATAATATACACAATGTACACATTTTTTGAATTTTGTTCTATTTCGTCAGCCGCCAATGAAAGACAATGAAAAGATAGATCATTTTACGTTGGTTGGTAGTTGAAGCTTGACCGTCGTTTACCTCTCCCGGCAACCAAACAAAGATCATCCTATATTGGCTGGTCGCATCACGCTTGAACAATTAAAAAATTGGGGTTTCCTCGCAATTTTTCCATTTTTTCTCACCGTTTAGACCTTCCCTAGACCTCCACGAACATTTCAAGACCAAGATAAGATAAATCCATTCAGCCGTTCTCGAGTTTTAGCGAGACTAACGAACAGCAATTCATTTTTATATATATAGATTGTATGGAGTCGATAGCCCTTCTTCTGATTGATCTCGTTGACATGATTCCGTTTCCAATATAAAAACTTATTTTATACCGTCCGTGTATAGTTTTACATGTTTTAGGAAGTGAAAAAATTTTTTATCGGATTACTTAAAATGAAGGCCAGCTGTGGCCCGATTTGCGGACGTCGTGAGTTTTTTTACATAAAATTTGGCAACAATCCATCACATATTGCACAATTCACACACACTTCCGAAAAGTCCAATTTCATTTCAATTCGGACGTATCTAATTCAAAATTCATTAATCTTGTGCGGGAATGGTGATAGCAAATCGATCCACTTGTGCATGGTCAGTTGTTGTCAGGAAATTGATTGTGTTTTTTTTGCGAACTACTCATCTATTGTAAACATAAGCATACGTGGCTATTTACGGATAGCTACTTTCGAAAAGATATCGTTAGAATTTTTTTTCAGATATTCGAATACACCGAACATTAATAGGAGAGGAAACCATCACTATAGGGGGTATACATTTTGGTCACCATTGCTGCCTTAGTAAAATATGTACTCCTAAGGCGTAGTTACTTTTTAAAATAATATACTAATGAAAATATTATACCTACTACGTAAAAATAGGTCAGCGAAGTTTAAAAACCTCAGCATAAACGTATTAATAAATATTACGTATCTTTTTCCTATAAACCTTTTGTCAATTCTAAACTTTTTGACAGCTGGTATCCCATAATATGACATTAAATCGATATAGTTAAGAAGAACACATCTACCTTCAGAAAAAGAACAATTTTACAGATTTGCCATTTTGTGGGTGAATGTCACTCAAGTCTCGTCAATAGGAAGCTTTGACCGAACAAAAAATCAGAACCTTCGTGTCGCGAAATTTTGACATTTTCTCTAACGTATTAAAGATTCACATAAATGCCTGATTATTTAAAGAAAAATAAGAATACCATTTCAAGAAACATACATACCACGTCCAAAGCTGGTATACTTGTTCCTTAAAAAATATTTTTCGCTAATCATCTGTTTTGAACTGTATTATTGATGTATTTTTCTATACCTACTACATAGAATTAAAAACGAAATCATAAGTTATACCCCATTGGAAGTTATTAAATGCAATTTGCGAAGGCTGGTTGAAACCACCGACAATTAAAAACATATTCACATTAATGTTACGAGTGGGGTACTTGTAAAAATTGTACAATTA
This sequence comes from Hyles euphorbiae, assembly GCA_023078785.2. Classification (NCBI taxonomy): domain Eukaryota; kingdom Metazoa; phylum Arthropoda; class Insecta; order Lepidoptera; family Sphingidae; genus Hyles; species Hyles euphorbiae. The sequence continues at coordinate 7,452,193 of CM041041.1, read as the reverse complement.
TTTCTCAGTGGAAACTTTTTGCATTGGGTCAACATAAAGCATCGGAATATTATATTTCTCTCGAAAGAAAATATCCCATTTCCGCATCTTCCTACAACAATGCGTGCGCCACCAAACTATTCAAATACGACGCAGACGTTGGTAAACCCAAATTTTTTGCACAACGAATTAATGGATAACCAAAACCAATGCAAAATAAAAAAGCAGCTTATTAAATGTTGGTTTCGCGTAATAACACGTTGGTGGTTTTTTCTTTGTTTCCAAGGGCCACGCCGAGATATCCGGTTACGGCCGTTAAATATTTTGCCTCCTGATGAAAGGGAAACTTGGTAGTTTTTTCTTCCAAATTTCGTTTTTGCTCCTCAAACGCGGAAGTCGTGTAAACTTATGCAAAAGTTTGATGTTGGAATCGATTTCGCTTTCATTGTGAACCGCGGAACATCGCAACATACAATTACACACGTCGCCATGCAGGCTCCTTCGACGGGTGACGTGTGTGTAATTACACATTGCAGCAACTGGCAAGCCGCCGTTACTAGTTGAACGCAGTGCGGACTGTGCATTACCCACAGTCTTACATTTTAGTCGCGAACATTTTTTGGGTTTTCGCAGACACTCGTAATTTAACGTATTAAGTCAAATATCTACATTTTGCTGAATTCAAAGAATTTTGCAAAGGAACATTTATCAAGCCCACAAAGAGAGTGAAACCTCGCTGAAAAGAGGCCTGCTCCGGACAGATTTAATTTGTTGCGAAGGCTTTTATAATTGGAACATAAAGATTGCGAGTAATTAATTTTCGCAGCGAGTCAGAAGCAAAGAGGCCGCGCATTGAGTTTGAGCGGCGGCACCACCGCGCCTAATTAATATTAATGACCTCGGGAGGGGCTGCCGGCCGCCGCATCGCCGACGCACCGACTCACCGCGTCACCTAGCCACCGCTATTCCTTCATCTCACACCTATACAAAGCGTTAATTTCTCTCAGATGGCTATAATGTGATATTGCGCCAAATGAACTGTTTGTATACGAGTACATTAAAGGATCGGAGTACCTACAGTACATACGATATGTGTGGTGTGAATATGTGCGAAAATGGATGTGTTGGGCAATGGGCGGGCGGTATGCGGTGACCGATGAGACGGCGCTAAAAGCCGGACGGAAGCCGCAGACACCCGACTCCGATTACACCAACCGTGGGATCCACACCAAACACTGCAGGGCTGTCCGTCAAATCACAACAAAAAATATTGCTATTTATTTATTACATTTGTTTAATATTCAGTTGCGATATGGTTACTGTCGCTTTCAGTTTTGTCTACATAACAAAATAGTAGAAATTCCTTAGACAATGGTAAAAATTCTTTATAGTGACATATTTCCATATACGGAAATGAAACCAAGGTTCTCTATTTGGAATGCAGTGCACTTACTGTCACGTTGCATTCAATCACTATGTTGATAAAAAAAGAGTATTATGTATTCTGTGAGTATTTTAAAACAGGATGAAAAATAAATACTTATAACTGAAATTACTGTCCCGACGTTATAACTATTCCCACACGTTTGATTAATCGATTTTTATTACTTAATAGATCTTTATATATTTCATAACTAGTTACATACTTTTAATTTACGTATTTTTCATACTTAAACAATAAACAAAAATTATACATATCATCAGAAAAATTAAAACACCTTGCAAGTTTATGTTTTGTAAAGATTATCAGAAAAATGTGTATAAATTTATTTTGAATTTAGAACATCAAAATTAGGATTTGAAAACCTCATATTATTCACTATTTAACGACATGTGACATATACATATTCCTAACAATTCACATTTTTCTGATAATATTTACATAGCATTTTTTCTGATGAGAAGTATATAACATAATGTCCAGTATGTAACATAGGTTGGTGGCACCCCTGAGGCAGCGTCGTCGCGGAGATGAGAGCATTCCGCGAGCTCTAACGCGTTCATATGCGAACCATCTCGCCGTGAATGTGTCCTCCTAGTAAACAAAACACTACATAACACGGATAAACTTTCGCTTCCGTTTTCATACGGCTGTTATGTTTATTATTTGGTATATGCAATTATTTTAGTAATTAGATTGGATAACGATATTCAAAAAATCGCAGGAACGACATGGCGAAGAAAGGCAGTTCATAGAAAATTATGAAAAATCCCACAGGAGGCCTATGCCAAAGGGTAAACTTTGGTAACATTATCAGTTGATAATGTTACCAATGTCGCAGATAATAACAACTTCATAACTATCGATGTTTATAACATTAATACATAATTCCAAATTTAATGGCTGTGAACTCATAACGTTATAACAAAACATGTAAAATGAAGTTAAATATTTAAATTAACTTGTAATTTGTTATGAAATGAAGATAATCGGTAATAAAGACTATTTGTTTTTTTATTGTATACGCATAAACGGATAATCTCTACATTGCTGACTACTATTAAAATGTAAACACATATTATACACATATTATAAACATGAAGTTTCTTATTGGTATACAAATATTCTGAATGCTTTTTAGAAAGCACAAAATCAGTTCTGCATTAAAATAGCATACAACAACTGGCAACATATACGATTTATGTCTTCAAATATCCATGCTAGAAGTTAATTGACAGCTTCTTTTCCATTATAGTTTCTTTCACAAATAGACTAAGCGATAAATCACTCACAATACACAGCCAACATACTAAACTCAGTGTGTGCAGTGTATGCTGTGAATATATGCCCTAAGTTTATATCTGCGACCTTTTTAACAGTCCGTTCCTTTACTGTGCTTTCATTTACTGCTGCTGACATATGTATGTGTCTACCTTATTGTAGACTTACCCTATTTTATCAATACATTTTACAAACCCGCACTTAACTATCGTGATCTAACCCGTCTCAGCGAATTCTCCGTTATAGGAATATTCGTGTTCAAAAATTGCGATTACATACTGATTCAGTATCTTTTACTTAGTCGAGTGTCACCCAAGTGTAAGTAACGATTCCAGGCCGCCGCAGTCGTACAAAAACCGAAGCAAATGTAGGTAAGAAGGTTATAATCGAGTTTAAAGTGGGTTAAGCAAAAAGCGGCATATGTTTTATTGTAAAAAATCCTTTGAAAGACGCATTCTGCACGTGTGCTGTGCACTCGAGTGCGAGACGCCGCGCGCCGCCTCAGACCTGCTGGGACCAATACTTGTGAAAAGACTAATCACACAGATTTGATCGGGAAAACAAAATAGAATCGAAACATCAATGATACAAAAAATATAATGTCAAGATATTTCAATAGTAAAGTAAACATTAATTTAAAGCGGAATGCGATGAAGAATAAACAATGCAATAAACGCATTAAGCAACACCAATTATTTTCATAAATACCCTCCTTTTCCCTAAACATTATAACTAAATTAAATTTGTGTTTTTTTTTTCCTAAACATCATATTTAACGAGTAAGTTCGACGTACTACTTCCAATTAATATTGTTCCAAGAATTTTGTCTAGGTTTCAAAAGATGACTTCAAATAAATTTTGCACGCTAACCTTATATTACGAGGCTACTTATTTCATCACATTGACAAATTCCAGTGGATCTATAATAACGAAAAAATTATACCTTGATGCGAAAAATAAATGATTCATTATTGTATTTTTATATTGTTTCATGTATACTTTTATTTTGTATACTTGTTTTGCTATTCTGTATATTTCCCAGATGAATATAAAAATATTTTTCAAAAAATAATTAAGATGCTTTGGTTTGACATAATGAATACGGAACAGCTACTAAGCTAATTTGTTTAATCTTCCTTATTTTATTTCCTACCTAAATATATCTAATTCTGAAAAATAACCAATTCAAGTGGTATATTTAGGAAATTGCATTGAAAGTTTTAAGCACTCCTTACTTGTAATTTTTTGCGGTGTTACTGCTCAACCAAGCGGTAATTTGCTTGCGTTACTTGAGGCCACTAGAGTATGAAATCACCCGTTTGTTCACCATTGTACGGTCGTCCTCACATGTGCCGACAAACGAAGATATGCTCTTTGAAACATCACTGACTTCGATAACAACTACAAACCTTCGTATAGATACATAAATAATTGGATATTTATCCACTCAAGATCTTGTAACAACATTTTTTTGGTTAGTTTCTACTATATACTGCAAGTTTTATCTATTATACGTTAAAGATATATTTACACCAACTTTTATTCGCGACTTTGGTAGTCTAAAATTACTACTACCTATCTCTGAGTAAGCATATTTTTTCCAAAGCAAAAGTAACCTTTGTCATTCTACATAATTAATTCATACAATATCTATATAAAAAAAGGATTAATTTGTTTAATGTTTTGATATAGAATATACACGTAAAGAATTCTGCATCAGTATGATAATATGTAAAGGACAAACTCTATCCACCTGCAAGTTAGACGATGTAATGAATATTGTATTAAGTCGTGGAATAAAGGATTCCAACAATGGACTCCTTATGACCGAAGATAATCATGATGAATTATTAAAAACATATACCTAGATGATATAAATATATAAAGAAATAAAACTATTATTTACGGATTTAATAGCAGACTTGGTTTAATTTATACATTTTTTAACTTTTCTACGTTTCGATCATGGGCGTAGCTACGGTGGGGCAGGGTGGGGCACTTGCCCCACCCTGGCTCTGGCCTCTAAGGTACCCAACCAAACCTAAAAAAAATAAATTATCTAAGTAAAGTACTATCTATGGATAGATATAAATCTCTAAATTGACTGATTAACAAAATGGATACTCCCAGAGCCCAAACGGCTTAAGTTAGAGACACATTATTAGATGGAAGATTTCGTGGTATAGAAAGGTGAGCACTAAGAAAATGTTTTGGTCAATTCGAATTATACATAACAGGGTATATCAAGACTGCGACCGAAAACGAAACCGGGTGCTAGTTTTAGTGACTATAAACATATCATCCATTAGCCAAAGGAAGTCCACTGCTGAACATAGGCCTCACCCAATGATTTCCACAGTGACCTGTTGGAGGCAGCCGTCATCCAGCGACGTCCCGCGACCTTTACCAGGTCGTCTGATCACCTTGTGTGTGGACAGCCTATGCTGCGCTTTCCGCTACGTGACCTCCGTTTGAGAACTTTATTGCCCCACCTGCCATCAGTTCTCAGCGCTATGTGCCCGGCCCATTGCCACTTCATCTTACTAATCCGCTGGGCTATCTCGGTTACTTTAGTTCTCCTTCGGATCTCCTCATGTCTGATTCGATCTCGTAGGGAAACCCCTAGCCCTCTCCATAGCTCGTTGAGTGACTTTGAGCTTACTAATAAGGCCCACAGTGGGACGCCACGTCTCGGTGCCGTATGTCATCACTAGCAACATACAACTATCGATTTAAGGCACTGAGGTATTTTGGAAGAGAAGACGTCGCGTAGTTTTCTGAACGCTGCCCAACCGAGTTGGATTCAACTATTGACTGCTCTCTGGAAGTTGGAACTGCCTAACCAGACCACTTGTCCTAAATAGACATATTCGTCTAAAACTTCAAGAGTCGAGCGCCCAAGTCCGATGAGGGTGGGCACAGCATCGACATTCGACATAATCTTCGTTTTGCCAAGTTCATTTTAAGATCCACCTTTTGGGAAACTCGATTGAGGTCTTCGAGCATAGTGGTAAGGTATTCCAGCGATACTGCCAAGACTAAAATATCGTCGACAAATCGAAGGTGAGTGATATACTCGCCGTTGATGTTAATGCCGAATCCTTTTCACTGCAAGAGCTTGAAGGCGTTTTCCAGCGCGGCAGTTTCGGAGATATGAAATCTCCCTGTTTCACGCCTCTTTGTACCTAGTGGAATACTGCTGGCGTTGTTGTATATATACTTCAACACTTTGATATACGGATAGTCGATGTGGGACCGCTGGAGAGACTGTAGCACAACCCATGTCTCGATTGAATCAAAGGCTTTCTCATAGTCCTCAAACGCTAAACAAAGCGGCAAGTTATATTCCTCGGTTTTTTGTATAACTTGCCGAAGTGCATGGATGTGGTCTATGGTACTAAAGCCTTTTCGGAAACCGGCTTGTTCGGGAGGCTGGAAGTCATCAAACCTGCATTCGAGACGATTTATGATGACCCTCGAAAACAACATAGGCATGGCTCAGAAGCGAGATGGGCCTGTAATTCTTCAGCAAAGTGTTATCATCTTTTTGAAGAACAGTACCACGATGCTTCTACTCCATGCCTCTGGAGTTGAGCCTCGAGGAGAAAGGAATTTAAGAGCCTCTGTAGGACTTTCAGTATCGACGTTTCAACCGCTTTCAGAAGCTCTAAAGTGATTCCGTCCTTACCCGGCGCCTTGTTGTTCTTAAGTTGCTTCAGGGCCATCTCAATCTCACATAGGCTGATCATCATCGCTAAAGTGTCGGATCAACTCAGCTCTAGGGTTTTCGGCCGAGCTAACAGTAGGTTCGGCAACCGAGATGTAAAGCTCTCCGTAGAGCCTCTTGATCTCCCTTAATACATCTGCCTTCGTCGATACTACGCCGCCGCCGTCTACAGTCTAGACAATTTGCTTTGCCCAATAGACAAGTCTCTTACAAACACTTTGGAGCCGCCTTTCCGCTTAATTGTCTCTTTCATGCTCAGAGTACTGTGAGCATGGACATCGTGTCGCAAGGACTTTCAGATCTGTCTATTGAGGTGCCGGCATGCTTCGGCTTCAACGGAAAACTGCAGCGCCATAGATCGACGTTCGGCCATGAGATCAAGAGTGTGGATCGAGAGATTTTGTGGTCTATCTCTACGGCGAGTTCTAAAATACTTAAATCCTACCGTATGGACTGCTTGTTTTTCACGTTCTTGTTGTCCACTGCAAGGTTTTTACTTAGGCAATCAAAGCGATTTTCTAGTTCAAGTTGAAAGTTCTCAGGATTTTGGATATGGGCGCGAGGAGGTCGGAGCGTAGACTTCATCTTGCGACGCCTTTCTAATTGGAGGTTGATATTCAATGAGCCTCTAACCTTTTGATGATCACTGCCAGTTTTCACCCTGTTGATAACAAGACATCACTGAACATCCGTCTATTCGTCGTTAAGATGAAATCTATCTCGTTTCCCGTAGAACCGTCAAGACTCAGCCAAGTCCATTTCCTGTGCCGCGGCTTCTGGAAAAAAGAGATCATCGCAAAGTGTTCCTTTTCCTCTGTCTCCAGAAAGTCTGTCAGCCCCAGTATAACCCTCCCAAATCTTCTTCCAGTTCGACAATCTTCTCGTTTGTCCTAAACGTGCATATGTTGTGTGTTACCAGGACCAGTCGTCGTCGGGGGTGGTAGCCGGGGCCAACCCGGGGATTCACCTACCACCTGTCATAGCCAGAAATAGTGGGGCTGCCGGGGACTGGTCTCTGTTTGTGTCGCCATTGGGGGTATTTGCCGTTACTCGCCACGCTTGGCAGGCGGCTTGGCGAGCGCAGTAGGGGACTCGCGTTATTGTGGGTAGAGGATGTTATAGGAAAGGAGAGTATGGCCTACTGGAGTGGATACTGCAGTTACGGAAAGGAAGGTTGGGTGACTGCAGTAGCTCGGGCGCCGAGGTCGCGTACTCGTAGCACCTAGATAAGGCCATGACCACTAATTAGGAGTATCCATGACAACATTATAAACACAATGCAATTAAATTTTTTTGCAAAAAAACGCGACGATTTAGTTTGTTATTTTTTTAATATCGACGTGTATAGGTGGTAACTGGTAAATCCATAGTTATTGCTAAAATAATAATTTAAGCCCTTGCGTACCATATCGCCTCTAAAAATAAAAGGGTGTATTATGTATATTACTATTATACAAAAAAAAAACTATGTATTTGCCACCCAAATATGTCGATTAAAAAAAAATACAAAAAAAAAATGTTTTTTTGCAAAAATTTTAGTTGCATTGTGTCTTAAGTCACTTAAACTGCCACCCGGCTTCGTTTTCGGTAGCACACTTGATATACCCTGTAGATACATGGAGCTACCTTTTCGTAAAAAAGATAACCGGAGTGAGACAACGGGTATAGTTTGCTACTTAAATATTATTTTAGACTTCTGCCCCACCCTGAGCTCATGCCTGGCTACGCCCATGGTTTCGATTACTTCACAGCTTTCATCGCCATGGTCAGCTTTTATTTAAAAATTAAACCAAATCAGCAATATAGTCCGTAAATTATAGTTTAACTTCTTTAAATATTTATATATTAGATGGTTTTAATAATTCATCATGATCATCTTATGTCTACCTTAAATAATAATAGTTTGATTTTAATGTTTTACTTTCGCGTAAATCTATGAAACCATCATGCCAGAAGCAGTTACAAGTCCGCAACAATAATATTAATTTGCGTATACAATTAAATTGTAATATTGTCGAGCATGAACTTGTATGAAGCTATTTTGTTGACGAAACCACACGTGTACGCGTATGTTTACAATTAGAAACCAGAGCAGCTCTGAAATCGGATCTTACAAAGGACGCCATCGAAAGTGCAAGTGTCGCTATAATACTTTATTTCCACTCTTCCTCGCCTCGGGTTCCATCACTTTTTATATCACGTCATATTGTTTGCCCGTCACACGTATGTTATAAATGATCGAAACTGCGATATGGACTTCATTATAAGCAACTATAAGTAATATATACACAAATAAATACATTCCAAAATACACTCTAAATATACCTGTTTGAGTTGAAAATGCGTCAGGACATTGATCCGATCGGAATGAAAAAAACCTTTACCTGCATTTAAAAATAAAAATATGATTGCGTTTAGCTAAATTCGGTTGCAAAAGAATTTGCATCAATGTCACAAATACGAGTACAATAGATTTATTCTTAGATGCGGAAGAATAGTATTGCAAATATAAACCGGTTGACTGAAAAAGCATACATGCATGATTCAAAAAAATATAGAAATACTTCAAATGTATACTGCTAAAGATATTTACCATTTTTAGCCACTGATGATACACAGTATAAAGATGTAAACTCAAAACAGATGTTTAATATTAACATCAGTCCTTAAAACTTGTTATCGACAAAATTCCCAAGACAAACTACCATGACCGCAACAAATTTTGAGATGTCTCCCGAATGCAGAAACATTATCTGTATCCTTTCACAGAATCAACTCAAAAAATGTAATTAACCCGACTTTTTGTGACTACCCTATACACATTTGATTTATTTAAGGGCCTTTCGTAAAAGAAAAATTTGCGAAATATTGTGGCGCATTGGTGCAACGGTCGGAGTTTCTCAAATGTAGTGCCGTTATGAAAAAAATACATATTATATCTAATAGTAATTGATATACAATATTAACTTTTACACATACTTGTTACAAAGATAATTTAAAATGATAAATACATATCTATTACAATTAAGTTCTGCACTAGTATAATAATCCAAATTATTATCATTATTAAGAGTAGAAAATACCATTCTCCACAATTTCAGGTCAATAAAATAAAATAAAATTATCAATAAAATGACTAACATTGTGTAATTAGGTAGTAATTGAAATGTTTTGATTATTTTATTGGCGCAATAAAAGTTTGAGAACAGTAGTTCCCGATGGTCGGTTCGTTCGATGGCGATTCCGGGAATAGAGTAAAAAGCTCAGGTACAGATCGAGAGTGAAAGGGTCGATGCAATTCGAGAACTAGCCCAGTTTCACTCGGGATACTTCGGTTCGTCTACTGACCTTCGTTTGATGTTTTTGTCCCATACGGATCTGATTTGGAGCGCCGATTTAGTTGCCATTTTAAGTAGAAACACGTGGGAATTTGCCCTTTCATCAGCGAGATGAGGTTGTGCGATACGCCATTTGAATCGCAAGTACGATTCATTATTATTAAAGCTCAGATTACCGCATTCACCTAGTCAGCGAAAGGACAAGATCCATTCTGGTGTCATGTGATTTACCATTGTTGTTTGTTAATAATGTCCAAGCGGCAAGCGGATATCTATTATTTGACTAAGTTTTTTATTAGACATTTATAAGTTTCCTACTTTCAATAATACAAGTCCTAATTACGTTTAGCGCAATATAATATTATGATTCCGTATTTCATATTAAATACTCATACAATATCTAAAAGAACGATAGGTTTCAATATTCATACCTTTTTTTGACATTCCCACAAGACAAGTGGGAATTCCGTATTTAAAAGAAAGTATTGTTGGCGCAATAATAATCGATGAATTACATAATCAATGAAAGGAACTACTTTCCCACGCAATACCGGGACGAGGCACATGTTTGTGTTGACGTACGTGACGGCCGACAGATCGGACCTTTCGCGTAGGTAAAATTTTAATGTTTCATGTGAAATGTTATTTGCGCAAGTTTTTCTGTACGTGGTGCACTTTCTATCGCGTGGGAATGCAGGTGGGCAAGGGTTCTGTCCGTAGTCGCGCACATCTCTTTGTGCTCTCCGTTGACTTGATCCGGTTGCACAAAAGTTAACGTAGCCTTTTGTGGACACGTCAAGTAATGTTCGACGAATAGATAATTTATGGGAGCCTCCGCAGAACATGTCAGACTCAGATGAGAGACAACTTCTAAAATATTAGGGTTGTTTGGGCCTTTTGCGACATACCATATATCTCCGCGCTCATATTTAAGATTTGGAAAGATAATTTGCTTCTTTGTAAATTTGCAGGCCGATTTAATAAGCAGGTACGACGTTTTTTTATAATTTTATGGCTTTGAAGAATGAAGCAATTAATAAATATTAATGTTTCAAACGGCCTCGGTATAGTTATACGTAATTGATATTATTATTGTAAGCAATATTCCCTAAAAAAAGGGTAGCATAGTCATCGAAGTCTTAGTACAAAAAATCGCGATAGATCATCACTCTGGACGTTCCTTCCATTGAAAAGAAATTTAACATTTAGGAAGAGGAATGATATTGCAAAAAAGGCTATACAAGAAATTAATGGGGTTATAAAATTATTTTAGCTTTTAACTCGCCAGTTTCTACTGTGTTTTTCACAATGTTGCAAAAAAAATTAAAGGTGTTATAAAAGTATTATTCTTTTTCATTTTGCATTAATAGCGCAAGTATAATCCGTTTAAATAGAGACGCCTGCTCGTAATGGCGATGAGGCCGCGTTGACAAGCGTTTCAACTGCTCCAACGAGCGATATATGGCGGCTGTAATCCCGATGTAGTTGTAACAGTCACGTCAGATCCCCACCGCGCTCTCTCCTTAATATTAAATCTAAACTAACAAAAGTAAATTTCAAATGTCAGCAGATTAATTTTACCTCACGGCAAGCATTTGTGCGGATTTATTAGACAAAGCGATTGCAATTCGCTATGCACGTAACTAAATATTTATCTGCCTGTATTGCGATATTATTTGCCTAGTCGAAATAGTTGATCAATTTCTTTGTAAAGATGAGAACAAACGAAAATATTTATGGTTTCGATATCGGATTTATGTTTTAAACTTCACTTAGCTCTCATTGTTTCCTGTGACTTGGTTTTCGACCTAAGAATAATAATATCTGGTCTTGGTAGAGTAAGAAACTGACATGAACATTTGTGTAAAATAATGCATCGTCTCTGTGTGAAGTATATAAACATAATGTACATGTCGAGTGCACCATTATGACTGAACTATGTATACGTGACCCCATCAAAATAAATCCCCTCGTAAAACATCTACACTCCCAACCCTTTCACTTTCGAAGAGGCGCCGCCCTTTATTAACTGATATAAATGACGCCACAGATTTTGTTATACCCTAACCCTTTCGCCCAATCAAAACGCCCCTTGTGTATGTAAAAATAAAAATGAGTGTTCATAAAAAAGGTAAAAGACGATGCAGTGCCGCGAGAAGGGACCGGCGCGCGCGCCGCCGCGGCAGGGACCTAATAATAACCCTTTCGCGGTGGAAGGGTTATCCACCAATCCGACGCGAGGCGGGGCCTCTATAACCGTATTCGTCTTTTTATGCCGTTTTTTAACTTAACCCGTATCAAGTCACAACAAACTTGCCGGTTTTAGAATATATTAATAACCGTTGAAAGACGCGTCCATATTGTGTCATGTGCGTTCGTGTGATGTGGGAAGTGGCGCATCGTACGAGGAGGAATTGTTATTTGTCGAATGTGGTGATCACATAAAATGTTCCCGCATGCACGGTCACAACCACAAATGAATTAAGTGCACTCACCCTCTCCTATCAATTGAAGATGACCGCCTACGATACGCTGGTACATTCAATAAAAAAGTACAAATGGCGGTCTTATCACTCTAGGCAATGTCTTACAGACAAACATGGGATAGATTTAAGAGAAGGAGAAAGAGAGGGCAGGTTAGAAAATAAAGAATACTAAGAATATTTATTGCAATGGGTGGGGAATTTTGACGCGCAGATTTCAAAGTAAAATTTGTAAAAAGGTCTAATACTGCAAAAAATGTGCTAATGCCTATTTCACTATCTCGTTAAAGATCATAATAATATCATTGTTTTACACACAAGGTTATGTTATAGCTCTGTTGGCATAATACATTTCCTGATACCACTACCACTCCGTATAAATTCAAGTTAAATCGCAAAAATCAGTTTAAAATTCTAACCATAGTAGCAAACACTTGTGTACACGAGTGTATTACAAATTTATGAACATATATTTACAAATTATCACTTACTCTTCTCGTGGTAATATAAATTATATTGACGCTGTAACTTTGATAATAAAATTCTTCAAATTAATCATAATTAACAAGAGCCCCACACCACAACGTTTTATAAAACTTATGCCAAAATATAAAATGGTCGCAATGTATAATGAGGGTACTTTTATTCAAGGGAAAATCTATAATGGGACTTTGATACCGCATTGTATTAACATACAGACGAAGCGGAATATCAGCTTTACAAACTGTAGTTAAATAAGTTTCATGTTATTTACTAACTTCGCCATAAGGTAAGGTATAAGGCTTTCTATCATGATTTACTGTTAGTGCAACAGTGTTTAATCTGTTAGTGCTATACTTTCGAAAATGTATTAGTATCAAAGCAAAAGCAAACCAGTTCTAAAACTAATTAACGTACAATTTCAAATATTTTATAATCAGAAGGCATTAACAGCAATTGTAATGGCTTGAACAAAATGAGAGATACCATTATCATTCATTTCGTTGGGGACTCATTTTCCAAACAACTTTAATTTGTACCAAGTATATTAAATTGATTGGGGTAAACTGTTACCAAAACGCTGTTAAAGTCAAGTTAACTACATTGAATAAGTAATATACCGGCGACATGTCATGGTGCTCCCAAAACAACAATAATACTCTGGCAATGAGAATCGTAAATTGTCCCCTATGACTGGCCGAATTATTACACATATGAGTTTCCTTTTTTGTAAATAATCGTAATAATGAGGAACCTTTTAAAACGCCATAAAGCGATGTAGAAAAAGCGCGAGTAGTGTTGTGTGATAGGGGCGTATTCACGACGCTCGCCGCCATGAGGGCGATTGTTTCATTTCTAATTGGTTAAATAGCACGGCCTAATTGCCGCCGGACACGTCATACACCGATATTTATATGGCCCACGCAGCTTCTTTTTGGCTATTCTAGAAATATACATAATTTTCGCAATCGACTAAGGCAAACAATATTTGCGAATTTCAATGAATGTCGCCGTTGCTTGTGTAGGGCATCTGATAGAGAGATATATTGAGACTTAACATCTTATGTCTCATGATAGCAAGCGCAATGGAATGCCAAGCATTGCTTTGTAATTCAAGGTGTTGATTGATTTTGCTACTATTAATGAGCGGCTGTATCGTTAGTATTCGTCTCGCCATTCAAAGCAATAAAAAAGCGCTTATTCAACTATTTCATATTTCACTCTTAGACATATCATGACCATGTGGTCATAAATGATTATACATTGTGTGTATTACAACCACTATACTGTCACGTGACGACCGAAGAGTTATTTTGTTTTAATATAAAGACAAAATCATTTACACTGAAACGTGTCTATCATAAAACTAGGCGATTAACAATTATTTAAGCGTAACGATCATTTGTAGGCCCGTTCCATATACAAAAAATAGGTAACTCACATATTATGTAAATTATATATAAAAAAATAATAGTAAATACTCGTAAAGACACAGAGTTTATCAAATAAGTAGTTAGTGGCTATGTCACAGATTTCAATCCAGTCGGACGGTTCCGATTATAAGTTTATGACTTTCGCCAAATGGCAACAGGAACAGGTGTGGTTTATCCTTGATCTACGGAGCACAGTGATTACCGATATTTTTAATTACTTGCTTTTTATACTTAGTAACTACTAAATAAAATAACGTCGAGATCCACAAAGGTTATACTACATTCAAGTGAAACTCTTTTTAGTTCTCTCATAATAAATTATTTATCACACTTTCTAAGATTAATTTCTTCCAACCTAAATCCATAAAAGTACAACATTCTAAATACCTACCTACATAATTGACAGGGGAACTGATTGTACACAAACATATATAACGTGGAAAATTAATGGCGCATCCATTTAAAACAAATTACGCATAAATAAGTGATGGATGCGTTTACCGGTTTAGTTTATTGTCGGACATGACAGACCAGTTTATCACGGTGTAATCCGAGGCGCATTAGTCAAATTAACACGGCATAAAGTTTGGCGTGCCCACCGGCACTGTCCGCTGATTAGTCGATGGAGGCTCGCGGGCGCGACTCTGGCTAATTGACCTAAAAGTGCTAGCACGAATCGGTCGAAATTACGATTAACAAGCCTTGAGGGCTGTCCGAAGCCGTCCAACGCCTTTGATTTATCAGCTCTTTACGCTAACCCTGTTAAATAGTGTCTACTAGTTTTATATCATTTATACGAAGTTTTCTTTGAATATTACATTGCTCCTAGATATGTTCTCTGATCTTATATTAAAATATGATTATCAATATTCTATATTCATTTAATTCCATCGAATTTGAATACCACTTTAAAGTAATACCAACACATTTTAAGACAGTCAACAATACATAATCTATCCTGATACTCAGGGTTACATTAATCATTCCGCTTATGGCTACTTTGCAATCTCATCTTGGCTGTTTTCGTAAAGAGACATAGAATCCATATAAAAGCGTTGATATTGTTTCATAGACAGGCAACCCTAAGTGAGCGAGCTCAGCATGGTAATGTGGCGGATTGATAGACCCGCGCCCACTAACCCTAATCAAATTAATGGCGACTGAACACTGATTAACACGGGTAGCCGCGCAATACATTTCCATAGTCGCCGCCGCCGCGCGCCGTGTCGCGGCCTCTAGGTGCGCCCGATTTATCGCTCCTTCCAGCCCAATCGTATACTATTACTGGAACAATACGCCACGCAGCCACTGACTTTAACCACAACAACACAAATTAGGTAGAGTTTGTCGTATACTTTTGCAAATGTATGTAACATATGTGGGAAATACAATATCCAGTTAGTAGACCTCCCACTTTAATACCTCATATTTTTGATAACGTCTATATTCGTATGTAAAGTATATTACTACTTGGTAGGTATAAAGCGCACATCAGCAAAGTCTCGCTGACGATGGGTTGATTAAGGTCGGCTCTGGCCGTGACACTAATAGAATAGCGAGCTGCGTCAAAGTACAGTCTCGTCGACTTAACTTTGTTTGACGTAATTAAAATCCATCTTCCCTGAAAAGCACACGGACACATCCGACGTGTAATTTTCCTTTCAAAGAGAACTTCCGTTTTAGCTCCTCCCCCTCCTAATGAAAGATTACTTTCCTCCGCCTAAAAAGGCTTTTAAGCAACGCCAGTGAAATGACCGAAGTTTTATACTTTAATGACTTAGTGCAAAATTTGCCGATTCTCGAAGAAATTTTAAACTTAGATTAAGATTTCGATGTTTGAAACTGCGAAATGTTTTCAAAAGAATTTGCCAAGCCTCACTTAAACGCGAAGCATGAATTTTAAGTAATCTGGTCTAATTGCTTTTTAATTACTTTCCATGAATAAGAAATTAAAATTATGAATATCTGAAATCTGTTTGCTAAACATAAAATAAGACGTAAGAATCAATTCAGTCTCGGGAATAAAATAAATGAGCTGTCAGTCGTCTCGAAACATATACAGTTCAATATTAATGTGAGTCACTGGCCAATGTAGGTATTTATTGTGTGAAGGGCACTAACCAATAAACTAAACTACATTAGCGAATTTCATTAAGTTTACTAAGAAAAGGAGTGGCCAGCACCCGGCGAAAGCACAAGACGCTTGGAGCGAGTTGCGAGTTGCGAGCCGCACCGCACTGCTCGCCAAGCAAACAGTATAATTATTAATTGCTAGCTCCCTTCTCGTGCGGCCTGCACGGAGGGCGCAAAAACTCGTCCTCCCGAGCCCTGTCAGCGAGGGAAAAAATCAGTGACCGATCGTCCCCTCGCGGCCGAGTCCATCATATTGATTGAGGGTGGGACTGCCATTGGTCAGCGTCCCCCGCGCCCGTTCATTTATTATAGACACTGTGATGCTGCGCCACTATACAAACTGCTCGCGTGCCTCTAAATTCCTGCGTGATCATCCCATAGGCCCTTTCACAAAAATCATCCACTTACAATTGCTATTTAACATATGAATCAAAATAAAATATACCGAGACTGTTTTCAACTAAGTAATTCAAAGTGATACATACATACATACATAAACTCACGCCTTGTTCCCAGAAGGGGTAGGCAGAGGTGCCAGGGCACCCACATTTCGCCTTGTATGTTCCGTCCCACAATGTGATAGGTGGCGAGCCTATCGCCATATCGGGCACAAATTCCTGACTCTGGGCTGATACTGAATAGAAAAATCCAATATCACTTTGCCCAACCCGGGATTCGAACCCGAGACCTCAGCTTTGTAACCGTACCGTAGTACAACTACGCCACCGAGGCAGTCAAAGTTCAAAGTGATAGTATTCTGATTTGATTATTTTTAATATAAAAAATATATTATCAGATATAAAAAGTGTTCGAGATCCGAGAAGTTAACTCCCAACAGTATTACAATGTTGGAGAGATAACATTTTTACATTAGAGTGTGTTCAATGGAAGCCGTCATCGTGAACGATAACGAGACAGCTAAGATTCGTGAACAGTCGCATTTCTTCCTAAAGTAATAAAATTGGTGGCACCGACTCTATTATAATTCCGGAAGGAAAATATCGCAAACCTTTGTAATGAGGACTTCATTTGCCGCATCTGTAGACGTCTGTATAATATTACTAACATGAATCTAAAGAAATATGGGTTATTTATAAAAATAATTTAATGTACTTATTTATAATAGGTTCGCTATTGTGAAATGAATAAATATTGAAAGTTTACCCGTGTTCCTGAATATGAACTTATTTGCAAAGTATTGTACATAAATACATACAATCTATTTATAAAATAAGTCCTTGATATGAAATAACAAAACATTATATTTTTACATCGAGAAAACGTAGTAGGTATTCGACTTACCGAAGTACGAGTTAAAGAAAACAACCAGAGCAAGGGAAAGTTTTATTCTCCTTAAAATATGTAGAGAAAGTGAAAAGTAGGGGGTGGTGGGGGCGCAGCGGTCAGTGGAGGGATGATGGATCACCGCCCGACCAGGACCTCACTCCGCTCCCGTTCTCAATTACACCAACGTATAACAACTTTATTTTCGATGTGAATATAATTATTCTTGTATTACACTATCGCCGCCGCTGTATTTATTTGAGTTGGTAATATTTTAATGATACAATGAAGTGGTAAAATTGATGAAATTTAGAAAGTTTAAAAATAAGAATTTTTGTTTCGGTTAGACGAATTTATGCCATGAATTAGCAGGCTTTATCTAATCATGGATATCTGTAAGTTATTCATGACAAATATTATGGGATATAGATGTTTGTAATATGAATCAGTGATATACATATAATATAATATTATAAAATGCGTATACATACGTTACGATGTAGCACTTACCTACTATAGTAGGTACATTATTGAATTTTTGGAACCTAGTATATTCGCAGTCAGGCTCTCTCTTGAATATTGTTAGTTTTGTAATATTTTACTGATATTTAACAATTTAGATTTGTTTGGAGGGGTTAAAAGTATTTCGGTAAATTCCGCTATACGTACTATTTTAACACTTTTTTCAAAATCATGTAGTCTATAAAGAGCTCTATAGAGAGAGAGAGGCTCAGAGCTGCAACAAATATAAGCTATTAAGGTCCTATAAATGATAAATGAAGTGTTTTGAAATAAATAAAGTAGGGAATTTTATTTCACTATATTCTAAACTGGTTTTGAAAATGCTGGAGTTTCTACCCCAAAATTTTCTAGTACAAACTGCCTTCCAAACCGAGCAGTAGAAGAAATAAATGGCTTAAATAATTTATACGTATATACGACTATTATATGACGTATTCAAAATATAACTATAAACGTTGTTTATGGACACATCCTCACGTGCTCATATAAGCCACACAACCTGTAAAATACATTAAATCGAACTATTGGTCAAGATATTGTAGGACAGTAAATAGTGCTAATGATATATTGATACAGAAACGAATACATATAATAGGTGCATAATACTCGATAGTAGGTATATCGTACTAAATATAATGAAACAGCATTTTGAATCATTTTGGTATAAGATTTCCATCCCGATGTGTACTTACATGGTAACACCGATTCAACGTCATTACCAGATTTTAGCCGGTAGCATAAGAAAATAAATAACCATACAAATATGTATTTCCAGATTACAGATTCCTCTGAAAATATGACTAAATATAAAAAACTATACATTTAATTAAAAATATGTAATAGAACTTGATTTAGTAAGTCGGTCCAAGTTGGGCAAGGCCGGCAGCGTCGCGTCGCGTCGTGTGCATTCAGCGAGCTCTGTGAAGTAGTGTGTCATATGTGTGGGGTTCAGAGATGCGGTAGCCGGGCCGGGCTCGTGTGGGCGCCCCCTCCGCCTCCTCCCCGGCCACCGTACGCCCCGGTTGCTTAGCAACCGTTTGTTTTCGCGCCGCCAGCCGACACTGGGCGGGATATCGAGATAGAAGGGGTAGGCTCCATGATTGATCAGCCTATCCCGCCACTGAATGCCTACAGCCACACATTTTCTTAGGTGTAATAAGAATCTTTACAACTTTATTTTGAAACTACCACATAGTTTTTATTGTTCTTTGCTGAACTGTTGAATAAGAACCATTTTTTTAATTTTGGAAGACAGTACCGTATTGATTTATAGTAAATTTTATCAGTCGAATACTAAGAAAACTGAATATATTTTTCTCTTACTGTGATATTTAATATAAAATCAGGTTTAAATGACGTATACTCAAAGTTTTATATATGAAACTGCTGAAATGAAACGTTACCATGTTTGATACTTTGAAAATAAAATAAATCAATATACTACTAATACAACTATATACCTAAATATGACTTGTCGAGTGAATCTCATCTAACGTTGCCAAAACTGCTCTCATGCTGCTACGAATTTGGCCGTTGGCGAAACAATACAATTTTTATACATCGTTGCGAATTGGATCGACAAAAAAATTGTTTTTATGTTTTACGAGTTATTTCGTAAAATATGCAAAATCTTGTCATTTTAAGGAAGTACAAGCAATACCACCATAATACTATGCCCCTTTTTTAATGTCTTCTATTGTTATCTATACAAACTACACAAAAGCAGTCTGTGCTAATATTCAAATTCGCAGAAGCTTGTGGCGTTCAAAATTTGCGTCACCGTTACGATACGCTTTGTGCCCTTATTGTTCCTCTTTAAAAATTATAACACTCAATAAAAAACGACATTTTTCTGTTCATACACAGTTAAATATTGCTCTAAAACTGTTGCAGCTCCCTGTAGTTTCTTAACTCCACAAAACAAGCGACAAAAAAATAAATGGCATACACCGATTCAGTCACTGCCAAAATCAAATACACATATTATACTTAGACTAGCGGCCCAGCCCAGCTTCGCCCGGGTACAAATAGATTTCTGTACAATAATATGTACGTATTATACATATGAACCTTCCTCTTGAATCACTCTATCTGTTAAAAAAAAACCGCATCAAAATCCGTTGCATAGTTTTAAAGATTTAAGCATACAAAAGGACATAGGGACAGAGAAAGCGATTTTGTTTTATACTATATAGTGATGTAAATTACCACCATGTATCGACAATTACATTTAATACGACAAATTAAGAATAGAAAAGGCATTAATTTCCATTGCTAGGTGGCCCAGTTTAATAACCAAAAAGACGAAAAACTCTAACAAGCTATAATTACAAAGCGCTTAATTGCAGTAGTTGACATCCTTTCAACGAAAAAAGTCTTTATAGTAGATGTTAATGATAGGGTTACCATTTGAAAAAGTTATCTAAGGGGTACCACGATAAAAAATATCCTTCCGTGAATCGCACGCACATTTATACCTCGAAAATGTAACGTACTATTTAAAGTTAAATAAACGAAATTTACAAGTTGACAGATTCTCGTCATTACTGCATTTATAGGAATATTTTCCAGATAGAAGATTAGGGGTCAAGTATGGCACATTATAATCTAAGTAAGTTACTTGAAAAAATGTAATAAAGTAGACATATTTCCATGCATATCTTATGAAGAAATTCCTGCGAGAGCCGGCAACGCGAAGGACGCGGGGTGGCGCGCGGCGACAGGCCGTGCTAAATTACTGCTATTATTTTATAATCCCTCCTAGTTATGTTTTGAATATTAATGACATTCCACAGCTTTTTGTTTCGTACGATCCATTATACCGAGAATAGATGTACACGTATACATCACCTTCTCCTCCGACTCAAAGAAAACATACCTACATTTACCATTCTTGAAGAATAACTAATTATTTTTAAGATGTCCACAAGGTATCAATATACTTATACAAATAAACTTTATAGGTAATAAATCAGCATTTCAAGATCCCCACCAGTCTGAGTAATGTAAGCTAGATCTTTTTAATAATTATTTCAATTAGACTTACAATAAAGATATTCATCGTCCATATGCTGACTGAATTATACTAACAAAGTTATAAATGAGTCTTAACAGTTGTGCGCACGCTTGGCTTGCGGTTACCGGCTAATTAAAACATTCACCTTACGCACCTCGGAGGAAACAAAAAACGTGACCCCAACGGCTGCAATAAGGTGGATTTAGCTTTTTATTGAGATGCATAAAAAACATTGAACACGCGCCTACAAAATCCGATTAAAAAAGGGGTAGACGTGTGTCTTAAGAAAAAACTTCGGATATCGTATAACCCTAATTCGACGGGAAACTGATAGAGCTATTTGAGCGCCGTTAAAGGCCCAAAACGACCGATTGTTTCGATATCGATTAATTGGATCATACGGTAATCGATAACCTTTCTACGGCAATGTGTCTTTACATCTGCCTTTCAAAATTATGTAAAACCGTTTTTTATTGTTTTAATAAAAACTCTAGCACTTATGATAAAGCTATTGGTAAGCCATAGAAAGACGTATGTTATAAAAAATACAATTGGTATAAGTACTAGAATATAGCAGAAAGAGAACAAAATTAAGTACATATTTCTACATGCATTTTCACTCTACATGCTTACAAAAAACAGGCAGCAAATGTTATTTGTCTCAACTTTTAATAGAGTGCGTCACATAAAAAAAGCCAATTGGCAAAAAACAGTTCCGAGTTAATAACTATTAATTCATACTTTTGATATTTCTTACACAAACCATTGGCAACTGCGCCGCACGCAATATATTATCAAATTCAATAATCCAGTATAACAGGTGTCGTCAGAAAAAACCGTAGCCACGGATAGTTGTTTAGCCTCAACTGTCGCAGTTATCTGGTGTTTTTTACCTTAACAAAAAACTTTCCGTATAATATTTATAATATTAATAATACTATATTTTTATCATTCTTTAAGTAACCAGTAAGGTGACTCTCGGAGGACAAAAAAAGGGTTGAAGAAAGTGGTTGAATAAAAAGTGAAACTTAACCCTTGGCATGGGTTGTTGGCAGTACGGGCCGCTTTGTTTCTCGGTGCATGTTTTTGTATGAAGACATATGTTTAGAGTCCGTGTTACACATCATTCGCAGCTCAATTACCAACGCGTCCGGTGAACAAGTGCGGTGCAGGCGCATAAAAAACTGACAATAGAAGGGTTGGGGAAGAGTTGTAATAGTATAAATATCCGTGTAAACATCGTGTAATTGCACGTGCCAGGTAAAAGGGTTCGACATAACAAGACTATTCACGTCAACCAACCAACATGTGACGCATTCACAAATTCTATGGAACTGTTAAGTACTGCTATGAAAGCACCTTTATGATACAGGTCTTTCTTTATTCATATTATTAATATTTGTTAAACGGACATACAGATGTTTTTTTAGACAAATATACAACTTTAATATATTCAATCTAATCACAATAAAGCAAATACCTATTAGAAACACTAGCTGGCAAAATCCACAGATATTCAAATTAATTATTTCCCTAGTGCTTTTATCTGAGACATATGATGCTATAACCATGAGGCTCTAAAACTAAAACACCAAGTATACTCAAAGCACTAACGACAAATAATATTATTGCGTAATTCTTTTATTAGCGGTTTCAAGGACCATTTATCCTAATACGATGTGTCTATATTTCCTAACATAAAACGGGACATAAATCGTTCATTGACAACATAGAAAAAAATATAAAAAGCGGCCTACCTAACTACAATCAATTCGTACCCTTTTATTGCAACCGATTGTACACTGATAAAGGGATGAACAGTATATCTGTCCGCAGCGCTAATTGATAAATGATTGAGATTTCATTTTGAGATTTTATGAAATATTTTATTTAACAATTTTTCTCACGCAATTAAACAAATATAAAACCTATCACTATAAAATTATTATAAATATACCTAATTAAGAATTCTTCTCGATAATACTTGAGAGCTGGTAAAATATAACGAAAAGTGTAAAAGTTATAAGTTCTAATTTAATAGTTAATTAAAATATTGACTTACGGAACTACGCACGAAAGAGTTTGTAAGTTAGAACTCTTTCCTTAAACGCGTTAACCATATTTTAAGTTTATCGCAAATTTTAACCTGTTCCCTTTAATGTAACTAATATCACGAAACATTTCTGAAGGCATTTGCTGCCTCACAATAATTATAGTTCAATTCGACGAAGCAATCAGACCCCTTAATTATTTTTCATCAATAATCCAAACGGTTTGCTTATTATTTCGCTGTAATAATAAAAGATCCTAATTCACAACTGTCGATTCCATAAAAAAAGGATTTTTTCCACAATAACGGCAATCGAAGGACGCGAACCAGTGATTACTAGTTTCAAAAGCACCCCTTTCTGACCCACTTTTTACCAGTTTTTAACAATTTTTCGTTCCCTCTTCAAAAAATTCCCTTTGAAAGGCCGGGCGTGAACGAGTTGATGATATTACATTTTTTTGAAAGAAAATTTACGAACAATCTACTGTATTAACAACAAAAACAGCTATGTTGTGCGCATTGTTCGAGTTTTTTGCGAGTTCGCGTGCGATTGCGCGTCGGCGGGCATGCGTGCGAACCCTTCCCGCCGCGCGGACTGCTCGGAACCCTTCCCGGCGCAGAACCTATGTGCGGAGGGTCGCCTTATATCAACCTCGCATTTCTTGCATCCACCGAAACGAACTAACAGGCGCAGTATCCGCAGCCACATGTGCCATTTCGCTCCTGAGCGTGTTCGCTACATTTCGCATGTGTGTGCCGCACTGCCGCCCGACAGCTGCATCAGTTTTTATGTACGCTCTCGTATTTTTTTTCAATGGTCTAGCGCAGCGCACCCTTGAAACAGTTTGCGTAATCGATGACAAAACTAAATATTCCGCCCGATGATTTCCGTATTTTTGGAGAATACAAAATATCTCGTCAAACGGGGTTTAAACGTCCCAAAATGTTTGACGAAGCTTAAATTGACAAATGGTATCGGGAATGACAAAAAGCGCGTCAGTTGAAATAAATGCGTAGTAAAACAGTAGCATTAACAATCGCATGATAATAAGAGGATTGTGAAAAAACTATTATGAGATGTTAATAAGCTATTGTTAAAAATCAAGGTGGAGGTGGGGATGAGAGAGCGCATGGTAATATTTCAAATGATAAACATCGCAGAACAGAATCACAAGTAATCATTAACTTGATGATCTGTCAGTAAATCTGCGAAGGAGATCTTTTCGACTATTTCAGTAAATGTTGCTAGGGACGTCAGCTTCTTTGATATTATTGGTTATATTTTAATTACATCCGGATATTTACAGTAATACTTACCTATAAAATTAAATACGTATTGACAAGCTTACACTTTCTTAACACATATTTGAACTTCAACACAACTCTAAACCAAGAAAGGTTGGTTACTGGTCATCTTAATGCCAGCACTTAAATTATTTTTCTTAAAATATACTTTGTATTATATTTAAAAATATTCGCTACTTAATTATATAGTGCACCCCATGTACCGGGCAACAATGGCGACTGGTGGTATTGATTATGCAAAGCTAGGATGCAATTGTCCGCTTTTTGCAAAGGGCTAGTGAAGGGCGCTCGGACGCAGGGGAACGCACGAACATTATACATACCCCTATATCTTACATACCATGCTTTTGAGAGTTATCTGCCGGGGTCTATTATCTCTGCGATTATTTCCATTTTGTTTTGTTTCTGGTTGTAATTTTACGTTGATAATTTGTAAATATTGGTGTGTTATTGCGTTTTCTTTGATGTTGACATTTCTTTATCTTTGATTCTAATACACTTCTTTATGTCTTTTAGAAATATACCATATGCAAGTAGGTATAAAGTCCATATTTATTTTAATGTAAAAGATGCTATATACGAAGGTCAGTTTCAAATTGGGTGAATAAATATTAATTGCATCATACTGACCGTTAACAAATGTATATTCTCTAACAACTTCCTTCAATTTATGTATTTGGATAACAAACTACATATTTTATATTCAAAATATCTAAGTATTCAAAATAATAAAATCATATTCCTCATTTATCTTTCTGAGCAACAATAAGAACAAAAAATCAAATACCAAACGTACGGCGACGTAAAATTGAAGATGTGTTCGAGGTCCAACGAAACTATCGATTGAAAAGACACAATTAAACTTAGAGTTAGGCCAGTACGCCATTTGTTGTCTCACACGTGTGTATGTGTTAGTTCCGTGTTAACCCCACAAAACTTTCATCTCTGGAGACCCTCGCCGCGGTTGTGTGTGTGCGGGAGGGTCGACCCTCCCCACAAAGGGAGTAAAAAGTAGTTGTGACTTGTTCACCTCTTTCACTGTCGCCCTTCGCCGACGGATTTCCTAGCGTCGAGTTTATTTACCTATTCGTATGTGAGATGTCTTATGTGCCTCTTCCAAAATCAATATCAGACAGTCCCTCAAGGATATGTTTAAAATGATGTTTGCGGTCTCTCATATAAATAAAGAGACAAAGAATGATATAAATATGGGAGCTGACATAATACTCAAACTGATACTTTTTACGTACAAAAGTAATACATACTTAATCATAGAATATTACTCATAATGGCTACAATCGTTAATTAAAAATCTTACGATAGTCACAGTAACATACACAAATGTATCAATACATTGTTGAGAAAAAATAAATCAAGAAAAAATAATATGGATTTCACTTGTTGATGTAGAGACGACATAG
This sequence comes from Hyles euphorbiae, assembly GCA_023078785.2. Lineage (NCBI taxonomy): Eukaryota > Metazoa > Arthropoda > Insecta > Lepidoptera > Sphingidae > Hyles > Hyles euphorbiae. Next base: position 7,426,300 of record CM041041.1, on the reverse strand, counting down.
ACGGTCGCGCAAAAATATTCTAACAATAACTGCCGATTACTCTTTATCACGTCTCTTTATAGGAAATGCACTTTCAAGTGCAAGTGCATTTCCTATAAAGAGATGTGACAAAGCGAGTAAAGGATACTCTCCTTACGCAGCGAGTAGGCTGTGCTAGACCCGAAGCTCCATGAGCGGCGGTGACTGTTTACCATCAGGCGGACCGCATACTCATATGCCTACAAAAAGTAATAAAAAAAGGGTTTGGGCTATATAAACTATAGCATGGTGAAAACGTAGAATATGTCCGATTTTTAAAGCAAATCATTGTAGTAAAACTTATTAACACCTACAATAGTCAGATTACTAAATGCGAGAGCAAATAACTACCTACTTCCAAATACGTATAAGACTGTGAACGATTTTGGTTTTTAAGCGTATTCTATTTATCGTAAAATTGAAATAGTTATTTACTGCTCTAGTTCAATAATTTAATTACATTACAGGAACAAAGATTTGGGTAATTTTTTCTCAGCAGGAACCAAAAAGACAAGAAAATTTAATATGATTTTTATAGTGTACCACATAGGATGGCAGAAATCCTACACCATAGTTAAGTTTTGGTGATTTAAAATTACAGAAACAGAATCTGAAGAAGTCTGTTGATCTAATAGCTATTCGCAAAAATGTTAAAGGAAGGTACTGGATTCTAGGATAGCGGGATTGATTGAGACCTATCCCCTTTGAATGGTACAGAATGCTCGAAGCCAACCTTTTTTTGTTTCATTACTTTCATAAAACATACTCGCAATTTAATAATCCAAATGGGTCATCTGGTTTTGTCACTATCTTCAACGGTATTTCAATCTGAGAAAGGGTTGAATTTAAAAAAGAATTACCTCCATATTTCTCAGTAAAATATAATTTTATCGTACTCTAAGGATTTTTATGAATTGCGATGTATCATTATAAGAAATAATATTGAAAGGTTTGTGCATAGAGCAGTAAGCATAGTTGAGAGTGGCATGTGCCGCGGCTCGCGCCACGTTTTATCTACGCGGCGTTCCCCGCACGTCCTCTCACTGCATGGCACACACCACGTCATAAAAAATCCCTTCCACACATAAAATTGAACTCGTGCTCATCCGACACGCAACAATTGGACGACGTTGCGGGGACACGTTTTTGACTTAAAAAGTGAATTTTATTTTTAAAAAACGCTCTTTCCCCCAATCTAGCGGTAGTTTAAAAAAGCCATAATGCGTCCCCGAACGAAGCGCGCGCGCCGCGCCGGCTGAAGATTTAACGCGCTCGCGCATGTGCTTACTGTTTACCGTCCCCTCGTAATTTAACTACTTTTTTCAAATTTAGTACACGATTCCACAATATGTTGAAAAAAAACGCATTGCAAAATTTTAATCCCTAGAACGGACAGTACGCAAAAAAAAGTAGACATTATACTTTTTGATCGTCATCGGGGTCGGACGGCTGGACGTTATGGGTCCGGCAAGGGCGCAACGGTTTTTGTGACCCCCAGTGTCCTTTCTTTGTTGTTAACATAAGAAGGGGCATGTCTCCCCGTGTACCCCGAGTCTTGGCCGACGTGGAAACTAATGTAAATTTACTACAAAAAGCGGAATTTAAATAAGTATAGTTACTCGAGAGCAGAGAGCCCTCCGCATAAAACCGATCGTTATTAATACCTGCCCCTTAACGACAAAAAATGCAGTAGCACTATATCACACGAAAAACGCCTACTGTTTTAGTAATAAAGAACATCGGCGAAAATGGACCATGAACGGGACCAGTTATGAATGGTACATCAAAAATTTTTATTATTTATTAGAGTCAAAATGCATATTTCAATTTATTTTAAAAAACCCGGATAAAAAAGAAAAACTTTAAGTGTTTTTAATAATATTGAGCGCATATGAGTGTGTTCCATCAGTCATACTTTGTTCTAAAATAAGGTTTTAACTACAACGTTGAAGGTAGTACTAAATTAAAAATAAAGTGTAGGTATTTTCTATGACATGATTTTTCTTTGCGCTGTCATTTTCGGGTTAGTCTGTGGTCATTTTGCTTTCTTTTGATTTCCGACGACTACTGTTATTTCTCTGTTTATATTTATGACTTGGCTTTAATCACGGACTCCGATATACCCTTGTATTTCTGACCACTTTGTAAGATTAACCATTGTATAACGATAATGCTTTGTGATTTGGTTTAAAGTGTGAAGTATTACCATATTTCCAACATGAACTCGGAGCAACAGTGTGCTCCTCAACAATTTTTGCATAGTGTTCAATGCAATACCCGTCTTATTATACTCATTGCTGTAATCAGTGAGTGAGTCTACCCACTAATAGAAGTTTTTATTTAGCCATAAATCTACAAGGTATCCTATTTACCATTTAGTCAATATGGTTTAGTATCCTGGAGTTCCTACAGGAAAAGTGGGTGTGTTTTGATGAAAAACAATGATGCAAAACTTCCAAATCAAGGAGAGACGGAATAACTAAGTATTGTTGTTAACTGTGTAGTAGGACGTCGCACAGTACTGTTGCTGTGCCCACGTCATGACTTTGATCTTGCTGCCCCTGCAGAGTTCTTAGATTCTATTGTAATAAGAGAAGATGAGAAATAATACATTTAAAAAATGTTTTCTGTGTTTTATTTTATTTTGTGTTTTATTTTTGTGACCACTGCTTATTATATTTCTATACTAACATATAGGGGGATTTTTCAAGTGTTTGTGGATGGCCAAATACGAAATTATGAAGCATAACGAAAAATACTCAAAACAGTCACTAATAAATTCTGATAAAATTCTGCGAAATAATGACAGGAAAATATTACATTTTCTCTCATTACCTTAAGGTAACACAGGTTTGGTGTACACCATATTCAACGGCTAATTGGTTTTATGACAAGGGAAATTATATAGCATAGTAATTACTAAGCCATCATTATGATTTAGTACACTTTTCTTCCATAACCATAAGACCACCTTACATTAGGTTTATTTGACAATGACAATGACATTATAATGTGCTATTTTTTATTAGTTTATTCCTAGCCTAAAAAAGTTACAAATATATGAAATATTCTAAAATCTCCGGCTTTGCAGAAATCTTTTTGTAACTGGACATCACTCCTCATGCACTATACAACACAATAAACTATATCCCAGCTGTGTACCATATATTTCTTTGTTAGGTCCCAAAATGTATGGACGTGACCGATGTTCTTTGTCCTCTCATTTTGGCCAAGTCTCATATTATTATGTACGTCTGCTTATGTCAAACCAAATAGGATAAAATATGATACACGTTAAAATGCGCAATATTTCGAACGTCGCTATATTTCCGTCGAACATGCTAGAGATATCTGTATGAGACAGCCTGCCGCGCCGATCCGAGGAAGACGAAAACAAAATAAAAAATCATATATCGAGTATCGGACAGTCAGTAGAGCACTACTTATACGGCCATATTGATAATTATCGATATCGATGGGGAATAAAACAAGACGGAATGAAACGCTTAACTATAGAGCATGATTCAAATGTTATTTTTTTGTTTTATTTGATGTGTATTTTCTAGGTCGCCCTTAAGTTCAATAAAAGATCAGCTGCTAGAGCCCATTTTTGTGACATTTGCACGCACAAGTTGCGTTAGAGGGAATACAAAACTGATATAAAGAATTTAGTATTAAACATGACATAAAACCATCTCGGCATTTCGGTAAGCATTAAATCAGAAACACCTAAAGGTATTGGCTCTAGTACATATTCTCGTATTGTAAACAAACCCTGTTTCAGAGTTCTGGATGATACATTATAAATAAACCCAGTATCGAATACTGGTATTTTGATTTGCGACTTCGTCAGCGTAGCATTACGCTTAACAAAATTCGACAAACTATTCAAGAAGCTGTAACAAAACGTGCTCCGTTACTGCGTAAAAAAGGAAAAACCAACACACTTTTCCGCGGGTACAATACATAAAATGACGAAGTACAACTACGTATTTAGAATTTTTCGTAGCATCTGAAAAATATTTAGTTATCCCAGTAATAGATTTCGCGTATTTTATCGACAAGTCTGATAAATACGTGTGTTTCGCAGCGTGTTTGTGTTTGTTGGTGCGTGGTGCGTGCCGCGGGTGCTGGCTGGGCGCGGGCGGGGAGGCCGAGGGAGCCGTCAACTGCACCGTCCACGCATTTACATCAAACGCTCGTTACATACTACATGGACATCGATAACCAAATATCTCGCCGACATCGATGGCTCTCTCGGGAGTACTACGGTCGCGTTATGTGCCTCACTTGCAGCCCATAATATATAATTAGTACAATGTGCTTTTGTTTTTTCTCGAAAGTTTTCAATGTCTTCTTTAACTGTTTAAAAGATAAATAGTGCAAAATTGTTGCTACTCTTACGTTCGGAAATATAATTTAAATCGTAGTAGTCAGAAGAAAATAGAACATTTCAAATTCGGGAGTTAAATTGATTAAAAATTAATGTAATTTACCAATATGAAACCAATATACTTGTAACTATTACGATATGTAAGGGTCCATGAAAAACTATAACTCAGACATCACCGCTTTGAATATGACACGGCTGAAGTGAGTGTGTAATGTGTATAGTATGGCGAGACTCGAGAGGGTTAGTCGCCCTAACCCTTTCGCTGGGTGGCGTGGGGTTGGGCGGGGGCGCGGCGGAAGGGTTGCCGCCCGCGCCGCGCTGGCCGCCGGCCGACTGGGCGGCGCGGCAACCACTCGGCGCCCCCTGTTCCGCTCACACTTTTACGACGAGCTTTTTTATCGTGCGTGCTGTCGTTTTTCCTTTTCTATTTTTTATGTTTATTTCCCCGAAACCATAAATTATGTTTGAAAGGAGGGAACACTCGGACGTTACAGTCGACAGGAACCGGGGTGATGTCGACTAAGTTTTCTGTTCTCCTTTTCCATTTTTTTCCTTTTTTATGATCTTTCATGGACGGGGTGGCCGTGATCGAGGGTGGTGCAACGTCGCCATGGCGACTGCATCGAATTAGACGACGAAGCCAATCGTGCCCTCTCGCACATTATGAAGCGGACATTTACAAACAAATTCGATGTCAATACACGTTCGCTTAGTAACACGATCGGCCATTGTAAACACGCTTGTTTATACTCATTCGATATGTATTTGTGGACAAACTAGCGAGATGGACGCCGCGCCAGTCGCCACTGTTTACTCTCCATCGCTGAATAATACACCGTGTAATTTTATACGAACACAAACCTATACTATGTCCACCTCTATGAAACTTATTTTTCATATAACACATTTTAATAGAAATTGGCAAATACCTACTTATGAGACTTCAAGGTGAACCAAAAGAAAATCTACGTTTACAACACCCAGGTAAACTATTGTCATACAAATAATGATGTAAGAACCTGTAGAAAAACGGAAACTTAACAAAACATTGGTAAAATTTTAAGATTTAATATCACTTTTTACCAGATTTCTACCAACAGCTGACAACCACACATTACAAATTTACAAGATGACCACAATGTAACATGCGTAGCAAAGCAATAATGACTACAAATTTAATTGTTGACTAACCGCAAAAGTTCAGCAAAGCCGTGTTGTAGCAGTTAATTGGTTACCCTTTGAGTGTGGTAAAAAAAAGCGCCATATTGCGTCCAGCGAACTAACCACCGCGAAAGAGAAATTTACGAATAAAAGGCGGAATAGTTACACGGCGCATTTAAAATTAGAACCCTTTAGGGCGCCACACCGACAGACAAAGGGCCGAATGGCAAATTGCCGGCAGGTAGCGATAGCGAATATGCTCGAATGGAGTCCCAATAATTATTAAGGGCCCTAGTTTAATAAATGGCTCTTTTTCTAAATTATGAAGGGCTGATCGCGCCATACGGACATACCTGCCGCGAACCCTTCGCCCATCACATAATGAGTTAAAGCCCTTCTACTTGCACTTTTTTTATAACCTTACAAATAGCCATACACGTCAGTAGTATACCACATGCTGAAAATATTACAAATAAATACTCAGAAAATAAAAAATAAATTACAGGGTCGACCACTACAATTATGATGAAGATCAGTTTTGAGATAATTTGGTTTATAAACGGTGAAAAAATCTTTGAAGTCAACGCATACTTTACATACGTAAATTTAATAAATTTACAGAAAATTTAGCTTATTTAATTTATAATAATTATTATTTTAGCATTATATTTTAATAAAAAAATATATAATGTTATGTGAGTTCAAAATGTGATACTTTAGAATTAAATAATGATCACTGTACAGTGTACACACAGCGTTTATCAGTAATGTTACTTGTGCAAATGGCTGCTTTAATTAAATTTTGAGTTATCAATATTTCCAACATGAGGAAGAATACGAGTATGTAGAAACATTTCATTTCAGGCCTACGAGTATATAACTTATTCGTGTCGTTATATTTTGGCTGAGAACCTGTGAATGGTCATTAAAGCCGTGTAACCAAGTATATATTTTTTTTTTTATTTTGGATTTGAAAGCGATATTGTTGAGTTTGTAAGCAGAAGTGACCGAATGATGTTACTAACTTACATTTTTATATTTTCGAAGAATGGTCGTTATTGCAGTTGAGCCAAAGTTGAGCCTTCAGTTAAATGTCGTCATAAAATGTACTCAATCTTGCGGTAAAGACATTCATTTAAATCGTGAATAATTACAATATTTTGATAGCATGCCGGCGCTGTATCGGAACATGGCGTAATGGTTTAAGTTCGAATGGTAAAAAAGCATATTTTGAACTAACTCGAGTTATGGAATGGTTAGTTGTATTAAAATTTGGTTATACTTGTTTAACTTTATAAGTTAAAAACGTAAATTTGTTTATAAGTAAATAATGTAACTGTATTTCTGGATCTGAATCCAATTTCATACCAGCTGACTTACACATTACCAAAAAAATCTTATCTCGAAGACAATAACAAAAACGCTAAAAGATATTTTTATTTGATCGAACAGAGCAAAAACTTAAAATGAAACGGTTGAGGGTTTGACAACAAACCCCTTTTGCTCGGAGGCAACAGAGTAGATCACGATGACTTGTAATTCTGATGTTTTCGATGTTAAAATCGCATTTCCTGAACTAGACATTTATCGAAGTCACCGAAGCGAGCACGAGAGCATTGCTGATGGGACGCAAACAAAGCCTGTGTCGCAAACAAAACCTTTGGAGACTATTTAAAAGGAATCCCTTGAAGGCACCTACACACACACTGTCACCGCTCCACTATGGTGCAAGACATAGCATTATCGAGTTATTCAGGTACGATATTTTATATCTATTGGCGGTTTTCAAAATATTTCGTATGAGATAGCAAACATTTGTCGAATTTATCAATTTGATACATGGGCCTTAAATTTTTTTTATATGACAGCCTCCGTGGCGCAGTTGGTTAGACGCTGCCTGTGAAACGAGAGGCCGCGGGTTCGATCCCCGCACCGAGAGAAATGTTTGTGCGGCCCACAAATATTTCTTCCGGGTCTGGGTGTTTGTGAGACCGAAAAGTCTCTCGTAGTTCCTGATACCCACGACACAAGACTCGATCTTAGTGTGGGATCAGGACTATGTATGTGACTGTTGGGTGTTATTTATTTATTTATTTATTATTTATTATATTTGAGTTCGATGTTGATGATTTTATCTACGCGCTATATACAACCATAAACCCTAGGCGATAGTAATGTATTCGTAATTATTTCGCTAATAACACGGTAAAAAATGATTTTACAGAGATATCATCTGTATACATCCAAATAATAAATTATCGCTTAGTAACATGCACACAAACTAATATGTATCATAAACTCGCATCCAGTAGAATATAAAAGTATCTACGTCGCTTATGTCTCGGTCCACACATTGCGGAAGCTCGTAGAACGGTTGGCTGAGTATTTACGCCGCTGCTATTAGCAACAATCCTTTACCGCCTCAAGCCTTTCGAGAGCGATAGACTATGAACATTTGTAAATACTCGCAAATATTTTGGGGACAAACACAATAGCTTTTTGTAAATCTACCGGCAATTACTACAAAAAATGTGCCAACAAAGCTGAAGACATTTTTGTTACGAATGTATCGATACATAGCTTGCAGCTTATGGTAAATAATTGATCGTGGATTTTGTTGTGCGTAAAAGTTGTTTTACCAGAAAATAAATAACATTATTTGATATCTTGTATCTGATCATATATTTTTACTTTTCAAACCATACATACATTACAAACCAAATCCGCGATAAAATCCTTAAATTATAGTTCTATTTCAATGTGTAACATTCGCGTAAATCTAAGAAACCATATAATTTATGACAAATATTTGGCTCGCCATTAAAGTACACTGAAAAATTGTTTTATGAATCACCTGTAATGTGCTTGCTAGTGAGTAATTACTATTATATAAATTGCAACAACTGTCACTTTAATTATAATACAAGGATAAGATGCGATTACAAGATGCTTAATGAACTGGACGCAATTTGTGGCTATAGAATGACTCGAGCCGCCATATTACTCGATGGATTCTACGTTAAACATTCGGTCTTACTGAGTTTTATCAATCACATAGACCAGAATTCAGTAGGGACTACCGGTGGTGGTCTCTCATTTGTGAAAGGTCGTCTGGGTAGGTACCACCGCAATGTCTATTTCACCCGCCAAACGGCAGTGTAAATGAACTGTTGTATTCCAGTTTGAAGTATATTTTAGCCAGAGTAATTACTGGACATAGTGACATTTAACATCTTATGTCTCTGGACGGCGAGCGCTATTGATTATGGAATGCCAAGCATTGATAAGTAATTTACCGTGTCGTTTGGTTTCCTACTATACCTATATGAGCGGTCGTATCGCTTACCATCACGGGGATGGCATCCTCGTCTCGACTCTCGACATTCTATGCGAAAAGGGACTGCTCTATAATACTTCGTAGAACGAAACAAAACCTGAATAAGGAGCCATTTTATTAAAAATAAATTAACTAGATTTTTGATGTGAAACATCTATAGGCTCACTTGTAAACCGAATTGTTGGCGTGGCGACGCTTGCCGTGGCGACGGGTCGCCACGCTATACTAAGGTATACATTATATTTTATTATTATTATATTAGGTATATATTATTTATTATTGTTTTATAGATCGTATTTTTCAAGTGTCCATAAATGTAATTATTATATTTTTATATTTAATTAATTAATATATTCATATTCGTAATACTTCATTTTTTCATTAGACTATATTTAATTCCTGTAATAATATTATCTTTTATGCATATTACTTGTACACACACGATGTTTCACATTTGCCAGGCGTCCCATGATGGCTCACATTTTTTTTAATGTCATGAATATTGAATGGTTGAAATATTTATATAATCGACGTACAGGAATGTTAGGTAAAATATTGCATATTAACGCTCCAGTTATAAGGCTATTGTTTTCCTATAGGCTCAATAGCGAAAACAACATAAGCTTTAACATCAGGTGTCGTCGATGGCTTTAATTTTATCAACTACATTATATTGTACGATTATATACTTTTATTTTGTAATAATACACGTATAATATTAACTTATTATGAATCAGTTGAACTGAACAGCACAGTGAACATAATATAAAGACACGATCCATTAGTGGTTCTACTTCGTAACGTAACACATACTTGACTTCCAGACTCCATCGATTAAAAATACTTTACTTATTCGTATTGCTATCTTCTATCACCATCCATCAAAGTAGGTGACCACATGTAGGATTGTGGACACAAATGCCTCTCATTAATTCGTGTCAAGCAGAGACTGTGTGAGACGTTTGAACTAAGATCACATCATTAATATTGAGCAGTACACGTAGGCGGTACCCGTCGAAAAGAATAAATTTCATGGAGAAGTGCTTTCACCCTTTACGACTCCGATCTATTTGTCAAATAGAAGGGATCTATGTTGAATTAACTCATGAAAGGAGCCAGTCTCTCGCTACTGAATTGTGTTTTTCTGCGACCTATTTCGGTATCTCAATACGTGGACACAATAATAGAGCTTGATTTAACGGTTGTCGGATCGTTCAAAACTTAATGTGAAACAGTAAGAAACGTTTATAAAATTTCCATACTAGAGTTTTGGTACCTGCTACCGGTGAAAGCCACCTTGATGCAAGATCACAGTCCCTTTCACCCTGACCTTACTTGCGTAAAAAGTAACTTTACATACAGTTTATTGATAGTAAGTCGTGTGGCCACGAATATTTTACCATTTCATATTAATATACTTGGTACTTCAACGATACAAGGGTTCCAAATCACTATTAAAGTTAAAGCCAGCTCTCTGTTATTTCACAATAAGGCACTGCAAGTGAGTGGTATACCTATCTGCTCCCGAGAGAAGTTAGGTGCCACACTGCTACTTTTGAACTAAAATAAAAAATAAGAGATGTCAGACTCAAGAAATCACTTAAGGAGAATAATGGTAAAATAAATAATTTTATTAAAACAATGATCAGCAGGCCCGATTTAGGATAATATTAAAGTCATATAAGTAGTATGAATGTAATGTTATTTATGGTATTAACATTCTTTACAAATTCTGTACATTATTACCGATTTACATAGAAAAAGAAGACATAGTATGATACCTGTATGAGAACATATTATATAATATACATGTATATGAGAAATGGAGTCACATGTCGCAATTCCATGAAACATGAGATGACCGATAACTGTCACATGCATCATACTTGTGTACAAACGCGGACTGCATATATTGCTATTTGATCTACTCATGTTGCTTAAAGATTCCTGTAAATAGCATAATATAAGAAATGTATATGTTAATGTTAATACACATCGTTATTGTTCAAATTGTGCAATTTTGTGTTCCTTATTATCTTAAAACTATTTTTCATACCGTATTGATCGATAGAGCCCTGACACTTATTTTTGTTCCCAATACCAAGATTGATGTAATATGTACCTGGCGTTAGGCATACATTTATTTTAAGCAAACTTTTGCCCGCCTTCACTTTGTTTGCGCCGCAAGATTAATGAGTATTTTTAAAGGCTGTAAGTTTGCAATCCGAAGCATAGGTACCTATTTAAGTTAACCCATATTTTTTTCCGGGTATAATTAAACAAAATGTTCTTTTTCATAAAGTACAGTAGAACGCAACCCATTAGTGTGGCGCGGCGGGGGCCCATGATCACTTGGCTCTTGTCAATTTATGTGCTTTGTCGCATTGTCCACCGCACAATGGGTGCATTTTATAGCATTCGGCTGCTGGACACCCAGATTAACATCTATGCATGGTTTTAGCTTTCTCTCGTTTTGTGCAAAAGGACAATGGGCCTAACCGGACGAGCACCTGGCTTTAATAGCCTCACTGTAAAATATGTTATATTAAAAAATATACTTTTATGCAATAGTTTTTATTGATATCAAAAAATCAATTAAACTTTAAACAATTTCACCGATGCAAGTAAAAAAAAAAACTTGGACGTTGGTATACAATATTTGTACGTGGGGATATTATGGCTAAATACATATCTGAAAAACCTATAACTTATCAAATTATAATCAATTAATTAAATACGACTAGTACAACTCTTAATAGTAAGAAAGTATCATTAAACATGTTATTCTATTATTCATTTTCAATAAATAAATCTTCATCTTTAACCGGATTATGGGGAACTTGTCCAGGAACTAGATCTCCGTGGACTCTCAATCTGTAGAGACATGTGTAGACCGAATGACCCCAGTTAGAAAGCACCTTCACTCGTATCAGATTATATCCCTTGGTGGAAGGATGCAATACATCAAAATATTGAATGGGTTTACCCTCTTTGTCATATTCGAAGGTACCAAAATCGTGTGGATACGGGTCTGTTCGATACTCCAAACCTTCGATTTGAAAAATTCTAGGCGCTGATGATATTTCCCTGCAAAATTTGTTTCATTTAATAACATCGCCGTTTAATATTTACCTATATTCGGTAGCTTATTGTGTGAAGTTTGAGCCGCAGTTCATCATACCTTGCCGGAACAATACGGATGCCGGCTACATATCATATCAAAATGTTTATGAGCCTAAAATTAAAGGTTGTCATAAAGGTTAAAAATTAATAAGGATATCTTAAATAGATAATTATATCACATAATAAAATGAACCACTTGAAGTATGGGCTATTACCTACCAAAAACTGCTAATTAAATCTCAGCTGTTACATAATTATATCGAATTCCGAAACCAAAATAATACAGAGTAATAAAACCACTACTTAATAACTATTGCATAACAATATGAATAATTGGTCTAAAGTATTGAAACATTCAGAAATACGAACCTAGTTGGAGATATATGTGGAGGAATGTGTTCCAGACTAATACCGGTCACCCGGACAGTTCCTAGCAGCCGAATAGTGGCCTCTCCCTTGGATCCTCTGAAGGCCCAGCACTCCCCGGGCAAAGTCCCTGGGTTGATTATCAGTCTGGCGCCCATGCACTCACGGCATGCCCACGAGGCCAGCACATGGAGAGCCCAGCCCACCGGCGACTCATGTATAACATGCTCTACGGTGTCACCCGTATCTATGATTTTACCGCCAGCTGATTCCAACGCGTAGTCTGCAATCTTAAAGATACGCGAAATTACTATAATTTACTTGGATTCATAAAAAAATATAATAATAATAAAAACTCCTTAGTATAACACCATGTAAACAAAAAACAATTAAAAAATTACAGTACTCTAACGGCCGATGCCAATAATCAATCGAAAAAATTAGATTGAAGTCAATCTGTTTTGTTGTCAATTGTTTTCTACTTTTCGATTGGTCTCCTGTCATGTTGCCATAGTTTATTCACTACTGAGGTTGATTATTGGCAATATAGTATCAGAAAAACGATTGAGCTGTCAATCTAAAACGGCAAATTTTGGATTGGGTTTGTTTATTGGCAACGGCTGTAAAAGAAACACTTAAAAATGGTGCTATAACTGGCCGTCTTAAATCGCTTTAAGCGATCTCTTCCGAATAACTCTCTCTCTCTTCCAAATAACCGGTTGGTACTTGGTAGAAGGATGATCGAATAGTAATGAACGGTCCTTATTATTATTCACAATACACAAACATGCAATGACTAGTAAATACAGTGTATGATAAACTAATAAATAATGCATACTATCGTAATGCAGGACGAATATGTATACAAAAAAAAAATTTGGTCAGCAGTGGACTTACTCTAGCTGCAAATGATGATAAAACATTAATAAGTAACAAAAAAACGGGAAGTTGGGTATTGACTATTGTAAGTCATTACCTAAAATATTATACTTGTATGTCACCATTAATTTTATCTTAATAACTTCAAAGTTTGACTAAATATTAAGGTCTTCAATGAAAGAAAAGACACTCTTTGCTCTAATTCAAAAATCTATGTTATTAATTTACTAGATAAAATATACTGAAATATAGTCGCCTCCCATCACATTGTGGGACAGAACAAACACGGCGGAATGTGGGTATTCCTGGCATCTCTACCTACCTCTGGGATAAAAAGGCGTAATTTTATGTATGTATTTAATAAAATATACTACCATTATATGTTTTTCGGGCGGCATTTAAGAGTTTTTTTATCGATTACCTGACGATCGTAATCATGCAGATCGAGTGCGTGGTGGTTGTTGCGGCGCACGGGATGCTGCAACGCATCTTTGGCTCGTCCGGCGGCGGCGGCGGCGGCCGGTATAACCGCCGACATGCGTTCCAACTCGCTTTGTAACTGGTCGTGTTTACGATTCACCTAAAATGAAACAGTACGGGATATTCTTGACCCAGTACTACATTAAAGATCTAGTATAATTAGATATTGCAACTAAATACATTAAAAAATACTAACCGCATTTATTTTTGTCTACGTATTTATTCACTTAAAGTGAATATACCAAAGGTATAAATATCTTATTGGTGGTAGATCTCTCAAATGTAAGAGGTCGCCTGGGTAAGTACCACTTTAATGTCTATTTCTCCTGCCAAAGAGCAGTGTAAATGTACAGCTGTTTTCTGGTTTAAAGGCCATTGTAGCTGGAAAAAATACTAGACATAATGAGACATAACATCTTATGTCTCAAGATGGCGAGCGCAGTGGAAAGCCAGGCATTGCTTTGAAATACATAATGTTATTTGATTTTGGTACTCTATATAGAGCCTTTGGCATACGTGACCTTACCATCAGGTAAACGGCCTGCTCGTCTCGCCATTTATTGCAGTACCTACTTATGGACGTCATCAAAGCACTGCTTAGTTTTATCAAACCATCCGCTGGACAAAGTAGTGACCGTCTTTCCCAACCGAAAAACTCCTTTATAAATTACCCTTCTCAGAAATCAGAAAACACCCCTGTTTGATGCGTAAGCATTCATCGCTTTAATATGAATAACTGGCATTAAGTTTGTAAAACAAGCTGTTGCATCAACGGCACGCAAGAGGCTCAAAGGCGTATTACGTCGTGGGAGTACTCAAAAACAATGAAAGCATTAGGCAACAAATAGCCACTAGTCAGCTGATGACGAATAAAATATTTTAAAAAAAATTTAATTTGGTAGCACGATAGAAATAAGACACGCTAAAACCAATTGGTGTTGTTTCTCTTTCAAACATCATAATTGTTAGATATATGCATAAATTCTTATCCTGAATCAAAACACTGAGTATCATTTCATGCTTGTTTGTCACTAAACCAACGACTCTACTAGATTAATGGATATCACAACATATACAGGCAGCGCCATCTATGAGCTCCTTTGTAAATCAAACCTTATATTCCGCAGTAATCTTCGTGAAAGTGATGCATCCAGTTTAAAGTTGGCTAAGTTACAAATAACTTCTCATTTGAAATCAAATAAATAATCGAATCCCGGCAGTCTATTATTGATTTAGAAATTAGACGTATCCATTTTATGTGTAAGTGTATGAGATGATTTCTGCAAATTCACGATCGTTGACATCACACTAAATCAATGTTTTATCGCGATATATCATCATCATCATCATCATCTCAGCCACAGGAAGTCCACTGCTGAACATAGGCCTCCCCCAAGGATCTGATGAAGAGTGATTTGGTAATACCAATTTGGTAATACCAGCACACTGCCCTGTTGGAAGCGGCCTGCATCCAGCGACTTCCTGCAACTTTAGCTTTAGTCCACCTTGTTGGCGGGCGTCTGACATTTCGCTTGCCTATACGAAGCCTCCATTCTAGAACCTACATCTTATATGTGACAATACAACATAATAGAAAAATATTAATATTATACGTATCGCCAAGCAACTCAGTCACTAGCACGGAAGAGTGATTTGGTAATACCAAACTATCCGTCTCAAGTCTCAATGGAATGAGTAAATCTTTTTATAAAACAATGTAAACGCTTTTTCTTTATTTTTACACTAACTCGAGTGGTAATTACGGTAACATCAGTATGAGAATCATAAATCTTTATTGAAATCCTCATTCATTATTTTATACTTTTAATGATAAAACGTGTTAAGGCACTAAGATTGCTATACAGTATACTTAATAAAGTATAAAATTTCCTAATCACGTTTATCCGTACTAATATTGTAAACAATTGTCTGAACTCTGATGCAATTATATGTATATGCTGCTTACACTGCATAACGCAACTCAACTGACACAACTGCCGATGCACAAAACCTATATTGTGCGAAACTACTTAAGGTACCTAAATCCTAATGTATCATGTACGCTCGGAATTCGATTTTAAAGACTTACGGCTTTATTCATGGATAATATTAAAATCTATTTTAGTTAGCAAGTGTTTTTGTTCCCTTTCGAACGACTTTAAATTCAGTTTGAGCAAAGACAAATGGATTATATGGCCTAACCACTCCCAATCGTACTCTCTATTGTAGAGGAGGCCCGAGCCCTGCAGTAGGACGTATATGGGCTGATAAAGAAGACGAAGAAGAACAAATGGTGATAGGACTTTACCTCAGTTAACCCTCGTGTTAATTGCATAACGACGTACTTAATATCAGACATATCTCCATTTGAATCTGATGGAGCCCACACATAAGCGTAAAAATGAAAAAACAGTAACAATGTTAACGTCCCACATACAAACGAACGAAACAAACTCCGAAAATATCCGGGATTATCGTAATTGTAATCCATGAATATTTGTGTACTTGTGTGACACTTTCACAATGTTTAATCATCAGTGCTAATGTCATATTCGATTAAGTTCTGCATCTCATTGAAACCTCATCTGAGAAAGTTATTATAAATGTGTTTTCGTCAATTTCTATTATTGTTTATTTGTTTCGGGTCTCAGTGTTTATGAGACCTTCCGGTCTCTGGTAGTTTCCGATGCCCACTACAGAAGACTCGATGCTATATAACGAAGTACTCTATAGACTCGATCTTAGTGTGGGCTTAGAACTATGTACTCATATGTGACTGTTGGGTGTTTTTTTTTTGTATTATACTTTTGTTTTCTTTTATTATCGCTCTTTTGTTGGGTAATAACAATGAAATCTTCGACTACCCCTGGAAAATCGAGCGTTTTATACTATAGGCGTGAGCATATACAATGCTTGAAATAGTGATTACTTGATGTACAATTATTACTCTCATAACTCATTTAATTTATTATAATAATTTAAATTAAAACTCATAATAACTTCTGTATCATTTATTCATACAAAAATGTGAAACTGTAGCAATCCATCATTACATACCTGGCGACTAAATCCTCTCTGTCCAGGTTCATTAAAATTGAAAGTGTGACTCTATATATTTCGTAAAAATATTTATATTCAATACAAATCATTAATAATTCCAGTCCACAGGGTGGTTTCGATTTACTTTTTGTACAAGAATAACTACACAACCAATTCTATTAAAGATGTAAATAAATAATTTTAAGGAGTAAGGAGGTGAGGTTTTGGTCTTCTCATCAAAATGCACAACGCAGCGTGCAATATAAATTTCACGGGCGACACTAACCGCGATGAAACAAAACACGACTATTATCGTTTTTATCATCAAAAAAGCGCCGCGAAACGCACACCGCAGCGTTGTGCGTTGTATAAAAAGGCCACAGATCAGAGCGCAGAGGACAGTCGAGGTGCAGTAATGTATGGATGTGCACACACACACACACACAGTTCACGTCTTCTGCTGCTGTTGCTGCGCGGAGTACTCGAGCTGCGCGGCGGCGACGGACTTCATGGCGTCGTGCGCCTGGTGCACGTTGGCGCGCCACGCCAGCAGCACGTCGCGCAGCTGCTGCCACTGCGCGCGCCCGAACGTGCGGTGCATGGTGCTCGACACGCGCACCGTGCGCTGCGCCTGGTCCATGCGCGCGCGCACCAGGCGCGTCTTCAGCACTGCACACACATAATATACACATATATCAAAATCACACATTGTTATACCTGACTGTGATACAACTCTTGTATAATGTATATTAGAAACTTTGAGAGCCATTTGGATCTCTCACACCGACATGCAATATATTTATGACCTACAAACATTTTTTTTTCTGTACAAAGGTCGAACCTGTGGCCGCTTGTTTTTCAGTCGGCTCTCGGACACGGGGGAGGGCGTCATAGATACTCATTGAAGTTGGAATACAGCATAACTTGAGAAAAGCAGTCCAAATAGTAGTACTACATAATATATAGCTTATATTCATATAAGCAAACAACTTTGCTTGGATGATTAAGCTGATCTCACGTTAGGCATGCGCGATCCCCGAGCATTTGAGTGACGCCTAATGCAAAGCTAACAAGCCTTAGCTCAGTAAATGATATTGATAAACCAATCCCATAAAATAATACCATAACATAACACCAATCCATACCATTGGTGGTAATATGGCAATTTAATTTACTATTTTTTATACATTATATGTATTTCATTCCACATGAAAACCTTTTTAAGAAAAACTATCAAAAAATCACCTATAAAAAATATTTTTGATACTTCCTACAATATTGCTACTAATTAAATATGATGTTGATTTTTTGAATGACATTTACCTTCAATAATGAATGCTTCCACATCTTTCTCCTCAATCTGCAGTTCTGATATCATTTCATCAAAAGTAATTTCTGCATTTGACTCAGCCATTTGCATAAATGATAATATTCTCATTTTCTTAATGTTTTGTTCATGGTTTAAACCTGTAAAAAAATTACATCATATGATAAAAAGAATCTAATAAGCTATAATACATTATGAAATATTTGTGTAATAAATAGATTTACTGGCAGTAAGTCTCCCATATGCGAGTGGCTGCCTGGGTAGGTACCACCGCAATAGCTATTTCTCCCGCCAATCAGTAGTGTAAATACACTGTCGTGTTCCAGTTGAAAGGACATTGCAGCCAGATATAACTACTGTACATACTAAGACTTAGCATGTACCAGGATAGCAAATGTTCATGTTGCTGTTGGTTTTGCTACTGTCTATGAGTGATCATATTGCTTGTCATCAGGCGAAAGACATGCTTGTCTCGCCATTCATTACAAAAACATAAAGACGACAGTACCTTGTGAATGTACGAATTCCTTGTGATTATTATAGAAAGTCTGATAGCTCGATAGTTTTTCAGACACAAAGATGGTGAGCAGGTCGTGTATGAGCTCTCCCTCCAGGAATCGGACAGGTTTCAGTGCTAATAGTGGATCCAGTAGGAATGTGTTAGGATCTGCCAGTGCAGTCGCAATACATTTGATGGCGTCTTCTCTGGCGTATGAGGCATTCTCATCGGTGTATGTGCCCAGCAATTCAATCATCACTTTAGATGCCAATTCACTGTAACATAATATTGATTAACATTTTTTTTAATAATGCTGTAACTAGCAGAGAATGAGGAGAGAACGAAGAAGCCCTGGCAAGATGTCATCAAGGAAGATATGAGGATCAAAGCCCTAAGCAGGCCCTACCTCCAGCCGCATAAAGCCTGGTACAAGAAGAATACTGGTTTAACTACTGTAATTTACTTTAGAAATCAGTATCCCAATATTATGTATATCATGTATGTTTAATTAGATTATTGACACAAATAAATTGTTTAAAAACCAAATTATTACTACATTGATAATTAGAACATTCACAAAAGCCTTAATTAAAATATGTTGATGTTAGCATATTTAAAATGAATCCCAAATTTAATGATTTATTAAATAATTCAAAGGAAACTACTTATGACATTCTTTGAGCTATTTACAAAGTTAAGTTTGTAAAATAACGGACAAATATGTGGCAATAATGGCACATAGGTTATTTTAGTCACAATACAACAACAAAAAATAAAAACAATACAACACATAATATCCTATACCACAAACCATCAAAATCAAAATGAACATATACTTAACTAAAAATAATATTCAGATAACACTTGTATGGATAGTATTAGAAATAAAAACAAGTCACAAACCTGTTCTGGTCCTTCAAAACCTGATGCAAAAGTCTGTATAGTTTTTGCATCTGTTCATTGGAGGGTGGGCAACTGGCAAATTCTTTCCTCAGCTGTTCAACTCCAGTGAACACTTCTCGCACATAACCCACACGGGCTGCCAACTCTATTACATGATAGTACACATGATAACGCAGAGACGAGTTTGCCTCTAAGTTATTGTACAAGCGCCATAAACTGGAAAAAAATGTTATACATGTATTACATGTTACAGTATACACAAATTTAATATTGAATTTTGTAGTTATAAGTTAATAATTTTACAATCGAGAGTGTATGTGAAGTGTGACATGTCAGTGAAGAAGATTATTTTTAGTACATAATATTAAGTAAATTATAATGCAAGATTTATGTTGTAGGCTATTAAAAAATTCCTAGAGAATGTTAAACCAAATGAATGTAGTGCCTATGTCAAAAAATCATTTTACTTACGACTGCAGGGCCACCATACCAAGTTTTGGTCCTGGTGCTTTTGTCAGCCTTTGACTAAAGGCTAATATAAGGTTTTCACCTCTTTCCAAAGGAATCTGTAATTTTTTAGCAACAAGATTAAAAAAGACATTCTAATTAATAAAATAAAACCTACCATTTATTCGCTAAATACCAAGTGTTGAGACAATAAAGTTTACATCAGAATATTTGAAAACATTACACTATTAATATTCTCTAATAGTTTTGATGTTAGCAATTTATGAAAGACCATAACAAACACTTACTGAAACCATGATGGAAACAATACTATTGAGAATAGCTTCAATGTCGGATTCATTTGGCTCTTTGAAGCAGACATCACAAACTCCGACAATTTTGTGTAAATCATCCTCGATACCTTTGGGAGAAGCCTCTTCTGCTATCTCCGCTCCGAGACTCTTAAAGTATTTCCTTAGTTCTTGTACCTGTAAAAAAGATAGTATATTATTTAGAACTTTAATAAATACATCGTAAACTTCTTTTAAAATTGGAAACTTAAGGTTTAAGGTTATGTTGACGTAAACTTACTTGGTCCTCAAGCCATATATCCATAAAAACTGCGGGACCCGGCATTTTGATTAATTTCTGTTACGAACGATTTTACTGTAATAACTTAGCGAAATAAATGTTTTTAATTATGTATTTGCGACTGTACATGTGTCTAACAACAAATTCCACTGACGTGCACATAGAGAAAAGAATTTTTGGATGTCAACTCCAATCGAACAGACTATAAAATTCATAGCCAAGAAACATGTTTTTTTTAATAGAGTTCAAACGTACTGCATCGAAAATCGACTATTTAGAACATCTTAGTTGTGTATATCCTCATATTTAACATAAACGTGTAACACATATAAAATGTTCAATTTAATAAACGTGGACGCTTCTGTAAAATAATACTTACAACTATAAATAAATGCTGAATAATAAAATAAAAAAAACTTAATTCGATCTCTAAAATGAACATAAAAATCAAGAAGCTTATACCCAAATGGAGATTGTATTCCGTATATAAAAGTGAAGCACAAAAATTTGACCTTAAATGACGTCGCTGTTATCTTCTATCCTTTTCTATCGAGTGACAATGAATGAACATAATGTCATTTTCATTCATTGTCACTCTAAAGAAAAGGATAGAAGATAACAGCGACGTCATTCAAGGTCAAATTTTTGTGCTTCAGTGTTTTATACGGAATGCAATCTCCATTTGGGTATAAGCTTCTTGATAAAAATCGATACATTATTATTCACATACATCGACTGTTTATATCGATTTACTTTTAATAACATATCGATATTTGATATATTATTTTTTGACGTAGGTACCTGTAGCAATTTTGACAATATTTGACATTTCACAACGAGTATAGAGCCACAAAGTTAACTGGCCCGGTGGCCAAAAGTGGAAACAAATACGTCATTTGGAATGTCAGTCTATCTGCCAGTCGCTGACATCAGCTGACATATCGGCCATTAGTTGTTTACTCAATGTATTTATTTTTCCTGCATTATTTAAAACTAGTGAAAATTGCCGAAAACTTTAAAAAGTGATGCTAGGAATGTTAAACTTCAGGAATTACATTTTACGTAGGAAGAAAAGCGGCTTCAGATACCAATAATACCCTTCGAAAAATTGTATCATCGTGTAGCTGCCGCCACAAGTTTGTGTTGTCAGCTTTTCAAAATAAATTCCGCGAAAACAGAACTTTGTGCGTACTAGTACATTAGATGTAAGTTCATATCATAAACTAAAATTTATCGTTACGTGCGTGGTGGCCTGTTGGTAAATGGATCACCAATGACCACAACCACATTTCACGGTGGCCGCGGGTTCGAATCTCAGGGCACCCCTCTGACTTTTCGGAGTCATGCGTGTATTGATAGTCAATAAAAACACACTAAAACGGTGAAGGAAAACATCGTGAGGAAACCTGCATACCAAAGCCATTTATAAGAATTTCTATGGTACCTGTGTAAGTCCACCAACCCGCATAAGGCCAGCGCGGCGGACTATATGGCCTGTGATATGGTCTAACTACCCTCAATCGTACTCTCGATTGCAGAGGATGCCCGTACCCTCCAGTGGGACGTGTATTGGCTGATAATACAGATAACTTTTTTAAGGGTTTCTCATTTTCCCGACACTATTGATCGGATTGAAAAATCTTACTTTACCCACTTTATTGCTATATCTATTTTTAATGGCAACACCAAATTCGATTACAGCGACTCTCTCACCGGGTCAGTTAACTTTGTGGCTCTATAAAAATGTGTAATGTGCGACATTGTGAAAGAAAATAACTATTTCTCATATTTCCACTATGCCTAGCTTTCATAAGACGAGTGATTCACGTACCACCATCAATGGAACTAAGATAAAAAATAATTTGTCATATGTTTCATCAGGTATTCCATCTTTGGACCATGTGATAGGTAAAACGAGAAGTTAATAAACATTATCAAATTGATTTTTTTGGCTACCACAATTGATTTTCTTATTATCTTCAGGTGGAGGATTGCCAGCAGGCAGTGTATTTGTTGTGGGTACGAAAAAAAACTCCAACTTGTATTTTAATATTAAGTTTATTAGGAAATATTTATTAACCATGGTTTTATTTTATTTCAGAGGAAGATGTGTTAGGAAATTACAGCAGGGTACTAACAAAATATTTTCTTGCTGAAGGAGTTGCTAGTAAACATGCACTGTTAGTAGCATCTGCTGATGAAGATCCTCAGGAAATTGTAAGAATTCACAACAATATTAACATTAACACAATATATTCATACTTTATGTAAAAAGTGTAATGTACCTATACACAAAACGAAATAATTAAATAGCAATGAATTGTAATAAATTATTATACACTTAACATTTATAAAATGCAGCTTTACCTAATCTAGCTTTGTTTAATACCCTAAGGTCAAAGAGCTGCCACAGCCTTGTGCAGTGCCACCTGAAGAGGAGACAATCAATGAACCCATCCAACTTAGCAGTGCCGACAAAATGAAAATAGCCTGGAGATATGAAGGCCTTGGCCAAGTGGATTCCTCATTTGGAAACAACACCAATTTTGGACATAACTTTGATTTGAGCAAACACATTGATGCTGAAACTATTAAAAATAGTGATGTAACATATTGTAAATTGGAATCAAATGAAGAAAATGTTAAAGGTAATATTATCAAATTAATATACACCTAACCTACAGTTGCGTGTATTGTATATGGAAATAAGATCCCATCAAAAACATCCTGTAAAAATCGCATGAAAACATAATGTATCGTACAATTTATACATATGCTGCTGGCCAAGTCGATCTATATATTTAAAACATAAAGAATTTTTAATATTGATATGGTAATAACTAACGTAATAACTTTATATAGAAGGGCCCTTAAGGACTAAATAAATTAATCGACTTGGTATGACATGCATCTCACAACTTTTTGCGGTAGAAAACCTGAGCTGCGAGACTCGGAATTTTTTTACAGGATGTTTTTGATGGGATCTCACGTCTTTTTGTAGAGTACTACTTTTTTCCTTTTCGGTACTTCTTACTTCTAGAAATTCACTAACGATTTTTCTTAAAGCCTCTGTCTTATGGATTTTTCTTATTTTTGTAGGTATCAATTTATCACAAATATAGCGGATTTGATTATTAATGTTCTTTCTTTCATTGTAATTGATATTTTCGAGTTATTTAATCTATTTATTTGCAAGTTTTTCTTCGTCACGTTTTTCTAGAGGAATGTTGTACAGTTTCATGGGCTGAATACACCATTTCCCTCTCTATATCCCCTCCTGTTATGCCTCATGTATATAGATATCTATCTACAACTATTATTCCATTATATATGGGTACAATGATTCATTAACTGCAAATGTAACTTTGTAATCCTATACATTTATATGGGATTACAAAGTTATTCACGCAGTTGGTGTATCAAGAAAACTAGACACAAATTATGAAATGTTTGAATTTTCCCTTACTTTAGACACTAAACACCAATTATTGAAGGTTCTATGTCTGCTAGAAGTGCCTTAGACTTTTGATGATCGGTCAGTCAGTGAGTGACAAAATTAAGATTGACTAGTTACAATTCTTAAACTACTGGTTCAAATTGAATGAAATTTTAAATATACCGTGTTTACACAATGCCTGCTTAGTAACTGAAAATTCAGGCTTCATGCTTTAGCCACAACGAAGTTATAGGGGGTTGAAAATGGTCTGAATTGCTTCGAGAAAAGGATGTTACAGCCTATAGCTCGACTTGGAGGGGGCTCGGCCGCGCCCACAGATGACAAACATATCATGATCCATCATTTTCCTCATTGCTGAGGGTCATGATCCCCTGAATATAGAGCAATGATCACCATAGTGGATGTTTTAAAATGTGTGATTCGATCGCCCGAATACTCAAACACCATTCAAATAATAACTTGCTCTTAACAGCGCATGGCCCACTTAGACAGTACATTTAAGCGGGATTTACATAGTTAAATGCAACATACTATTTAAGTTGCATTCCAATATTTGGACGTAGGACTTTAATGTAAATCAATATATCTCACATATAATGAAAATTAAGGATCCATTTAATTTTAATGTTCTACTGCCAACGTTGCCTGACTGCTTGCCTGATAAAAAATCTAATTAAATTATATCCCTTACAAAATCTTACTTTCAGGTTTCAAAAATAGTTTATACCACAAGCTATTGACCATCATAAAGAAATCAGTGTCTGAGGCGGATTCAAAAAACAAAAATATACTTCGAATAAGTATACATTCCCTAGGATCTCCAATTTGGATGTCTATGGATTGTGAGGAAAATTCTTCAGGTACATATGGAGGTGATATAATAAAATTCATATATTGCTTACGAGTAATTTTGAGGGACACCACAGCTATAGCATTTGTCACTATACCGGCACATCTATTTGATGTAAGTATACATAAAGTATGTGTATAACACCAACATCATTTATAATAACAACTTTAAAAAACCTCATAATAACATATGAACAACAAAATAAACATTGAATAAAAACAAAAAAGTATTTAAAATTGCTTCATGATGACAACTTTGTACTATTGACTTAATTAGTTCCAAACTATGTTGCCAATGGCTTGTGACTTGTGTATCAATTTCATGTAAACAACTGAGGATTCACTAAGTGCATGCCGCCTTATGCAATCATAACATTAGCTGCCACAAGTAGAATCGTTCTGACTACATGCTGTATCAGTATGAGCTGCTACTGCATGTGCTAAATAATATGTCATCACTAATCATAAATATATTGTCATTAAGAGAAAATATTCATATTGATATAGTAAATACAAAGCAAATAGTAATGAAAACTTTCGACAGCCTCTGTGGCGTAGTTGGTTAGACGCCGAGTATAAAACAAGAGACCGCCGCGCGGGTTCGATTCCCGCACCGAGAAAAATATTTATGTGATCTACAGATATTTGTTTCGGGTCTGGGTGTTTATGAGACCGAAAAGTCTCTCGTAGCTTCTGATACCCACGACACAAGACTTGATCTTAGTGTGGCTATGTATGTGACTGTTGGATGCATTTATTTTTTATTTTTAACTTTTTTTTTCAGGATGATCACATAATGAGAAGAATTCTTTATTCAGTTGATAATGCAGTAAAAATTGAGTCATTTGCGGGATCAACTCGTGAAACTAATCCTGTATACAAAGACTATCATGGATTGTTTCATATTACAAAACTTTCTTCACTCTATTCCATTGTGCCTTATGTACCACCCAGTCTTGACTTGGCTTTCAAGTTAAAGAGGAAAAAGTTTCTTATACAAAAACTGCATCTACCTCCAGGTAAAAAATTATTAATATTTAATTTTAAAAATTATGTCAGCACGGTTGCAACTTTTATTTTTGGTCTGTTTCAGAATTGGAAGAATCAAGTGAAAGAGAACAAGATGATATTACGGCTACACCACCTGTAAACTGTGGTGGATTCAAGAAAAGCCAAATTGATTTCTAAATATATATTTCTAAATGTTTTTTTTTTGTCTCCAATTTATATTAATTCCCTTAGCAAGCAACATATCATATCTGCCCAACAACAACGTTGATTTCTAATGCCGATAATCATCTCAAGCACTTATGGAACATCGACCAGTAAACTGATCTAAGGGCATGGACACCAATAGTGATACGAGAAAGTCAATCAATAATGAAGAAGTCAAACTGAATACAAACATTAAATGAGAACAACTTAAAATAACATTTTAAGTTGACATTTTTCAGTTTGCTGACTGCTTCGGTGGCACAGTTGTTGTTGTTGTTGTTGTTGCACAGTGTCTCGGGTTCAAATCCTGGGTCAAGCAAATTCATATTAGACTTTTCTATTCATTTTATATCAGTCCAGAGTCAGATATTTGTGCCCGGTATGACGATATACCGGGACAACGGAAACGGACAAGGCGAAACATGGGTGACTTGGTCGCTACCAGGAGAACCTATTCCTACCCCTTCTGGAAAAAAAGCGTGAGTTTATGTATGAATGTAGTATTTCAGTTGGTGATAAAACTTCAGTTGCTCTAGGACCTCTGTTTTAATCAGATCATTCCATAGATACGTAGATGTGGGAATTAACGCAACGCCGTATTGAATGCTGCGTTGAAATTAAACAACATCTTACGAAACATTTACAAAATAAATTAACGCTAATTTAACGACCACCGCACCTGTCTCTAGACACCTGCTATAACTAGGCTATCATGTATGAAACAATGTGTGAAATAACACTACATTCGAATGTGGACCATACAGCGAAATGTAACACGAACTAGTAACTCATGCATTAATTTTAAACAAAACTACCTTAATTATTAGTCACCCCACCTGTTCAACAGAGCGTATCTCCCTAAAACGGACGAATGTTTTCATCGCATCGTCTATTCAAACATTAATAAAAGAGCTGTGATCGCAACTACTCACAATATTTTATTTAATATTCTGTAACTTCTCTTTATGATTGTAAAAAAAGGATTATTGCAACTAAACATGTGCAGAAATGTTTCCAGTGCTAAAGTGGTGTTTGGTTGTTTTAATACTGTGTTTTTCGTAAGTACCTATAACTATTAAATCTTTGTACAAACTTTGATATAAGTTATGATAATTCATAGTAAATACTACAGTTAAAAATTCCTAGTTTGTTATTAAAATGTATTTTTTCATCAATCTAAATGATTAATGTGCATACAATGATCTTGATAGTTTCTTTAATTATCATTTCAGACATGTGGTTTTCTTGAGGTTGTATGTGGATTCCTACTGCTATGTGACTCAAAGAGGATTTTGCTATCAAGATTACTAGCAACGCCGGAGGGCGGGCTAACTCATCCACCGTTTTATTATTTAGCTCTCGCATTTTTGGCAGCCGGTCTCATCATGTGTGCGACCGGCGCACTAGGCTGCTGGGCTACGTACATACCGGGCTATGTGATACTAACAGTAGTAAGTTTTTTATACCTACCTACCCATAGTTGAATCATTTATTATTATAACAGTTTCGGATGAAATAAGCGCGAGGATCATAACACCTACCACGGAACCCTTTGTTTGCTACTAATAGCCTACATTTTTAAATTTAAAGAGCAATAGTCTGTTACTTAACAGCGCCTGTCGAAGTGTGGCTTCAAAATTACGCTAATTCAGGTGATGGAAAAGTAGGAAGGGTAAATGTCTATTAACAAAGATCGTATAAGCCAAAGGCCACATTACCGTCTCTTACTAAAAAAGTACCTTTGCATAGCATATAACACGTGAAGAGGACAAATAATCCTTAGTACCCAATAAACAATATTTTTTAAGTTGGTACAACAATTTTAATTTCAGTATTTCCTGGTGGTTCTATGCCTGCTATTGTGCGAGTGTGCCGGCGGGATAATCGCAGCGATTTGGCCTCGTTGTCTGGGATTACAAAACGCTCGCGGCGGCGCCGTGGGTGCACTGCAAACCTACTATGCTGTACCCGATTATGAACAGTTCACGGCGTCCGTGGATCTCGCACAAACTGAGGTCGGTAAACCTAAATAATTATTTATGAGGCTAGCTATTTGCTTAAACTTTTTTGTTCTTGGGTTTGATTCCTAAATCCTCAATATTATGTCCGTTTTCTCATTAGAAAATAATTTAAACGTATCTGTGTGGTATAGTATATCAAATACCCTGGGTACAACGGAATGTAACTTATATTCAAAATAATGAAACATTCTATCTACCTTAATTATACAGTTTTTAAACCGATTTTAGTCAAATAATGTTATGGGCCTTCGGACGGCGTTTGAGGGAATCGAACCCACTGTCTCTCGTTTCACAGGCGGCGTCTAACCGCCTGTTCCACGGAGGCTAACAATAATATGGCAGTTGCTTCTTATTTTAATATGGCAGTTGCTCTCAATTGTGTTTTAGTTAAAATGCTGCGGTATAACGGACGCCAGAAACTACGACATGTCTATCTGGCAACTCAGAAGACTGGGCCCGCGCGGTATGTCAGTGCCGCTTAGTTGCTGCGTACAAGATGAACTCAACATATCCTACCTCAATCCGATGCCTCTTAATGCATCCCGCTGTCAGGACATACAGCCTAATCCTACGTATAGGCATGCACCTGTAAGTGAAATATAGAATTGCAAAAATAAAGATTAATAAACTTTTTAGATATAAAATATTTTGACTCAAACGCATATAGATAAATACTAAATCTTAATTTTTTGTGTTATTTTCTAGGGCTGCCTGGGAAGATTAGAAGATTGGTACCAGCAGCAATATTTAGCTTTAATGCTAAGTACTTTTGTCTTTGCATTGACCAAAATTGGAATTTTGTTGAGCACCGTATTTTCCTGCATACGCCTTAGAAAAACTAAACAAGTTGTCCATTCCATAACATTCAAGCGTACAGATAACAAAAACGGAAACATCTATGATAATGGAGCGCATGATGAACCCATTACGGCGAAATATATTCAACCCAATAATTTTTATAGCCCGCGAGTACGCAACCCGTGGATTTTTTCGAACAGACCCAACGAGATGGTATGAGAATTAGCCACGGAGATAAACGCTTTAGAGAGGAAACTAGAGAAGTTTTCAGACTGTTTGTATAAGCACCAGGCAGACTCCATTATGTGGTGATATTATAATTTTTGTTATGCCTGTAATATTTTGTAAAGCAATGTACATAGACTGCACATGTGCCATACTTTAAGCTGTTACGATAAAGTATGTTGCAGAAATCTCGTATACTTAATGATGGGAATACGATATCTCACTTACAGGTTATAAACAAATCAGGCTGCTATACAAGGTATATCAAGACTGCTACGGAAAACGAAGCTGGGTGGTAGTTTTAGTGACTTCGGACACAATGCAACTATAGAAAAAATAGGTAGAAATTGCCTTAGAGCGATAAGACCGCCATTTGTACTTTGTTGTTTTGTATTATCTCTGAACTGTTATTCCTTACTATTGTGTACAATAAAGAATTAAATAAATAAAAAAATAATAAATAAATAATGCAACAAAATTTTGTGCGAAAAATTGTGGCATTATTTCTGTTATTTTTTTTTCTATCGTCGTATTAGGGTGGTAAATACATAGTTTTTTTTCTTAAATAATAGCGTACACCCTTTATTTTAAAAAAAGGCTATGGTACACGAGACTTTTATTTATTATTTTAGCAAAAACTATTGCTTTACCACCCAAACTCGACGATATTTAAAACAATTGTTGCGTTTCTTTGCAAAACTTTTAGATACATTGTGTTTGAAGTCAATAAAACTACCACCCGGCTTCGTTTTCGGTAGCACTCTTGATATAGCCGGTACATATATTTTACACTGAAAGTATCAAAATTAGTTCTGAAGAATAATCTAAGGCGCTGGATGCCGACCGCTGGTTTTTGAGTCTTGATGAGTGAATGTTTGTACTTCCTCAGTAATAAAAAAATGTTGCATCCGTTTCCGACCTTTCGATATATTGAATAACAAGAGGTCGTTCTAATGCTGATTGGCTAAGCTGATTGGTTTTGATTATGCAGTTCAAAGCGTAATCACATAGAAAGTATGTGATTTGGTTCTATTCTCCTGGTAAGGCTGACTCTCGTTTTCCCCTATACGTATACTGCAACAATCTATATAGTCGTTAGATGTATCTTCTGTTTTTTCTCTGAAGTTTTTTCTCCGTCGGGTGATTTCGTAGATTTAAGCTGTACATGACTGATATTGTTACTTTTATAAATAAAAGGATCCAATAAATTAAACTCCATGTTTAATATGCAATATTATTTTCAAAAGAACATTCAAAAATTGGTCCTAAAGTTAAAACATTGTTAACAATGGTTCTGGAATGTTCCTATCATTTACAATAATTGTTTTAAAGGTGTCATACAAGAGAGCAGAAATGTTACGTAAAGTACAAACATATACGTCCACGTCGGGTTAACTACACATTGGTACAATAAAATTATCCAGAACACCTTAAAGTTGTTTAACAACTATTCTGTAAATTATTTACAAATTTAAGAACTATTTACGAATTGTATATGGAAATATATAGGTCAGTACCTAAAATACGAAAGTCAAAACGTGTTCCTCAAATGAAATTAACATCACATATCCGTAAAAAAAAACTAAAATGAAACCAACAGCCTATTTTCTCCAGAATCCCTCAAACTAAAATGATACAATGAGATCCTTAACAATAACGACAATCTATTTATAATAATAATAATATAATTGATGCTATATTACCTATTGACCATTGAGACCGACATCACAGTATAATCTACTATTTATCTTAGGTACAGGAATGATTTCATAATATCCCTACTTAATAAAACACAGTTTGCACTACAATAAAATAAAAAGATCGGATTATTTCCAGGCGGATACCGGCGTCACTCGCTCTCCACACTGCACACGCGACGAACACCTAACCTAACTCACATTCTCTTTTACACAAAACAATCTTTCATATCGGGAAACCTATTGGACCGACTATTTTAATCTTCAACATGTTACCAGCAACACTATTTGGTTCAGTTAATAACATAAGCAACGGATGACACACTAGACACTTGTCCATGCCTCACCAATTGCCATCCACCATTCATCATTCCCTGTGTATGTGATGCAGTGACCCGCTTGAACTGGCGGAATATTTTATAAATAAACAATAATCGTGTGAAATACATGCGACGATGGAACTATGTATAGATAATAAATAAGTTACTACATCGAAAATCAATAATGTACAAATGCGTAAATGTATTGCCCCAATTTGATTCAGCGTTTGCATAAATAAATTTATTAAAAAGTAAATAAAAATATGAAATGTCTTTTGTGCTTCTCTTCAATTACATCATAGCTACAATATAATCTGCAATAAATATACTTTAGCCTACATTTCAGCTAAATTAAAAATTACATTATAGAAGAAAATAGAATGTCAGCTTTATGGATATCCCCGAGACTCACTGATCCTACCGTATTAAAAAATACTAAAATATTTACAAAGAATAATTAACAGTAGTAAAAACTATAAACACTACTAAATGGATATTTTCATAATAAACAGTCTAGAAACAATGTGGTCCAAAATATTAAGAGACATCAAAAGGATTCCGTAACTAACGCATATAATTATTATGCCGCTAGCCAAAAACTGGCCCTGTTAAATTCTGTTTGAAAACTTTGGTCATCGTTTATTTTACATTGGTCATAAGTTTGTTTCTGTTGAGAATTTTCATTCCAACACTCTCCACGTCAGAGCAGCTTAATTGACTACAGGATAAGTCAATTAACAAGCATGAATAGGTGTTACAAATTCTCACATGATGCGTTCACATTAGGATAAGTTTAAAGAATGTCGTTCAAAAAGGAATTATCTAAAGAGTTGAGTAGCTCTTGTGCGGTGAGGTTGCTGGCGTCCGTGGAAGGCATGTTGTCGAGGAAGTCCAGGTTAAAGTCTGCAGTTTGTCCCGCGAAGGAAGACGTGTTGTGGAGCGACGGGAAGGAATGTTGGGACCCATTGTTTTGACTCTGCATGGGTCCATTTTGGGACATCATAGAGTTTTGCATGGGGCTATTTTGCGCATGCATAGGTCCAGTTTGGCCTTGCATGGTGTTGTTCTGCATGGGGCTGCCTTGGTGCGGGGCCATGCCGCCCATGCCGCCGCCCTGCATCGACATGCTCTGCGATTGACTCATGTGTATATTGGGTATCTGAAAGTACGGAATCTTATTAATATTTGTTTAAACAATATTACAATATAATTACACAGGCAGACTTAATGCCATAAGCATTTTCAATTAGTTTAGAAATTCAATAGAAAAGGATGATAATGAGTCATGAAACAAAGAGTGAGTGAGTGGTGTATTATAGCGTTAATGAACATGCAGAATTAAAAATAATGGGAATACACTTACTTGTCCTTGTACACTCATCATTTGATTTTGCTGCATAATGAGATGTGACATAGGCGTCTGCTGATTCGATGACCTTCGAATAAAAACAGCCATTATTATATAACATGTAATTTTACGTGACATAATAACGTGTACAATTGAGTATGATTTAGTTACCTCTGTTGTTGGTGTTGCATGAGGTGTTGTTGTTGGAGCCGCACTTGCTGCAGCTGCAGTTGTTGCTGCTGCTGCTGGCTCATACCGCCGCCCATCGTGCCCATGCCGAAACCTGGACCAACAAACATTATCAATTTATTCAAATACATTTGAGAATTTCAACACAATAGTATACAGAATAATACCGGGTATATCAAGACTGCTACCGAAAACGAAGCCGGGTGGTAGTTTTAGTGACTACAAACACAATGTAACTAAAACTTTCGCTAAGAAACGCGACAATTTTTTAATTTTTTTTTAAATATCGTTCCAAGAACTCCGGGCTTGGATCTAAATAATGTTTATATTTATTGAAAATATATATTTTTCCCTACAAAACAAGTAGATTTCATCGAGGGACAACAATCTTCACACCGATACTAAGTTTCATAGTAAAATGGGCATTCTCTTTTGTAATAAAGTGTAGTAATGACTGCTGTATATAAATATTATGCGCCACCATCGCAAGCTATCGAATTCTATAAACAATGACGTAATCGACACAATGCAACATGGCATGTGCAGCAAATAATTTTGTATTTGATCATCAGTCTTTCTATATAATGAATACAACGGATTAATTGTAATACTCAATGAATAAATCAAACCTTGGTGGTGATGTGGGAATTGTTGTCTAGATGCGGCT
The DNA here is from genome assembly GCA_023078785.2 of Hyles euphorbiae. Lineage (NCBI taxonomy): Eukaryota > Metazoa > Arthropoda > Insecta > Lepidoptera > Sphingidae > Hyles > Hyles euphorbiae. The sequence goes on along the minus strand of CM041041.1, from coordinate 7,392,951 downwards.
TGTTGTTGCATAAGCACATGACGCCACTCCGGCGAGTACTGGCGCGGATGCTGCGGGAAGGGTCGCGGCGCGGTGGCGGGGGGCCTGCGCGCCGCCACGCCGGGGCCCATGCCCCCCACGCCGCCCACGGGCGCGCTGCCCACGAACCGCGCCTTGTACTCGGGCGGCGGCGGCCGCAGGTGCTGCTGCTGCGCGCGCAACATCTGCTGCTGTTGCTGCTGCAGCATCTTCGCTTGCTGCTCACGCGATATGCCTGCTGCCGCTACCCCTGCAATTGAAGGTCGTTTCTCAAAATTTGTATTCACTTCATATACCTCACAATCGTCAACGATCACAGTAAATAATAATAATAATAGGAGAGGCTGGTGCCCCGTAGTGTTCTTGTGTGTAAGTATACCGGAACTGGAATTTATGTATGGCTGGACGATAAATTTGATCCGCATCACATGTGACTCGCCAAACAGTGGATGGCCACTAAGGCCAATTAAGAGCTACTAAAGCCCTTCTACAAGCTTCCTTCGAGCAAACAGGCAGCAACCATTATTATAATAAGTAAAGAGCATCAGCCTAGCAATGTGTAGTAGTATAGTGCACGTACCGAGCGGCGTCTGTCCGGGCGCGGCGGCGGGCGGCTGCTGCGCGGCGCCGCCGGGGCGCGCCCGCATGGCCTGCGAGAAGTTGATGCTCTGCGACTGAGACACTGAGTACGTGTCGCATCCCGACCCTGCAACACAACACAGCCTTTACTACAACACAACAATCACGACACCATCCAGTGCGACCACCCAAACTTAACATACGCAACTTAACTCTTGAAACATACAATTCACTCGGAATAGAGTAAAAAGTTCTAAAAACTACAAGTGCAGTGGCGGCGTAAGGTAGGTTGGCACCCGGGCGGTTTTGTATTGAGCACCCCTACATAAACATAACACCCAATATTAAACAAGCCTACACTTGACATATCGTGCACTTATCAAATCCGACTTTTATCGGAGGAAAGCTATTGTGCTCTTCTTTCGGTGGCCCGGAGGCGGCTGGAACTGTATGTTAGTGTCACTGGCTTTCCAGCCTGGCACGTTAGGGATGTTTTGGCCGAACCGGGTTCCTCATACCAAAACCTCCGCTAGCATATTGACTAAATTCCCTGGATGACCATCACACGTATTATGGGCGGCCTCAGACATCACAAAGCGAGAAGCGCATGATCGATGCCTAGGCGGGCTTCGATCATGTCATGGCCTCAGCGTCCTATAGAAAATCATTGCTGCTTGTTCTTTTGAAGGGTGCAACTAGATCGTCTACGTCAGAGATAAGGCCATGCGCCCTGTCGCTCATGTCCAAGTTGCTTTAGGTAAGGTCGCACCGCCCCCTACACAGTATGCCCAGCCCAGCGTAATGTCGCCTCTTATAACGGTTAGGATATACCGTGGCGAAATTCTCATACCCTACGATAGGGTAGAGGCGTTGCAGCGGCTCAGCCATTTATTGCCCGGCAACCCTTTTGTGCAGGGGGCGGTGAGCGGGATCGTTCACCTCGAGATCCCGTCTCGTACTCTTCTTCTGCGAGATCACGATCTCACAGAACGAGAGTTTAGATTGCCAAGCCTTCCCAATCTCGAACATGTAGGGCATCACGGCCGAGAGCGAGAGGTCTACTCTGGCGGCTGTATGGCGTATTCTGCGCTCGTCACCCCAGAGTGGGCACTCCGAAAGAGTGTGTTTTTTCACAATGATGGCACACAGCGGTTTCATTCATTCTCGCCACCCGCCACATATATCTAACGAAGCAACCGTGCCCCGATAGAACCAGTGTCAGATGAGCCGCAACATGCCGTGGTGCCTGTTCGGCCACTGGTAAAAAAAGGATGCGTTGCCAGATTGGTCCACTCACCAGCACTGGGATGATTGTCCATCGTAGGGTACCACGCCTCCAAGACGGCCAATGTATTTTTCTCTAAGGCAGGGTTTCTTAAACTTTTTGCAGTCACGTACCCCTAACAAAATTTAAAATAGTTCACAGACCCCGCACATCAAGAAATATTTCAGTAAGAAAAACAAACTATGTATTGAATACTCATTTTTATTGAACACGGACTTTTATTGGTAGTTTACAATAGAGCAGGGTCTATGTCTTTCATTGATAATTATTTCTACATGCTTTTCAGTCGGATTTTATAATTATTATAATTCTTTATAGTGTTTTTTTAATTTTGAAGTTTTTACTTTTTATATCGAATTTTAGTTATATTCTTTTAAATAATGATAGGGATTTAAATGATAATTTTCTGATAAATATATATTAAAACTTTACTGAGCTCCTGCGGACCCCTGGCACACATGTTACGGACCCCTAAGGGGTCCGTGGACCCCACTTTAAGAAACCCTGCTCTAAGGGCTGGTGGCTCCCCTTGACATGACGATTCCAGTCGCTAGTAATAAGCCGTCGACGAAAGGGCTTTGGCGTCTACGTCCCAGGGAAGGAAACCAGCCAGAAAACAGGCGGCCCCTTGGAAGATTGTACGATATCCCTTGAATAATGATCATCCGCTACGCCACCACTCGAGAAAACATGACAGTCTGTTCAGAGATTCTACCGAAACGGTATATGTTCGAATTAGCCTCATAGAAGCTTGATATTCTCAACAGATCAAGGCATTATATCACGTCAGGTCCACAATGTTGTAAGGCGCAGGTTCGGCCCCACGTGGAACATTGCACCCATCTTTGGGTAGGGGCACCCCAGTACCAACTTTTCCCTTTCGACCGATTTCAACGTCGGGCAGGATGTTCGGAATTTTCTCTACTGCTGAGTTCCGCCAACGTTCAACGTGGCAAACCTCCAAATACCACTTTAGTACCTTTCTCTCGACATTTTCTTCTACGTACAACAAATCCCGAGATCCAATTGCCAGCGTATTCTCGCCTTAAAGGTCGCAACGAATCTCTATGCCCCATGGTGTTACAGATGTTCACGGTCAGCGGTGATCACCGTATGATCCGTATGATCGACTACTACCTATGATATATAAAAAGAAACCGTAAAAAGCCATCGAACGCACAACTCTCGCGTACAGCCTCTGGTAAGGGGTGCCGGAATTTTCGAAGTTGAGTTGATTAGACCAGGACCTCCCGAAGTCATTTGTACGGTTCACACATAGACAGACATTCACAGACCCTTAAGAAATTATGATTTACGATTCCCTCAGACTAGCCCCTATTAATAGATTATCAGAAAAACTCTTAATTTGACATGACATTTTAATTAGAAAAAAAAAGAACAGATATATTTATTACTTTTGGTTAACTGATAATGGAAAGAATATGCTTGCTTTTCTGAGCAATGCTTCCCAAAACGACTTCCAGTTTGGCTCACTCGACTCGGTCGCCCCTGAGACAATGCTGCGACGCCCAAGGGCGTCATGACGCTTAGTTTGGGAAGCCCTAGGCTAGAAAATGCGTCTGCTGCCTTGACTAGTTTCGATCTCAGGCTTTTGAAATGGACATGAACATTCCACCGACTATACAAGACAACTCTAACATACTTCACCAGGAGCTGATAGAGAGCAAGTGGCTCCTAGACTTATGCAAGCGGATAATCTCAAATTTATCCACTACGAGGCCCAGCTACCGAAATTTAGAATTCATTATTTTAGAGAATGAGACATTATATTTAAAAAAGACGATATTTACAGTTGCGATAAACTTCAAAATATACTATTAGTATACAAATAGCCTAGATACAAGGGTTGGTAGTTATTTCTGGATATAGGTAGATTTTGTGTGCTTTCTGTGGGTGTCTTTGGCACCCCTTGGAGCTTGGTACCCGGGGCGGACCGCCCCCCCCGCCCCCCCATTACGCCGCCACTGTACAAGTGTACTTTGAAATCGATCATTCAGTAGGTACTCCATTACGAATGTGTTACAAATTTATCATAATATGAATTGGTAATATTTGTGCACTCGAGTTTACGTTACGTATGTGTTAAATGGACATCTCAAGTGATAGGTACCTACTCGAATAAAATCAAACGGCGCGTCTTAGTTCTTAAGCGTGGGAAATTAATAAAAACAACATGGCACAAGCATTAAACATTTGTTTGATAGCGTAAAGTTAACATTATCTTGTGTGCAAAATTGATTGTCAGTGAAAGCATGTTGCCTAGTGCCTTTATTTTAAAGGTCATATAGCTATCATATTTAAATTCCACGTAAAAACAATACCTACAATTACAAATCACCCCGCTACCTTGGACACGGAGATTTATTTATTAAACATTTATATTAACGATTTAACAAAAGAATAGACCATTCTAGTCATTCAAATCATTGATGCCTTTTTGCAAGAAGAATGTTTTCAATACAGAAACGACTAACCGATACACTGTTGCATTTTATTGTAAACAATAAACAGTAAAGCATATTATAATATGAATATGGGTCAGAATATAATGAAAGTTAAAATGTATAGTAATAAACAAAGTATGATATTGTGAAGAAGCTCGAGTGAGATGTAAGTAGGCGCAATAAACACGTCAATCTAATGTGATCCTCATCCGAGGTGCGCGACTTGGCGCATTCTCGCAGATCGTCAACCTCGGCCGCGCTCCCCACCTACCCATATCCACTCTAAACGCACTACTACAGCGACAACAACCAATTTATGTTAAACGCGTGCCATATCACTTAACGCAACCGTACAAAGATGATATTGGAATAATCTCATTCGGAACGGAGACCGACTCGGTATCCTCTATTGCTACTAACTAGTACATGCCGATGTGAATATTTCATCCACAGCGCATATGCATGAAAAATAAACAAAGCACATATTTGCTTTGTTATTTTTTTTAAGACAATCAGGCAAAATTGTCTTATTCTTTGATAAATGGCCGTTAGCTCTAAATGATATCAGTGAGTATATTGAAATGATTTATCAATCCATTCACCGAGTTATCGTTTATAAATAACCGGCCGGAATTGAATCATCATTTTGGCGTATCATTAGCGTGACTACAGTCTACAGTCCATGTATTTGAGAAAGCGATACACGTGTATGAAATATTCTTGACACATTTGTTTTCGTTGATACTTGTAGCGTCATGATTCCTACTGAAAGTAAGTATTACATAACTGGCAATTAAGTCATCGCGCATAGAAACAACAAATACCAACACTTCATTCCGATAAGTACACAAAAACAGTAAATATTGCATCTTGTATCATTTCTATTACTTGAAAACCAAATATTATGGATACAAAGCGAAAATATTTGTCGTATTTGTTATGCAGAATGAATAATGTGGGCAAACAAACATCGTGTCAGCAGGTAGCGAACCCATAGGCTAAGCGGACCAAACAGGAGGCACGCGCTTACTAGAAATTGTATTCTAATGACGTAACGTATCGTAGGTGCCTTTGGTTCCGATAACCGCTGATTCCAGCTACAAAAATACTGTATGTAAACGTGTTTTGTCTTATTGATTTCATTAAAGACATGTCTTAAACTCAATGCAAACGTTAGAAAAAACAATAAACGGCCGTGATCTTTGCCATTCAATCAAGTTTACAAATTGCTCGGATTTGCTCTATCGCGAAGCATGATCACAGATCCACCGGGTAATTTCTGATGACACGCGTGTAAGTTTGTTCGTTGATTATTGTGAGAAATATCGTTCATGACTCCTTGACTATAAAAGTGTCTCACTGGAAAATCATCATAGGTCGTTTTATCAACTTATTTTTTGAAATGTATAGATTAAATTATGGTCCGTTATAGTTACCTTGGTGATGTTGGGGCGAAGGCGTGCCCTGGTGCTGAAAGCTGGCGTACATGCCCTGCTGGGCTGCCACTGACACATGTCCGCCGCCCCCCGTCCCGCTCACCTGCATGTGCTGCGCCGCCGACACCTGCACACAAACGAGAAATTTATAGACACATAAGAACATGCAAAACACCAACCCTTTATATCATTATTCTCTATCCAAATATTATGTCATCTGATGAACACGGGCCCAATCCCAAAAGGATGTCAACCGCGAGCTGTTGGAAGTAACCTAAATCTAACGACTTTCTGCAAACTAATTTGCTTATTATATTAAAATTATAAAACTTTATATGTAAATATTGAATAATATTAGAAAACACCGTGAATAACGTTTTATGTTTGTGCGACAAAGAAGGTGCCAGTTTCACATAAACTCACGTCTGTATACCGTTAAGAAGGTAGAGTTGCAATGATTGCACCCATACTATGACACCATCTACTTCTCATAATGTAATTCAAGGCGAACCTTTGACAACAATTAATTTATTTCAAATATATATTAACTGAATTTGAAGCACTATAATTCAGTCTACGAGTATATATCTTATTATTGACTTAATATGATATTTTCTAAATGTATGCTTTATAGAGTTTATCGCTAAGTACCAAAGGAGTATCGATGACACAAAAACATGAAAATAAGATTTATTCGCTCTCTTTAAATGTATTTACTTAGTTGGAATAATTTCAAAGTCTAGAAATAAAAAAGAAGGAAGTTTAGAAATTTTAACGGAAATCTTAAATGATAGCAGAGAAAGTTAATCAAAAACCAACATCGAATATGTAGATTATACGCATGTAGCACGTTACGTACACATAGGAAATACTAGGTACTACCAACAGAACAGATATTTCTAAAGACATAAAGAAGACTTCATAATCAAATATAATACGAGAAATAGGAAATGTAATACGTATTTTTTTTTTGATTAATTACAATTTGCAACGAACAGATAATTATGTAAATCAAGAAACGCTATCGGCGTTATATAACCGACGTGTACATAATATCTCTGATATCTATACATATGGGTAACGTAATAAAAACTGCGTACTTACAATAATTTACGCGACGGGTTTATAAATACATTGAAACGTACGATTACATTGATAAATACATAGTCCGTTTTACAATTGCCTCGTATTCGTTAACCCGATAAGCTATCGTTCTTAACATTCAAAATGTGATTTATGTGTTCATAACTGGTTATTTCGCATCGGACCGACATTCACAACAAATAATTACATTAACAGAAGCAACAAATTCAGTATCACATATTTTAAATACTTTATTGCGGTTTAATCATCTAAACAAATATTACACAAAGACATAATACCATTGAAGGATCGATTAATGATGAAGCTATCTATCGATCATTAAAGTGTATTTGTGGCAACATAAAGAGGCGACAGATGCCACTCGGCCGGAGAGGTAAGCAGAGAACAAATCATCACTGTCGCGTCGGCAGCGGATGGCAGCGGGTCGGACGCGCGACGCGACGCCCGCCAGTCGACACTCGACGACACAAACCTGTTCCGAACACAAACGAACACGCACCACGGCACCGGTCTGCGTGCACCCGCGATTTTGTTACACTCTATCAATGTAACGTGAACGTTACACTAACAGATACGTCCAAATACTACCAAATTGCTTCTGAACAAATCGTTCACCACACGGAGGTGATCGTATCAAAGAACCATCCATTATATTTATTAAATAACTAACAAATGGTGTGAGATTAAGGATTTTAAGTTAATGATACATCGCTCTTTTTTCCTTGAGCATGTTTAAACAAATGTTCATGATTCAATATAAATTATTACAATTATATGAATTTCTTGGCAAACGTAGCTCGCTAGCGAATAGTTCCTTGTTTCCCATGAGGCTGCGACCTAAATAACGTGCTAACCCGTTAAGCCGTATACCTGCTATTGTTGAGCGAGACGATCTAACGGCACCTCTCTTATCACCCTTTAAATCATATTAAGAGTCACCAGAGGACTTTTGTCAAAAAAATGGGCGCATATGTTGTACTTTGAGTATTTGAGTTTTATCTGAACAACTCAATACTTCTTGTATATTGTCAGCATTCTATAGCAGATAGGTGTAGAATATTCAATATGACAGAAAACACGAGAAAACGTTTTACATAAAGTTATGCGAAATATGTTTGCGCTCAATATCGGTGACTTCAACATTGATTTCAGTATAACCGTGATATGTTTATACCTTATGTGTAGTTATGTTTTGTGATCAAACACTCAATTTAATGGCGCTTATTGTAAGTTGGACATATGCGAGACGGAAGAACACATTAGCCACCACGAATTTAAATAATCAACTTTGTTTCAAAACTTGAATTTATTTTGTATATTAAATAAAACATTCACAACAAGGATGTTTAAATGAGAACGGCTGATGATTTTGCATCAAGACAGCTGCGGTAGTGGTTTGAAAGTTAGTAGACGCTTCGTAAAAGTAGTTGGCGCGGTGCGTGTCTACTGCACGATGTTGATATTGTATCTCGACATCTGAATGCCAATTACAAACAATGCTCACGTGACCATTGAGAAATCACCGCACAAGTAAAAGTAAAGTAAGTTTTTACTAAACACTGCAATATGCTCGAGAATATATTATTAACAATTAAAACTAAATAAGCGATAAGCATCCAATACGCTGGATTTCAGTGATACCTAGATCTATGCGACAATTTTAGCCTAGATATGCGCCTGTTATATTTGTAAAAGCAATATACATATTATCGCTAAATGTAATAATAATAATAATAACACCCAACAGTCACATACATAGTCCTGACCCCACATTAAGATCGAGTCTTGTGTCGTGGGTATCAGGAACTACGAGAGACTTTTCGGTCTCACAAACACCCAGACCCGAGAGAAATATTTGTGGGCCGCACAAACATTTCTCTCGGTGCGGGGATCGAACCCGCGGCCTCTCGTTTCACAGGCGGCGTCTAACCAACTGCGCCACGGAGGCTGTCAAAATGTAGCATTTATTAAGTTACTTTATTAAATTTATAGAAGCTATCGATTAATCCACACAAACACTCAACACCTATGAAAGTTTAAATTAACATTTACGAGTTTATTTAATAAGCCGTTGTTTATACTGCATGTGGTACTTGATTTATAGCACCATAATAGAGATTTATTATCTACACTTGATATTATAAATGCACAACTAACTTTTCATTTGTTTGATACTCTTTTAGTTAATTTGGAACCGATTCCAATGAATTTGGCAATGTAACAGTCTCCGTCATAGCTCATAGCATACATAAGTCCAGTTCCATTATATTATGTATATGGTAAATTCTTGAATAAGAAGAAAAAGATATCACAAATATGAAATATCATACAATCAGGAGAAGGCAAGGGAGAACCAATCGCCGAGATTTGCGTTCGAATACAAGGAATAAGTTATACCCAGGCTATGTAAGGTCATTTACAGCAAATAGTACTGCGTCGCAATTCTACCAAGCGATACCGAAGCCTGTGGTTTTCATTTTGTGATTACACTTGAATGTAATATCATCGACATTTTTTTTACCATTCGTGTAAGTTCATTTCATTATGAGGTGTCGACGTCTTATGACCGTTCGCCTGTCTGACGTCGACGCTACTACTACGAGACTAGTTATTGCTGGACACAAGACTCCACAAGTGGATTAAAAAGAATGAAGTAAATATGCCCTCATTGAACAGTGCCATGGTGATGGCCATGGCCACAAATATCATCCTGTCGAATAGTAAGACCTTTGTGGATTGCCACAACAATGAGTCAAAACATTACGTAACTGCGAACAGTCTACATAATTACTTTCTAAAATAAATAATAGTTAAAAAAATCTAAAATACACGCTTTAATAAGATACACAACTAAAAAAGTAAAAATAATTGATACTGAATTTAAGATAAGAAAATGGAGTAAAATACATATATTTTATTGTAACAAAGCGTGGGGTGTTTACAACAATTACTTATCCTCCTGCACCCCACGCTTTGTAACAATAAAATATATGTATTTTACTCCATTTTCTTATCTTAAATTCAGTATCAATTATTTTTACTTTTTTAGTTGTGTATCTTATTAAAAACTGGGTAAGCGCAGCGTCGGCCGTCCGGCGACAAGGTGGGTCGACGATATTGTCAAAGTCGCAGGCCGAACCTGGATGCGACTGGCCAGGAACAAAGAAAAGTGGCAGAATATGAGAGAGGCCTATACCCAGCAGTGGGAACCTACAGGCTGTGGATGATGATGATGATGATCTTATTAAAGCGTGTATTTTAGTTTTTTTTAACTATTATTTAATTGTTTTAACTAAAAACATCCATCTACGGCTGTATTTCCAATCAATAACGCCATCTGTTGGGCAGTAGTAACATTTGACACTTGAAGAATACAATGTTAACGCCATCTAGCGATGAATAGTGCAAACATTCATTATCGACGTTATCACGCCATCTGTTAGTCAGTAGCAAATTATGTTCATCTATACGCCATCTAGTGGTCAGTAGCAATGGTCATCAATTATAAGAATAATGAATCCTGGCGAATCTAATCAGGATAATCATATATTTTAATCGAATTATTGTATTGTCATCGGTCTTTGACAGGTGTGCAAAATTTGAACGAAATCTGGCCGTTTAAAGTGGGTCAAAATCGCGCCCAAAGAAGTCGGTTACAAACAAACATACAAACATACAGGTGAAGCTAATAAAAAGCGTGTAAAAAATATCTGTGACATTTCATTTTAAACACCTCTTTAGTGTAACAGTGATAAGTGATAAAATATAACAAGTTAAAACGTATTCTTGTAGCATCCGATGAAAAGACGGTTTTAAAGAGAAATTAATAAACGATTATAAAGAAGCTAATTTGCAAAAGATCATGAAACGGAGATGGCGTAGACAAAACTACTAAAATCAAAGAGCCAATATCATCATTGCGGTTTGATTTAACGTGATATTAAAGTAAAAATTATGTATTCTTAATTTTAAAAATACCATCAAAAATATACAATTTTATGCACATTCGATTTGCTATAACATACTGTTCCAAAACGGAGAGACATTTTACACCTGACATCATTAGTGTATTATACAGTCTACACGCCACATTTGTGAAAACAGGTTTTATTTTAATGGAAGGGCCATTATAAAAATTTTGCCATAGGCCACCACGAACGCGACGTGGCGGCTCGTCCGGAATGTGAGACAGATAGATTTTTGAAATCAGTTGACATGCTGGTGGTAAATGGCTCACAGGTGGATTCATTAAAGTTTTATAATAACAAACGATACTGCCTGACAGTCAGCGAAAACACACGCAGATACCCAACACATAACAATACTAGAACTGCAGGGCACTCGAATACAGTGTTCGACGTACCGCATGTTCTTCGTCGAATATCGGGGCCCGTATTACACATATTGCTAGTATGGGCGATAAATATAAGTACAGAATGGCTGCAGCAAAGGGTGCTGTGCAAGAATCGACCGTGTCGCACTCGCCGCGCCACCCGGCCCGCCCATAACTTTCCAACGCGAGCACACAGATCGTTTCAAATTTGTCTTTATTAAATCCCCATAGATTTCATTAATACGAAACTCACTAAATTGTTGCTCGTTATTGATTTCTTCCAGAAGGAGACAAATGTAAATCTTCTCAATTTTAAATTTCTCCTAATGGAGCAATTTGTGTGTTCAAATTACAAATAACATATTTGTACAAAAAACAAGTAAGCCGCAAATTAACAATTTGAGTTAGCATCAAAATTTCTCTACAACTTGTATAATGACTGGTAAACAGAAATTACATGCGTAATGAAATTGCGACAAATAATTCCATTAGGCTCAAAGGGCGCTAAGTAAAGGTTCCGTTAGAGATGACGTCACAAGCTCGGCCGGGAAACGGTGGAGCGGTCTTCGGTTACGGCAGAAATAGCTCGACCTACACGCCCACGACATCACACCCGCCTACACAGCCTTCCGAGGATCCCCGGTGCAATATTCACATTAAAATATATTTAGCACTCTCAATATTTAATGTGAAAGGTATCTGAAAACTCGGTTATATTTTTTAATTTCATTCAGTTGTTACCGGAAATGTATGAAAAAGGAATGAAGGAATTGTACACAATAAGTAGAAAATTTTCCCTCACTGAAGCGAGAGAGACAAGGTATTTTAAGAAATGCGTCAATCAATGATTTGAAAATTCTGTAATACATACAAAAAACATTTTCTGGAAAATATAAATAATATTATAACGAATTTTATTAAATCCCGATATATTGTCAGGATATGCATAAAAATCAATTCTTCGGTGAAAAAAGTAAGGGCAATGCATTAATAACTGAAAATTTGAATCTAACTTAGACCGTAACGAAACAATAGCAAGGTTAGGTTAGGTTATTTCCAATTTTTTTTTTTCTGACGCAGGTGCTCACCGGGCATGGCTGCTTCGGTGCGTACCTGTGTCGCATAGCCGGAGCGGAGGAGTCCGCCGTGTGCCACCATTGTGGCAACTGCCGTGAGGACACGGCCCAGCACACGCTGGAGGAGTGCCCAGCCTGGGACGAGGAGCGCAGCGCTCTCGTCGCGGTCATCGGAAGCGACCTTTCGCTGCCGGCCGTGGTCGCCGCCATGGTCGGCAGCCAGAGTTCGTGGCGAGCCATGCTCTCCTTCTGCGAACGTGTCATGTCGCAGAAGGAGAGTTCGGGAGCAGACCGATCCCGCTCGTCGCCACAGGAGACGTAGGAGGCGCCGGGACAACAACTAACCCGGAGCCGCAGAGGCCACGCGGGGCCGCCGTCCCTACCTTGGCGGCCCCCGAGACGTGACGCTACAAGCGTCTCATGCCGCGTCGCTAAGCGTGTCCGTGACCTAAGCGTGACCGTCCACATCCACGGGCGGCACAACATCTCGCTGGGCTCGGAAGGCGCCGGTGAGTCCGACACACCCTCGCCCCTTCGGGGGTGGGATGGTCCGTAAAGGGATTATCCCCGCGAGAAAAAAAAAAAAGAAAAAAAAAAAGTTATTTCCAATTTTTGAATGAATATGTAAAATATTCTTAAATTTTATCCACTTTGGTTCTTGTATAATTTATCTCAATTTCAACCTAACTTAGCCATCTTTTTATCTGGAACGAAAGTCGTTAGGGTTCCTACTCTTTGCCAACCAGAATGTAATATACTTCATATTTAGGATTGCTATTTAGGAAATGTGTAGATTTCCTAGAAATTGTATAGAATAACGGATTACTTGCATCTCTGTTAATATATACACTACACTTATAGCAAAGGATTTATTATAAGTCATCTATAGGCGTGTGACGAAATTTTGTACTACAAATAAAATTTGAAAATATCCTTTTTGGCAAAGTTTCAAACATGTTTTCTTATTGTTCTAATAAAAGAGAAAAGCAATTCTTATTATTTTCACATCAGCTTTTTCGGCTATAAGAACGACGACCTATTGAAGTAAAAAAATGTTAGAAATATAACAGCGCAGTGTCTTATCAGAGATTATGACAAAAATGTCGCGATCTAAGTAGAAATATTTTCTCTTATTCTAATGCCAGTGATAATATGCATTAGGCATACGTAATAAATAATTAATTCTGATATACTTATATGTTTTTCACAATGCAGAGTTGCAAACACTAATAGTACTCATTATCTCATATAAATATCAATACATTTTTGCCTACCATTAAAATTCGTGATGTAGGCATTCAATCTCGTTTAAATAATTGAATAATTAATATAATATAACCATAAAATTGAAGAAACCTTGAATAAGTTACACAAGTTCTGTTGTTGCGAAAAATTCTTTGTTATTTCATTCAACGAGAGAAACTTCAAAACCGACGTTTTTTGTTTCTAACATAACTTTATACTTCAAAGTTTTAACGACATTCAACCCGTACAACTGCTTTCCAGTGTATTATATTTCAATTAGGTATATTATTTTTATATATAACTACGGCTTTAATCAATTATATCTTTATTTCTCAGCGCAGGGAACCAAGGACGTTCGTAGAAGCATGAAAAACATTACTGTTGAGTATAAATTACAATGCATAAAACAAAACACTCCGACACAAGCGGACTTTCAGGCTCATATTATGTTTGAAGTAGTAACATGTGTTGGTACATTGCGTCGCCGGTCGCCGGAGTGTTGAGATATGGAGGTGTGTAGGAAGAAGGGACACATGCGCCCCGTACAGGAAGCAATCGGCCCCAGAGAACTCTTTTTATTTTAATCACACTGTTTCTAGCGTCATCGGCCATAACGTATCTGTTTTCATTCTTTGTTACTTTATTTTTAGTTAAACCTAAAGAATTAAATCTACATCGACGCGTTGAATGTTAGTTTTCATTGTGATCAATATGAGATATTTTGAAGACATTAAATAATTCACATGGCTATATTAAGACATCTGATTAAGACAAGTGGAATCAATAGAATTAATCACACTAAATATAATATTGAATATTAAAAATGGTTATTTATTCAATCACATCATGTTACCAACGTATCATTACAAATTTATAAAAATCATCCAATGCAACTAGTAAATACATCATATTAGCTGTAGATTTTTTTATTCATTGATATAATAACAACATCGTACAACTTGAATGAATACTGAAACAACTATCTGATTCATATTATTATTAGGAAACGTTGCAGGATAATATCATGTGAATTAACAATAAGCGAGTGAATAACACGTAGCGTCAACGCGTCAACTTGTGTGTGTGTATAATTCGTATTAACTTGCACGTAATTTGTATGACACCGTACCATATGTACGTACTTCCATTGAAGCTTGTTTACAAGACACAATTTTAATAAGGTCTAACATATGGCTTTTAATACATCTGTTTATTCGCGAGTCACATGTTTTATACAAGGCACATTATGTTACTACGTTCATAAGTTAGTGTAGCTACTTCAACTCATTGCAATCACATAACAACATCACCACTAACAATAGAAAGCCAATGTTTAATGACACGCGATAGTCAGCTCTTACTGTGCATAACTCTTCAATTCAGTATTTATAAAAATCAGGGAAAAATACTTTTGTTTTCTAATTCAAATTAAGGATAAACGTAATTAATTGAAAAGCGGCGTATTTTAAATATGCTCCCTATTTAAAACATTACAATATTTTGTAAGTGTGAAATTTATTTATGATATTGCTTTGTACTAGATGTTACGACGTAGTAACATCGAAGTAATACATGACCATAGTAGACATCACACTCGGCTCGGAACTAAACGCGGAAAGTGGAGAGGCAGCGCGCGCACGCTGGCCTCGGTCGATACTCCCCCAGACTCCATGTTTTTTATGTCCCTTTACGTCATGAATTGCTTAACAATAAAGTATATTCAATAATTATAAATCGCAATTCAATGCCTTTGGTATTTTCATGAAATTCATTAATATTCCAAAAAATCGATAATTCTCGTACGAAAGCACACTTATGTTATTTCAGCATAATTTCCACCAACAGAAAATTTGGCGCGAAAGTACGCTGCGGCAAACGTGAGTTTACTGTATACTGGTATTGAAAGGTGTATTTTTACTTCTACGCACATTTGGATTTTGGCAGAAATACGAAAGTGATACAATAGACGCAGCGGACGTATCGATAGATCCAGTACTTTACTTCCGAGCATGCCTCCTAGCAATGAATGTAAAATAATGCAGCACGTACCTGTAAGTTGTGGTGTGGCTGTGTGAGGTGCAGTTGTTGCTGCTGCGTCATGTGCAGGTGGTCGATGGGAGGCGGCGCAGGCCGCGGCCGGTATCCGTACCCGCGGTACCGAGCCCAGTCCCCGCCGGCGGCCTGTTGATGCTGCTCGGCCATATGTTTCAATGTCTGTGCCGCTGGTGACATTTCTCCCCCACCGTAAGGCCTTGAAGGGGGCTCGCCTTCTGAAGGTTCTAGACCTATGCCTCCGCCGTTCAACTTTCCACCGTCCAAATCGAAGTTTTTCATGAACTCGGGGTATTCAGATATTTCCGTAATGAGATCTTCAAAAGTATCGTCGCCGTCATCCTCGCCTATTAGCTCCGCCAGCCCTGGGAAGGCCGATGCGGCATCGCGTTCTAAAGCTGCTGCGCACTCATCGAGACCCACGAATTCATCATCGGCCACTTCAGACTTACATTCGGCCTTGCATTCTCGCTCGCAATCCAGCGGAGTAGGAGCGCGCGGCGGCGGCTGTGGCGGGGGTGGCGAGCTCGAAGTTTTTACGGCGTTCGTCAACGCTTTCACGGTGACATTGGTGGATATTTGCTGCGGCTGCGAATCCGCCGCAGAAGTGGTAAACTCTAGCTGCTGAACGATTTCCACGGAAAATTTGGTAAGAGCTTCACCGGCCACGCCTCCTCCGCCGCCGCCACATTGCAGCTTGGCTGGCGGCTCGTAATCACCACACCCGAACTTTTGTTGCTACAAAACAAAATATCAATATAATTATATGAATATTTTAACGACATCACGCTTTCAAAATATATAAAAAAACATCGTTACAGTAACAATTACTAGATATAATACCTCAAGACCGTAAATTTTAGAAAGTAACCAATTTAACTAGCTTGTCAAAACAGGTTTCAATTGTTTAAAATACAAAGGGTTTCCGCAATATTTAGTGGGTTACATTTGTAACATAATACATTTCGTCGAGATGAGATCCTCATAGTACTGAGCCTAATGCGCCATCTTTATTATAAAACATAAGTACATACTAAATAGTAGACTTTTGAAATGTTTATATAAAAAGGGAAATATTTTTTGTATAATTAATATAAACTATCGTTATATTTGTCAGCAGGGCAGAGATGCAACCAGTACAATCACGTTCCACCTTGTATTTTTCCGTCCTACGATGGTGTAGAGGGCGAGCCTAATAATGAATAAAAAAATCCAATATCACTTTGCCCGAACCGGGATTCGAACCCGAGACCAGCTTTGTAATAATATCGAAGTAAAACAGCGCCACCGAGGCCGAAAAATACTCTACATATTAGAATATTTTCAATTCCATTGGAGACTTATTATGTATAGAATTTCGTTGATATCGCAGACTATTGGCATTGATATAGAGAGAGAGTTCTATGACAGCTGCTGATTTAATACATTATACATACACTTCTACTTCAGCAAGATATTAATTCAATTTACCGCTGGAGTATTGAGAATAAATTAGAGTTTAATCCTTCTAAGTGCTTCCAGATGACTTTTGGTCGTATGCGATGCCCAATCACATTTAATTATAAGCTTGGTACCAGTGCAATTCTGCGGGTGTCTACAATAAAAGATCTTGGTGTCACATTTGACCATAAATTAACTTTCCATGACCATATTGTAACGACAGTTATAGAATCTTATCAACGCTTGGGCTTAGTACTTCGCACCTCGCATGATTTTCGCAACATTAACATAGTGAAATTAATTTTTAGTGCACTAGTTCGCAGCTAAGCTTGAAGCGAGTGCTTGTGTCTGGCATCCCTATGAGAGCACATACACCCTTTTACTCGAAAAGGTCCAAAAGGCCTTTTTGAGATACCTATATAAACGTGTGCACACATATTATCCGCTCATGTATCCTACGAAATATCTACTGGGTTGCCTTGGTTACAATTCTTTAGAGGTTAGAAGATGGAAAGACCAATTAACAACCATGTGCAAGGTTCTAAGGGGTATGGTTGATGCTCCCGACCTGAATGGTGAATTATGTAAACTGTTTGTACCTAATAATTACTGCCGCGGCCGGAAACACAGATTATTCGCAGTTCCTACGTGTCGTACCGTGGCTCGTGCCAGGTCCCCAATACCGCGAACTCTCACCGCACTCAATGCTCTCCTCAATAGTGCACCACACTGTGATTTATTTGCAGATGAATGGAAGGCGATCCTGTCGGAATGTTTGTGCTACTGTGAAGCGAATGCGTGATGTATGTATGTATCTTTGTCTACGTGATATTTTAATATGTAAAGTTTTTCTTTTATATGGCTACATTTTTTTTAATTTAATCTTTATGTTTTATAACTTAGATATAAGTCAAATATTTTGTTTTATGTTTTCATTATTTAAATTTTTTTATACAGAATATTTTTTAAATTGTTATTAATTAGTGTAATTGGTGTCAACCGTACTAATTTAATAAATAATAAAATAATACATCTAAAATCACAATAATATCTCAAAATAAGAGTTTGGATTCGCTTATCAACTTATTATCGGTGTACAAAAAGGTAAACACAGAGGCAGGTTGGTGTTATGATCATAATCAAAATAATGCTATAATTTGTGTGGATGTTTTGTAAGGATTATCAGAAAAATGTGAACATTTAGGAATATAATATGTCAAATGTCATTTAATAGTGAATAATACGAAGTTTTTAAATCCTAATGGATTATTAATGTTGAAGATGAAATTAGCTATTAAATTAAATCTTGAAGTTCTTTTTACATCACTGACCTTACTACTAACTACTAACTACTAACGACTAACCCCCCGCTCTCTTTCTCCATAATGTCGATATACAAAAAGCCATAAGCCACTTCATTAGCTATTTTTGTATAACTATAAGGAGATACAATAGGGTATTTGGTATTAATTTGCGTACCAACAAATACCATTAGAACAAAATATTATTGTCAAAGCAGTAGTTAAAATGGTTTGTAACGCGAGGCAAATAATCGTATTTTAAATTAAAGAGTGGGAATGGCGTGGGTCGCCATTCCTTCCCCTTTGCATTTTAGTGCCGTGACTAGTTTTCTTATTCATCCCTTTTTTTTCTTTTACTACAACTATCAAATTGAATCAAATACTCTAATCCAATGTTGAAGTTCACATTAAAAAAAACACATATTTTCAACAGCTCCATCCCCGCAACCTTTCCGTAAATGTGAAATTAAAACCCACGAACACCGTACGAAATCACTTACGATTTCAATTAATTTAATTGGTCTTTCCCTGCCCTGTTGGACACTTAAATAATACCATAAGGATACATTTTCAAAATAATTTTTGTGCGGTCCCTTAATATTTATCGGTGTAAAGCGAAGAAACCTGATGAACACAGCAACCGCGTGTTATATAACACCATCTTTAAAAAGATAACTAACGTCTAACTTTAAGGGATTTAACTTTTTTTGAGTCTAACCTTAATTTGTTTTCGAAAATAAACGTAGCCTATGTTACTCCCGTAAAATATACCTCCTATCTGTCAGTGAGAGTCTCGTCGAAATCGGTTCAGCCGTTCTTTAGATTAGCTGTAACAAACAGAACGACGGACAAACAGGCGACTAATTGGATTTTTTAAATAGATACTGAATAAACAATTATATGTACTTGATAAAAGTAAATGTTATTTTCACAACAGACTCTACATTTTTTCATTTTTGCCACCAAAGACATAATGTAAAAAACAACGTACAATGAAATTGAGAACCTAGTCCTTTTTTATGAAGTAAGTTAAAAAAGGAAACATCGCAGTATACATAATATATTAGTACGTACTGTGAATATAAAATATAATTTGTATAAGCAAAACGTAGATCATGCAGTGAAGTGTTATACAGTAGAACTCCAATTATCCGAATTAATGGGGACCGGGACCCATTCGGATAATCAAATATTCGGATAATCGGATTTTTTTTTTAAAAATTGCCATTGGAGAGAATAAAAGCTACGTTACGATATTGCACTATTTTTTTATTGAATTAAATGAAAGAAACATGAAATTTTCACATGTTTTAAATATAAATAAAATGTACTTATGTACAAGTTTAGAAATAAAAATCATTGTTTTTTAAACATCTCCGTTAATGTAAGCTGTTTTGCGGTTTTTTTGTGATTCGGATAATCGGCGATTCGGATAGTCGGAGTTCGGATAATTGGAGTTCTACTGTAACTACATGCCGAAGATAACGTGTTCTATACATATAAGTATATTATGTGACATGTAAATAATCATCAATGATTAATACAAATACCTACGACACCGTTCTGATTACTTTATTCTGATACGACATCAATGTACATATATTGCTTTCGTAATTACTCACGATGCGACGCCTAGAGATGAAACAAATCCAAAAGGTAGTATGTATATTTAATGTTGCTTATTCATGTGACCAAATGACTGATGGCAGGCAAGGATCGTTCATCCATCGCTATCCAATCCAGGCTCTAGATCAAGTTATGTATCAAATATAACTAGTGTTTATCGTACTCTTCAATGAACGATACTTTTTTGATGAAATTTCGTTCAAAAACTTAGAGGCCATTAACGTTACCAAACCTAATCACCTGGTTGGTCGTAATAAATTTGCACTTAATGTCTACTCCGAATATATTATTGCTGGATGATAACGTTTTCAATTAGTATCATTTATGGAGTATTTTATTTATAAATAGGACACTCAATGAAGAAGACCTTGTATAAGTTTGTGTAAAAATAATAGTATTCATGATAAAGTATAAACTGTATTAGAAAACGGCGGCGGCGCAGGCGCACGGAGGTCGGCGCGGTGAGCGGCGCGAGACAATGCGAGGCGTTTGTTGTGAAACTCGCCCAGTTTGCACAACCGCTCGCCTGACGCCGCCCTACTGTACCTACGTAGACATGGCTTAGCGCGAGTAAAAGGTGATACTTGTGATGAAGCCGCCAGTGGCGCTGACCAACGCAAAAACTAACGCGATGACCTTCAAACCAACACATTAGCAACTAAATAACACAATTCATCAAGTCGTTGATGTTTACCTACTCGCCACTTAAAAACCAACACTGTTTTACCGGTTCCAAATAGGTATTTAATAAAATAATGTTATGTGAGCCACGAATGCTGATGACATAATTAAAACAAAAGTAATAACGTTCGTAACAGTTTGTAGCCGTTGTGTGTCGCGTGCTGAGTAAGTGTGGAGCGTTGAGGGACGGGATGTGGTGGCAGAGGGTCAAGTCAATTGACGTCCAGTTACATCCGGTGCGACTACTCGCCGCCGCAGCCAGCACGTGCCGCTGTTTTAATTATCTGTTCATCTTATCACATTGTTTCACTATTGCCTCTGATTTCTTCACCTTTATCACCGTGTTAATAATGAATACTGATTTTTGATAATTTACAATGGTAGCTACTAACGCGATAACAGTGTAAACACGTAAAATAGCCGAGCACGTAATGCAAAACAACGATCAGGAAGTTTTCTTACAACTCTCAAGGCTAATAGGTGAGATAACCTACAATACCTAGCGCTGTATCAGTAAACAACAACATACTGTCGCTGTACCTACTACCTAGACACCAATGTGATGCGCTATTTCTAGTCAACGGTGTCGAGATATCTATGTATAACTTACATATAGGTATCATGACTTAATACAGAGGCTGCCTGCCTGAACTGACTACAGAGTAGAGTAGAGTACTAAGTAGAGTTACGAAGTGCGGAATTTGTATTTCGTTTATGATTTTATAAAGCTGAATAATGAATACAGTAATATATTATGTCTCTCACCACATGTACAACGCTACTATGCAGGTTGCCGGAAATCGCCGGCAGGTCTGGTTTGCGCTCGCTTTTCTTCGCCTGTCGCTTCGCTTTCCCTTCGATAAACCGTTTCTGCAGCGCGCTCGTCTCCAAATTTTGTTGTTCGCAAGCGCCGCTGAACGACTGGTCGAATCTGGGTACGCATTCTGACTGCCGCCTCCGATATGTTTCTATACGCCGTCTGCAAAAAAATAGGTCGTTATTAGAAACGGTCACGTTAATACATTTATATTTTTTATCATTTGTATCTTCGTACTATATAATGAAATAAAAATACACACCAAGCTCATATATACAGAGGACGCTAGCGAACAACATTATATCTCCCGATGCTCAGTCAGCCGCAACTCAGAGCGCAGTCACCTTGAGCAAATGTTAATGCGGACAGTCTAGCGGCTTAGTCAAAATCATTACAAACGTATTTTTATTAATTCATGTAATTTTCGGCTGATAGTAAAGGCGTATGTCATCAATATAGATACCCGAATCAGATTTTGAGCTTTTATACCATAACACTGGTAAAAATATATCTAATGAAAATTTGAAGTCGATTCATCATCCTCCATGACTCACATTCAAGATCATTGAGGTCGTCAGAGGACCCGAGAGACTGAGAATGCCCGTGCACTCCACACTATCCATGGACAAATCGTTTACAGTTCAAGCTGTGGCTGCGATACTCACTTCCCGTGAGATAAGAGGGCGACAGCTCACAAGAAATGTCAACATTAAAAAAACGATCAAAGATTTCCTCTCTCAACTGAAATGTAGCTGTAGAATATATTATGTATGTGTATATTACCAATATATACCAAAATATTGTATATTAATACATAATAAATAATGGTATATATTGGTATATCATATATTTTTATATCATGTATATAATTATTTTTAGTTCACAATTACATATTTCATTTATGAAAATGAGCGGGTAGTCAGTCTAACGTTTTTAATGTACACGTTAGAGTACCCTCTCATTTTCCATTTATAGATGATTCCATGGATTTTGGGGAAATTGTCTAGTTTGGTAAACCGCCGCTTTTATTTTAATTATTTTATCCATTATCATAAATATAGGAGCAGGGCGGAAAGCGCGTAGTGTTCCAATGTAATTAGTGCGCGCGCTCCAAAACATCTCTTGTTTGGCGTTACTAAAATTATTCATTGCTCACAATGATTTTGAAAATGTTTCTTTGTATTACGACAAAAATATGATTAAAAATAAAACAATTCTTATCAGCCTTTAGACGAACTCTATTAAATTAATTTAACATTTACTATAGCATGATTTTGACGGTCATCTTATGGGAACTCTTAATGTACTGAACCTTAATTTTAAATCAATGATTTTATCATATC
The DNA here is from genome assembly GCA_023078785.2 of Hyles euphorbiae. Classification (NCBI taxonomy): domain Eukaryota; kingdom Metazoa; phylum Arthropoda; class Insecta; order Lepidoptera; family Sphingidae; genus Hyles; species Hyles euphorbiae. The sequence goes on along the minus strand of CM041041.1, from coordinate 7,370,150 downwards.
TTCACTGTTATTGCATTGCAAAAAATGTTGTTTGGGTGTCTGGATGGTTGTTAATCTTTCACGCAAAAAGGCTTAACCAATTATGACGAAATTTGGTATAGTTGTAGCTAGCCTATTTTTATCCCAAAAAAATGCCGCGTTCCCGTGAGATAAGTAACGAATTCAAATTTAGTTATTGCTACTCTTTCAAACCCGAATGGATGGCACGGGACAGGAGATGAGAGGATTGCATGCTTCATGGGATAGAATGAAACGACAGCGGTCACAAGAGTTTAATTATGAAACAGTTCACGAAATAATGTTGTTGATGTTGACTGGACACAAAAACTATCTGCACACGGGCGCAGCCTGGTCGGGCCGCTTCTTGTTAGAAATAACATATGTATATTTCAGATACGGGGGTTCAAAGACCAACAGAATCAACCAGAGAAGATTAGCATACATTATAAAACGCTAAAACATAAATGCTAATTACATTTCATTTCATACAACCCCCCTCCCCATACTATTATACTCATATATATATATAATAGTACATTTTCATTAAACAATACAGTGATTATAACAGGTTTAGTGCCTAGTGAAGTTAAGCGTTTTTATGATAATTTTGCACATTGTACATATCTCAGTGTACACCGGTTCATTAAAAATTGCAATTATACATTGCTGAACATAGCAAACGGTTACATCATTTTTACTGGTGGTAGGTCTCTCATATGTGAGAGGCCATCTGGGTAGGTACCACCGCAATGTCTATTTCTCCCGTGAAACAACACTGCTTAAATGCACTGTTGTGTTTCGGATTGAAGGACATTGTAGCCAGAGCAACTACTGGACATATTGAGACTTAACATCCTATGTCTCAGGATGGCGAGCGCAGTGGAATGTTGCTACTGTTTATGAGCTGTTTATGAGCGGTCGTATCGCTTACCATCAGGCGAACGGCTTACTCGTCTCGCCATTAACTGCAATAAAAAAAAAACTGTACTCGAATAACAAGTTAATTTCCTTACAACAATAGCAACAACCGCAATAATACGTACTTAGCTTGTAAATTATTATGTAATGGCATCGATGTGCCAGTATTGCATAACTAGTCAGTAATGAGGCACGTCACACGACGATTCGATATTGGTTGGGTGTGTTGGCCGTACCTAGTATCACCTACAAATACCTCTATATTTGCATTTTTCACGTAAGAAACAAACTCCGGCTCTACAAATTCACATGCGATACACCTCTTTGGTTACCGGGTGGTAGGGTTGCCAACATTTCACCAGCAAAGTATAGTATTTTCCAAAATAAGGTTTAAAAAAATATAGGACATTTGAAAAAATATTGTATTTTAAGGAAAAAGCAAAAAAGGAAACAAATATATTTTTGTTATTTATTTATTTTTATAAAAGATATATTTTTTTGCACTTCTTGTAGCAAAAGTTTTTTGTCTAATAGAAAAGTATCATAAGATTTGTCACATTCAATATTTAAATTGATAAATATCATAATAGAGTAAGATCCCAGGCCCCCCAGACGTTACTTATTTTCTCATAAAAAATATAAATGGGATAAAGTAGTTTTAGTACGTACTTTGAGTGTGTGCATACCTGCTAGCTTGTGTCGACGGCCAATTCATAGGTACCAGGTGCTAAAGGTAGATAAATACAGTACTGATTTTTCTTAAATTCTCAGTGGTGATTTTTACATATGTTTTAGATAATTTTGTTAAAAATTAATAATAATTATTGCCAGACACTTTCCATCGGCGCTTATCCTTAACAGACGCTTTAAAGCTTCAAAAAAAATAACATATTTTTACTTATAATCTCACTCTTGATTTTTATATATGGTACTTAGGGAACTATTTGAAGACCCCTGGTCAGCAGCCAGACCAATTGGAGGGGTCAAACATCCCCCCAGACACACATAAAGTGTCGCTATGTGTATGAGCGTGAGGTCATTATTTGTACGCTTGAGGGTGAGAGAGATATCTATTTATCGATATCTTTCTTACTTAAAAATGCAGAGTACCAGATAGCGTTTATGAAACTCGGCGATATTCAGTGACTTAGAACTAGAGCAAAATGTGTTTAACACTATACAAAAATTTGTTTGTGAACTGTACAACGTGGCCGGAATAATTGACGTAGATGCTGCCCGACTCCAACTCTTCATCAACACTTATATGGTTTGTGACGTAAATGAAGAGTTCAATCGCAAAAATGTGAAAAACTTTGATGCAAGTAACTTACCACCATGCAAAAGTGAGCTTTTACAGCAGTTTGGACGAGCTAATTACATCACTAGTCTCTGGAAGAAAATTAGTATTTTTAGTCCTGACAATAATGGGTGGACGTTGGAAGACAATAAATATATATCTTAAAATTACACAAAGCTATACATGTCTTTCTTCTTTCGGATTATTTGTAGTTTGAACATTTTGCAATTCAGCGTGATCTTTACTGTCATCATCGTCTAAGTTTGATAAGTCATCATCAACCCAATGTTGGCATTGACTATCTTCATTATCATCCTTATTACTTTCATTTTCTGTTACAAAAATAACATAATTAAGAATCAAAGAGTTACACGGTTATATCAATTATTCAAAGTTAAAGTATAATACCTGATGCTTCTTGAAGCGATTCACTGACAAAGCTCGGCAATTGGTCCCCATCGAACCAGTTAAAATGATATTTATTGTCTTCCAACGTCCTATTATTGTCAGAACTAAAAATACTAATTTTCTTCATATATTACTGGTGGTAGGTCTCTCATATGTGAGAGGCTGCCTGGGTGGGTACCACCGCAATGTTTATTTCTCTCGTCAAACAGCAGTTTAAATGCACTGTTGTGTTTCGGATTGAAGGATATTGTAGCCAGAGGAACTACTGGACATATTGAGACTTTACATCTTATGTCTCAGGATGGCGAGCGCAGTGGAATGCCAAGCAATGCTTTGTAATTCAAGGTGTTGTTTGGTTCTACTACTGTTCATGAGCGGTCGTAATAATAATAACTCTTTATTATAACACCATATACAAAAGATAAACAAAAGACAAAAACAAAAGAAAAAAGAAGAAAACAATAGTTATAGAAACATAAAGTTGGTGATATAACTGGCGGTCTTATCGCTTTAAGCGATCTCTTCCAGACAACCGGTTGGTAAAGGAAAGATCCAATGGTTATGGACGGTGCTTATTATTAACAATAAACTTACATACAATATAAATATATAAATACCGATATAAACGAATAAATGCAAGATATGATACACTTAAATACAATATAATACATAAACATACATATATACATAACAATAATAGTGAATGATGATAAATCTATTGCGAAAGGTAGAAAGCTTTCACCCTTGATTTAAATATTTCCAGCGAGGACGATCGCTTAATTGTAAGAGGCAAAGCGTTCCACAGCCGCACTGCCTCAACAGTAAAGGAACGGTCATAAAATGACGTCCTATGTGCTGGAAACTGCAACATCAGATTCTCTGATGACCTAAGACAATGTGAATTAGCAGTATGTAGGAAGTTAAAACGTTCCTGAAGGTAGCGCGGAGAAGAGGGATTAAACAGAACACTGTAGAGAAGAGACAGGATATGAGCATTTCGGCGACGACGTATAGGGAGCCACTTGAGCCTGTTACGATATTCAGAAACATGGTCATATTTGCGCAAACCAAATATAAACCTGATACAAAAATTTTGAAGGCGCTCAAGCTTATTTAGCTGGGCCTCAGTAAGATCGAGATAGCTGGTATCGGCATAGTCGAGAATAGGGAGCAAGAGAGCTTGTGCAAGCGCAATCTTAGTGGTAGTCGGAAGAAAATTACGCAATCTACGCAACGAACCAGCAGAGGCAAACAATTTACGACTAACTGCCACTATTTGAGGTCGTATCGCTTACCATCAGGCGAACGGCATTCTCGTCTCGCCATTCAAAGCAATAAAAATAAAAGGGCATTCTTCCAGAGACTAGTGATGTAATTAGCTCGTCCAAACTGCTGTAAAAGCTCACTTTTGCATGGTGGTAAGTTACTTGCATCAAAGTTTTTCACATTTTTGCGATTGAACTCTTCATTCGCTCATACACATAGCGACACTTTATGTGTGTCTGGGGGGATGTTTGACCCCTCCAATTGGTCTGGCTGCTGACCAGGGGTGTTCAAATAGTTCCCTAAGTATCATATATAAAAATCAAGAATGAGATTATAAGTAAAAATATGTTTTTTTTTTTGAAGCTTTAAAGCGTCTGTTAAGGATAAGCGCCGATGGAAAGTGTCTGGCAATAATTATTATTAATTTTTAACAAAATTATCTAAAACATATGTAAAAATCACCACTGAGAATTTAAGAAAAATCAGTACTGTATTTATCTACCTTTAGCACCTGGTACCTATGAATTGGCCGTCGACACAAGCTAGCAGGTATGCACACATTCAAAGTACGTACTAACACTACTTTATCCCATTTATATTTTTTATGAGAAAATAAGTAACGTCTGGGGGCCCTGGGATCTTGGACCATAAGCTTATTTTTTATTAATGATAAACTTGTTCTCTTTCTTTCTTCCCGCCACTTCGAATTCATAACTGAAAATATTCTTTCAGTGAATGCCGAAGTAGCGGGAATAGAGAGCAGGAATGAAATAAGTTTAAACAAATTTGGTGTGTTATCTTTAGTATTTTTTAAAATATACTGCCATTTTTGGCCTGTAGTTTCGACTTGACTTGTTTTGACGACGTCAAAAATAAGTTGTCAATTTGACGTCAACAAGTTCGGTACTGTTCGGATACACGCTAAATCGATAGATAGAACTTTTGACTATTGAGATGCGTTCATATTTTTTTAAATGAAGGATTTTTTTGTTAGGTTTCGGTGTTGAAAATATAGTATTTTCGCGTACTTTATATTTCTTCAACAGTATATAGTACGCAGACCTGAAATATAGTACAATACTATATATTATAGTACGGTTGGCAACCCTACCGGGTGGTTACTACACGGCGCGGGCGGCTGATAGTATTCTGGAAGTGTTACGATGCTTCCTGCAAGCTACATAACCAAGTATCGAAAGTCAACCTTTCTCGACCGGTGAAACAACGTGCATCAGTTATATTAACAAACAGAGCTTGTACCATTCATATGTTATAAATTACTTGAGGGACCTACATAATTTGTAAAAATAGTATACATAAAAAATATTACGCTATACATTTACAAACAATATAATTAAAAAATACAAGTATAATATGTTACGTCGTCCATATCAGAAAAAATAAAGGCTACTTCCAAAATAATGTGTAGCAATGACATTGCATCGGTAACGGGGCCTCCGGCAGCACATTAGATATTATGCGATTAAGAATGAGACAGTTTAATCAATACCTATGTAGTAGAACAATGTGAGAGGAACGCCGCCGTCGACATGTTCACGAATTGATTACGTAACTAGGCGGGCATGCAGCCTCGGACAAAATCTTGCTTACACTTCATTCACTCGTGAGTCAGTATAAAAAGCAAGTTTAAATTCTATACAACCAGATAGTATTTATACGTCACAGATAAAATAGTGAGCGACTTTTCTTATCTAAGTACAAATTTCATGCTAGTGCCTAGTAAATCACCTTATACCAAAATTGGAGTGTTTCGGACTGTCTAATAATAGAAAAATAAATACTAAACGGAGATATAAAAGAGAACGAAGACACGGGTCTAAAAACGAAAAAGTAATTAATAAAACTATACCAAACAAGTGATAGACTAAACGGGACCTCATTTTAGCATTAGGTATATTAAATTGTTAATATTCAATTTCAAGTAAATGATCAAAAATAAAATTGAGTCAATAAATGAGGATCTTAAAAAACGCATCAACATTTATCATGTAGTTTATCACACTATTATTATTTTGGACGATGAATCACATTGAAAAGTGTATGTATTATCATGAGCCAAAAATTTAAATTCAATATTTCCCTAAAAGATACTCCCGTTTAACAGTTTAACACGTGTTCACTAATATTTTAAATAAATAAAATAAATACACCCAACAGTCACAGATATAGTCCTGAACCTACACTAAGATCGAGTCTTGTGTCGTGGAAATCAGAAACTACGAGAGACTTTTCAGTCTCACATACACCCAAACCCGAAACAAATACTTACCTGTGGATCGCACAATTTTTTATCTCGGTGCGGGGATCGAACCCGCGGCCTCACATTTCACAGGCGTCGTTTAACCAACTAGTCCACAACGGTCAACGGCTGTAGTGCTCATAGTACCAATAAATAACTGCGCAACGGTGGCTGTCAATTCTAGACTCCCAATTTTAGTGGTGAATTTACTTTTCTCAAGTATACATACTTCAATTTTTAACACGCTTTTGTTAGCTTTACCTGTATGTCTGTATGTATGTAACCGACTCTTTTGAGCTCGATTTTGCCCTACTTAGAACGATCAGATTTAATTCAAACTTTGCATACGTATCCAGGACCGATGTGACAACGCAATAATTTAAAAACTATATGACATTATCTTATCCAGAAACGTATTTTTTTTTAATCCTATTATTTTTTCGAAAAAAAATAATTAATAGTTGGTAATTTGCGCGCATCTGTCTTTCTTTGATAAGACAGCTGTAGATAATGTTTTTAGTGCAAGCAATTAAATTATAGTTTTAAAAACTAAAAAAAACACGCTTGCATAAAAGATCCAACTAAAAACTAAAAAACAAGTGATAATGAGTTTAGAGATTCGAAAGAAAATGGAGTAAAATACATACATTTTCTTTTATTTTTTTAAACAATAATTTAATTATAATCCTTATATACAGTAAATATTTCAAATGGGCGTGGATGCCCAAATCCGATACCATGAGGAATAGTGAAAAATGCTGTTAGGTGTCAAGAGCCCGATCTTGTTGAGAACTAAAACTTATTTACTTACTTGATTTTTGCATAAATCAATATAGCCTTTGATAATATGGTACAGTGTTTGTGAATTTGGGGCTTGTAGAGTTGGGTGTGAATAGCAAGAAGCCAGTCATAATGGTCTCGTCTTCGTGTCAACATTTTATACGAAAATATTTTTGGTGTGATAATTCTTTCTACGACTAGACCAAATAAGCAAAACATTTAAAGTTTGTTACTGAGCATGATGTTGTTGTTACTACCGTAAAATAATTTTGGTCCGCACCGATAAGTATCCGTAGCGATAACGATGGCGCGGAACAACCCGTTTAATTTTGTCCCTTCCTTTACTTACTACTACTTACTTTACTAATACAAGAACGCGCAACTATCACTGAGCAATCGAAGGTAGACCGTAGACCCCTCTTACATAAATACTGTATTTAACTTAACTGCCACAATACAATACATCAAATTAGAACTGGCTTGTGAAATGCACAACAATTTAATTAAAAACGAAATTACTACGTTAGACATTGCTAAATTAAACCAAAAATAGAACAAGTGACTTATTGGATTTCATATAAAAACAGTTGTGAAGATGTAATAAAAAGCAGGATTTTATCAACTTGATGGGATGGCATAAAAAGCAGTATTCCAAGAGCAGTAAAATTCTAAATGTATCAACGAATCTGTAAATGGATGAATGGCTGTGGACTGTGTAGCGAGTGAAAATAAGTTAGGGATATACTCGTATGTATTATAGTTTTTTGAGGAGCGTGCACAGGGAGTAGTAAACGAACAGTGCGGCGCGCTGTCGCACACGCCGCGCTGCAACACTGTGTAAACTCGTAGGTGTTTTTGTTTAGTTCATTGACCAGCCGCCACGGTTGTCGCGCTACGCAAACAACGCCTTCGATAAGTCCCGACTGTATGTCACGCTATGTCACTGACACCGCTCTCTACTCTAGCTTCCAATACTTTTACGGCACGAGCTTTTCTATCCCAATCATTGAAATACATAAAACCATACCTTTAAGAGAAACTGCCAATTGGTATATCCGGAAAATAAATAGAAATTATCTTCAAATTCCATTCAAAGAGCACCCAGTACCTACAAATTATAAGAGAATATTGTAGCAGTTAAATTTTTTATCAGTCTGTGATACCGTCATATTATATGTTACAACGGATGAACCCACTTCAACGGAACTTTCACTGTTACGTCGATTAGGTTTCTTGCTTTAAGGTGAGATTATATATATATTTCCGCATAAGGGTGTAGGTTCACATGATGAATGTAATTTTATTTTTCTGAAACGTAATCTAAATCGTAATCCGAATAGAAATAATAAACATAGGCCAAGTCCACTAAAGTGCTAAGCGTTAAGAATGCCGTCTCGGCAATATCAGGGTGTATCCCTACAAATGATCCCATTAACACGGGGGATCGTCCCTCGTCTTACGGCGCGACCGCTTCACTCACGCTGCCAATATCGATCGCTAAATGTAGTGCTAATAACTACTGATACTGCGAATACCAAATACTGATGTTTAGATCTTATATTATAATTAATTTATGTTAGGTTTATTAAATACCTAGTTTCTACACCATCACTACTCATAAATACTCCTGCTTATTGTGTCACTGAATAGCAAAAGTGCACGTTAAAGTTGTCAATAAAAATATCTACTAGGTTCGTCAATGATTTTTCGTTGGATAAAAAGCAGAGTATCTTCATTGTACAATTAAAATTAAGATACAATTAAGTTTATCATAGTACATATCACGTTGCGCGTAAGCCCCAATGTAAATAAAACACAGGCTGGAGTTTATGCGCCGTCTACTGGCTATTTAGTACCGTTAGCCATACACCGAGACTCCGACATAATTTCACTCAGTGCATACCGCGATGTACTAACTTCATCGCACACACATACTACACAATATATAATATGATATTATTTTCAAGTAGAAACGAAATAATTCATCGCTTCTAAATATCCTATTTACGCTACACTCCCAACCTAAATAATTTGGCTATTATCAAATAGGTAGTTACTCGACCATAACTTGACTATTTAATGTTAAAGTTTCCTCGATGCGTTATCAGATTGTGTGCCGAAGGTTTCTTATCCTATTCTATCAGTTACCGATATATTTTCGTCAATAGAAATATTTGATATTATATTAGAAAAATAAGATTTTCAATATTCGTTTAGCATACAATGACGTAACCACTTTAAATAAAAAAAAACTATTTTGTTGGGTATTTGAGTTAAAAATTGGGTTTACAACCAAAATTAGTCCAAGTTTTGAATATATTTCATTTTGCAAGATGTAACTACGACTGGTGGTAAGTGGCATGGTCGCTAGTTGCTACTTGTGTACTTGGTTGTCCAAGTTAGCAATCGGCGGCTAGATATTGAGTTCCGACAAGGAATACCAAACCTTCACCTCCACACAAAAACATCTGCAATATAACAGTTGTTTTTTGTGAGGACAAGGCTGAATAACAAATTCTGTCTTATGACTTGCTCTTGCTTGACGTGGTGGACTATATGGCCTAACCACTCTCAATCGTACTGTCGAATGTAGAGGAGGCCCGTGCCCTGCAATGGAACTTATATGGGCTGATACAGATACAGATATAGATGACTTATTCGTAATACTTCTTAAAAAATGATGCACAAGGGTGAACAAGTATTACTAACGAATTAGGCGGCATATAGATCAAAATTAAGGAAAATGCGCTGTGTGAAAATAAAACTTACTACCAACAGAATCAATTGATAGTTCTAGCCTCGATTGTCTCTTTGGTGGAGAATTGCTAGTGGGAACAGGTATATCAAATTGTGAAGCAGTGTAGCGAGCTAGAGCTACTTAGACAGTAGACGACATCTCCGTCCATCACTCCGCTTCATAGTTTCACTGAGCATTCTCATATTGCTGAACTATTCCGCACATATCTGGTAGATAATGCCAAACCATTTCACAGCTTTGCTTCGCTACCTCGCACCACTCTGCCTGTTCGCACATCTCTGGTGGATAATTAGTCTTATGGGCATGTTTAACGCTGTTTTATCAACAAAATTTTACCCTTTGCACTTTATCCGTTAAATAAAAAACTTGAAAATTACATACATACATAAACTCACGCCTTTTTCCAAGAAAGGGTAGGCAGAGGTGCCAGGACACCCACATTTCGCTTGTATTTTCCGTCCCACAGTGTGATATGTGGCGAGCCTATCGCCATATCGGGCACAAATTCCTGACTTTGGGCTTATAATGAATAGAAAAATCCAATATCACTTTGCCCAACCCGGGATTCGAACCCGAGACCTCAGCTTTGTAACCGTACCTTAGTACAACTACACCACCGAGGCAGTCTCAGACTCAGACTTGAAAAATACACGACTTTATACTTGTATTCGCTATCCTTAGTTAATAAACTGATCTTTGGACAGCGGCACTTGTTGAGGTCTAGGTCCCACTAGTTTAGGACTACAAGAATGAATTAATAGCAGTTAATATTTAAACAAAAAGTAACGATAGCCGGTACTAACCTCCGAATCAGTAACCTACATTAAAGCTAATCTACAGACTACAAAGGTATTCAGATTTTATGGTGGAGAACTCTCATTTCAGAGGCCAAGACCCACTTCGGAACTCGGGTAGCTGACCCTGTAGATTGACAAGTAGGTTCATTTATAATAAATGTAATTCCAAACATTGATTTTTAAATTTAAATCATACTTTAGAATCTTCTGTTCTTATGGAGTAAAATACATATATTCTGAGTTTAATACTTTCAGCCTTATTCATAATTCGTTTTAAAACCTTTTTTTTTAGTAATCGAATGTTTTGTCCCTTTACCTACAACCTACAACCTAAACTACCACCCGGCGTCGTTTTCAGTAGCAGTCTTGAGATACCCAGTATTATACGGACTGGATTAATAAATCAATGGGACGTCAGACTATATTATGGATACAAATACTGTAGGCGACAAGTTGACATGGCAGTCGGGGTATGACGTGGGACGTAGGGCAGAGCACGCCCCGCACATCCGCAAATCGCCAGCGCCGTCCTAGTTTTAGTGCTGCACAAGTACGCATCGACTCCGTTTATCGATTTTGATTCCACTCTTATTGCTCTTTTCAATTAAATATAGTACCTGGATGACCGAGCTATGCTCGTTTTTTTTGGATTTAAGAAATTGCACCCTTGAAGGAATTACTCCACTAAAGGTTTTCTTGCACTTTTTACTATTTATAATTCCAATACAGTTCAACATGGTCTTATTTTAACGCTCCGCGGAATATACTCTTTCTCGAATCCATACTCACTCAATCCGGCAGTATATCTTTAATGATCCATATTCAAACAAATAGCCATATCCAAAATTAAACGCCAAATTACCAATTTCACTTACTATATTTTAAGTTTTGACATATAAAACCTAATAGCTATAATCCGGCCGCTCAGAGAATGCGTTCCTGAAAGGTTGTAATCGAACGGACGACGTAACTTTGAAGTGTCGTTGCAAATGCAACGACAGCAAATGTAAATACATTATCGAACAATTTTATTTATTTACCCTACTTACGAAATAAAATATCATAAAAAATTAAATAATATATAAATTTAGGTTAAATTTTATCACTTAGGACTAAATTTGACGGTTAATAAAAATAAAAATATTATATTTATAAGTTCATACCACGCTGTTACAAGGTTATGTCAACTGTTCATTTCTGGAGTGATGTGGCCAAAAAATAGCAGATTATTATAACGTTATTTTCCGTTATAACATAAAATAATACATTTGTGTTTTTAATAATGTATAACGTAATAATTAAACGGATTTAACTCTTTATTTCACCTGGCAGCAATATAATATCTTTCACATTTGTGAATTTTATTTAAATTTGGCATTGAAGTTTACGTTTTTATTAAAACTATTTTAAATAAGAACATTTAATATTAACTTATATTATTTACTTATAATTGATTTAATAATAATAAGAATCAAAATTAAAATTAAAATTCTGCCACTAAGATCATTCACCAATTGTAAAGTGTGACGTAAATTTTAAAAAGTCACGTGACCAACCGTTTTGGTGACAATATTTTTAGTAATAAAGAAAAACATGTTTATTCGTTATAAAGATCTCTTTCAAATATATTAACGGTTGGAAGATTTAAAGAATGATTATACCTAGATTTTAAAACACTTTATAGAAAATAGTCAAGTATCCAATTATTCTAACTTGCTACTTTTACTGGCAATAATTCAAAAGTTTAGCAAAATGATAATTATTTCCCATCACTATTCATGATCAACTGACATGTGTCAGGAACGCATTCTCTGAGCGGCCGGATTATAATAACACTCATTGGCTTAGTGTGTTTAGTGTTATTGTATGGTTATGCAGTTAGTTGCACACAATAAAACAAATAGTATTATTATTCGCCAATAGATATCAGAAAGAGTAATATTATCAGTTTATATTTTTATTGTTTATAAGATTTTCTAACATTTTCTAAAAATCAATTCTAGCTAGATTGATTTATCGCTCCCAATACCCCCTGTATAAAAAATTTCATGAAAGTCGTTGGAGCCGTTTCCGAGATTCAGAGAACATATATCTTATATCTTTAAACGATAAATTCTTGTATAATATATTATATATATATATATAAGATATAATTCAAATACGAGGTATAACAGTAGCATTTCGAAACGGCGTTGAAATTCAGGCAATTGGTATAATTATATCTAGTCGCATAGCAACAGAATGGAGTCTTTATCGCTTCAGTGGTTGAATAGCACACCATTACCTCTTTTCTTCTCTAACTTTCTGCATGTTTTGTTTCATTTAGTAGTATTATGAAATATTGACAAATAAGTATGTTTAAGCATAGTGGACCATCTTATAACATCGCGCAATATGGATATGTGTCCATTTTTATTAAAACATCTTGGTTCTTTATGTTTTATATTGTTGTGTATTGAGTGACTTCGGTAGCTTCTTCATCTCATGTCAGAACAAAAAAAAACCATTCCCAAGAACGAAACAAGCGAGAAAAGTGATAAAAAATTATGAAATTGAATATGTTATGTTTATTACCTATTTTTATTCTTATATCATTGCATAGCAAAAAATATTGATATACTAGCTGTCGGGCCCGGCTTCGCCCGGATGCAGATAGTTTTTGAGTCCAATCCACATCAAGAACATATTATTTCGCGTGTCTACTAACTATATTTCCCGCGTGCCGTCGACTATATTTCCCTTCCGTAGGAGAGGACATCCCGTGCCAACAATTTGAATTTGAAAGAGTAGAAAATATGTATATTTGGTTTCCTGACTCATCCCACGGGAACACTACATTTTTCGGGATAAAAAGTAGCCTATGTGTTAATCCAGGGTGTCAGCTATCACTATACCAAATTTCATCAAAATCTGTTGAGCCGTTTTTTCATGAAAGAGTAACAAACATCCATACATACATACATACATACAAACTTTCACCTTTATAATATTAGTAAGGATACTACATCACTAGAAAACTGTTATACTGACTTGTCATCTACAATAGATGTAAGTAACTACTATGTAGTGGTAGTAGGGAAATCAGCAAGATCAATGGTGCACACACATTTATGTAGATCTGATATCGGGATGGCTGTCATGTTCACACCCAAGAAACTTCTATGACATTAAAAACAGACCTTAGACAGCATTAAATCTACTGATGTGCCTCATTAAACCCCAGCCATGTTAATTAAATTACCTACATATTTTATTACTAGGATTTCTTATCCATACATTTTTTAATTACAAATATAATTTAGTTATAAGATTACTTTTAAGCGATTTTGGATGTAAACCACATATACTTTTAATTACATAGTAGGAGGAAAAATAGACAGACAAGTATTTGTATTATATAACTAGCTGTGCCTGCGACTTCGTCTGTGTGGAATTTAACAAAACTTTTTTTTTCTAAAATACTAAAATAACTTTTCTAAAATAAATGTAGCCTAAGTTAATCCTTAATATATCCGCTACCTGACAATAAAAGTCCCGTCAAAATCGGTTCCCCATGCTGTTTGATGGAAGAAATAGAAAATGATAAATCTAGTAATTCTTAGAAGAAGAATCAGAATTAATATCAAGTACATATTTTTAAAATATTATGAAAGGTAATTTACTTTACAGTTAGAGCCATTGCACATCATTATATTATTACAATTGTTCAGTTTAAGATATGGGGAGACATAATAATAGAATGTGTGAATGGACATAATAATATAGAATGGAATGGAATGAAAAAATATTAGTCTGAATATTCATTTCCTTAGACATGTATCTAATCTTGTTTTTGTAATGTTTGTGAAATGACATAATATAGTTTTTAAATACATATGTTATTAGTGATCCATTAGGGGTAATACATATTTAATACATTTTATTAATGTAATTCTGTGCTAAGTTTACATAAATAGTTACAAAATAAAATTAGTAAAATATTATAGATAAAAATACCATTTGTATTTTTGTATACACGAAAGTGTTCACATTCAATTGAATTAAATATGTTGTGGAATGTAATTAAATCTATTTAAAAATAATGAAGTATATGTGTACCACAAAACGTTTCTATCAATTTAAAAAAAAATGTGTTAATTACTAACAAAATAATTTAACCAAATAATGATGTATATAATTTGATGTAGTCATACAGTACAGTATTGGGTCAGGACTATGTGTGTGACTGTTCGGGGTATTTATTATTGTTATGTAAATAAGCGAAAACTGACATCTATTATAAATTAACTAATAATATTTGTCTAGTCACAACTTACACAATATTAGAAAATAAAAAATAATAAAATTTATAAGATGATAACACCAATCACATATAATATACATTTTTTTAATGCAAGGTGAATTTCATGAACAGATGTTGTCACATGTTGTATGCAGTGTAGCATTCTTGAAGAGGCAGTATAAAGTGATATTTATAAATATGTGATGCCAACTGCCCTAACATTTCAGCGCTTTAATTAATACAACACTATGTATGGTCTATGAACAATATAATTTCCAATTAGTTATAATATCAAAGGTTTATTATAAAAAGTATTTTTCCCCAAATAAGCTTGATGTGTATTAAACAACCCATACATATCTAATGGGAACACATACTGTGTGTGAGTGACTTGTAATGATCAATACTAGCAAAACTGACTAATTGATGCACCTACCTGAGACGGTCAACAACAGCTTGTCTCTTGGGTGGTAATATCATCTCCTCCATGGGCTGCAGCATGTTGGGCGGGTGCTGGGCGGGCGAGGCGCCAGGTAGTAGGCCGCCTGCACCCCCCGCGCCGCCTCCCACCAGGTGCTCCACGGTGTCGGCTCACACTTTACCTCTGTCCCTCCATCATCGTTCAGTCCGACTTACTCTGCCGCACTTACGCTCAAGTACTACAACGTACACGCGACAACACTCTTAAAAAATAATTACAGTTCGTCCTGAACACTCTCAACATAATATTCATTTTGATATCACCACAAAATAGTTAAAAATCAAAGTTAATTCAATTGTACAGAAAAGTACACCAGTCACAAATGCATTCTTATTGTTATTTCAAACACGTCACTTTGTTTTTGCTGAATGCCCAAATTTGTGTAAATAAAGAAGCACCACAAATGATAAAAATGTTTTGGAATAAGTTACAAAGTCAACATCACTAAAATTTCATAAAGTATTATTGACCGCCACAATGTACATGTATTGTTACACTAGTTCACACAAAATTAAGATCACATAATACTTAAAATAACTCAATTATAAATCGAAAGTATTATTTTATCAGTACGTTTTTTTTTGGAAAGAAAACCCTAAACTCTCACAGTTATCGGCCAGCTTGAATGAATGACCAAACCAAAAGCCAAACATCAACTTGATGCTGTCAACTCAACTGACGCCTAACAATAGCGTTCCTTTGCTTTTATGACCGTATACGTAGCATAAATGTTAAGGGCAAGCACACATTTATATAAATATTCAGTGATATGCCAAGCATTGTGTAGAGTTCACTATTCTGTATAGGTTATATATAAAGGAAACACAGTTTGATTTCCGACAGACACACTATTCGTACGGCGCACCAGCAGCAAGTGTCCGGTGAGTGCAGGCACTGCACTCACCGCACCCCCACCACTACCGCTCGCCCCACTAGTAGATGTGTCATCATTTACTTATATGTTACATCTACCTTTTACAAAATTTAAAAATGTAGAATTAGTTTTTATAGTCAAATATTAAAATGTTCAACATCATTTAGATTCAGTCATTCTTTTATCTACCACCCGGTTCGGAAAGCTGTTTTCACTAGAGAAGAACGGGCAAGAAACTCTAGTGTTGCTCTTTTCACAACTCTTTTTTTTTTACAAATTAGTTTATCAAAACAATCATCGAACAATATTAAATTCAAACGCAATGTATGTTATATAATATTAAACACATCACTTATTTATTTTCGACGCTTGCTTCGTCATCGGTGGTGTTGTTATTTGAAGAATTATCATCACCATTTGTGCAGACTACTCACTTTCCTTCAACCCTCTTGGAATGTACTATATTTCTACGTAACCGTTCTTATAATATTTTATTTTATTTATTTTATTTTATTCGGAAAACAAACAGTTATATATCTAGGTAATATACAATATTAAAATTACAATTAACAATTAACATGTTTTCACATTTTATAAAGCTTATTACTACTATATGGTCGACAACTTGTTTTTCTTCACTGTATATTAAACATATACCTTCTCTCCAATATCAAAATTAGATTGAACTTGAATTGAAGAACTGCCTCTTTCTATCTGTGTATTCTTTTCCTTGTTTTTCGTTAGAGTATCCCTGTCTCTTGCTTCTAGGTCAGTAAACTAAACATCAACAACGGAAGGCAACTTATCTCTAAACTGACGCCCGTAGTTGTTTCAATATATCACGGTTCTGCTTCTCAACTTTCCCATTTTGTTGAGGCCAATAAGGAATGCTATGGTCCAACCGAATTCCAAATTCTTTGCAACAACTTCAAATTCGGTATGAACAAACTGCCAACTATTGTCAGCGGTAATACCTATGCGAGCCTAAACGAGGAAAATCTCTTTATCATGAATCGATGAAGCAGAATCGAGACATACATATATAAACTCATGCCTATTTCCCACAAGGGGTAGGCAGAGGTGCCAGGACACCCACATTTCGCCTTGTATGTACCGTCCCACAATTTGATAGGTGGCGAGCCTATCGCCATATCGGGCACAAATTCCTGACCTTGGGCTGATAATCAATAGGAAAATCCAATATCACTTTGCCCAACCCAGGATTCGAACCCGAGACCTCAGCTTTGTAACCATACCTTAGTACAACTACGCCGAGGCAGAATCGATGTTCTTAGTAATTTTGATTTCTTTATATCTACTAAGATAATCTATAATAGTAAAAGATAATGGCCGATAGGTAAAGGTACGAGATAGTCTATGGCTGTATCAACCCAGGGTTGATTGGCAGTTTTCTTCTGCGCATGAGATAAGGAGAATTTGGAGCGGAAACCAGAGTGCAACCCTTGCAAGCTCATATATAATGTTCAGCATCTCTATCAATTTTGGGCCTAGGCACTTTTAGAACGTAGTCTTATTTTCATAGCTACAATGCCTGGATGGTCTTCATGAGCAGCTGTTAGAAAGTTTGATTCAACATGATGGGATAACAATTTTATTCTCATGTAATAGTAAATTGCCTTGAGAACGAAGTTCCTGCACAAAGACCTTATAAGCGTTAGCACTCTGGTCCCAGCTGTTATATTTTCCGTTTCTGACTAACTTTAGCTCTAAAGGCTCCCTCGCAAACTATTCTTGACTCATGCAAGGTAACTCTGCTACAGGTCGATACTGGTCAACAACAAGTTCGAATAATTATTAACATCAAAAGCTGTGGTGACTTATCACCCACAGTCTTGACACAGTATAGACCACTTTGAAATTATTTTTATTTTATTCATTTACCCACTTTGTACAAATTAATAGTACAGGCAGACTTAATGCCTAAGGGCAATATGTAATTATATGACTGTAAGCGCAAAACATTTTTTTGCACACGGCTTAGAGTCAGGTCCAAATATCACCTCTAATCGCTTGTGATCACTGACAAGTTCAAAACTATCTTTCCCAAATAGGTATGTATCAAAATGTTCCACCACCCAAACCAACGCAAGAGCTTTCTCAGTCTGACAATACCGGTTCTCACGGTCTGTCAGATTTTTTATTGCTGTATGCAACAATTTGAGGCCCGTTAGTGCCATTTTGGACGAGCACAGCTCTTAAACCGACTGGACTAGCATTGGCGAAGGCTTGGGTACAGTTAAGCGGATCGTAGTAGCCTAAGGTCTTAATTTGAGTCATAGCGCTTTTCGACCCCTCAAACGCCTATTTTGTTTATTGCGCCAATAAAATGATATTTACACCTTTGCTTTGTTTTAGTCTTTGAAGTTAGCGCAAAGGTTCTGTCCAAGTAGCTAAGTTAGGGATCCATTTTCCTACGTAATTACTTAGCCCTAAAAAGCTTGACACTTCTCCCGTAACTTTTGGTTCTCGAAACAATTCGATTGCCTTTACATATTTGTCTAAAAGGCTTAGGTCCCTCGGAAGATAGCTGATGACCAAGAAAATCTATTTGATTTACTCGAATGCACATTTTGTATCGTTTAACAAAACTTTGTAGTCTTGTGCAAGGCTCGGCCTCATTGCTACCATAAACGACTATATCACCAATAAAGTTGGCGACTCCTGTACAAGGCAACAGGATACTTTCTAATTTATTTATTTTTTATATTTAATATTCGAGACACACGAGTTTCACAAAATGACGCGTTTGTACCTAAACAGGCAGAGATAGTCCCCGGCTACAAGTGAATGTATTTTAGTATATTTGGTGCACCAACAGCACAGTATACATAATATTCTTAAGTAAATTAACCATTGGTGTAATACACACGTACACGTGCCAATAACAGGCGAACACAACATTCGTTTAGACATTTATAAAATGTCGTGATATGTCTACTGTCCTTACTTAGCTCTAGCTGGTGGACAGTTTTTTTTTTTTTCAATTTAAGAGAAAATGATAGCATTTCTGAAATTTGGAATAAACTGTTCCATATTGTGCAAGGATAGTTCTCCATAATGATAGCTCTATTTGCTCTACTTATGTCTACGCAGATGCGTACATCACCATCTGCTTTTAAGACCGATACTAAGGGAGAGATCCAGTCAGGCTAGCCATTAATTGGCTTTATAATATCTGACTCAATAAGTTCTTAAGTTTTCTTATTACTTTTAGACTCAAGAGGAACAGGGTCTTTACGACAAGGCTGAGCAGCTGATTTGATTGATTTATCTAAAAAGATATGAATCTGAACATCTTTAAATTTTGGAAACTAATCCAACTTTTAGAAAGCCAAAGGACGTGGCAGTATAATATGTTCCTAGCAAATTCCCATGACCATCTTTAACTACATAAAAGGTGGCTTCGGCTCGGGGGTAGTTGCTGCCAATTGTAATGATTCAAAAGATCCTAGTACAATTAAAGTATTACATGCATTAGCATGAATCTCTTGTTTGGAGATTTCACTTGATTTTCAACTAGGACCCTATTGTTCTTGAGAACTTGCCATGTAACATCATTAGTAATATTGCATTTACGACCGGAATCTCTTACCATCTCAACTTTGACACCCCCCTAGCGTACATTTAATAGTGTGGTCATAACGTCCACGGGACTCGATATTTCAAGTTTTTTTTTTTTTTTTTTTGAACCCTCCATTATATTAACCGTTAGGTATTTACTTGATTTCGACAAACCAAAATTATTAATTTGTCGATTCACTCCTCTAGAGCGTGGGTTTCGGAAATAATTTGTCAAGAGTCACATCATCGGTAAGGGTTAGAATTGTTTCCCTTAATTTGGCTGACTTACATTTCTCTGTGACTTGAACAATCACGTGTTCGTTAGGGGCAGTGAATTGACATTTAGAGCTCTGGTGTCTAACTCTATGAGAATATTGTCATTATTTTTCCTCCACTTCCTTATTTGATGAGCCTAAACAAGTGACGCTCATAAATACCACTTTTTTATTTTTTTATTATTATTATTTATTTTTATTTCTTTGGAGGAAAAGTATTCGTTTAGCTAAACTTTAGCATGTTGACAGCGACGATAAATACATCGTTGTCATTATACTAGTATTATTATTACTAGTAGTTTCTACATATGCACCATATGCACCAGGAATATTATAATATATTTCTTGTAGGGTTGACCCGTCCATATGCAGGAGCAAGGCCTTTGTCCCCTTTTACACTAGTAGTGCACACTCCCATTTTTCCAGCATAGACCAATTGAAGCTGAGTCGCTGTCACAATCAAAAGACTCCAAAGGTGGTGTTTGCGACATATTTATGGTCTACCCAGAAGGCTGGAGTAATTTCCTTTTAGGTACTGTTCCGAATAAATCGAACTACCTCTTGATCTTATTGTATTTAACTTAAGGCCATTTAGCCTATTCTTTATACAATGCAAGATCATTTAGGTACTGTTTGCATAAGCAAACTACCTCTGACAACAATGTTAACTTTGATTATTGACAGACTGAAAAGTGTATATTTGAACATCGACATCGAGATAACTAACGAATGCTATCCAATGTTCAACATTTGCGTTTAACCAATAAAAGAAAATGTGGGTAGATAATAATTAATCATAAATATCGAAGAATATTTCACACTGTATCAAGTCCATTACAATATCTTGATTTAAACATTCTTACAATCATAAATAACAGCTGTTTATAGTTTATTTCCAGAAAATCGTTTTATTGCTTTAAGTTTAAATATATCTTGTTGAGCAAAACCCACATTCTAATCTGTCTTTGCCAATAATCAAAGCATTTAGTCATTGATGTGCTACATATTTAGGTACCAATCAAAGTAACTAAATCAGTTCCGTTTTGCAATAACAAGTGCCTTGTTATAGATGTAATTTAACAACTTAAGTCAGTTACGACGATTCAATGCCCATAAATACTATAAAGATGCTAATAAAACGCAGAAACAATTATGTAGGGCACGAATATTAACAAAACTGATTTGCTACCGATTTACCTCTAAGCTCATGCTTAGTTTTTAAATTGTTTGGCACATACCTTTATAACCTTAATTTGTGGATGGCAGGGTCGCCACATGTAGAGTTCACTATTCTGTATAGGTTATATATAAAGGAAACACAGTTTGATTTCCGACAGACACACTATTCGTACGGCGCACCAGCAGCAAGTGTCCGGTGAGTGCAGGCACTGCACTCACCGCACCCCCACCACTACCGCTCGCCCCACTAGTAGATGTGTCATCATTTACTTATATGTTACACATTGCTTTGTAATTTATGGCTTGCATCGCCACTCACCATTTGCGGTTGTATCAGTTACCATCAGGCGAATGGCATGCTTGTTTCGCCATCCATTACAATAAGAATGATATAATTGACAAATATTTAAAAAAATCGTAATATGCACGTCACTTGTTGTTTGTAAGATAAAGTACAAAAATACGAGTTGAGTTTAAAATATTCTCGGTGTTGGAATTTTTTTGTTAGTAATGAAGGTTGTTTTCTATATGGTTATTTTATGAAATTATCCTAGATGATAACCAAAAAAGATGAGTTTCATTGGTTTTTTTACAAACGTTCTTCGAGTGCAACAAAACGTCTGACACGAAAATATCGACCTAAATCGAGGACCGCGCTGTTGTTTGCGGACTCGAAAAGGATTTTGCTTAAAGAACATACAAAAAAGGCCAAAATATAACAACTGAAGCTTATGCTTAATTTGAAGGAAGCTATTGTAGAAAAGAGGCGAAGAAAACGGACTGGAGATGACTTGCTCCTTCACAATACCATGCCGGATCAATCGGCGCGTGTTGTTAAGGCGCGTTAAGGTGCGTTATTAATTCAAGAGTGTGCTTTCCAAGAGATCAATTATCCACCTGTATACATTCCATAAGCGAGCAGCATGGATTTTTTTTTTATTGCTGTGAATGACGAGACGAGCAAGCCGTTCGCCTGATGGTAAGCGATACGACCGCTCATAAACAGTAGCAACATTCCACTGCGCTCGCCATCCTGAGACATAAGATATTAAGCCTCAATATGTCCAGTAGTTACACTGGCTACAAAGTCCTTCAATCGGAAACACAACAGTGCATTAACGCAGTGTTGTTTCACGGGAGAAATAGACATTGCGGTGGTACCTACCCAGATGGCCTCTCACATATGAGAGACCTACCACCAGTAAGGTAAAGTTATGTATGGTATGGATGGTAAAGGACTTGTCAATAAATGATGTGCTGTGCTTGGGAATCTCTAGCGTTCAATTTTCTGCTGATCTAAGAGATCGCGCATGAGTGTGACTAAGGAAATTAAAGCGGTTCTTAAGGTAATGTGGGGTGTAGGAATGGAACAAGATACCATATAAGAGTGAGAGAATCCGAGTATTTTGGCGAAAACGTATTGATAGCCACTTGAGTTTGACTCAAAATTCGGAGACATGGTCATATTTACGAAGACCAAATATGAACCTAATGCAAAAAGTCTCTCAAGCTTTTCAATCTGGGCTTCATAGATATAGATAGCATCAGTATCAGTATCATCACAAGATCCTTGTTGTTGGTGTTAATAGCCTCCATCACTCTGTCCACAGTAGCATCATAGTATATTTGTAAATCATCTGCATAAATGTGGTAGGAAAAAATTAGATTTTTCGATATAGAAAAAAATCTGAGAGAAGCCAGTAAGTGTGTCACACCACGAAGACACTGAGTCTTCAACACGTATGCGCTGGCGACGATCCGCCAGGTAACTACGAAACCAATAAATTACTGTTGGAGATATGTTAATGCTTTCTTACGCATTTTAATGGTGATAAAACATCGTATATATCTAAGCCCGACCTAGGATTTGAACCCGAGACCGCAGCTGTGCAATCATATCGTACTACAGCTGTACTACCAAGGCTGGCAGTAAGACATGTTGTTTTTGAAAACGTTTAAGTAGTAGTTATAGCTATTTATTGTACAAACTATTGACCTTGTTCTTCTCTCTTTCTTCTCACAAATTCAGATATTTTTGCCTTTACTAGACGTAAAAAGTATTCTATTTCCTCTACACACCTACACTTAATACTGCCTCTGACTGTCTCGATGGTGTTGTTGTACTATTGTACGGTTACAGAGGTGAGGTATTAGATTTGAATACCGGGTTGGGCAAAGTAATATTCAATTTTTCTATTTATTAACCGAAGTAAGGAATTTGTGCGCGATATAGGCTCACCCCGCGATCTTATAGGCGGGGCTATAAGATCTCAGGGTGAAATATACAAGGCCATATGTGGGTATTTTAGCATATCTGCTTACCGCATCTGGGAAAAAGGTGTGAGTTTATGTATGTATGTAGTTTTAAATACCTAAACTTATCTTGTACAAACTACTACACCATTAATGTATTATTTTCTATGTTTACGGGTAGGATTATTATGTTTAATCAGGAACAAAAGGTTTTGTTCAGGTCAAGTGCGGATCCAGGGAGGAGATATTGGGGGTCATGATCCCCCTGCACTGGGCTGGCTCCAAATTGACAGAATTTGAAATTCAATGAAGCGTGAGATTATTACTCCCTAATTAAGTTTATTTCAGATAAATCACAGAGAAGCGAATTATTAATGTTGTGATTACATAAAAATCTATAATCCAGGAAATTGTATAAGAATAGAAAATTCTATAGTGCGACACAAAAGAGTAGAAAATAAATGAGGGCGCCACCATCGTTTGTGTGTCAACACAGTTAGGGCGATACAATCTATCTTGATACTTTGTTTAAATTATTATACGGTAGACCGTATAAATAAGAAATAATAAAGGTTATTTTTCCTGACAAAACATATGAAATCGCCATAAATATATTTAATTAGTTATAAGGGAATAAAAAATACTGTTTCGTTAAAAATATTTTATTTATTATGCAATAGTATGCAGTATCGTTCATCATAACCAATGTATTCCCTTTATTTGGCTTATATTTAACTAATTGTAGGCACTTATTTTTGAACGATATAAAAGAAATAAATTTTCTGTCGAATCGCACATGTATCAAAATCATCTGTTGCCTTTGCAGGACGACCCTTTCTTTCCTTTCGACGAAAACTTTCCACCTTTTTCAGCACCATGTTACGCTATCCGTGCGTAATGAACTCTCAGAAACACCTAAAACAATAACAAATATTATTACACCGAGATGTACAATCAAGAAATAAATAATTTATAAAAAAACACCAAATATATTTTATTTTTCCTGTTTCCGTTATACTATGTATTTTAGACTAATGTGGACAAACAAAGAATGTTATTTTAAAAATAATGTTTCTTGAAATAGTTTACGTCTTATTGAATTATTTGTACTTGTGTATATTTTTTTTAATAAATGAAAGAATAAGTGACGTTGCTCAAAATGTGGCAGTCGTGCTATAAATACTCCAGGTTATGTTTATGTTTGTATAACCTCAAAAATATGGTTAAATAAACAATATTCATTAGTAATCACAAGAATATCCATTATATGCATATGTTAGTTCGTTCTTTTTAGTGTTTTGTACAATTTTCAAATATTACTTACCAGTACAATCAGCCCTTCGTTTGTAAACATCGTCTTAATTTGTTAACAACTTCTCGGCTTTATATTCGTCCATACAACACATGAAAACTTTGTATATTATTTCACGGGCACCGCCTCGAATTACTTTGTTCATGATAACTTAGTTTTATTGTTCACGATTCGAAATTAACACACTATTCTAAAAAAACTCGTGAAAAATGTCGTATAATAGCAATGACTGACAGCTCGTGTACTCTATTCTGGTGTTGCTAGGAAATGTTTTGCTTTTAGTTCCCAATTAATTAATTTCTACTCTTTTATGTCGTGCTGCCCCTTAAATATGTGCGTTCCGAAGATACTACATCCAACAATTATATTTTAAGCATGGAATATTGAAAATGAATATTTAATTTATTTGTTCATCGTTTTTTGTTTAGTTTAAGTTATTTTATTTATAGTAATGATTAGATATTTAATTTTAAAATGTCATGAGCGGTTTCTTAGGAATAAGGGGGTTAGAGTTTGACACTGGCAATTTAAGTTTTCATGCGACAAAAAAAGTGGTGTCAACTGTCAAGTGTCAAATACAGTGTCCGACAGTAGTGTTGAGTATTAGTCTGTGGTGTTGAGTAGGACATGACTTGAAAAAGAGTTAGTAAAAGTAGCCTCATTTTTGTACTGTAGAGCGATTCACGTATTTCAATAAGTTCAGCTGCAGTGCAGTTGCGGTTAAGTTTCGATCAAAACAGCCCTTTTCGTATTCTCGTAATTTTGACAACCGCTGTCAAATACGCTCGCGTCAAGTTCGCGTCACGCAAACGTTTTTGCGTATTCTACTGCTGCGCGTATATGTCAATTGTCAATTTCAAACAAATTTTATACGTCTGACGTACAGTTAACGCGCAGCTCGCGCGCAGTTTACGCGCATTTAAACACTTACAAGAATATCATTTTGTACCAAAGCGTAAACTTAATTGTAACCGCACCGCAACTTGATCGGTGCGTCAAAAAGTTACATGAATCGCACTACTGAGCCAGTACAATGTCCCACTTCAATTGAAGTGAGGCGTACTGATGCTCATTGGTGTGTCATAACTTTCCCTCACGGCTCACGCCAATGAAATGACATTACAGACCAAGTAGTACACCAAATATGAAGTAGTACACATTAAAAAGTTGAGCCGCTCTTACATTTTGACGTCATGTACGGGACAAATACCCAGTGTATTACTATACTCTATGGGGACAAATGTACTGTAGTGTTGAATAGGACATGACTCGAAAAAGAGCTTGTAAGAGTAGCCTCATTTTTGTACTGAGCCAGTACAATGTCCCACTTCAATTGAAGTGAGGCGTACTGACGCTTATTTGTGGATCATAACTTTGCCTCACGGCTCACGCCAATGAAATGACATTACAGATCAAGTAGTACAACAAATATGAAGTAGTACACATTCAAAAGTTGAGCCGTTCTTCCATTTTGACGTCATGTACGGGACAAATGTACTGTCTCTTGTATGTCCTACTCAACACTATCCAACAGTGTCAAACATAAATGTCAAATAGTAGACAGCAAGTGACCATAGCAAGTGACAGCAAGCAAAATACCAAGGATTTGATTGTATTTAATTTTATAACCTCATATTTCTTACTGATTAAAGTTTTATAAAAAAACAGGACGCAGTTAATATTTTATTAAAAATGTCAGCTCTCCGAGTTAAACTTGGATCTTCCACGTTGTGTATGAGAAAATTATTACTCAATTCAGCGAAAAATAAGAAACTCATCTTAGGTTCTCAAGCGGCACATAGAATACCCAATGGTATGCTAAATATAAGCTTACATAATATTTCTTGAATATGAATTATAAATAATATGTTAACTGGTGGAAAATTAATATATTAATATCTACCTATATTTTTCGCAGGACATTCAAGTTTTATTGGTATCAAATATTATACAACGGCTACAGAACAACAAGCTGAGACTCTAAAAGGAAACTCAGAAAAAAGAGAATTCCAAGCTGAAACCCGCATGTTGCTTGATATTGTGGCGAGGTCCTTATACTCTGACAAGGAAGTAAGTGATTTTGAAATATGTGTCCAGATTAGTTTATTGAGATATTATCATTTACTGGTACTTATATTACTACTTAATAATTTTGTGTTGGAGTTTGTTTTGAGATAATATTTCATGTTAATCTTTGTACATGTTGCTTAACAAAATTGTGATGCAATATGTCTAAGATGCATTTTATTTACAGGTATTTATTAGAGAATTGATATCAAATGCAAGTGATGCATTAGAAAAGTTCCGTTATATGACAGTAAGTGCAGCACCTGACTTGCCTAAATTGGAAGAGACTGACAGAGCTCTTAGTATAAAACTCACAACAGACAAACAGAATAGAACCATCACATTCCAGGTATATACATTCTTTTTTACAACATGTTTCAAATAAGAATAGGAATGACCTGGTGCCATATTCTTTCATTACAGCTGTCAAATCAAACAGTTTAAGCAGGCTGAGCAAAACAAGATTTTATAAAATTATATTTTTAATGAATTATTAATAACATCTTATTTTCTAGAATTATTGCCGAATAGAAAATAAATAAATTATGACTTGACATTTTTGTGTATTTTGCCATTATATAGTTTTAATTTAATTAGCTAATTTATGTTTAAAAATGTGACAATGAAAAAAAATTATTGATGCATTTTTGCGTTGCTAACCATACTTTTCATGAGATATTCAACAGATAGGTGTCATTGAATTTCTTATTCTTATTTGAACTACATAGTACCTTACTTTATACTTTTAGGTGAAGTAGCATGAGTAAAGTAATAACACAACACATTGTAACATAGTTAACTTATATTTCAATAATCAATTGCTTTAAGGACTCTGGCATTGGAATGACAAAAGAAGAGCTTACCCAGAATCTAGGAACAATAGCTCGCTCTGGCTCTAAATCTTTCATAGAGGAAATTAAAAAGCAAGGTGCAGACCAAGCCAATACCATCATAGGACAGTTTGGTGTTGGATTTTACTCTGCTTTTATGGTAGCAGACAAGATTGAAGTTTTCACACGCAGCAGTAAGTCAGGATCTCCTGGATACAAATGGAGTTCAGATGGGTAAATAAATAACATTTCTTAGTGAGAAATAGCTATATTAGTTTGAATGAAATTTGCTGGTGTTATTACTAGAGATTCTATTATTTATTTATTAAATGCTTAATAAACATAAATTGTATAAAACTCTCTTAATCCACCTTTGGTGCAGAAAGAAAGCATGGTAGGCACATATAAAGGCCCTAAAAAGTATTTCAAATTTATGGCAGCAAAATATAAGCTGCTAAATATGTTTTTTTCTGAATGTTGTGTATTTGAAATACTTGTGTATATGAATACAATAGGGAATATGCACCAGACTTCAAAATAAGTCAAAATATTTTTTTTGTAATCTTTATTTATATAGAAATATACCTTAAAGATATTTTTTAAATTTATCAACTCTAAATCGGTAAAATAAATACTTAAAAAATGACATCTCAAATTTGCCGCGCATTTTTTCCGAAACGCGATCTATTGCTTGAAAAGGAAAGTGACGTCAGAGGGCACGTTCTTATGAAGTTTTAGCTTGTTGAGTATATTGTTTTACGTTTGTTTATGAGTTATTTTGTGCTTTCTTTATACTATTAAATAAAATGGATTATTTTGTCACGAAATACAGTTCTATAGCAATTCATGAAGGAAACTTAATCCAAATACTACGTTGTTCATATCGTGCCCTTTGACGTCACAGCGAGTTCGCGCCAACATGGCGTTTAAATGCTTCGAAACTGATGGCAGTTTTGATTATTTTTTTGCACTTTTTTTATTGATATTTTCAAAGACTTATATTTTTTTCCGATAATGTAATAACATACAGAATCGATTAAAAATATAAAAAAATGGCATGCATATTCCCTATTGTAATAATAATAATGTTATACACTTTCTTGTACACTGAAATGAAGGAAGCATAAAAAAACAAATAAAATACTTAAAAACTAAATGAATTTTATTATAGGTCTGGCACATATGAAATACAGGAAGCAGAAGGTATTCCAATTGGTACAAAAATAATAGTCCATTTAAAAACAGATTGCAGAGAATTTTCTGATGATGACACAGTTAAAAGTATGACATTTATTTTGCTTTTGTGTCTTTGATTTTTATCCAAGAAATAGTTTAAACACTTTTTTAATTTCAGGTATAATAATGAAATATAGCAACTTTATCAGCAGTCCTATTTATTTAAATGACGAACAAGTTAATTCAATTAAGGTTTGTATTGATATTAGTCACTGGATGCAGGATGCTTCCATCAGGTTGATGTGGAGATAATTGGGGGTGGCCACCTTCAGTAGTGGACTTCCAATGGCTGAGACAAAGGAACAAATTATATTGATAATTATTCTAATTCTAGTAAATGACATTGTTCTATGTCCAATGACATTTCAATACTATGTATGTTGTATGACATAGTGAATAAATGTAATTTCTTTTACTTTCAGCCATTGTGGTTAATGGAGCCAAAGGAAATTACCCATGAACAACATGTTGAGTTTTATAAATTTATCAGTAATTCTTACGACAAACCGCGCTTCACTTTACATTATAAAACAGATGCGCCTTTGAGCATTAGATCCATATTGTATGTCCCTGAGGGCAAGCCTGGTCTATTTGAGTTGTCACGTGACTCTGATGTTGGGGTTTCTTTGTACTCAAGAAAAATATTAATAAAAAGCAAAGCTGAAAACATCTTGCCTAAATGGATGAGATTTGTTAAAGGTATTATTGACTTCTTTAATTAATGGTTTATTAATTTAGTGAAAATATTTTTTGCGA
Source organism: Hyles euphorbiae (assembly GCA_023078785.2). NCBI lineage: Eukaryota > Metazoa > Arthropoda > Insecta > Lepidoptera > Sphingidae > Hyles > Hyles euphorbiae. The sequence goes on along the minus strand of CM041041.1, from coordinate 7,340,539 downwards.
ATACTTACAGAAATATTTGCCTTTCAGGTGTGGTTGACTCTGAAGACATTCCATTAAATCTTAGCAGGGAATTATTACAGAATAGTTCTCTTATAATGTAGGTATTGTCATAAATAAATAAATAAATAGTAATCCTTAAGAAATTTTACAATAATAATAATACTTTAGCAGCATAAACTCTCTATGAAATGTACACAGATTTGATGCTTAAAACTCACTTCATAATTTATATACATATTTAAGTAGGACTATAGGCTAGTTTCATACATTTTTATTTTTGTTTATAACGGAAGCTTACATTACGCATAATCAAAATCAGAAAGAATTTTTAAAATCCGTTAAGTAATAAGCAAGTTACAAATATATGAAAATTGGTGGTAGGAGTGATAGAAAAGGATGCAACATGCACGGCGTGACGTCATCTTCCATAAGGTGCACGCGTGCGAAAGAGACAAGGAGTGTCCCCACCGTACTATTAAATGTATTAATATCTCAGTCATTTTACATTCAATTTTGATGCTGTTTTCAAATTCGTTTGTTTTTATAAACGATGCTTTTAAGGAATGATTACTTACGGCCCAAATAAAATCTTGGACACAACCCTATTATGTTAAGACTCCAATCTTGTGAAACATTGATTCTCATTTCTGTCATTTCCTTGTCTTTTAATTTTTACAGAAAACTGAAGACTGTGCTGACCAACCGGTTTTTGAAATTCATGATTGATATGTCTACTAAAGAACCTGTTTCGTATGACACCTTCTACAAGGATTATTCAATATTTTTAAAGGAGGGCATTGTTACAAGTCAAAGTCCAATCGAAAGGGTATAGTTGTTTAATAATATTCTGGTATTAATGGAAAGTATCGACATAAATTAATATTTTGACGATTTTGTAGGAAGAAATTGCCAAATTACTTCGGTTTGAATCTTCTAAGTTAAATAGTGGACAAAGGACATCTCTCGCGGAGTATAGTCAACGCCAAAAAGATGATCAAAGAACAATTTATTATTTGGCTGCGCCCAGGTAAAAACGATTTCTATCATGCGAAAATATTTTAATTTGTGTAGGGATATTACATAAACGACCTGTTATTTTTTTATTGCAGCCGTGAGTTAGCTGAGACATCTCCATACTACGAATCTCTTAAAAAACGTGATGTGGAGGTCCTTTTCTGTTACGACATGTACGATGAATTAGTGCTCTTGGAACTAAAAGAGTTTGGGGGCAGACAATTGATTTCAGTTGAAAATGATATGCAACGCGACCCCACCGACAAATCAGAAACTATTATAGGTTTAAATTATTTATTTATATAAACTATAAACAACGTTGATTGTTTCAGTCTACTCCACCATCGTTTCGCAGTCAATTTGTTCTAAGAAAGCAGCTCTAGTGTTACATTATCGCACTTCATACGAATTAGACTTACTTAACAAATTAATTCTGACGCCTAAAAAACTACGTATCCATAAAACTAGTTGCTGACTTTCATATCATCAATGTTATGGACCGATATAGAAAAGTTTGCTGTGGCATCTTAATGCGTGTTGGTCTTAATAGTTAATAATCAACACCTTGTTTTCATAACATTGCCTTTATACTAATCTAATTATATTATCTAAGCATATGTATTAAAAATACCGTTGGTTTACAGGCAGTGACAGTCTCCAGCAAACTCAAGTTGATGAACTTATTTCGTTCCTGAAAACAAATTTGGCGGGAAAAGTATTCGAAGTACGGACCACTCAGAAACTAGACTCACACCCGTGCGTGATTGTCGTGCCAGAAATGGCAGCCGCAAGACACTTTATTAGGACCCAAGCACAGAGCCTAAGTGAAGAGAATCGATTTGCACTTTTGAGACCACAGTTGGAAATTAACGCCAAGTAAGTAATTACGTTCAACGTCTTTCTACGAAACTTTCTTGAGAACGACGACGAAAATTCCCGCAAAGAAATATACATATTATGTTCATGTTGTATCATTCCAGACAGGAAGGCCATTTCCAATAAGAATATTGATATTTTCTTTTTTTCGGGGAAACCGATATTGTTGCTATCTCTGCCGCGGTAAGGTTTGTTTCAGCGGCCTTACGACTCAACGATGAGCCACTCGGGAAATATGTTACAATCAGGGCGACCATTGAGTCAGAGTCCCCTCCAAGCTCTTACACCGACATACTCGCCAAAAACCTCACAAACCTCTTTAGCGCACTAGAGCGGCTCCAGGATAAGGCAGAATACTGTTTTTAAAATCACGGGTTACAATTAATCTAATTAATTATATAATAGTTAAAAAAAACTAAAATACACGCTTTAATAAGATATACAACTAAAAAAGTAAAAATAATTGATACTGAATTTAAGATAAGTAAATGGAGTAAAATACATATATTTTATTGTTACAAAGCGTGGGGTGCAGGAGGATAAGTAATTGTTGTAAACACCCCACGCTTTGTAACAATAAAATATATGTATTTTACTCCATTTACTTATCTTAAATTCAGTATCAATTATTTTTACTTTTTTAGTTGTATATCTTATTAAAGCGTGTATTTTAGTTTTTTTTAACTATTATATAATTGTTTTGACTAAAAACATCCATCTACGGCTGTATTTCCAATCAATAACGCCATCTGTTGGTCAGTAGTAACATTTGACACTTGAAGAATACAAGAAGCTTATACCCAAATGGAGATTGCATTCCGTATATAAAAGTGAAGCACAAAATTTTTACCTTGAATGACGTCGCTGATGCCTGCTATCCTTTTCTTTAGCGTAACAATGAATGAACTTCACGTGAACTTCATTCATTGTCACTCTAAAGAAAAGGATAGCAGGCAACAGCGATTGCATTCAAGGTCAAATTTTTGTGCTTTATACGGAATGCAATCTCCATTTGGGTATAAGCTTCTTGGAAGAATACAATGTTAACGCCATCTAGCGATGAATGTAGAAATGGTCATCAATTATAAGAATAATTAATCCTGGCGAATCTAATCAGGATAATTATATATTTTAATCGAATTATTGTATTGTCATCGGTCTTTGACAGGTGTGCAAAATTTGAACGAAATCTGGCCGTTTAAAGTGGGTCAAAATCGCGCCCAAAGAAGTCGGTTACAAACAAACATACAAACATACAAATATACAAACATACAAACATACAAACATACAAGTGAAGCTAATATAAAGCGTGTAAAAAGAAAACATATTACTTTATCGATGAATGTAGTGCATAATATGACAAAAATATAAATGTAAGTAAATATGTTATTGCAGGCACCCCATTATCAAAAAACTTCATAAATTAGTATCAAGTGACAAAGAATTGGCTAATATGATTGCTCAACAACTATTCACTAACGCAATGGTGACTGCCGGACTCATCATGGACCCAAGAAACTTGATAAGCCATATTAATGATCTATTGGTCAAAGCTTTAGATAAACATTAATCTAATGTTACATATAAAATTGTTGTTAATACATTCTATATACGCATATTATTTTGTTGTTATTAAATCCCATAGATTTAGTATAAAACATAGATCGGCAATGTGAAAGAGATAGAATAATTTAACTCATATGTTAAAGCGAGATGCATGATGCGACCATACGTTTACACAGAAGTAGCCAGCAGTGACCCAGAGTCAAAATATGTCAAACTAAGCGAGCAACAAAATTCGCTTATTTTCATAATTTATTTAATTTTACAGTACTTGGTTATATTTATTAAACGTAGTTTATTATAGTGAATTGTGCAGTGCCAAGGTGTGGTTCATGCAGGCGTAAAAATCCAAAATAATTAAAGTTTTTACAGGTACCAGTCACTTTTACATAATACTATTTTGTGACGATTTTATAGAATTAAATGGAAATCCGTGTATACATATCGGTAGACAAGAATATAGTATTTCATTATATAAATGCGCTAAAAGCATTCATTGCGTATAAAAAATAATATCAAATACGTGAATTTACAATAATTTTAACCAAAAGTTGCTAGGGATTGACTGACAGGTTCGATCAATAACAGGTTGTCGATAAAATATTCGATGACAACACATGTTTCCTTACATTTTTATAGAGTTATAGTATGTTGTGATAGTGTGCATTCTTCTGCTACCTGGCGTTATTCCGGCCATATTTATTATAGAATTCATACAATATTAGTTATTACTTAACTTTTTCTCATTTTTTATATTTGTGGAATAATTATTATGATACTTCATGTGTGTGATTTTTGAATTTAGAGCCTGTTTCAATATTTGCCAAGAGGCTGTCAATCTAAAATAGTAAAACAAGAACATATTAGATATTATTATAAAATATGCGATACTTCTATGCACAATATAATTGTCCAAACCTATAAAATTAGGTATAGGTTTAAAATTTAAAATTCTCATAGGAAAACAAAAAACATTAGTTTAGGTTACGTGATCGAGAAAAGCTTCATAGTTTATTAAACTTTCTCTTTCTTGAGTCTCAGTTGTCTGCATCCAATGACTTCCTACAAGCTTAACCAGGTCCTCCGTCCACCTTCAACGCGGCTTAGCAGGCGTCCAATACTTCCTAATGTGTTGGACGCCTGCTAAGCCTAAAATGCAATTGACTTAAATAAGCATTTTTTTTTTAACTCTAGTATACATATAGTACAAATGTGTTTCTCGCGAATGTTACTCATTGAAACTAATATTCACGGATTTTGTTGCAGACTGAGTCCATCCTGTGACTACGAAAGCTGTAAAGTAATTGAAACTTCGCGACGGGAAGTTAAAAAAGGAAAAAAATAAACCGAAAACGCTAAAACTTTTTAAATAATAGTTTTATTTCATAAATATGTTTTTGTTCCCAGTTTAATTAGGTGTATGTACTATGTAAACATAACAATGAAAAAATATAATTTTGATCAGGGGAACATAAAGACCCATACAAAACACCTCAAACAAAATATTTTCAAATAATATGACAATTTATCTTTATATATATTTATTTGTGTGTTTATGTATCAGTATTGAAATAAGTAGAATATCAGTAAGTTTCTGTTAATATATAATAAAATGTCGCATATATCTAATATTATTTCACTTCTACAGACCAACAGCTATATCGATATCGATACGAAAGTATCGAAAGTGCATGGTACACCATTATATGTCAAGCACACATGTAAACTTCACGCACACAATCGTAAATCAGTTTTGGTCGCGCTCAAAATGACACATTGCCGATCTATGTTCTATACTACATCTATGTTAAATCCTATTATTTTTTCTAACCCTTGATATAGCATGCTTACGCGGAAATACTGGAACGCAACATAAATATAAATGGCGCTTAACTACGTTAATCCCGATTAAATGTACTGGCTAAAGCCCGCTGCACACGACGCTTGTTTTGCTGCTGGATTGCTTGCTATAATTTGCTGCTGGGCTCAAAGTTGCCTGTGGCGCTGGGTGCAATGATGGCTCCCTCGATATGTTGGCTTCACACGGTGCTTGCCACTACACGCCGCTAGGCGTGCATGCGAAGCGACGTCGCTATCAAAGACACGAATATGCATAACTTCTGCAGTACCATGAACGCTCGAGTACAAAAACTATTGCTGCTGAGATAATTAGACGTAGAAAAACTATTATTGTGGCAGCTGCAGTTATTGCTTTTAAACGGAAACGAGAGCTTGAACAACGAAAGCGTCGATTGTGGAGTTGCGAGTGGCTGTTACGGCGTGATACAGGACAGAATGTTCTACTAACAGTGGCGTAACAATAGGGTGGCATAGTGCGCAAAATGCCACGGGCCCCTGGCCTTAGGGGCCCCCGGCGCGGCGGCCCAGCCGGGCCCCTCAGGCCCGAGAGACCATAAGCAGAGAAAGAACCTAACTAATTTATAACCAAAAAAATTGATAATCAAAAATTATTTTCTTAATTGTTATTAAAGATACCAAGGTTTATTTGTGATACATAAAAATAATAATGGTTCTTTAGATTTACGCGACTTTTACTCATTGAAATAAAACTATTTTGTACAAATTATAGCGCAGATTTGGTTTAAAAAAAGAATAAAACTTCAATATAAGGCTTGTGAGGGGCCCCATCACCATTGCTGCGTTTGGGTTTCGGCCACCTAGTACCGAGTACAACTAGATATTACGATGACTGATTGGTCTCGTTGTGGAGTTTCTTTCATGGCCTGCAGGCAAACGAGCATACAGCGTGCCTGACGGTCAGCGGTCACCGCCGCTCATGGATTTTCGCAAATCCAGGGATCCAGCAAAATGAAGTCGCTTCCTACCGTAAGGAGAGTACTCACACAGATTGGTTATAGCGCCCAGGGAATTCCGAAGTAGGGAGTTAATTCCAGAGCTTGCAGGTGCGTGGTAGAAAAGATCACTGAAAACGTATATACTTTCCAGGAACGGATAGTTTCCAGGTAGTAAGATCGAACTCTACTGCGGTGCGGTGCGGGAAGTGTGATGGAAGATTAGCGATAGTGGCGCCATCTTCCTCAGAGCATTTTCTGTGGAACAATCGATAGATTACACAGAGAGACCCGAAGTCTCACCGCAATCCTAACGGCTCCACATTCTCCGTGAGATCGGTATTATTGACGATTCGAAGAGCTCGGCGCTGTAAGGAGTCAAGTGGGCCGAGCTGGTATTTTGGGGCCTCTACCCAGAGGTGAGAGCAGTGCTCCACGTGGTGCCAGTCTCCAGGTGGTGAAGTATCGCTTGGCTCTGTTGAGAATCCCTAACTTTTTGCTGAACAATCTGCCCTTGTCTTCCCATAGATTTAGTATAAAACATAGATCGGCAATGTGAAAGAGATAGAATAATTTAACTCATATGTTAAAGCGAGATGCATGATGCGACCATTCGTTTACACAGAAGTAGCCAGCAGTGACCCAGAGTCAAAATATGTCAAACTAAACGAGCAACAAAATTAGCTTATTTTCATAATTTATTTAATTTTACAGTACTTGGTTATATTTATTAAACGTAGTTTATTATAGTGCATTGTGTAGTGCCAAGGTGTGGTTCATGCAGGCGTAAAAATCCGAAATAATTACAGTTTTCACAGGTACCGGCCACTTTTGCACATTACTTTTTTGTGATGATATTATAGAATTAAATGGAAATCCGTGTATACATATCGGTAGAAAAGAATATAGTATTTCATTGTATTAATACGCTGAAAGCATCCATTGCGTATAAAAAATAATATCAAATACGTGAATTTGCAATAATTTCAACCAAAAGTAGCTAGGGATTGACTGACAGGTTCGATCAATAAAAGGTTGTCGATAAAATAGTCGATGACAACACATGTTTCCCTACATTTTTATGGGGCTATACTATGTTGTGATAGTGTGCATTTTTCTCCTTCTTCTACCTGGCGTTATCTCGGCCATATTTCCCCGGCCATTATTATAGTATTCATTCTACAATATTACTTATTACTTTACTTTTTGTCATTTTTTTATATTTGTGGAATATTTATTATAACACTTCATGTGTGTGATTTATGAATTAAGAACCTGTGTCAATCTCTGCCAAGAGGCTGTCAACTTATAATAGTAAAACAAGAACATATTCGATATTATTATAAAATATGCGATACTTCTATGCACAATATCATCATCCAAACCTTGAAGCAACATTATTCATTTATCATAACATTAGGTATAGGTTTAAAATTTATAATTCTCATAGGAAAAACATTAGTTTAGGTGACGAGATCGAGAAAACCTTTGTAGTTTATTAAACTGTCTCTTTCTTCAGTCACAGGAATGCGACTAATGAACATAGGCCTTCCACAAGAATGTCTACATCAGTTTGTTGTAAGCTGCCTGCATCCAACGACTTCCTACAAGCTCCTCCGTACACCTCCAACGCGGCCTAGCAGGCGTCCCTTCCCAATGTATTACAAGTCAATTAATTGACTTAAATAAGCATATTTTTTTAACTCTAGTATAAATATACATACGCGAATTTTACTCATTGAAAAAAACTAATAATCATGGATTTTGTTGCAGACTGAGTCCACCCTACGACTACGAAAGCTGTAAAGTAATCGAAACTTCGCGACGGGAAATTAAAAAAATAAACCGAAAACGCTAAAACTTTGTAAAATTATAGTTTTATTTTATAAAAGTGTTTTTTGTTCTCAGTTTAATTAGATGTCTGTACTAAAGACTCATACAAAATATCTCAAACAAAATGTTTTCCAATTAATATGACAATTTATCTTTATTTATTTGTGTGTTTATCAATCTGTATTGAAATAAACACATCAATTACTATATAATAAAATGTCGCATATATCCATAACATTTTATTTCACAACTACAGGCCGACAGCTATATCGATATCGATATGATACTATCGAAAGTGCATGGTACACCACTATATGACAAGCACACATGTAAACTTCACGCACACAATCGTAAATCAGTTTTGGTCGCGCTGAAAATGACACATTGCCGATCTATGTTCTATACTACATCTATGTGTCTTCCAAATATACATATATATACATAAATACACCCAACAGTCACATACATAGTCCTGGCCCCACATTCACATCAATTAAGTTTTGTGTCGTGGGTATCCGGAACTACAAACATTTGTCTCGGTGCGGGGATCGAACCCGCGGCCTCTCGTTTCACAGGCAGTGTCTGCGCCACGGAGGCTATCAACAAATGACACCTAAACGCACTTTGCTCAATATTTCAGTTCCAGGAATACCCTCGGATGCTTAGAGAGAGTATCTCAATGACAAAAGGGGTCTTCTTGGTAGCAAACGAGTAAACTTGTGTCTTAATGGGATGAAACTGAGCTATGTTCAATCCACCCCATTGGGAGGCACGCCCCAGAGAGGTCTTGGCTTACGACAAAAGTTGAGACCATCTTTCCTCAACGGATCCCCGATAGAGATTCTTTAGTCCGATGTATCCTGCATCTCTTACTAGCATCTGAATAACAATGCAAGCTGGTGATAGTCAACATGTCATTGATAGGCACTTAGGCAAAACAGACAGTGTCGATGGAAGTATCGAGCCTTATGGAACACCAGAATTAGTGGTCTTGGTCTCGATACAAAAGGCGTCCAATACGACTTTTATGCTCCGAGCATTCAGAAAGCTGGCAATGTACTTTCAGAGTTCCTCGAATTGAAATACCAGGCAGGAGCTTCACCAGAACGACGCCATGCCGCACTCGATAAAAATTTCAAGGCCTAACGTAATCACCTCTCCCCTACTATCCAATGCTTCCGCCTGAAGGTGTGTGGGATAAATGACAAGATCAGATGACGTATTTCCATAACTCAACCTCACTCGAGGATCCTCTAGGAAAGTAATATTTTTAACTAAGCATACCATATTCGAGGATTCCTCGAATTCATTTTAAACTTCACCTCAACAAGGATAAGGTTGAGGAATATTCGAGGAAACGTCTTAGAATACGGGTGTAAGAATTCCAGCACAATCTCCCACGCAAGACTTATTTATTTATTTATTTGAACAGTACGATTATTAACATCAATTACACTATTCAATTACCTATTACATATAATATAAAGAACAAAACATAAAACTTAACAAATTTTAACGTACATTACAAACAAACTTATACTAAAATAATAATATTCATTTTATATGTACCTATATAAATAATAGATAGCTTACTGAGGAATATAATTTTCGCTAAAATTAAGACAATTCCTAACAAGCGGCTTCCATTCGTCGTTGAAGATATCGAATTGCGGGTAAGCTTCCATGAAAGCATTTAGCTGATTAAGAACTCTTGGGACTGGCGACATGGCTCGTGCCACCGTACGACAAACAGGCGTTGCAAACAACTTGTGTCTTCTATTTCGAAGATAGTTGTTAGGAGTATAGATTTGCATCAACTCACTGTGAATATCCGGCGCATCGATCATACTACGGCATATTTTAATCATACAAATCAATTGGTCATAACTTCTTCTTGTCTCAAGCAAATTATATCCTAGACATCCTAAAAGGTATTTTGTTGGGTACATATATGGATAGTAGCCCGAGACAAATTTAAATAGAAATCGTAGAAAAGCCTTCTGTACTTTTTCTAGAACAAGAGAATATGTCTTTTCGTGCGGGTTCCATACGCATGAACTTGCCTCAAGCTTACTTCGTACCAATGTGCTAGATAAAAGTTTAATGATTTGGGTGTCCTGAAAGTCCCGTGCATTTCGTAAGACGAAACTGAGACGCTTGAAAGATTCCATAGCAACATTAATTATGTGATTGTGGAAAGTGAGACTTTGGTCGAAAGTGACTCCTAGATCTTTGATAAGCGTGGCAATAATAGCATTACCGTTGATGTTGTAATCAAAGGTAATAGGATGTCGTTTGCGACCAAAACTTACGACGAAACATTTTGTTGGATTAAATTCCATCTTATTGACTACACTCCAGTTATAAACAGTGTCTATCGGCCGATGCCAATAATCAATCGAAAAAATTAGATTGAAGTTAATCTGGATTGTTTTCTACTTTTCGATTGGTATCTTGTCATGTTGCCATAGTTTTTTCACTACTGAGATTGATTATTAGCAATATAGTATCAAAAAAAAGATTGAGCTGTCAATCTAAAACGGCAAATTTTAGATTGGGATTGTTTATTGGCAGCGGCTGTTAGAGACACAAAACATTGAAAATTCACTAGGAATCATGTCTTTTGTATGAACAATGGCGATTATACAGGACTTTAGATGAGGGGAAACAATCCATATAAAAAATAATAAACATTTTTTGGCGGAGATAGCTGTTGTGGCTGTAATAAAGAAACTTTTTGTATAATATTGGTGAGTTCCTAAGAAAATGCGATCCTGATTCAGAGAAATTGTTTAATAAGTGAAAGGGTCAAAAGTTACTTAAGTACGAAAATATTTTTAATGGACAGGATTAAAAGATGGAATATATTAAAGGGTTTTATATTTATAATGAAGAAAACGACTTTTTTGATTTCTGTAACATTAAAAACACTAAATCCAACTAGATAATATTCTGTTAACTGTAACGAAAACTTTTATTGAGGATTAATTTAATATTATACGGGTAATCGATGTAATTCTACATCGATTCAATATTCATACATTCCACATCCCTAATCCTATTGTATTTTTTATGAATGCATGTGGTAGGTATGTGTGGTGGTGTGCATGGCAAGGTGTGAAGTGTGGTGTGAAGGTGTCTGTTTTAAAAGGGATAGCCGGTAAGCGTTGTGGATTGTGAATGTTTTTGATCAACGACAAATGTATTTAGTATCAAAATTTTATTAATCAGTGCATCAAAAAAAGGTGTGTTTAATTAATTTTTGTTAGACTTTTCATGTGAAACTAAGATAAACGTAGATGGTCCATGAAAACCATGTATTCGTCAAAGCTTCACAATAACGCTTCTATTCGTTGATCGTTCCGTAGTCAGATAGAGTTGCTTCAAGTGGGTTGTGTCCCTTTTTCTCACGTGGGAAGTTAAATTAACTTTTTCATCTGTCTGTAACTAAACTGGAACGCGGCAAACGTGATTCTGTAGGCATCCAAGCAAATCAATTATTTATTACTTTTCATTCTTAGAGATGAGTTCAACCGACATAAACAAAGTGGACTATGAAAATGAGAGTAAAACTCTCGACAAAAAACAAATTGAAGAGGAGGAGAAAGAAGTAATGTTAAAATCGGAGGAAGGCAACGACACCGTATCTGATGCAAAGAATGAAGCCGAAGGCCCGGTGAAGGCTGCGCTCGCCGGGGACGTGACGGAACAAGGACGGGAAGTTAAGCCCAAGTACATACCCATTGGGGCTATAAAAATGCCCGGTTTTTTCACCAAAAATTCTGAAAAGGTAAAGTCTAAGGTGAGTTAATTTTCTTATGACCAAAATAATCAAAGGTTCATTAAGTACCAGGTTCATAAAAAAGCTTAAAAAACAATAAGATTTGAAAAAGGGCGGGAAACATTCGACTTGTTAGGCGCGCTTTTTTTATTTTGAATTTTATTTGATGATTAATTAGTAATTTATTGGTGACTAGTGGATTAAATACTGTTATTAGATATATATTTAGTTTAAGTATTAAATTTATTTACTTTTTTCTCGTTTATTTCTGGCCACCGGTAAGTCATTTAATTTTCTTGTTGGACGATGGCTGAACCCCCCGACCCGGGGGGGACAGTCCCTCCGGTAGCATGCAATGTAATTGTTACCACGGAATTAGAATCAGAGTCGGGAATGGACACGGATGGCTCACTCTCGCAGCGTCCACTGAAACGCAGTCGCATTAATAAAATTTGTAAACGCTGCAATAAGCGCAGGCGAACGCGTCATGGTTCGGATGACAACAAATCTATTAGCTGCCAATGCGATAATGATTGCAATGAGCAGCCTGTACCACCAGTAATTACCACCCAAACTGACTTGGGCCAGGGCCCCGAATCCATAAATCCCCAACATACACCTAATCCAATAGGGAGAAAAATGTATGAAGCCACGGACAGCGCTCCTTACTTACTACACGTACAAAAAATTCAATCTTCCCCCAATGATGGCTCCACTCTCCACCCTATAACGTTTGGCAAATTTCTTAAAAAGCACGACATCAAAAATATTATCAATGGCAGTATAAAGCGTATTGGCAGAAATAAAATTTCTATGGCATTTTCAAAATTTATTGATGCAAACAATTTTCTTGCGCACAATAGTTTGATGTCACAAAATCTTACAGCCTATATCCCCACTTTCAATATTACTCGAATGGGATTGGTACGCGGAGTTCCTGCCGACTGGTCACCAGAAGAAGTACTAGATAACATCTCAGTACCTATAGGATGCGGTAAAATTATAAAAATAAGAAGGCTAAATTATAAAGTTTTTGAGGATGGGTCTCCAGTGTGGAAACCCTCCCAAACACTAGTATTAACATTTGATGGACAGGTGCTACCTAAACGCATATTTATGTGTTATAATGCTTTGCCTGTAGAAATGTATATTTTCCCCACCATCCAGTGTTTTTCTTGCTGTCGCTTCGGTCACACGAAAATACAATGCAGATCGAAGCCTAGATGCTTCAAATGTGGCCAAGAACATTCTGGAGATTCATGTAGTGTAGAGGAGGATTGTGCTTCATGTTGCTTGTGTTCTGGTAACCATTTTGCTATAAATAAATGTTGCCCTGAATATAATAGACAAAAAGATATTAAGTTGTATATGGCTAATAATTGTGTATCATATGCAGAAGCGGCTAAGAATTTTCCTTCTGTTAATAGATCCTTTGCTGATGTATTAAACAATAAAACACCACATACACAGCCTTTACAATTAAACAAGGCGCTTAATAAGCCTTCCACATCACATAAAAAGACAGTTTTTTTAAAGCCTCGCTCCCCTCCTAAGCTTGCTAGTGGTTATAATAAAGAAAAACATCAAACAATTATTAAGGATTATAACATGCCATCCCAAACATCTAATGGTTCTGCATTACAACCCCATCATCAACAGAAATCAATAATAGACATTGTTTTAGCCTTGATAAATTATTTGACTCAGTCCAATATAACAGAACCGTCCCACGTTGCCTCAGAAATATTGAATTTATTACAAGCTAATATAAATAATGGACCAAGTAATCCAGTGGAATTGTCGCAGTGCAATCAGCAAGAAGAGTGATATATTATATTTGGTAAACAAATACAACCCTTTTGTTATTGCACTTTCAGAGACATGGCTTAAGCCAGAGTCTTTCTTCAGAATACCATATTATACATGCCTAAGGGAAAATAGACCCGATGGGTATGGTGGTGCTGCCCTACTTATTGAAAAATCCCAAATATTTTCTCCTATTACCCTCCCTCAACACAGTGATGACTTCTCAATCATTGCAGCGCTCATCAATAAAATATGTTTTGTATCCATCTATATTCCCCGTCCTTCATCAATCATTTTTAATCAATTAAGTGGTATTCTTTCTTCGCTCCCTCATCCACTTGTTATGTTAGGAGACTTCAATTCACACCACAGATCCTGGGGTAGCTCTGTGTCAAACACCCATGGAGAAGCTTTACTAGAATTGTTAGATCGTCATAATCTATGTATCTTAAATACAGGTAGTCCAACTCATCGTACAGGTCCTGATGAGATTAATAGTGCAATTGATCTGTCAATCTGTACCCCTAATTTAGCTTCTTCATTATCTTGGTGTACCTTACTTTCAACATTTGGGAGTGATCATTTTCCAATACTAATAAAATTCCCCCAAAAATTCAAGAAGCTGCAAAAAGCGCCTCGATTAAAATATAAATTAAATGGTGGGGATTGGGATATATATAGATCAATAGTTGAAAAGCGTACATCCACTCTTCCTAGTATATCACTCAATGATCCTTCTACTTGTTCAGATGCTTTTTTGAATTTATTACATGAAGCAGCTGGAAAAACATTCCCTGTAAAAGAAATACCAAAAAATAAGCTTCCTTCTCCACCTTGGTGGGATGAGGAATGTACAAAAGTTATTAAAAAAAGAAGAGCAGCAGAATGGGCATATCGTAGAGATATGTCCAATATAAATTTTAAAACTCTACAAGAAACTATTACATATACAAAAAAGACATTAAAAAAAAAGAAATCTGAAGGATGGAAAAAGTTTTGTAGCTCCCTTTCCCCACAATCACACCCTACAATAGTCTGGCGTAATATCAGGAGATTCAGATTGGGTATAGACGACAAAGTTTTTTCAAGTGTTATTACTCACGATTTAGCACACAATTTCTTAGATCATTTAGCTCCTCCATACGTGCCACAGAAAGATTTAGTTTTATCAGACCCTTTTGAAGTTTCTAACCGAACGGGCCTTAACTCACCTTTTTCACTTGTGGAATTAAAGGGAGTTCTGAATGGTATGAAAGACACGGCCCCTGGAATTGATGGCATTACATATTCGTTTCTTGTAAACCTAGGGGACATAGCTCTTTCGTATTATTTAGACATCATCAATTTGGTGATGACAAGCGGAAAAGTGCCTCCTTCATGGAAACATAATTTAGTGTTGCCAATATTAAAGCCGAATAAAAATGCCAATAGTGTTTGCTCCTATCGTCCCATAGCAATGTCGTCTGTATTAGCTAAAATTGCTGAGCATTTGGTCAAAAACCGACTAGAGTGGTTTATTGAGCATAGGGGTTTATTATCCGACAGTCAATTCGGATTTAGAAAAGGAAGAAGTACTATGGATAGTGTCAGCATATTCGTTACTGATATTCGTCTTGCCTTTTCAACTAAGGCATCGGTAGTTGCTGTGTTTATAGACATTACTTCGGCCTATGATAATGTTCGCTTAGACCTTCTCAAAAATAAATTGTATAATCTGGCTGTCCCAGAAATGCTCAGTAATTTTATCATAAATATCCTCACTGAAAGGAAAATTACTCTAGACACCCCTAACTCTCCAGGAATATCTAGACTTGTGTGGCAGGGGCTTCCCCAAGGATCTGTCCTCAGCCCCCTTCTATACAACATTTATACACATGATTTAGCGTCATCACTTTACGAGCCTGTCTGTGTACTTCAATATGCTGATGATTTGCTTTTATATACAACCAACCAATCTATAAATTCCGCGTGTTCTACTATATCCTCTTCACTATGTAACTTAAAGAATTGGTTAAATATACATGGGTTTGAATTATCTGCTTCAAAAAGCACAGCAGTCCTTTTTTCTAGACAAAGAATTACTTCGCCCCTCAATATACAATATGATGGTCATCAGATACCAACTAAAACAAATACAAAGTTTTTGGGTGTTGTGTTAGATACTAAACTTACAGGACTGCCTCATTGTGATTATATAACTGCTAAATGCGAACGACATTTAGGCATGCTTAGATGTCTTTCGGGTGTTTGGTGGGGTGCGCATCCATTCTCTCTGAAACTGGTATATAATGCAGTCATAAGAAGTGTCTTGGATTATGGAACTTTCTTACTGGAGCCTGGAAGTAGAGCGGGTTTTAAAAAAATAGATGCGATTCAAACGAAAGCCTTGAGGATAATCTCTGGCGCTATGAAGTCAAGTCCTATTAATGCGTTGCAAGTGGAATGTGGTGATCCTCCTTTATTTCTTAGACGACAATTTATTTCTGATAATTTTTTGTTACGAAACCTGCAATTTTACAACTCTCCGCTTATAAATAAATTACAGACGCTCAGTGAACAGATTAGACTGTCTAAATATTGGACACATAAATCCCTCCCTTGCTTAATCAATAGCCTACGAAAATTTCAAACCATACAAGCTCCTATTCACAATTCCCGACATCTTCCAATATTCTCCACAAATTTTGAATCTCTAATATTGTCACCGAAGATTTATTTTAACTTAGGCATAGACAAAGACGAAACAAATGCTAACATTCGTTTTAATAATATAGTAGATAACAAATGGTCCTCGTGGCATCATATATACACAGATGCATCTAAACTCTCAACCCGTGAATGTGTGGGTGTGGGAGTATATCATAGCCAGTACAAAATAGTCCAGAAAATTAAGCTTCCTCCTGAGTCATCTGTATTTACTGGAGAATGTTTAGGTCTACTCAGAGCAATTGAATATGTACTTATCATGAAATTAACTAACACTGTCATATTTACAGATGCTAAAAGTGCGTTACTGACATTAGCTAGGTACCCATTTAAAGGAAAATTATCTCATATAATAACGCAAATTAGGTCTAAATTATATCAGTGTACCTTATATAACTATTCGGTTACTTTTGCTTGGGTACCAAGTCATTGCGGTATTAAAGGGAACGATAGAGTTGACGAGCTAGCCAAGCATGCGGTGGATTGTGGAGACCTTTTTCCATATCAAAATTATTATACTGACCTAGCTGCTCTAAGCAAGGCTAATCTCTGGGCATCCTGGGATGAACTGTGGGCAGTTAGTAGCCGTAGCAAGGGTAATTATTATTACAGAATACAACCCAATATACCAATAAAACCCTGGTTTTTCAAGTTTACGCTTAGTAAGTTGGCTACATCTATTTTAATACGGATGCGTCTGGGGCACGTCTGTACCCCAGCCCATCTTGCTAAGCTTGGCATTATTGAAAGTTCAACCTGCTCATGTGGATGTGATATTGGAGATTTAAATCATATCATATTTTCCTGTCCCAACCATGATTCAGCCCCTTTGTACAACCAATTGCAGTCCATTCCTGTACCTTTTCCTACCAATATAGCCACTCTTCTATGTACTAACAACTTGAAGATTTATAATATTTTATCTACTTATATATGTAATAATAATATTAAAATTTAGCCCCTATTCTGTTTTGCTATCATCCTAAAATTAATCCACTGGTATAATCCCAAAATTATCCGTTACCCAATATCCGTGTACCTTATACAAACTATCGTTTCCCTAACTTTCATCGAGTCTCCTTAAATAACTAATAAGATCAAAAGACATCGACACTGGCAGAAGCACGAATAGTGCATTGCCAAGAAGAGATAAAAAAAAAAAAAAAAAAAAAAAAACAATAAGATTTTTGAAGTTCGTGCTATGTTGATAAAGTATTATTACATGATAAGTAATAAATAACTTAAAAAAATCTATTATATTTTAAAATAAGTTCACGTCTAAAAGATATTGTGAATTTAATATTTACTATAAAAATTTGCAATGTGTTCCGAAATCGTCTTGGCAAGGGGTAGCCTAGTTTTATAATTAGATGATTGTCAGATGTGGAGTGCTTTTAAAATTAATTTAACATTACAATAACCAACATGATTGACATCTGTAAAATGTGTTATCAAGTCATAAAGCTCTTACTATTACATGTAGTCTACCAGTATAGGAAATATGTTATTAAATATGATAAAGCTGAGAATGTATACGATAAAGTTGAGATAACTCCTTGAAACATGTTGATTGTGGTGTGAATACCAAGTATCCCTTCAATGTGGCTCAAGTAAATATTATCATATCAGGTATGTGATAGCTGCAAAGAAATTAATAGGAAATAAGTAATGTGTGGATGAGCCACAGGTAACATGTCATGATGATTCTATTAGTCTTCTATTCAAAATGCATTTAATTGGTACTATACTCCATCGGTTTAGGTACTTAACTAAATGTAAATAAACCAGAACATGGGACACATGGATATTCAACATTTTATTGCAATGTCCAATTTACGAATATTTTCTTAGTCAACCATGTAACAAGTATTTACAACAATTAACAGCGGCTTATAACAAATAATAACTAAAACAGAGTAAAGAACAAAGATGAACACTTCAAATCGCTTCACCACCACTTCACTAAAACAGTAAGTACATTAACACAATGAATAATAATTGGCTGGCATAGATAACATATGATGATGCTTAGTTATCCGACCTAACACATTATAATCTTTCATTTAAATGGTTGCATTACGGCACAGTCGTACTTCTAGATTTTATAGCATATTTCTTGTTACTTTTATGCAAATGTTTTGGATGCCTGATTGTTTGGGTCTTTTTTATAGAGAGATTGCATTATGTAAAATAAGATAATTTAATTATGATCTCACATAATTTAATTGTTTCCAAGCTCACACATTCATAATTATAATCGTTATAATAAATTTGAACATGCAATGTAGTTTTACATTTACGTAAACATTTTTTTGTCTTCAATTAATTTAGAAATGAGAGATGGCAATGTTAAATAACCTTTTTTATGGTTTGTTTACATTTAGTTAAGTACCTAAACCGATGGAGTATAGTTGCTGTAAATTAACAAATTATACCTTATCTTTACACATTGCATACCAGGTGCAACACTGTCACTTATGCAAAAATGCCACTTTTCAGGAGAAAGTATTGAAACTTTGATGTCATATAAAAATATATTCCAAGACATAGACAAGATCAATTCATCCGTATTGCTAAAATTTGGAACAATAGCTTTTAATTATTATTTTATTTAGCAGGATGAAGAAGTAATTGAAAAGGACACTGAAATCCAAAAGCTTGAAGAAAGTGTAAAATCCAAAAGTCATCGTTTGCAGTTTCTGCATTCTTGTCCTTTGACCAAATTCTTACACCATCCAAAACATGACTATGGCAAGTATACAAATAATTACTCACTTCTTAATTTTATTTGTACTAAAATGATAAATTATGAATACAGGATGCTTTTGTCTACGATAATAATAATTTTTATGTAATCTCTTTGAAAGAGCCAAGAAAATATACATTATCTGGTTAAAATGACATAAAATGTGTTTTTTGTCAATTAACACTACATATTACCATTAGTTTCTTACTGATTGTTCATTCGTTCGACTTTCCTTCACTCAGCTATTTTAAATATAACATAAACATGTTCACGTCTTTTAAATGTTATAACAAATTATTAATGACCTGCTCTGATTTAAACCACTTGTAACTTTAGTGATAATCACCTAATTGTAAACTGGTTTTGAAAAGAGCAACACTAGAGTTTCTTGCCCGTTCTTGTATAGTGAAAACTGCTTTCCGAACTGGGTGGTAGATAAAAAAAATTACTCAATCTAAATGATCATATTAATGGATTGGATAAATTATTTTCATTTTATTTATTTTCTTAGATTTAAGCAAATGTTACACATTGAAGTAAAACTTGTTTTGTTGCAGATTTTATAATTTTTTATCTTCCCAATGATTTGATTACTTTACAGCTTTAGTTAAACCAAATCTGTGATAAAATCTTGTAATATTAGTTTTATTTCTATACCACACACTATCAGTTCCTTAATCACATTTCAGTTAGCAGTTACAGCAGTAAAATTACTACCCAAAAACAAATTAGTCAAAGAGCTAATCTGATTTTTTGATGTTTTCTAGAAGATTCCAGCAATGAAAACCGAAGAGGATTATTTAGCCTAAAATATCCAAGACTTTTTCAAAAGAGGTCTGAGAGTAACACAGAAGCTGCCCTTGCTTCTATGGAGACATTGGATGATAAACTTGATGGTACAAATGATGGCATGGAAAATGTCAAACTGGAACCTATGGTATAGTAATTTAATTAGCTTAATTATATGTTAATAGTAATCATAACTATTGTGACCACCAAAGGCTCATCATAAGTATTATTTCAGGACACTGAAGAAGGAAAGGTAGCCACTAAACTGCCTCTTAAAGAGCGAATTCGCCAAAAGAAGTTCATTGTTGGTAAGAATTAATTATAATTTTTACTTATTATATAAAAATGAAATTGTCTATTAATTATAATTTCTAATATCAGATAACTACTTGTATCGTACAGATGACATTATTGTATGCGTTGTGGCATGCCTGGTACTCTTGGTCGCAATCGTCGGAATTATAATTGGCGCGCGTGCTGGTCCACCCGTTGAACGGCCTTTACGTCTTGGCCGCTACATTTCAGCCCATACTAGTTGTGGACCTGTTGAAGGGTAAGCTATACCATTAGCAATTAATATGCCTTATTTTACTTATGTCATACAATATTACAATTTTCAAAATTTTTACAGGGTTTTGGATGAAGGTGTTTATAAGTTTTACGGTGTACCCTATGCTGTTCCACCAATTGGTGAAAGGAGATTTACATATGCACAACCCCTAAATGACATACCATTATGTTGGAATGGAACTTATAAAGCACATGAAAAAGCACCTCTTTGTCTGCAGTTTCTAGAAAATTTAACAATTGCTGGTGAAGAAGACTGTCTTACTTTGGATGTTGTGACACCACATGTGAGATATGATTCTCCTCTACCTGTTGTTGTCTTAATCGGGGCTAATACGTTTGCTGGAGGTATAAGTCCAGCTCAACCTTCTGCTCTCTATGCTCGTACAAAAGAGGTTGTTTTCGTCCGACCTAATTTCAGACTTGGACCATTCGGTTTCTTGGCTCTTGACATTCTCTCAAATTCAAAATACCCTCCTACGTCTGGTAATTATGCATTAAGTGACTTATTAGTGGCTTTACAGTGGATCAACTTTAACATAGGCCATTTTGGAGGTGACCCGAAATCGGTAACATTGTTAGGACACAGAGCAGGAGCCACATTGACCGCTGCCTTAAGTACATCGAATCAAGCTCAAAAATGGTATTCGAGAATCTGGTTATCATCACCTTCTGTAATATTCCCTGGAGAAACATTAGAAAAGTCGCAAGAGAGTAACGAAAAATTTAAACAATTAAGTAAATGTGACGATGCCGACTGCTTAAGGCGAATCTCTACTACGGAGTTATTGTCTTACACGCCAGATACGTGGTTAGGAAATAGTGTTGGCGTTCTGCCTACTTCCAATGAGACGCAACGGTCTTGGTTAGTATTAGACGGCGACCTTTTGAGAATTCATGCTTACGAAAAATGGGACATTCAAAAGGAAGCGAAGAAGTCTGGAAAGGAGAAAATCTTCAAGCCAATGGTATTTGGAACTACACAACATTCTAGTCATTCAGATTTACTGAAAATGAAACATTTGAATTGGTCTTCGGAAATTGTTGAAAAAATAGTGAACGAAAGCGTAATTGGCGAAAAAAATGTGACCGCTGCGGTATTCACTCACTTCAACAAAACATATGAAGGTCTAGTGGAGTTAATTTCTTGCGTCCGTACGTTGTGTCCGCTGGTGAGCCTGGCGCGGCTGCGGCTGGCGGTGCCGCTGTACGTGGTGCAGGGCGCGGGCGCGGGCGGCGGCGCGGGCGGCTCCGGCCTGGCCGACGTCGATGCCGACCTTGAAGCGATTCTTGGCACGTTTGATTCGGAAATGCCGGAACAGCGACGCTTCATGGCAGCCATGCAACAGCTTTTCTATTACTACGTTTGGAATGGTGTATTGCCTGGACCTGAGACTGGTTTAATAGCGGTCGGACAAGATTTGCTCCCGTTACACGGGCTACCCGCATGTGACTTGCTCATTCGCGAGGACATAGTGCCTCGTTACGCACACGTTGACTAAACGAGATTTACGCTACAATAGTTTTTAGATATGAATTTACTGGGTTTATGTTTATTCAGTAAGTTATAGTGTAGGAATAATTGTCTCACGGTTAGTAACGTGTGTGATATGGAATCTGTTTGTAATGTGCACGTGTTTATAGGTAAAAGCGAACCCATTATAAATTAATGCTACAAAAACCCTGAATTGAGTATATACTATAACGAAATTTTGATTCCAAAGTGCAACCATATATTAATGTTTTGACTTCCGATTTTTATCATAGTATAAGTAGAAAATAGTGTAAACCATAGAACTACTTCATATTGTATTATTTAGGATAAGTTAAGACTGATAAAATTCCATAAAAACTTTTGATCTCTTTTACGAATCTGGCAGTCATTTTTATAATATTTGGGCTTTAATAACATATAGCAGTTACCTTTGTTTAATTTTTTATATGTGAACTCGTAAAATACTCATTAAGTCAATGTCTAAGTCTCAATGTTTTTGTGTACTGAAGTATTTAGGGTAATGTAACCTAAGGATTTTTATAATGCAGCTATACAAGCTTTTATTATTTTATTATACATTTTTCTTGTCTTATATGTAGATTTTACACGTCTTTCAATCCAGTTTTAATGATCTCTTATCAGTATTTTGAATTTTAGCATTTTTTTTATAATAATCACTATACAAAGTACTTACTTCCCCACCTATTTTCAAGATCTTTTTAACAGTTGTGATTGTTGAAGTCTGATTCATCCAAAGAAAAAAGTTGAAGCCATTTAGTTATAAGATGTTTGTGTATTTTTATGTCTGACACTCACCTGTAGCAAATAAGTTGTGGAAGTTATATTCCTGTTTTGCCAAAATGCTTCATGTGATTTAAGTTATTGCACTAGTAGATAGTAGATATACAATGTTTGCATAATTTTGTAAATTGATTTAAATAAATTGGTGTAAGACTGATATTGTATTTAAATATGCCTTTATAATGTAATATATTAAATTATCTATTTATCCTACTAATATTAAAACAGCTAGTTTGTGTGTTACCTTTTCACGCAAGAATGACATGGTTGGGTAGGATGCGTACATGTAACTCGGGAACTCTCCTGACATTCTGGATTAACATATAACCTACTTATTCCCGTTTGCTACACGGTCCGATCAATTTTCATGAGGATAGCTGACACCCTGATTTAACACAGGTTACTTTTATGAAAGTGGACTGGAGTCGAAAAGTACCTGCACCCAGTTGGAGCCGGGCCGGCTCGCTAGTTTAAATATGTAACAACTAGGGCGCGAAATAATATGCTACGAGGTGTGGACCGCAGTCAATAAAGTATTTGGAATTAGTTTTATATAAAATACTATCCGAACGGCCCAGATTTGCCCGGGACAGATACTTAATAGTTAATACAAATTTTATTGACGTGAGAGATGAACATCTTATGCCTATCGATACCTTCTCATAACTGGACCTACCCAGTGCATTACTTGAGGTTATAGATTACGTGTTGAAGAATTTGAGAGTATCAAATATATTTTAATTCCGTCCCACGGGAACATTGCATTTTCTTGCGATAAAAAGTAGTTTTTTTTTACCTAGTTAACTATCTCCATACCAAATTTCATCAATATTCGTCCAGTGGTTTCAGCGTGAAGAGGTAAAAAACACAAACTTTCGCTTTATAAGCGACTTTAAAGGAGGGGCTTATGAATTCTATAATAGTAGGATGATGATCTTTGTAGTTTATATTTAAAAAAATCTCAACATATTTTCATAATTGGTGGCAGGTTTCTCATATGAGAGGTAGGCGGCCTGGGTATGAACCACGGCATCGTCTATTTCTACCATGGTTTCTACCGTCAAACAGCAGTATAATTGCACGGTTGTTTCCGGTTTGAAGGACATTGTAGCCAGAGTAACTACTGGACAATATGGGGACTTAACATCTTACGTCTCAGGATGGTGATTGCAGTGGAATCCTAATTATGGCTGTGTATTTTCTTTGCTGTTTGCTACTGTCCATGAGCAGTTGTATGTCATGCCATCAGGCGAATGGCATGATCGTCCCGCTACTCATTCCAATAATAAAAACCAGCCAATAGTGAGTCAGACTCACGCAAGAAGGGTTCCGTCATATACTGGGTATCTTAAGACCGCTACCGAAAACGAAGCCGGGTGGTAGTTTTAGTGACTACAAACACAATGCAACTAAAAAATTCGCAAAGAAACGTGACAATTATTTTTTATGATTTTTTTAAATATCATCATTTTTGGGTGGTAAATCCATAGTTTTCGCTAAAATAATAATTTAAACTCTTTTATCCCTTAGAGTATTTATAAATATAAGGGTATACACTATTATTTTAGGGAAAAAAATGTATTTACCACCCAAATATGGCCATAGGAAAAAAATAAGAAAAAAGAACTCGTTTTTTTTTTTGCAACTTTTTCTGTTGCATTGTGTCTGAAGTCGCTTAAACTACCACCCGGCTTCGTTTTCGGTAGCAATCTTGATATACCCTGTATAAAATAAACCCTGATCACGTTTGTTCCTGTTTGTTAATATTTAGCAAAAAAGTTCTTAAAATTTACGTTTGTTGTATACTTCTAATATTTACTTTATTTTATTTTTTTTGAAAATTAATATAAAACTAAATATTCTGTCAAAATTTTAAACATCTGCCTGTTACAGTTATTAATATCGAGCTAAAAAAATTACGTTCATTGCGTGGGAATCCCCCTTAATATTTTCATTTTTTTTATTTTTAGTATTTGTTGTTATAGCGACAGCTTTCTAGCTATCACGGCTTATGGGATACAACCTGGTGACAGACAGACAGCTTACCTTTTAGTACGGAATAGACATGTGTAACTCAGGAGTGATTTACTAAAAAGATATATATCCAACGTACGGAGTGATTATATCTTTATATCCCTTGCACTCAAACTAACTCATTATATCCGTACGCGTAAAGATCGTTTTTGGTTCAATTTCACTGCAAAGATTAGAAAGAAACAGATATAGACTTTTACATTTGTGTGAGCGGAAAAGAGAATATTTATGTTCACAATGTAATGCATGCGCCATGCGTACGATCGTGGAATACGATCACAGTAGTAAATGGAGTGTAAGCGAAAACAAAGCTATTTACAATGATTTAAGGCCTAATTTCGCTAGCATGTTTTCTAATTAGCAAAGATATATTGTATTCATTTTTTTTTATCGGATTTGTATTTTGTTTCCGTGAAATATCTTGTACCAGTGGTGATCATAGCACAAAAGTTTTAATTACAAAAATATCCAGTTTATGCAATGTTTAAATATCCATGAATTTTTACATATTTCACTACTCCTTATTTATATTTCTAAACACAATTTATTTCTGTTGATAGATATCAGCAGAAAATAATTAATGTCTTTATCTCACTGTAACAATACTTAATACTATATCTAAACCACAAAGCAATTTTTACTCGAATATAGCCTCTTGAACGTCCACCCAAATGTTAATTTTAGATATAGATATTGTGGAAGACTCATAACTAAATTTCTAATCAACTAATTTAAACTCATCTTTTAGCTCATGAATCATTAAGAGATAGAGATATAAAGATATACTCCACCAAAATGTCAATCTTAGATATAGATATAAAGAAAGACTCATAACTCAATTTTAATCAACTCATTCTTTAGCTCATCGATCATTGTGAGATATAGATATAAAGATATAAAAGAGTGATATATATCTTTTGAGTTAAAAGATATATATCTCTCTTTTCTTTACAGTGATTCATTTTGCGCATGACTAGTACGGAACCCTAAAAAAGTACAAGGGAAAAGTGGCAGAACAATAAATAAATCATATTTTTATAGCTAATTTATTCACACACCATAATAAATAAAACAAACATACAAAACAATATTTGTCCGCAAATAATAAATAATTTGTAATAAATAAACGAAAACCATGGGAGAACAAGAAATTAAATACTAATCGGTTTTGCCTAGGTGACCATAACATCAAAGGTATAAAGAATATATTAGGACTTTTACATAACTTCAATAATGTCTGTGTTAACTTACGTATAACGTTCTTATATTCATCAAATTGTATACGAAACATTGAAGTATTGTACCAGAATGAACAAATCTGTGTGCGCAAGGAAAAAACAAAGGACGAGAAAAAAATATGAACCACATTTCAAAATCTTAGGCAACATACCGCTTGCAGTATTTTCCAGTATAATACTTCAATGATTAAAAACTTAAATTCCCTTTCATAAATTCAGAAATGTAGTCAAAATGTATGTTTAGGGAGCCAAAAAGAGGAAAAATGATAATTTTTAATGGTTGCGCTCTCTCAGTGGAGAGATAGTATTCAAATTTTCTTTTCCAACTTTGTGTGTTTTGCGCAACACTGAAGGCGACTTAGGCTTGTACTGGAACTGTTCCATGTCCTTCTTCATTTTTTCGATGATTGATGTCTGCTTGGCAACTGTCATGGTCAATTCCTCATTTTCTTGACGCAGTATTGATAACTCAACAACCATGGACTGCTGATCGTGAATCTAAAATTAAAATTTTCAGTACAAATCAAAGTTCAAAAATATTATCGTATTTTTAGAATACTTAAGAATAATTATATTGTGTACCTGTTGTTGATACCGTTGGTTTTCGGCTTCAAGGCGGTTTATTTCGGTTGCTGCTTGTGCAACTAACACGCGCGACTGCTCGGCCGCAGCCGTCGCTTGACCGGCATGTTCTCGGGTTAACTCACATAACAGTTGTTTTTTTTCTACCTAGTAACAAAATAATTATTAAGTATAATAATAATATTTCATAAAATTTAAATTTAGAATGATTACTTGAGTGTCTAACTTACTTCCTCTCGTAACATTTGGATTTGTGTGTTAGATTCCTTTCTCAACAACTCTACATCTTCAATGAGTTCATTTTTAATGGTGTCCAGTTCTCTGTAAGCTTCTTTTTCCACATTTTGTAAACTCTCTATCAAGCTGACATTGTGTTCCATAATACGATTATGCTCTTTAGCTAAGGCAGCTTTAGATTTTAAAATATTAACTAAAGCTTCTTTGTACTCATTACATTCCATGACGGTATTGTTAAGTGAACTTTTGACACTAGTTAATTCATTCTCTAATAATTCTTTTGATTTCTTTAATTCATCCAGTTCAGTCTCTAAGTGCTCGAGTTCATTATCAGATTCTCTTAAGCGCATTGTCAACACTTGCACTATGTCTCTGGTTACTGATAATGACATTTCAAACTTTGTTTTTTCTTTATTAGCTTTGTCAACTTCTACAGTCAGCTTATTTATTTCATTTTCAAAGTCCATAATTTTTTTCCTTGAATTCTCTTTAACCTCTTCTAATTCTTGGGTAATACTCTTTTTTTCTTTGTTCAATGTTTCATTACTGTTTAATAAATCTTTTATATCTTTTTGTAAAAAATCATTTTGTCCTTCAAGAACACTAATATTCCGTTTTAATTCTCTAGTTTGTTTTTCCAAGTCTTCAATGATTTTTTGCTGCTGTATACAATGTTCTTGTAAACTTTGGCTACGTTCTTCATATTGTATCTCACACAATTTTAATTTTTCTTGGGTTGCTTCATCAATTTGTTCCAGTTTAGCCTTTATTTCATTTTCTTTGGTAATTAATTGCTGCTGCAGTTCATGAACTACCTCATACTTTTCAGTTATCATTTGATGTTTTATTGATTCAATAAGGATATTATATTTTGATTTAATATTTTCCTGGTCTATTTTTGATTTATTAATAATTGCCTGTTTTTCTTCCTCCAGTTTAGATTTTAATGTTTCTAGCTCAGCTTTATACTCCTTTCTGATACTCTCATTAGCCTCTAAAGCCAATGCATGATGTCCCTTGACCATTTCAAGTCTTTGCCTTGTCTCTTCTAAATTACTTTCAACATTTGTCAATTTCATTTGCAAATCTTTGCATAAACTATCTCTTATCGTAATGACTTGCTCAAGAGATAATAATTCTAACTGTTTAGTCCTTACTTCTTCTTCAAGTTTTTCACATTGATTTTGAAGCTCATTTATTTTATTTTTAAGTTCATTTATTGTGTCAGTGTTATCTATTTTAGGGCACTCAGTTTCTTTTGGTTCTTTAGAAATTACATCAACAAGTGTAATTTTTGACAGTTTATTATTTAGCTGTTCAATTTGTTTATTGTCCTTTGAAAGATATTTAACTTGTTTTTGGAGACTTGATATCTTACTTTTGAATTCTTCAATCTGCTTATTATATTCCGAAATTGTGTAGTCTTTATTTCTAAAACATATAAATTTATTAATTCAATAGTTATTTATGACAGTGTTAAAAGTAACTTTGTTCTTAATTCAAAATATAAGTATAAAATGATTTATGTTTACCGTATTTCCACTTCTTGTGCCTTAATCATTTCATCATGACCTTTAACTTGAGTTTTCTTCTGTGAACATATCATTGGTTTTTTGAGGCTTGAAGGTGGTTTGATGCTTTTAGCTATTTTTAGTGGCTGTGGCTGAAATTAATAAAGATACTTTAACTGGGTTGGGTAAAATAAGTTTCGATTTTCTATTTTTATTATTCTATGGGGACAGGCTCACCCCTATCACTTTATGGGACGGAATACACAAGGCAAAACTTGGGTGAACTAGTAGCAATTTTATCTACCCCTTCTGGGAAAAAGGTGTGAGTTTGTGTATTTACTATTTATGTATGTAATACCCAAAACAAAACTTCATATTTATAAGTACATAGAGGCGCAAAATGTGTCCGCATAGTAAGATGAATTGTAACATGTATATCTATGAATCTCTATCTTAAAACAATATAACTAAATTAAAACTAGTAAACATCTGAAACAATTGGGGTTGACGTCTGGAGTACCAAGTATGAAGTTTGATTACAGAAATGAGGTATAATTACATTATGTTTTTTTTTTTTCATGCTGATTTACCCTTGCTTGTGAGTTGTTCAGAAGCCTCATAGTAAAAAATGACTCAAACACAACATAAGTTAGAAGTTCATCAACTGTACACTAAAAGCAGTGTAGGTATACTTACTGTAACAAAAGGTCTAGTTTTTCGAATGGAGCTGCATTGCGACTGCGCATCAGAATTAGAATTCACACATACTGTAGCTTGAGGAACTGTTGCTTCATTTTTACACGGTGCCTTTGGATTTTCAAT
The DNA here is from genome assembly GCA_023078785.2 of Hyles euphorbiae. NCBI lineage: Eukaryota > Metazoa > Arthropoda > Insecta > Lepidoptera > Sphingidae > Hyles > Hyles euphorbiae. Next base: position 7,311,325 of record CM041041.1, on the reverse strand, counting down.
ATCTTGCTTCTTCTTAATATTATTTTTTATTTGATTTTTTCCTGGAACTAAAATATTAAAAATTAGTTTATTTTTAAATAAAGTGTCTTTTAATACAGTATAAAAACCATTAAAAGTTGAGATAACTTTATACAATACACACATAGCTTACTATGTATTATAGGAGTAGATGATAATATAACAAGTATATTATAAATCAAACCTTTAGGAAATATCAAAAATATTTACGGAGTTATAATTAAATCTGCTGTGCATAAATAATAAAATTTAAAAATCTCTACTTACCCAGAGGCTCAAATCGTTTAGCTTTCGAGAACATGATTAATTTAAAATTTTGATCACAGAAACATAAAATAAAAGAAATATATTATGCCCTTATACAACAGGACATCCAACAATCGTTACGAACTACGAAGGCGCGCGAAACTGGCCATTGTTTTGTGCAGCTGCAGTCCGTTGAAAAAACGTTCCAGTTTACGCTATATTTTTCATACATAGCACATACATAGTAATGTACTCTGTGGATTTATTTTGTACTATACCTTAACCCTCCGTGTACCAGGTGACTAAAACACCCGTCCCGTACAAGGTGGGGTATGACATACCCGAAAATAAATATGGCTAAATTCACAAAATAACACCCATATAAAGTACTTTTGTGAAAGTGTCATTATAACTTTCAATAAATGGATTAATTGATAAAATATATATTTGGAATAACAATATATATTTGTGTGGAAAAAATCTAAACCCGAGCCCCACGAAACGTCAGAAAGAAACGTTAGAAAACTAATTAAACATATAAAATCTCATGTTTTTCAACTTGTAAGACTACAATTGATATATCTGCTAATCAAGTCATGGGGAAATAATTTAACGAGAGAGAAAATTAGTTAAGAAAATTGGTGTCAAAGTAGCTGCAATTCTGACATAAATAATTTGTGTACTATACTTCAGTTCTTTTCTAGAATATACGGGAAAACATTAGAAAGAAAAGTAAGTTTTTTCTGATGTTTTCCCGTTATATTTGATAAATTCCGCAGTAGTACATTTAATAATTTTATTAATCATGTGGTCAACTGATAATACTGTAAAGCTCTAAAGAGGGATTTTTTTGTTTGTATACGTTCATATAGTAAATTAGTTAGCATAATAACATCAACATTTAAATAATAATAAAAAAAGTATTAACCCCATCTTTACGTAAATAAACTCTTTCTTTCCAAAAGTGGTATATTGACACTGTCCTTATATTATGATAGTATTAAAGCATTCTCTATACTGCTGGAGGTAGTTTGTGAACCGTTTATTATAATAATAGTCTTATATATATGTGGTCTGTTCTTTACTTTACATGCATATCATATTCACAAACATATCCGTCACATTTCTTCCAAAAATCCTGGTAAATTGTCGGAATTCTTTACCTAAGGCATGTTTGTATGAAATTATTGCATGGAAACGAATATTTTAACAATAGAGACATCAATCAATAAAGAAATAATAAAAACAAAAAAGTTAAACTTTGCTTTTTAACTACGTGCATTATAAGGTGGGGTATAAGATGTGATGTAAATAATTAATGTACCTGCCATGAAAATGTTCATACAAATTAGTAGGTAAATATTAATCACTTTAACATGAGCGTAGCCAAGGTGGAGCAGAGTGGGGCGTTTGCCCCACCCTGACTTTGACCTGTAAGGTACCTAACCAACTTTAAAAAAATCTAGGTAAAGTATTCGAATTATAAATTCAGATACAGGGTGTTATAGGGTGCAATCTTTTTATAGGGAAAAAAATACCGGGGTCAGACCGTGGGTACAGTTTGTTAATTACATATGATCATGCACTTTAATAATAATTTCTAATAAATTTGTTACGTTTTACGTAAGTACATAGAGTACTTTCTAATTCTCTTGCACATTGCGACCTCCTGGGGCCCTGAACTATTCGCTTATTACACCACCTAATTTAAATAATTAAAAATATCTAAAATTGTGAACTCAAAAATTAAGCTATATACACTCAAATAAATCAATTAAATTATATGACGACCGATCGAAAAAATCATATAAAAATAATAATTAATATGGCAAATCCTTGTAAGACAAATCACAAATACTTATTTTAGTAAATTGACCAAAACCAAGCCCACTGAGTTTGACTCGCTGGATCTACTCAGAAATGGGTCGCGCCGCGTAGTATCCAGTGGTAAAGTAAAGCCCGCTGAGTTTGTTCGCCGGGTCTTCTCAGTCAGGGCCGCGTTGGATCCGGCAGTAAGCCTAAACATACGGGACGTATCGGAAATACTTATGGTCGTTGTCTTAAGTTGAACCCAAAACAAGCCCACTGAGTCTTAGTCGCTGGATATACTCAGGACTGGGTCGCGTCGCGTAGTTCCAGTGGTAGTGTAAGCCCACTGAGTTTGTTTCGCCGGGTCTTCTCAGGAAGGGCCGCGTTGGATCCGGTGGTAACTATAAACCGCTACGCACCGTTGTAATATTTATGGTCCACAAATAATATAATTTAATTTGACTAACGTAAATAATGTATTTCTTTGACAAATAAATTACTATAAAGTAAAAACTAATACTTTAAATAAAATATGAATAAAACTAAATAAATAAATAAAACTAATTATAAATAAAAATAAAATTAATTTAAAAATAAATAAAATAAATAAATAAATTTATAAAAGCAAGAAATTAAAATAAGTAATAATATAATATTAAGATTAAGTTCTATGTATATTGACTTGTCATAAGAGCTCCTTAATTGCCTACGTGATCAATAAATACATTTCATTTCATTTCATTTCATAATAATATGCGTAAAACTTAAAAGTATACTATGGACATCAAATAATTATTTCCATAAGTAAATACTACTACAGAACTCCAAAATTATTCCAGCATACTACATAATATTATGGAACATAGATTCGTACAAAAAAAGCCGGCCAAGGGCGAGTCGGACTCGCGCACGAAGGTTTTCGCACACAGACCAATAAGCACGTTTGCTTTATGTAAGATCAAATTAAAACTTGCTTAAAAATTACTTTTGTTGTATGCCCCGAGACCCTCTTAATATCATCTTTTTTATTTTTAATATTTATTCTTATGGCGGCAACGGATAGCTTTCATGCTATCACGGTTTATTTCATATACAACGTTGATGCGACCGATGGGCATTAAACTACACTATGTATGCTATACGTACTTGGTATTAATTCGGCACGACACAAGAATTAATAATACCAAAAATGAGATTTTGTTTGTTTCAAACAAACTAAATAGCTTGCATATAAGAGTCAAACGCAACCATCCTGTGTAAATAAATTTCATTGACCTGTAGATACGAATAGATAACAAATTGGCAACGTCGCGCGCGCCGCGTGTTATTGTCGCGCCGCGCCGCGCCGCAGCGCGACTTTTGTGACTTGTGTAAGAGCGGCAACAACGCGCAGATTTTAGTACGATCTATCGTTTTAAGGTGAATGACCATGCGTAAGGCGTAATCAGCTGTTAGAAAAGCTACATCGTGTTCAAATGGGGTAAAAACTTAAAAAATCATTTATGACAAAACTACTGCTCCTATTTAATTGATTTTTAGTACAGAGCTTCAAAATGGTACCTAGTATATGCAGTTTAAACAAACGCCCATCGGTCGCATCAACGTTGTATACTAATGAACTGTGACAGTTTATGAGATACAGCTTGGTGGCAGACATACGGCGGGGGTTTAAGCTGAAATCAATCTATCGTATTACGTCTTACATGTAGAGTAAAGAAGTGGCCATAGGTACAAGAGAAACGTATCATAGACCAATCTGAACAGTGGTCAATGGATTCTTTTGTTGTGTGCATATTATGAGTCGTTAGCCTAGGTCGTGACCATCAGTAACCATGTATGTTGAATTTCCCTGATTGGGTAGTTAGCCGCATCTAGTACCCATCGTCGCTTCTTTATGAGTAAGACATACGTACGATCACAGATGAGTAATAAAATATAGTTTGATTTCAGCTTTAGTAATAGGGATTCGATTTTGCTTTTTAGGTATGAATCCCTAAAATTAAACACAGTATGAAATTCATAGAAATTATATTGTTATACAATAATTACTTTTTAATTACATTGATGGTGGAGGAGGTGGAACAGGAAGTAATGGAGGTGGTGGTGGTACACCCATTAATTGGGCTCCAGGAGGAGGTGGCAATCTCATACCATGGTTCTCCCACATCTTTGGGGGAGGGGGCATTCGCATTGGCTCCATTTTAAAAGCAAATTGCAAAAAGAATTGCTTAGTATCTTTGTTCCAGTGAGTCCAAAATTTGGAGTCATGTTTTTCAACTTCCCTACTAGGGACTTTGAATGCTATAGTTTCATATGGTTCAGCAGCGAATAACAAGTACTGCCATCTACGGTCTGGGGGCTCAATTTTTTGCTCATAAGCAGACATAAAGCGATGTCTAGGCTGTACACCTTCTGCAATTTCTGTAATAAATAAGTTAGTAATAAGTTTCTGTAGTAAATAATTAGTAATAGTGTTTTTATTAACAGGAGGGCTACTCTATAAAATCAATACGAAGTTCGGATGTTCGATGTCTGGAGTAAGATATAAGATTTCCTGTTCTAAAAATAAATACTATTCTCTATTATAGTTATCATTTTCTTCAAACTTAGTCTTTGGTTACAACATATGCTAGACAAATATAACATTTTGTGGAGTATCTAGGCACAATAGTGATATTTTACATACAGCGTCTGAACAGAAAAACAAAAAAGAGCCCTAAATTAAGAATCAAATAAATCCTTATGTCTTTCAATTTGTGTTAAATGTTCAGATGTTACATTTACCTGGATAATCAACTTGAAATAGCAGACTTTGTTGACCATTCTCAGGATCTTTCTGCTTAGTGACTCTGTAACCAGGTCTACCAATTTTAACAAACTTTTTGGGTTCAATCCTTGGTTTCTCTGGGGCTAGTTGCTGGGGTGCCTCTTTGGCTTCTTTAGCAGCACGTCGGGCCAAGTTCGCCTGATGTTTTTTACCCTGCGTATGAGCTAAGTAGCTTCCCTCATTGTTATGCAATGTCAAACATAACTTGCATTCATATGAGCCTGGAATCAACAATATTTAATATTTTAGTATAATATTAATATATTTTAAGTAGTATGCCAGGATCGAGCAAAGTGGCGGTCTATAGTCTCTGCCTACCCCTATGGGATACAGGCGTGACGATTATGTATGTATGTATTAAGTTGGATAATACAATAATATCTACTTGTGGTTGTAGTTAGATATAAAAAAACAATATAGTTGAGCCTTAGAGTCAGGCTCAAGATATTTGTTTTAAATATAACAAAGATAGTGCTGCTGTATTAGGGTGAAGTGTGGAAGTTCGCCTAAACCATATCCCACCAGTTCCATGTTAAAGAAAATGCCTTCGCTAAATCCTCCAAATCGATTGGCCTGAGAAAATATCGAATGTATGAGACCACTACCACAAAACGCAGATCAACCGAAAAAAGAAACATTACAACAAGAGAAATAGGATTGGCCAATCCCTCCGAAGATGAACAAGCTAAAGGTATAGCCAAAGAAAAAATCAAATTATTATTTCATACTTGCCTGAATACTTAGTTGGAGTTTAATGCTATAACTTTTAGTATGAAACCAAACTAACCTAAATGATTTTTCATAAAGTATGGATCCTTATTTAGATCAATAGTCTCTAAGGCGAGCTGTCGCAGCCTCTCGCGTCGATCTCTGTTGCTCTCCGACCATGACGCTACACCACCTCCCCCAGTTTTGCCGCCGGGACGGTTTTGGAAGTCCATTTTTCTTGCGGATTTACTCCAACCTTAAAAAGTATTAAATAAAAGTGCTTAAATTTCATTGCTGTTAGATTTAATATTATCATTGAACGAGTTTACGTTTAGCACCTACCGTGACCTACCGATAAACAAGCGTATGATCAGATTTTGGAATAATAATTTATTGTGTCGACCAGTGTCGACTATCAAAGTTTGGTCGTCTGTTGACATTACCACAGACAGACATGACCAAAGAATAGACCACTAGAAGAACGACATCTCCATACTTTAAAGTCAGGATTTGAGTTTATTATGACAACTAGCGCCGCCAAAAATTTGCCCATAGAACTAAAAACAATTGGCGGAATTTACAAATCGAAAACGCGGTATTTCCAGGTATTTCAAATGTATATTTAAAAATTGCGTGGGATCTCCCATAATATAGGCAAGTAATTTTGAACGTTAATGTAACTTAACAAATAAGTACCGTTTGATGTTTTGACTTTCCAAGTCGAAACAATTTGTACAGGAGTAACTCACACAATTTTAATACGACAATTTTATTGAATTTTCGACTTGAAAGTATGAAATGTCAAACAGTACTTACTTGTTTAGTTCATCAGTAGATATTTTTCTTTTTCTTGTGAGTTTAATAAATTAAAACCCAGGTTTCTGCTTGTATTAAATTATTTATTGGGTTAAAAGTGAAAATCCATCACTGATTATGCTGTGAAATAATTTTTTGATTAGTTGACTGGCTATTAACAAATAAAAAAAAGAAACTTATTCTGAGTTCCGTCTAAATAAACATTCTTCAAAAGGACTACAGATAAAAATCCCAAATATTAAGAAAATATTTTTTTAAAACTAGGCAATTCTTGTGTTACATATGGGCCTAGCAAATTAGATAAAAATTAGTGCCATTTATGGAATGTGCTTGGAAAATAACATTGCTTCATTTAGATACATTATTGGGGCACAAATTATTTGTATTTTAGCATTTGATGCGGCAGTGTTTTATAATTCGTTAAGATTTTAATATATTTCGCAGAATTAGTATGAGTATTAACACTGGGCATATCATCTACAGTACCCTGTATCATAGTTCTGATATCACGCCAGTCTAATATGTATATTGCTACTGTAAATTAAGCTAAAATAATGAATTCACTCATGTTTCTAACAAATACTATCGAATCACTGATTGTTAACTTAATTTGAAATCTGTTTATTGTCAATAAGCTTAGCATATTAAGAAACATGTATAGCGGCCATCTTCTGGACTACAGTTACTTATTGTATTTAATAATCTATTAATTTATATATAGATGTGGTTTAATAAAGATCGTTAATCTGAAAGATGTGTGATAAAATGATTTAACTCATATAAACTCATTTGCAAAAAAAACGGGCACCTAAGCAATGAACCATTTCAAATGTTACTATTTATTTGTTTGATAATTATAGGTAGTTTTACTTTCACAATTTTGTAAATTAATAAGCAAATAATCGTTTTCGTCAGTATTATCATAAAATTTTGATAAAATTTATGGGTTTAAATGCTAAAGTTCACTAGTAGTGTATGCTCGCTAGTAGTGCATATGCTCGTGAAGTAAAAGTTAACAAAGATTTTTGTTTGTTTTTTCTTTAATAAAGTAAAAGCAGATAAATGTTTAGTATCGAGTGTGACCCCCTCTAGCTGAAATCACAGCTTGAATTCGTCTGGGTATGCTAGCGAGGATATCCCGGATACTTGCTTGCGGAATACCTTCCCACTCCGCGGTAATCACATTCTTCAGCTCTCTGATGGTCTGCGGAGCCGGTTGTACTGATCTCACGCGTCGTTTCAGAACGTCCCAGACATGCTCTATAGATTGAGCCTGGTTCTGGAAGAAAACCATGTACCCAACCACGGGATGATCGTTTTCTTCTTCTGTGTCTTCGTATGTGGACCTTAAGAACAACCTCGAAGAAGTAAGAAATGTGCATATTAGTCTATGGACGGTCAGGAGGAGGCTTCTCGCGGCCAATATACGCAGTCATCGCCCGGCCCGCGGCCCTAAGTTACTCCGTGAGCACAGAGTTGCCAGGCTTAGGTTTGCTCGAAATTGTGAGCCATGGACTCAAGAAGACTGGAATAGGGTATTGTTCTCCGATGAAGCCAGGATATCTCTGTTCGGTGAAGATCGACGTCGGCGAGTGCTACGAAGACGAGGAGAACGCTTTGCAGAGGCTTGTTTTGAAGAAATCACACCTTATGGTGGGGGCTCTGTTATGTTTTAGGCAGGAATAAATTCAATGGATTGTACAGAGTTAGTCTTCATTGAAAACGGCTCACTGACTGGACATCGATACATAACGGAAGTTCTAATTCCTCATGCACAAGCCGCATTGGCCGCTTTAGGCGAAGACTCAATTTTAATGGACGACAACGCTCGCGCCCACCGGTCTGGCGATGTGGAAGCGTATGTGCAAGAGGTCGGCATTCGTCGTTTGGATTGGCCAGCTCGAAGTCCCGACCTCAATCCTATAGAGCATGTCTGGGACGTTCTGAAACGACGCGTGAGATCAGTACAACCGGCTCCGCAGACCATCAGAGAGCTGAAGAATGTGATTACCGCGGAGTGGGAACGTATTCCGCAAGCAAGTATCCGGGATATCCTCGCTAGCATACCCAGACGAATTCAAGCTGTGATTTCAGCTGGAGGGGGTCACACTCGATACTAAACATTTATCTGCTTTTACTTTATTAAAGAAAAAACAAACAAAAATCTTTGTTAACTTTTACTTCACGAGCATATGCACTACTAGCGAGCATACACTACTAGTGAACTTTAGCATTAAAACCCATAAATTTTATCTAAATTTTTTGATAATACTGACGAAAACGATTATTTGCTTATTAATTTACAAAATTGTGAAAGTAAAACTACCTATAATTATCAAACAAACCAATAGTAACATTTGAAATGGTTCATTGCTTAGGTGCCCGTTTTTTTTTTTGCAAATGAGTTTATATTTCGCAGAATTAGTATGAGTATTGACACTGGGCATATCATCTACAGTACCCTGTATCATAGTTCTGATATCACGCCAGTCTTATATGTATATTGCTACTGTAAATCAAGCTAAATTAAAGAATTCGCTCATGTTTCTAACAAATACTATCGAATCACTGATTTTAACTTTATTTGAAATCTGTTTATTGTCAATAAGCTTAGCATAATAAGAAACATGTATAGCGGCAATCTTCTGGACTTAGTTACTTATCGTATTTAATAATCTATTATTTTATATATAGATGTGATTTAATAAAGATCGTTAATGTGAAAGATGTGTGATAAAATGATTTAACTCATATATTACAACGAGATACACGACAAGACAACACACCGATAGCAAGTAAACTGTGGTAGTGTAAACTGTAAATTGTCCGAGTGACAAATTTTGCATGTTTTTCATTTATTTGATATTTTTATTGAACACAATTTATCACATGCTATCACAGCCCCATTTTTGAGTCACTCGAAATTTTCAATTGCCGATCTTCGTTATACTATACATCTTTGATGTTTATCAACTATATACAATCGAAAAACTTACACAACTTAATGCAATCGTACAAAGTATTAAAGAACCAACAGTTCTCAAAGTGTTAAAGTTTGGAAAAAGTCATCGATTTCTTATATTTCTTTATTTGTGTTTCGTCATAGCATTAACCTATTACTACCTGCTGCATTTACCTATACATATAAGTAAAAGTGAAATGTCTGTGAAGTGAAAATACAAAAAATGTCCATGTCGAAAGTTTGTGTTTTTAAAATGAACTTCAAAATTACAATTGTATCTTCTTAGATAGGTGATTTTGAAGAGAAGTCATAAGCAAAAGCAACTTTAAAGCGTAAATGGGTTTCACGTAAAAATTACTCATCAGTAAAATTGTGCGTGGTTCCGAGATTAGAAATTTTGAAGGTAGCAAGTTATTGTGTTTAAATAGTATCTATTTATTATATTATAGTTAAATAATGATCAATTTATATGTCTTGAGCGAAGATTAGGCAGGAAATCTTTGTAGTTAAGAAAGTAATAAATTACATAATTTGCCCGACGTTATATTTTGTGATGTAATTTGGATTTTTAGAATTATCTCATTTTCATGGGAGAAATTGGGATGTAATTGGTATATTTAGGGGAGTATGTATCGATTTTAAAGATATAAAACATATTGTAAATACAGTTAATCACGTAGACCATATTGCGGTCAAAAGCAAGTTTAAAATATAAAGCAACAAATGCTTACAAATTTTAAAGAACAAAAAAGCTTAACATCAGCCATCGTAGTAAGAAAAGGTCATAATTCATCACATGTTTTTATCATAATCTTACCAAAATACATATTTTTTTACGAAATAAGAAAATAATTGTAAGTTTGTGTGTGTGTGTGTGTGTACAATGCATACATGGCAGAGTAAAACATCAAAAAAGTAGCCTATGAGAGAAAAATCGACAAAAATATGACATTTCATACAATAAATATTTAAACAGAAGTATTTTAACTTTGATATTATGTAAGAACTTTTTTTATTCATGTTGCATTTTGATTTTATACAATTTTAATTACAACGATTTGGTAGTAGTATTCATTTCAAAAAAAAGAAAAAACTTAAAATCTCCTACAACAACGTTTTTTATATACCACCTTGAATAATAAATAGGTAAGCATAATTATGAACTAAAATTTCGTGAAGTAGACGAAAAAATTTTTGTGGCTTATTTCTTACCAACAGTCTGGCCCAGCTTCACCCGGGTACAAATAGATTTCTATACAATAATATGTACGTATTATACATATAAACCTTCCTCTTGAATCGCTCTATCTATTAAAAAAACCGCATCAAAATCCGTTGGGTAGTTTTAAAGATTCGAGCATACATAGGGACAGAGAGAGCGACTTTGTTTTATACTATGTAGTGATTTAAAATCTTAATAAATTTTCATTTCTTACGGTACTTTTTAATCATTTTATTCAGATTTAAAAGATTGAAAACTGGGAGTAAAAATAAGTTTGTGAAAATTATGTTCAAACAAGGTGCATAGTCAAAATGAAGAATGTTTAGTAATCTTGGATGAATTATTTGGTTGCTAATTTTAAATACCATTCTTCTATTGACAAACTCGTAATTTTCAGGTTCTGGTACAGCTTATTTTCTCTACTTGTTACTTCTCGGACCAATTCACATCATGAGCCTTCTAATTGCACTATGTAGTACTTGTTATCATTTGTGCTTTTTATCATCTGAAAAGTACAGTAAAGAAAAATTAATGTAATATAAAACCATTTTTAGGATTTGTGTCTTAAATGTAAAATATAGGCTTTTCTCTTTCTCTCTTCAGCTACAGGCAAAAGAATTTAGGCTTATTGGGCTTTAATAGTCGGTAAGTTAAATGAGGATATTAAATTCTTGATGTGAGAACTTTTTGGAATCTTGATGTAACATTTGGAAAATGCCAATAAAATCAACACAGTGGTACATCGCCTCTGTTGAAAGTGATTTTAAAACAATAGTCTCACACATATAGGAAAGTATAATAGTACCTACATTCTTACTCACATAATGTCCTTTATTATTACTACAATAATGAACGAAAGTTCCAATTTACTGTTAAAATAGTGAATTATATACATACCTACGTTTTTACAGACTTGTATACAATTTTTTTATTTGAAGAATTGCATTCCCACTCTGCTGGTCCATAATTTCAGTTTGTGAAAGCAAATGAACTGGTACTATTTGCTGAAATCATATTTTTATATGAAAATAATAATAAGTGTATAAAAATATTGCCAGGTATAAGAAAATAAAGATATAATAGAAGACATATTGGCAAAGATCCCGCTATGAGATAAGACAAGTCTGATTTTAGTAAAACCTGATGTTTATTAATTTTAAACTGAAAGAAAGATTCAGTTCATAGAGCCTGTTTACTTATACATATGTACAAATATAGTGTGCACTTTCTGTTAAATACAAATTAGTCGATATTTATTTAATTGTTTTCATTCCACTTTACATTTATAAATATCTCAATACAGTAAGCATTATTAGCTGGTGAGATCATAATGTCATAAAACTTGTGTTGTGAAAATTATTTGAACATGTAGGTATTATTTATAAAAAAAAAGTTTCCCCATTATTTGTTGAACTAATAACTTTTTTTGTTTCTACATTCAATTTCATGTCATTAATGAAATATGGTATAAACATACATATCTGTTCAGAGAATCAAACTTCTAGATATTAAAGAACTGGTTATGCAGTCTCGGTTAATCCAATCCTCAGTTGCATAGTGAAATACAGCCCGGATACATAATCTGAAAAAACATAAGCAATTATTTTTAAGAATAAATGTAAAAGCAAATGCAGATATGGACAACAATTAAGCAATCAACAAATGGTAATATTCTTAAATACAATATTATTTTATATGATGTTTTATTTTCTACTTAATTATTATTTTCTACTTAAATTTTTGGAAGTGATATTTTGTTACATATTATTGTTTAGAGTTATATCCTTTATGATTTTATTTTATAGTTATATCATAAAGTTTGAGTGTTTGTATATTTTTGTTTAAAATTCTGACCTCATAAGGGTTATTTTGTTTGTTTAATGTCTAATGCAAATGTTACGTACATGTGTAAATGAGACTCACCAACTCCACGGCCAAACCGAAGCCCGGTTTCGTGGAAATAATATTTATTTTTTGTTTCTAACTTTGTATTTTAATAAATAAATAAATAAGTTAAAATAATTTAAGGAAATATCCTTAAAATAATAATTTTTATATCGAATATATATCGAATCATTGTGGCGGTCAAAAGACACTATATAAATAATTACCACATAATTCTATCTTTAATCACCACTCAGCAGTATTAATTTAATGATACAGATGACTTGATATACTAAGATAACATTTTATTAATATTATCTATTAAAAGGTGTCCTAACATTGTAGCCCTTCTCTAAACATATTCATAATGTCCTGTTGAAAACAGACTGCCTGTCGTCTGTATAATGAGGATATATATTCGATAAGCATTATTGAATACAACTTAAAACATAGTACAAACATACCTGATGTCCTTTAAGATGGTTATTTTCCAATGTTATAAAACTTGTGTAAAGTTATGGATGGATGGCTGGCCAGTAAGTCAAATCGCACATCACATTTTCTATATTGATTAGACGTGTTGAACCATTTCCAGTAAGTATGTGAATATCTCCGCAGTAATGGATATTAGAACAAAACTTAAACACAAAACTTCAAAAGAATACTTTTGAACTTGATAAACTGACTTTAGTTCGCCATTTTTCAATGTATTTTTTTTAACAGAAGACCACAGACCAATAAGAACACAAGACCGTTTTTTAGTCGTCTGTGCACAAGACTAAGGCTGAGTTGCAGAAAGTAACTTTGCCTGTAGCAAACGTCAAATCAACCGTCAAAGTTACAGTTACGCCATTTTCGGGTTGCAGAAATCTAACTCTTGACAAAATGACGTCACAAATAACATTACCTTTAGCTCCACAGTTTCGGGCGGTTAAGGGCTAAAGTTACAGGCATGTCTGTAAAATGTCAACCATAGATAATACAATATATAGGAAAATGTCAACTATCAAAACCAAGAAGCTTTTTTAGAAGAATTAAAATGGATTAATGTCTTTACTACGAGATATTTTATGGGAATCCAGAACTTCAAGTGACGATACTTCAATAAAGTGTGTTGGGTTATGTCTTTGGAAGTAACATAAATGACATATTTGTACAAGATCATCTTATTGCATGGTTTTCCTTTTTTCATCAGTTTTTCACGTTATGTGGCCAGCCGCATAGCAATAGCAATTAATTATAATCTCTTTTTTTTACACTCATTTGGTATTATTTTGTACAAAATTGGCGACAATCGGCATCATAATATTTGCATTGTCAACTCCCAGTATCTAAATATCGTCGATCGCAAATTCCTATAATTGAAACAGTATTGTGAACTGTAAATCACAAATTTTGATTTAAAAAAATACAAACAAACATACAAGTGAAGCTAATATAAAGCGTGTAATGAAACAGATTCACAATTTCAAAAAAAATTGAAATTTGTATTGAAGTGTTGTCACTGATAAAAAATTACCCCTGTAGCGTTTTGGGGTGTTAAAACGTTTTTTTCCTGGTCACCCGTTTAACTTTACCTTTAGCAATTCCTACAGTGGTGCAACAGACGGATTGTCAAATTCAGTGGGTCATGGTCAAAGACACTGCTAAAGTTAACTTTACCTCTATCTTTAGCAGGACTTTTCCTGCAACTCACCCTAAAAAAATTACAGATTATAATACACTGGGTATACAGATTCATGAGAATAACCACAGATGAGCACAAAATTGCCCAGGATTTTGACAACTGTTGGAAGGCTCGATCCGTTCATAGAGAGATGGACCACCCTGGACATGACGCGCACATGACGTTTCCCACAGAGTACCTACCTACCATGGACGTAGTCAAGAAGCTTATACCCAAATGGAGATTGTATTCCGTATATAAAAGTGAAGCACAAAAATTTGACCTTAAATGACGTCGCTGTTATCTTCTATCCTTTTCTATCGAGTGACAATGAATGAACATAATGTCATTTTCATTCATTGTCACTCTAAAGAAAAGGATAGAAGATAACAGCGACGTCATTCAAGGTCAAATTTTTGTTCTTCAGTGTTTTATACGGAATGCAATCTCCATTTGGGTATAAGCTTCTTGGACGTAGTATATAAACAGGACTGCGCACTGTCATCGGAAAAACGAGCCGAGCGAGAGGTGTAGGACGGTAGGGTTGTGTCCCGTTCCTATAGGGTGACCATATGTTTTGGGAAATACAGGAATTTTAATCAAATTGGCTAATATGGTAAATATTTCAGTTGTAATACGTCGAATGAAGCATTTTGTTTTTGAGGTAACAAACGTGATATTGTCTAACCGTTTAAAAAATATTTGAACACCAAAATATGGTCCACCATTAGGACCTAGCAAAAAAGTTCAAAATCATAGTTTTATACGTATACTTTTTATAGGTGAAATTAAAAATGAAAATAATAATAATAAGCCTTTATTAACAGCAAAATACAGTTAACAATCTTCTCGTCTGTTCACAAAGTGCGTATGTTGTGTATTATCAGTGCCATTCGTCAGGGTGTGGTAGCCGGGGTCAACACAGAGATTCTTACCACCATCTGTCCCGCCATTACCGTGGCCGCTACCATAACCAGGAATAGCGGGGCTACCTGGGGCTAATACTGGAGTCCTGATCCTGGTTTTAGCAACTATTAGGCTTTTTTATTTTTTATGCCAATACTCACCACGCTTGGCAGACAGATTCGAGAGCGCAGGAGGGTACTCGCGTTGATGACGCTGCTGTCCGTCTTCAATCGGGGAAAGTTTGCGGCTAGAAGATGTTATTGGATAGGAAAGTATGGAATGTAGAGATGGATTCTACAGCCACGGAGGGGAAAGTTGGTAGTAATAGCAGTAGCTCAGGGGGCCGAGATCGCATACCCCGCAATGACCACTAGATAGGAGCTTCCCTGGCCTACTTCGTACCAGATACATGTTATTATTCATACCAACTCTTGTAATAACTAAAATCAACGTACCGTCTATCTCATCCCTAACGAATATCCCTATTTTAATCGAATCATTAACAATAAAGTTCAAAATTGCGGCGATAATTATCAATTCTGACTCTAAATTTCAATTTTTCGTGTAAATGTGTGAACCACCCGTTCAGATATCAATTTTTAGACCACCGG
Organism: Hyles euphorbiae; assembly: GCA_023078785.2. NCBI lineage: Eukaryota > Metazoa > Arthropoda > Insecta > Lepidoptera > Sphingidae > Hyles > Hyles euphorbiae. The sequence goes on along the minus strand of CM041041.1, from coordinate 7,295,650 downwards.
ATCAATAAAGAAATGAAATGAAATCCCATAATGCTATTTTTCTAATATTATTCACGCCATTATTTTCACTACCTTTCAACCCTTATTACAACCCCTTTATGGTTTAACTTTAAGAAAACGAAGTGTGCAGTTATTTTTGTTACAAAATAAGTAAAAAAGTTTGACATCTGTAACTTCAACAGTTTAGATTTTTCCATGCGAACTGCGTATCCCCTTGTTCAACCCCTTCAAGCGTTGTCTACATAACAAGCGGGAACCTTTTGCCCTTACCCAAGGTCTAATTTATCTCTGTATCAAATTCTATCAAAATTGGTTCAGTGGCTTAGGCGTGAAAATATAGCAGTTAGTGTAATACGTCCGTGCCGAAATTTTACATCACTCAGTAAATAAAAACTATCGCAAGAAATAAATATTTTTTAATTATACTTAATTCATGATCAATTGTATTAGAAAAAACTTTTAACGTGTTTATTTTCACTTAAAACATAGTATGTAGTAGATGCAAATTAATGTGTATAAATTAATAATAAAATTTTAACGAAAAAAGAACTGCTTTTAATATTCAAGCAGATTAAAAGTTATTCCAATAATTCATCTGAACTTTGAATTGTCGATCAAAAAAGTTCTAAGGCGGGTTTTATTATGGTCACGCTAGCAAATAAAAAGGGATAGAAACCTCTCATACTGTCTCATTTGGTTTCGGCCTTCCTCCATGTCATTTACCATAGTAAATTAAACCTTATGCTACATGCACATGTCTTATTTCAGGATGACACCATTTTCTTCGTGCGCAATCCTGTTTTTATATTACATCCATGCTACCTACATTGCTAAAACCAAGAAGCTTATACCCAAATGGAGATTGCATTCCGTATAAAACACTGAAGCACAAAAATTTGACCTTGAATGACGTCGCTGTTATCTTCTATCCTTTTCTTTAGAGTGACAATGAATGAAAATGACATTATGTTCATTCATTGTCACTCGATAGAAAAGGATAGAAGATAACAGCGACGTCATTTAAGGTCAAATTTTTGTGCTTCACTTTTATATACGGAATGCAATCTCCATTTGGTATAAGCTTCTTGGCTAAAACGCATACTAAACGTTTCGATCCACTGTGTCAAAGTTGGCCAATATATTTATAATTCATTCCGTGACGAATTTGATCCATTTCCTTGAAAAAGTAGACGTATTTGGATATTATTTGGTACGTAGCTAGTTCTAAAACTTAGCTTTTCTGATTGGAAAACGTGCATTCAAATAATAAATAACATAAACCACTATTGCAAAATGTAGCTCAAGGTCATTGAGGTATTATACTAGAGCGGACATCGGGAACAAAATCTGTGCGTATGGTGCGTGCATAAGGGTATATGAATTGAAGCGAGAAGGAAGATAGGTTACTTCGTAGGCGTGACAGAGACAGAAATATAATGTACCCTTCATTTTGTTACAAACATTTTGTTTGCGGTGTCCCCTCTATATAGTATATTATCTCAATGCTCAAGGTATATTTTGTTTAATTTTCATTAGAAAGGCTGTATTTTTGAAAACTACCGGGGACAGGACAATATTTTTTTATTCCTGTGCCATCAACACTTGGCCTAACTTTGGTTACCTGTTTATCGTCTAGTTATGGGACAAACATAGCTTTTTCCCGCGACTTCGTCTGCGTGTTTATTTTATCATAATACGGACTTAAAAAGCAATACATTATATGAAAATGTCATCCCTTATTTCATCCCCTTAGTGCTATTTTCTAAAAGTAGTTCACGCCATTCTTTTTCGTTTAAAATAAGTCGTGAAATACGAATTTTGATATCAATAACTTCAGTGTTTCGATTTTGCATCCAACACTTCAACCCTTATCTTAACCCGTTCAGGGTTAATTTTAGAAAAATAAAGTATGCAATTATCCTTGTTATTATCGAAAAAAATTATAAAAAACAGTTTTTCTAGGTACTTTCCCTCACTAATTACACATTTTGTCCACCTTTCCGGAAGCTTTTTGATGCCGGTATCGAAGAATTCCTTGGGCAACTCGGACAGCCATGTGCGCACGAACTCTTCTACCTCGTCGTCTGTATTGAATCTTAGTCCGCCGAGGGCTTTTTTCAGTGGTCCAAATATGTGGTAATCGCAGGGTGATAAATCCGGACTGTAGGGGGAGGGGGTGTTCCAGTACCTCCCACCCCATTTTCGATATTGTATCGAGCGTGAGACGCGCGGTATGAGGGCGTGCGTTATCCTGGAGAAGAATCGCACTTTGTGCTGGAATGCTCTTCCGTTTCGAACAATAAGCGGGTTTTATGTGTGTTTTCAGAAGATTAGAGTAGTATGCAGCATTGATGGAACGTTGTGTGCGCAGGAAGTCAACGTACAGCACGCCCCGCCGGTCCCAGAACACAGTATACATAACCTTACCCGCAGATCTGGTTGTCCTCGCTTTGATTGGAGCCCCTTCCTCCTTCTTCCTCCACTCTTTAGAAGACCCCTTGCTTTCGAGAGTGTAATAGTGTACCCATGTCTCGTCTGTAGTGAAAATTCGCGTTAAAAACCGTCACCCTCCGCCTCGTATCGCGCCAGCAAGCGGCGACAAACTTCCAACCGTATGAATTTTTGCTAAAAGTTCAACAGTTTGGGAACCCATCGCGTCGTTATTTTGCGATATTGAAGGTGTTCGTGGATGATAAACTCTACACTACCAATACTGATGCCGAGTTCGGCGAAATGTCTCGAACATTTATCCTAGGGCCCTTTAAAATGAGTTGTTCTATGCGACGAATGTTGTCTGGTGTGATGCTGGTTCGCGGTCGACGATCATGCGGCTGATTCTCGACAGTTTCGCGGCCATCCTTGAACGCTTTGGCCCATTTAAATACAGCAGCCCTACTCAGGCACTCACTATCGAACTGATTTCGCAGACGCAGAAAAAATTTCGTGTTTTTAACGTCTTCCCACACTAAAAAATGAATGACAATACGTTGCGCAACAGCAGTCGGCACTTGACTTTTAGGTACTCATGGTCGTAGCACGCGCGTGACACGTGTGTTCGCCACGAAAACTATGCCGCACTGTTCGTAAGGAATGCAGCTATCACATATCGAAGCCACGATCTTCAAAACATACATGCGCGCCATCTATAGCGGTTGTCCCCATCATATTTGAACCGCCCTCGTTGCTTTAACGGTTTCGATTTTCCATACAACCCTTTTATTACCCTTTTCACCCCCCCTTAGAGGTTGAATTTCCAAAAATTCCTTCTTAGTGCTATCCTACGTCACAATAGAAATCGTTGTGTAAAGTTTCACGTTTCTAGCCCCAGTAGTTCCGGCTGTGCGTAGATCCGATAGTTCGGTTTTGCATCATTTCAACCCCTATTATTACCACTTTAGGGTTGATTTTAGAAAAACTAATTATGCAGTTATATTTGTCTTTGATTGCCTAACTAAACTGCAAAGTTTGAGAATTGTAACTTTAACGGTTTCGATTTTCCATACAACCGTTTTTTACCCTTAACTAACCTCTTAGGGGTTGAATTTCCTAAAATCCCTTCTTAGTGCTACCCTACGTCACAATAGGAACCTGTGTGCAAAATTTCAAGTTCCTAGCTCCAGTAGTTTCGGCTGTGCGTTGATACGTCAGTCAGTCAATCAGGTTCCTCTTTTATATATATAGATAAGGTTTATTTATTTATTTTATATTTTAAGTCATCGAAATGAAAAAATATAGCTTTATTGAATCAAAAGAAATAAAGATGGTCTATAATAAGTTATAAATATATAGTGGTAAATATTTTTTTGATTTTTATGCCAGAAATATTTCATATGGTCTCTGGAACAAAACAGATGTCATCGAAACGTCAAACTGTTTTGAATGTTTCTTTTCTGTTGTCAAAAGTGAGCTCGAAGGTAATGTTTTTCATCAAAATCCTTAAAAAGATTAATAATCAGTTATAGAAACTGGCATTTGCCTCGCGTTTTTGTAACATAGCCGCAAATTATGTAATATGATGATAGTATTTAAGTGTGTATTGCTTTAATAAAGGAGTTTCTGTGATAACCTCTCAATACACTTGTTTTAGAAAGAGTTCCAAGATGTTGATGCCAAAACAAAACCGGGTTTCCATCTATGAGTACCTCTTTAAAGAGGGCGTGATGGTTGCCAAGAAGGACTATCACGCGCCCAAGCACCCAGATCTGGAAAAGATCCCTAACCTCCAAGTGATTAAGGCGATGCAATCTCTGAAGTCCAGAGGATACGTGAAGGAACAGTTCGCGTGGAGGCATTTCTACTGGTGAGTATGTGCTTTTAAATGCTAATTTCAGCGTTTAAATACATAAAAAATATAATTTTCATATTATTAAAAATAGTTTTGATATTTTCAACCACTACTTCACGTTTAATTATAAATCTATAAAGTATGAATAGCACACTTTTATGAACATTAATTTACTTATTTTCTTTCAAATAAAATAATATATATTTTTTATTGTTAAGTCCTGAATTATTGAATTTATCTGTATAATGTCATTGAAATAATTGGATAACAACCACAATATGTTATCCCATGCAACCAATATTTCTTCAACATCATATTTAACTATACTAGCAATTGTAAGAAATAAAACAGAAGTTTTATTAATGTGTATTTATATAAATATCATACTTGCTTAACACACATCCATGAAATTATATTGTATAGTACAGTTACAAAACTTGTAAGATTAACAGTATAATTCATACTTCATTGTTGATTTATAAACCTATTTTAGTTATCCAATGTTTGGTTTTCTGTGCTCAAATTTAATTCCAAAGTTGATTCAAAGTTAAAAATCTTTTATATTTTAACAATAATGCCAATTGCTGAGTGATATATCAATTTCAATGCTAAGTTTATTGATCATATTTAATTTGTTGTGTGGTATTATAAATGATCATTTGAATGAATTGTCTACAACTTACTTGTATGCATATCTATAGTTTATTTTAAGCAATTCATGATGAATGGAGATTTTTCTTTACCTAGTAACCTTCTAGTTTATTAAAGTAAATACATTAATTGTGAGACATGCAGTTTGCACTTTTGATTGTCTGTCTGTAACTCTAAATGTCAGATGTGCTTTTTGAATACTTAAGACTCCCAAGCTGCATTCATGGATAGTTTGTTGTGTTGCAGCCATAGTCAATGTGTTACCTACTATGTGGGTCATTAAATCTGGAGGTTAACCTAGTTGTACCACTGCTTTTGTCAGGCTGTTTTTATTTTTTATAATACCAGCCTTAATAAGATATGCATAAAATTCATTTTAAATTTGGTGCAGCTATTGTTTAGATTCTGAAATTGAAGTAAGATTATATTTAACTGAAAATGGTTGCAATGCTTCTAACCAACCATATAAGTATTGATAAACTTTCTTTACAACTGTTTTTAGTTAAATCCAATCTTCAGTAGTTGGCACTGCCAATTAAATAACAAGTATTAAGTTGCTTCAGTTTTTGTTTCTAACGAACTAATATAACTATTGAAGTTAGTAACCGAACAAACAAAAACCAAAATAACCATGCCTCATGCTCGTTCTGTCTAATTGCTTTTCCATGTTAAAGACAGAGAAAAGGCAAATATTGGTAAAGCAAGCAATACCTAACCAGCCACTTTTCAAGAGAATTAAAAACAACCTTATCATAATTGTCTTAAGGTTCAACTGTAATAAACTCCATGTAGTTTTGATATATCAACTTATAATAGGCAATGTTTTTAGTTTGATTGTTATGTTCATTCAAATTGTTAATTCAAACATTGTATAGTTGAGAAAAGAAACTAGTTGTAATGTTGAATACAAATCTTAAATAAAATTGATAACTATGCGTGCTTATTAACTATGTACCACAGGTTTTCAACTAACTAACCACTGGTTAGTTTGAAGTTATTTGAAAACCTGCTTTGACACCAATATTCGGCAACAGTTACTTATTGTATTGAATGCAAATAATGGTTTGACAACCATTGCCAGAAATAGTTGATAACACCCATGATTAGCTGCTTCAATAAGACACTTATAATGAAATCAAATCACCATACAAAAAATCACTGGGTTAAAAATAATTGTCTTATCATAAATTATCTATTTATTTTGAAATAGTTTTGCTCAGAACTTAATGACCTGCATGTTGATTAAGTCTTAAATTGAGTTGAAATAATATTTATAAAAAAAAAACATGTTTATTGTCAAACTTATTAGTGGCATTCCATTTGATTAAAGTTTTATTTTCTTTCAGGTATCTGACCAACGAGGGAATTGAATATTTGAGAATCTTCCTCCACTTGCCCCCCGAAATCGTGCCTGCAACACTCAAGCGCTCGGCTCGCACAGAGACCGTGCGCCGTGGTGCTGTTGGCCGACCAGATGCTCCCGCACGTACCGCGGAGGACAGGTCAGCCTACCGCCGCGGCCCCACAACACCTTCTGGCGCCCCTCATGATAAGAAAGCTGATGTTGGTCCTGGATCAGCTGATGTTGAATTTGTAAGTAATTTTTTAAACAGTTTTATTTAGCTCACCCCATTTGTTTGGGTCAAATTTAGTAATTGAAATTTAACCCTCTTCCCGTTAACCGATTGATCTGAAATTTGGTATACGCCTTTGATTCTGGTGACAATACAATTATCTATATTCAATATTATTGTGAATCCAAGATGGCGGACAACTTAGATTTTTTTCCATCCCATCAATATGGGTATCAAATGAAAGGGCTTGTCAAGTAAAATTCAGTGCACTATACAAAATCAAAATCAAAGATGGCCACTGCTACAAAATGGCGGATAATGTATTTTTCAATCCCGTCAATATGGGTATCAAAATAAAGGGCTTGGTAAATATAATACAGTATACTATACAAAATTACAATATGAATCTCCCACCCAAGTCAAGTACTCAACGAATTGAATAGAATGAGAAATAAAAACTAAAAACGTGAAAATAAAAAAGTAAAAAAATATATTTTAAGTTAAACGGTTTTATATTGCAGATAAATGTACTAAAAGCTAAAAAATAATTTTAAACATATGCATTGATTAAACTAAAATAAAATCGTGGGGCACGTCCAATATTTAAAGTGGTTAAAATTCATTTAAAGTGGACGTGCCCCACAATTTTATTTTAGTTTAATCAATGCATATGTTTAAAATTATTTTTTAGCTTTTAGTACATTTATCTGCAATATAAAACCGTTTAACTTAAAATATATTTTTTTACTTTTTTATTTTGAATATGATTTTCAGTAGTTTCAGTACACAAATAATAATGTGTTTTTTTTCTGTTACAGAGAGGAGGATTTGGACGTGGCAGGCCTGCTCCCTAAGTCCTAATAAACTTAACTTTTAAGTACATGTATGTGTTTTATTACCCTAAAAAATATCTAGTGTGAATATGTTGATAATAAATCATATGACACATTTATTGTTAAAAAGTGTTTATAAACCAGCTAATATACCGGGTATATTAAGAGTGCTAAATTAAAACTACCACCCACCTTCGTTTTTCGGTAGCACTCTTGATATACCCTGTATATTTCGCTATCGACCACAAGCCTCGTCTAGATCTCATTTGTGGGGTTAGGTCACAATCGACCTTAGTGGCCTAGTGTGAGTTGGTAGACTGAAACACCTCAGAGATTCTTACAAATCAAGGATACGACGCTGTATCCCACTGTCCTCGTTTTCCTACACCTGAATCAGCACAAAAATCAGAGATATACTCTGGAATTCGAAACCGCCTCGGCAGCCATGTCTGATCCGTAATCACCAAGCATTTATTTACTGTTTATAAGTTTTAAATATTGGCATCCTTCATATACATTCACAACCAAGAAGCTTATACCCAAATGGAGATTGCATTCCGTATATAAAAGTGAAGCACAAAAATTTGACCTTAAATGACGTCGCTGTTATCTTCTATCCTTTTCTATCGAGTGACAATGAATGAACATAATGTCATTTTCATTCATTGTCACTCTAAAGAAAAGGATAGAAGATAACAGCGACGTCATTCAAGGTCAAATTTTTGTGCTTCAGTGTTTTATACGGAATGCAATCTCCATTTGGGTATAAGCTTCTTGTTCACAACTATAAGAGCCACAAAGTTATCTGACCCGGTGAGAGAGTCGCTGTAATCGAATTTGGTGTTGCCATTAAAAATAGATATAGCAATAAAGTGGGTAAAGTAAGATAATGAGTGGCCCAGTTTCATATGCATGTTTTTTTCCTTTACAAGATTTCTAACCAATCGCTCCCCCTTAAAGAAGTCAAAACCCTTGAAAAAGTTATCTGTATCAGCCCATACACGTCCCACTGGAGGATACGGGCCTCCTCTGCAACCGAGAGTACGATTGAGGGTAGTTAGGCCATATCACAGGCCATAATATAGTCCGCCGCGCTGGCCTAATGCGGGTTGGTGGACTTACACAGGTACCATAGAAATTCTTATAAATCGCTTTGGTGTGCAGGTTTCCTCACGATGTTTTCCTTCACCGTTTTAGTGTGTGTTTATTGACTATCAATACATGCATGACTCCGAAAAGTCAGAGGGGTGCCCTGAGATTCGAACCCGCGGCCAGCGTGGAATGTGGTTGTGGTCATTGGTGGTCCATTTACCAACAGGCCACCACGCACGTAACGATAAATTTTAGTTTATGATATGAACTTACATCTATTGTATTAGTACGTACAAAGTTCTATTTTTCGAAGGGTATTATTGGTATCTGAAGCCGCTTTTCTTCCTACGTAAAATTTAATACCTGAAGTTTAACATTCCTAGCATCACTTTTTAAAGTTTTCGGCAATTTTCACTAGTTTTAAATAATGCAGGAAAAATAAATACATTGAGTAAACAACTAATGGCCGATATGTCAGCGACTGGCAGATAGACTGACATTCCAAATGACGTATTTGTTTCCACTTTTGGCCACCGGGCCAGATAACTTTATGGCTCTACATTAGCATGAGCACATTCTTATTCTTGCCTTCTATTAACATGTTTATCATTTTTTTTTATTTTTTTTCTGTCTCATATTGCACATATCGTTTATCGAGTGTTAAATTTAATAAGCCAACAAAATATTTTTTAAATTACTTTACTCAACCATTTTCTACAATTCAACTGATTATTTTGTAATTACATATCATTTTACAGACTTGGCTGAACTGGGGGTGGGTCGGGTTTGGGGAACTCTCCGAGTTGATCCATGTAGTATTGATAAGCGCGGAATGGTTTCAACTCCCAAGGCACTTGATCTTCCATGTGTGTTAAAGTAACTCCCAAGTCCTCCAATGTAGGCACTCCTTCCAATACAACATCAGTTGTTGCTTCCTGGAATGCGTCAATATTTACTAAAATACCTTTAAACGTACAGTATAATGTAGAAAATAGTACTGTGTATAGTCTTAGATTAAGTCAACGCGGGGTCAGTAACACTAATAAATAATAAGCAGGGTACTCTTGTTTACAAGGAAAATGAAAACATACCAAGCCAGCAACTGGCAGCATTATCTATATGTTATGGGCCAAGTGATTAATCGTGCATTATTCATAGTGCCCGGGCAATATGAATAATGCCCAATAAGAGCGGGCAATGTGATTATAACCAATCAATTTATCACATTGCCCGGGCATTATGAATAATGCCAAGTGCCTATTGGGCAGAGTGATGTAATGCGAATCAAAATCAAAACAATGAGCCGAAGTGGTAGAATTTAGAATAGGGCAGCACGAGGGGGTGGGTTGGGAGGAGTGGAGGGGGAGGGGGAGTGTCGCACCTCCCCTGGTACCACTCACATGAAAGGGTAACACACTATTCCTGAGAAATATCTATTATAGCAACCTAACCCTTAAAACACTGGTTGTCAGAGGCGGCTCATCCGAAAGAGCGCTGGTGCAGTGCACTCCCACGAAAATTACATACTTAGCTAATTTAATAATTTATATATATTTATAATACATAAATCCTTACATTACATTCTTTATATTTTACTATGCCTATAATAAGTCTATTATATTACCTATATAGGTACATGTAGCGTCAATTTGTAACGAGTGGAGCGCCAGCGATTGTGCTCCTATGTAACAAAGTTTAGTACGACTCTTAGTACTGTATTCAATGCGTGCGAAAGAGAGCTACGGCTCGGGCTGACGCGTGAAACCAAGAAGCTTATACCCAAATGGAGATTGCATTCCGTATATAAAAGTGAAGCACAAAAATTTGACCTCGAATGACGTTGCGACTGATTGCTATCCTTTTCTTTCGAGTGACAATGAATGAAAATGACTTTTTGTTCATTTGGGTATAAGCTTCTTGCGTGAAACAAAAGATATCGTATGAGAAATTAGCGTAATCTGGAGCGCCGCTCACGCGTCACTCAGTTGTCGTTCAGCCAGCCGTGCCGTGCGCGCGCCGAGGGGATATCCTACTTACGCGAAGTTGTCGTTCTTATGTATACAAACAACTTCAAGCAAGCTCGTTCACTTCGTCAGTTAATTCGCAGTTTTTTTTAAATAAGTATTAAAAAATAGTTTGTACGCTTAATCAATTCCATTTCTGATTTTCACAAGAAAGTAATAGATATCTTCGCACGCCAAAAAGACCGGCGAATGGATTTTGTATACAAATATAATAAATAGTAAGCTCTAGTTTTTCAATTACTTTCTTTGTGAACCCCCATCAAAAAAATTCACGAGCCGCCTCTGCTTGTTGGCAATACAAATTAGCTTCTGCATCGTCTCCGGCGCTTAGGGAAGTTCTGCCCCTTCGCCCTTGCGTAATAAAAGATAGGCACCCATGCTCACCTCCGCAACTTCGGCTTGCTGCCAGCCTCAGACGCTACGGCACGCACGGTTGCCTATCCTTCATTACAGCGGGCGGGGGCTGCTCTCCCTTCGCGCCTCCGGTTTTTTATATACACTCTAGGGTCGGTAGTCTACGTGAAGTCGGTGAAGGTGTTCCGAGTTGGTTTTGGGGCACAGTCGACCTAACTGATCCATAAAGTGGGTACACTAATTTTCTTCTGAAGATAATGTTTCGGACGTTAAAAAACAACTAAACATAAGCAGATCAATTCAACCTTTCTAAGGAGATCAGTCGATTTGGTCCAACTACGGACAAGAAATTAAGTATGACTAAAAAAATCATGCGTATTTTTTTAGATTCATTTCTCTATTTATTTTTATCCTACACCGTAGGGATCAGATTTTGTAAAAAAAAAGGATATCATAAAATATTCTACCACTTTTTGCATTGTTTGCAATAATATCAGAATTGACATCTGTCAAATTCATTCAGTGTTTGTCAAATTCTATTCTTTGTGCTTGGTCGCGAAAGGAATGTGCTTTTGTGATGTTGGTTATTTTGAGTTTATTATTTACGACAACTCTTGGCTACTCTAAAAAAGATTATAATTATTATATTCCCAAAAATAGCAGAGCTTGCTCAGTGCATCTACTTAATACCTTTTATGACGGAAAGGCTCTATAATATTAATTATATTATTTTAGTTCTAACATGTACAAGACATCTTTACAATTATAAAGAATTTTATAACATCAATCGATTTTAATGAGATAAATAGTATGCCAGACCACTTAGTGCGTTATTGGTTAGGACAGAACAAAAATATGTTTTGTTTATATTCAGATCGACAACTCTCAAAATGGTCACAATGCAATAATACAATATTATTGTAATTGCATTGCAATCAAAAGGACAGTGGGATGCTCTGCACATGTAATGACTATTATGTGGTACCTTGGTTGGGCTAGGTACCAAAATGATATCACACCTATTGCAAAGCACCTCGACAATGTATTGTCACTACCAGGTACATGAGATATTGTTTAGGAACAAGTTCAATAGAACTTTTTATTATAAAAATGTGTTTTTTATTATCAATTTTTACCGTCATCATTCCCGTTTTAGAATGACCTACCTACTTCTGAAATGCTTTCTTAATCAACTTTATATCGAAAAGTATTTAACGTGTTTATAATAATGTAATACATTTTACAATATTATTAACATTTATTTACATTTTACGATATTATTTACATAGTTACAGAAAATATAAAATATTGTCCAAATAAAATATATGGGAAGACAGTAGAATATGGTAGTTTTTGTAAAACTTTAAGAGGATATATCTTAAATACCCCATATCGTAGCTCAAAAAGACTATATATTATATTTAAAGGATATTTAATCTTTATTATTTAATTCTAGGTCTCATGTGTGTCCGTCAAGTTTTCACTACTAGGCCCAATTTCCCTAGGAAATCGACCGATCTCCTTTATGGGTCTATTGCAGATGCGACAATGCGGCAGCGCACCACGTAAAAAATCACCTATTCATCTCATTGCCCGATCATCATGTAGCCATATTCATAATGCCATATCCATAATGGCAATGTGATAAATAGGTGAGTTTAGATTGTAATTAATCACTTGGCCTGATATGGCTCGGCAATATTCATACTGCCCGGGCATTATAAATACTGCCCGCATTAATCACTTGGCCCATGACATATACATATAAATAAAATTGAAGTGACTGTTTGTAAAGAGAAATAAAAATAAAAAAAATACCAACTGCATATCGTTATATACACAATACCTATAACGAAAATGACCTTCGATTTTTTTGTCTGGTTTGTTCCGGCTAATGTCTGAAATGGCTGGACCGATTTTGACGGCACTTTTTTTGGCAGGTAGCTGATATAATAAAGAGTAACTTACGCTACATTTATTATAGAAAAAATCTTTTATTTTAGAAAATAAAGATTTTGTTAAATACCACGCGGACGAAGTCACGGGTACAGCTAGTATTGTATAAATTTACAATACATTGTGTTTTCATGCGACGCGATGGCCAAGTCGATCTTCTTAATTAAAACGTAAAGGATTTTTAATATTGACGATGATAATTTACGTAATAACTTAAGACATAAGGTCCCTTAAGCATGCACTAAATAAATTAACCGACTTGGTACATGAATCTTACAACTTTTTGCGATAGAAAAACTGAGCTGCGAGACTTGGATTTTTGGATTTTTTGGATCGGGTCATCATTTCGGGATCAAATTTCTAACCGCGGAATGATAATGAATAGAAAAATCCAATATCACTGTCTTACCCAGGATTCGAACCCCAGGTAGTAGTACAACTACGCCACCGAGTTACTCACATACATACATTTTCATATGAAATGAAACTTTTACACTTGTTTAGCAAACATGACGCGCACATTAGTAGTGTGGCCCTCCATTTATCGCGGGGCCCGAACAAGACCTACGAATTTTATTCAATGATTCTATACGTTTTTTTTTAATTAATTCCACCTTTAAAATTAGTGTGTAAAACTACTAGGTTAATGTCTTCGAATGAGAGGTTGAACTTCATAGTTTTCCACGTCCATTGTTATGGTTTTCTGTGTTAATGATGATATCGATACGCTGTCAATGGGGTTCAGTTTGGTGGTAAAAATGTTCTGCAGAGTTATGTAGTTGATAGCATTTTTAACCTAATCATGAAAGTTAGTAACAAACCTTCTCAAGCCCTTCCCAGTGCAAGTTGCCGAAGGGGTAAGCAGGCGACACCATGTTGACTAGGGCCACCTTCAGAGGGAAGATCGGGTCGTATTTCATGTCGTACCGAACATAGCCCCATTTCTCATCCTTGCGCATAAGCTTGTAGAACCAGTCCACTAAGTCAGCCAATAGGTATCGCTTCGGCCTGGAAATATTAAATTGGTTTAAAACATTAATATGTTTTTACTATAGGTGATAGGCATTCGCAAATGGGATGGGCGTTAGCTGTGGTTGTGGTCTACTAATGCCACTCAATTGTCTTCCCAGTTTATTGTAAGGGAAGCTTATCCTAATGCTGGGTACAGATTTAAATCCTAAAAGATCATTTTAGGCTTTTGACACTATGATATAATAGATATGGTTCACCATATAAAGTTGACCATTTAGTAAACTTCTTCCAAAGATTTTAATGCTTAGGTATAGTAGTAGTCAAGACAGTGGCAGGCAATATAGAAAAACGTACCTACAGTTGAATTGAGGTCCTCCTTTTTTTAAATCTTTTAAAAAACAGAACGTTTTTTATCTTTTAGATATGGAGACACGCTCGTCGCTCCTAATCATTGAGAACCTCAATGCTCCTAATGCATGTGATGGATACCGAGGGATTTTAGTCGATATACTTTATACAGGGTACAGATCAAGAACTCACTTTTTGACAGACAGCTTCACATAAGAAATATAGTTACTAGACTAAAGGGAGCAGTGGTCAAAGTATGTTTGTGGGTCTTCGATATATGTAATAAGATAAGATTTTAATATACATACCCAACAGCTTGGTAAATCTGGCACTTGGTGTCTGGGTCACGAATAGCATTCACAATGCCCTGAGCCACATCAGATACGTATACAGGCTGTTTAACGGTAGCCAATCCCTTCTTGTAGAGCGGCATCATGTTGTTTTGAACACGCAACTGAGTAGCAAATGCCCTGATATACAAAAAAAGAATAGTGTTATGTAAAATTTCGTAAAAATTATACGGGCGTTAAGAACCTTGAGTGTAGCGTTACTGAGTTGGTTTATGCATTAATTTATAATCTGGGGGCACGGCAGTGCCCCCTCTAAGTCGAGCTAAAAAGCGGCACAGTCGTACCATCCTTTTCTCGAAGCAATTCAGACCATTTTCAACCCCCCATAACTTCGTTGTGGTTAAAGCAAGAAGCCTGAATTTTAAGTTACTAGGCAGGCATTGTGTAAACACGGTTCATTCAATTTGAACCAGTAGTTTAAGAATTGTAACTAGTCAAACTCTTAATTTTGTCACTCACTGACTTACTGACCGATCATCAAAAGTCTAAGGCACTTCTAGCAGACATAGAACCTTCAAATTTAGAACATAATTAGTGTTTTGTGTCTAAAGTAAGGTAAAATTTAAACATTTCATAATTTATGTCTAGTTTTCTAGATACACCAATAGCGTGAATAGCTTTGTAATCCCATATAAATGTATAGAATTACAAAGTTACATTTGCAGTTAAGAAATCATTGTACCTGTATATAATGGAATAATAGTTGTAGATAGGTATCTATATATATGAATCATAAAAGGAGAAGGTATAAGAGGGAAAGGGTGTATTCAGCCCATAAAACTGTACATTTCTCTAGAAAAACATGACGAAGAAAAACTTGCAAATAAATAGACTAAATAGTTCGAAAATATTAATTACCAGGAAAGAAGAACATTAATAATCATACATACATATATAAACTCACGCCTATATCCCAGAAGGGGTAGGCAGAGGTGCCAGGACACCCACATTTCCCCTTGTATGTTCCGTCCACAATGTGATAGGTGATGAGCCTATCGCCACAAATTCCTGACTCTGGGCTGATAATTAATAGAAAAATTCAATATCACTTTGCCCAAGCCGGGATTCGAACCCGAGACCTCAGCTTTGTAACCAGACCTTAATACAACTATGCCACCGAGGCAGTCAATAATAATCAAATCCGCTATATTTGTGATAAATTGATACCTACAAAAATAAGAAAAAAACCATAAGACAGAGGCTTTAAGAGAAATCGTTAGTGATATTCTAGAAGTAAAAAGTACCGAAAAGGAAAAAAGTAGGACTCTACAAAAAGATGTGAGATCCCATCAAAAACATCCTGTAAAAAAATTCTAAAGCTTGGAGCTCAGGTTTTCTACCGCAAAAAGTTGTGAGATGCATGTAATACCAAGTCACTTAATTTATATAGTCCTTGCTTAAAGGTCCTTCTTTATAAAGTTTTTACGTAAGTTATTATCATATCAATATTAAAAATTCTTTACGTTGTAAATAAATAGATTGACTTGGCCAACAGCATTATGTATAAATTAAATGATACATTATGTTTTCATGCAATGATTTTTTTACAGGATGTTTTTGATGTGATAGACAAATCTGTTCATTAAATAGCAGTAGATATCACTATGGATTACAGCACATTTTTTTGTATAATAACGACATAAAAGGTGTAGTCCTTCATTTAAAAAAAGGATACGATATGATAGGAAATATACAAAGAAGTCATTAAATATTTATATATTATTTTTGCCTTATGCCAGGAAACAGGTTTTTTTTTGCAATATTGCTATAGACTCCCTCTGTATCACATTGTGGCATGGAACACATAAGGCGATATGTGGGTGTCCTGATAGCATCTCTGATTACCCATTCTCGGAAAAAGGCGTGTATATGTGTCATATATATTCAGTTGTAAATGAAAAAACAATCACCTCAAGAATCTATCCTCGGAGCCATAGATATCAGATGCTCTCAAGACCGTTGCAGTTGGGAACTCTTCCTTTATGGCCACTTCTCCTAAGTATTTGCTGATCTTGTACATAGATGGCTTTTTCAACACCAGAGGCTTAGGATGTTCCTCAGCATTAAGGTAGGAAACATGGACAAATCTCTCTACACCCATTTCACGGCAAATTCTGGAAAATAAATTATGACATAATTAGAAACATTGTTTCTGTCAGGTTGTATACCTTGGGCAAATCATGTGTTACCATTGCTCATCAGGTGTGTTAATGAGCTGAACTGAACAGATGGGCAGTTCACTGTTTTGATGTGTATTAATGTGATAATGGACAATAACAATGCCAGAATCATTTCATAAGTAAGGAGACAATTCATACCAGTTTATAAACTGTTCTTTAAATACAACAATTGCGGTAACAATTTTAGAAAAGGTAACCTTAATCTATACAGGGTATATCAAGACTGCTACCGAAAACGAAGCTGGGTGGTAGTTTTGGTGACTTCAGACACAATGCAACTAAATTTTGTGCAAAAATTTGTGACAAATATTTTGTGTTAAGTACTTTTTTTCTATCGCCGAATTATTTTTTAAAGACGCTATGGTATGCAAGGCTTTAAATCATTATTTTAGCAAAATCTATGAATTTACCACCCAAACTCGATGATATTTAAAAAATAATAAAAAAATAATTGTCGCGTCTCTTGGCGACATTTTTGGTTGCATTGTGTTTGTAGTCACTTAAACTACCACCCGGCTTCGTTTTCGGTAGTACTCTTGATATACCCGGTATAGTAGCAGCATATTGATTGGTGTCAATCTCAAATAAAATTTTCAACTATTTAAGGATGCTTCTCAAGAATATCCTACTCCAACAAATAATTCTTGCATGTATATGGTACATGCATTCAGTAACTAACCTGGCTATACGTCGTGGGCCCTCCACATGGACATCCATGTATTTAAAGTTCTTTGTTTCATAATCACGTCCAATAAGATTGATTACAACATTGGAGTAACGGACAGCTTTAGCAATAGATTCTTCATCACGGATGTCAAAAGGGGTGAAGAGAACTTGACCTAAGTCACCGCAAACTTTCAGCCTTTGAGCGTCATAGAAGTCACTTCTATACGGTAGAATCATCTGGAAATTGCAGTGAAACTTATTGTATTTTTTATTATTATCTAATGTAAAAGGTGTGGCATAGAATGTAAGTTATTAACAAAATAAAATTTCCTGTTAGTTAAGTGACTATATTTCAGATAATTGAAATAAAAGTACTTATGGCGAAGCATTTTGAAAGATTGCAGGAAATTTTTCGATGAATTGACTTTGCTTGCCTTATTGAAAACAACCTCTAAGAGTTTCATCTAAATTTGGTCAACAATTTGATTTTTGTACAACAATAATATTGTTTCTTTTACTTTTTAGTATATGTATCAGCCCATATATGTCCCACTGCAGGGCACGGGCCTCCTCTACAATCGACAGTGCGATTGTGTTACTTCTTAGTTATTTATATATTTTTTTTTAAGACAGGGTGTATCCTTCTAGATCTTAACATACTTTGGATATGTATTTAGAATAAAAATACTCAACACTAAACCATTTTTTTTTTAATTTGGTATAATAAACTTAATTTATGAAATAGGTTATTTAACATTTGAAGAGAGGATTACTTCTTATCATGGATAAGAAATAAAAACAGCTTACCTGGGTACCAATCTTGCCCAGTTTGTTGCACACATATCGTCCAACGAATCCTGTGCAACCAAACACTGTTGCCACGATTCCATTGAAACTGCTGCGACCGCCAGTACCGCGTTTGTACGCAGCTAAGTTTGGCCTACCGTCAGAACTGTACTGGGCTGCTTTAATATAAACTACACTCATAGACCCATTTAATGCTGAAATTAAGAACGAAACCAGTCACGAACTATAAAATTGTATGCTGTAAAAATATCGTGATAGTATTATCAGTGCTGTTTGGACACAAACATTGATTTTAAGACGTGTAGACGAGGAATTATGTAAGAGTTGAGAACTTAGAGGTTTTAATTCGTACGTTCTTAACTTACGTAAAATTTTGGTGGCCATATGGCCCGTCAAGACTGCCGTAGCCATTTTCAGGCCTAAATTGTATTAAATATCTCCGTTAAAAATAATCCAATCCCATGAAATGGGAATTAATAGGAAATCGAAAAAATCGCGCTGACAGTGACAGCTCACAGCTGTCAAGACTACAGATTATGAACTAGTAATGTGTTCCAGATTCCACATATTTCATGGAAGACTTATTTAAAACCGTGGAGATGATTAAAACATTAAAACACAATAATAATACGTTTTGCTTGTTTTTTCTCAATTTGAACTTTTCAGTCATATAAATTATTTTTTAATACATTATTGCACACAAAAAGAACAACAGTAACATGTATAGAAACATGTATTATATATAGAAACTAGAATGTGGTCGATTTGGTCTAGACATGGGTAACTCAGCGAAAATCCTTGCGTTAACTCAGTAACTCAGGCGCAATTAACTGCGCTGGCTCACTGAGTTAACTCAAAGTTGCGCCATGGCGCAACAAAATGAAAACGAGTTAGAAAGAATTTAATTCAAGTTAGTAAATCCATGGACGTAGTATATAAACAGGACTGCGCACTGTCATCGGAAAAACAAGCCGAGCGAGAGGTGTAGGACGGTAGGGTTGTGTCCCGTTCCTATAGGGTGACTATGTACTCAACCACTGCCAAGGAGCACAGTACATGCTCGAACAGTCCCTGGCGCAGTGGTTGATTCACGTGGCTGTGGTCGCCGAGCCATACTCTGTCCCTGCCCGCGACGACTGGGCAGGGGACCTTGATGGCTTGGTGGCCGTCTTCACCCAGGGCGCCGCCGGCTCTCCGCCCTTCGAAAAAGTAGCGAAGGGTGCGGGATGCGTGGCGGTCCTGGTGGGAGGGGTGTGGATAGTGGGAGTCTATTTCTCTCCCAACAGGTCCCAGGCGGAATTCGAGAGTTTCCTCGCGCGCCTGGGGGCCCTGGTACAGCTGGACAGTCAGCCTCGCTCCGTGCTTGTAGCCGGCGACTTCAACGCCAAATCCTCGGCTTGGGGTTCGTCGGTGACCGACGCGCGGGGCGAGGCCCTGGAGGAATGGGCGATCTCCATCGGGTTGGTCGTCCTGAATCGGGGGTCGGAGAACACGTGCGTGCGGCACAACGGCGGTTCGGTGGTGGACGTCACGTTCGCCACCCCGGCCCTTGCCCGCCGTGTTCGGGACTGGAGGGTTTTGGTTGAGGAGGAGACGCTGTCCGATCATCTCTACATTCGGTTCAGCGTCTCATCCTCCCAGGTCTCCACCCGCCAGTCCGGTGGTGGTCCGACTGCCCGATTCACGGGTGGCCGACGTTGGGCCGCAAAGCGCCTCGATGTGGAGGCCGCGAAGGAAGCTGCCATTGTTCAGGCGTGGCTCCCCGTGCCGGACGGGCCGGTGCGGGTCGAGGAAGAGGCGGAATGGTTCGGGGTGGCGATGTCGCGAGTCTGTGACGCGGCCATGCCCCGGGTCACCCGCCTCCCAGCGAAGCGCCAGGTGTACTGGTGGTCGGCCGAGCTCACAGAGCTGCGCGCGGCTTGCCAGGTTGCGCGCCGCCGACTCGCCAGGCATCGTCGTCGTCGGACCCGTAGACCCGGCGACGATGAGCAGGAGCGGCTTCTTCTCGACCTCCACAGAGAGGCGAAGAGAGCGCTGCGGGTGGCCATCGCGCAAGCGAAGGCCGCGGCGAACGAGGAGTTCCGGAGGTCTCTGGACAGAGATCCGTGGGGGCGTCCGTACCGTGTAGCGATGCGGAAATTCCGCCCATGGGCGCCCCCTCTGACACAGAGTCTCCGGACCGAACTTTTAGAGGACGTCGTCGCGGCCTTGTTTCCGGCCACCGAGGAGTTCACTCCTCCACCGATGGCGCCACGTCCACCGGCGCCATCGTCGTTGGTTTCGGTAAGGGATATCCCGGAGGTTTCGCCGCAAGAGCTAGAGGCGGCAGTGCTTCGGCTGCGGAGCAAGAACTCGGCCCCGGGTCTCGACGGGGTGCCCGGTCGTGTCTGGGTGCTGGCCGTCGAGTCGCTGGGTACGAGGCTCCACGGCCTTTTCTCCGCGTGCCTTGAGCAGGGCATCTTCCCGTCGCGGTGGAAGACGGGCAAGCTTGTCCTGCTCCGCAAGGAGGGGCGACCCGCAGATTCGCCCTCGGCCTACCGGCCGATCGTGTTGCTCGACGAGGTGTGCAAGCTCTTCGAGCGCGTAGTCCACGCGCGCCTCGTCGAGCATTTGGAGGGTACGGGCCCGGATTTGGCGGACTGCCAGTTCGGGTTCCGGCGGGGCCGGTCGACGGTCCACGCGATTCTGCGGGTGAAGGCACAAGCGGAGCGTGCAGTGTCCCGGGGTAGGGTCGTGGTGGCGGTGTCTCTCGACATCGCCAACGCGTTCAACACCATGCCCTGGGCCTGCATCGAAGAAGCACTGCGGTACCACGAAGTGCCGCCCTATCTTCGGCGTCTGGTGCACTCGTACCTTTCTGATAGGTGCGTTGTGTATCCGGGCGCCGACGGGTGGCACCGTAGAGAAGTGTCGTGCGGTGTTCCGCAGGGCTCGGTTCTTGGGCCGCTCCTGTGGAACATCGGCTACGACTGGGTGTTGCGTGGTACCAACCTTCGGGGCGTCGCTGTCGTCTGCTATGCAGATGACACGTTGGTGACAGCGACGGCCAGGACGTACCAGAGGTCCGCCCTGCTCGCCTCGTTCGGTACTGGACTGGTGGTGGGCAGGATTCGGCGACTGGGCCTCACGGTGGCCCTCAACAAGACCGAGGCCGTGTGTTTCCACGGTCCTCGGTGTGGGCCTCCGCCTGGGGCCCACATCACGGTGGAGAGCGTGCGGATTCCCGTCGGCTCGAGGATGAAATACCTCGGTCTCGTCCTCGACAGTCGATGGGATTTCCGCGCGCATTTTGCGGAGTTGTCGCCGAAGCTGGTGAGGGCGGCGGGCGCACTGGGGCGCCTGCTGCCCAACACTGATGGTCCTGGCATCCCTTGCCGAAATCTTTATGCTGGAGTCGTGCGGTCCATGGCCCTCTACGGGTGTCCCGTTTGGGCCGGGTCCCTGGGCGATCGTTGCGTCCGCCTGCTGCATCGTCCGCAGCGCATGGTGGCGCAGCGAATAATCAGGGGCTACCGCACGGTCTCGCACGAGGCGGCCTGCGTATTGGCGGGAACTCTGCCCTGGGTGCTGGACGCCAAGATCCTCTCGTCAGCTTTTTTCCAACGAGAGGAGGCGTCCGGGCGTGGGCAGAGGTTGGTCCCCAGGGAGGTCGAGGCCATGTTGGCCTCCCTCCGCAGGTCCGCTGTGGAGGAGTGGCGTTCCAGGCTGGAGAGCCCTAGTGCTGGTACGAGGACCGTCGCGGCAGTGCGACCTGTCCTCGAGCAGTGGCTGGACAGGCGCCACGGCGCGCCAACTTTCCGGCTGACGCAGGTGCTCACCGGGCACGGCTGCTTCGGTGCGTACCTGTGTCGCATAGCCGGAGCGGAGGAGTCCGCCGTGTGCCACCATTGTGGCAACTGCCGTGAGGACACGGCCCAGCACACGCTGGAGGAGTGCCCAGTCTGGGACGAGGAGCGCAGCGCTCTCACTGCGGTCATTGGAGGCGACCTTTCGCTGCCGGCTGTGGTCGCCGCCATGGTCGGCAGCCGGAGTTCGTGGCGAGCCATGCTCTCCTTCTGCGAACGTGTCATGTCGCAGAAGGAGAGCGCTGAGCGGGATCGGGAGCAGACCGATCCCGCTCGTCGCCACAGGAGACGTAGGAGGCGCCGGGACAACAACTAACCCGGCGCCGCAGAGGCCACGCGGGGCCGCCGTCCCTATCTTGGCGGCCCCCGAGACGTGACGCAACACGCGTCCAAAGCTGCGTCGCTAAGCGGCAGTGCACAAGGAGGCGGTCCTGGCGCGTCCGTTGAGCGGTATCCCGGGGCCGTCTCCAAAGTGCACCGATGGTGGCCGACGCGGGGTTTTTAGTCGGTATTTCGGTGCGCAGACTACGATAGGGACCCGACCCAGCTCCACGTCTCGCTGGGCCGGAAGGCGCACCGGTGAGTCCGACACACCCTCGCCCCTTGGGGGGTGGGATGGTCCGTAAAGGGATTTTCCCCGCGAGAAAAAAAAAAAAAAAAAAAAAAAAAGGGTGACTATGTATATGTTTTGGGAAATACAGGAATTTTAATCAAATTGGCTAATATGGTAAATATTTCAGTTGTAATACGTCGAATGAAGTATTTTGTTTTTGAGGTAACAAACGTGATATTGTCTAACCGTTTAAAAAATATTTGACCACTAAAATATGGTCCACCATTAGGACCTAGCAAAAAAGTTCAAAATCATAGTTTTATACGTATACGTTTTATAGGTGAAATGAAAAATGAAAATAATAAGCCTTTATTAACAGCAAAATACAGTTAACAATCTTCTCGTCTGTTCACAAAGTGCGTATGTTGTGTATTATCAGTGCCATTCGTCAGGGTGTGGTAGCCGGGGTCAACACAGAGATTCTTACCACTATCTGTCCCGCCATTACCGTGGCCGCTACCATAACCAGGAATAGCGGGGCTGCTGGGGACTGGAGTCCTGATCCTGGTTTTAGCAACTATTAGGCTTTTTTATTTTTTATGCCAATACTCACCACGCTTGGCAGACGGATTCGAGAGCGCAGGAGGGTACTCGCGTTGTTGACGCTGCTGTCCGTCTTCAACCGGGGAAAGTTTGCGGCTAGAAGATGTTATTGGATAGGAAAGTATGGAATGTAGAGATGGATACTACAGCCACGAAGGGGAAAGTTGGTAGTAATAGCAGTAGCTCAGGGGGCCGAGATCGCATACCCCGCAATGACCACTAGATAGGAGCTTCCCTGGCCTACTTCGTACCAGATACATGTTATTATTCATACCAACTCTTGTAATAACTAAAATCAACGTACCGTCTATGTCATCCCTAACGAATATCCCTATTTTAATCGAATCATTAACAATAAAGTTCAAAATTGCGGCGATAATTATCAATTCTGACTCTAAATTTCAATTTTTCGTGTAAATGTGTGAACCACCCGTTCAGATATCAATTTTTATACCACCGGATCAATAAAGAAATGAAATGAAATCCCATAATTCTATTTTTCTAATATTATTCACGCCATTATTTCCACTACCTTTCAACCCTTATTATAACCCCTTTATGGTTTAACTTTAAGAAAACGAAGTGTGCAGTTATTTTTGTTACAAAATAAGTAAAAAAGTTTGACATCTGTAACTTCAACAGTTTAGATTTTTCCATGCGTACTGCGTATCCCCTTGTTCAACACCTTCAAGCGTTGTCTACATAACAAGCGGGAACCTTTTGCCCTTACCCAAGGTCTAATTTATCTCTGTATCAAATTCTATCAAAATTGGTTCAGTGGCTTAGGCGTGAAAATATAGCAGTTAGTGTAATACGTCCGTGCCGAAATTTTACATCACTCAGTAAATAAAAACTATCGCAAGAAATAAATATTTTTTAATTATACTTAATTCATGATCAATTGTATTAGAAAAACTTTTAACGTGTTTATTTTCACTTAAAACATAGTATGTAGTAGATGCAAATTAATGTGTATAAATTAAACATTACTTTAATAATAAAATTTTAACGAAAAAAGAACTGATTTTAATATTCAAGCAGATTAAAAGTTATTCAATAATTCATCTGAACTTTGAATTGTCGATCAAAAAAGTTCTAAGGCGGGTTTTATTATGGTCACGCTAGCAAATAAAAAGGGATAGAAACCTCTCATACTGTCTCATTTGGGACCGGCCTTCCTCCATGTCATTTACCATAGTAAATTAAACCTTATGCTACATGCACATGTCTTATTTCAGGATGACACCATTTTCTTCGTGCGCAATCGTGTTTTGATATTACATCCATGAGTAAATCCGAAATCGAGTTGACTGTTGTATAACTCCTTTTTGCGCCAACACATTTTGAACAAGTGAGTTAACACATCCGGCGCAGTGAACTGAGTTGGCGCAATTGCGCGGCGTAGCGCAGTGTTACACATCTCTAATTTGGTCTGTTAATGACATGCACGTTAAATACCGTAAAACGAGGTGGATAGGGACAATTTTCAACTTCACGACGAATTTTCTAGTAGTATTATACAGAAATATTCTTGTGTTATAGCATATTTCATTAAGTCTTAGTTGCGTCTTGACTATTAACGATACAATTTTTTTAGATCCCTTGGGAAATAAGAAAAAAAGGGCACAAAATAAGAGTTTGGGGTTAATAGGGATTTTGGGGGTAATAGAGGCGGGATCGAGTTCAATGGGGAAATTAACAAGGGTTGGCACTGAATTATTTCTTATTAATTACTTTTTACCGACACATCTAAATATTCTGAATTATTTATCGTAATAATTTGCTTTGACACAAATGAAATAATTAAAGATTACAACAGTCTTAAATGATATTTATCAAATCAAGTGACACATTTCAATAAGATAGTTTCAAAAATTTTAAAATCAACATATTAGGTATTCTATAATGCAGTCTTATTATTCTTCTAAGAAGTAATACGTAGAGTATTATGTAAAGTTTGGAATCAGCTAATGATTTCTTTCTTATGTGCTAAATTATGAAATACGCTAACAAAACAAATTACCAAGAAAATTGATGGGCTAAATAACACACGAAATTTCTTAAGTGCGTAATGCTCTTTTTTATTATTGCACTGATGAGGCGATCATACCGTTCGCCTGATGGTAAGTGATATAACCGCTCATAAACAGTAGCAATACCAAACAATACCTTGAATTACAAAGCAAAGCTAGGCCTGCGCTTGCCATCCTGAGACATTTATGTTAGGTCTCAATATGTCCAGTAGTGACTCTGGGTGCAATATCCTTCACAACGAAACACAACAGAGCATTTACACTGTTGTTTAGCAGATTACCCAAATTAATGTGTACTACTTATTAGAAAGAGGAAAATGGCGAATCAGTTTTTTCTATGTTTAAAGAAATACTACATGCATCGCACAGTATCTATCTATCAAAAAGGAATAGTTGTTATGAAGAATATTCTTACTGCAGTTTCTACATATAATATCTCAACCAATGTGACCACAACTGAAGTAAAATTTTAGTTATTTTAAGTGGAAGTACTTTCAATGTAACTTACAGCATTAAAAATAAATATAATTAACAGACAAAGGGCGACAAAATATTTTACAACAAAAAAAACTGTTGCGACAACCCTACACACACTGTACCTATACACCCTTTTTCGTCCCAATTGTGCCTTTTCATGTCTCTATAAACCTTAGTCTCGTTATTAATCACCCCCAAGTCGCCTCTATTCCCCCCAAAATATCATATTTTTTTATTTACTTTTTAAATGATCAAAAAAACATGAATTAAACGAGAAATTGAGACTAATCTTTTATGAATTCGATAGTCCAATACTTATACTTTGTGTCTTTAACAATATTTCCTTCATAAATGGTGTAGTTTTTGTAGTAGACCGAAGTTCGTTTCAGTGTATTTTTACTGCATATCGAGAGGCTATTTTCAAAAGATTAATAAGACATTTTGTAACTCAAATTAATTGTTACTGATTGTTGCACTAGGGACTATATATAGTCTTCTATTGTTACAATTTGTTTTTAATAAATTATGTGCAACTAATGGCTCACATTTCAACCTTAAAATGTTTTCTCAGTTTTGTCCCTAATCTCCCTTTGATCCCTAATCACCACGTTTTACGGTAGATAATGAAAATTGCGTCCATGATTATTGATAACAGTTGTCAAATAACTTTGCCTTTCCAATGAGTTTTATTGAAAAAACAACAACAATCAATTGGAAAAATCAAATGTTATGGTTAGGCTGTATGGCTGAGATATTTCCTTTACC
The DNA here is from genome assembly GCA_023078785.2 of Hyles euphorbiae. Taxonomy (NCBI): domain Eukaryota; kingdom Metazoa; phylum Arthropoda; class Insecta; order Lepidoptera; family Sphingidae; genus Hyles; species Hyles euphorbiae. The sequence continues at coordinate 7,269,282 of CM041041.1, read as the reverse complement.
GTCAACTTATGTAGAAAAAACAACAAATGTTTTGGCATCTGACTTGTGTCATTAGACATTCTATCCGATTATAGTGTGATTATAGTACAGATTTTTCTCAGTAATACTAGAAGAAAACATTATTTATGACAAATCAATTAATAATTAAGTAACTCATGTAAGCGTGCTGCAGTTTAGACATTAATTTATAACGTTGTATTTTGTTTGGGCGTCATGATGGATGAAATAGAAATCGGAGTTATTACTTCAAGTTCTTGTTTGGACGATGTGGCCGGAATACTGGAAAAGTTTTTAAAAAATGTTCGTATTCCATAAAAATATTGTTATACATTCATTACCGTTAAGGTGTGGCGCTTAAAGTTGCAGTTATTTCAATTTCAGAATGCAAATTCGTTTACTTTTCCTATGTTGAACAAGAATGACTGCCGAATGTTATTGTGGACGGCGTTGTTTCAACATCTACAAAATAAGAAATCGGAACAGATTCACGCTCTATGCTTGGCTGTTATTAGATTACTGAGGTATGTTATATTATAATGAAAACTTTCACCCTGTTGTTGACACCAAATCAAACTTATTTTGTTTTGACACCTAACAGCTCTTAAACATTGTTTGATTGGTTTAATAACTTTGATTAAACAGCATCCAAAGTCATACGATTTGCAGTATTCACTTATAGTGTTACTTTTTTGTAATTTAAAATTAACTTTGTAGGGAGCATTGACACGGTCATGGAGGTCATAGATTAATTAAATAATGTCTATAATTTTAACAAGATATTCTTTCCTAATTAAATTATAATTGGTTATTGGGGTAACTCAATTATATCCTTTCAGCCGAGATAAAACAGACTTAGAGAAATTGTTGTGTGAAAAATGGATAACTACTCTGATAGAAAGAGCTGGCCTATATAATTATGATGGAAATGATGATAACTCTATTGGAGCCACAGCATTGCCAGATAAAGAGGTAGTGGTCGAAGCCCTAAAATGTCTGTGTAATCTGACATACAACAGTGAGGCAGCAAGGGCTCATTGTGGGAATACTTCTATAGCTCAAGGATTGGTTGCAAGGCTCAAGGTTTATCAAGATATACCATACAAAGATGACATTATGCTGTTTGATATGAAATTGATGTTTATTCTGACAGCTTTGAGGCAGGATATCAAAATAAAAATTAAGGATGAGTTGTATGGCATGGAACATTTGACAAACTGTTTGAGAGATATAGTGGTGGAATCATCACATTCAGAGGGCAAGAAAAGATGTGAGAATTGCACATTAACTGTAAGTTATTATTAGAATTGCTTAATACTACAATAGATTTCATTTGTTTTCTGAAGCATGTTTAACATACATTTTTGCTTGTTTTTGTAACACAACTATTGAAGGGTAGGAATCAAGATATACATGATTTTGGTATATTGTAAATATATAATTTCCTTGCTTTTAAGAAATCCATGGCTTTTTATATGTATTTTTTTTATGAAAACATATATACAAACATTGTCTGGAATAATAATCAAATGCATGGAGTATTTATATTAAAAATGACTGTTTTTAATTTGTGATCCAATGTACAATATAAAACTGATTTATATTATGAATAGGTATTATTTTATATGGCTGAATCAATTATGTGAATATGTTAAAACATGAATACAATTTAATTTATAGGACCAAAAACAAGCTATAGCATGTGAAGTTCTAAAAGCACAGTTCAATTTGATAATCCAGTCAAGCTCGGAGGAGCCTGAAAATGAAGCAGAGGAGGCTATGTTTATGGAGTTAATGCCGGTGCTTGCAACTCTACTATGTGCACAAACTACTTACATAGAAAAATCTATGGAACTGAAAAGCAATGTTGCTAATTTGTTGACAGGGTACATGTTTAGTATTAGCTGTATAAATGGTTGTCACAAAAGACTTTAATCCAAATTTTATAATTCTACATTACTGTATATGTATTGATTTGGTCTATCTTTTACTTTTAAATGTTTATAAATTTTATTTATTTTGTGAATTTCATGGCATGTTTAAGTTAGATTTATGATTTTATAAGTTTAATGTTTATCCCACAGAGTTCCACCAGTTTTCTATTCATACTTGACGCCAGAACTGGAAAAGGGCGAATCGAGTAAATACACATATAATGGCATCAGGATGGATGCTATACATGCCCTTCTTGATTTCCTGCAATACCGATTGACTATCACAACGGCAAGTAATCAAAATTCCTATACTTAATTTAGTTGTACTATAGATGTAGTTTCTTTTAGATTTTAGAGGTTGCCTTACATCTTCCCTAAAATTATAGGTCTGACTTAAATTTACAATTATTTATTCTAATACACATTTAATAGTATCATCATTTTGTCCATTAAATATATTTAAGAAAATGTGATTCACTTATCTTGTTTTGTATGCTAATATTTGTAATAATCAAATAAAATTTGTTATAGGGTGTACAAAATCAATATGAGAACCTATCGCCTATTCTGACTGTATTGAACAAGGCGTCTCGTTGTTGTCGGATGCACCGCAAGTACCTTCGCCAAGAGGTTCTGCCTCCACTGCGAGATGTCTCTAAACCTCCGGAGAAGGGCAGCACTCTGCGCAATCAGCTGTGCAGACTGTTAACAACACCTGTGACGTCGGTCAGGGATCTTGTGGCTGAGTTTCTCTTTATATTATGTAAAGAAAAAGGTTAGTTTTTAGTGTAATAGGTACATACTTATTTTGCCCCCTTTTATCGCATACAATATGAATTGTATGTAGTGGACATATCTATGTGAAAATAAAATAATATGAACGGTTTTATTGCTGCTCATAATATTTAAGAATAATTATTATTTTGATATAGTGGTGTGTAGTTTTATTCAGTAGGTGTTTGGTATTTATCGCTGTCGCGTGACGTATTGGAGTGTATACTCCATCGGTTTAGGTACTTAACTAAATGTAAAAAACCCATAAAAAAGGTTATTTAACATTGCCATTTCTCATTTCTAAATTAATTGAAGACAAAAAAATGTTTACGCAAATGTAAAACTACATTGCAAGTTCAAATTTATTATAACGATTATAATTATGAATGTGTGAGCTTGGAAACAATTAAATTATGTAAGATCATAATTAAATTATCTAAATTAAATTATATAATTTTACATAATGCAATCTGTCTATAAAAAAGACCCAAACAGTCAGGCATCCAAAACATTTTTATAACAGTTACAAGAAATATTATGCTATAAAATCAAGAAGTACGACTTTACCGTAATGCGACTATTTAAATAATAGATAATGGGTTAGGTCGGATAACTAAGCATCATCATATGTTATCTATGATAGCCAATTATTTTTCATTGCGTTAACGTACTTACTGTTTTCGTGAAGTGGTGAAGTGTGTGGAAGTGTTCATCATTGTTCTTTGCTCTTTTTAGTTATTATTTGTTATAAGCTGCTGTTAATTGTTGTTAATACTGTTACTTGGTTGAGTAAGAAAATATTCGTAACTTGGACATAGCAATAAAATGTTGAACAACAATGGGTCACGTGTTCTGGTTTGTTTTCATTTAGTTAAGTACCTAAACCAATGGAGTATAGTTAGTGTATTTGTGTGTGCAGTGGGTCGCATGGTGAAGTACACTGGGTTCGGCAACGCGGCGGGGCACCTCGCGCAGAAGGGGCTGCTGGGCGCGCGCGGGGCGGAGCCCTACTCCTCCAGCGACGACTCGGACACGGAGGAGTACCTGCAGGCCGCGCCGCACATCGACCCCGTCGTGGGGTGCACGCGACCCCCGCGCCCTAATCCCTTCGAAGGCATGTCCGATCAACAGGTAAACGCACTCCATTACTAAGGCTTTGTTACGCTCCACCGAGTACTTTATCAAATGTTATGACATCACCTTAACTATTGTACGGTAATAATGTCGTAGTATTTATTATTTATAGGTAATGGCGTTATATTTAATTAACATTGCCGATTAAAACAATTGTATAAGATAATTTATTAAAGATAGGAATTATTTTGTAAAGATTTGAATTTTTCATGTCACTACGATATCATCGTAATATGTAATCTTGTCTGAGAAAAGTATTCTCTGTATTCGTACTTAATAGATGACAAGCAGTTGACGTCACACTTATGCATAGTACGAATTTGATACAAAATAAATTGTAACAGGTACATTCAGTAATACGTGCGTAACAAGCGAGCTCGGTGATTGACTGATTATATTATATGAATATGTTAAAAACTTAAAATCATGATTGAAGATTCACGTAATACTGCACGATCCATCTATGACTGAGAGTGGCGGATAGCAGATGGATCTGGACTACTCAATATCTGGATGGTTAGCGCTTACTTGTAGTACGAGAGATGACAACCAAAATTTTTGTCTCATAGCAATACGGCCACAACCGCATCAAATTGATAGATTTGATTATTTCGAACTCGAAAATACCAATTTCAGACATTTTTCGCGTAGCGTTTGACCGCACTGAATTTTCAAAAATGTCAACAAATTTTACCGGACTGTATCATAGCAATCTGTCTGATTTTCTGACTGTAGTTATATAATAGCCATAAGATACCGAAAACATATTTTTCAGAAGTTAATAGTGTAGCGCGAACCCAAAAAATAATTTAGAAAAATTAAAAATGAGACAAAAAAATATGATGATAGCAATCCGTCTGAAAATGTTCTTTACGGGTAAATTAGGATTAGTTAATACGAAAAAAATTATTTTCAGAAGAAAATTCGGATGCAACAAATTTTGAGACAATTCTAAATATGTTAAGGAATTTTACCGATCGGTATCATAGCAATCTGTCTGAAAATTGTTGAAATTGATGAAATGAATTAACCAGATGTAAAAAAAAATTATATCAGAAGAATTCAGTGTAGCACCTCCCTTATCAGACAACTTTTCGATATCGACCGTATTGAAGCGTGACTGATTGCAAGTTGGGCAATCATCTTGCTTTTGTCTTGCCAAAATAGAGCGCGGACAACGTATCTATGCTATAAAAACGTCTATTATAATTGATAATTTTGAATTCTTAAAATACTACTCTTCCATCCCCGAAAATTTCGTCACTGGGAGATGAACAAACTATGCCTTATCATTGGGAATAGAAGAAAAAAAACGTCCGCGAGCCCTCGGACAACCAGCGACACACCCACGTCCGCCTGAGCTACTTATAGTTTGTTGTCACTTTAAGTGAGCGTTATTTCAACGGTTAGGACATCTGGTGAGTGACTATGTATAGTAAGAGAGTGGCAGGAGTATAATATGCGAAAAAACCATTTCCACTGCAGCAGAAATGTAAGAAGCGCTCAGGCATCGGCCAAGCGACTCCAAAACGTTCTTTTCTCTTTTGGGAGTACGTGCGACATCTAAAATGTCTGAAAACATTTTTTTTGCAATCTTGCCTTATTTACGAACGGTAGAAAAAAAATTCATTCGGATTGCTATGATACAGGTCGGCTAAATTTGTTGACATTTTCAAAAATTCGCTTCAGCTATATGCTACGCGCAAAATGTCTGAAAACCAACTTATTCGTCATAAAATTATAAAATCTATGTACATTTCCAATATCAGACGTATTGCTATGATACCGACTGCCTTTTTTTTTTGACACAGCAGAAATAGCCTCACATGCAATTGCTACACTTTTGACCGTTACTACCTACCTAGTCGGGTTCAGAATCATACAATCTAACGATTTTATATAGTTTCGACCGTATTGCTATGATACATGGTTTTGGTCGCCATCTCTGGGACTATTGAGGTAGCCCACGTCCTGCATTGATCAACGATAGGCTGAATATATAAAAATCACACCTATTTGTTTTGTATACACAGTACCCATTCCCCTATGGAGGACAATCCACTAACAGCAAATATCTAAATTGATTAAATGGAGGGAAAATTAAAAACGTCGGTAATTTTGTACATCAATTAAGGCCTGTTTGTTTTGATTTCCGTTATCAATCAGGTGTACTATTGTATCAATTGAAACATCGCGTAATATGAGAGTTCGTGTATAGGGCGACTAACTTCTAGTAATCGTATTGGATGGATGATCTAATAAAAGTGACAAGCCAATTAATGCCAATTAAATCATAATTGTAAAATAATAATCCAGAAATGTATAGTATAATTATGTTTTTTTTAAACTGTATAATAAGTTTTTAAGTATAAGATCACCAACATCGTAAGATATTCTTCCTTATTTTAATAGAATTCAGTAAGTTTAAATGTTCGACGTAGAAATAGAGTTTTACTAATTAGACTGATTGGACCCAGTGGTATTAATGTACATTCTATAATAAAATATGTATTCCGATAAATTGAAATTTACGGGTAATTTTTTTGTATTTAAGATTCTCTGAAATATGTGGATAAATGCCAGCTTAGAACAAATGATAATTTTTTTACATTTTGCGAGGGCTACATTTTGACATATCGACGCAGGAAAGCGATTTTGTCGTATCTCCAAAAATGTATATATGCGTTTTATATATTATTTAATTCCGAAAAAAATACCGCATTGAATTTTCTCGTGAAAATATAAAATATTATTTTAAAATGTCATTACTAAAAAAATCGTATTCCTAAGTCTTCTAGTTCAGAGGTTATCAATTTCTTAAATATTTTTTTGGTTCTGGTGTGAAATTGCATTTTTCGAGTTACCACGAGATTGCTTTTTGCCGTCGATATGTAAATGAATGAACTCCATTATAGTACATAGTTTCTGAGAAAACATTGTTTCAGTTTGTTTTATACATTGTCAACAGAAAGAGTACGAGGCCATGAAGCTGGTGAATTTGTTCGATAAGATGGTGTCTGAGGGCGTGATGATGCCGGCGCGCGTGGGACCCGACGGTCGCCCGCAGCCCATACAACACGTGCTCGAACTGCGAGAGACGCCCAACAGACCCAACTCTTAAATATATTCCAACACTCTCTCATCATTCTCATTCTCATCAGCAACAAAAAGTCCACTACTTGGGGGTTACTCTATAAAAAAATACGAACTACGAATGTTCGGATGTTCGACTTCCGGAGTAAGATAAGATTTCCACTTCTAGAAATCAATACTATTCTCTAATCTTATTATTTTTTCCGAACTTAGTCTATGGTTGCGACATACGATAGAGGAAACCAATATTTTGTGGAGTATCTAGGCATATTAGTGAAATTTTACGTACGGCGTCCGAATATTCGAAATTCGAATCGTTTTTATAGAGTAACCCCCCCGAACAAAGGCTTCTACCTATAATCTCTTCACCGACCTGTTGGTGGCAGCCTACAACCAGTGACTTCCATCAACGTTTACCATGTCGTCTATGGTGATGACTATTCATATCTTACTGCTCTTTTATTATAGCAAATCATATTCTAATATTGCGATAATATTTCTAGACTAAAAAGATTATGCAGAGCATACAAAAAATATTTTTTTACGTTAGCATAATTACTATTGAAATGACAAGTAAATACAGTAGAATAATGACAAGCAGAAAGGCTTAACTGTGCTGTTTTGTTGTGGCAAACCTGCATCGTAGAGATGTTATATAGTGCAATATTTTATTTTACCATTATATTTGCAGACGAATAATGAAAAATGACTAAAATATTAGCGATTCACAAGTAAGAAAGAACATTTTTCCGCGAAATAATTCGCAGTTTTAAAGAGTAGTTAATGGTAGGGATTTTGAATGTTATATTAACTCCAATATAAATTCATATCTCAGATATACTGTTTTATGTTTTATGTGAAAAAAATCTTATTAGTTATTTATGTAGTTGTAGCGGAGCCAAAGTATTAAGTTATTTTAATTAGTAATAAGTAGAATAATTAGTTTAAGACGAACGAAGAGTTCCCGGGCTGTGAACCGTCAGTTTCTGGATTGTAGATTGATCGTATGCGTGTTCGGAAACCTTTATTTGTAACTATTTACCTATTACCTTATATAACGGATACGCCATTGCCTAATGAGAATCAGCTCCGCAAAACCCTATTTAGAGGTATAAATTGGTCTGGGACTAAAATCCACGAATTGATTGGGATTTCTAATAACAATGTGATGTTATATTTCAATAGTTAAATAATTGTTGTGACACATCTAAAGTTTTAGTTTTATTTGTTGATAAAACTAAAACTTTAGATTTTAAGCATTGTTTCCGAATTAAATGCAAGTACCGACTACGGCAATAATAAAGAAGCGATCGAGGCAGTTTAGTATCGGGGGTTTGAAGTACTAACATTTGTAGATTTTAAAGCTATCTTGATATTGCATTTTAGAATATAAATTATTTGCTCTATTTCATAGATAAATCAAATTATCACTTCTGCTATACTACATTTTAGAATTTTTAATAAAACGCTAGTTGATTGTGCGATATTTATAGCAATTTATTTAAGATTTTATATAGTGTTTATTCAATAATAGAGTGTATATTTGTACAATAAACTGTATATAAAGCTTTTCCGTGTTTTACTATTTCATTAATACCCTTAAATAAAGAACACTATTGACTACACACTTAAAATTATTATGTCCGTTCGATTGAATTTCCGTTCCTTTTAATTACATTCAAATTCCATTAGACATTCTGAAACAAACTGCTCGCTGGCTCAATATTTCACTTAGCGAAACCTGGAGCGGGAACGACATACATGATACAGGTAATAATGTTTCGTGCATAAAGCAACAGTACACTCACCCTGTTTAATAACGAAAGGTCTCAAATCGCACGCGTACCGGCGCACGGTGGGCTGAAAATCGCGTTTCATGGACATTCAAATTTTTTTTCGAATTTGACGGGTTTTTTAATTGGAATCTATTAAAACATGCTTGTTCATGATACCTTTTAAGTATGAAGATATAAATCACAGGAAAAGGTACACTTTCGATTTTTTTTCAAAAATGTTGTATGGAGAAAACCATAAAATAAGCTATATCTCGGCTGGCACAGGAATGGCCGTTATTTCCTCTCGCATGAATTTTGCTCTATTTTTTTGCAATTTTTTGATGTATCACACCACAGGGGGCAAAGCGCGGCTTTTGAGAAAAAAAATCATATAAAAAAAATATATATTATTTCCGTTGACTTCAATCTTGGTTGGCAAATTTGAACCACATGTCTCTAAAAATAATAAATAGCGGTTACAAAACAACTTTATTGCTGGTTAACCCTCCCAATTTCACAATAATAAATAATAAACGGCTTATATCAAAGAAATATTTTTTTACCTTACTTGTTTATGACACACAAATCGGTCTTGGATACTCGAACTTTTCCAAACAATGGATAAATTTTCACCTGCAAGTACTTACTACTTACTATTGTTTTGTTCCTAATTCACTTATTTAAGACCCAATAAACAAAAAAAGGCAGCTGCGTAATTATGATGGGTCATTATAATGACACAGGTGCATAATGATTTTGTTATTTATTTAAGAAGTATAAATAGACATTTGTTTGCTGTAATTTTTCAGTTTACCTCGATTTGTGCTTGTGTAAACATCGATTATAAACACGGAAATGGAAAGTTTAGCAAATTACTTAGACTTGTTTATGATTTTGAAAAACACGGGTAAGTACAGTGACTTCCTTTCGTTATATAACAATGTCGGTTCATGTTTGAATTTAAACCTTTCAGATGAAGACAGTCTTACGTTGAAATTATACTGTAGAAGATTTACTCATACCCTTGTGAAAAATTGGAAGCGATCTCATCGAAAATTAGAAGATTTTTTGAAAGGTTATGAGGACTGGCTTCAGTGTGATATCGATTGGCCAAGTTGCATTGCAGAACCGAAGGCATCAGATGTTGGGGCATCCGAATCTCATATCACCCTCGAAAGTCCAGTCCTTTCCACATCTTCGTCCGGTGCACCATACACAAGTAAGAAGCGTTTGCCACGAAAACCATTTCAAGATTTAGCAATGAAGCAAAAGAAGAGAAGGACTGAAAGTCAAATAGAATTGTTAGCAACTTGATCTGGTCTTCAATTTCCTTCAAATGTTCAGTAACCACAAGTTTATTTTCTTTAACAAAACTAAACTGCACTGGACGACAAAAATGTGCTGAACAGGGCTTTGGATTTTGCCATACGACTTCGTTACCATCGGTCAGCTTTAACGGAACTAACGAGGTCATGAAAACACTGGAATCATTATATTCGTCTTCTATTTTCTGTTTATACCTGCTCTGGTTCGATGCACCATCAAAACCCCACTTAAATAAGTTCTTTTCTATCGCCACATACAGGTACACTTTTCAAAATCCTTTTAACTGTTAAATCTAGAAGAGCCTGAAGGGACATTTTGGCTGTTGTATCTGTAACTGTAATTGTCTCCTTGTCAGGATAACACTGAGATTTAGCTTGCTGAATCTTATAGTATGATGGGTACAATTCCATCGCACCTTCCCGAATTGCTGTTTCCCTTAATGTTATATATTGCCACTTAGACAACTTTAATGATAAACATAGACCAAGTGCTTTCTCCGGTGTAAAAACAGGCTTGGGGCATGATTTTTTGGTAATTGCGTTAAACTTATCAGCAGCTTCTGAATGTTTTATCATATACTCAATAGCAGCAGCTATACTGTCCAAACCTTCTTGTCTCATTTTGCGCACAGTAGCGTATGCAAGTTCACTGGACTCACATTCTATTTGACTTTCAGTCCTTCTCTTCTTTTGCTTCATTGCTAAATCTTGAAATGGTTTTCGTGGCAAACGCTTCTTACTTGTGTATGGTGCACCGGACGAAGATGTGGAAAGGACTGGACTTTCGAGGGTGATATGAGATTCGGATGCCCCAACATCTGATGCCTTCGGTTCTGCAATGCAACTTGGCCAATCGATATCACACTGAAGCCAGTCCTCATAATCTTTCAAAAAATCTTCTAATTTTCGATGAGATCGCTTCCAATTTTTCACAAGGGTATGAGTAAATCTTTTACAGTATAATTTCAACGTAAGACTGTCTTCATCTGAAAGGTTTAAATTCAAACATGAACCGACATTGTTATGTAACGAAAGGAAGTCACTGTACTTACCCGTGTTTTTCAAAATCATAAACAAGTCTAAGTAATTTGCTAAACTTTCCATTTCCGTGTTTATAATCGATGTTTACACAAGCACAAATCGAGGTAAACTGAAAAATTACAGCAAACAAATGTCTATTTATACTTCTTAAATAAATAACAAAATCATTATGCACCTGTGTCATTATAATGACCCATCATAATTACGCAGCTGCCTTTTTTTGTTTATTGGGTCTTAAATAAGTGAATTAGGAACAAAACAATAGTAAGTAGTAAGTACTTGCAGGTGAAAATTTATCCATTGTTTGGAAAAGTTCGAGTATCCAAGACCGATTTGTGTGTCATAAACAAGTAAGGTAAAAAAATATTTCTTTGATATAAGCCGTTTATTATTTATTATTGTGAAATTGGGAGGGTTAACCAGCAATAAAGTTGTTTTGTAACCGCTATTTATTATTTTTAGAGACATGTGGTTCAAATTTGCCAACCAAGATTGAAGTCAACGGAAATAATATATATTTTTTTTATATGATTTTTTTTCTCAAAAGCCGCGCTTTGCCCCCTGTGGTGTGATACATCAAAAAATTGCAAAAAAATAGAGCAAAATTCATGCGAGAGGAAATAACGGCCATTCCTGTGCCAGCCGAGATATAGCTTATTTTATGGTTTTCTCCATACAACATTTTCGAAAAAAAATCGAAAGTGTACCTTTTCCTGTGATTTATATCTTCATACTTAAAAGGTATCATGAACAAGCATGTTTTAATAGATTCCAATTAAAAAACCCGTCAAATTCGAAAAAAAATTTGAATGTCCATGAAACGCGATTTTCAGCCCACCGTGCGGCGCCCGGATCCGAACAGTCTGCTCCCGGCGGGCGGGAATGTAGGCCGGGCCCCATGTAAACGAGAGGGCGTTTTATGCCATAACACTTATATCAATACGGATATTCATCAGTAATTTCTTCTAAATCAATTGCCAATAGTTAATTGTGAATTAAATACATTTCAAACATGATACGACAGCGAAAAAAGTGAAATAAGAGTAATTCAATGTTCGTTCGTTGATAAGCTGCAACAAAGGGTGCTACAGGAATTATCTACCTATAGATCTAGGTTTCATGTGCGTGTTACATATTGAATATTGCAGTGCTCATTGAATAATCCTTTGTTCTGTAAAAATCGATTACAGTTTTATTATATTATTCTTTGTGATCAGAATTGTGCTTTGAATAAGATTTACAATTGGAAAGTTATGATGAGTTCGACGAATTTTCAATTAGTGAAAAGCACCCACGACACCCGGACGAATGCGTCATTGAATAAAATGGGTTCCATTTTGTCTGTCGAAATTTGTTACGGGAAGTAATTAAAAATTAAGTTTTTTTCCAGTTCTGTTTAAAGCTTCCTTTCTGTTAAAAAGATTTTCGGGTTAAACTTTTACAGACAATACATTTGGGTAAATTCAAATAATTAAAAATAAATTAGACAATGTTAACCATACTTGCGGCGGTTTTGGTGGCGGTGCAAGGGTCGCCGTCTCTACCACAATGTGAGCGTGCCCCGGCGCACGCGCAGCCTGCGGATGCGTACTATCGCTTAGGAATCGCTGGCGAGCCTGATCTATTCCTGCCAGGGGAATTATATACTGGTAAGTCACTTCATAATTAATATTTTTGGGTGGACACATAAAATTCATGCATTTTTAACTGACTTAAAAAAAGGAGTATTTTCTCAGTTCGTCGGAACCCCTTTTGTTAAATTTATACTTTTATTGAATACTTATACCGTTATTAACACAACCGTCATAGTATCTACATAACAAAATATTGCGTGTTTTTAGTTTCGCTTCAGGGAGTTGATAGTGGGCAAGGGTCGACTCCATTTATAGGATTTGCAATTTGGGCTGAACTAAGCGCTGATTTCGGAAAAGATGGCAGTGATGAGAATGCTAAAACTACAATTGCGCCGAAATTACCAACTTTAGGAACATTCCAAGCTTATGACGCTCAGACAAAGGTGCATGAATCTTGCGCTCCGGCCGTAGATAATGCGACTGCACATCCTAAAACTGAAGTGCAGGTATAGTTCAATTTATAAGTTACAATTTGATATTTGTAGCTTTGTGTGTCTTTTTTTATCCCTGGGGCATACGCAATTTCTTAGTATTACCTATGTTATATCATGAACAGTATGATATTTAGGAGTTTTCAATAATACCATGGATTTCTATTTTTGCTCTTCACTCTTTATCGTTCTAATGATTTAATTTTTTTTGTCTTATTACTTATTCACTAAATTAACCAAAAAGACCCGTCACGATTATCTACGAAGCTGCTACGTAGCAGCTAAACATCAAGTAGTACACGTGTACTACTTGATGTTTTCAAGTTCCTGGAGACTTCGTGGCGACAATTAGGTAATGAGACTATGTTATAGATTCCTACAGCTTAATAAATATCATATCCAACATTGGAATTTAAAAGAAGAAGACGTTTAGCTCTTATAAATTTTCAGGTCCTCTGGAACGCGCCATTAAGTGTTGCGGAAACTTGCATACGATTATGTGCTCGAGTGGGCCCCGCAGTAGGTGCTAAAACTTGGTCTGTTCTAGCACGTAAAATATGTCCCACTTCGATTGCTCCCTCCACTTTTACTCGCCAACCCCCTATAGTCGAGCCGTGTTGTGCGTGTGATGAAGCGAAATACGAGGTAAGGTTTTCTAAAGTACTGCGTTGTATTAGGAACTTTTTATTATTTGTCGATTAAACTTATGGATATATTCTTGATATATTATAGTAAGGAAGTATAACATAAGTAAAGTAGATAAGAATTACATACAAGAAATATTAATAATGAAACGTATCTACATATCTTCAAATATCTTTCTTCTTTGTTACTTTCCATTAGCTTAGTGGCGCCCATCGTGGTTTTATTTGGTGAAGTGTTTTATAGTAAAATAATTTATTTATTTTTATTATTAGCGGAATTAACACAGTTAATTTTATGTCTTACTACTAACGGGCTTTAAAATACATTTATTTATAATATTTTTAATGTACACTTGGGTTATCTCATACGAGTAAGTATGATATTTTAAGAAATGATATGTAACAGATTGCGTTATAGGTTACACATTACTTTTTCGTTTCAAGGTCACTTTCGAGGGATTATGGTCTCGTAACACGCATCCACGAGAGTTTCCACCGGAGAGTGCTCATGCACATTTCGGAGATTTGATTGGAGCTTCGCACACGGCACAGTACAGAGTGTGGCAGGAAGGACGCGTAGCGAGCACAGGACTGCGACGATTAGCAGATGATGGAGCTACCACTGCACTGGAAAAGGAACTTAAAGCGGAGGTGATATAAATGATTAATTACAGCGAAAGTCTCGATACCAGACTACATTAGGTGTTCTGAATTTTCTATTGATTATGGCTCAATGATGAATGTATTCATTGATTCTTAAGAATGTCGGCATTTTTCAGAATTTCCATTTAAAAACTAATATGATTTGTGATGTTTACACACAACACAATTACAATTTTAGAGTAGGCACGTGTCTGGCTATATACTTTTCTATAGATATCAATGTAATTAATCTGATACGTATTTAACACTATAGGGATATCCAAATTATTTAGATTTTTTGTGTTATTTTTTCCAGAGCGATCACATTCGTACAATAATCAAGGCTCGAGGAATATCGTGGCAGCAAGTCGCTGGTGTGAATAACCCGAGCACGTTCGCGGTGTTTCGCGTGGATGGCAAGCATCATCTCGTGTCATTGGCTGCCAAATTGGCGCCCTCACCCGATTGGATCGTGGGAGTTTCTGCTCTCGAGCTGTGCAATGCCAATTGCACCTGGCGAAGATCCGCCACGTTGCCCCTGTTTCCTTACGACGCCGGGACTGATAGCGGGATTAGTTATACTGTGAGTTAAAACAAAATTTAAAAATGATCATTATGAATTTAAAAATGATGACGTGTAAAAGTGCCTCTAGTGGCCTATTTACAAAAACTAAATAAATAAATAAATAAAATAAAAATAAATAAAAATGTTTTGAGATGTGACAAAAAAAAAACAAATGCGGAACTAGGCGTAATAGGACATAACATTTACAGGGGGGATAGAAATAGCAAATAACAGATTAAAACAGAAAAATACCCCATTTAGAAACAAAAGGTGATATACCTTAATGGCATGAAATTAATAGGTAGTAGTTTATTTTCATTCTGATAATAATTGATTGTTATTTGTAATCCACTGAAACACCTATGTTGTAGTCTCGTCGCATGCCCACAATACCTGCGGCCCCCGTACGCGCCTTGAGACCTGACTGGCCTCGAGACAATCGCTCTCCATTCTTCAGCTCCAATGCGGAAATGAGACCCTTTGCACGACTTCGCCTCAACCGCCTGCGACTTTACGAGAAGAGCTGTGATGCTACAGGTTTTGTGAAACCATATTTTCTATTAAAAAAGGCTTTCTCTATTTCTTTTTATTATTCTTCCGCAGTCATCGTTTCTTTCCTCTCTATCCACTGTATTTCCGCGTGTCTGGTGAAGTCTGGTCCCGTGCCTACCTTATGGTTTATTGTAGTGGTGTTATCCAGAAGTGGGCGCGGAGTACGTGCCGGAGCTGGTGGGGTCCAGCGGCGTGGGCGGCGCATGCGCGGTGCACGCGTGGGGCCCGTGGGGCGCGTGCAGCGTGTCGTGCGGCGTGGGGCGCGCCATACGTCAGCGCCAGTACGTGTGGCCCGTGCGCGCGCGCGCCGACGCTTGCCGCGCGCCCCTCACCGACTACACGCGCTGCCACGGACCGCGCATGCACTGCAGGTACACCTGCTGCATCTATCACACCTGATATTATTTATTTATTTATTTAATCCTTTATTGCACAAAATAAAAATACACTCAAGAAACAACACAATAATAATAGTACAATTATCCTCATTACTAATACCTAGAACTCAAAACTTGATGGTATGCAGACCCTTGATTCATTATCATTTTCATCTCAGCCGCAGGAAGTCCACTGCTGAACATAGGTCACCCCCATGGATCTCCAATTCGACCTGTCGGAAACAGCCTGCATCCAGCGACTTCTTGCAAGCTTGATTATCATTTCTAAACTGATAGTGGGCGGTTGATTAATGAATATAGATCACTAGTTGACGTTACTATCACACAGATAACTGATTTGCTGTTCTATGCTGAATAGATGAAAGTTCGATATTACCCTTGCTGTTTTTGAAAAGATCGGCAGCCAGATTGAAATTTCTACAGACACCTTTATACATACATAATTATACATTTTATTCAGTAAAATAATTCTAGACCTTCACTACTCTATAATTTCTGACGCTTTAATCAAGGGTCTAATCGCGCACTAACTTAATGTCATTAGATAACAGCTACTTCCTACTTCCTCGGCTTATATTCTCTATCTTCAATAGTTGGCACCGATATGAATCTCTTATGGGCGTACTTGAAGCAAGGGCGGATCCAGCTTTTACGCCAGGGGTGTCATATAATTCATGTCAAAACACTGGGTCCGATTTCAATACTCCAATTCTTACAAATGACGTTTTAAAGTTTGTTACAGCTGTAATTTGTGAACACACACATACTTTTTTACTTTATTTATCGACATACAAATAATTAACTGTGCTTATGAACAAGATAATTAATAAATTAATAATTAATAAATAAGTATTGTTAATCTGGAGCCAGCCCAGGGGGTTCGTGACCCCCAAGACCTCCCCCCTGGATCCGCCCTTGACTTAAAGTGAGGTGATCAGATAAGGCAAATTCCCTGATGTATCGTCAGGGCGCCATCAGAGTATGAGCCGGACGCGGCGGAGTCCCGCGGTCCGTGCGCGGTGTCGGAGTGGTCGGCGTGGTCTCCGTGCGCGGGGTGCGGCGTGCGCGGCCGCTCGCGTCACTACCTGGCGCCGCGCGCACACAAGCGCTGCCACGTGGGATACCGCGCGCGCCTCGTCATGGACCAGGCCATGCCGTGCGATGCCGGACCTTGCGAGAAGTCATTATCATACCTACTTACATAGTGGAATGAGTATTACTTTAGTTTAATCGAAATGTGTCAAGGATTTAAGAAGAAATAATTCGAAATTTTTATCATTTTTTAAATCAAAGATTTTATGAGAGTGATAAGGGACGTAATTTATTATTATATTTCACAAGGAAAATGTGGATGCTGTAATTATTTATATTTTCATTCATTGGTAAATATATACATAATTTTGACAGTAATAGAGTTGGAAAAATCGGTTATTTGCCGCAGGCATTATCAATATTTATAGTGATGAATTGAATTTATATGAATGTTGTTGATTTGTTTATGATGTACATAAGTAGGTACATTATAAACGAACATTAAAGATTTTAAAAGATACAAATAATTTTTTGGGACAATCACAGTTGTAGTTAGGTGGTAAAACTAAAAGTGGTAGAGCCACAATTTGTCAGTCATGACTCACATACATAGGCAGGCTCATACGAGGCGATATACCTGTCTCATAGGAAAATAACTTGAAGCGATAGCTTTCCTGTCGTGGTTAGTTTTGCGTGTGGGATTGCCGGATGCCCAATACTCCTTCCCTCTTCCAATTTTTTTCCTTCCCGCCTCCCTCTTGATTTAATGGGCTGACAATGTCTTTTTATGGGTGGCAGTGATCACTTACCATCAGATAACGTGCTTTCTCCTTGGCCGGACCTACGAATAAAAATGTAAAATAAAAAAAACATTCGTTTTGTTTCTTACTTTTCTGCGGCAGATTCCATAAGATATCTGGCTGTCTGATAATACACAGTCTACAGCGTAGACTCTACGCTGTATTCCATGTCTATGTTTTAAACAAATATCTGTTGTAGATTGTAGTCATTAGCGACATTTATATTTCCACTGATTACCATAAGCGTACTTTGATAAATGTTGCGGAAAGTCCCGAAAGAGTAAATTGTTTCTGAAAGTATCGTAGAATATATACTTGTTATTACAAATTATATTATTTTACGTATGCCAGTATTACGTCATGAAATATTCATGTTATTGAATATTTTTATGCAATCCGTCAAACCTAGGCAACGTTTTCGGTCATCGGATTAAGTAAGAATGAAATTAGTATTCCTAGTTCGTGTCATCCAAATATGTAACATTAGGCAAGCCATTAATATTTAAATATGTTTGTTTTCAGACCTACGGGTGTGCACGCGAATGCGACGAACTTTGATTGGTTTTTCGTGGTATGTAATTAATGTAGTTTTAGTTACGGATTCAGCACATTTACCTTTATTGGCAACTGAAATATTCATGCGACTGATGAATATAGTTGGTTGATTTTTCTTAAAATGTTTTAGGCACGTCTTTTTAGCAGGAACACTAGCCTTAACATTGTGAATAGACATTCTTTTTTGATTGAAACCAAGTCATCAGATTTAGAATGCAAATAGAAATTTATTTCTGGTTATCTGTGATAGTAAATGGTTGAAAACTCACAGCTTTATTTTTAACATTTAATGCAATACTTAATGGAATATCTATAGCATTAATTAGATAAATATATTGCAAAACTCCTTTAAAAACCCAAACGTACGTAAAACGTCCGTGATTGTAGACTAGAGCTGAAGGATCTTTCAATTATTTTATGTGAAATAGGATATATCACATCTTATATTTTATCGACAATCATTTATAATTATTAGGTATTAATAACCACTGGTATTACTCAGGGTTACGGTAAAACAATTAAGAAAACAATCTATAATTTAATTTGATGTAACCCTGATGGTAATAAATTAGGAAGACACAAACACGATGGTGGCATTGGGTTGACCTTAGAAGGCCACACAGTCGCCATGATCTAATATGTATAACATTGTTTGGTACCACCAATAAAATACCATAATTGGTGTCATAAAACATGTTTATTCAACAAACTAATTGGGCAATCAATTTTAATAATTACGCACTCATGATTTTAGTCGTATTCGGTCCGATTGGAATATAACGGAGTAATATGAATTTGCCTTTTTAAGTGAGGTTTAAAGATAATAATTTCCTTCTAATGGTAAGCAGCGACCTGGTTGTTCTCAATCCCTGGCACTGCGAAGACCCATGAGCGACGGTAACCGTTGAAATCAGGCGAGCATATGCTCGTCTGCCTGCAAAGGCTAAAAAGTTTTTCCAATGATATTATGAAATATTTATGAATAGATGATAGTGATTGTTCCACTGTTAGCCCTACAAACACTCTAAGTAAAGTTGCTAAACTGCTCTGGGTGACATTGCTATGGCTTCCTATATTCCATGATTCCATTTTTAGCACTACAAACGCCCTAAGGAAACGTGCTTAAAAGCACTGGGTGACATTGCCCAGGCATTCTTATCTGCCATGAAGTAAAAAAGGTAGGGCTGCAGAGACTGTATTCCTGGTGGTCTGGTTTAACCCTGATTATTGTTGTATCAGGACAAGTCGCAGCCGGAGTGCGCGGTGAATGGGTGGGGCGGGTTTGCCCTGGCATTCCTATCTGCCATGGAATAAAAAGTTACTCCTGGCGGGCTGGTCTAACCCTGATTATTGTATCAGGACAAGTCGCAGCCGGAGTGCCCGGTGACCGGGTGGGGCGGGTGGTCGCCGTGCTCGGCGCGGTGCGGGCGCGGGCGGCGCGTGCGCGCTCGCCTGTACGTGGCGCCCGAGCCGCGGCTGCAGCAACACCTCACCAACACGCTGCTGCACATCTGGAACAGACGATTTGCTCATCTGCAGAAGATTGTACGGCTTACTTCATTATGTTTTTAAAATCAGGAACGAAAAAACTATGTATCATAATGCCCATGACAGAAATTTATTGTAATCCAAATATTATCCAGAGTCCGATTTAGCAATGCCGCCAAATTGATCAAGATTGCTATATTGCATCATAGTAAGGTTTTAAAAGGTCCTCTAGTTGCTATTCATAGCTACAATGCATTACACATAGCAAATTTAGGTCTACGGCTCCTTGATCTCTGACACCCGGAATAACTGCTCGACTGCGACTGTATGAGTCTCCATGACTCAATTATGCTGATCTGAAACTAGATATATTCTACAACTGATATTCTCCAACTAATGCGCCATCATACCACATTCGCTATTTTTTATTGTTCTATTAATGGCACGTAGCCAGTCTATTATATTCCATTGTATAATATTCGTAGGAGAGTCCCCCGGAGAATATAACAGCTGAGGACCCAGAGATCGCAGCACTCGTGCAGCAACACTTAGAGAAGTGCCAGTTCACGTTGACGCTCCAAGAATCGCTCTGTGACGGGGAGGATGAGAATTGTGTGAATATGAACCTTACTTCAGGTACAACATTTAAAATAAACGCACATTAAGTTTCTTAAATTAACACTTATTTTACAGAAGTGTGGAATCGATCTTCATGCCTTTTGCATTAGAGATACAATTCATTTAGATTATAGAATTTTAAGAAATATGGGTATATTTTGTAGATTAATATAATAGTGTCAAATTTTATTACACACTACAAAGATTAAACTTCTCTATAGAATGAATATTTACGGTAGTGAAATATTTTATAGGAAAAGTTTTAGCTCCAAGCCACGATTTCCGATTAACTAGATACTTCAAATTATTTATTACATGCGTGTTTGTTCCCAAAGGAGAATGCCCATTTTACTAAGTAACTTAGTATCGGCACTTAGTATTGTTGTATCGGTGCGAAAATTTTTGTGCCTGAATCAAACCTACTGTTTTGTTTAGGAAACAATATTTTATTGCAATAAACATAATTGCGACCTAAGTCCGCAGTTCTTGAAGAAATTAACTTAAAGATAAAATGGGCATTCTTCCTTACCTTTATTATTTCCAAATCTGTCCAGATGTCTCTAAATAAAACATAATAATGCAGCAGAGATATGCAAGCTGCCGATATCGGTGGGTCACTGCCGCGGCTACGAGGAGCGTTGGTTGTTCGACGCGGCGCGCAACTCGTGCGAGCCCTTCGGCTATGCCGGCTGCGGCGGCAACGCCAACAACTTCCGCACAAGAGACCTGTGTCTCCTCACCTGCCGGCCAAATACCACGCACACTGGTAACTTGATTTATCTCTCATAGTATTATTTGATGGATTATGTTTGTGGATTAGGTTGTAGGCTTCTAAATGTCCTAAGGTGTGCGTATCGAGGTGTCTCTATAGATGTGTTTATCTCTACTGTAGACGAATAGGCGATTTCGAATAAGGGATTGGGTTTATTTATCAGAGTTCTATGGCATGTACAACGTCAGTGCCTCATCAGAAAATATTTATCAGGTCATTATGAACAAAATATAAAAATCGATTTTGCCTATTTGTTTATATTCGAGATATGTTGATGTTGTGGTATCTCGGTGCGGGCGTCTTAGGCCGACATGTGTGAATTTCATAGGAAGGCTCCGAAGTGCCTTACACTTATGACAATAGTAGCAGAGTTTACTTGAGATATATTGCAAATTTTGTTAATATATGTAGTAAATCAAAAATTGTTAAAAGTATTTCTCAATAAAAAAGATAATTAATAACTGATTGTGTTTTTATTATTTTTACAAACAACTCTTGCAGAAAAGATAGAGTCGACTCAATAAAAATAATTAAAAAAATATCACAATATATTCTACAAATATATGTATACGTCACGATAAGTACAAAATAATTAATGTATTTGTCATTAATGACATTGGGCACCTAACTTATAGATATTATAACTAATTAATATAACTTATAACTAATTATCAGAATATTGCAAAAACATAGGAATTTATTAAACTATAACACATAAAAAACATTTCAATCCACTAAATGGTATTTGCAAAGAATAGTGTATTCGAATTCGGAAAATATTTTTTTTAGTTAACTATCTCGGAGTGTGATAATATTTAATCAGCTATAATCGTTAATTGTAGCGCCGTAATTCACCTTTATTTAATTTTCTAATTATCATTCTTACGCTTATGGTAGGTATAAATCTAAGCATTTTAATTAACTGGTTTTCATTCAACTATCACCGATATTTCCTATCGACGCCAAACTCAAATTAGGGATCACTTTTATCGAAAAAGAACTTGATGATTTACGATTTGTAAGTATTTTTTAACGATAGAGCACAGCTATGTTTGATACATTTTGTAAATATAGACTTTCAGACTTTCATATAAAATTGGAATGTCTGACACAATTCAATATATTTGAAAGGATTGGTGGCAGCTGTACACTTGATGAGATTTGGTTAAGCTTTAAAAATAAATAGAAAAAACAATTGATTGATCCAGCTAGAAATGCAGCTGTTTGAATGTTATTTTATTTTCAGCGACAACAGTTCCCACTGAAACCTCATCGAAAAAACTAAAACCCACACCTCCTTCAGAAGACAACGAGGTTGTGCAAAACGACACACCTACAATGCACGGTAATCAATTCATACTTAAAACTAATATTTCGTTTGCTGAACATATGGCTGCTCAAAATTACCGGAGCGAGAATCGTTTTGCATCCAGTGATTTTCTACGACCTTTACTAACTGTTAATCTAAAGCCTAGGCTTATTTTACTATACCGTCGGTGATTCTCTGCGCAATGTGATATTTATTACACAAAATTTCTGCTGGAATTCAGACATTTAGGCCAATGAATATTTCTCAAACAGTGCTCATTGTTTGCTCCAGAACCAGATCTATTCTTGTCGCGTTGCATACATACAAACTAGACTCAACGAGCGTGTTCATATTAATGTAAATTGTATACCAGCATTTATATTTTATTGTTTTTTCCTCTATACTTTCCCACGCCGGCTTCATATATTGTTCAACGTTAGTCCCAACATCACTTGTCTATCGTGTTAGGAACAAGGAATGTGTTCCAATGTAGGCGCGAAATATTATAGGAATATATTCGATGAGCTACGATATAAAGTCGGCAATAGTTCTGTGCGATGATGTCAGCTATAGTCATTCAATAACTGTTCTCTCTCAATAGGACAATAGGGTATTCTTTGAACAAACGAATAATGATTTAATAGCGTCTGCTCTAGAAGTGTAATGAATTATAAATATAAGCAAGTTTTGAATGATACAATCATTAAGGAAGATGAAAAATAAATTATGTGTCCTTTAAGGAGATCTTGGGGGATTAAGTGGGTCAGTTTTAATGTTTAACAATGACGATGAATAATCTATGAATTCTCAAAGGACATTGCACTTATGATCATTTACTTTAATGTTCTGTCTTAGTTGTTTGTCAGCCCAAACGTCAATATTACAATATCTGATAATTCACAAAAACAAACTGCGTATAAGTGAAAAATAGGAAAAGCTTGAAAAAATTGTATACCTACTACTAAACTAAAAAAACCAGATCATTGAGTCATCTCATGATGACTTTGCTAATAAAGTAGTGGACGATGGAAACGGCGATCCGTCTCAGATATGCAAGATATCAGTTTGTGTAACATTGTCTACAGAAGGCGCAGTGAACTGTGCGATGGGTCCGTGGCTCGGTTGGAGCAACTGCTTCGGCAACTGCGAGTATGCCGTCAAACTCAACTACAGACTCATTATGGTCAGTTCAGTCACTGTATATTAGCTTATATGGTTCTGTCCGCTCTATTCCAATCTTTTGTATTACAGGACTGATCTACAAACACTTCTGTACCTTGTTTATACGGGCTCCAGTGCAGTGTCGAAAACAATAATAATATTGCTTTAATTAAATAAAAAACACTTTAAGGTTGTCAATAGAGCCCCATAAAAACTAAAGAGGAAACAATATTTTTATATAAAGTAAATGTAAAATAATAACATGTCCCACCGATAAATATAAACATTTTATTATTTTTGCTACATGAAATGTTGATGCGATACTTATTTTATATTTTCAAATAATGTTATCATTTTGTCACCACCTGTATCACATTGTATTTTTTACTAATATTACTAATGTGAAAGTTTGTGTTTTGTTACCTTTTCTTGCTCAAACCGCTGTACTGGACCAATTTTGATAAAATTTGGCATGGAACTAGCTGACACTCTGGATACTAAAATATAGTGTTCCCATGGGATGAGCCAGGAATTCAAATATAAATATTTGCTTTTCCAATTTTTAATGCGAGCCACAGGACAAGAGAGGACAGAATTGTACGCTTTTCATCATAGGACAGGAAGAGACTGGTCAGAAAGGGATATTACGGGACGGGCGAGATATGTTGTTGATGTGGACTGGACTCAAAAAGATCTGCACCCGAGTGAAGCCGGGCTGGACCGCTAGTATATAATAATTACACATAATATTTATCTTGTCTTAGTCATTTGATTTCGCTATCACATTATTGCATATTATGAAATGATATTGTTAATTATCGACCGACCTTCCGCATGTAAACGGTTCGATATCTGATAAATTTCAGACGACTTGAGTTTCTGTGATATAAAATCTCGCTTGAAATGGTTAGCTAAATCTGGAAATACAGCCCACGATCACACTGACCATGGAGACTGCTACTGACCCATTCAGGTTGTAATTCATTACAATTTCACTTCAACATTTCACTGGAGAGTTCTCTCATATGTGAGAGGCCGCCTCGGTAGGTACCACCATAATGTCAATATCTCCCGCCAAACAGCACTGTTGTGTTCCGGTTTGAAGGTCATTGTAGCCATAGTAAGTACTGGACATATTGAGATTTAACATTCGAAGACACAAAATTGCGAGCGTAGTGGAATGCTAAGCATTGCTTTGTAATTCATGGTAGTTGTTGGTATTACTGTTGATAAGCGGTCGTATAACCATCAGGAGGTTCATCAAAGAAAAGCATTTGTGTCATTTCAAAATAATATCGCATTCCTGGCTTATTAAGTTCCATTAATTTTATTAATAAAATTAATCATAATTTTTGACTGATAGGTTGAGTGAGATTATGATTTAAAAAAGGACAATAATATATTTTGTATACTGATGAGCTCACTTGAGTCTATTCCTATTCAGCACAGATCGGTGTCCGGAACTGGCAAGTTCTGCGGTCGACTTGTGAAAAGTCGTCACTGCAAGCCCACATACTGCCATCAGATGCTGTTGGGTGCCACCACTGACGCCACCGACGTTAACAACATCGATAATGCGGCCTATGATGATGATTAGACGGATGTCAAGTAAGGGAAATTTATAGTGATTGTTGACAATAACGCAGCTTGGTGTATCAGTTTGTATTTTGATGAGATGAGATTTGTATGTTGTGTGAGTGTGACAGAAAACTGAGTTGAGTGTGGTTGAAAACTGATTTGTTTGTAATATTGGCGAAGGATATATCGGATTTGAAACGTAGAGCATAGTCGACACCTCGGGTCTCAAAGGGCTTATTTCATTTTCTCGGCTTACGAAAATTATTTGGTAATTTTAAAATGTGATATACGTCCTTTGAGCATACAGATATGCAGGTATGCATAATTATTGTCAATAATCTTTTATATCGGTCTGATGGTAAAGTTCTGAATGACTGGATTTTCTGGCAAGTTTAAGAAACATTCCTATTTCTTCTTAATAGATCAACTTTGCGTGTGTTGTTTAGATATCTACCACAATTTATTGCATTTATAGGAGATAAGATATTGTATCAGCAAACTATTGATATGCGCTATATTTCTCTCAGAGTAACTGTTTTGTGTATGATCTTTGCAATTTTGGCCGGCAGGATGTTCAAATGAAGTTCTCCTCTTTTCGATAAAAACGTTTATGATTTACTTAATTATTGTACATTGTCTTAAAAAACTAATGCGTATTACAAAATTAACGATAGAACGAATGGAATGAATTATATATAACTAGAGAATGAATGAATGTAGATAATCTATAAAGATCTATAAAAATTAAAATTATTTTCCTTTTGACAATTGCGCTGTGAGCTGTCCGCGCAGTTCCCACGCGGATCGCTAGATGGCGTTGTGCTCCAACATGCCGGCCGCCTTGGAAGAACCATCTTCCAACCGCTGAAGACTTCATAAATCGGCGTCCATCTTCATTCGGTACACACAGGAAGTGGGCAAATCTTGGAACAGGCGCGCTTGATGATTCCTGTTGCGGTGCGAATTTCGGCAACCCTCGAAATTCCATCCTTTCCGGGAAATAAACGGATAATCCTGCCCATTCTCCATCTTAATGGCGGAAGATTGTCTTCCTTTATTAAGACCAGGCTGTTGTAGTTGATGTCATCTCGGTTAGTCATCCATTTGGTTCGACGTTGAAGTTCTGACACGTATTCTTTGGACCAGCGCTTCCAGAAATGTTGTCGCAGTTGTTCAAGCCGCTCATATCGTACCAGGCGGGTGGTTGGCGTAGTGGTCAGATCCTCGGACACAGGCGCAGTCAACGGCCGGCCGATAAGGAAATGAGCTGGCGTGAGAGGGGAATAATCAATAGGATCAGCGGAAAGAGGAGACATGGGACGGGAGTTCAAGAGAGCTTCAATCTGTGTTAATATCGTACTGAACTCTTCAAAAGTTAATTTTGCGTCACCTACAACCCGTCTTAAATGGTGTTTACATGACTTTACACCTGCCTCCCATAAACCACCAAAATGAGGCGAATAAGGCGGAATGTAGTTAAAACGAATATTATTACTACTAGCAAATTCTAATATATTTTTACTATTCTCAAAAATAACGGATAGTTCTCTTTCTGCTCCTACGAAATTTCTTCCGTTATCAGAATATATTTGATAAGGTTTACCGCGCCGTGAGATAAAGCGTTTAAGTGCCAATAAGTAGTCTTGCGTAGACAATGAACCAACCAACTCTAAGTGCACTGCGCGGGTAGTGAAACATACAAATAAACAAATGTAACCTTTAATTAAAGTCGAGCCTCTTCCCCTACGGTTCAAAACGAATACAGGTCCCGCATAATCTACCCCACATTTAATAAATGGAAAATTTGATTCGAGGCGCTCGGATGGTAAATTACCCATGAGTGGATTTAAAGTTTTTCCTCTCATGCGAGTGCAAGTAACGCATTTATGAACCACTTGCCGAGCTAAATTCCGCGCTCCCAATACCCACCATTTATCACGCATGGTAGAAACCAGAAGCTGAGGCCCAGCATGAAGTAATCTTTTATGTTCGTATGCACACAACAACCATGTAAAGTGATGTTTTGCAGACAACAACATAGGATGCTTTTTATCGTAATTAAACTGGGAGTTGCACAATCTACCACCTACACGTATAATATTATTCTCATCTAAAAATATATTTAGGCCTGAGATTTTATTGATGCGCTTATCATTTTTATACTTTACGGGTAAATTAAGTATGAGATTATGATATTCATCGTGAAACGATTGTTTTTGAACCAATCGCGTTAACGCTTGCACAGATTTTGTTATTTCGCTGACTGTTAATGAGCCGGTTTCGCGTGCACTGCGCGAAGTGCGTGCATTGTCGATGAACCGCCACACGTATGCATAACTTCTTTGTAAACGATTAAAGCATGAAAATCTCTCAAATGTAAAAGTCGTATCCGCATCCAAAGAAGCAAAATTTAACGTAATACGCTGTTTCACATCCGGTAATTCAACATCAGTACAAGCATTTTCATCACTCGCTGCTGTCAACCAGCTCGACGTCGGGTCGCGTAAGAAAGTAGGGCCGCACCACCAAAAGCTAAAGTGGTCGTCCTTCAACGCATCAAAATAAACACCGCGAGATAATAAATCAGCAGGATTCTCCTTGCCTTTAATATGTCGCCAAATCGAATTACTTGTTAAATCGTTTATTTGCACAACCCTATTTTGAACAAAGGTTTTCAATTGATGTGATGACATACGAAGCCAGCCTAGCACTATAGTGGAGTCAGTCCAAAAATATACTTTATCGAATTTTAAGTTTAATGAATTAATTATTTTATTATATAATTTTGCTCCAACTAATGCTCCACATAGTTCAAGGCGTGGAATGCTAACAGTTTTTATAGGGGCGACTTTACCCTTGGCGCATAATAATCGAACCGTAGCGGGTGAGTTATCACTATCATTATATGAACGTATATATGCACACGCACCGTATGCCACCTGCGAGGCGTCGGTACAAATATGCAATTCTGTATGTTGAACGTTTTCTTGTAATACGTAACGGGGAACGCTTATCTCGGGCAAATATTTAATGGTGTGCACAAACTTATGCCAAACGGACGCTATATTGCTTGGAACCTCATCATCCCAATCAATTTTACTCAGCCACAGCTGCTGTAATAATATCTTAGCCGTAGTAATAGCCGGCGCGACTAATCCCAATGGATCATATATCTGTGAAATAATTGACATAATTATTCGTTTAGTTATGATTTTATCGCTTTGACACGTGTTTAAATCAGAAGTAAAATATAATTTATCGACTTTATTAGACCAACCTAAACCCAATGTCTTAGACTGGCAAAATTCAACTATACTTAAATTCTTGCAGGTTTCCGGGTTAACAACAGAATTAAAAGTCCATTTCCGTAAGGGTAAACAACCGCTTTGTAATACTTGAGACGTTTTATTACAAATATTTAATAAAACCTCTAATTCGTCATGGCCCGTTAACAGATCGTCGACATAGAAATCGTCATTGATTACGCGCGCAATGACGTCATCGCCACATTCATTCGCCAGCTGTTTTAAACACCGAATACTAAGGAATGGAGCAGACGCGGTCCCGTAGGTCACCGTGTTTAACCGATACACGAGAAGTGGCTTACTACTGTGTGTCCGCCACAAAATCAGCTGTAAATTGCGTTGATCAGGTTGAATTGTAATCTGTCGGTACATTTTCTCGACATCTGCACAAGCGACATATCGATATTGTCGGAATCTGAGTAAAATGGAGAAAATATCATTTTGTAATGTAGGCCCCACGTATTGAATATCATTTAGTGATTTATTGCTTGTCGTATTTGCACTAGCGTCAAAGACTACGCGTAACTTTGTGGTCACGCTACTCTCCTTATAAACACCATGATGAGGCATTATGTAATATGGTTTAGGTACATCGTCAATATTGTCTGATAAAAGTGTCATGTGCCCTAACTGTTCGTATTCTCGCATAAATTCGCAATAAAGTTTTTTATATTGTGATGAACGCTGCAATTTATTTTCTAATGACAAAAACCTATTTTTTGCACTATTATATGAATCGCCCAACACGTCCGGCGATTGATTCAAGGGCATTCTGACCGAGAATCTACCTTGTTTATCGCGTTGAGTAGTTTCACTAAACAACTTCTCGCATATTTTTTCTTCTAAAGAGAAAACACGAGGAATATTTATTTCCTCAATTTCCCAAAACTTACGTAATTGGGAATCAATTTGGGTAAAATTGCATTGCACTGTAGGTGTGTTTAAGGTACGCATATGTTTATCATAAACAGGACCGGATATAATCCAACCCAGCTTAGTATCTTGTAGGCATGGACCACGCTCCAGCATAATCATTTTATTCTCATTTAATAAGAACCAGAATACGTCCGCGCCTATCAATATGTCGATCTCTGCCGAGATATTGAACGAAGGATCGGCGAGTGTAATATAAGTAGGTATGCACATAGAATCATAATTAACGTTTAGCGCAGGCATACGCGCAGTGATTTTCGGCATAACTAAACAATGCAAATCGGTCTTAAAATCGCATAATTTTGAACGCATATTAATTGTACACGTTTGATTGGCATGTGATATCGTTTCTCCCACGCCGCTAATACGTATCATGGACTGTATAATAGGTATGTTTAAACGCTTACATAAATTCTCTGTTACAAAAGAATTTTGACTACCACTATCAAGTAACGCACGAACTGTGTGGTAGTTATTTTTCGAATCGGTTACTTCGATTAACGCAGTTGACAGCAAAACTGTCTGCAATGCTTTTGCATTTACGCCGGTGAACGCATTACACTCGGGGTTAACAATTTGATCAGCTGTTCCGCTTACGCAGTGCGAGACAGATGACTGTGACGACGTATAATTGTTAACTGACGATTGTGGCGCTACATTTGTGTTGATGTCATTATCAACATGCAGCAATGTGTTATGTTTTTGACCACATAATTTACAGGCACCGAAAACACACTCATTTATTGTGTGGCTACCTGTACGTATACAATTTTGGCATATACTTTTCGATGTCACAAACTGTAACCTATCTTTTATAGGCATGTTAAGGAAGTTTGCACATGAATAGAGAGGATGACTACCATTGCATAACCGACATGTATAATTGTTACGTTTCTTCTGAATACCCGATGTTGTACACTTATAACTATTAGTGTGTTGTGCATTGGAATGTTTTTTATAATCGTATGATGCCTTTGAATCATTTTTGGTTTGGAAATGCATAGTGTTACTTTTATTACTCGATTTTATCATATCTAACATATCCGCCCTATTCCTTAAAAATGTAAGTAAATCGTCTAGTTTTACAGAGTTAGAATCTTTACGCGAATCCGAAAATAGACTACCTTTATAGGTTTCCCATTCCCGCTCAGTGGCCGTATCTAATTTGGTGACTATTAAATACACTATCAACGTGTCCCATGAGTCGGTGGGTTCCTTCAGAGAATTAAGTGCGCGTAAATTGCGTAACACAGTATCTATCAATTTCCGGATTTGCGCCGCAGATTCTTTATTGAGTGATTGGGCAGAAAACAATGACTTCACATGGTTTTGTACTAATAATCTATTATTATGAAATCTATTCTCAAGTAACTCCCAAGCATGTATGTAATTAGTGGCCGTAAATTCCAATGCACTAATCACTTGTAATGCAGATCCACTGAGAGACGATTTTAAATAGTGGAATTTTTGAATTGAATCTAAATCTTGCCGGTCATGTATCATAGTTACATATGAGTTCCTAAACTCCAACCACTGATCGTATGATCCGTCGAAGGCAGGCAACTTTATTTGTGGTAATTTAACACATAAAGGTTTACTGAAAGTACACTGAGAGTTTTTCGATTCATTTTGTTCATCTTCATCAATGAAACATTTTGCGACGGCGGTACTCGAAAAATATTGGCACTCAAACGCATCCCTGTATTCTAATTGAGACAATAAATCTTTTTCGTCTACATAACGTTCAATATTTGATTGAATTTGATTAAACTCGTGAAATAAACTGGATGCCGCTTGCATTCGTAGTTTCACTTGAGTTTTGATGATGGAATCTAAGCATGACTTATCTATTTTTGTTACAAAATTTGCAAAAAGGGTTAATCTACCTTTGATGGCCCCGCGTTGTCTTTTAAGATCGTTAATATTAACTTTGCACTCATCGTCACTCATTTTGGTGGTATATAAAGACACAGGTACTTACGAGTCGGGTCACCTTGTGCGCCAAATACGCAGATCGAACCTCTGGAAACGTATAGGTACGATATTAGCACAGAACGAATAATAAAGGGATAGAGGAGTGATGGATAACCTGACCGTTGCTGGCTGATGCTCAGATGCTGACGCCTGGTTATTCCACGTGCTTTGTCCTGCTACGGCTACCGGCAATACTGGTTTCTTGCTGGCGAATGTAATGAATCCGGCTCGAAGGACCAATGTTTTGTGTATGATCTTTGCAATTTTGGCCGGCAGGATGTTCAAATGAAGTTCTCCTCTTTTCGATAAAAACGTTTATGATTTACTTAATTATTGTACATTGTCTTAAAAAACTAATGCGTATTACAAAATTAACGATAGAACGAATGGAATGAATTATATATAACTAGAGAATGAATGAATGTAGATAATCTATAAAGATCTATAAAAATTAAAATTATTTTCCTTTTGACAATTGCGCTGTGAGCTGTCCGCGCAGTTCCCACGCGGATCGCTAGATGGCGTTGTGCTCCAACAGTAACTACTTATTAACTTTCAAATGTGATTTTACAAAACTATTTTACATTTTTAAAATGCTCTTGTCTAGTCTTGATATTTAATATTAGTAGATTTTTAGATGTTATAATATTACCTAATCTAGTATTTAAGATATCTTTTATTAATTTTAATGTTAAATTATCGGGCTACATTGCAATAATTCGGCAATAAAACAATTTTATATTGTTAATGACATCAATTCAAAATACTCGTATATACTTAATAATCAAGATACGTAATATGTAACTACTTACTTCTGTATCAGCCCATACACGTCCCACTGCAGGGCACGGGCCTACTCTACAATCGAGGGTACGATTGAGAGTGGTTAGGCCATATAGTCCACCACGCTGGCCTAGTGCGGGTTGGCGGACTTACATACCATATAAATTCTTATAAATCGCTATGGTATGCAGGTTTCCTCACGATGTTTTCCTTCACCGTTTTAGTGCGTGGTGATTGACTATCAATACACACATGACTCCGAAAAGTCAGAGGTGTGCCCTGGGATTCGAACCCGCGACCACCGTAAACATGTTGGCAGCCGCAACTAGTCCGTTTTACCAACAGGCCACCACGCACTTTAGCACCACGCACCTTATAACTACTTACTTAGGTAACTCATTTTATTTCAAAGAATCTTGTAAGCTCCACCCACCTACTCATATGATAATTTAATTAACTTTACTAGTATTTACCTATTTAAGATCCTGCATTTAAGCAATCCTCGTTACAGACAAGTACTATCTATTCACTTTCCGACGTCGCGTCGCCTTGTTTTTATATCTTTATATTTTTTTTGCAAAATCTTTTAATAAGGTTTTTAAAAAAAGAGAAAACATTGTTGGATCGATTCGATTCGATCTCTTTAGATTGGATTTTACTGGTCGGTATGAAAAAGAAAGTTTGTGTAGTTGGTTTGTTCGATGTTTTTGCATCACTAGAACTACCCAATTGTCATCGTCCAGCCTATGGGTGTTCAAGATGTAGCAAGAGGCGAGTTCATCGATTTACTAAGTCTAAACTATCCCAGTAATTTCAAGCCTAAAACCGAATAGATATTACTATGTTCAGTATAACATAAACCCAAACTCATCACACACAGTATGCGAGGCATGGGTCTTGGCCATCTTCTACATTGTAAAATATAATAGCGTTGACCTTTTACATACACGTCATAGGGCATACTCATCGCGAGATGATTACCAGAGGAATACATTATAATTTAATTACTTACCTTATCACTTCACACATAAATTAACATATAATTTTGTTCGCATAATGAGTAACTAATCAGCCCAGATCTAAACGCTTCGTTATGTAACACATAGGTAGAAGCCCTGACCCTGCTTCTAATTATCATAATTTATGATATAATCCCATTAAATACCAAGGGCTCTCATAAAATCGATTTATGATGGGAAGTTCTTCTATCAAGGCAATGTCAAGTTTAATGAATAGTACAAATAAAATAACGATTCTGTCGAAATATATATTTTGTTTGTTTCCGTAATTAGATGTCAACAAAGCTTTGTACATTAATTCTTACAATCTAGTGTTATCAAACATTTACATTGCGTCCTTAATTATATTTTCCTGTATAATACTGTAAAGGAACATCACAGTCGTAATTGTACGCCACCTTTCCTTTGCCTCTTAAACTAAATACTCGTACTTTATACAATTATAGCTTATATTCAAGTTATATACGTAAGATACTTATCCTACTAAACATTGTCATAATTATCTCATTATCAATATATCAAATGGCTCAATGTAATCACTCTAGTCATGTTAGATTATCGAACATATTGTTAACATAGTATTATTTGGCAGTGTATACAATATGTGCATGTTATTTTAACATTTATCCGATAAAGAAATAATGTTGTAACAAATTGAATTTTTCCTTAATAAATAAATTACCGAATACAATACAGGTGGTTTTATTTTTTGAGCAATAGAAAATGCTGTCGTTTCTTAAGATTATGAGTTTGTGTTAGTTTTTTCGGCGGTAAGAAAGAATCTCATTATTGGATTGAATGTGACTTGGTCGTCACTTTTACGAGTTAACAAGCGTGAAAGAGTAGGGAGTGACAATGTGCCGAGTGGCGGCAACCATGTTTTTATACATCGCACTTTCACTCTTGTAGGTGTTCATTATACCAGCCGGGAGAATAGAAATTCTGCCGCGAGTCGCGACATTACAATTCAACATCTTTGGTTATTTGTGTTTATTTATATCAAGCATAAGGCGACCGCTGACTTTGGTGACTATTCACAATTTCATATACAACTCAAAAATCAAGAGTATCAGTTACCATAACAAATGCATAGTCAACAACATAAATCAGCTAACTATATTTTTATATTTACAAAAGAACTGCAGGGAATTGCATTCCTGTATGGAATTAAGGCAAGACATCAGTTTATCGTCATGATCTCCTGTATATTCCAATATGAGTTACTAGGAACACGCGGTTATATGCGAGTGATTAAAGGTACCTTCGGCGACTCACAACAGCGCGGCGCGGTGCACTCCTTCGCACAAGGACAAGAGCATGCGAGGTTCGTGTAGTCTATTATAGCTTTCTTATCTTCCTCGGTTCCTGCGCCAAAAATAAAAAAACAATACATAAGTGCTTATTGAATACTTCTCATACATAGAACAAACTTATTATAATGGCTGGGCTTAATGCCAAAAGCTTAATGCGTAATTTTTTCGGAAATTAATTACCTACACTCACAATAATTAAGAAAAATATTTACCTGACATACACGCCAATATGAATTCGGGCTGCAATGTGACTAGTCCAATTCCATGACGTTTGAAGACCTCTTGCACGGGTGCAGAACTCTTCATATAGTCCTTTAAAAGAAACGTTATGATAATATCAACATAGAATAACCACAGTGTCAACCACAATGAAGGTTACGATACTATTACACGCTTGACAATAAACAACGATGAATTGAAGACTATATCATTTGCTAATGGAAATGTGTTGCGTTTCGGGATTAGCCTGTGTAAGTAAGTATACATATTTGGTATTTAGGAGTTATAATTCAGGCGATATTCTACATTCTACATTCAATTTGCATAGGAGACCATTTAGTTGAGGTTTATTATAATGAAATTAATAAAGACTATAAAGATACTTTAGAACGTCGTAATAGGAAGCAAACCCCATCATGGAAATAAATGAGAAATATTTCACGTTGAACATTTGTATTAGTCTAATAGTAGTAGACCAGTACTACTACTGCTGTACTAGTAGCGTATAATGAGTAGAACAGTTACCTCGTGCGATCCGTATACTACGTGCGCGGTGGCGACGAGGCGGTCGCGGTGCAGCTGCCACACGTGCAGCTCGTGCAGCGCCAGCACGCCGGGCACGCGCAGCGCCGCCGCGCGCAGCTCGCACGCGCCCAGACCCTCCGGCACCGTCTGCAGCAGCACCAGCCCCGCAGAACGCACTGCACACACAATTATATCACACATCTGTCTCTGTTAGTTAGACTCCAGTTGTGATACGAGGGGTCGTGAGTACGACTCCCGCTCCGAGATGGAAGTTTTTGTGCTTAACTATTACCTACGTACTGGTTTCAGGTCTGGGTGTGAAACCGAAAAGTCTCTTATAGTCCTTGATACCTACTTCGCAAGACTTGTATGATGTATCTTAGTGCGGGGTCAGGATTAAATTTTTGACTGCAACTGATGACTCTTCGACTACAAGAAGGCTGAAGGCTACTGCTAAAAAGTTTCCTCTCTTAAGAATATTCCACAGAGATCTGTTGTGAGCGGCCTGTATATAGTGTCTACATCTGCTATGATCCATTTGCTATAGTAAAGAACGGTACTGTAGGTACCGCTATTTCTATTTTTTACTCTCGATAATCAAATTATTTTACTTCTCGATCCACTGGTTCCCCAGGGGGATGATAGGTTCGTGCTTAGTACGCATACATTTTATTTGTGTTTCAGGTCTCCATAAAATACCATTAATCTTTGTCAGTTTCTTGCACTTCACGATAGAACACAATTTCATGCATTGATACATAACTATGATAAACACAGTAATATAACAAATTAAAAGCATTTACAATAAAGTAGATATATATGTTAACACTTTTTTACAAGGTCCCTGAAAAGTAAAAACTCAAGCGATAAAGTCGGCCACTCAGCATAAAATTATAACTTCAGGGTTTTGTTCATTACATATAGACAGTACTATCAGACTATATGAATAGCCAAATACGTAACGGAATAATTTAACAGCTCCATAATCCATTCAACGTTTATTTACCATGTTTTGATTTGTAAATTAGTTGCGCTTTTGGCAACAAGATTAGTTTTACGTTGAAAAATATAACAAAATTATTCAATATAAACCATTAGTTTTTTTTTTCGGATATTCCGAGTCCTGTGTATTGATAGTAAATCGGCATGCACTAGAACGGCAAAGGAAAACATCGTGAGGAAACCTCCATACTATAGCGTATGGTAAGTCCACCAACCCGCTCTATGCCAGCGTGTTGGACGATAATTATGGCCTACATCTGTCAATCGTACTCTTGATTGTGGAAAAGGCCCGTGTTCTACAGTGGGACGTATATGGACTGATACAGTTAAAATAATATAATAGAATATTGATTATTGTAGTAATAATGTCAGACATACTGAAAGGATAGTTGATGATGACGAGGACGATGGCCGCTAGTGCCGAGAGCGCAGGGTCGGCGATACGCGACGCGACGGGCTCCCACTCGGCCGTCAGACCAGCGCACATCACGAACAGGCTACCTAATTGAAACATAATTATCATATAAATAAAGTATCATTACTTATTTATTGAATAGAATGGTCGTAATCACGGAATACACTGTTTCACGTATGGTTAATGTTTACGTATGTGTAATGCGTGGTGGCTTTTTGGTAACAGACCAGACGCAGTGGCCAACATGTTCAAGGTGGTCGCGGGCTCAAATCCCAGGGCACCAACCCGCACTAGGTCAGCGTGCTGGAATATTTCTCCTAAACCCTCTCAATCGAAGTCTTGATTATAGATGAGACTAGTGCGGTGCAGTGGGACGAATATATGGGGTGATACGATTACAGATACAGTTAGTCTAGTTAGTATTTTCATTTCATTATGGAAATTTATTTTGTGACGGAAACCTTTAGTTACGCACAAAGATGGTTACGCACTTTTTGTCTTTATATTCTTCTTCTCTTCGAATCTTAACGCTACTCAAGGTTGGCCGCTAGCCTACATATATAAGCTAATAATAGTTGATATTTGTGTCTTCCTCGCAGTCAATAAACTATACACTTGGAGCGAAGCCTATTCATTTTTGGCTTAGCATCAAAAAGGAAAAGCGTAAACACGTGGCGTATTACTTTGTTGCATGTTCGGAATAAATGTTTATGCAATTTACTTTATCTTCGTAAATAATATTTACTGTTTTTCTGTGTTGATGAATGCATTACGAATAGTAGTATGTAAACACAATTTATTCCTAAACGCGTGATAGTAGTATTGGAATAAATAGTACTAGCAATGACAAATAGCATGTGAAGTCGATAATAACATTTCACAAATTATATTAATACGCTAAATTTTGCGATGTGCTATTGTGATTCACTTAGCCGACCAGTATCTAATATTTGGTTATATTTTTCTACGATATTGTGTAGGCTGTGAAGGAGTGAGTTTTAACGTTTGTTTTTTTTAACGAACCCATTTAAAAATAATAACAGAACAGTCAATTGTGTGTGTTTAAGTTTAGATGTGAAAAATGGTTATTATAATATAAGCTAAGGTTTATTGTTTACATATTCTGTGGGGGCAATTAGCAATAGCAGAAATATACAGCATGCTAAGGCTTCAAAAATAACAAGGTGGTGATGTTAATTTGAAATAGCAATAATTTCCATTACTACGTGATAGTCTTATGAGTACTATTACGCGTTTATCACGCATGCTCGATTGATCTAAAATTCTTATTTTAAAAAGGCCTAATTAGGCTATCTTAATCATTAAAATATTTAAAATCATACTTTGATACAATCAATAAATATTCAGTGATTTTACTATACTTGGTAAATAATCGGATGATAATTGTATCACAGATTTTGTATTGGAAGTGAACTGTGTTTCAGATAATATTGTATACATATATTTTTAATTTTTATACATTTATTTTCGAACTCTGTATGAGGATTTTTTGTGCAATGATGATCTATTATGTATTAACTATTTAAGTATTCCACCCATAGCCTCGGTTGATTGGTTAGACGCCGTTTATGAAATGGAGGCCGCGGTTTCAAGGTTCGTGTGATCCACAAGTACATATATGCTTTGGTTATGAGAGTTTGTGAGACCCAAAACCCTCGTAGTTTCTCATACCTAAGTTACGAAACTTGATTGGTCTCATCGTGGGGTCAGGTGTATGTGTGTGAATGTTGGATATATTTTTTATGATGGCCATGGTATAGTGTAGTATATTTTGAAACTTACTTGCAATATCAGCTGGTGCATGAGCAAGAACTGGCTCTCCTGAACCAGTTTTCAGCACCACTCCGCCGCCTTCAGTGACACTCAGACGACGGCTGTAACTCAGTTCCCGGCCTAAGACACATTTTATGCTCTTTATTAGAAAAAATAGAAAAAATATCACATGGTAGAGGTAATCACTTGTAAGTCTTCTCTTCAAAAATATGATAGGAGCGAAATCTATAACTCCTTGTCATTATTTACGAACAGGATGTATTAACCTCATAAGCTATAGAAAGCTGAATCAAATATTTCGATGTCTTTAATGTATCATTATTAAACGAGCGGGTATCGTTACTAAGCAAATAATTTGTTATGATGAAGTTTATTTTAAAATTTGCGCGACTAGCGTGGTAGCCGGTAGGTCACCAACCTCTTTCCAGTTTTGATTACCGGGAATTTTAATACATTTGATGACCAACTGTGAGATGCATAAAATATTAATGATATATTTATTATTATAAATTAATGACATGGGTTAAGGGCGTGTGAATTATTCCAAATAGACCGTTAATGTGTGTAGTAATAAAGATATTTATAGTGTAGCTTGTTGTTGATATTGTTTGTGCTCGATATTTTTAACATAGGTAGGTACATTTAAAACATTTGAATTAATATAATTGCGTGACTAGTGTACTACGATTTATTTACCACATTTATTTCGTGATAAATAAACACAACAGTTTAATGTTAGTATCGGTCTACATTGTAGAATCTAGTCCACGTACCCGAATAGATTTATAGTGAGCTACTTTCAAGAAAGTTATTGAATTAACACGATCAATGTTTTGGTTTTCGCACTACTCATACATAACATGTTCCATCGGCTATTTTGTAAATATGCCATAACTAACCTAATCTTATCGCCTAAACAATGTTTCATTTCCAATCATTTGATACTTTTTGGCTGTCATTTCCTTTGATCTATATTGCATTCGGATCGCGACAATACCTTATATTATGGAGTATAATAATATATACCTATTTATTATTTATGACACGGAAATACTAGATGTGTAGTAGCTTGAGGCCATTTCAGTAATGACTATTGACTATTGTGTGTGCCATGGTGTGCCACCTACGTATTTATCATATAGACAGCTGTACGTCAGCTAGACGCTATTACTTAACAGGTATTTAACATTTTCATAACAAACAGCTAGAGTAGTGATTGTCACACGTGTATGACTATTACGGTGCGAGCAAACGACCGATAAATAAAGTGGACTTGATACCTGCGCGCGGAACAATCACTTTATATATTTAAGTCAGTAATAAATTATCAATATCGGGTGATTACATTTTTACTGCGCAATGTTCGGAATGTTATTTTTGCTAATGTTGTTAATCAATATATGTAGGTATTTTTAGACGGCTCTTTCTTTGTAATTCACTCAAAACTGGCATATTTTATTTACTGGTATATGTGAGAGCCCGCCTGGGTAGGTACCACCGTAATGCTTATTTCTCTCGCTAAACAGTAGTGTATATGCACTGTTGTGTCTAAGGAGTCTGGCAGTTTGACCAACTTACCGGCCAGTAGCATGTAGTTGATAGCATGAAGAAGCAGGCCGATGACTGCGCTGCCGACGATGACCTTGGGGTACCGCGGCGGCTGGCCGTGCGAGGAATGCACGCCCAGCTGCAGCGCATTCACCACCAGTGCCAGTGCGAACGATGCGAACAGCACGTGGACGGACAAACGACCCACCACTTCTATCCGAGCCCAGCCGAATGTGTTGCGGAGACGACCTTCCCGACCCGCGACCTCATCAGCCCTTTCAAACTGCGTGTAGACAAATAAATATTGAATATATTTATTTATTTTATTTTAGTCATCATTAATAAACTTAAATACATAATAATGTTCAGAATTAACTTATAAAAGTAATGGTGGTTTTATTGGTCTAGACAAGCTCTTACTGACAAGTCTCGTATGGATATAAGGGAATAACTTCTCTTGAAAGTGAGGGCATGTTGTTTGTTGTCATGTCAATGATAAACTCATCGGATATGAGTATTCATGATGTAATACTCGATATAAAATGGCAGCTAGATTTGATCAGTAATTTTTCATAAGTGTTTCGTAAGTGGTAGAGTCTTGCTGTACATTCATAAAAATAGTCAATACAGTAAAAATGGATGAGCTTGGTCAAGATTAATATTATTTTATTTTTTAATTATTTTCCAATTAATACAACTTATAAGATTTACCCTAATGCTAAGTATTGAAAATCTTACAATAATTAATTTATAAGATGGTACCACGGTGTTATAGAAATTATTAGTTTTCATTCAGTGAGTGAGGTTTCCGATTCAAATACTCGTGAAGATTCGTCTCGGTCGAAGATTCAAATACTCGTGGCAGAATGTCCGACCACATAGTAACTAATGTGGACAATTGTGTTTACAAGACACATGTTAGGCAGTAATACGAGCGTACGGTAAAATAAAAAAAATAGTAGGTATAAACAAAGAAATTACCTTGTAAGATATGAGTGTAGTAATAAGCCCTGTCAGCCTGCAGAGCGAATGGCAAGTGTCGACTAGCAACGTGGGTGAGTAGGTGAAGTGTGAAGCGAAGAGCCTGCCGCTGAACCCTGCCACGGCCAGCAGCAGCGCCAGCAGGGACCTCGGCGGCGGCAGCCATTGCAACCATTCCTTCATTGCCATCGCTGACTTTTAAATGTCTCCTAAAACAATTCAAATATTTTTACTCAGCCCAGATTACTTTATTGCGACGCTAAATGGTAGAGATTTTTCATGCTCTGAATGAGCTTATTCTATAATGTTTCGGGCAATGTTTAGATAGTAATAATATTTTGAAGTCTTTGACGTTCTTAGTTGCATATTTTTATTTTCCAATTCATCTGTATTAGCTCTGTATAGGTAATGGAGTTGCGATTTATGTTGTGGACGCGACTGTTTTTATACCAAACAGGAGCTAATTGCTATTTTAGTGATGTTGCCAAGATCAAAAGATCTCATAGTGGGTAATATATATATTTTTTATTTTAAACGAAAAGTACATCCCACATAAACATTTTATGACAGTCACATTAATATAATTCTAATAAAGGCGAGTTCATACTGATATTCTATTATTAGTGTATATGTGTAACTGTTTTATTAAGAGTGGGGTCTATGTGAAATGGCCTTTTTCACAACGTTTTTTCTTGGTGATCTTTATTATTAGGTGTTCAAAAAAAATATATGTTGATCTACACTATATGGAGCTTGGGCCCTTCTTTTCAGAATTCTTAAAAGTGTATTAAAAGTACTTGAAATAAAATTGCAAAGTGACCTCCATTTTCGCATTTACAACGTTTTTTCTCTTAAACTACGAGCACTAGGATTATTTTATTATCATCAGGATGTTAAGAAATGCAAGGCGGATGGGACCTTCTTTTTATTTTTTCTAATTTCTGTCTCATTTATTTTTAACGAATTTTTCACATTATCGATACTCTAAATCGCGAGCACGTCCCCGCTGTCGCCCAACAAATCATTGCGGGACGAACCGCCGTGCTAAACGGACCTATGTCGCTTGTCTTCGCAATATCTACGTAAATTTAATATTGCTATTTCGCTCGACACATTCATTGAGAACGGTTACGGCCGGTCTAACCGTAGTAAATTACTATACTACGTCACTGCAACTGTGGCGCTGTTGCTTGGATGCCAAATAAAAACGTGTGGCCGCGGGTTCGATCCCGCATCGAAACAAATGTTTTTATTTATAAATTCATTTATCTACTATCTAACCCAATATTTTATATAGGAAACATTTTATTTCTTGCATTTTTGTAACATTTTTATTTAACATTTTTGTATTTTTGATTTTTGAATATTACGATTTTTGTTTATTATGAATAAACCAGAAATTACTCAACCGATCTTAAAATTCTTTCACCATCCGATTCCAACATTATCCTGGAGTAACATAGGCTGTATATTTGCCTAAAGGGGTTGACATGAGTTAAAATGGAAAATAAAAATCATTGAAGATATTTTTTTGAAAAGAATATTCTACCATATTTTATAAAATTATTATTTATGTTCTTAGTAGAAAGTAACTGTACTATAATAGTATATTTATTTTGTTAAAGTTAACGATCATAATATTGTACGTACATAGCAAAATATAAGTATCGTGCGATGTTTTAATATTTCAATTGAATTTCATGCAACTTATGAGAGACCTATCCAACATATAAATAAATGAATTGTTATGTTCCGATCATATTTGAAATAGTAGGTAACATTTAAACACCAAAATAGGCACTAATATAATAGATAGTTACCGGTAATTTAGTCACCGAGAAGTAAGTATTGTTGGCCCGAAGGTTTGACCGATCGCTAGATGATTGTTGTGGCCGCAGGTTCGATCCCCGCATCGATACGATTGTTTTTGTTTATAAATTCATCTATATGTCTAACCTATAATATTTTATAAAAGAAACATTTCATTTTTTGCATTTTTGTAACATGTGTATTTTTACATTTTTGTATTTTAGATTTTTGAATATTTCGATATTTGTTTATTATGAATAAACACAAAAATTACTTAACCGACCGACTTAATCTTAAAATTCTTTCACCATTCGAATCCAACATTATCCTGGAGTAACATTGGCTGTATGTTTGGCTAAAGGAGTTGAAATAAGGGTTGAAATGAAAAATAAAAACCATTCGAGATAATTTTTTTTGAACATTTTTATTTTCCATTTAAACCCTTATAAACTATATATTTACCTCTTCAGGTAAATATATAGTTCTGTTAATCCCGGATTAGACCATTAGAAAATCGAAATATTTTTTTAAATTGGTCCAGTAATTTTTGAGTTTCATTGTAAATAAAAATCCAAAAATATAAATGTATCTATCCTCTTTGTAATATTACAAAAGAAAAACAAAAATAAAAATATTTAAAATCTAAAATGTAATATTGGTATAGATAGATGAAATAAGTAAACACAAAAATTGAACTACAAGTGCGGGGACCGAACCCGCGTCTTCTCGTTTAACAGTCAGCGTTCGTGCAATTCTGCCACGATAGCTCTGACGTTTGTAAGTGAATTAATCATACACTACGGTCCTAACTGTACTCGATGGGAACATCGAGTGAAATAACACTACGAATATATCGTTTTGTCCGCAGCGAAATAATGAATGAATAGGTATAAAGCAGCGCGCTCGCTCGCACGTCGTGAGCCGGCGTGCGCCGGTGCATGAGATTTGGTGCCGCCCGTTCGAGCAAGGTCATTGGCGTTACCCCTCCTCTTAATTTGGGCGTATATAAAGGACGC
Organism: Hyles euphorbiae; assembly: GCA_023078785.2. Lineage (NCBI taxonomy): Eukaryota > Metazoa > Arthropoda > Insecta > Lepidoptera > Sphingidae > Hyles > Hyles euphorbiae. The sequence continues at coordinate 7,225,394 of CM041041.1, read as the reverse complement.
ATAATTATGTAATGGGCTTCCTTCCTTTAAATTCCTTTTATGGGTCATAATTTATTTTAATCCGACGCGACTGTTTCTTACTTCTATACAACTGTATTATGGAAAAAAGTAAATGTAGTATTTAATATCTTTTAATATCTGGTAAGTAGAAAAGTAAACTGGCGCTGTTGCCATCGCATTACATTTAAATTATTTTTAAATCATAATATGATATATTTTATGAAAATTAAGAAGTTCTGGGATTAACAATGTCAAAGGAAATATACTTAATCGCATGAAATTATCTGATCAATACAGAATCATAATCGTAAAATACATATATTAATGATTACGCTATCAAATTGAACAATTTACAATTAGCAATCTACGTATATAACAAAATATATTAGGTGATAAGATGTAGTGTGTGTGTGTATATAGAGAAATTTTACAGAAACAAAATGTTAAGAATTTATTAACCACATACACAGAACAATTATAAAAAAGTTCTTTGAATATTGTATAAATGGAGTTGATAAAGTTTACGTATCACAAAAATGCTTTAGAAATTAAAATTGCCTAAACCTGTCATCTTAATCATGCAAACTCAAGTGATATATGCTGAAAAAAGTTAATTGCGAACTAATAGTAAAAAATAGACTGTAAAAAAACTAAAAGGTTATAAATATTGTGGGTAAAGGGGGATTCTTTACCCGTTCGTGAATGCCACCAATATCAGCCACGAATTCGTATCGCCTAAATAAATGTCAATGAGCACTGGCTCTTATGAAAGTCGTTATGGTTTGGATGCCGTGACTAACGATTATTCGCATCAATAAGAAGCGCGTGTTGCACATCTCGTATTTGAAGCTATCATTTATATAAAGTTTAATTTAAAAATGGCACCATACTGAGTCTTTAAGCTTTTGATGGATCGTATAAGTAACTGTACTGGTAAAAATTATAATATTTAATGCTTAGTACTCACGTTCAGTTTTATAGTCGAACCGTCATTCAATAATGTTCCCTTTTCATTTGAGTTTTATTTTTCAATGATTTTTTATGTTTATTTTATAAACAAATATATTTTTATTGTGTAAAAAATATCCGATTAATAGATTAAAGGGCACGGAAATAATAGGATATTGTCCCTACAACCGCCACTTTGTTACTGATCTCGTCTTCGCACGTCGTTACTATTTATTGACGACATATTTTGGTGTAGAATACAAAATTTTCCGTGTCAATAAATATTTACGTAAAATGTATATTTAAATGAGATGTGATAATCCCTGAGCTGATTAATCGCCTATGAACTAAATATAACACGCGGTAGTGCGATCATGATGTCTGTCCCCGAGTGAGGAAGACAGCATTCAACTTGTAATTGGCTATCTCCGCCAATTGAAACGACCAAGGAGCTCATACGGTCCTGCTTATCCTACACTCTGAATCTCAATCTGTATCTTTCCAATGAAATTGTGCGTTACGATTGACCTCCACCTGACAATACTTAAGATTTCCTTGATTTTTAAGAAACTTCACGGTCTATTTATTATGAATCCGACCATAACAGTAATCTGTTTTGCACCAAGTTATTTCAATTATTTGGATTGTTTCAAACAGTTGTAATCTAACAGAAAATTAGTTGTTTGTAAATGAGTCACGTTTAAATTACAAAACTATGGTTTCAGAATATTACGTTTGTTTTGAGTTCATTCACTCAGGCTTTAACGTTTTACTCAATCTCCTCCGTGTCACCTCCTATCACCGTCCTCATATAGATCTAATGGTCTAAGGTTCAATATTTATTTATATATTAGATATTCGAAGAGTCAACAGTCAGTCCCAGAGGGTCCCTCCTTCAAGGATAATAAGCCTTTTTTACTGTCTTGACATGACTGTGTTAATTTTTAGACTTATACACAGGGTAGAACAGTTGGATGAAAGAGAGATTAGTGATTTTGTGACCTCCTACAACGCACTTACTCAATGAAAAACCACATAACAGTTGAATACGGTTTTAAAACTATAAGTACGGATTTTTTAGCGTACAACGTCCCGGTAGAATTAACCCATTCAACCTACGCTAGAGGTAAGTTAGGCTTTATAATAATTGCATTACTTCTTGGATATGTAGATTTGATATAAATTAGTTCGTTTCGTCAAGTAGTCCAAGAACCTAAACCAAGTATGTTATAAAGTTTTGTAAGTTTCCATTGATAGAGACAAGCGTCTATAATATGCATTATTATTTAAAAAACCTTAAAGGTTTGTCAAATAATCGAATGTTTATAGATTTAATAAGATGATTTACATAGGTATTTTTTTTTATTATTACTATTTATTCGTAATTGCACATAAGGAGCAAAAACATTTAATGATATTACAAAAAATAAAAAGTACAGAAGGTGGTCTTATCGCTCTAGATTAAAATTTTTGTTACATGTTTGAACAACTTTTATTTGTGAGAACCGCAGCTATTTTTTTTTCGGACCTGGGTATTTGTGAGACCAAAATTTTCTCGTAGTTTCTGATGTCCACGGCAAAAGACTCGATCTTAGTGTGGGACTGAATTGTATAAGTGGCTGTTGTTCACATTAGTTCACGAACTTTATTTTTAAGATATAAACCTTATATAAGATTTACACCTAAGATTTCCATATAAAAACAATATGAGTCAATCAAATATCGTTTAGGCATTGTAGGTCACTGGCCATTTTAATGCCTGCTTTATTTGATTTTTTGCTTATATAATTATTGCGCTATGGACCCTCGAAATCACACATTTCCAATCATTCCAGCTGTAAATGGATATGGATAGGTTGCAATGTGGGACAAAGCGTAAGGTTTTAAAGTATTGAAAACGATTTAAATAAAATCAAAAGCATAGTTTTGCAATGTTTACTTAATTATTTGTTGCAAAGATCTGAACTGTATATCACAATAAATAGTTTTTAAAACTTCAGTGGCTAACAATATGATTACGTTTACTAGCATGTTGTACTAATATGTAACAAATAGTAACCTTAAAATGGCCTTATTCAGATAAAAATATGTTAACAGAAATGCAATATGAGCAAACTATGTGATATTAATTGGCAAAGTATATTTTAATATAATAACACGAAAACAAAATACTAGAAAATCAAGATATTTAATTGTTACTATCGGATTAATTAAGCACGTAATGGACACCTTTGTGTTTTTTTAAGCATAAATACAAAATAAAATAATAATTAACATAATAGGATAGGTGGGACAGAGACTGGCAGGATCAAGCCCTGAACCGGGACGAATGGAAGGAGGGTCAATCCTACAGTGGGACAGCGCAGGCTGATGTATATATGTAATAAAATAATAATGTTTAGAGAGAATGACCGCAATATTCTTAATTGTAAGGTATTTGCAGCTTCGTGTAGCGTAAACAAATCCATTTGATAAGTGATTTCTAAATTAAGAACGATTTAATCGAGGGAAGACAGGTGGATCTATTGAAAACATTGTAAAAGTATTAATAGTATTAATAATAATTATCGTACGATCTTCATGCTGTAGGAAGACAACTTTCAATTTAGTTATTCTAATTGTAATCCAGATGGGTGAAATTAGAAAGGTCAGTGAAATGCAAATCGTAGACGGCTGGCCGACCGGTTGCCGAGGTGATAGCACTTGACCGGCATGCTTGTGACGTCCAGTCTGTTGGTGACGTCAGATACAGATTTTCGTCATTCAGAAGCCTTCTTCCATTAGATAATAAACACAAACATGTAGCATGTGCGTGGACTTGTGAGTCGTGACGACGCCGGTCGACGTTGGAAGCGAACACTACCGCAAGACTTATTTTTATTCTGCAGTTTAGTGGCCCAGCGGAACAGTAAGTATTCTCGATGTAGCATCAACAATAACATGACACTATGATTTAAAATCTTCAAGAAAAAAAAATACAATCAAAACAAATACGCTGCATACTTCCTTCATAAATAATTTGATTTGGTGGAACTTACCTATGAATACAATCGCTGTATATCGGTTAACCGCACAAGTCAAAGTTATATATGTCACAACACGTTTGTTTAGTAAACACTGGTCGATCGCACCCCAGGCTCATATCAATTGAATAATAATTGTCCAACGTATACACGTATCGAATTTGTTTTTTAGTTTTGGTGTGCCATCGGTCCACATGTGAGTTGGTGCGCGGGCGCCGCTCGCAGCGCCGACTGCTACTGACGTGACGGTGCGGCCACACTCTTATCGACTAAACTCTCGCTGCCGATAACCGAACTGGCGAGCAGTTGGCTACCGCGTCGTTACCCGTGCTCGCCGCTCAACTCCGTCGCAGACTACAGACTACAGAGACAGACTTTATCTTAGGCAATTTTCTACTCTCTGATCTCTTACGCTTTGCAACCTACGCTGTTTACCTATACTGCACGTGCTATTATGAGGCCAAACAACGCATAAGTCAATGACTTGTGTTGAATGATAATAGATGGTTGAAAAGTTGTTATATTTCTTTCTTAAGCATGTTTAGTAATTTTAAATCAGATAAAAATAGCACTAACGCGTTGATTACCTATTCAAATCTATCGTGAGAGATGACTTTGGTGCTATAATTAAAGAAAATATACATTGAATTTGTTTGTGTACAGATAGTAGAATAAAATACTGTCGAAAAAAAATTAAAAATAAATAGTGAGCAGAGCAAGCCGGGTGTTTTATTAACATTAGGAGGTCACGGCCGGCCGTTGAGCGGCGTGCTGATATTTCTGCTGCTATCGTCTGCTCGAAATATTTCTATTTTCTCTTACAAATAGCGCAGATGGAGTCATGCTGATATTTGGAACTTTGACTCGTTTTTTTAATTGTGTACATCAGGCCTGCTAATTACGAACTACTAAATACATGTACATGTATTATAATCAACACAGTAATTATAGAAAGTTATATGTTTATAGTGGAGGTCTAATTAAATTAGTCTCATTTGTAAACCACGCATGGATCCGTTAGCATGAGGTGGTTTTATATTATCATAAAAATGTTGCATTATAATCTTTATAACCAAATAAAAAATAACGTAGAGTCTTATTTACATTGAAAGAGCACTTAGTTAAATATAAATATCAGTTTTAGGTTAATAACTCGTTGTACAAATACGATTAATATAATTAACTACTTAATTTATTTATTTATAAGCAGTATATTTGTTGTAGACCAAAACAATATGACTATTATCAAGTCATCCGCTGTGCTAGAGTTGTCAATATTATTCGACTTATTCTTATAGATGATCTTGAATACTATTATCGATATGTCGAAAAGAGACTAGAAAACTTGATATTGTGAGATGAATAGATAGCGTAGGCTTATAACGGCCTACGTGTAGACAGGTGTAGGCAACCTTCGGATATCTAGGGACAATGTTCACTTTTCCTTTTCATCTACCTTGCTAGCATTATCCCACACTTACAGTTAGAATTCACGTGAAAGGAATTCAATGAAATCATGAATTGTAACGTTATGTACTTGCAAAGAAATAAACATTTGTATTTTATGTATTTTTCCAATATGCGTCATGTATTCAATTTATTCCAAATCGATTGTTTAAATTTACATAAGTATAGAAAACGGGAGTGCGGTAGAGTGGTTACATTTTAACAGACTAAATTTATTTCCTAGAGACATTAGCCCCAAATTCAGTATTTAAATATTACCTAAAATAACCTGTTGGTGAAGTGCGTGGTGGCCTGTTGGTAAACGGACTAGACGCGGCTGCCCATATGTTCAGGGTGGTCGCGGGTTCGAATCCCAGGGCACACCTCTGACTTTTCGGAGTCATGTGTGTATTGATAATCAATCACCACGCACTAAAACGGTGAAGGAAAACATCGTGAGGAAACCTGCATACCATAGCGATTCATAAGAATTTCTATGGTATGTAAGTCCGCCAACCCGCACTAGGCCAGCGTGGTGGACTATATGGCTTAACCACTCTCAATCGTATTCTCGATTGTAGAGTAGGCCCGTGCCCTGCAGTGGGACGTATATGGGCTGTCACCACCACACCTAAAATAACAATATACTTGTTCAAATCTACTGAGATGCAATTGCAAATATATTGTGCCGGAAAATTTAATCAACTGTTAGGATTTCTGACAAAGGAAATTACTGTGTAAGTAACAGTATGTTACTTAAGATCTTAGATGATTGTATACAAAAAACAAAATGTTTTATACAAATAATTTAAGTAATATAAATAGGCACATAAATTCACGCATTTTTCCCGGAAGGGGTAGGCAGAGGTGAGCCAGGACACCCACATTTCGCCTTGTATGTTTCGTCCCACGATGTGATAGGTGTGATAGGTGCGAGCCTATCGCCACATCGGGCAATAATTCCTGACTCTGGGCTGATAATGAATAAAAAAAACAATATCACTTGGCCCAACTCGGGATTTGAACCAGAGACAGCGTTGTAATCCTACCCTGAGCAACTCTGAAAGTAGTTAGATTATCATTATTCACAACTAGTAATTGATACAGGCGATGGTCACTACGCGATGGTCGTGTAGTGACCATCGCCTGATTGTGTACGAGTTCTTGCCTAGATTGACACAGGGTCCGATACAGAATAATTTTAATTTTAGATATAAATCTAGAGGTGCTAACTGGGATTTATTTGGCTCGCTATTTGCTCGGCATGCTGGGGACTTCACTCGCAATGATCTATCAGCTGAAACCTGTGCTGAGATTATGTCGGACACTTTTACATATTGCGCAGACATTACCATCGGTCGAGGTTCCATCACTAACACTCGGAGGTGCGATTGGTGGAATGACTTACTTGTCCAACTACGTCGGACTTTTCGCAGAGCGCGTAGGCGTTTCAACGGGCTTAAGAGACGTTGTGTCACAGGGGAAGCAATTACATCTGCTTTAAATAAACTGAGAGTTGCCAGATCACATTATAAAGCGGCCGTCCAAAAATCGAAAGGTAACTTGTTACGTAAAATTGTGGCCCGGTTAGATAGTGAGGGTCCGTGGTCTCCTTTATACCATGAATTTAAAGCGAATAGGTCAATCAATTTGGCTTATATTGAGAATTTAAAAATTGACAACAACTTCACAACTGGTATTGAGGACACAACGGAGGCTCTGTTACAATCGTTAATTCCGGATGATAATATTGAAAATGATACGGAATACCATAAGCAGATTAGGATGTGGGCCTTGGAGGTACCGAACTCCTCCGATTCAAATCTCGCGTCGTTTGATGAATTTAGCGAAATTGTACGAGCTTTGCCCCTAAACAAGGCTTCCGGTGACGATAAAATAACTAATAAAATGATCAAAGAAGCGTGTAAATCGGCCGGCGATGCATTACTCACTGTTTATAACAGATGTATTGCTGAAGGGGTTTTTCCGCGGGTATGGCGTACCGGTTTCATTCGTATAATACCCAAGGGTGGCGATAAATCTCCACATGATCCTAAGTCGTATAGACCTATTACACTCATACCGTCTCTAGGTAAACTTTTAGAACGTCTTATCGTCCCTCGATTGCTACCGGGTGGACCAAAGTTTCATGAAAAACAGTTCGGATTTACAACGGGTAGGTCAACTATCGACGCGGCAATATCGGTTAGAAGAGCTGTAAGTACATCGGCGCGCAAATATGTACTCGGTATTTTCCTGGACATATCCGGTGCTTTCGACAACGCTTGGTGGCCGATGCTGCTTCTTAAGTTGAAATTACGAGGTTGCTTTAAAAATATATATTCACTTATTTACTCGTATTTCTCGCACGGAACAACAAAACTTAAACTTGGACACTATGCTGTGTCGAAACCACTTACGATGGGCTGTCCACAAGGTTCAGTTTTAGGTCCTTATTTGTGGAATTTAGGGTTCGACGATTTTCTTGCAATTCCCTTGCCGTCAGGGTGTTCTTTGACCGGATATGCGGACGACGGCCTTTTGCTTATAGAGTCAAATAGTAGATCGGGATTAGAAATTATGTCGGACGCGTGTTTAAAACTAATATGTGACTGGGGCCATCGAAATCGCTTAACCTTTGCACCACAAAAAACTTTCCAATTACTTCTGAAAGGAAATTTAAAATCACAGCCGCGAATTAAATTTAATAATATCAATGTTAAAAAAAAGGAATCGGTTTGTTATCTTGGTTTAATTTTAGAAAGGAATTTTTCCTTTCTTGAACATATTAAGAACGTCGGGGAAAAGTCGAAAAGGAACTTTTTTGCTTTGACAAGAATATCAAAATCAACGTGGGGGCTATCTTTCAATACACTAAAAATCATCTACGGAGCAACTTACTTAGGATGTATCTGTTATGGATCTCCCGTATGGGCTGATAGGGCTACTATCGGTGCTGTGCGAAGAAAACTGCTCCAGAGCCAACGTTTGGCGTTGATATTCTTGTGCAAGGCATATAAATAGAACTGTTAGTACCGAAGCTTTGCCTGTCCTAGCGGGTGTACTTCCAGTCGACCTGGAGGTGCAACGTCGCGCCGCGATGTATTACTCTAATAGAGAGAATATGGATAAAAGGTTTTTCACCGCACGTGAACTTTTAAAAGTTGACAGATTATTTAAACCGGTTTCAGTGGTATATAGCGAACTATTAGATGAATGGCAAAATAGATGGGAGGTATCTTTGAAGGGCCGGCATCTATACCAATTTTTTCCTTGCGTACGTGATCGTTTAACAAAGACGTGGCTAGATGTCGATTATTGCGTATCACAATTTCTCACGGGCCATGGTAACTTTAAGTCTAAACTATACTCTTTTAAGCTTGTTGCGTCGCCTGCGTGTTCATGTTCAACACCTAATTGCGAGTATGAGCAGTCCGCGCATCATATACTTTGGGAGTGTAGTCTTTGGCATAATGAGCGTAAAATCATGCTAGATAGTATGCAAATATCATCTGGAGTTGTATACTACATGGACCTTGTAGAGACTAGAAAGAACTTCCGTGCTTTCCGGCGTTTTTGCCATACCTATTACTGGAATCAAGCATAACAGTTCACATAATAGGTCCCATTTAAATGTAATAATAATTGGATCCGTGGTGCTTCACAGCTGGCTTCTCCGGCTGTGAAAGTCTTTTTGCGAGGTTATTTACCTCTTCAGTTCAATGTTTTGTCACCCGCTTTGCACGGAGGGAAGTGGACAATAATTTATTTCCAACTCCTCCTATTAATTTAACTTTCTGATTAATTTCGTTGCGGGTTAAAGACAAGTTGGACATTCCCGGAGACTCGCCGAGCTTCAATGCTCGGTGTCATTACTTTGCGTGCCACTGTTGATCCTGGCTCACAGGAGTTACAGTGGTGGGTGTGAGGGCGGGACAGTCTCCTTAGTAATTGATACTCCTAACAGTTATGTAATTACTCCCACAGATTAAGATCTATTATATCTTGTGTCGAGGATGTCACAAACTACGACAGAGTTTTCTGTCTCACAAGCATCTGGATGCTTGTGAGACAGAAAACAGGGTCTGGGCCCGAGTCATTTATATTAGTGGGCCTCACATACATTTGTCTCAGTCTGTGCATCGAACCCGTGACCTCTTGTTTCATAGCCAGCGTCTAACTAATACTTTTAAATTTCTAATAAAAAATATTCAATAACTACTGCAACGAAACTGCAATAACTATTATTTTTTATCTTGTACATAAAGTATAAATTGTACATTATCAAAATATTGTTGTAGATATCTTACAATCAAGTGCTTAACTGGTTATATGATAAATTAAGTAAATATATCAGGGTTACTCGAGAGCATGTGCTCCGATTAATATCACTTATTATCACTTTTAAATACCAAAATACACTTGTAAATAATAATAATTAGAATATCAATTATTTAAGTTAATAGTAGTTATGAAAATTGTTTTGTTTTCGACATCCTCATTAGGGAATTCCAATTTGTCACTTCGTAGTCATACCGCTTACACTGCAATTTTGGGAGAACAGCACCTAAAAATATTTTTTGACAATATTTTCTTCCAAATCATTTCCCATCGTCACGAAGCCAAGTGGTCGTGAAAACAGAAGCCATTTTTTTCTGATAATGTCACAAGCATATTAAAAGATGTTGTATATTTGAATGACGGAATTTGCCTTACATTTCCAAAGCGTTTAATTTCTAAAGTCCGAATGATTTAAACTGTGTATTTGTGAGCTAAACTTTATAAGATATAGGTTCTTTACGCAGTAAAATTCTTCGTACAGTCGTTCTTTAGACTTGTAAATAATAGAAGCATGTTAACGCATCCAAGTTGGCATCATCCTTGGCAATCACGCGCACCTCTTCTTGTTTCTTCCTTCCTTTCGACATCAAAGTTTTGATCCGATCCGTGCGGATGTGTTCACCATTTACGTAGCGTCGGGTTTTTGTGTTGATCCGATTCTTTTAGTCTCCCGTGAAGTGACTTTTATGCCTAAAAATGCAGAAGCTGAGCTATCTGAGCTGAGGGCATTCTGCCAGCGAGGCTTGGTCAATGTGTTCCCAAATTATAGCCACTCAAAAACTGCATTTCTTTTTAGCGGTCTTATAAAAGGCGACGCAAGGAACAGATGAATAAATTCCAAACCCTGAAACATTTGGGTGAAAACTTTGGGTGGTTGCCACAAACTTGTTGATATTGCTTGTTTTTAGTGTTGTTTGTTAAGAACTTATGATTGTCCTGTTTGTTTATTAGTTTACTCAGAAGATAACACGTCGATGGCATAAGTTCAACAGTCGATAGCGGCAAGTAGGACATTTTTGTAATATCTATTTAAATCCTAAAATTATTGTAGTTTTGTTGAGAGAGACCGGAGAGTCCGAAGACCGGGGACGAAAAGAATATATTTTCCTATTTTTCAGATACGAGCTGAAAACCTCTAATCACGTAAATAGTTGGTAACTGATGATTTTTTCACTGTTGCTATAAATAATTAAAATTTGTATGTAGTGTCACAATAATTACATCAAGGACTATAAATATTGTATTATATATACATATATATATGTATATATATATATATATATATATATATATATATATATATATATATATATATATATATAGGTAAGTGGTGTAATATATGAAGGATGTATTTATCCAGTTGTAAATATTATAGTTTTAAAAGTCATGTGATTGTAGGAGGATAGGCATAAACGTTATATTATTATTCATGTACAATAAATAAAAGAGCTTTAGGAAACAAAAAAATGTTGTATCGAAATCATATATTAGACGAATTGTAACACGGGTATTTTGAGCGAAGGCGGAGAACGTGTAGGGCCACGTGGTTCAACAATGCATAGCATCTACATTAAAACAGCAAATAATATCTTGTACTATTCCATGGAAACGTCACAAATACAAAAGCGGAGTCGCGGACAATAAATAGTGCGTACTGAACACAAATTTGAACGCATTTAGCAATTACAGATTATCTACGATCTATTAGCGTCCAAATTATTTGTTGTGATGCTGTTGTCAAAATATTAGAAACAGTTTTTCCCTTTTCACTTTGTATTACATTGGAAATATGAAAAATATTATATAACGAGTATAAATGCTTGTTTATATTAGGAAAACATATCTCAAATAATAGGTTAAATAGATATTTTATAAAATTTATTTATAGTTCCAAATTTCGCCACACACCAGTTGAATTTAGATAAACTGTACTGAACCTGCGTACTGAGCACATTTAGCAATTGGCTATTTTTACTTCTCAACCTATGTGTATTTCGGCAATGAGGTCGTAGATATAAATTAATCCCTTACAATGTAAGATATGAAGTGTTTACCTCAACACTTGTGTTGAAATAATATTATCATTGCATTGTTTTGTAAATCTATCAGTTATCTATTTGTTGCTGATACTGTGTATATTTTTAAGTATTTTAAATAAGTAATACTTTTTTTCAGATTTAAACTTATGGACAGACACAAAGCAAAAATAGAGAATATTGAGTGGATAATATTCACTGGAGCAACAATTTTAGCGGGATTGTTGTTTCAACACAGTTTTCTGCCAACCAGAATTACCAATCTTGTGAAGCCGATAGAAATAATAAAGTAATTTGGAAACATTGCTATGTCAATAAATTAGTATTGCCTTTTACGGATAGTAGCGTCATACATAGGATGTGAATTACGATATGTTAGGTACAATGCCTAAGTGATAATATGCAATGCTAATGCATACTAATTATGTAGGTTAGTTAAATAAATAGTTTTATGGGCCCGAGGTAGCATTAACTTTGATTTTTTTCAGGCCCACTTATTAACTTATTAGGAACATATGATAATGCTATAACTCAATTAAAACTATAAACAAAAGGATTAACATCGAATATGAGTAAACTGTTTACAATTATGACAACAAACCCATTGCTGTTTTGAAGTTTTCCAATTTTCAGGCTATACATTGAGGCTTTTATCCGATCTAGAAAAGGCGGTGTAATTATATTGGCTTATAGCACATGATAAGCTATCTTCGCTTAATCGCAAAACTGCCTAGTAACATGTTCAAGGTTTCTATCAGTTCATATTGGTTTATATTATCTTATGTTAGGCTTATATTGGAAAAATATGGAGGGTTCATACGTTTCAGAGGATTAACAAAAAAAAAGTTGGAGCATCCTTTGTTTTGAAGTGCGTGGTGGCCTGTTGGTAAACGGACTAGACGCGGTTGCCCACATGTTCACGGTGGTCGCGGGTTCGAATCCCAGGGCACACCTCTGACTTTTCGGAGTCATGTGTGTATTGATAATCAATCACCACGCACTAAAAACGGTAAAGGAAAACATCGTGAGGAAACCTGCATACCATAGTGATTTGTAAGAATTTCTATGGTATGTAAGTCCGCCAACCCGCACTAGGCCAGCGTGGTGGACTATATGGCCTAACCACTCTCAATCGTATTCTCGATTGTAGAGTAGGCCCGTGCCCTGCAGTGGGACGTATATGGGCTGATACCGATACAGATCCTTTGTTTAATGTTTTGAATCAGAACTTTTTGCTAGATTTCATATCACAAAAAGTAGACGTGATGACAGATTAATTGTCAAATCTTGAACTGTGTACAAAACACAGTACAAAATTAGCAAGTATTATTGTCGCTTAATTTAATATACGAATATCGCCATGTTGAAGGCTCCAGCTCCCGTGCCCCATGGTATAGTTGATTATATATTATGCAATAATTTCTTATGATTGGAACTGTTAACAACATTTTGTAACAGGTACCCTAGTCACCGAACCGAAAAAGTGCGTGGTGGTCTGTCGGTAATGGACCAGACGCGTCTGCCAACATGTTCATGGTGGTCGCGGGTTCAAACCTCAGGGCACACCTCTGACTTTTCGAAGTCTTTTGTGTATTGATAGTCAATCACAACGCACTATGACGGCGAAGGAAAACATTGTGAGGAAACCTGCCTGCCTGCCTGAAAGGTGTGTAAAGTCCGCCAAACCGCACAAGGCCAGCATTGTGGACTAATGGCCTAAACACTCGAATCGAACTCTCGATTGTAGAGTAGGCTCGTGCCCTACAGTGGGCCATACATGGGCTAATATAGTACTCTAGTCACTGTGGATATACCTTGGAATAATTTAATTATGGCCCCTGCTCGACCAGTACCTACAAAAGACTTTCAGAAATACATTGTTTCGTACTCTGGCTAAAGCGCTTATTTGCTAATATTTTCAGCAATATCTAAATTTATTTGAAAAATATATATTATTTTCATGGCATATTAAAATGCGCAACATTAATTACGAAACCCTTCGTTCATTTGAGTTCCTATCTGTATCTTATACGTGTTTGTTGAGAGTGCAAATAATATTTTAAAGTTCTTGTTTAAAATAAACTTCAAACTACCTACCTACTCCACACGTATATTTACAAGTGGTGTCTTGTTGAAGAAGATATAGCTACTTTGTTGCTAAATTAGTGCTATAATATTATGTACATACCTATGTATATTAAATATTTTGTTATAGTCTTGTGTCTAAACGGAAGAAGTCTAACTAATATGAAAGTAGAGCTTCTTATGAAAGAATCATGATAACGGCAGTGTAACTGAATTTTGTAACCTTCAATCCGGGGATAATCAAGAATTTAAACCTGTTCAATTAGGTTATACTGATATTAAAGTTAATCCTCTGCTGATAAAAATGATTATCCAGTTATAAAACTATGGTTCATGTGAATTGTGAAATGATGTTTCGTTATGGATTAACGTTTAATTTAATATTTTCATTGATACATACATACATAAAGTCATCTCTTTTCACTGTGCTACTAGGACTCCCACGTTTCGCCTTGTGTGTTACGTCCCATAATGTGATAGGGGACAAGCCTATGGCCATATTGGGTACGAATCCCTGACTTCGGACTGATATCATACTCGTATTGTTACCACTTTGCTTATTTTTCGTTTCTGAATACCTCTGCCTGTGTATTTCAATTGCCCGTTTTAATTTCAAATGTAATTTATTACGCGTGTATGATCTATCCAATATGTTGCTCAAAATCAAAATAGAAAATCTATTGTTACATAATATGTGCCATATATATTTTATTACATACTATATTGTTTGTTTAGGTGATTTAATTTTATACGATAATGCAAATAAATACATATATTATTTATAATTCCACTTAAATAATATGAAGAGTGATAACATGTGTTATTTCAACAAGATAACAAGAATTCGGTGCCGAAACGTCCACAGAGGTGTGTCGGCAAACGAGCGCAGTCTGCAAGCCCCGTTAACGTAAGGCCAAAAGTAAGTAATCAATTACAAATATTGGTGCCATATACTTCAGTTCCATTTTGCCAACACAGTCGACTTTTAATAATTTTGAAGGTGGTAAAGTTATAGCTGAGCCTCTTTATAGCTGAGTGGTAATTGAATTTTAATTAGCACACGGAGTACGTTCATCCTTCTTAATGTTCAGCGAAACATAATCACTTTCAAAATAATAAAATCTAGTACAAATCAAAGTATCAAATACTTCTAAATTTATTAGAAGCTCCGCTTTTTATTAACTACTTATATATTTGAGATTTTTTTGATACACACGAACAACGTATCTATGTGCATACCCACTTGCTCAATTGAGACGGAAAATTATACTTGGAGTGAATTGACGAAATGTTAATGACCTGAATGTGTGTTATCAATTCAAATAACTTGAACTGTTTAAGTACTCGCACCTTTAATAAACAGAAGTTGCAAAAACTGTTTAAAATCGCATAAAGTAATTTTCCTTTTATAAAATTGATGAACGCAGTTCTGCAGACAATGCATAAATAAAAGTCACGGATAAATGTTTAAGCCGATGTTTCCGAGAAATGTTAAACACTGTCTTTGTTTTATACAAAGTGGGAACTTGGGAAACATGATTATTGATTATAATATTTTAATGTATTTTGAAGTACAGTCAGCAACATAAGTCGCTACACATTCACGAGATTTGGAATTGTCTTATCATCCAAAATAATAATTATTTTCAATATCGTATGGCACTTCTTGGCATAGATGACTTTACTTGGTTATATTTTACGACTATAGAGTAGTACGAACAAATTTTAATTTATAAAAAGGTTATCAAAAAATGTGAAGTGTTCAGCGACTTATGTTGCTGACTGTACTTAAAAAATTATAGATACGTCACATCTGGTAGATATCGCTTAATCTAGTTATTTATCATCTTGCCTTACAGGAAACAAAGGGGTTTGGCTCTTACTGCAGCTCACGTAAAGCTTTCAAGCTTAGTTTAATATCCTTTGGTGATTTTAAATGTTGGCTATTACAGATACAGCTTATGACTGTTATAATCTAACAAGACGTTCTGTGGTCCAGCCGGCGCTTTAGTATTATAACAGATTAGTATCTGATCATTACCTCATCAAACAAATCATGATTTTTCAATACATACTCGTACACATCTCGTACATTAACCATGTTTGAAATCCCAAAAATCCTGTTCAATAGTTGCCCAACATATTGCTCGACGTTTGTTACATTGACCTAGTAAATTATGATAAGTTAATTTAAGTACTTTATCCGCAAAACATTCCACGGGTTTCATTACTCGAACACGGTGATAATTTGTTTAAGAACATGTGTTTGTTCTCGGTTCTGGTTCTTTGTCTCTGCTATATGGACTATCAATGTCATCTACGTGACCTGATACAGAGCACAACCCAATGTTGTTAGGACTTGATGTCACTGTAATGCGACATACAACGTTTTTATTTGTAAATAGTTATGTTTTAGCAATGGTTTACAGAAGGATGTACGATGAATAGAACGATATCTGTAGTGCGTTGTACTTATCATCGTAAAAAAAATACACAGCTACAGGTAGGATCTAAATTTAATATTATTTCTAGTCTGATAAAATCGAATTTCAATATAATAAAGCAATATATCTCCCTGCCTTATGGTTAGTTCTATAGATATTTATGAAATGTTATATGAAAACATACCCGTAATCGTGCCTTTAAACCTTTATCAAAATTCGTATTAATCGTTTTCGACGTTTGGTATGCCGAGCTTATGCAAATCCCACTGTGTTCACAGAATCACCATGTATGTACAGTCAGCAACATAAGTCGCTACACATTTACGAGATTTGGAATTGTCTTATCATCCAAAACAATAATTATTTTCAATATGGTATGGCACTTCTCGGCATAGATGACTTTACTTGGTTATATTTCACGACTACAGAGTAGTACATACAAATTTTAATTCATAAAAATATTTTCAAAAAATGTGAAGTGCTCAGCGACTTATGTTGCCGACTGTACCTATGGTTTAACTGATGGTTTTATTTTATTTATTTCAATTATTATATTGCTGTTGCCTAGGGTCAACTAGAAGCTAAAAAGGACAATGGAAGAAGTCAGAGTTTATCACCGTTTAATAAAGTAAGTAGATTTTATCTGTGTTTTTATGCAGTTTGTATGGAAGAAAATATCGGAGGTAATTAAATTTGTAAGATATTAAATATTTCGGTAGCTTTATTGTATAACTATACGACAATAGTTCAACTAGGAACGATATGAAGAAAGTAGAAATGTTATTTTATGGAATAAAATAAAATAAAGTCCTGTAAGGGAATATTGGACGTTCTAGTTTATATCTAGTTCTACAATTTTAAGGACTGTTTAAATTCGGCTAATAATTTTTTGTGATTTTAGAGGCCAGTGTCTGAGCCTATCAACAGGCAGCAAACACTTAAGAGTCTCTCAGCGCCTGCTAGCATAGATCCACGTTTTAAACCGGAACAAGGTTGGTATAGAATTGTTGCATATGTATTTACAAAGTACCAGCTCTATATGGAATGTTAATGTTTAGTTTTGATGGTTCAGTTAATTTTGTTGTTTGTTATACAGTATAAAATTGTATCTAATTATTTATTTTCTTTCAGAAAAGGATGTAACAATTCCGCAAACTATTCTGCCAAAAGTAATGCGCAATTTAGCGACTAAAAAACGAGAGTTTATCAAAGTGCGCAAAAGTTTAATAACACTACAAGTATGTATTTCTTATTCGTACCTAATATATTTTATATATAATTCAACTAGGTAATTATTAGTAAAAACTTTGATTCTACTGTTAGTGTAAAATAACTTTTTATAAGTGGAAACTTCATTATTTTATATGTTTTAAATTATTTTACCTGGTTTATATGAACAGAAATGTTGTATGTATTTTTCCCATTTAAACACATAAATAACATTTAAAGTTTAAAATGGTTTATATGTTTAGAATTCTGTGCTGGAGCAATATGCAGCAATAAAGGATTTGGAGACGCGAGCTGGCGCGGCCACGGGCGAGTCTATAGGCGATATTCGTATTCTGTCTGTGAGCAGTTGGCCAGCTCACGATCTTCTGTTGCTCGTACGCGATGACCTCGAGATACCAGTGGACTTGGAGATAAGCGGCTCATTCGGTGCGTACTTCATATTGCCACCGTTATCGATGTTTAACACACTGTAGATATACGATAGGCTTTGCATGTTAAGTGTTATATGACCCGGTTTTGTACGAACAAATACCGATAATTTCTTTTAGCCGTACAAGGATAGGAAGTCATATAAAAAACATTTTAAAATTATTGAATTAGGAAGATTTTTCCTGTTTGGCCATTTTTGCATGTATAATATATACACATTATATTAACGAAAAATCTCCTCGAGTAACGTATTTATTTTGATATATTTTTATTATTATGAATCAAAATTTATATGGTTAATGCCATGAGAACTTGATATCTTAGGATCTAGAATTTATACTTCCTCGTAATTATCGATTATTTTGGCATGTTCTGAGAGGTGGTCATATAATAATATAAAAGTTGTTTTTGGACCTTGGACTGCAAATATGTAGGTAAAAAATACTTAATATAAATTAGTGTGCAAATCAGTGATTCTCTTAAGTTTGGGTATTTTGTAACACTTAACGTTGTTTTTTTTTAAACCATATATATATATATATGTTTTCATGTTATTCTTCATAATGCTTTTACCAGGGCCTCATGTGTTGCAACAGCTGCAGTCTCATTTGAGTCCGATCCCAGACGAAGTGTTACAAATGGGCTCGGAAGTGATGGCGCGACGTAATGACTTACTTAACCTGTTGAGAGGGAAGCACAGAGCAGATCGATCTTCACATGCGACTGTTAGTATATATTGAGAGAATATAAATAATTTAGCCAAAATATTTTTTGTTCCTTTATACGCAATTTGTGATGCATTTTTAGATTTTACTCCATCCTTGTACATTTGTTGATATCATTTTAGAATTTAGAATGGAAAGCCAAGAACACAGAATTTGACAACGAAACCGCAAAGTTACATCAAATGGTAGCTGATACCGCTGATAGTGTGAAAACGAAAATTAATTACTCTTTGAGTATAGCCAGGTAAATTAATGTTACATACATAAATCATTGTAGGGTAATCAAATGTAGTTAATTAAAGTATACGATCTTTATGGCTTGGTAACTGGTATCAAGAAAAAATAGTCTATCTGTTAAAAAAAGTACTAGAAGTATTCACTTTCGGTTTAAAAGTACAATAAAAGGTGTACCTACTAATATTTCTGAAGTCGGCAAATATTTGGTTTAAATCTGAATGGGTTGAGCTCATTTGTCATAATGTAATTATATAAGTATATAGTAATATATAAATCCAGTTATTTTCATAGCCATATGCACCGAATTTAAATGTTATTGTTTTTAGTTTTTAGAAATATTTTTTTTTAGAAATAAATGTTATTGTTTTTAGTTACTAAAATATATAACTGGTATTCTAAAAGTAGCTATATAATTGTTTGTATTAAATTACTTTAAATGTAGATTTAAAATAAAATACACTTATTACACAGGATACCATGGCTAGACCGTGAAACGATGAAAAAGAGAATAGACCGACTGCAAAAAGAAAACGCTACATTGCAGTTCAAACTTGATGATTATACTAATAAAAAGGAACCAGAGGATGGCAAAGAACTAATTGACGGCCCGGATAATATACCCGCTTATCAGGTCAATGCCTTCAGTTTCTATAATATAAAATAATTAAAATTTTAAACGCACTGCAATGGAAAGTATAATTTTCCATTTTATGCCTTTATGAATTTGATACGGAGATGCTGAACAATCGATAAGTAAAACATAATAACCTGTATAGTGTAATAAGCTGTATTAATCAATTTCATAACGGTTAAAATGATATAGCTAATTATGTATTTTTGAATACTACGTAGTATTTATTTACTCATATTCCCTTTTTGCATTCCATATAAACGTAATTAAGTATCTATATTTATGAGCTAGAGAAGACGTTGAATTAACAATCCACGCTTCATTTGTGAAATTGGGGGTTGGAAATGATTCATTCATACATATATATGTATGTTTAAAACTTAAAAGTATGGACGCGTATACAAAATCTCCAAATTAAAAGTGAAAAGTGCTTACATTTCATCATTTAGGTATGTAGTTAACTCAAGTTCATTCCCAAGAATTACATTCTGGTTTATGATCATATATATAGTTGATAACACTGTATACTGGAATATTAGGTATTTACATACATATGTATATATTTGTTATAGACATGTTTGTCTTCCCTTTAGAGAGTTTAACTGTGGTCGAAAGCTTCACAAAATACGTATATATTACAGCGTAATGACAATCAAAATGTTTTTGCTCTATCCTAATCAGTCACTTTGTGCTATTTTATTGAGGTACGGTATCTTCGGTGTGCGAATTATTCTCACATAGCCGCATTTTAAGAAACTTTTATATTTTTTATTTAGTCTCATATTATGTTTTTATACTTCTACTGATCCTTTTTCTTACATGTACAGGCAATGAGAGAAGAACTAACAAAAGAACGTGCTGCGCGCGAAGCTTTGAAGGAAGTGGTGTCATCTGCGGAGAACATGCTGCGTGTGGCAAGAGGAAGAATAGCTACATTGGAGAGGCAATTGAAGGAGACGAAGGCTGAACTGGATGCATCAAGAAAAAAACAAAAAGACCTCGAGCAACTCGTAAACAGACTCGCAATCGAACAGTCAAGTCCGACAGTGAAGTTGTAACACACTACATTACGATCCGATTCCGACGGATCGATTTAAAACTACCTCAATCAAACCCCCAATAAAATCACAACACCGAAGTAGGGACGTTTTAAAGGATTTTTTATTAAAAACATGAACATGTTGCTAATATTTGCCACAGTGGCAATAGTCTAAAAACTCGTACAAAATTATATTTTAACAAATTGTAGCAACTTTGTATATTTTCCTGAACAAATGGATTTGCAAGTGTTTACGAAAAGACATTGAAAGTGTTTTATTTTCAGTATCGTCATCGTGAGACAAGTTACGACGCCCGATCTAAAAAACTACTTGAAGTTTCAAAAACTGGAGAAGTTACTATAGACGCATTGTCGCGTCAGCGGGATGCTCTCGAAATGAGGTTCCTTAAAATGTATTTAGTTAAAGGTTATTTTTTAAGCAGTATAATAAAATATTGATTCCATTGCGTAAACAGGGTGAAGGAGCTACATGAACAAGCCGAGGCTGCTGAGAATGCGGCTAAAGTTCGTGAGGCAGAACAGCGTGCGCGCAACGAGACACTTCAGGCGAAGGTAGCAGAGCAGGTGCCATAATGCTATCTCCCATACTACGTTTTAGTTACAGCGTCAAATATTTTTTGTAATAATGTAATATCTATAGTTTAAAATCCTATTAGGAAAGGAATAAAATGGCGGTGGAAGCTCGCGTTGAGGAGCAAGAACATCGCATTAAGGAACTAGAGGAGCAGCTACAAGCTATACGAGACCGTTCTGTTAGACTTGTTGATATGGAGCGAAGACGATGTCTAGAATGTGTGCCGTCCAAAGGTAGGTACAAAATTAGATTAGTCAAAATTAAATAACTTTTCTATCGATAATTTCATTTTTAATCAATTAAGCCGATGGATGGTACTTTTTAAACTTTTTAAAGTTTCATGAGTATAAATTACTCATGAAACTTTATATCTATCTTTGTCTACATGTGCACGGAATTTAAATATATTCGATACTCTTTCAAACTCAAAGGAATGGTATGGGAAGTTTAATTAAAGTACGGCAGTAATGTTAAGTTTAAATATTTATAATAGTCGTCATGAGAAATATTTCCTGTGTTTCGAAAGTAGAGTGGAACCAAAAAGCAGCTGCACCCGGGCGATGCCGCGAAGAGCGGGACTTATGAAATATAAATATAACTTGGCAAAATAGAATACGATGTGGGGACAAAAATGGCACTTAAACACCGAACGAATGTCACATACTGGAGTTATTATTAAAATCATTTATTTTTTTTCTTAAAAACAAATAGTCTGTCTTGATCACAGTTAATCTATATTACTTGAACTTTATAAAACTTATCTCTTAATGTTCATCAGAAAAGGAGCCTTCCGATAGAGAAACAGAGATTTGGAAAGAGCTGCAAGTGACTAGAGTAGCCTTGTCGAGAGCAGAAGAAGAGCTTCGTCAGAGTCGTGCTGATAAAGACAGCTTTTTAAATTCTCTATCTCGGATAGCGGTAATTAATTATTATTGTTTTTTGTGATATTTTTTCATGCGGATAGTAAACCTTTGTTTATTAATTATTGTAGAAGGGTGAAGGAGTGGACAATGTTAAAGATCAAATGGCTGCAGAGTTACTAGAAAGACAGAGAGAAATTGTAAAATTGCAACATGTTATTGCAGAGCAGAAAGAAAACGAAAAGATTATGTATGTTGAAATTTCATTGGAAAGACATAACGAGTAACTTGATTTTTAATGAGTTTAATTTTCAGGGAACAAAGTATGACGCAATACGAGAATCAACTTGCAGCGTTACGTTTAGAAATTAAACAATTACGAAATTATGATTGTTATGCTAAGGAGGTCCCCTATCCAGAACTTCAAACAGAGGTGCCGGTCTATACGAGTATGTTTTATTTCATAACAATAAAGCGCCAAGGCTCAACATCCAATTCTATCTAACAGTTATTGGAGTTGCACATGCAAGTGGAAACGCTATCCCGAGAGCGGACTACTCTAGTGACAGCTGCTGCGACTCGTGCTTTGATGCTGGAGAGGCACGAGCGCTCTGCGGAGCTATTTGCTCGAATGCTTCGTACTCGTAGAGAACTAGCGGCACTCCTGGATAATGATCCTACACCGGTGTCAATGGAAGAAAGTGATCAGAAAGAGGTTCCTTTTTTTATTACGCTTAAATTTAATGTATTCTATTCTGTGGGTGCTAGTTACTAGTTATGATTTAACTTAGAAAGTAATTTGTTTAAAATATTCTGAAAATAAAGGTAATGTAAAATAACATATTTTATAATACAGGTGACAAGATCCCTGTCCTCGGTTTGCGCAAACGCTGCTGATACATGGACAGCGTTGCGGGCAGAGCGGGCACGTGTGATCCGTCTCGAGAGTGCTGTGTTAGCACAAAGTGTACAGTTGCAGCGAGAAGGACGGGTGCGCACACAACTTGAACGTTGCAGAGCTGTGCTTGAACGAGAAGTTTTACGTTTGCACCATTCGGCTTCATCGGAACGTACAATGGCTAAAAATCCGAGTCTAGTATCTCGATCGTCCTTTTAAAGTTTCGACGCTTTCCAGATTCATTACAGTTTTTTAATAAATAAAACATTTTATCATTTCGTAATTCATAATGTATTGTTTGCGTAAATTGAATCGAGCGTGATAAAAATTCATTGTACAAAGACTGTTTTTTGACAATACATATACAAGACATACAAAATACCTACTAAACTACACATGTCAATCAAATATCGATTCAAACTTATTTTTACAACTTATGTCCAGCTAATTTAAACATCTTGCACTTTTTCTCTTCCCTCAACTGTGTGGGTGACAAAAAATGTAAATTGTGTGCTATAAAGTTTTCATTAGACAGATCGATTGGTATTTTACCTCTTATCAACAATTTTTTTTTCAAGTTTGGAGCAGCAGCATAAACATTTATTCCTGGATCATGAGCGGTAATCCACTGTTGCGTATCAATATTTGTGATCGCTTTTTTTCGATCAAGATTTTCATTATTGTGTTTTTCGTCTTTTGAAGCTATGTATGTTGTTTTTTTGACAAAATTACCCGTTACAATTTTCGTTGGGACTGATTCATGCTCGGTCTGGAATACGGTGTCATCATTACTTTCGTGACATTCAAATTTGTTGAGTTTCTCGTATTTCCTGTCTCTAGAATATTTTCTATTATTAATAGTGTATTCATGGCCTTTATCAACATTGATCTGGGAATCTATGGGCACTTCCAATTCATTTTCTAGATCTTTAAGTAAACTGTCTAATGCATCTGTTGGAGGGTCAACGTTTTGGGTTTTACTCATAATGTATGTTTCATATTCAGTTACTTTCTTTTCAAGTAAGCTAATTTTATCTTCATCTTTCTTTCTTTGCAAGCTCGCTCTTCTTGTTTGCTCTTCTAAGGTCAAGATTATTTTTTCTAGTTGCGAAATTTGTTGCTTCCTTGTTTCCACATTGGTAATCAATGAATCTATTTCGGCATTTTTATCTGCTAACTGTTGCGTCAACTGCAATAAAAAACGGGTTATGAAAACACTGATTTACACATTTAAATGAGTAAATTGTTCTTACATCAGTATCTGCCTGTGCTCTCATTTCTAAGTTACTCCGTAATAGTTTTATAATATTGGCTTGCTCTTCTTCTTTTTCAGATATAATCTTGATGACTTCTTCTCTCTGTTCTACGAAATGTTTTAAATCTGATATTTTTTCAATATGATTTTCAAGTTCGACATCTTTCTTTTGCAAAGCTTCAGCTAGTTCTCCATTTTGTTTAGTAGCTTCGAGGAGCTTGGCTCGTTGTTGGTTTATCTAAATCGTTTGAATATATTATTTACTTACACGTCTACTACTAAAATCTAGTTTTAAACTGTATTGAGTTCAATGTACCATTTCAAGAAGTTGGCTCAAGTTTTCAAATTCTCCAAAATCTTCCTGCAGCTTCAGTATATGGTTTTTAAGTGAAGACAGTTGATTTTCATAAACTTCCATTTTCGACTCACTAAAATGTAATATTATTATAGCACACTTCCTTAATATTTCAATAGTGTAATATGAATATATACAAACGATATTAACCTCTCTTGCAACTGCTGTTCTAGTAACGATTGTTTATTCTCTAATTCTGTAATATATTCGTCTTTAATTGATAAATCGTCTTTCAGACGTTTTTCTATATGAATGGTCTCGTCCAATTGTCTCTGTAGAAATATATATAGTTTAATAAATTTAGTTTCATTCTTTAGAAAAAATCCTGCATAATCCGAGATCCCAAACCCGATAGACCTACGTTATGTTAGTGTTGTAATAATAATAAGAAAATTTTATGTAGATAAAGATTAATGTAAAGATTGAAAAGTAAAAGAGATGTTGACTGGCACGAGGGTATAATATTGAAGTACTGTAACTAATGCTAGAAAAACAAAAATATTCTATCAAAATTAGAATTTAAACATTTTTCTATTCTCCAGTGTTATCTAAAAAACAACCACACGGAGGTTATATTTCTCCAACAGTTAGCATACTTTGAATTTTGTGAATGAATATTATTGTATAATAAGCAGTATGCAAGCAGGCCTATGCGTACATATAAAACAAAGTCGTATTAGTTAGTAGTTACACAATTTATAACTCAAGATTGAGCGGGTCGATTTTTTAACCGACTTCAAAAAAAGGAGGAGGTTCTCAATTCGACTGTATGTTGCTTTTTTTTATGTTTGTTATATAATATCTGCTTAATTGGATTTCTTGCCTTGAATAACAGAATAATCAGTAAAATACAGAATATATATTATATACAAATACAAAAAAATCGATAGAGTAGGTATATCTATTATGTATATGTATTAATCTCCTAATTCTATTTATTAACGAAATGGATGATGATGATAATATTATGACGTAGATCTTTTAGCCTTGTTCTATTTAAAATTAAATACGACAATAAAGAAAGATATACTACCGTACATAATGTAATAAATACATAATTTTACCTTAATTTCGTCGATAGCCTGGCCTTGGTTTAATAATCTACTGCGGTAATTTTCTATTTCTAAATTAGCCAAACCCAACTCTCTTTTTGCAATTTCAAGTTCTTTTTGTGAATTGATAAGTTTATCTGAATATAAAGAATTCAAATTAATTCAATAAAATGAGGTAATTTCAGAAATTCATTATGAAGTTTTAAGTTATTTGAAAAATGTAGCAAAATTATTATAAAGCTCCGGTACGTACTTAGGTGAGCCTCTGTTTCCTCGTGTCGTTTTGATATATCATTATAACGTGACTCCGAATCTAATAATTGTGCAGATAAGGTTTCTACTTTTGATTGTAACGTTTTCCTGTTCTCAGTTTCTTCTTCATATTTCTTTTCAGTTTCAATAAGTTTCACTATATTTGAATTCAACTCTTGCTTAACGTTATTCAGTGATTCATTATAATATGCAGACAATTCAGTGAGTTTTTTTTCTAGATTATCTTTCCTATTTAAAAACAAAGGGAATATTAGTCCACAAGTAATACTTGCCTATACGATTTATGGATTGAACAAGATAGAAGACTTACTCTGACTGAAGTTTTTCCCGAGCATGTGCAATTTCCTCTAAATGCATTGTATTCTCCTTTATAGATTCTGTTAATGTATTCAATTCTTTATCAAAATCACTTTGCATTTTTTGATTCTGAAAATAAATTGAAAGGTGTTAAAGTGGCTAATAATAATTTTCTCTATTTTTATCCTATTAATCGTTACCTGTTCATGCAATTCCTGGTTTGCACACTTGCAATGTTCCAACGCTTCTTCTAACTGTACTGCTCGTTCGTTACTAATCTTCATCTGGCCTTCATTTCGCGACAAGCGATTTTTGATCACTATTCCTTTACATTTTTCTTCCTTTAGTTCCTTTTCTAACGCCTGTTAATGTAAATGAGTCAATAAAAATATAAAAAAACCACTGAAATATATTACTTTAAAGTTGGGTAAAACGACCTCTATTCTGTCCCTGTTAGTTTTCGATTTTAGATGTTCAGCATTGTGTATCTGTTTTCGAAGGTCAGCGTTCTGAGAATTCAGTTCTGATAATTCAAATGTCAGCTTTTCCGTACGTAGTTGGAGAGCTATTGTTTCATTCACGCCTTTCCTGATAACAATACCTCAATAAGTACTAATGTATTCAAGCAAATATTATGCTAAGACCTTTGCGTGTTACAATTTACATATGAATGAATATTTACGCACCGTAAAAATCCTACTATTTCGTTGATTTCTTTAAGGAACTCTGCTTTAACTTTATCTAAAGAACAATGTAACATTTCATTTTCAGCAATGAATTCATTGATTTTCTTCGTAAGAGTGCTTATACTGACGCCCTTAAAATGTCCAATTAATTTTTAAAGTGAGTTATAAATGTAATTTTTTTTTATCATTAAGGATTGATGATTATACATACTTTTTCTTGTGCCATCAGTGTTTCGAACCAATCGATAATTTCTTTTCTCTTGGCCAGTGTTTGCTCGCAAGTAGCGACCAATTTTGTTGGCATGTTACATAACTTATTAATGTCAATGTTCATGGGGAACCTTGACAAATTTTGCTTTTCTGTAAAGCAATAATCATTGATAGTTCACACAAAATATTATTAGGTATTAAACTTAACATATCTTCACAAAACGTTTAAATTTATTCATTCAACACTGGGCATATCCAGACTACAACCGAATGAAATGTAATGTAAATAAAATATGTATCTGAAAATTATTTTCTACTAGATATAAGTAGTACTATTGTCACGATGTAGTCTCAGCGGTGAATTCCATTTACGTAGTCAACAAGTGCACTGTATCGAAAGCCAATGTAACCTATAAGAATTTATATAAAAATAGGTTGTTTGGAGGAAATTGTCTAGTGACGCTGCCTCTTCTACTATTATTATTATAGCATTTCTTAATTCTTTAATGTAATTGTTTGGTATGTCGTGCAAAAAAGGAGTAAATAAATAAATTAAATATAAAATATACCAAATAAAAGCGTACCATTCCGTTGCAGTTTCTCGTTAGTTTTATCATAGTCAGTATTGGCACAAAGTTGTAGTAGTTGTTCGGGCGTCATTTTGGCAACGTTCATCAAACCCAATTCTTCCACTGGGGGCAAGCTGACTTTTTGACCCAGAGCGCACATTCTATTGTGTGCATCCCGCATGTGTATGTACAATTCAACTATCGCTTTCTAGAACACAGTTTAAATAATCGATCTTCTGAAACGTTTATATAGATTTTGGCATTTCGCTTAATCAATAGGAGTATAACTTTGTGCTTTATAGAATCGTGGAGACATGACAATTGAATCTTCATTTAAAGTATCGTGTTAGAGAGTTCGTAAACTACACATAATATTTAAATTATTTTAAACGATATAGCAATTTTCATCAAGTTAATCATTATTTAATAGAATAATTTATACGAAAATATTTTTTTTGGCTTTTAATGGGATGGGCCCTAATGTAATACCAAATTTCGTAGATCCATTTATCCATCAGTCAAAGGAAGCTGAAAAGGCCTTTCCCAATGATTTCCGCAGTGACCTGTTGGAGGCAGCCTGGGGGGTTACTCTATAAAACGATACCTACGAACTTAGATTGTCGGGCACCGTACGTATAACTTCACTAATGTGCCTAGATTCTCCAGAAAATGTTAGATTCCTCTGGCGTACATAGCAACTATAGAATAAGTTCGGAGAAAATGATAAATAAGAATAGTATTAATTTTTAGATGTGGAAATGTTCTACCTTAGTTCGGACGTCGAACATTCGAACATTCGAAGTTCGTATCGGTTTTATAGAGTAACCCTCCTGCATCCAGTGAAGTCCCGCAACCTTTACCAGGTCGTCTGACCACCAAATAGGCGGGCGTCCTACGCTGTTCTTTGTGCTACGTGGCCTCCATTCGAGAACTTTTTTTGGCTCCTTCGGCCATCAGTTCTCCGCGCTGTGTCCCACCCATTGCCACTTCAACTTAATAATCCGCTGGTGTATGTCGGTTACTTTAGTTCTCCCAAGAAACTTCTCAATCCTGATTCGATGTCGTAGGAAGTCCCCGAGCATAGCCCTGTCCATAGCTCATTGAGTAACTTCGAACTTCCTAATGAGGCCCATAATGAGAATTAAGAGGCCACGGCTCGGTGCCGTATGTCATCACTGGCAACATACATAATTTTAGAAAGAATATTGTTTATATGCCATTGTTTATTGATTAGAGCAGTGATTCTCAACCACTGTGCCGCGGCACTTTTGTGTGCCGCCAAATTTCAAAAGTGTGCCGCCAAATTTTGCAAATATATAATAATGTTAATATTATTAAATTATATCATTTAAAAAGATTTTTTTTAACATGAATATATATTTAAATCCACAAAATTATTTTATTATTTGCTTTGCAACGTGCTTTTTCTTAGTGCCAAATTATGATGAAGCGGCGCAATAGGAATATGTCTCAAGTCGGCGCACACTTGCCACTTCTGCGTACAAAACGTGTTGTTTTAGTGATAGTTGGGATTCACAATGTGTTGCATAGTAGTTACTGCACCTTTTCTTTACGATATGAGAGTAGCATTGTCATTTTTACGACCAAATATAAATGAAATTATCAAAAAACATCAAGCTCAAATTTCTCATTTTTTTTTATTATTAGCTTGTAATTAATCCCTTAATAAACGTTTAGTTATGATTGTAGTATATATTTGTTTATTTCGTATATTTAAAATTTTTGTCATAAACTATTTATGCAGTGTGTTGTAATAAGTAAATAATTTTAATCTTTTTCTTTGTGTGCTACCAAATTTTGAAATCGTTAAATATGTGCCGCAACAAAAAAAAGGTTGAGAACCACTGGATTAGAGTGTAAGTGTTTTGGTTCAAAGACTGTAAACTTGCATTTTACTTGAAATAAATAAATACAGCTATCAAAGACTTTCGATTTAAGGCACTGAGGTATTTAGGACGAGAAGACGTCGCGATGTAGTACATAATACTTTGAAATATATAAATAACTTTGCATATTCTTAATATGGTCCAAATGAATTACTGTATATTATGATTATATAATTTTGAGGTGAATAATACGTTTTGTTCCTCGAAAAACATGAAAAGTAAACCAAAGAATGAATATATATTCAGTATTTACAAAGTTCTATAAATGGACTATAGAGTCCATAGGGCCTAACCACTCTCAACCGTACTCTTCAATTGGAGAGCACGCCCGTGCCCTACATTGGAATAAATATTGGTTGGGACAGTGTACCTACAGCTATAAATGAGGCGGTTGCTAAGGATCCTGTTATTTCGCACATATCTATAGGATGTGTATATCCATACATTTGGCTAATTGTCTGGGATGAAAACCAGTTTATAATTAAAATCCAAAGAAAAACTCAAAAGAAAACGAAAATCAAAAACTAACAGCAAAATCACTACACGTCGCTAAATTGCCTTCTATTTATGTACCTATGTGACTTCTTTGTACACTGCTCAATAAATCAAACTATACAATTTCAATACCTACCCTTTTTATTCTTGCGTGTGGCATAAAACATATAAAGCCTTATTTTGCATTATATTAGTTGTAGTGAAATTAATTTTATAATGCATTTTTTTATGTTAAATAAAAATAATAATGAATATACATTATAAGATGTTATATTTGTATAAAATACTAATTTGTGGGATCACATTAATCATACCTGTCGTTCCCTGAGTTCATTATTCATCTTTTCAAACTGTATAGTTAGTTCTTGCCAGTTAATCTTGAGTTGCATTATTTTATCACTTTGATCCGATATTGATTCTGAGAATATCATAAATATGAATGTGTGTATTACATTGCTATACAAAGAAATATTACACTAATCGTAATTGCATTGCTTCGTTTAATTACTCATTGTACTTGAGAAGGGATGTGTAAATATATGTATAAAAATACACTATTAATTATTGTGCCGCAAACTACAATTAAATACCCAACAAACTATGTCAATATAGGGCAATATTAAATTACTTTCACAGTTCTTAATAAAATTGAATATTTGATGCTTTTTACTTACCTATAAACGGGACTGAGAAAATAACAATTTTTTTTCTTTATTTTAACATCCTATCAGAAAAACCTAGAAAACTAAAATCTCAACTTGTCTACTGTACATTCAGGTAGGTACTAGATAGTAACGAGCCATGGCAAAAATGTTTCACCGCGCGCCAGAAATGGCTGTTGGTCTTTTTCCTACGCTTGCAATAAAAAATTAGACAATATTTGAGAAGTTTTACCTCCTTTATCCATCGACATACGGTCCATTTCCATCTCTTCATGTTTCATAATTTTCTCCTAAAGTAAAAAAAAATATGTACCACCTTTTTTATGAAGTGATTATTGATAATAATAATTCACAAACCTGAGAGGGAAGACCAGAATATTTTGGAAGTTCTCTCCTTTGTTGCCTCTGAAAATTGAGTAAAGATGTTACTTAAACTGTAGAGTAATTAAAGTATTCTAGAAAGTATTGCCATGGCAAGGCCATTACCTGCGTCACAGGCACTGTTATCACTGGTCTTCCGGTTTTTGAAGAGTTTATATTCTCATTAGGTGTTCGTTTAGGCAAAATTGGCGGCCTCTGCATTTAAAAATGTTTTAAAGTAGGTATTTATTTTTATACCAAACATAACTATTACAGACCAATCATTCATCCTTTTGTTTACCGGAATTATAGTTACATACTAGAAATGCCATATTTATTGTTGATGCAATGTGACTTACTTTAAATTTCAACTTCGCATGAAAAAACATTTAAGAGCGTATACACCTTGCGCGCAAAGTCAACTATAGGTATTTCTTCGTTAATTTCACGCACACATAAGCGACCAAAGCTGTGTGCGTAGAGCTGCCGCGTCGGCTCGCTATACAATCGGCTCAAACAACTTTGATCCGTGCGCTTCAAATATTCAATTGAAATGTAACTGTAATATAATATCATAAAAATATTTTATTTGCATTATAAGTAGACAAATATTACTGTGCAAGCAAAGAATAACACAAATTTTGGATACTAATCATATTTTCGTTATTATTACATTGTTAAGTTGCATTCAAATCAGTGTTCAATCAGTAGACACTACAGACGTTTTATTAATCATTTCGTGTTCGAACACATAAATAGTGTTAGGGGCCTTACAACCCCTTACAATTACGAAATATATTTAATTTTATATTACAATACATAACATAATTTAGCCTCGGAATTACATCCCATTATATTACCTGAAACATTATTTATACTCACTACAAAATCATTGTAGGTAATAAAAATAATTAAATATTTTACTACCAAAGTACTAAGATGTGGTAATCGCATTCCGCGCGTGGCTATTGTTACTACGCGCGGCATAATCGACTGCAGCCAGGCCGGAGCGACGAGCGATACGTCCTCCCTCTAGAAGGCCTTGCGGCGGTCTGATTTGATCCACGTCGGACAGCGTGTTTTATAGTGGTTTTTAAAATATTTGTAAAAAACATGAAAACTAATTGTGTTGAAATATAAAAATGGTAATTTATTGATAAGATGTTCTTCTATTATAATATGCAATTGCTATAAAAAATTATGTACGAGAAGTTGGTGAAAAAAAATATGTTCTTGACGAGAATTTCTGAATAATTTCGCATTGTTTAAATTTTTATTTTTCAGGAACTAAACACAAAAATATTATTTTTCTTAGCAAAATCCCTCCATAAGGGTCTTATTAGTCTGATAATATTTTTATTTTCATCTTATATTTAGTGGTTTCGGATATCTTAAGCTTCTAAATTGCCATTTAAAGCCTAAATAACGAAACTTGTGTTCAGTAATTCGTATAGTACTCACAAATTATCCATCAATCTATAATGTTTTCCACCAAAATCCCTAGATGACAACCTTTTCTAAAATTAGTAATAATTATTTTTCCTTTAAATTGTTTATTGGTGGCTATTAACTCATTTGAAAAGTCCTGTTTTTAAGCCAAAAAGCGCGTGCAGGGTATAAACGCTCTTAAAGGAGAATACCCATTCATAGTATCGGCAAGAAATATTGTTGATCCCGATACCGATCCTGCTTAAAATTCACTATACCATTTTTTATGGTTTGTCCTTAAACATTTTCTTTATTTTATCCCGGGCGACAGATTTTTATAAAATAAAGTAAGTGTCATTACATATTACATTTTGTTCATAGAGCCGAAGATGAAAATATATTTTCGAATGGAGCTCAAATTCATTTCTCCAAGAACTGGGCCTGGATCGCAATTATGTTTATATATTTTTCCCTACACAAAAAGTAAATTCAATCGAGGCACAAAAACTTGCGCACCGATACTATGTTTCATAGTAAAATAGGCATTCTCCTTTCTTGTTATAGTAAGGTTAGTCAATAAATTAAATTTAAAACATGTAAATAACTACATAGGTGTCTCAAATAATATGTAATAAATTACTTTTAACGTATTCAATGTGGCGGGCAAGAGTCTCTCCCGTTCCGGTCGGGCGGGTCTCGAGACGTGAGCGTAGGCTATCTTCCCAGAGCTTAGCTGCTCATCCTTCATCTTATTTGCAGACTTTGGCCGGTGCTGCACCGAATAAAATCATAACCAAGGATTTACAAGTAGTGTTTCCTCGTAGGGTATATAAGATCTTTGGAATTTAAATACAAACTGTCTTTCAGGGACTTATGAGAAAAGAATATTTAAATTGTTCTTAAAAATTGGCACTATGTACGAAAAAAATTGTAATATGTTTAATTCTTGCTAAATATGTACGATATTCTCCGCAGAAGTAGGGAAATATTACTACATTTTTTTTGTAAGAAACACTAGTACATACCACAGGTTCTATCCCGTTGTATAACTTCTGCCTAGTAGACGGTGTTCTTTGCCGTCCTTGTGATAATCTCTGTGGAATCCTACATCTAGGAGTCGTGCTCCTTGGCGCCTCATAAACATCTAGTCAGAATAATAATGCGTGAAAAAAATCCTAAATAATCAAGTTAAATTTATCAAATTATCCAGGTTGCCCATCATGCCAACATAAATAAGTGTTACCTTGTACTCCTGATTCGGCATGCACTGATAATGACATTATATAATAAGGTACATCACTTAAAATTTCAAATATTCTTATAACACTTTATTACAAATCGTTTTACCAAAATTTCAACAAACTATTGATTTCCAAAATCTGCCCATGACAGTTTAGCCGGCAATGTACATAGAAGATTTTGAAAAAAGAATATTTTTCTATCAGACGGAAGCTTCTTGCCAAGCATTAAAGATTAAAAATTAAAAAACTGTTCCTGAAAAGGTTAAAACACGTAGGTAAATTCTTTTTTCACATGGTGTATTGGAGAAAAGAAATATTTTTAATGAGTTTCAAATTTAGAATATCATGTCGACAGTTTGCACTTGAAATAATTAAATGGCAGTTACAACATCAAAATTGTAGACGTTTTCGTTTTCCTAAAGTTTTTGTGCATAAAATGACGACCACCGCTAGACCTCAAAAGGACAAAATACGTAAGTTATTATTTTTTACGTTTTGTACCCAGTGTAATAATTTTTATTAGTGTCGGTATTTTTACACTAGTCAGACAGGGCAGCAATGATCTATTGCGCATTTTTTACCATCTCCACTAATGCGGTTGATATTATTGCAAAAGGATACCTCAGGCCCTTGCTTGAATGCAAACAGGTTTCGGCAGTACAGTTGGAGAACATCGCATTATAAACATTTACTCGTATCTTTTAGCCAAAACTGCATAATTAACAGTATATTTGTTTTCTAAGATTCATCAACTCCTCGATTGTTGCCACGGCCCACAGCAGCGTCGGCGGCACGAGCTGCGCGCAATGCAACAAACAGAAATGTGTCAATAACTCCATCCCAAAGACAATCACCACCTAGATATTCAACTACTTCGGCTAAAGTAAATTTTATTCTTATCTATAGTCATTAGGTAAAGAAATTAAATATTAAATAACATTTATCATTGTAGAATAGCAAGATTATATCGCAAAAGATCAGTCAGAAGTCCGATTCTAAGACAGATGTTAAGGTATGAAAATTTATAAAAAAAATTGTATAAATTTTATGATATATCTATAATATTTATATCTATAATTTATTAATTTTATTTAGAATAATGCGAGTTCAGAAAATGATCAACCAGTATCAGAAAGTGCGGTGGTAAGTTAATTTATTAATATTTCGTAATCACTACGTGTTTAAGAGCGTATACACCTTGCGCGCAAAGTCAACTATAGGTATTTCTTCGTTAATTTCACGCACACATAAGCGACCAAAGCTGTGTGCGTAGAGCTGCCGCGTCGGCTCGCTATACAATCGGCTCAAACAACTTTGATCCGTGCGCTTCAAATATTCAATTGAAATGTAACTGTAATATAATATCATAAAAATATTTTATTTGCATTATAAGTAGACAAATATTACTGTGCAAGCAAAGAATAATACGAATTTAGATACTAATCATATTTTTGTTATTATTACATTGTTAAGTTGCATTCAAATCAGTGTTCAATCAGTAGACACTACGGACGTTTTATTAATCATTTCGTGTTCGAACACATAAATAGTGTTAGGGGCCTTACAACCCCTTACAATTACGAAATATATTTAATTTTATATTACAATACATAACATAATTTAGCCTCGGAATTACATCCCATTATATTACCTGAAACATAATTTATACTCACTACAAAATCATTGTAGGTAATAAAAATAATTAAACATTTTACTACCAAAGTACTAAGATGTGGTAATCGCAGTCCGCGCGTGGCTATTTGTACTACGTACGGCAAAATCGACTGCAGCTAGGCCGGAGCGACGAGCGATACGTCCTCCCTCTAGAAGGCCTTGCGGCGGTCTGATTTGATCCACGTCGGACAGCGTGTTTTATAGTGGTTTTTAAAATATTTGTAGAAAACATGAAAACTAATTTTGTTGAAATATAAAAATGGTATTTTATTGATAAGATGTTCTTCTATTATAATATGCAATTGCTATAAAAAATTATGTACGATAAGTTGGTGAAAATAAATATGTTCTTGACGAGAGTTTCTGAATAATTTCGCATTGTTTAAATTAATATTTTTCAGGAACTAAACACAAAAAGATTATTTTTCTCAGCAAAATCCCTCCATAAGGGTCTTATTAGTCTGATAATATTTTTATTTTCATCTTATATTTAGTGGTTTCGGATATCTTAAGCTTCTAAATTGCCATTTAAAGCCTAAATAACGAAACTTGTGTTCAGTAATCCTTATAGTACTCACAAATTATCCATCAATCTATAATGTTTTCCACCAAAATCCCTAGATGACAACCTTTTCTAAAATTTGTCATAATTATTTTTCTTTTAAATTGTTTATTGGTGGCTATTAACTCATTTGAAAAGTCCTGTTTTTAAGCCAAAAAGCGCGTGCAGGGTATAAACGCTCTTAAA
Organism: Hyles euphorbiae; assembly: GCA_023078785.2. NCBI lineage: Eukaryota > Metazoa > Arthropoda > Insecta > Lepidoptera > Sphingidae > Hyles > Hyles euphorbiae. The sequence continues at coordinate 7,189,215 of CM041041.1, read as the reverse complement.
GCGAATCTGAGATTTATTCTGAATTTTTTATTTTCTTTTTTAGATATCAATACCACAAATTACGGATTCTTTTGTCATTGATAGTTACCCTACAGAAATTGTCGAGGAGCCTGTAGAGCATACGGTTACCGTTGATGAGGATCATATTCCAGATGCAAACGACACCAGCACTTATGGTATTCAATTATCCTCATTTACATTTAAAAATATATATTCTATAGATTTTAACTATGTCTTGAATTCTAGATGAATTAAGTAAGAGTCGGCCTCAAACTCCCGCGATCAGCAGTCGTCCACAAACTCCGAGAAGTCTACAATGGAGCCGCCCACAGACGCCCAGGCTGGCCAGTCGGCCACCGACGCCAGCGCAGCCGCACGGCACTCCAGCCAGTCGGCCCAACACTCCGCGCCGTCTGCCCACTCCTAACCAGCCCATATCTAGCAATTTATCGGCCACAGGCAATAGATATAGGTCAGATTCACCGAATTCTACCATTGGTGTTAACGAAGAAGATGATGATATTAAGATTACATTTACCACAAAACAAAAACTATTCCAACGAATGAAAAAAGAGTTGGATTTGAAGCAGGTAAAATTTCATATTGAATTGCTGCTGTATTAACACATTTGTATCGTTTTACAAACTCCCTTAATTTATTTTAGCAAGCTGTGCTAGAGTTATTTGATTGTCTAAGAACTCTACGAGAACGCATGTTGCGTGAGGGGATCGCTGGAAGCGGCGAAGGTCTGCAGCAACAGGAACTGGTAGTATTTAACGTAGCAGATTGGGCGGGAGATGAAATTGCGCAACTATGTCAAGATGCTTTAGCGTCATCTACCGCTGAGGGTGCTATAGAACTTATTAATACTACTTTACCTATTGGTGAGGATAAATACACATTATTAAGATTAGGTTGGGAACTAAAATATTTAGACAGGTGAAATGAATGCATTTATGTCTAAGGTCGAGTCTAAATAGTTTTGGTGCACTTCGCACATAATGCCTATAAACTTACGTTACGGGTTTCCGCATACCACACCGTGTCCATACCATAATCTTAAAATGTCTTTTCTGTGTATGAAAAGATTTTTTTATATCCAGCACCTGATTTATGTATAGAGTATTAAGTGCACGTAAGTCAAGCAATCCAGTACTTATAGAAATATATCAAATATTATTATGTACGTATATTAACACACTTGAATTATGATATTTAATGTATAATATGTATTTGTTACAAAGACGAGACTGCTTTAGCTGAATTGGATGCAAAAATAGAAAGCATACCTGCACGGTTTGCCGATCTATGTCTTCAAGCATTCGCAATGCGCCAAGAAATTATTGACTGGGTTAAAGAACTTTTGGAAAACAATGTAAGCATTTTCTTCTTGATGTTTTATAAGCAATTGGGATTGCAACTCTTGTAAACTACTGTTAAACTTACTTAAGGGAAATATACTAGTTTTCTTGTTTGTTTTCAAGTTTTGAAAGATAAATATTAAATATCGTAAAGCATTTTGCATTATTGTAATGCAGATATTCCAACTTAATGTAACCACAATTTCTGTAGATTAATTTTAGAAATGTTCGACTAGTGTGTGTGGTGGGATTAGTATATGTTTCGTAAATGTTTTTATTTTCTACTCAGGAGGAATTGAAAAGCATTGGACTAGAGCGCATTGCCCAGTATAATGCCCAAGGACTCGAACTGTGCGAAATTCTCAGGAATTTAAAAAGTAGCGCTGACAGCTCTGTGGATACAGTTACACAACTTTCTAAGTATTTTTTATTTTCCTTTGTTAATGTTGTTAATGTACAAAATTATTTTGCTCTACAATGTTCAACAATACAATGTTATTTCAGACGAGCTTGTCGAGAACGAAATGCATTAATTTCTGTGGGTGAATCACTAGTACGTGAAATAGCACGTCTTCGACAAGATATTGAAATGCGGACGACTTTGGTGAATCAAATGAGGGAAATCCGTGCCGAAGCAGAAACTACTAAAGCTCTTGAGGTATTGAATAAAATGACTGGCATGCATAATATAATAAGAACTGACACATGAATCAAATAAGTAGGTACCTCTATGATTAGTAATAGTATGATTAGTATCTAACTACATATGGTGAAAATGTTGATTAGGATACTCGTCGTGAATTAGAAGAAGAGCGTGCCGGAAAAGGTGTTCTAAGAGACAAGCTGGCGACTGCTGAATCACAGCTCCGTCAAGCACGCGGTCGAATATCTAAAATGGACCGCCAATTACGCGAAGCTGAAGCTAGCATTGCGAGTCTTACGGGCACTGTCAAGACCCTGGAAGATCAAGTAATAAAAGTTGTAATATGTATTTTCTGGAACGTAAGTCAAATTACTTTAAAAAATCAACCTTACGTCGTTTTTTAGAGTCGTCAAAGAGAAGTGCAACTTGAAGCTCGGGCAAGAAAGCTGAAAGAGTCTTTAAAGACTGGTGAAGTAGCTAGCAGTCAGATAGCGCAGCAACGAGATGCACTTCAGTCAGAGTGAGCAAAATTATGCATTTTTAATAACATTAAAAAAATAGACACCTAAGTATGTAATTTATTTCTGGTTTATAATTGTATCATATGGGCGTTCACAGTACCTACACTATTTTATCGTTATTGAATTATAACTAGTATAAGATACTAGTGTTATTTAAACATTGCAGTATCCGTTTTCTCTGTGCTATTTTTTAGGTTGTCGGAGTTAAAAGAAGAGTTAGAAGCACTCACAAATCAACATAAATTAAATATAAATGATTTAACAAACCAAATTAATGAAACGAAAAAAGCTCTTGAAGAACAACAGGAATTAACTCAGAAGGAATGTTTAATGAACGAATCGGCCCAATCACTATTACACGACCGCGAAAAGGCCATTGAAGAATTGAAAGCCAAAGTAACAGAACTTGAAAACAGTAGACCTAATCCAGGTATTAATTACTATAATGATTACATCACGTCATTTAGGTTTATAGCTTTGCTCAAAATTATATTGCGCGTAGAACACAATATTTTCATACTGATCAGCGAACATTTGCATTTTATATTGTTGTTTAAACAGATCTGCCGACAGAAAGGGAAATGGATTTATGGGCGGAGCTTCAAGCTACCAAGGAAACATTACGCTCCACTGAGGATGAAGTGAATACGTGTAAAAGAGAGAAAGTCCGGTTTTTGGAGACGCTCACTAAAATTGCCGTAATAATTTATTTAAATTATGCAACCACAAAATATTATTTTTTATTGCGTCCAAAAAAGTAATTTCTTTTTCAGTTTTATGTACCTGACGAGTTTTTTACTCTGCCATCAAGGTGATTAAACATGGGTGCTACGATCCAAAAACCAAATTCTTAAACATAAATAAAATTTAATTTATTACAGGAATCAGACAACAAAGTAGGAATGCAGCAAAAATTGGCAGCTGAACTTTTAAGTAAGGAAGAAATTATTAGCAAGATGCAAGTACAAATCAGGGACCTCACGAAAAATATCAAGCTAAAGTAAATACACTCACTGCTGATTATAATTTATTCTTGTCGTAGTTATATAATTAAAAATGTTATAATTTTTTAGTGAACAAAAAGTTATACAATATGAACAGTATGTGCGGAATTTACAAGCACACCACCGAGCCGTAGCGAATTGTCAAGAGGCGCCCGATGGAATCAGCTACCAAGATTTGCAACAAGAGGTAACGAAGGCTGTTTTTCTAGTAATTCCGATATTATTCTGGAATGTAATAAGAGTTTATTGTACAAGACTATTGTTTTTCTAAATTTAATAGATTATGAACTTAAAAATGGGCCTTCTGGAAGCGGTGCATCGGAATGAAGAGTTAACAGAGTTGTTAATGCAAAAAGAACAGCAACTTGAGCAGCAAGACAAGACATCACGTGCTCAGGCAAGAGTCATCAAGGTTATCCTCTTGATCAATATCTAATACATCCATTTAATGTTTTTAAAATATAGAATTAATGGGAATTATTCCTCGTTGAAACTGATGTATTAGCGTATTATGCATTGGCGTTACCTATATTTTATTTATTTTGTAAGAAGAAACAATGTACCTTAAATAGGTGCGCGAGGAACTTATCAACATGCTGAAGAATAAGGAGACTGAACAGAGTCGCGAGCTTGCTGCTTTACAGCAGGATCTTGAACATCGAATGCGAATAGTAGATGAAGTGAGGATTTTTTTATTTTTGTTCTGTACATTGTATTTGTTCTTGCCCCGCCCGTTCCGGTTTCTGATCTATGGTACTTCAAATTTTGCCGTACCTACCAATTATATTTAGGCACAATTGTATAAACTAACTTTGAGGGTAACTTTAAATTTGTCATTTTCATAGCCATATATTTGAAACTTCAGATGTATGGCGATGCGTTATTTAAGTATCATTTGTCGTCAAAGTTAGATTATGCTACTGGTTCTTAAAGATACTTAGTATGATATGCCGCCAATGATAGTACCACACTCGTAGCTTATATAAAATTGCAACAGGTAAACAAGCAAATAGCAGCGAAAGCAGACGAAATTCAAGAACTGTTTGCCACCTTGGAAAACAAACAACAACAGATCCATAGACTAGAGAAAATTGTATTAGCTCTGGAAGAACAACAACGGAGAGCACAAGCTCAACGGACACGGCACGAGGAGAAAATTGCTGCGCTTGAACACGAACTAGCTGCTGGAGGGAACAGACGAGAAAGGTATTTTTTAAACGACTTCAAAAAAAGGGGAGTTTATTCGGCGGAATCTTCTTTATATAATAGGTTAACCGATTACTCAAAACCAGCTCAACCGATTAAGAATATACTTTTTCGTTTCTCGTCTTCACACTTGGTCCTGTAGAAAATTAGACGACCTGGTGTTTTTTTATCAAACAAATTATAATTGACGATGGGCATTGAAAGAGCCAGCGCAACCCGCCGGCACATTCCGGCACGGTGGCTCTTTACTGCGGCATTGGAGACGGCTGAAACACCTGCCAGCAATGCATTCGAACCCATTACGATAGTGTGTAGTTTTTAATTTTTTTATAGTTTAAATGTGATCATATTGTTTCAGGAAATTCTTATTTTTCTAAACAAGAACTATTTCTGTACCATTGTCAAAACAGAAGAATGTAAAGGTTTTTTATTTAGCCTTGTGCTTTTCGTTATGTTTTGTATAATTTCATTTTTGTAGAAAATAAATGATTACCAAAACAACTAGTTAACAGTGTCATTATTTGAATTGTGGTAGTTTTACCATAAAATCTATGGATTGGATTACGCATGCTTTCAGTAAAATTCTATTAAATTACGATCGTCCAAGAAAACATATTTTCTCTTATTTGAAGGCACGTCAGATAATTTTGGTTGGACACGCGTTAGTTGTGAAATATTCATGTCCAGGTTTTTAAAAAATGTATCCAACTGTGGTATCCAACGATGAATAGGACGAGAACGATAACCGATATGACGTTTAATAGAGAAGTCAGGGGTTGTGAAGATGTCTAAAATACTATTTCACACGTTTCTACTAAAATATCCATTGCAAGTTAATGGCAATAATATACACAAAATGTCACGGGAATAATGTTACAAGCACGTTGTAAAATGTTTTCAAGTCTTTATTGAACATACAGGTTGGTTCATTATTGGCCTATCCTATATGACAGTGAATGCATCATACGTGGCGGAATAATGAACTCTGGGCCCAGAGTTACTGTCAAACGTTTCCCTGCCCAAATCCGACAATAGGCGTCTCTAGAAACACCTGCCACTGAAAATAATACCAAGTCATTTCGTTTATGTTTACAAATGTCCGTGCTATCAACACTAGTTAGGGGAGCTGGAACGGACGGCGTTGTCATCTCGTCTTTAATCTAGAAGATCCTCCGAATAACCGTCGGTATCGGTAACATTCCGTCATCGTCATTTGCTGCGTGCTGAAGATATTTGATGGCACTGAATAAAGTCTGAGGCGTTGACCAAGGGCAAGGGCAGTCAACGAACCTATAAACATTCAGATTAAAAATAAATAATAAAACAATCATTTTATTCCGTTATTCAAAGATTGAGATGTTAATTTAGCAAACAATACTCGCATTTCTGGCGAACCCGGTTCATCGCACATGAGCTCTGATGAGATGATAGGTGTTTGGTTATGGTCGTCTGAAATTCTGTAATAAAAAGTACTTTTCTACCTCACCTTCAAAACTTCACTTACAATTCAGAACTGCCTGCAATTGCTACTAAGTAGCTTGTGGCTGGTGGCAACTAGCTGGTACTTCAATTTCTGTTGCAAAACAATTGCTTTAAACAACTAATTGTATAAAATTAATAATGAGCATAAACTACAAACATACTTACGGCCATCGAAGCAACCTCTAGCGCATCAGGTCTGAAGTATAAACGTTCTTTAAAAATTGCAAATAAAAATAATAATTTGTTACGTTCGTAATGAAGACATTGTTTTATAGTTTCAGAAAAAGGAATACACACCTTAGGCAACGTGACTCGCCATAGTTTCTGAAAGTAAATATTAGTGCCACAGTAGACAACACGTATTGTAAGTGTACTTAATAGTAAAAAAATTATTAACGCCCGAATACTCAAACGCCATTCAAATAATAAGTTGCTCTTAACAACGTACGGCTCGCTTAGCCAATACATTTAAGCGGGATTTGCATAGTCAATCTGTATCTATATCAGCCCATATACTGCAGGGCGCAGTCCTCCTCGTCAATCGAGAGTACGATTGAGAGTGGTTAGGCCATAAAGTCCACCTGGCTGGGTTAGTGCGGTTTGGTAGACATACCATAGAAATTCTTATAAATCGTTATGGTATGCAGGTTTCCTCACGATGTTTTCGTTCACTGTTTTACTTTTGCGTAGTTAATACTTAAGTGCTACATAATATTTAAGTCACGTCTGAGTATTCGGGCGTTAGTGGGCTTATGTTTTACTAAGGTGCAATTTAGGACTGTAATTACTAAATTCTATTTTAAAAAATAAACAAAATAAATAGTAATACCTAAATAAAAAAGCCCGATATTGTGATAATCGACCGATTGACGCGCCGGGCAATACTATATATAACTACGTTAAAGCTGAAAAAGACACATTGTCGTAATTATTTAGATTTGGCACACGAGGTTACCGACATGTGAGATGTGGACTCAACAGCTATTGACCCGATTATTGTTTCTTCGCATGGACTGATACCAAAGAGCCTCTACCAACATCTCTAGGAGCTCTCAATTGGTCGTTGGGTCAAAGACCAGATCTAAAAGGCGGTGTTCTTGAACACGGCACGCACAGTGAAGAGGTTCCTCGCTTTGGATCCCTAGGGGCGCCGCGCCGGCGCTTGGGTCTTGAGCCCCGCCCCGCCACCGAAGAGTCATTCCTTTTTTATATTTTATATGTGTTTATATGCCATATTGTTTATGTATGAAAATGTAAAAAACATACTTACGAAATAAAAAGAAATAAAAATTAAAATAAATTAGATAGATACTAAAAATCAACTATTTTATCAAAAGGCAATGAGCGCGTTCCATTTGACGATCGTAACGACCACGCTCATGACCGCGATATTTACCGTTCCACTAGCTCGTAAACGTTACGATCGCAAACCCAAGTGGAACGGGTTCTGGGGCGTTTTGAGGTTTTAGGTAATAAATATGTTTAAATAGCTATAATAAGGTACCTAACCTTTGCATTATGCGTTTAAAGTAATTTTCTCCTGTGACATTTTTGTTGTTTTGACATTTTAAATCCCGCCAATATTCTCAACGCGTACCACGACGTCGTCGTGGGAATCGCGTGAGCGTTTGTCATGACGTCATCAATGATGTGTTCACCGCGACCACAACGATCGTGATCGTCAAATGGAACGGCGAAATAAACGTTTGGGCGCCGTGAGCGCCTAATGGAACGCGCCCGTACATTTGACACATGTCAATTCTCCATTGTCAATGATTGTCAAATCACTGAAATCAACATAATTTGCTAATTTGTGTGCTTGTACGATTTATTTAATTTTGTGTACGAAGTTGATACAAAATGTCTGAAAGAAAAGTATTAAACGTAAGTAATTATATTTCTTTGTTTGTTACATGATAATCTTCCTGAAAATCTTATTAACCTTATAAAAATGACTTGATTTCTATTACAGAAATACTATCCCCCGGATTTCGATCCATCGAAGATTCCTCGCATGAAATTGGCGAAAAATCGCCAATATACAGTACGTCTGATGGCTCCGTTTAACATGCGCTGTGCTACTTGTGGCGAGTACATATACAAAGGCAAAAAATTCAATGCGCGAAAGGAGGATGTGGAAAACGAAGACTATCTTGGTATACGAATATACAGATTCTATATCAAAGTAAGTTATAGATTTACCTAATATACATCTATTTCTTTTTTACTATGATTCGACAGACATACAATGGCACAATTTTCGCAATGCATGCCAAAATAAGAATTCATCCATGTAATCAACAATGGGACGGAACCATGTTTTTGTGTATTTTATATGTGTATACTTATTTATTTTTATTACTCAACAGAAAAGACTAGGTAGTTGAAGTTAGGAAAATACTAAATTTAAACTAATAAAAAATTGAAAAGCTTTGTTGTTGGTGCTAACTTTGACATTTGTCAGCAGCAAGATTATTAAAATATCAATAATAGCTAACATTCTACTTTTTATTCATCCATCCACAAGGGCTAGGGGCAAAACTACATTGATGCTAATGACCATATTGCATGAAGTTAACAAGCAAGACAAAATTATTTAATCTAATCTATTTCAAATATTTTGATTTATTTTACAAAAGTTGCAATTATTTAAATAGACATACTTATATATTGGCACTATTTTTCTTTACTTTCTACCACATTTTTCTTAATATTTACAAATATATTTTCTAAGGCTCGTAAAGAATTTATGATCCCATAATTTAACTTACTTACTAGGGCTGTACAATTTAACTGGCCAAGCCGGCTAAAAAAGTTAGCTAAGTTTATTAGCTAGCTAACCAATAGGCTTAGCTAATTTAACCGGTTAACTTAATTAGCTCAGCTAATAAACCAACGGCTAACTGGCAATTTTTTTTTTCAGCTATTCACTGATTCATTTTGTACAGAAAGGTTTAAAAATAATATCAAGGTTCTTTTTTTTGTTTTCTTTCTTTTCCTCTTCTTAGCTCAAAACACAACTGTTTACTACCCGAAAATGCTAATTTATTGATTTTTCTATATCAAAATAGAAATATTACGGAAAACAAATTTAATAATTAATTTAAAAGCCATTTTCATAAATAAAATATTGTTAAGTGTTAATTAATTAAATAAATTACTTTCGTTATTTACGTTATTTTTGTCATAAAAAATCATTATTATTTTTTGAACCTGTCTGTGAGTTAAGAATCAGCGAATAGCTGAAAAAAAGAATTAGCCGGTTAGCTGTTGGCTAATTAGCTGAGCTAATTAAGTTAACCGGTTAAATTAGCTAAGCCTATCGGTTAGCTAGCTAGTTAATTTAGCTAACTCTTTTAGCCGGCTTGGCCGGTTAAATTGTACAGCCCTATTACTTACTAATAAATTACTGGTTGGTCTAGCAGTAATATAGTAAACCACTAAGATAACACTAACTTGAATTCAAATTAATGACTTAACATTATTACATATTACAGTGCACCAGATGTCTTCAAGAAATATCATTTAAGACAGACCCAAAGAACACAGACTATGAGATTGAGGCTGGAGCTACAAGGAATTTCATGGCTTTGAAACTTGCCGAGGAACAGGCCAAGCGGGAAGAAGAAGAACAAAAAGAAGAAGAAGCCAATAATCCTATGAAATTGTTAGGTAATTATTTGATCACATTTTTATATACAAGTCATTGCTCCATCACCTAGTTTGTCTGGGCGATAATCCCACTGGCATTAAGATTGCTGTGTATACTTTTGTACATTAAACTTAATAAATAAACAATATCAAACATTTTAGACTACAATTTTCAGATTCAAGATCTCTTCCACCATCTTCAAGTTAACCATTGATTAGTTAGTGTATTTTTGTCAGTTTCACAAGAGAAAACAAAGTATTCAATATCTATGTGCTGATTAAGTGAATGACATAAGAAATTGAATGACTCATTTGTTCAATATTATGTTAAATGTGTAGGAAAGTACTAATTTATATTAAGGCAGGGTTGGGGACATTTTACTTCAGCTCGTGCTGAATTACTATATTCCATATATTTTTCTTAAAAAATTAAATTAGTACTGACATTTTAAACTTATTTTAATCATCAAGATCATAGGATAATTGACAAATAATGCACCCACTACTGATAAAGACTCTTCAGTCGGAATAGAGTAAATTAGGGTACTGATTAGGGTAATCATAGGATTGTTACTTGAGCCTTGTAAAATTGACATCTGATGTTTTGGGTGACTTTACCTGATGACTAACCTACTTGACACTTTACTTTAGTGTTGAATGAGGCTCTTAGTGTTCCAAATTTCCCAGAAGCTGAATGCTCAAAGCAGTATGTATGCAGCACTGGTGGTATTCATATGAGAGAGGCTGCTTGGGTGGGTACTACCACAATATCTATTTCTCCCGTCAAACAATAGTTTAAATGCACTGTTGTATTGAGACTTAACATCTTATGTCTCAGGATGGCGAGCACAGTGGAATGCCAAGCATTGCTGTGTAATTCAAGGTGTTGTTTCGTTTTGCTACTGTTCATGAGCGGTCGCATCGCTTACCATGAGGCGAACGGCAATCTTTCTCGCCATTCACTGCAAAAAATTAAATAATAGTTAAAAAAAACTAAAATACACGCTTTAATAAGATATACAACTAAAAAAGTAAAAATAATTGATACTGAATTTAAGATAAGAAAATGGAGTAAAATACATATATTTTATTGTTACAAAGCGTGGGGTGCAGGAGGATAAGTAATTGTTGTAAACACCCCACGCTTTGTAACAATAAAATATATGTATTTTACTCCATTTTCTTATCTTAAATTCAGTATCAATTATTTTTACTTTTTTAGTTGTATATCTTATTAAAGCGTGTATTTTAGTTTTTTTTAACTATTATTTAATTGTTTTGACTAAAAACATCCGTCTACGGCTGTATTTCCAGTCAATAACGCCATCTGTTGGTCAGTAGTTAGACGGCTGTATTTCCAATCAATAACGCCATCTGTTGATCAGTAGTAACATTTGACACTTGAAGAATACAATGTTAACGCCATCTAGCGAGGAATAGTGCAAAAGAATATCATGAAAATTATATAAATTAACAAAAATCATATTTTGCAAATTGAAAAATGGAATAATTTTATCAAATTAGTGTATTGTCATCGGTCCTCAATAAATCTACAAAGTTTGAACGAAATCTGGCCGTTTAAAGTGGGTCAAAATCGCGCCCAAAGAAGTCGGTTACAAACAAACATACAAACATACTAACAAACATACAGGTGAAGCTAATAAAAAGCGTGTAAAAAGCGATACCACTATCTCATAGGAGATCGATGTAATTTGACAGCTTTTCTGTCGCATTACGTCCGGTGAGGGTGATTGCCATATGCCCAATACTCCTTTCCCCTTCCCATCCTTTTCTTTTCCTCCTCCCCGCCTGATTTGATAAGCCGGCAACAGATCTCTGATCTAAATGTTATTAATGTTCATGGGCAGCAGTGATCTCTTACCATCAGGTGACAAGTTTTCTTTATAAAGACCATATAAATAAGTTAACATATAAAGACATTTAAAGGATTTATAATTTTCTTTTCCAGAATACAGAACTGAACAATCTAAACAAGAGATAGAGTTGCTTGAAAGTCTCGAGGAGCTAAAGGAGTTGAATAGAAGGCAACAGACAGTGGACTACGAGGGCATGCTTAAACAATACCAGCCTGAAACAGCAGACGAGAGGCGAGCTCGAGAAGAAAAGGAAGATGATGAATTTATCAAGTGAGTTTCAAAAAAATAAGTTTCTGTAGGCGTTTGTCTATAGCAGCTCTATGTTCTACTGATAGACAAGTCGAAATTGACTTCTTTACAAAGAATAGGGGGCAACCTGTTAGGGGTTATAAACAACTAAATAATATTCTATTATAAGTTGATAGTTCTTACATTCTTTGGATAATTTTGTGTACTTGTACGTAGTACGCACTCTGCTTTCCATGGTGTACTTAAGAAAAATGACAAGATTATCGCCTCTTCTCTCTGTCGTCTTCGGGCTTCCTAGAGGCTTATTGCAATGCCGCCAATAAAATAATTGCAAAGCTTTGTAAATGCTGTGGTTGTCAGCAAATGTTGGATTGAGTACAATGAGCGTTCATCAATGAGAGCACATATTCTATGCATATTTCCGAAACTATAAATCCATAAGTGGTCAAAGTAAAACTACTATGCCAGTCGCTATCAAACATTTTCGAGATGAAATATCAATGCTACAAGATCTCCCGATTTTTGTATTTAATGTCTGGGTAGGAACTCAATTTGGAATTATTTAAGGCTTACGCACAACGGGACGGAATGGTAAGGGATTTTCCTACCGGCCACCCGCTTGCTTACCGTAGTATTCCGTCAGCCTACCACGGCATCCCGTGACGCAACACAGCGTTGACATATGCATCGACAACACCTTCTACCTGTTACACATATCATACCCAATGTAATTTGCGAAGATAAATAAACTATTCTTACTTTTTTGTCAAAAACATGCCACGGCGTTCTTCAGCGTGCCATAGCATACCACAATCCGTCGTCTTTCGTCGTCCGGCCTTCCCCCAGAAGATACCTTGGCGTGCTCTCTGATGTCACGGCATCAATTGAAACATTGGAATTGATGTCTTATTTATAACATATACGTTAGAATGCGCTTTGTAGAAAAAATTTCCCTTGCCTATCCGACCCAGTGTGCGCTGGCCATTAGCCGCCACGTTTAGGGTCATGGGGTCGCACAGTATATCAGTTCGCTCTAGGATGTGTATAATCGAGCCACCAGGCCTTGCAAGAAGGCCTATGTCAGAGCAGATGCCCAGCGGATAGGCAGAAATGAGCATGCGCTGGCTCCAATCTATTAGTCCGTGCTAATTGGAGTTTCGCCAGAGCCGTCCAGTCCAATAACTTCTGCCGTCCAGCGCTGCCACCTCTAAGGAAGGTTAGCTGACCCACAGGCTGTAAGAGAAAGCCGCATTAATGGCAAATCACTGGTGGTGGTGGGTCTCTCATATGTGAGAGGCTGCCTGGGTGGGTTCCACCGCAATGTCTATTTCTCCCGACAAACAGCAGTTTAAATGCACTGCTGTGTTTCGGATTGAAGGATTGTAGGCAGAGTAACTACTGGACATATTGAGACTTAACATCTTATGTCTCAGTATGGTGAGCGCAGTGGAATGCCAAGCATTGCTTTGTAATTCAAGGTGTTGTTTGGTTTTGCTACTGTTCATGAGCGGTCGCATCGCTTACCATCAGGCATTCACAGGAATTAAAAAAATCTCTTTGCGGCCAATTCCCGCCTCGAGGATTGTGGTTTCCAGTCCCCACCTGAGCTGCCTGATTGCGTAGTCTCATTGGCAGATATTCTCATCAGGTAGTGTGATGTGCAGCGTGAGATTCGGCTCCTTCGACTTCGAATGGAATTACGGCGGTGCTTTTAAGGTGTTGTGCAGCCGAGCTGTTTCCTGCACTGACACGACTCTACCAAACGTCCGACCGCAAAAAGGGTGATCGGTCGACCTTACCAATTATTGCTTAAACAATAATCAACTGATGATCTTTCGTTTCTCCGTTGAAGGACACGCTTCGGCGCTAATGTCGGTAAATGCCAGATTTCCACGGAGCTCAGTGTCCAGCTAATATTTATTCTGCATATCAATGATAGTATGTTATCACTTGGCAACATTCATTGCTATACAAATGACAGCACGGTTCATGGGCGATACTGCTTTGAGCCCCCTGGTTATCGGGTCGACACTTTGAAGGGGTGCGAAGAAATATGATCAAAAACCAAGAAGACGCAGATGTGCATTCACGTGCAAGAAATCCCCATACTCTCCCCTCCTCAATCTTCAGGGTGTTCTCCTCTTAATGCAGAATGACCTGACTCGTTGATGTGGTTATCCGCTGATATTAGTCTAAGAAATCACACCAGGGCGTTATGTTAGCCATTTCTCGCAGGGTCGGAGTTATGAACATGGTGCGTCGGTTTTTCACGCCCTGTCAACTATATCGCTGATATAAAGTGCAGGTCCGGCCAGGTATGGGATACTGCTTGCACTTCTGGTATGGATCTGCTCAGTACCTACTCGATACCTTGGGTGGATTGCAGCAGTGGGCCGCATGGTGAATGGTCTAGACGTTACGAACAATTAAGAGTCGCTACAGTTGCGGAGGAATATCACCTCACTAAACGTGTTCTAACGTCTGTATCGCGATGAATTCTCTAAAGAATTGTTCAATTATTCCCGTTGTCTCCTTTCTTTAACAGAACCACGCGTGTTAGCTTTCGGAACCATACCATGACGGTTCAAATAATCTCGGCGCACACCAAAAGATTCTCCAATTATTTTCCCTGCCGCACCGTCAAGCTGAGTCGTCCTTCCTCTAATACTTGGTCCTTCCGGCGTGGCGTGAAGAGGCATCTTAGTTGGCTGGCATGGTTGTATCGAATGGCATGAGACCGTCTGATGCCATTCCATACTCAATCTCGATGGCATTTGTACTTACCACTAGTTGCCATGCAGTCCTGTGCCATGCCAGAATAAAAAGTAACAACTAACAACCATATTCACAAACAATACTATGAAGATGCAAAGTGCGGTAAAAGGCACAGAATCGCCAATTTATATTCTTACACAATTGGACCAAGAGCCTGAGTTACCAGAATTTTGTTATTTTATAAAAGCGGGAAACTTGTCTGAATTTCTCTAACATATGCATCACACGATCAGCACTTATGAAGTTGAATCGGAGTGGCTATGAAACTTATCAACTTCAATGTTTGACAAATTGTATGAACAATCAAAGTGTCTGACTTCTAAGGAAGCACATTTTAATAGTTGCCCAAGAAACATAATGCATAAAATTCAGCTATACAAAATTAAAATTACAGTTTATTGAATCTACGCTGATAAAATTACATTTTATTTAATTTTGAAGATATCACAATACAATATAATGATATAATAATAATGTGATATATGTGATGTGATATATAATGTGAATATAATAATAATGTAGTTTGTCACCAGTGGTAGTTTGATTTAGATTGCACTAACCAAATTCCAATGAGCACGAATTTTAGTTAAAGGGTTGATATGCATCGGTTTTGCGAAGGGCTTTTTGCAGGCGTTGGCTGCACGACTGCAGACTGCTAAGAACAAACATTTGGAATCCTTTTATCTAGACCCTGATCTTAGTGCGATGCACAGCCTGTCTGCAAACTCACAGCGTCACGTGAATGAATATTGAATTAAGAGCATACGTCGCTATGAGAGTAGGACTTTAGTATTGCAACTCTCAATTGTAGTCGCTAAAGATCGCGGTGTGACAGACTCTTCGGTTGATTTTAAATTGACATGATGAAGCGAGAGTTTCTGACGTTCGCACCGCACTCTTGTCATCTTTTTAACAGTGATTGCACCTTAATCACTGCAAATTTGATTTAGATCTGAGATCTAAAATTGAGCAATGATTGTTGATTACTATACAAACACGAGACTAGAATAGGATATAATCTGTTAGTGGTCATCAGTCTTGTTTATTTTTATTATAATATTTTCAAGTAATTTAGTTTGTTCAATGGTTGTAGTCAGCACCAAATAAACAAAAGTCTTAAAAATAATTATATCGATGAACTGAACTAAGCTATTGTTTATTTTCAGATCAGTAAAGTTTACAAATTCATCATCAAATCGAGTGGTTGTGGAGGAAACCGTCGAAGACGTGGCAGATGACGATGGACCACCTATAAAAGTACCCAAGATAGAAATGATGCCACAGAGGAGTATAAATCCTAAAAAAGAATGGAACAGAAGTATAGGAGTGTTATCGAAGAAGCCAGCTCTTGCCAACCTCGTTAGGAGTAAGAAGGAATGTACGCAAACCAGTAAAGACACAGTGGAGAGTAAATCTGGCACAGATAGTGGTAACAACGAAAAACCAGATCACAAGAACACAAGCTCGAATTCAGAAGAAGTTAAAACCGCCGCAACAGCTTTAGCAATGTTGGCGGGGTACTCCGGTAGCGACAGTGACTCATAGCAAGCGATCCATATGTATGCACTGTAAATACATTTGTAAGAATAAACTTACACTATGACGTAATAAATTAGATGAACACATCTCATTGCAATATTTATTTTTCTTGTAAATTCCTAGAAACAAAAATGCATGTAATGGGTAATTATAGCTTAGCTTATTAATTAACTTTCGTATAAGCACTATCAATTCAAAATTAATAAGACATCGATAGTTCGGAATGCATGCATGCATAATATTAATAAAACACCCAACAGGCATCAGTTACATACATACATAGTTCTGATACCACACTAACATCAATTCTTGTATTACGGGTATCAGAAACTACGAGAGACTTTTCAGTCTCACTAACATCCAGATACGAAACAAATATCTCACAAAAATACCTATTCAGGTCATAAATTCTGTCACATGTTTAATATAAAATAATTGAAAAAAGTTTATTCATTATGTAACCATTTATATACCAAAATGAACTTAACAAAACATAGATTCTTATGACACTAAAGTGTATTCAAAATGACCTCCGCGATTTTGAATACAGGCCTTCAATCTGCGCGGCCAGTTGTCTATCGCAGCACGAACGAGGTCCATGTATATCGGCGGCTACCTTAATCAAGGATGTCTTGAGTGACTCCAAATTGGGATGAGGCTTTGAGCACGCCTTTTTCTCCAAGTGTTGCCATATCTTGTAATCTAACGGATTCAAATCTGGACTGGAGGAGGGCCAGTCTTCGTGCCGGATGAAGTCGATTTCACGCGCCGCCAGCCAGTCTTGTGTGCTCTTCGCTCTATGAGCTGGCGCCGAATCTTGTTGGAATACCCAGTGCCTGTTATTGAACATGGTATGAGAAACAGGTTCCACAAGGTTCGTCAGGACTGTATTTTGATACACAACTGCATTCGTTTTTACACCTTTCTCACAAAAATGTACCTCTGTTAAGCCCCAATAAGAAACTCCCAACTATACCATGAGCGAGGATGGAAAATGACCTCGTTGGACACGCGGAATACGGTTGCTCGCTTCTTCACTACTGTGTGCGTACACCTTATCATTTTGTTTGTAAAAATTTTACATCTGAAAAAAGAATTTCCCGATTTTTTTTTCCCGCGTACCGCTTCATCAAAGCGCGGCATCTCTTCAGTATCAGGTCCATTAGACGAGCATTCAAACGATGTCCTGTTTTTCTTCGACATGCCCAAAGCCCTAAGTCTTCATTTAACACCTTTTTCACCGTGGTTCTGCTTAACCCCATCTGAAGGGCCAACAGTTTCTGCTTACGTTTGGGATTTCTTTGAATTCGCGCCTTCACAGCTTTTATCACTGCTGGAGTCCTAACAGACCGAGGGCGACTACTTCTTGACCTGTCATCTACACTAGAGTCTTCATTGTATTGTTTGATGGTACGATAAACGAATCTTTTGGTTATATTCATCGATATCAATGTTACACTAGATAAGACGTTCTTTGTAACAGACGTGTCCCACCCAAGTGCGGTGCAATGCACCGCACACGAATCAGTCTGCCGCGTGACGGCCGCGCAATAGTACGCCTCTTTGTTTATATTTATAAGTAATTTATTTTGACTTTTCCCCGTCAAACCGACAGCGAAATTTTCTGATGTTACAATATAATTAAAGAATACAACGTAAGTGATATAATATTGCAGAATAATGCCGATAATACAGATCTTTTATTCATTAATGGATTAAATATATTTTAGAGCTCGTTAAAATACAAGGTGAGCTCCTTAATCGTATATCTCATTTACGCGCATAAAAATTGCCCGTCGAGTGAGAGAGACGAACTATATAAGATATAGATTATTCAAGGGACATTCATATCAGAGGACCAAATAGGCATTAACTATTCGAATACATTACAAATACAAATATGTTGGAAGAATGTAGTTGTAAATTGATTTCAGTATTTTATTTTAATCATATGTTGTTAATTAATAACTCAAAATATGTGTGTTGTATGTGTGTTTTGAAACAGTGGATAGTATTTAGACCCCATTTCTTAATATGAATTACTTAATGGACTATTCGAACCCATTGTTATTGAAGACTAATATCATTTAAAGTTGTTTTATATTCTTACGCGTCGGTTACGAAAAAAGGAGATCTCTATAATATTTGTCCAGAATTATTGGAATGGATATAAGTGGCTACCATGAGAACATACCTATATTTGTTCAATTCATTTTCGATACGAAGATTTCAGATATTCCAAATGCGGTAGTCATTTTTGTAAACTTCTGGTGTACCATTCCTTCTATTAGTCTCGATAAAAGTTTATCAGCTTGTTAAATAGTTTCTATGACGCGCCTCGGCTATCAGTAGAATATAAGTCAATGGTTATATTCAAATTTTTCAGTATGTCAAAAATATATCACTACGTTAACCGCAACGATGCAACGCAATAACTGCAACACGGTCTTCTTTAAGCGTCCACTCCATATTTAAAAATGAGTAAAATTCTAAAAAGTAAACATTTTTATTTTCATGAACAATTCGAAATTCGAATTCAATAAACTTTTTTGTGGCCAGCATTCTAAAAGAAAAGTTTTTACTGTGTGACAATACTTATGACCTGACTGTGTATTTATCTCGGTGCGGAGATGGAACCCACAGCCCCACGTTTCATAGCCAACGTCTAACCAACTGCACCACCGAGACTGTCCAAATATAAATTTTGGATAGTGACAACACTATAATTGCGGGAGTACGTACTCTCAAAGTATCGAGATATGGAAAGAACTTGCCGTGAAGACTGACTAGTTCAAGAACCTTGGGTCCGTACAGCATGATGGTGACATCGACTTTAACGGCATAGCCTGTGTAGGCGCTGCTTGGTCTAAGTGGAGGGAGGTTTCGGGCATACTTTGCGACCGTCGGATGACGATGAAGCTGAAGGGTCTCATCTTTAAAAGCATCATGCGGCCTGTGCTCCTGTATAGGTCTGACACATGGCATGTCCTAAATCGACATGTGTAGGAAATCCACGTCGCAGAGATGAATAGACATATGACAGAATCCATAAAGAGCATATCCGCGGCAGTCTTGGTGTACGCGGTGTGGCAGATAAAATCCAAGAAAGTCCCTTGAGATGGTATGGCAAAAAAAAACCACAGGAGTACGTCGGCAATGTATGCCTGAGCCTCAATATTCCCGGATCTTGACCGAAGGGTAGACCAAAGAAGCGCTGGCTAGATATCATCAAGGAAGATATTAGGGTCAATGCCCTTATTACTGAGGATGCCCAAAATCGGGCGAAAAAGAGGAGACTCAGCCGGAAAGCGGACCCTGGCACTAGCCAAGATAAAGGCAAGTAGAAGGATATGCAATAAATAAGTCAATGAAATTTATATTTCAGACCAGATTGCACTTCTATTAAAATATTATCGAACGTAACGCGACATTACCGAATTCTATCCCAGACTTTTTGTACCATGCGTATAAAATTAAGTCAATTTAATATATTTCTTCGAAGCGGTGATAAGAATTAAACTTTATAGTTTTTATTAAACTTTCTGTCATAATACTGACGACTAATTTCAGTAACGTTCCACTAACGATGCACTGGTGCGCGGACACCACTTACCTACGTCGGAACACTTAACGCGCTTTTCGCCCGGTCCGTATATTTATGTCAATGGATTTATGTAGCTTTTCTTTCTTCTTTTTTCTCTTATTTTACAGCCTTGGTTGCAGAGCGGTCTTCTAGGCTGTGAAACAAAATATTATAATATAATATCTGTATTATGCACAGACTTTTGTTTTAATTTCGAGTTGTGAGAAAAAAACCGCTCGTAGTGTTTGATTACCACGACAAAAGCCATGAACCTGTTTAGGCTTCGGTTGATGAAGTTGAATGTACCATAAGCATATGATTGTATTTTATTATTTAGGCAGCACTAATTAATAAGCTATTAGGTAATTCACTGGATTTTATGTCACAAAATTATAGTTATTTAATTACCGTTGCGTTCGATTGCACCCTGACTAAATTCATGTTCAATGCTATTCGATCAAAGAAATTGTATTTGGTCTGTCAAAGTTCTATGGCTGTGCCCATTTTGCATGCAATTTTGTTTAGAAAATTTAGAGTTAGAATTAACAGACGGCAATGATTTCTATCATGTAAATTGGTATTACATAAAGCAAAATTAATTTAGGAATATGATATAGAAAATAATTAGAGCGACGATCAAAAATACCTTTACAAAATACATGTTAAATTGAAACCGTGAATTCTTGGAAATTCTTGAGGTAGGCATGTTGTTGAGCAGTAAACTTCATATGGCTGATGAAATATGGAAACGGGGGATGAGTGAGAGACAGAGAGAGAGAAAGTTGAAACGACAACCTCGCATAGGTGCAATAAGGGCAAATGAAAGTTAGGGCACCATGATATCTTTTTCTAAGTAATAATAAAATAAATCCAATTAACATAGGATTAACACATCCATTGGCGGTTGTAACTTACGCATAGATCCTAAGTATTAAAACACAATTACACCAGCTTCCTTGTAGCGGCATCATAACAAAAACTGATTAGGGCGAGATGCCACTCACAATCGGCTTACGGGCACTGTCAAAGCGTCGAAATACCTCGATTCGACGCCTTTGTTGCCTGTTGCCTTCCATTTATTACGGTATCAATTCCATTCATGTACGGCTTTACGTGGCGCTTTCTTATTTTTTTATGTCGATTCTACAGGTTGATTTCTGTTTTTTGTAAGTAATTTTTTTTTATAAAAGATAGTTTCGTTGTTGCTTACGATAACATCTACTTATAATGTGTTATTGAATGAATTTAAAGTGCCTTTAGATGCTTTGGAAAGTGGTGTTTATGGATAGTATACCTCGGTAATTAAATATTAATTTTAGTAATATGTAACATTTTTGCCGCTTGGTGATTTAGAACAGATTTAGTTTACGGTTTTGCCTGTGCTTGTATGGTTGGTCTCTATATTCTTATAAGTTTGCTGTTTACATTAATTTTCGCATTTACTTACCTATTAACTAAAACAACGCCTAAATGTAGATAAGTAAGTATAGGTAAATGTCTTTTTTATGCAATTAAAAATTGTAACTATTACTAACCCATAAATGAATTACTTATTGTTTCTAAATAAACTAAAAGGTCTGGTGGTTAAGCCAACACAAATTCTTTCGTAGTGTATAATAACCAGACATCTTATTGTTCGGTCAAAGCTATTGTATTTAATGAATTTTGTGTGTATTATTAATCAAATTTTAACCTAGTGAAATGTATCTACATACATCCAAATCAGTATTTAATGGCACTATACTAATTCACTCAACCACCCTGTAGATTATTTTAAAATTTGGTACCTGACTTTGAAATTAATTGATTGAATTTGAGATTAATTGCCTTTTAATGCATTTCGTCATAAAAAAAGATAAGTGACGCACCATTAGTTTTTAGCCATATTAGCTCACTGATGTAATTGAGCGAAAAAGCTAAACTAGATAAGTACATCAAATATGTCCTTTGAGGGGAATTCATCCTAGCCTATCTTATAGTAATATCTATCCTGTATGTAAAAACCATTATAAAGGGGTAGTCATAATATAACATAGTTAAAGCTATTATGTGCATTATCCCTCTATCATCTCTTCACCACAAGTTGCGTATATAGGTATTCAATACCGTCACATTGGAACGTGTAGCAAGTGCATGAAGAAAGTTCTATGTTACATAATTTGTAGTTAAATAGAAAAATTATTAAACGCTTGCTGCTAACAGGGCCCGGCCACGCCCACCAACCATTAAATTAACAAATTAATACTTTTGTATGGTCTAAGCGATACCTGCGGATTCCTGCAAGTAGGGTACAAACAAAAAGCGCATAGCTCACGGTGTTCAGATAAATACCGCTCGTATCCCAATTTTTTCATCAACATAAATATTGTTTTTTTCCATAGATGTAACGGCTTCGGGCCGACACATCAATGTTCGATTCTGGGAAGCAGAGTTGTCGCGGCGCCAGCCCTCCGCCGTCTTGTTCAGCTAATAAATATAAGCCTGCTTGGGAAATATTATGTTACGTCTTGGGGTGTTTTTTGGGCGATTGCGTGCGGCGGCAGTGCGGTGGTCGTTCGCCTTTGGCCACTCAAGCCCGCGTAATGGGCGGATTTTACTGTGTGAAAGGAGATAATCGAAACGAAAGTGTACAAGAACAATTATAAAAAATATTCCAATTTGAAATGTTAAAAGCATTTTATAAAAGTACGTATGGTTATATATTTATGGTTTATATCTCGATTTAGTTGCTTGTAGCATTCGAATGCCAAGAGAAACATTTTATATCCCATATCAATTAAGACGAAGAATGCTGACGTTGCTTAATGGCATTCAAATACCAATCACCTATTCAAAATCATCTTGTTATATCAACTTAAATATTTTTATGTGTGTTACATTAAACAATTTGTTACTATAAAGTTCAATAATTACGGATGGTCTTACAGGATCACCGCAATCAAAGAGGGCCATATAAAGGCATAATTATTAAAATTTAATAAAGTGACCGACGTTTCTAAATGGCTGCGTCTTCAAAGTTCAATCATCGTTTTTTTGTAAGGTCTACCCTGAACAGCATTCCATTTCTTCGGTCATGTGAGCGATGCAACGGATAATTTTATTTAAACATTATCTTAAAGCGAGTGCGTAGCTTATTGCAGAATGATCATCGCTTATTGGACAATTGGCGTGTGCAACGGATGCCACTTCGTAGTCCTCATGATTGATTAAAAAGCCGCAAGCTATCCCATCCCTCCACAAATAAAGTCACTAAAGGAACATGCTTGTCAAGTAATTGTGACTTAATGCTTGCATAGACAGTAGACTCCCGCTATTGTTCTATTTTTAACCAAAGCGCATCTGAAATAATCAAAATAATCAAGTGTTGGATGATGAAATATTTTGGTATCGTAATTGATTTATAATAGATTCGTGATAAGTTTGAGTGTTCTGTAATATCAATTAGAAACACGTGGAAGAAAAATATTTGGGGTTTGGTTCAATAAAGTAACCGAATACCTTTCGGTAATGATTAACAATTAATATAAATAGGGTGACAGGGATATATATTAAACAGATAGCCAATTTGTATAAAATAAATATATTGGTATTTTAATTAATTCGATTTTTTTTATAGATTAGATATTAAATAGATAAGATGAAAAGACACTAGGGTAGATTATTATAACGAATTAACTATTAGAATTTTTGGTAATTAGGTTAATGCTGATTGCTGAAGAATGAAATTCGATTTTAATTGTTAGACTAATGTCTTGTAATTAAATTCATTCCTGTTTCCATTTTCTTTTCATCCATTATATGTTAGTTTGCCATAGTAAAACCATATGTACGAAATACTGTCTGAAATCAAACCATCGGAGTTTGGTCCAAAGTTTCAATCGCGATTGCATAACGGGTTTTATTTCTTAGGACTTATTCATGGGGAATAAGGGATGCTTGCAGGGAAATATTGTCTCCGATGACTAAGATCGGGGATCACAAAAAGACTTGAGAAATAATTTTAAAGTTATTACACCTGTATATTAATTGCTACTCATGGAATATTGGTCTTTATTATTATTGGTGGTAGGTTTCCCATATGTGGGAGGCCCCCTGGGTAGGTACCACCGCAAAGTCAATTTCTCTCGCTAAATAGCAGTGTAAATGCACTGTTGTCTTTAGGATTGAAAGATATTGTAGCCAGAATAACTACTGGACATATTGAGACTTAAGATACTTTGTATCAGGATGGTGAGCGCAGTGGAATGCTAAGCATGGCTTTGCAATTCAAGGTGTTGACTGTTGTTTGGTTTTGCCACTTTTCATGACCGGTCGTATCCAACTTATCTTACCCAAATTATCTTAAGCAAAATCAACATTTTTTTAAATTTAGCAATCAGTTTTACAATTTCTGGAACATTTGAATTTATTCTTTTTGTTTTTGGACTTCAAACTGTTAAGAATTACCAATATTTATTGGTTTTCTACTCTATCTTACCTTTATTCTTCGTTTAATAATAATACATATAAAACACAATATTTTGAGATATCACGAATATAGTCGTTTAAAGGGATGAAAGTAACATGTCCCTACAATACAATTTTCTAGATTTTGACAAACCCATGACCAGACACAATAAAATTATTGAGATCATTATTATCATTATTTACACCATTCCGGAAGGAGAAATTATGTTACTTAACTGACACGTGACAAGCAAGATTCAACCTATCATAATAAAAACATTTGAACAACCGGGAAAAGTTACTCTGGATGAGCACAACTTAGGTATAGGGGGAGGTGCTCGAAGTGACTAATGTCCGTCACATAGCACATGAGTGGAGATAACATATTTTTTTCACATTATTTGTTTCATTTGTCCCGTGATACTTCCGTCCCCGGCCTCCATTAAACGTAGTATTCTTAGGTGATGAATGTTCTGGTATACGAAAACCATCACTTTCGCAGATATAAGTGTGCCATAATTACACCCGGTCGTTTCTTTATATTTAGCAATTTAACCTGCCGTTATGACTTATGTGGTATAATTATAAATTATAAACTGTACGCGTAATTTCAATATTCTTATATTAAACACCCTATTGAAACAATATAAGCGGATGAAGAAATCATTTTTGAAAAATAAATACAATATATGTAATGAAGATGCCAACAGAATGTTTGAACCTTCCAAATATTATATTAACAATATTGGAACAGAAAAGTAGCTTGAATAACATTGTTAGTTCCTTTCAAAGTCTGTATCATATTTATTTTTATCTTAGCCTCAATTTAATATTTCTTGCAAGTGCAATAATCTAAAATATCAAAGTTGTTTGTTGTATGCCGGCTTATACAATCAAATGATTGTGTCTAAATAACGTATGTAGTTACCTACTATGATACTATCTTTCGATACAGATAAAAAGATAAGACAATGCATTGTGCAATTCTACATTACTTATATATTCCACATATGCAATTGTGAATTTGAGGTAAACTCTATTAGCTGTATATTCAGTAGTATAAAATACAACTTGTAAGAAAAAGAGCTTGAAAATAGCTCTAACACATAGCGAGGCAAATGTACAACGCGGAGTAATTTATTTTCTTATGAATGAAAGTTTTACCTTACGTATGAAAGCAGAAAAAATATTTTGGGTCAAGCAGTGAATTGATAAGGCAATATTTAAACTTCTCAACATACAGTAGTTCACAGTTCGCACATTCTTATAGCATAGTGCAACAAATAAATAATTTTATGGTTAATTCCTTTCAGCTCAGCTAATGGCTAACTAGTTGTCTTAACAATTTTCTTGAAATTCCTAGATTTGTTGTTTACTGTGGATTCAGACAAACACTGACATTCCTGTGTGTGTGCGCACGTTGAACGTGACCACGCCAACGGCCAGCTACGCACACAATGAACCTTCTCAGAAGATATTCCATTCATAATTTTAACAACCACTCATTATGTTTGGCTGAGAGCGAGATGGGAAGTGTTGCCCTGAGGGACATGGAAAAAATCAGCTTATCAGCTAAAAGCGGTCTGTTTGTGTCTACTTTGTATAATAAAATTATACCTTTATACGCTTTGTATCTACGACTGACGCCGCTTAGTTTAGAATGAGAATTAATCTTAATACTTTGAAACTTAATCCAAAAGCATGCTACATTAGTAACAAAACTTGTTTTAAAAGTATGTGTCTTGTATTTGTCCTTTCTTTATCTTCTCGGTGCAACGTCATCAGGTTGTGCCAGCATCCTTTTTCTGTTTCGTTGTCTCCACTATGAGTGATTTTGCGCTTCTATTGTTTCCTTCACATTCCAGGAACCTGTGGGACTAATGCGGTTCGTTCCAATTTAGATTAATACTTACCTTCTAGAAGCATTTTCGTTCGTTTCACTTCATATTATTTATTACAACATTATTTTCTTGAAAAGTGTTGTATGTATAACATAATCTGTAAAAATTAGCATGACCTTAGTAACATTCTAATGTTTATATTCGTTGTAACCCACAGGGAACCTACCGGTCAGTATCGTTATGTTATTGTACTTAAGGCATTTTAAAACGATTGTTTCATTGTATTGCTTACTATAATTCAGGACACTAGACGTGAATAAACAATGTCATAATATTAAAAAGTTCCAGTACTGTAATAATTTTGGTGCAGCGGTTTGCGCGAAGTATCACGATTTCTGAATCGCGCCGCGCTGCAATTATGTCATTACAAAGCATCGTGTGTGGCTCGCTGCGAGGCATTTATTCATTATTGGGCTTTATTGAAGGTAGACAAAGCGTTGGTTATCAGTGGAACCCTATAAATGAACCGTAAATAAATAAAAGGTAAACATTCAATAGGCCCGTATTTATTTATTTATCTAGGGTTACCAATAAAATGGATTTTGAATGCATTTGGCTTGAATGAAAAGATCAATGACCCGTTGATATTTAAGCTTGAAATTTCAATGCGTTGTGAATGGTTAATATTTTTATTATTCAATATGGTGTAACCAGTAACAACACTAAAACGTGTTCGTACTATATGCGGCGCTCTGTCAGCTCTAACAAAGTTAGTGAGTAGGGTTCTTCTTGCGGGGACCTCGAGAGCCCACCAGGTTTGCGGAGAGCCTGAGAACCTGCCCATTAAAATTATGACAGGCCATCTACATTCCTGAACAACAAAGCCGTCCTACGATTAAAATAACACCTCCTTCGAAGAACGTATATCCATTTTTACTTCACAAGGGTCCGTAACGTTTCCGCTGGGGTCCTATGATACCTTTTTTCCAAATGCTGTTGAAAAAACTTGGCGTCCCATTAACAATAAGATCAAAACTAGCCGCGCGCCACAATGGCCGGCGAGCGCCAGGCCCCTACCGCTCGAGAGATGCTTCCAGGAATCGCGCCCTTTTAAAAAACATCCAACTCATGTTGGGCGTGTGATAGTTGACGAACTTGAATTCCTTGTTTGCAGCCTCGGCGACAACCAAATTTGCAAGTGTCCAGGTCAGCTTCCATCCATCTCTCTGATCTCCAAAACGGCGACAGCTTGTGCCAATTAGTG
Source organism: Hyles euphorbiae (assembly GCA_023078785.2). NCBI lineage: Eukaryota > Metazoa > Arthropoda > Insecta > Lepidoptera > Sphingidae > Hyles > Hyles euphorbiae. Next base: position 7,161,773 of record CM041041.1, on the reverse strand, counting down.
ACAAATTTCGAAAACCCTGAATAACTTGAACATCACTCGTGCCCACATCTAACTCTGACTTCATAAGACTGGGAATCCTGATATTTTGTTTTTTTTTTATAAAACCAATGTTGTTCACGATTAAACATAGAAAAAAGACTAATATAAAATTTGTCAGTGGAATTGGACAAATATACCAGGAGCCCAGGTTTACCTTTGACAACCTGTACATCTTGTATTTAAATAATAATCAACTAGCCAATCTTTTGGCTGCACAATCTCATTATGTACTTACTGGTAAGCTTCGAATAAATCCATAACACCATAATATGTGCATTGTGGACAGACAATAGCTCAATGTCCAAAGAACAAAATCTCGCAATGGAAATATCCAAAAAGCAATTTAACGCCAAGTCCTTTCACACTATTTTCGAAAACGTTTTATTGTAAAGTGTTCGCTAATGGTTTGTATTTATTCGAAGAATTGATAATTTCCCATATAATTCAAAAGTAAAACTCTACTTTCAGTTTCGTTTGGTTCCCCTATGGTGTTATTAAACATTCGGTCCATAGTTTACTTGTCTTATATACATTTTATCTGGGATCTCTGTTCACAGAACGAAGGCCCCCTACAGAGATTAGCTTATTTATAACAAATGCGCTAGTGTTTCATGTGGCGACAAACATTATAAATTATTTATAATAACCCAGAACATTCACTAAATTTCATGTAATTGCATTACATCTGTGACAACGCCTCTATTTTTAATTCCAACCGAAAAAACTATTCCATTTTTACAACTGTAAAAAACTTAACGCTTGAACTATCGGCGTGCTCTATTAATTCCGAACAACATAGTTTAATAATTATCAACGCACAATCATCCATTTGGAATTTTTTAATCAGTTCAGTCCATTCAGTCCCTGGCGACGGAGAAAGTGTAAGACATACACAAGGTGGAATAGGTACGACTAACAAAATTCCAAGTGTCTACGCAAACACTTGTGCGTGGCCCGTAAAATTTATAACACAAATACACGTACCCACCTATATTATAATACGCCGCCGCGTCGCGTCGTCGGGAATGCTGTCTTCAAAGTTTTATTTCTTTGCGTGTTTGTATGCGTGCACGCGTATGCCGACGTGGTTCTATGTCGCTTTTCAGGTTGACGGTTTATAATTTTCATTTTGTTATGTTCTGACGCAGTTATTCTTTGTCAGTTGGTTGATAATGGTACATTTTGTACGTTCGCGGATAGCAACTATACAAAAACGAGCATTCAGGGCATGTCGAGCAACGAGTACAAGTGGCGCTGTGGCGACCCACTGAGGGTTACGTCACCTCATTGCCACATGAACTCGGCGTGATAGCATGTTGCACGCACATATGCACAGAGTCCAATCGTTTATCGAAATGCACTGACCTATGGAATAGAACGGCCAACGATAAGTACATGGGAAAACCGACGCCTCATCCATGGGAACTAGGTGATGTGAAACATTCAGCCGTTTACGACTTACTGGTGGATGATGATAATGCATGTCCAGTACAATCAAGATTATTTCTTGTACCCGAAGCACCGAGTGTCGTCGCATCGGGTGCTTTCGAGGAGGCCTCAGCGTGCCATAAATTTGTCAGTTTCATTTATCATTGTCAATAAGCCGCGGCTGTTCCCACGATACGACGATCTGAATTGCGTATAGCCGTTTTAGTTTATGCGGTCCTTCACGGAAAGGGCGCCGTTCGGCTTGTAATGTATTCGAGTAAGCTTGTTTATCTATTTTATTATCCACAAAATATCTAACACCATGCTTTTCAGGGTACATAATTGCCGTGACAATAATGTACCCCTTAATATTCTACGGTGGATATGTTTCTAAAGATCTTTAGTTAATTTTCCCTACATGTTTCCTTATCAACCATGTTTTCATTTCATGCTTCATACTTGGTTATGATTTTATAAACGAGTATTTGTTGCAGTGAGCTGAGTACCGCATTTCTTACTACGTGCAATGTACAGTTTCAAATTGGTTCATATCAGTACGCAAGTGGTTCAATAAAATGTGCAATCTTTACAATACATTGATCGATTACTTGCCAATTTAAGTCCCCCTCACAATTGAGTTCGTTGCACGTTACAGCATCGTAACATAATAATCACGTAATTCCAATCCTATTTAGATGCCATGGCGCTGTTTGTCAGTCAATTGTGGCGAATTCCCGACACGTGACCACTATTCGCGCCGTAAATGTATCACCATACATCCAATTATAACATTTAGTTTATTTATGTTCCAATTAAGTGATATGGTGTGCTCGGCCGCGCCGCGCCGCGCCGCCATCATGCGGGCTGGCGTTGGGTCTGCGGTCACGCTGTGTTTGCGGATTATGGGAACCGCGCCCAAATTAACGATATTTTACAGATTGTGTAACTCTAATAGACTTTATTGAATCTATGTCGATAAGAGTCGGGAAGGCGGCGAGACAGTTCGTATCCGGCCCCCGATACAGTGATAAACCTACTAGTATCAAACAAGCAAACAAAGTGTGAATAGAGGTGTTATCAGTAAATCAACTCTGGGAAAATTTAATAAGTCGCTTTTAACTCGTTTCCTGAGCTTTAAGCAATCGTCACACTTTATCTACCGTCAGGATGTGTATTGTGTTATCAGTCACACACTGATAAATTTGATGGCACCATAATAACTGATTTAAAGCATAAATAACAATAATACATTCGTGTACAATAAAACAATAGTACCACTATAATACCCTTATATTATGTTCAAAGTGAAACTTTTCGAAAACGTACACATTTTTTTAGCCCCTATAGTAAATGAATGCTGATAATGATATATCTAAAGCGCACCTGACTTTCTGTGGGAAAACTAAAATATAATACAATAATAAAGGCCACAATCCTATTGAAAGCACTTAACAAATACAAGCATTTCGTGTTAAGTTTCGTCACACAATGCGTCCCGGGAGTATAAACAATCGTCGGACATGAACCGTGGAAGAATAGCTAATATGGCGTGCACAATAGACAAGAATATCTGGCGCCAGCACGCCGTGGTCACAACATAACTGTTCAAGTAACCCACCTGACGAATTGTCGAAACCCTCGGTACCTGACCATTGTTCGACAGGTATCTTTATATCGGCTTCAAACGGATCACAAATGTAAAGAACAGGAAGCAGTATCATCTTTAAGTTAACATTAATCCAGAAATAACACCTCACTTCACGTCTTTTATTGTTATTTGTATTGAGGAATGCTTTTATTTACAAATGACCTTTTTTATGTACCAGTACAATTATGCGGACGACCCCCCACCACACACTTAACAGATGAGTGACCAAAGGTTGATACAGGCGTATGATGCGAGATGTATAGAATTCTGTGACTGACGGATAATGCACAGTCTAATCCGGTTATCCTAGAACCATCAGTTTCTTTCTATGTCTTATTTATGGTGTCCATGGTTGTCTGTAAGACATTGCTTTAAGCGATAAGACCGCCATTTGTACTTGTTTTTTTTTTGTAGTTTCTGAATATTGTATTTGTTTTTTATGTGTACAATAAAGATTTAAATAAATAAAATAAATAAATAAATATTTACAGATGCAAAATGATCGTACGAAGTGGTAGTATTACTTTAAGATTCTAATTATATTATTATAATAAAAAGGACCGTTTTAATTAAATAAATATTTTTATTTGGGATTATAAAAGGTATATAAGAAAAGATTTATGAAAAATCATTGTCAAATGTCAATAAATTTGTAATCAATCTAGGACGAGTATGTTCGGTAACCGCATTCAAAATTATAAGCAGAACATTTTATTTTTCTAAGGCTCTGTTGTTAAGCCAACCATATTAGATCAAATATATTTATAACTTGTACACAAGAAATAGAATCGAGAAACAATTAGAAACACGCCTAAATGTCACATCTATCATAATTTATAAATAGAGCCACGAGTCCTATTGGGTTACAATAAGAATATTTTCAAAATAACAAGAGTACACCAATTGGAATTGGAATTTAGTGATAATGGCATGTAGTATTAGGTATTTGTATTGGCAAGTATTTACAAAGAAATTAAAAACACGTGTCTGGACATGAGTCTTGACATATAACATTATTCGTATTACTTGTTACTTATGTTAAAAATATAAGTTAAGTGTTTTCAAGTTAAAAATGGATCCAAGTTGGCCGTAAAATATCTAATGACCATTATGCGATAAAACGGCCATAAATACCGAATATATCACAAAAGGCTATACGAGCCAAAAATATTTGTTTTAAAATGTCATCTTTTAGTCATGCAGCCACACGGATATGGAAATAACAACACATTTCTGAGAACTGTGCGTTACACAAGAAATGCATGTTTAAAAACCCACACAAACTCATGAATGAACGTAGTCGGTCCTTTTGCACATAACAATGTATGGATGCACCATGTGGCCGAGCCGTGGGGGTAGTGGATACTCGGTCCGACACATGTGTCTTTACGCACTCATTCATTTGTGCTATTAATGGGTCCATTCAGCAGCATTGTCTTGCACATGCACCGGAAACTGCGTCGACGCTCCCGCCTCCTGCGAGCAAGCCGCATGCACTCCGCGACTAATTACCAGAAACCATTATTATTAGTGCAGATATTATGTGCATTGCGCCTCTTACTGTCGCGTTCACAGCTGTGCGCCAAGAGCATTGTCTTCGCCTCCCATAACTGTAGTTTCTATCATAAAAATGGTAATCCGAGGTGCGCTCGTAAAATCGCAGGCCCAATTCTGCTCTGGGCATTGTTTACACTTTTTAAGGCGTTAAACTTTCGCTTATCCCAATACTTTGTTCTTGTAAATGTTGAAGTATTGTACTACGGATACAAAATAAAACTTTTTCTAAATTCACGAGAAATATAGTTTTTGGTAGCAAGAATTTCTGTTAAATGCCGTCATCACAAAAATGAGTTACATTGTAGCAAAACCCTTTTGTTTTAATACAATATCAAACATAAACAAAATGAAGAAGCACAAGTAACAAACAAAAATAAGGGCCAAATAAACGTAAGACGTTAACTCTATTTAACATATTTAGATATAGCTGTACTATATAATTAAATAGAACCTATTTCTCTATTCTGTCTCTGAAACCTTTATCCTCCAATTATACTTAATACCAACCAATTATATTTTTTCTTAATTAATTAGACATCAATTAAGAATAATAGAAACAAGGAGAAAACAGCTTTGCACCCATCGGCGTTTATTATAACAATTCACTTTACCAATAAACTAAAGGAAACTTCATAAACAATATACATATTTTAAGTATCTCATATGTATATTTGTCATGTCATAATGGTGATGTCATATTGACTGCGAAATCATGATGCAATTGTTAATTTATATCTTATATTACCATAATATACCTCATCGTATTTGCATATATATTACCACGGAAACAGTATCATTACTATATCATGCGCATAAAACTTTATTTTATATACAATCTTATCCATACTATGGAAGAAACTCTCAATTATTGCTTGTGGGCATAGATCACCGAATTACGATATAGCGACCTAGTATCAGTAGACTGATGGTCTTGTTTTTTATCAAATATGTTTTACCTACTTGATTTGCAATAATCTTGTCACATTTTGCATATATTTCAGCTGACGACGCTGCCTGACACTTGTGGAACATACTATAATGCTACAAGTCTTTGCATCTGATCTTTCCATGTACTACCAGGCTTCCCGCATCCATAGCTATCTTCTGCAATTCACGAAATTGTTGACAATCAGCATGGACTACCTTGAAATTCCTAAATTGTTTTGGTCCACACTGCTTAGTAACTTGTATAGGTATATTGAGAACATTTGGTAGTTCCTCTTCTTCATTTTCTTCGTCTTCGATATTGGTTTGTCCAGAAGTTTTTTCATGGACGGGAGCGGGTATTTTGGTGCTTTTGTGGGCGCCATTTTGTTTTTTAATTTTGTCCTTCACTTAATTTATTGGTGCTACCTGCATCTACATATATTAAATGATAACTAGTTACTGGCTGGAAAACCTGGACACGGACGTTTAATTCACATGGGATTGATGCCATACGCATTGATGAGTAGTTTAAAATCCGAAAACATGATTAAAATCGTAAATTGCCGCCCACAGCGGCGGAGCTCGGCAAATCTCTTACGGACACTAACCCGCGTCGAGTTTAATCAGAAAGGTAAATACAAATATCAACGTTTCAAAGTTAAAAAATAATTACGAAATAGTCATCGTCACCATATGCAGGATGGCCTGTGCAAACCATTGCCCTGCCCCAAAAAATCCAGTTCGGCGTATTGGCAACGGCTTTCATACATGCAAACGACATCAATCGATCATTTTATGGCAATGTGTGTTTATATGTAGAGATATGATAGTGCTCTCCCAGAAACAAAAATAATATTAAGTTATTTCATATTAGTAAATTACTGTATATAGTGATATATAAAGGGATAAGCCATTAATTTAGATGATTCGGCTAGTTATGAACTACAAATAGGCTAAGGTCTTTTAATGGGCCTTTCAACTTTAGCGGATATTTGTGCCCTGCAACAGATAAAGTTAGTTTAGTCTGTGGCAAGTTATGTGTTAGCGCTCTATTCTATCTATCTATCCATCCTAAAACTCTTATCCTTTTTCTTATCTATCCCATGATTGTCTGTAAGACATTGACTTTGAGCGATAAGACCGCCAATTGCACTTTTAATTTTATTAATTTCTGATTGTATTTATTTAATTTGTTTGTTTGCAATAAAGTATATATATTTGCTCGAACTTGGAAGACACCTTTTACCAAAGATTATCATAAGTGGTACAGCGCTATAGGTGTTAAGTTATAAAGAATACTATAATAATTACAAACTAAATTTGCAATGGGCTGCTGCTAAAAATATCTATCAATAAAAAAGGTTATATTTTGCGTCACAGATCTATATCTGTTACGCAAAATATAACCTTGGTAATCCCTGATAATCCCCTCGTTTATTTTATGTCACTGTGTAGGTAAGTATTTTATTAATAGTTTGAATATACATAATTACATATAATTACATGATTTTATTGATATCTTAATTCTACTACTGTTTTATTGTTACACTTTGGCAAATAAAAGTTATTATTATTATTATTACTTTAAAAATAAATTAAATTCGACAGTATGTTGTGACGAAAATTAGGCGAACTACAGAAAATTGATGTGAAATGTAGATTTTGGTATTTCCCGATATTGAGAAAATATTCCAAAACATCTTTTTTTATTGCAATTGCATGCTATTCGCTTGATGGGAAGCGATACGACCGCTCATGAACGGCTCAACCAAACAACACCATGTATTACAAAGCAATGCTTGGCATTCCACTACCCTCGCCATCTTGATACATAAGATTTTAAGTCTCAATATGTCCAGTACTTACTCTGGTTGCAATGATCTTCAATCCAGAACACATCAGTGATTCGCTGTTACTGTTGGGAGAAATAGACATTGCGGTGGTGCCTACCTAGACGGCCTCCTGCATATAAGAGACGTACCTACCACCAGTAAAGTAATTGCCCAAAATGTGTTTATACTATGATTTTCTGATTTCATGTATTTAATTAATAATTTTCTTGATGTTACTGTTGAAAATAAAACTTTATCATAACGTTTAAATAAAAACCTTTTGCTCTAGGTGTTCCGATGTTATGATCCTTTTGTTTGTTTTATCGTATGAATGGATTATTCAGGACAGGACATATTGACATGGATTTTGTTACAGTGGCAGTTTACAGGAAAGATAATGTTAAGAGCTACTTTTTGCTTAGAATATGCTCGGTTATGTAATAAAGTAATAAGCGTGAATGTTAGAGGAAGAAGTAGCGACTATAAGTTTGCATCAAGTAAAACACTAATTACTGGAAAAAACCAGAACTGGGATAGTTAAAACATCATAAGGTAAGAGTTTTTAAATTTTCATTATTTTCTTTCTTTCTATTTAGAAACATTACATAAACATTTCATTTTGGGATCTCTTTCATCATGAGATGATTAAGTTATGCAAAATTTAGGGTAAACCATATCATATCAATAATATCTAAAGAATTAATGGTTTATTCAGTCCAAAAAATCTTAATTTGTCTAATTTAATTTTATTCGCAATTATTTTCATTTATAAAACACAAATATCATACATAAAAAAAACAATATCTCCCTTACAAACTCTAACTTTACTTTAATACATTTTCTAGAAATTAGGTATATTATAAGCTTTCATTAGAAAATTAACAACTCTATGAATAGCGTTGGTTATTTGCCCAATTCACATTTACACTGCTAGTTTAATATTTTCCGTTGCGACTTTGTTTTACAAATGAAAGCAAGTATCCGAAGAAAGACAACGGGACTGTCGTACCTGCCAGTACCTACTTGCTACATCTCACTGATAGCTACGAACCTCGTAGCAGTTTTTGCCGTAGCAACTCTACGAATCCAATTGGTTTAAAACAGAAATAATTTAAACTCTTGTGCAAAATATAATATTTTAATTAATATACTTAATTTATCATGAGCTACTCTTTTAATTTTCTATGGTATGTAAGTCCGCCAACCCGCACTAGGCCAGCGTGGTGGACTATATAGCCTAACCACTCTCAATCGTACTTTCGATTGTAGAGTAGGCCCGTGCCCTGCAGTGGGACGTATATTGGCTGATACAATATAAAAAATACTCTTTTAATATAATTACATAGTAGAGCAAATATCAATACCAGTATTCATTGAAGAAAGACTATATTTGTTTACCTACCCATACAAAATGATTTCAAGAAATTGGAGCACCTCGTGGATGCTCCAACTTTTATTCTTCACGACAATGAGAATTACTGAGATTATTTAGAAAAAAAAAACGTTGAAACCATGTGAAATTCCACCCTTCTTGTATCAATGCCATAAATTGTAACCTTAACACCGGTGAAGCTGGGCAGAGCCACCCATCGCGACGGTTTCAGGCCGCCAGCAGATACCGGCCGCACTGCCGACGAGCTGATAATTGACTCGTCCGACTAGTCCGCGTCCGGCCACCCCTTCCATAAATATTTCCCGATCAAATTATTATGCGTTCTAAAAAATGCCACGAGCTCGATTCTCAGAATCTTCGGCTGAGGGCGGTTCTACACAAAGCGGGCGAGCAAGACGCCCGCACGCCACCCGCCGCGCGAGCGACAAGGACGCCTGCTGAATGGAATGAGGTTCAGCAAAGTCGACGCGCCGCGACCGGCCAAACTGTGAGAATTACAAGGAATGGATTTATTTATTGATCTTGCTTGTTCCGTTATTGTGAACGACTAGCTCGGTAAATAAATAAACGTTACTTTTATCAAGTGAGGGTGTTATGTTTAATTTGAGAAAGTGTCGACTGAACGCACAAGCCGTAGTGTTAAATACACGCATCCGTGCACGAATGGTGCTTTTACCTCAGCCTTTATCGAAAAACTAACATTGTGGTACTCATTCGTTTGACAAATACGCTGTTGACGGACATCTGTTACATCTGTTACGTAAAGCATCTCGCGGGGCGTCGCAGCCGCGCTCTCTGGACCTGCCAGCATCATACCTACAATGTACGACTTTTAGTTTTATGGTATACATCGGACTAAAACACGAATTACGTCCGTGTAACAATTTATAATTCCGACGAGTTTTATAATTCCGGTTTTCTCACGGTTCATTGATCATTATCATTCTCAGTTCGTCAGTTATTTAACAATGAATTATACAGCCAGGTGTTCGATTTTTGGAAACGAAGAAAACTACCAGGTTAACAAATATACTAACCACAGTTAAATGTTAAAAACCTGCCCATTTCTATTAAACCCTAAATTTGTTAATTACGAGTTCAATAATCCCATGACACCCATGAGCCTATACAAAAAGCTTTCGCTTATTTTATATATAATTAAATAGTATATTTTAATATGCTAGTAATGTTGGATAATCATAAAATAAATTACCTGCCACCCGGCAGGGTTTTTAGATACCTTTAGCGATATGTAATCTTTAGCGATATCCTTTCATAAAATTCATCGAATATCTTTGATTAAAAAGTAACTTATCGTTAAATACATCGGTTTTTCAATAATTCTGTTGTATTTCAGAATAGAGACCCAAAATATACACACTTTATATCTTCGCTCCTCTCAAGGACATAGGGCTTAAAATACCTAAATTTTCTCACAAAGCAAGCGATAATGAAAACTGATTACAAATGCAAATTTGGAGTTAATATTATTCACATCGAAATTGGGACTTTTGTTTCGTCTAGAAAACTAGACCATTCACTGTAACCTATATTAAAATAAGAAATAAATGAATACATTAATAATGATGAGGCCTATAGTTTCCTTCAGTACATTGCCCTATGGTGTCACAAGTAACAAGAAACATAAAGAGAACAATTCTATTTGCGCTGTGTCTTGCGAGGCTGGTGCTAATTACAAGAGAACGACATTTTTGCCACATTACGCATCGGCCAACGGGGACCCACTGTTGCTAACCATACATTATTATCGCATGGGGCCCCTGATAAATAGGTCGCTTAAAATTCAATACTTTTCTTAGAACTGCATGTATTTAAACAATATTTCTTTTAGATATATGCTTATATTCGATAAGTAATTTAAATGCAGTGTCATGTTTCGGATTGAAGGACATTGTAGCCAGAATAACTACTGGACATATTGAGACTTAACATCTTATGTCTCAGGATGGCGAGCGCAGTGGTATGCCAAGCATTGCTTTGTATTTCAAGGTGTTGTTTGGTTTTGCTATTTTTCATGAGCGATAGTATCGCTTACCATTAGTCGAACGGTATGCTCATCTCGCCTTTTAATACAATAAAAATAATAATAAGAAAAAGTTATTTCAGTCGTTCCCAAGACTTTTCGTATAGCATCACAAAAGTTTTTGAGCGGTATTCATTAAAAGAATAACTTTAAAAACAATATTATAATTTATATATCTGATACATCAATTTTAACTGCACACGGTAATAATTACGTTTTATACATTTCCTACAATACACAATTTATTTAAAACAATATACATAGATTAATTTCATTGCCCGATGCATTAGTATTCAGTTTGCATTTTAATCAAATGTAAATGTTTGATTGTAATAATATAGAAAGTCATTCACTAAATAACAATGAAATTTAGTATGAATTAACTTAAATAAAGTAAGTATAGAAAGTAGACTATATGGGTGACGAGGCACTTGTCGAGGGCGCGTCGGAGCGACGATAGCATTAGCTGAAACACTTCTGTATCTGTAACTGTAATCACGGCCCCGTATTCCGTATTGCTCAATGACATGTGCTAAAACAACTTTTTATTTGCTCAGCGTTGCATCGTGCGACCGAAACACGCGTGAACCCAAAACACTAGTATGCGTGCCCGTTCAATTTGTTGATATGAAATTAACAGCCGCCCCGGCACAACGGTTAATTGTGTCAAACATTGACTCACCCATTCACTGGGGCTTTAACGAATGGCCGCTTATTAGGTCAGTTAAGAAAAATGTCATACTTCAATTAAGCATTTAAAACTCTTTGTTGGGGAGTAACGTTCCCATCAATCGAAGTTATGCCTAATTAATAAGTTACACAACAATTTGGTCGTATGGTTGTTAAAAGCCAGCCAAAAGGAGAATAAGCAATCAATTTTCGGAGGAGGCGTAAAGTGCAGTCCCGTCGACGATTGAACATTCCTGAGGTAATAGTCGCCCGCACGTGTGGAGTCGGCTTCATTTTATTTTCTCTAGTTCAAAAATACTCAGAATTATTTTAAGAAATCCGTGCTCTAAACAACTTTCGAATCTAATTTAAGAATAGCAAAAACGCACTTAAAATAATAATGCAACTTTGTTGGCAAATGCAAGATGTAATTACATTTTATTCAACCTAGATTGATCGTGTTTATATATGTGTGTGTGATTATTGAGTTCTTTTACGACCAAATCTCACAATGTATTAGTAATTAATGTCAGTCACAGTGAACTTTACACATGTTTTTTATTATCAGTTTTTATATGAGAAACTGTATCGATATGACATTTCGAAGTCAACGTTACTAATACGTTTATGATAATAGTTTGTGCTTGACCGACTATTAAAAAATATTGCTTCAAAAGTAATCTGAAAAAGTCCTCGCATGAATTGCGATCTTAAATATGAAACAATGTCCATAAAATACAACAAATTGACATAAATAGTCTCCATGCTAAGCCAGCATGTTTTTTCGGTGAAATTTAACCGTCGTTTATGTAGAGACAATGTATCTATTGCGTTAAAATTTTTGGGAATTTCTTTTTTTCCTCCATGTTGGGTCGTGAGAATGGATCGCGTGCAGCCGACACATCTCATTAGGTAAACAGTATTGGTGTGTTTGTAGACCGACACCAAAGACAATACGTCTAATGACGCCCTAGCCCTTCTTTAACATCAATGACGTAACGTTTTTTACACGCTTTATATTAGCTTCACTTGTATGTTTGTATATTTGTATGTTTGTATATTTGTATGTTTGTTTGTAACCGACTTCTTTGGGCGCGATTTTGACCCACTTTAAACGGCCAGATTTCGTTCAAATTTTGCACACCTGTCAAAGACCGATGACAATACAATAATTCGATTAAAATATATAATTATCCTGATTAGATTCGCCAGGATTAATTATTCTTATAATTGATGACCATTGCTACATTCATCGCTAGATGGCGTTAACATTGTATTCTTCCAAGAAGCTTATACCCAAATGGAGATTGCATTCCGTATAAAACACTAAAGCACAAAAATTTTACTTTGAATGCAATCGCTGTTGCCTGCTATCCTTTTCTTTAGAGTGACAATGAATGAAGTTCACGTGAAGTTCATTCATTGTTACGCTAAAGAAAAGGATAGCAGGCATCAGCGACGTCATTCAAGGTAAAATTTTTGTGCTTCACTTTTATATACGGAATGCAATCTCCATTTGGGTATAAGCTTCTTGTATTCTTCAAGTGTCAAATGTTACTACTGACCAACAGATGGCGTTATTGATTGGAAATACAGCCGTAGATGGATGTTTTTAGTCAAAACAATTATATAATAGTTAAAAAAAACTAAAATACACGCTTTAATAAGATATACAACTAAAAAAGTAAAAATAATTGATACTGAATTTAAGATAAGAAAATGGAGTAAAATACATATATATTTTATTGTTACAAAGCGTGGGGTGCAGGAGGATAAGTAATTGTTGTAAACACCCCACGCTTTGTAACAATAAAATATATATGTATTTTACTCCATTTTCTTATCTTAAATTCAGTATCAATTATTTTTACTTTTTTAGTTGTATATCTTATTAAAGCGTGTATTTTAGTTTTTTTTAACTATTATATTCACATCAATGTGTTTATGAAAGAAATGTTCCGATTGATATGAAAACGAAACTAGAAGGAAATTGAACTAAGGATCCTAAGTTGAAATAAGCAACTAGAGTCACAACATCATACAGTTATTTTTAGTTTTAAAAGACTTGATGCATTAATGTATTCAAAATAGCTTACAACCTAATAGTATTCGCAATACTCAACAACAGTTTGTATACATCATAAAAATAAATCACTTCTTTTATGTACCATAGTTCGGGCAAATGTCCATCGGATTACATGATAGAAAGTTCCAAAGAGCCACCATCAACAGGTGGCGGATGTTTAAGAAAAGTGTTGGAGGTTGTGAAACGATTCATGGGCCTCCGAGAAGCTCAATGACAGAACAAAACAGCTAAGTGTTAGTTCACGACGGTTTTCCGTGAGAGAGTCTTAGCACACCGGTCGGCACGTTCATACACTACTCGAAACTGGCTTTACCAATTACACTTTTAATTCACAGCTCATAGATGTACGGGAGTATACTGAACAATTAGCAATCCTTGGCCAACAAGGCGATCAAATAAGCACTAATACCATGCCATCAATGAAACTGATGGTAGCATTTGAATTCTATTATCAAAAGATAAATCTTGGTTCACCGGCTTGTATGGATAAGCCATATTATGTCAAGTATGTAATTATTACTAAATGCGTTATTAACTGTTAGTCACCTTTGGCCGGGGTTATTGCATTAGGTAAGTCATGGTATGCTCGATCAGGATGCTGTAACTTTTACACAAATTAACAAAATGGAATTAGTTAGCAACCTTTCAGTCTGGATTAAAGGCATCTGGAAATTACCCTCAGGACCCGATAGATATATGAGGATTTGAATCGGTCGGTGACACTGATGTAAAATTGTTATATTTTTTAGCCTACGAGCTGCTTAGCTATTGTTCAGCTCGTCGTATATGACTATGTCAGAATATATTTCCAACTCCGCATGTGACAAGCTGTCAATCCTGATTCTTCTATCTGCAAATTGTTCATTCTCCAATATAATAAAAAGTAAGCTGAACTTTACCTTTTTTAGATACACCGACTAAAGGCCTTTTATGTATTCTTAAATATTTTTAGTTTCTTTCTTGTATATATGCTTTATTTATTACTGATTTTAGTAAGTTTGGGCTTTGAAATTTGTCGTAAATAATAGCCACGTTATTTAATTTAAAATATATATTATAATATCAAAGCTTATGGAATTCTGAAATAAATTGCCATTATCACCCAACGCCATACGCGCATTCGCTAGATAATGATAGCCATTTGTATTTCGCGATTAATTTACATCAGGCATTTCGTGCGGCGGAAAATGCGGTTGAGCATAGTGTTGTCAGTTCCCAGGGATGATATCTAATCAGTGGGATTTACCATTACGATTGCGGGCGCTGGCTCGGGTCCCACTAAATTAAATATTTAGTGAAATGGATGAGCGCCCTCTAGATAACGCAACCCTTAAAGGCTTAAGGTAATTTCTCTAATTGATGTGCTATATGTTTATCTTTAAAATTAGATGTCTTTAGAAAAAAAAAATCGTTGCGTACACTAAATTAAGTACGGGTTTATGGATATAATTCCCACTAAAAGTATGCCATTTTCGATTTATATTTTGCAACATATTTTAATAATATACAATATTCTAATGTTTTGTAAACAAAAAAAGCTGTATTTATTTTTAGCAAATCTGGTTAACAAATCAAAAGCTCCATATCAAAAAGAATGTTGGTACCGACATAAAACCTCAGAAGAGTTTGTTTAGTGAGTGCAGTAGGGTGAGCGGGGCGGCGCGGCGCGGGCGGCGTCGGTTGTTGGCGATAGTTAAAGTTATTTAAATGATAAGGAGACAGCCGACATCGCGCCAGGAGGGTGGTCGCCGGCGCTGGCTTTGTCGCAGCTATGCGCACTGTCAACACGGAGCCTCCGCGCCACACTCCACGCTCCACACGCTACACCGCGCGCACTACGCACACATCACACAGTTTTTTATGCGCACATATGCGTTGTCGAGACCGACCGCCCAGACCACCACCCCGACAAATATTTGTCTTCAATTCTAAAACGCTTAGAACCTCACGGCCTTACAAATCAATAAAACAGAACGAGTCAATCCGCTCTGAGCATACGTATTAAATAGCATAAATTCCTATCGTGTGGTGTACGGACACGGTGTATTTGTTGTCTCATTATTTATCAAAGGCACGAGACGGCCGCGCCGGGATGTGGCGGGACGCGGCCGTGAGCAATTACAGCCCCCCGCGAGACGCATTACATATTCCATTTATATTAATAATCAATGATAAGACGGCACATTCCTTTGTGAGGGCGATCTGCATCATCGTGCCTAATGCCCTGCCTGTCAAACCCTTCAATATAAATTAGTCTCTCCTAATGCTAAGCAGCGACGGTTCCAAAAATAAACCAAATAACGGCGCAATCCATTAATTGAGCGGACCTGCTGCTGAGCGAAAAAAACATCTATCTGATAAATCGGGTAAGTGTTTACTGTTTCTCACGAGCCTCGACCAACCCTCAATGGCGCCTTGCTGATTAATAGTACCTCAGCCGACCTTCGCACTTCCCCACTCTCAGACGATTTAATGTCGTACGGCCACTCGTTAGAGTGTAAATTACTAGCTACTCTATCACTCCTACACTCTCCAAAATCGTTCAAATGTTGCCAAATAACTTTGAAGCTTATTATGTTAAACGCACAATTCACGATTGAACATCATCTGCTACAATGGCATTTCCATTCAAAGAAATCTGCACCCTCATAGCGTGTAGGTACCTGTCCGCGGTCACCTCCAAAGGAGGCGACAAAAAATGTTATGTTAATTTGTAATATCAGAGCATTATTCGTAGTTTCCATAATAGCTTTGTTATGGTTGTTCGGTAACCTTCCTTTTTACCATTATCAGCTATGAAACTTTTTCAAACGTTAACTATCCATGAATGGTATATTTTCATGCTTGTCACCGAGTCCTTTTTAATTAATCTGAAATATAGGAGTGAAGCCGTGAACGCCAACGTGTCGGGGAGCGTGTCTGATCGTTAGCTCGGAGTTGCGTCAAATTATTTCAGAAAATGAAGTGAAACATTTTAGGTTAAGTGTAGGTATTGGACGTAACGAGCTGTGATGAGGCCCGGCGACTGCGGCGGTGGAGGCGGGCGCGGCGAGCAGGCGGGCGGCCGAGGCCCTCGCGCTCGGGCTCGCGGCATGGAGCGGCGGCCGGCGAGCGCTCTGTAATCCCATAGTCGGTGTCGGCTTACGGCGCCTCTCTCGCCGCCGCAATTATCATATTCCACCTAAACACATAATATTGTGCACGCAATTTTAAAAATAACTCGCGTCCGCTCCGACCTCAATCGGTCCTGATTTATAGCAACGGAACGCCGCCGCGCCGCCGCTGCTGCGGCAGATCGCGCGCGAAAGATTGCATTCCCCACACAAATAACCATAAGTGCCTGTTTCGCGTCCCGCGCCCGTGAGGTCCGAGGTCGCCTGCGCAGCTTTGCTTTATACTAATCGTCTGATCGATTACGTACTAATTGGGTTTGTTTCCCACAGCAAAAAATAAACTAATATAAAATAAGGTTAATTAAAAGCTACGTAAACAACATTGCATTGGTGATAACATTAGAGAGATGTAGAATAAGATTTCGTCACGTCGTAAGTAGGTTGATTACAAAATTGCTCAATCTATGTGCCCTTAAAACGAGCGTACAATTTATGAATCAAATGCATGAATGAGCTGCGGGCTCGCGTCGCGCTCGCCTGGCGCTGGCGCTGGGCCACGTGTCGCCGTTCTCACGCTTGAGGACGCCGGCTGCTTTTTATCGCAGCACCATTTTTCGAGCGACGTGTCGCGTGGGCTACATGTGCGGCGTGCGGATCCCTCGGGTCGACCCCCGCGACGTCGCACATGGCGCCGCCCTCGCTAATTACTTTATCGTAAAACAAGCACGTTACAATCATGTTAACATAACCCACGAATAGACACTCACCTCCTCAATGACGCATCACCGCCAGTCGCCACCTCTCTCCACCACGCTAATGACATTGAAAAAACTATTAACGAGAATTATCTCGATGTCTTGAAGTGTGACGACTGACGGCTCTGTGGACGGAAATAAAAACTATTACGATATAAATAAGTAGTTAAGACAAATTATATTTGCCCGTGCAAATTGTTCGAGTCAAAAGCCGTACGCTTGGACAAAGTTGGTGGTTAGAGATTGTTCTTTTTGCTGGCCATTAGTTTAACAAACGTTCGTCACGACTTGGGGCCCGAAGCGTCGACGGGGACCGAAACGATCGACGACGCGACCGAAGCTATTTTACCTACAAAAACCTATCTTCACACAAAACAGAGTATATAGAATAGATAAAAATATGTTGAGTTTTTTTGTGTATTAAAAAAAAACTAAACAGAACCTTTTTCCTCTATATTTTCCTACTTAGTATAGGCATTAAGATCTTTTATTACTTAATAATACTTAATACATTTGTTGACGGCGTAAAATGGTTTTTACCCCAATTCCGTGACAAACCAGGGCGGTGAGAGTAAAGGTGTTCCTCAAACGCCCCGAGCCAAATCGTGCTGAAAATTACACCCGCTAAAGCTAAGCATTTATTATGTTGTATACGATTTTGTGTTGTATATAATTATATCTATTAATCACCAAATCCACTTTATAGCGACGTTAAGACATTTATAAACTGCTATGCTTCAACGATTTGAATAAAGAACTCATTTTAATTGTACGTAAATAAGTTTGTGCTAGAATTAGTTACTGGGCAATACTTATGGGTGGTAATAAAAATAACTCTTCTCCATTTCTGTTTATGGTAAAACATCATAAAAAATATTGAACTGAAAATTATATTAAAAAAGAGCATTCCTAGTAAATTCCGCACCCTAAACAAATGCTATCATAAAATCTGTGATTGTCTTTTTAAATTGTACATTAGTAGAAACTTCAACATATCTTACAAGTTCAATGTTTACTAAAACATTAAATAATCCTTTTATTTGTTGAAAAGATGTAAGCGGGGTACTGTTATATTTAAAGTTTTGCCGAGTAATATTGCAATCCCGTCACCATAGTTATGGCTATCTCGGGCTAGCTAACTTTTGTGATAAAGATAAATAATAATATTGCAAGTGCATTTTTTACAGAGCTTTAATCAAGACTAAAGTCGACGTCCAGCTGTAGAAGAAATATCATAAACAACTGCAATCATAAAATCATCCACGTATTCACATTATTCAGCTTACTTATAGGCTTTTGGAGCAGTTAGAGAATATAATTATTCATAATTTACCTAGTTTTAGCGGCGTACAGGAATTCTCCATAGTTGCATATTTAGGTACCAAGAGTCGATGGAGTGGCAGCTATAACCATATAAACTAGAAGCAGTATTATGAAAATGAATATGTCATCGTAAATTGTATTTCGAAGTTTGGACTTCAAAAATCTTTAACCATACTTGTTTTTTTTTGTTGATTGTGTTAAGAAATGTCTGATCTCAAATAAAGCGTGCGACTGCCCTAAAATGTGGTACACTGAAATTATTATTTCTTTATTTGTAAGTAAATTTGCAATAACCACTGACTGTCCTGACATAAAATAAATAAATACCGAGAACCGCGACAATAACTCACATTTAATTTGCATGTCAAATGATTTGGTTAGTCATTTTACAATTAGCGTCAAAAAGTAATTTGCAAAAATACGAAGCATACATACCTTAGCAGATGATTAAATCTGGTGGCCACGCCAGGACGAACTGTGGCCCTTTGTGTTGTATTGCGCATACCGTTAGTCTCAAAGCATGCGCTATTGTCATCTTTCAAACACTTGGTATGCGACCAGACATTCCACAGTAATCGTTCAAGTTAATAAAACAAAACTAAGGCGCGGTTTCGATTATTGCAAATAGACGAAAGCTTACACGATTCGCATTTCAAAGTGGGTGTGCCACAGTACAGACAACATACATGATCTGGCTCAATCCTAAAACCTGTCTCATAGAACTAGAGAGAAATGATATGCGCTTCACGTGGTGAGCATCTGGTGGTAGTTACCCTCTGGAGTTGTAAATATTTATGGAGCACTTTGATCAATTACCATTACTCACTCACTTACCCTAGCTTTCAAATTTAAAAAATAAATAAGACGGTAATCTTACAGCGTTATAATCCGCCAACGGGGATAGTGTCTTTGACAATACCAAAGGTTATATATAAACAACGGTGGCAACTTACCATCAAGCGGGGAACTATGTCATCGGTCTTCACAGACAACAAATAATTGTTAGGGACAAAAATGCTCTGTAAGAATTAGTATTACGAATATTATTGATCTAGGACGTTTACATCCCATATACATATAATCACCCACGCAGGTCGCAATAAAGCTCCTAGCTCACTGGCGTTTTATGAGCGTTGGCGTATCCCCAACGTCTGCGCAGTGTCGACGCTGCGCAGACGCCACGTTGACGTCGCTATTATCTAGCGGCATGCGTTGAAGCTGCTACTTTGTTATGGGATATGTCAATACGAGAATATATTGAATATGTATAAACATACATATAAAATTACGTGAAAGAAACCATCATACATAAACATGTATGATGGTTTCTTTCACGTAATTTTCGTCGCAGGAGCAAAGTTAACAGTGGTGATTCTCTTAAGAAAATAGATCGCTTAAGGAAATCTTGGCTAAAAATTGATCAATGTGTGTCACTGTTCTTAAAAGGACGGGGCAACTTTAAGAGCATACTATCAATGTTCTACACCTGACGTGCTCTACAACAAACTGCACATCAAATACTTTGGGAGTATAAACGCTAGTCCGCTGAACGCGGAATAATGTGGAAAAATATGCAAATAACATCTGGTATTGCATACTATACTGACATCGTTAAATCTAAGAAGAATTTCAGACTTTTTCGGCGCTTTTGCCATACTTATTATTGGACCCAAATTTGGCAGCTCACACTATGGGACCCGTGTAATTGTTTATCCCGTTGTGCTTTACTCATTATTTTGTCACGCACTTTGCTGCGGAGGGAAGTGGACAATTATTTGTTTCCAACTCCTTCTATTTGTTTTTTTCTCTGATTAATTTCGATGCGGGTTAATAATAAACTGGTGTCCCTGAGAGACTCGCCGAGCTCCGGAGCTTGATGTCAATTCTTTGTGTGCCATTGTTGATCTTGGCTTACAGGAGCTGCAGTGGTCATTGTGAGGGCGGGAAAGTCTCTAAAAAAGTAGTGTTTCTCTTTGGAATTCCCTTAGAAAACAGCGATGTCTACGTTACCTTAACTAACGCTCACGCTGCGCAGGCATTGAAAGAAACCCAACACTCGTAAAAACCTAGTAGGCCCTGAGGCTAAAGCTGAAATCTGAGGACCTCTGGGATTAAAAAGTAGTAATTACAGATGCATACAACTCAAGAAATGAATGATTCTATGGGTTAGAGTACTATTTGATTGGTTCCTAAATCACTAACATGCTGAGAAAGTCGTATAAATGTCCCATATCTTATCGTTAACGAAGCTCAGTGTAGTACTAGTCCCTACATTTTTGATAGTAAGTGTGTTACTCGATGTAGAGTATATACTGGTAAAACAATTGTCCTTCGCCGGTTGACACAATTACGCCGGCCCGCACAAACCGGACGTATACTGGACGTATACTGGTTAATCCTGGAATGCGATGCACTATCCTGGATCACTATAAATAATACTATACTACGTTTAAGTTACTTACAAGCCAGATGTACCAGCAAATTAGCCATGTTTTGAGAGAAATCTTTAGTATTTAGGTGAATAATTAGGGAGATAAAGAGGTTTAGGATGAGCCCGTGAGCAGCTATGAAATTCTAAGTATCTCTTCTATATATCGGGTGTATGTAAAATGATCTGGAGAGCAATAACTAATATACTACACGAGGCGAGGGAAGCCGCAGGCAGACGGCAGTGGAACGGAGGTAATATAAATATAAGTACGAGTTGTTCTGTTGACCATCTGTCATCTGGTATCCTATGCCGGTTCATTGTACTCCGCTAGTGGAGGCTTGTTACTACGTTGCTAAAATATTTATGGCACATTGGTCATATCTAATCGCCTCAAATACCAAACATTATCTGAAAACGTTACATGAATAAATACAATTTGTTTAAAAATGTGCAATTTTGTTTTTATTAAAAACTACTAATAAGCCAGTTTATCGGAAGTCTATATTTTGCTGTAATATATTTAACACTTTTATTAGCTTTTAATTAACAAAATACAAAATCTATTGCATTCAACTCTTCAAATTACAATAATCCATTAAGTAAGGTGATATTGGTAGAATTTTGTGAGTAAAACATCGGTATGTAACCGAAATACCAGAGCTTAGGTGGCATCCCATCCGGTTTGCATAAGGCGCATTTCAATAAGTAGCTATAAACAAAGCAATTTGTTGGCGGTGACAGCGGCGAGCGCGGCGTCGCTGGCGCAGCGCGCATCACGTCGCGCCGCCATGCGCCACGGCGACCACGCTGCCCACACTAAGCGGACGATGACTCCGCATCAACGTCGCGCCTTTTACCAAACAACACTTTTTTGGCAATTTATCGGCAGCACGACGTTCGATACGATCGTATTTAGATTGCTAAACATTTAATTCATTGCGGTGTCGTATTAACAGGAAACAACCTGTAGGTATCTAACCAACTGTTTGTGTTTGTGGAAAAAACTATTTTTCTCAACTGGTATGTGAATTGTGCACAAAAATGATGTTCGACACGTCATTCGATATAAAGTCGTTCGGTGTTCGCAGCGTCATACAATAAATATAGTGAGATGTGCGTCGCGTGCGTGAATGTCACCCTACGGGAGGGACGCAACCGGTGCTTCCTGCGGTCAAACTCAATTAAAACTCATTGCAGGGGCGTGCGAACTGACCGCCGCGCCTCGCCGCCGCGCGTGGTCGTCGTGTTGTCACATCACTCACAGCTCCCCAGATAGACGCCACAGGAAATAGTGCTTGTCTAAATTGTCTGAACATTTTCATTCACTAAATACAATAGGAGGAGGAAGAAACACAATACACGCCGCTTTTTATCGCTTCATGAGGAGAAAGAATGCGTCCGCAAAACAAATGTATAACGAATTGGTTTCAAATCTTATTTGAGATGTTGAAATGTGATAATAAGATTTCTAGTACAGGATGTTTACAATAATCCAAACATTAAATTGTTGTCTATCGAATATGAGTGCGCGTAAAATGTAACAAAACAGTCTTGATAATATTTTCATAGCTCGTTACCCTAGCAGGAGCATGCACGGTGATGTCCGCACGTTACTTACGATCGGTGCGAGACAATGTATCGACAGGTTCGCAGAATGATTAAAGAGAACCAACAATTAATAGCTCTTAATTAATTGCCTTGCACGAATATCCCACATCGTAGTTACTTTTTGCGTCCATTCACTCTGTAGACGAGATCAAACCTGCCTAAATATAGCAACATTTACATTCCACAGCTAAAACATATTGATATTTAATGTAATTCAACACACTTCAAGACGTATAAAAAGGATCCAGGAATCAACCTGTTTAAATTGTATCGGTTTTCCAAGTAATAATCACATTTTTTTCTCGACCCCAAACCAGTATGTAACGGTTTTAAAGCACCTCATATCAAACGAGTAAGAGGCCACGTTAACGAGTAAAATTAAAGTATGAGTATCCTGTAGACGAAAATTGCCTAATTGTGTCTAAGGGGCACATTCCACGAGTAATTTATCTGGCTAGATGAGTCTCATGCTGCGGCACTGTTATGTACTTGCGAGTTCCTTAACCCGACTTGTCACCTCCACTGTATTGGAATTAAAGTAATTTGTTTAAATGTTGGCTTGTAAGGATACAAAACGGGTATTTGCTGCACAACAACATAATTTTAAAGTAGTTATAGCCGCGGCAGATACAAATTAATGGAGATGATAACGCCCCCATATTCGCATGCCAAATGTTTGACCGACATTGCGATGTTGATAAGCGCCACTCAATACTTTTGGTGTTTAAAATACACTAACAATGTATTCACACGCATACCGGCATCCATATTGTAATTATATGCTTAATTTAGATATAGGATAGTTCATAACGGTTTAGGTTGTGTAGCCGCCCAACGCTAATTAAAATAAATATTTAACAAAGCTAAGCCAGTTGCGGATTAGATACTTTCAGATTTTCACATCACGTAGCGCATCTGCATATTCCACGATTCATATCAAACGGCGTATAAGAAGTGGATATAATCAGCGCGAGACGATGGGGCCCGCGATTTCTGCTGTCTGCCAAGTACCACAGTCTACAGACTCAAGGCCCGCGAGTCATTGCCACGTTTCAGAGTTGCCAACGACCAAAACAATTTTCCCGACATTCTTTGTGGCTTACATGCGGCATTTAACCGATTTTTTGAAACGCAAGTACGTCATGATACGTACAAATTCTTAGTAAAGTAATAATTAAACTTATAGTCATCAAATTTTAGTTATCAGATACACAGAAATCACCGCTATCAACCATAATTTTTATAAAACATTGGCATCTCTACGATTACAGTGTTTACTGCAAATCATTGCATAATCTAAAGTTGCGGATAAGTTTTATAGGCAGGTAACCCTAATTCCGACCCAACCCGGCCGCCGACCGCCAAATGACATGCTACGCCACGCTATACGCTACAGGGCTCCATTGTACCACAACACAACTACGTTTGCTTTGTTATAAATAATTAATGCCCACAACTTTCACAATGTACTTGATTGATAAAAGTAATGCATAAATGACATCATCAGTCTCGGGGCACGCGCTGTGATAATATTAGTAAGGCAATCGCGAAAATAGCAACTATGCAACCGATAAATAACAGAAACTAAGCTTTCAAATTTCGTCCACACACCACACTTGTTAGAAATAACAACCAGACCCGACAATTCAATAAAATACATAACACTTAATAGAATGCCATTACTGTGAAGGCGCGGCGTCTAACTATTTTTTCAGTGAGACGAGAATAAAAAGCAGTGATATCGATAAGGCATTCCTTAAGGCGGTTTTGTAGGTAGTTTATAGGTAGGTGCGTCGACGGGTACCCACGCGGTTTCACGGGGTAACTCTCGCTCCGCGCGGTGGGTATCTCAGAGGCATGATAAGGACGCATGTTCCCAAAATAGAGGCCACTTTTATTATTCAACGAACCGATTCGAACTGGTTTTATGGATGCTGGGTCGCCTAATCCGATACAAGGCGTAAAATTTCTCCAGAAATAGCTCTGTGGCCGATTTGGATGGACGTTTGAGGGATAGCAATTTCTATTTGATTGAAAATCGTTAACGAAACAGCGGCTGAACTGAAATACTGAAGTAAGATCTTATTCAATGCCATTTTATTGTCTGCTGGATTTTTTATCCCCGTATTTCAGTTTTATTGTACATTATAAGCTGTAAGAGTAGAGGCTATTAGTATGTTCAGCCATCTAGGAAATTAAACTTGATAGGTATAACTAAAATGTGTTAAATAAAAATAAAATGGAATGGTGATTACGTGGGTTTATTCCAATGTTTTAAGCTTAAATTATCCTTAAACAATTTGTGTTTGAAATGTTTAAAAATTGATAACGTACACACCACACTGAGCGACATTTTAATATGATATCGTGGATTAAAAACACGTTACAGAGTCCAATAAGCTATTTCGAAGTTCACAAATCGTTGGAATTATTATGTTATGATGCCAAAAATGCGATCTTTTATTTAAATCTGAGCAACGTTTAAAAAATGCGAGGTAAATTGCGATCGTCAGCACAATAATGTTCATGTCAAACCACATCGTCGTTTTATTTTTTTGTTGTTCGTACCACCTTCCACTAAGTTATCAGCGTAGTTTTGGCAAGCATCTGCCGAAACCTTGGGCTCTGATAGCAACCGGCAGATAAACGTAATCCTTAGGGTTCACGGTCACACCGTGGGGGCAACTTGTAAAGCAATCATCCAGCGTAATCGTCTGTTGTTCACAACATATGGGCTCTTTATACGCAGCCCATGTACAAAAACAGCGTTTTTTACAACATATACTCATACAATACATTGAACTTTATCACATGGTATACATTTAGGCATGTGCTTGTTATGAATAACTTAGATATTATCTAAAATATTCTTGTCCGTATGATACACAGGCAGAAGGAACAAACCGGCAGTATCGTTCGTATAATTTTACAAACGGTCTGACGTCATGTGTTACTTTAATATCTCGTACATGAGCCATGTCTCTAATGGACATGAGAAGTGTAAAGCGAATCATAAATGCCTATTTTTACGAGTTATTTCATAACGTAATAGCGTAACTTCCGCCGTTTCCAAATTACCTAATGGAAGTAAGTATTTTCTATATGATAAAAATAGCACCTATACTTAATGCATATATAACTACATATATAACGACTGAAACAAGCATTAGAAAAGTTTGAGAGAAAAGTAGAGATGTCACGAATATCTATCGCTCGGCGATTTGTAGAGTTCATAAAACTAACGACTAACGGACAACGCCCAGCATATACCGGTCGGCCTAGAAGAATAACATTTGGCAAAGAAGTTCCTTATATAAATAGATAGCGGATTAGATTATTACGAAACGATCTTAAAAAGTTTTAATCCAGGAAAGCTTTCAAAAAAGTATAAAAGCAAGTGTAAATATTCATGATTAATGAGTTAGAAATTTTGACAATTACGTTTAGGATTATAAGATGTTACCGATGGGAATTATGCCGAGTCACAGTCATTTCATAAACTATATGAATTACCATTTACATCCGATACCATGCCCTTAACCAACGCACATAGACACAACAGATATTTGAAATCAAATGCTATCTTTATACATAGCTTCAATATTATTCGTATACGGTATACCTGAACTTAGGCGGGGAAATTAGTCAAAATGCGCTGGCTTGATGTCGTCAAAAAATATACTAGAAACAAATGGAACTAACTGACTTAGCATCGAGGATGCTAAAGACCGGACAAAATGATGGAGACTGAGCAACAAGCCAGACCTTGGAATGGCCCGGTATAATCACCAGTTAGGAAGAAAGAAATATTTTTAGAACATTTATTTTCTTCTTTTTAAAACATATAAAAATACACATATGTATACACATTAAACGAATAGAATCTACCTTAGATCAACAGCTAGTCCCAACAAATATAAACCCACAAACAAAGTCTAGGAAGTGTCTCACACGAATTTTGGACTACAAGCTTCAGCATACAGACACTTAAGCTAATTAGCGTAAATTGTGCATGTTGTAGAGTCTGCTATAGCGGCGCGGGTTGGGGAAATAGGTTTATTAATAAAAATGTATGTTCCCACGATGACGAGGCGTAACAGAATTACTTATACTCCATCATCGGCTATTGTGTTTAATTCTTGTATCACACATTACAAGCCCACACGTCTTCCGTACGTGTGCGTTACCTACAGGCTTCACAAAACCGGTCGACACTCATTGGAATAGATCAAAGGAATAACCGAATCTATACACTGTAACGTATGTACATAAAAGACAATTTATGTAGAATGGAGGTTGTAACTACCTATACCTATATCTATGTGGGCTTATTGTGTATAATACAGGATATTGTCCGTATAACTCGCTAAAAGAGTTATAACATTCACTAAGGTTTCAGATTTTTAAGCAAGTCCGTTAAATATTGTAGTATTGTGTACATGAGGTTAATTGAACGAGATTTTTCATTAAAATACAACATCTACGATAATTTTTATGGGCATTTAATACCCGATATTCCCTTTGAAATTTCCATTATCCAATTTTGGGTTAAATCTTTTACAGAATGGTTCCAAGATAGAGGATGATGTAAGCTGACTCTGGCACTGGCCGTCATAAAACTATAACGAACATATAATGTTTATAAAAATATATTACTTAGAATTTGAGACTAGATCGTTATTAAAACAATGAATTAAATATGTAGTATTAATTTAGTACATTATACAAAAAATACTTAGAGTTTGGATGAGTAATCTCCAAACTGAACCATATTTTAAATCATTAGCGATTTCCGAGAAAAATCACTACATAATACGCAGAATGTTGTAAACGTAATCTTTGTGTAATTTAATGCACTAATGTTATTTCCGGTAACAATTTCTCAGAAGTAATAATATCAAATACTTAATTAATATGACGTCTTTATAAATATTCATAAGTACGACTTTAATTACTGTTCAGAACATGGCTCTAAGTTGAAAGTTAAAATGTGGCTTGTGTTCGCACATTTATGCGAACGACACTGATATAATTCAGGGTAAAGCTAAACTCCAGCCTAGCGACATACACAGTTATACCGCCGGACTTTCAAGTGAAGGGTCCCGGGTTCCATTCTGGGTCAAGTAGCCTCGCATACGATTTCTAGTAATAACCGCACAGATGGGTTGCCTTTTAACTATATTTGGCATTGGCGATATAAAGTTGCAATGAACGCACAAAGCAAATGTTAAACGAATTATTTATGTATTTCTAAGCAATTATGCTAATAATATTTATTTTATAGATATTAATGATGTCATGCTTAGCCAAATTGTAACATGCGATATGCCAAAGAGCACGCAAGATTCGCTTGGAGACTCTAATTCGCACGTGTCTAGTAACGTATAATAACTATTCTGATACGTAGGATAAAATAAATATGAAATATCTTATCCTTTTATATGATTCATTACCTACACATAAATTAGAAAATTACTGGTAATTTAAATCATAACAAATTTAGAAGGGAACGACGAAATGTTTAATGTTGACATACCTGATTTACCAATAAGGCGAAAAGATTACTCTCTGACTCTTATATCCAAGAAAGCAGCTATTTGTACATATATAGTTGCAAAAGTTTTTTTTAATATCCAACTATAGAACCACGTCACACATCAATTGAAATACAATATCTTGTAAATGTCTCATGGGGACGTCATTGAGCTATCACCGTGGTCATTACACTCCGAAGCAAAACTCAGAGAAGAGCAACACTTCTAAAATAATATCGAGAAAAGAAATATCTGCACGAAAACATGTTCAAACAACAGCTATTTGCCACAGAACGTCTGCTTCGTGTTGCTGTTGCTAGGCTCTTGTTGACGCACAAGCGAGGTTTTTGTCACTATGTTGTCTTTTTTATTGCAATGAATGGCGAGACGAGCATGCCGTTTTCCTGATGGTAAGCGTCGTATCGCTCATGAACAGTGGCAAAACCAAAAACACCTTGAATTACAAAGCAATGTTTAGCGTTCCACTGCGCTCGCCATCCTGAGACATAAGATGTAAGTCTCAATATGTCCAGTAGTTACTCTAGCTACAATGTCCTTCAATTCATTGATTGATCATTATCATTGATCATTTCTCGGTCCAGGAAAACGCGCGTCAAGGATCAAGATATTTTTTATAGCCATACGGCTTCGGAATACCTCAATGGTGTCTGTGACATAATCATCGAAACTCTCAAGGTGATATGACAACGGCTCATTGAATTATAACCACCCGTTTCCGGTCATGATCATTCTATAAGCGGTATTATTCAAATACAAGAAATATAATTTATTCAGAATATTTCCATAAACAATATTGGCTATAATCAATCTCAAATTAATACCCATTGATACTATCTAACTATCCATTATAAAAATATAGCAAGGGTTTTTGTAACCTTAAATCCTGTTCTGATAAAGTGGTTTAAAATTTTGTGTCACTTCTCAGATCACACCAATTTACCACATATCACCTAGGGTGTCAGAGAAGTATTGTCGGCCTTTAAGAATAGAGGATAGACTCAGAAATCAACTGCCTGAACAAAACCCATGAGCAAAAGTGTTACTCACATAGAATTTATGTATTACAACCTTTTTCGAGAAGATCTTTTTCATACTGTAGTCACGACCGAGTACAGCAAGT
Organism: Hyles euphorbiae; assembly: GCA_023078785.2. Lineage (NCBI taxonomy): Eukaryota > Metazoa > Arthropoda > Insecta > Lepidoptera > Sphingidae > Hyles > Hyles euphorbiae. Next base: position 7,132,245 of record CM041041.1, on the reverse strand, counting down.
ATGACAGCAAGACTACCACGTGTAGAAATATTTCGAAGGACATCCAAAGAGTACCGTTAAATAATAGAATTGTATAGAATTTTTATTGCCATACATGACTCAAAACCGTACTCCGACTGGTTGGCGAAACCGTCGTTGCCAGCCACGTTTAACCGCGAAGACCTCTTTGAAGTGTTGTAATTAGAGATACTAATAAATAACGATAACTAATTGAAATCATTTAGATCCACAACAAAATGTTTTGGAAAAAGATCGAAAACACTCTTGAAATTCCTGGTACCCATGATAAGTCTTCGTACTCATATCTTTCTAAGGAGTCGTATCAGGTTTATTTATTAATTGTTTATTAAATAATGGCAATACAAGTTCAATTCGCTAATGGATACTGTCTATGACTTATTTTCGAAAGAGAAAGGTTTGCTACAATTTCTTTATCTACATCACAGTAGGTCTTGAGTCTAAACGCTTTCCTATAACATTCCTGCTTCGTTAACCTTGTACCTTCACAGATATCCGAACTGTATCTCTATGCATTTAAATAATTCTGGTAGCTGAACTGCAAAAACAATGAAACTTTCCGAATATACTATTATTACAGGCAGAGTATTTCGTCACCAGTATTTTTAGCTAAGAACTTATGGATGTTAGCTAAGGTTGATACTTTATAGGAATGAATAACCTTCGCTATCACTATCAAATATATGATAAATTTCAACGCAAAATTATTTCCGTTAAACTTTATCACACTTTTTTATCAATGGGAAATAGGCCGGCTTCCATGAATTACACCGAATAGCAAAGCAACGACAGTTACAAAATTTTACTATTGAAATTCCATACATATACGGAAGCTACATCGTGTTTAATGCTCATAAAAATCTATTTGATTTTGAATGTGAAGTCTAAATCCTTTTTTTTAATTTAAAAACCTAAAAAATTGCCAAATTGAGGGCATAAAAATCTGGACGTTCAAAAGTGTTAGAACTTAATTATGCTAAATTATTAAAAGTGAAATAAGTAAGCGAAGAAAACAAAGAAACAGCCGAAACTCAGTCAAACCTTCCCATAAGCAATGATTTTAAATAAAGGTAATAAGGTATGTATATTTGGAAACCAATAGTTTTAACATGAATATGAAATATGATAATTTACTTACATACTGTCACATCCTTAAGGATCGGTAAAAATAGAAGACCATGAGGAAATCATTGACGTTTGATAAAAAATAGGCTATTGAATGGGTACACCAATATGTATGTAGTACCACCCAGCTAGATGCGTGGGAGGTGTTTATACAAAGTATTTATATTAACTGAAGTATATTACGTACCCATCCTTTGTCCACCCTCTTGTGGGAAAAACGAGCAGAAAATAAACAAACAAGATAGAACAAATGCGTCCCTCCTTCGGCTCAATGAGTTTTTACGAATGTCTGCGTCTTACAGTGCCCTCCAAAAGTTAGTTGAAATTAATTCACCTTTACAATGATGTCACGTAATTTCTAAAATACGCAGTTTCAATAAAGGAACTGTTTACTTATTTATGTTCGGATACTCTATTCTAATCCATACAGTATCGAATTTCTCGAAATTCCATTTGCTTTCTTTCTTAATCAATGTTTATATTCTCAGCACTTGAATTGTGTGCGTCAAAAGTCAGTTGAAATGGAAAACTTTTAACGATTTCCGATAATCTAGTGGTTTTAAACTCATTTACCAATATTGTTAGGGCAGTTTGGGTAGTTTATATTTATTAATAAGATATTGTGAGGTGATATGACTGTTTTAGAATAAATAATGGCTCCAAAGTGAAAATAACACGTAGAAGATAGAACAAAGATGATTGGTAAATAGAAAATAAATAAAAAAATTTAGTGCTGAGGGAAAATTATTTAAAGTTAGTGAAGAAGATAAGCGAATAATAATGCCGAAGAGTTTGGAATGTCCTAGTCTTGCAGATAGGCCACGGTAGAGGCGTCCTAGGTCTACTAATTCTGTTGATGATCGACAAATTGTGCGGCAGTGTAAAATTAATCCCAAGGTTGTGATACGAGTGATCAAAAAATAGTAATAGAAAGCAGGAACCATGGTTTCTATAGCTACTACCAGGCGATGTCTGCTTGATGCTAATTTACGAGGTCACGTTGCCAGATAAAAACCTCATAGCATCGATCCATAAAAAAAAACGGTTGGATTTCGCCCGCAATTATTTAGATAAACTAATAGACTTTTGGAATAAAGTATTTTTTCGCGATGAATCAATCTTCGAACCCTTTGGAAAAAGAGGTTGGCAAACTGTATGTCGTAGGAGCAATGATAACTCTTACGACGACAAGCACTTGCAGCCGACTGTAAAACACGGCGTTGACAGTATGATGGTTTGGGGGTGTTTTTCTTGGAATGGTGTGGAACTGACTGCAAATAATTGAAGGCAGATGACATCACAGATCTATTGTAATATTTTCCATGACAATTTATAATAATCTGCTGAACATATGGGGTAAAGTCAAATTTTTAAGTTCCAACAAGACAACAATCTGTAGCATACAGCAAGGATAACTGAATAATATTTTGAAGATAACGAAGTAGACTTACTGGGATGGCCTTCAATATTACTCGACTATAACTCTATTTAACATTTGTGGGATTAATTGACCCGAGAATCCCTGTTTCCATAAAAGGCAACAGGAATTTGTTGAAAAATAGAATTCATGAAACATGGTCGACTATACCGGTCAAAACTTTACAAAATCTTGTAGAATCAACACCTGGACGATTTAAAGCAAATCTACAGAATAATGGCGACCATACAAAATATTAAAAGTTAAGACAGTGGCAAATATAACAATCCCTAAAATATTTTTTCATCAATTTCAACTAACTTTTGGCACCGCAATTTTACTGTTTCTGTACATAAATTATTATTAATAACGTTATTATGCACCTTTTATTGATAGACATATTCAAAATTGATTAAATTTTAATAAACAGTTTAAAAAACAATGATTTGAATTGGTTTTATCATAATTTCCTCACATTTATTACATTTTTGATCATTTCAACTAACTTTTGGAGGGCACTGTATATTGTTGATGTTAGTACGTGACGGGAGATAATACTTTTACACTCATTAGTGTAAGGACCATCTTCTTTAACCTCCGTTCAAATCAATGTGAGAACATTTCACAGTCTTTAATTATTCCTTTTTTATAAAGTATTCATAATTCATATTAATTCGTTTATTTAAATAAATAATTATTACGGCAAGTAGATGATTTAGGAAATATACATAAGTTCTGTAGTATTTACCTACCTAAAAATATAATACTACCTATTCGTATTGCATAATATAACTAACATATATAGTGCCTGCAATAGATGACGAAATAATTATAACAAACACGAATCTGATAGCCGTCGTGAAGTAATGTGCAGAAACGGGCTCGTTCATCATTCACACGCAGCCGAGGTATGACGTGTGAGAAAAACTTTAGACACATTAATCGCCCACCGCTCTAATAAAAGTTCAAAATAAACGGAACACAAGCCGGCAGGTACTTATTAATCGGACGATCATCGGAGACAAACGATTCAGACCGTTCCAAGTTCCCACGAGGCGGGTGTCGGCGATCATTCCGGTTTTTGCCAACTTAATGTTTGTTGTCAAATTAATCTGAAGTTACTTAGTATGCGCTATTCGAGTAGTCGAGCGACTATTCATTCATAGCGGTTGGAATGCTAGATAGCTCGTGGCTCGCCTCGACCGACCTTCGTCGCCGCCCGCCGCCCGCAGCCGCCGTCGCCCGCTCAGCAAAAACTGTGTGAGCCTTCGTGTGCCGAGGATAACTATGTGGATGCACCGGTGTCCAGTGCCTTACCTGCTTCATTCCACACGCCGCCCGCTTACACTAACCGACCACTTACGCTCCGATCATTTCACCAAACTCGCCAATTTTACAACTCTACTTAAACAAAGCTTTACATTCCACTAAGCACGCTAATTTAACATTTTTTATTAAAACGTTCTGAGAAGTGAGCGTATAGATATACAAGATTAAATTGCTCAAAACTTAAGAATATAACGACGCCTCACAAGAAGGAATGGTGGCCATTTGCGAAATAACAGAACCGTGACATCATAAGCACAGTCACCGGCTGTTCGTACACCTCCATCTATGGATGTATTTTGGTAATAAATAATTTATAACAATATTTATAATGTTTCCAAGACAATCCGTCTATTATTTTAATTTCTACGATGTTTAGTATGCACACGAAGTGCGTGCAACGGTGAACATCCTGGAAAGTTACATGACATGTTAAACTAACTACTGGCCGTTTACAAATATCCAAATTTTAAACTTAACTTCAATTATTATTTTCTGTTGAACTCACGCTGAAGAAAAATCATTACCAAAATAACTTCAAGCTATTTTTTTATATTTTAATTTTGAATAAAAATTATTGTTAAAATAAAAATAGATTCTAAAGAAATTTAAGAAACTAACTTATTTACTATTAACTTTTCCAGGGACGTTATATAAAATGATAGTAACTGAGTTTACATAACTCTACTAGGAGGGTGGACAGAGTGATTAATAGAAGCGAGGCACGATTAAGTAGTCAGTAGTCACGACACTCGACACTGGAGTGTCGGAGTGTAGAGGCAGCGCGCGCGGGGCCTCGCTGCTGAAACCCATTGGCACCTCCGCGATGACGTCACTCCGGACGCCGCCGCCGCCCGCGCCGCGCCGCCGTGCGAGCCACCGACCGCCGCCCGCCGCGATCAAGGACAGTAAACATTACCAGGTCAACGCTCGCCGCTGCCTCTAATCAGCTTTTTTTTTCAATTTGGCAATGACTGCCCTACCAACAGCCGTAAAAATACTTCACACGGAGGCCATCTAAACGACGTAGATTGCGCCAGTCTAATAGTTTATACGTGTAAGCAAAGTACTATTGGAGCGCACACTTGGCACATTTTAGCTAAAATGGCTTCAAAATTTGCCCCGGACATTAATTCGTAATATTACATCCTTATGTATGAGAATATTTCGTTGTAGAATGTAAGAGTACGTGAAAGTTAAAGATATAATAAATGATCAGCAAGACCCGGTTTCCGTCTTTTGATGTCCTTATAATTTAACTAATGTTTCACAAGCACTCCCAGAAGCCGGCTCGTTTTATTGTTTTTACATGTTTTTACAATGCAAATGGACAATACATGAGTAGTGTGCGAGTATGTGGGTATGGTAATAGTTTAGCTACTCATTATTTTAGTGGAGAGAGGCCGGATCGGCCGATGAACGCGGTGCCGGTTGCATTCCATTTTGCCGCGTTCCATTACGCAGTGTCGTGGTTCCAAGAAAGAGTGACGTCCCGCTCGCACTAACCACTCCACGTTATTGCCATGTTTTGGAATTCTGGTCATTGTTTGCGCTCAAGCTTATTTCAATACAGGCGAGGAAACGCTAAATGCGTATCCGGTCAAAGGTCTAAAACAGGGCTACTTTGATCTTCCCTCCCTTGTTGATCTTTTAAATATGCAAATGTATCGCGCATGGAAACCGTTAATTTAAATTTCGTAGCAAAAACGGAAAGTGCATTCAAATTATAAATTAACAGTTACTTTGATTTTAATTTAAATGTCCACGAGCGAGATGCCTTGAATGTGATGAGGTCGTTTTATATAGGAATGCAAAAAGCATTATGTTGGGGATGTAACTTTATACTATCACGAGTATGTCTTCGCAGACATTTTTCCCAAGGCCTCGGCCGCAAGATATGCAAGTAAACAAAAAGTGAGCATATGAAACAATACAAGTGTCACCTCGATTACGGAGCGTTCTCGCTAAGTTCGTCCCCGGAGGAAGCGGCCTGATCAATGATTAACGATGTGAACTTATAGCGTACTTCCTGCGCCATAACGCATCGCCCGCACAGGCCTTAGATTTGAATTAGCAAAAAAAAAACACGAAAGAGTTGATCGACCCAAGTCCCATATCACTACAGCCGTTATTTTGAATTTGCTAAATGAAATGTTCAATGTACAGCCTACAATCGATCACTGGTGCGATTTTTATGTGACATTTGCTACAGTATTCAACATTGTTTAATTGTTTATTGTTTAAAGTATTGTTTACTTTGCAGCTTATCCTTAAGGTTTGAGAAAAAATAACGGTTATTTGCTTCGAAGAATTTGGGTAGCAACATTGGCAACATAAGACTAATTTAGATATTGTATTTTAGTACCATTTCTAGTAACTGGTAATGTTAATCAGCAGATTAAGCAATATTTGTGTTTATGATCGCAATTTTTTTTATTCATTCTACATAAACATAAAGTTAGCCTCGTATTCAATAACAAAGTGGAATTTTGTAACGTGAGCCATATATTCAGAGCGTTTGAAAATATGCGCGTCTAGGTAAATTTACACAAATTCACAATTTTATACATGTGACAAATAAGCAGTATGCATAATAATAACTACTTTCTTTACTTTAATATTTCTTGATATTTTGACGTGGCATTCTTTAAACAAGTTTTACCATTGCCACACTACACTATTGTGGTTGTGTTTTAAAAACACAAATCCCACGTCCTTAACCACCCAAACTTTGACAAACATCTGTTAGCTTTCCAAATATTTGTCCATGTGGGAAACGAAACCGCAACCACCGAGAGAGAAACCCGACTTAGCCGTTGCGCTAATCCACCAAAGATTTTTTAGAGATATCCATGGGCGTCATACAAGTTAAGTTCCATGAGAGTGCAAATTCTTTTAGTTTTATATCTATCTGTATTTTTATCTTTTCATTGTTGTTGTCAGCATGCGATAATAACCGCAAAGCAATTATATAGAAAGCATGATTAGATGAACGTCAAGATACTTGTTTATAGTTTATGTGATTAAAACAATGTGATATAATAATTATTATCTAACTCAATTACTTCAACTACAAAAGGATGCGCCTAGTACAATAGGGCTTCAGCTGTGTTTCCTTAGCTAAATGGCGTTTCTAATTACGTATAATGTATATGGGGCAAGGGGCTCCACTTATACTCTCTTCTCCAATCTCCATTGCATCGCCGAGGCCAATTATTATTTATTCCAATAGTAATCCCATCCCTTTCTTAGTTAATCCCTTTCTTAGCTTAACTTGGCAGTGTAACTAAAACCATTTTTATTTACAGTGCCCTACTCTTAAACTACCTATACTTGTATATATACCTACACTCTAAAACTACCTATATTTATACCTGGTTAGTCCCAAGTCTACCTAACTCACTCCCGTTTGAGTCATATTGAGCTGCGAGGAAATTATGTTTTATTTAACAAAGAACTGCCACAAGCCTATTCTGGTGGTGGGAACAAACCCAAAACCTCATGCTTTACAGCATACACTTCTATTGAAGCTATAGAAAGAAACGGTAGAGGCTAACTAACTGGCCATGGTATCAGTTGTGCATCAGCTTTTTGTTGTTATTATATAGCATAGGACATTGAAGCAAAGAAATCATCGTCATTATTCAAGTAATGTTAGCGAGCGGCGGGAAGCGAGCTTCGAGTTTCCTTGCCCGCCCATGTTTAAGTACAGTTACGATAAGATGCCGCGTATAACGTTATCGAGCCATTATAAATGAAAAAATTAGGTCTATTGTTCTCACACCTGTAAATGCTAAAAACCAAGCGAAATGGGGCTAACACGTGAACTGCACTCCGCAGTAATACTTGGGAACAATAACATTATTTCCACGTGTGTATTAAAGCAAGGTTTACTCTGCTGTTTTAATTAACAAATCAATTGATTCTTTGTATAATAAATGAATCGTCAAATCAGACCGATAAATGCTGATGTGCTTCATTGGATAATTGCATTCTGTGTTCTTTTAATTGACTTTTTAGTTCAAAACTGTGATCACACATGGCATTGAACTAGTGGCTGATAAGGAGAAATTGTCACGCTCTAATTAGTAACGGAGTTAAAATAACATACTTTCTAGCACATTGTAAACTCTTGTATTAGAGGCAGCACGCACTTCCTGTGTTTAAATGGAATGGAATGGAATGTACAGAATAGTGCAAAGTCTAACAATAAGTCACAGAAGTTATGGTAATATTATCCTTCGTGGACATTCATATTCCGCCGTTTGACTTTGAGGTATTCTACACAGGATGTTTACAAACAGCTCGCTTGACAGACACGCCGATGACGGCTTTAGTTACACTTAAACACAATTATTGATAAGCATCAAACAATCCTCACTTTTGCACGTACTTAGCAAATATAACTTTAATGTTCTAACTACATTGCATTAAAATCCCAAGTGCGAAATATCGTATAGTTTGATATAACATAATTTGCTCGTAAATGACCCATGCCAGTGTTGTTACTAAAACTACAAATTAGAAATTGCTATAAATTGTATGAATGTATATTTTCGTATTTGTTTAGCTACTAACGTAACTATAATAAACCGCAAAATATTTTTTAATAAAAAATAACATGTTTTTTTTTTTAATTTTATTGATCAGATAATGTCCCAAAAGGATTTAAGACAGTCATGCAGTCGCTTGTAAAATGATAATCCAATTCTTTCTGGGGCATGCACATTAATTTTGCTAAGTTATTGCGTGCAATCATAATTCGAACACTAGTAGAAGAAGCTACTTGATGCATAAACATAAAATATAGCAGAAAGAATTCCTTTTGTGCATCGTATTTTCTTAATATCGTCTATTTTTTATTCCAGCCAAGACAAAGCCAGATAGAACGAAATCTCTACATCTCTCATATTATTCTTTGGAGTTGTTGAAAACTAATTAGGTTAAGCAATGTAGATATGACCTTTGATATCAGTGGCCCAAATACGATTAAAAATGCTGAGTGCTTGATTAATATTGCCGCTACATCATTTCTACTGTAAACATATTGCACCACATATTTTTTTTTTTTTTTTTTTTTATTGCTGTGAATGGCGAGACGAGCAAGCCGTTCGCCTGATGGTAAGCGATACGACCGCTCATAAACAGTAGCAACATTCCACTGCGCTCGCCATCCTGAGACATAAGATGTTAAGTCTCAAGTCTCAACATATGACATCCGAAATACAAAAATGATAACGCATATAACATCGTTATCAATAAATCAATAAAATAAGAAAAAGCGAATTCTTATTAAGTAAGTACGGTGTGTAATTAGATAGAATTAAATAATTGGAGAAAGTTTGCTATTATAAACAAAATCTAAATTAAAATATTACGGCTTTTCTTTATCTTTCGTGTTTTATTTCCGGATGCAACCTTTCATATGGAATATTTCATTTCAATTAGTCAGCTTTATTGGCCGTGTTATTATTTAAACACCATGCACGGTTTCATCACGCTGTGACATCAGAAAGTAAAGTAATTAAAATATATGTGAGTTTAGTTTGCGAGTATGTTTTTAATTTGCTTTTGCAACAAGATTGCGAAGAGCAATATGGGGGTTTAAAACCATACAGAATTTAATGTTATTCATCAGGAGCCAAAGAGACTGATGAATCAGTTGGCAAGTTTGTTGTCAAGGCACAGATCCCTTTTTTTTGTTAAATTTATCTAGGTATATTTACATGAACATTTTAACGGTCAAGGAAGTGTGAGAAAATCTGTATTCTTGAGATTTACTCTATGTAATTGGGCACTTTAATAGGTACTCTTTTTAAATTGCACAGCACTATCCAGCGCAGTGCAGTAATTTGTTAACATCAGTATAAAAAATATCCTTAAATTGTTTAATGAGTAGAATAGTGGTAGAAGGACCAATCACCAAACATTTACCGCCACAACTTACGTTTGCTGCCAGTTACTAAATAGCAACCCCTAACTTCATGTTTCGAAACAATTTTCCTTTTTGATTTTATTAGATATCTATAATTCTTATAAATAAAATGTTTTTAACTAATAAGATCTAATTACAACCAATAATTATTTTGATGAATATTGTTGATTCTGTGGTTGATTCACACATTTGCTTATGTTGATTATTTATTTATTGTTTAATTTGGATCATAACTCATCGATGGGTACAGTAAAATGATTGAACATACATATTATTTCAAATAAGGATCAGATGCAATCTATCACATCTCTGTACATTGACAGCGCATAATAAATTATGTTAGTCTCTTTCCTCGCCTACCTGGCCATAGTCAATTGCTTATAGCGGTTACACGTTTCAAGAAAATCTGGCAATGGAGAATGACTAAGTTTAAGCGTATCTTTTCCTTACATTTTTTTCTTGTTCTCAAATAGTTAGAATCTATGAATAGCAGACATGTAAAAAGCGATTAAGTTTTTTGCGGCAAATTCTACCAAGACGGTCACTGATTTTTCGGGTCGAAAACCTGAATTCTTTTTAACGAATCACGAAAGACAACATCGGTATCGTCATACAACACTATTAAATTTATCTCAAACGCAATATAGGATGTTAGACAGAACTAGAATTGCAATATCAATTATATTAGCTTGAAGCTTCGATAAGGAGCATTGCGGATTAACAATCGAGAGGTTTTTTTTTGTATTTATTCTACTATGAAATCGAATAGGCAAGATCGAAGAAAATAAACTTATATCTAACCAGTCAGAATGTATGGTAGGTAATGTAATTTGCTTAATTTAATTTGCATGAGCTAGACTCCGACTGAATATGTACCAGTTTTTGTTAAGAGTAACAGTTTGTCTGGGAAGATGACAGACAAACTGTACACTAGGAGAATAGCAGATCATGGCATTGACCCGGACTAAGCAATGTAAAACATCCTACACAAATGATGCAATAGATCCGATCTTCGTGAATTGAGGCGTGACTTTGAACATCGACTTTTTACTTATTTGTTATAATTAACAACACAACCACAGCTTTTTAATAATATGTAACTTTAATAATACGTTTTCCTTGAGTAACGGTTTTGAAGCTTATAGTTATAGTTGTTTGGATGTTTTTAATCTAAGCATTTAAATTGTGTTCGTTTTCCACATTTGTTACATATTGAAATATGTAACAAATGTGCATTAAGTAGGTAGGTATACTAATTCATATCAGCCAATAAGATATGCAACTTATAGGTACTTATTATGATCATAATCTTAAATAAAACGCTTGATTGGACGAGTAATCAAATATCACTTATCACCTCTACCTTTCTCTTTTTGACTGTTTCAACGAAAATAGTTATTGCTTTATTATTATCAGTACTATCATCTCCTTATTTTCATGTTATAAACCAATCCCTCATTATACATAGTACGTATGTATTGACACACTACGATAGATATACATATGTACAATAAAATTTACTTGCCTGTAAGTTGTATCACAAGCCCGAATTTAATTATGTTAGACCGAAGCTGGTAAAAAAATCCCATAGCCATCCTATACTTTGTGTAAGTACTGATATTTTAACACTGAGATTATATTTACTGAATTCTAAGTACGAATATAAGTACGAATTTTTACTGGAGTTGGTAATTAAAGCAAAAAGATAGATTGATAAATAGTATAATAATTACAGCTAATGGTTTTTATTTAATTACCAATATTATGCATTCCACTTTACCAGTATATTAGGTACAAACTGTATTAATGATCTATAAATAAATATGTAATGCTCATATAAAAATATATGTGCTTATATACCTACTGATAAAGAGAGAAGGAATAAGAGAGGCAACAAAACGTTGGAGCCGATCGGAGTGAGAAGTAACAATACAGCGTGAGCGAGCTAGAAAACATGTTATGTATTATTATTTGAACGGCGTCGAATGGGAGAAACCTGCGTGCGGGCCTCACGGCACCGCCCCGCCCCGCGGCCCGCCGCCGCACCGCGCCGCCCGCGCCGATCATATGTTCGGCGGGCGAGGCACACACCGGCCGCTCACTGCGACTCGGGCACTCGCCATCGTCGCAACGCAACGCGCTCACTCAGCGACGCCGCTTCCGCCTGATCAGCTGTTCAGTAGTCCGCGCGACGAGCCGAGCGCGAGCGTCCGATAAGCCGCTGTGCGGTTAACGCTACAGCGGGCAGACATGGAACTGCTATGTGCGGAGCGCGTGAGCCTCAGCAGCAGCGGCAGCGGCGAGGGTGGCGCGCGGCCGGCGCCGGCGCCTCGCGCGGCCGGGCCCGATCCCGTGCTGCTGCACCGCCGCGTGCTCGACAACCTGCTGCGCACCGAAGAGCGCTACGCCATCACCGCCAACTACTTCTCCACCGTGCAACGGGAGATGACTCCTCGAATGCGCCGCGTCGTCGCCGAGTGGATGCTAGAGGTGAGCGCACCCGCGCCGCATGCCGCACGCCGCACCCACACCGCCCGCCGCCACCGCGGAACCACCCGCGCGAACCGAACGTTCGCCATTTTGTCTCGTTTTCCGGCCACGTGTAGGTACACTCCTGGCACGGTCGGCGCCACCAGTAGCCTCGTATGCCTCGGCCACTGGCTGCCTGACCAAAGCCCATCTCGTCGCCACATACAGTGAACGCTACACCTGCACCCTGAGCTTGCCGCATCCTAGTGCCGAACTCGGAACAGTGTACACTTTGTGCCCTGCCATTTTTGAGGTGTTGCATAGTCTACTTAGGGATTTTACAGTTCATAAGACTTGTGTGTACTATCTTTTTCTGAAACGGATACTCCGACATTGTTTACACGATCAGCTGATTACAGTTTAGCTATACGTATCAGACTCTTATTAGATTACTGTGCATCAGACCGACACAGTCGTATGAGTATCGAATAGTATAAAGCGACATGTATGGCTCGTAGAATAACGTCCATGAATTATTATAGTAGTTATGAGAAACGTGCGAGTACGTAAGTAGGTAGTGAATACGGTCGGTTGCAGAGCGCTCGGCGCGACGCGAGTAGTGAGTTAGTGGCTAGTGAAGTAGTGAGTATGAGGGGCCCCAACGCACGGAACGCCGGCCGGCCTGCGAGGCGCGCGCGGGCGGCCGCGGTCGCCGACCGATGCGACTCCGCTCGTTCTATTTGAATAATCAGCTGATTTTGACACACACACAGCTGACGTTCCGTGGCGCACTTATCTTGTGCTTATACACCCAGTTGTGTATGTGTATTATATAAATAATTGCTAGCGCGCACACTAACGTCATTGTTCGAGCACGGTGGCCTAAATGACGTGTAATTTATGATTTTGTTTATTAAGTTACAAGGAATTTAAAATTTTCACACGGCATTTGTAACAAGTTAATTGATGAAATCTAGCGTTTCGATAAAATTTTGGTAGATATTGAGGAGTTAGTCAGCTGTTTAATCTGGGAGCCACGTGGAGCCGGCGGGCGGCACTACAGCGCGCTCGGCCGAGCTCAGTGTGACGTCATGATGGCACTCGGTGCGATGATATGGCAGCAAACGCGCCGCTGCCCAAGTTTGCCGACACATCACTCGTGCCTACTACTAAACCAGTCGCATACCGACATTACAGCATTAGCAGACCGAAACGATCCATTGCGTCTGCAAGGTCAATGACATTTTCAATGTGTTACGATTAATTTTTATGTATACTCGTCAAAAGCAATCCATTCTAATTCGGTAAATAAATTTTCCATTACTTCGTGCTAAAAGATTTGTAAAGTTGTCCATCGTACTTGATTTGTTATATAAATAAAGTTCGGTCGTTTCCAAGGGATTGAGGAAACTATTGAAAGGTGCTGTTCATTTAACATCTATCTTGTCATCGCTTATTGCATATACATTATTAATGATAATAAAATAAACGAAATTGCAAGATTTTAACGTATACCAGTAATAAAACCACCGTAATACTGTTTTCGAGGAGAAGAACAAAATATAAATTCTGTAGTGTAGTATGAACGTCCCATAAAACTGTAACTGTGAAGGCAGTAATGAATAAAATGGCGGTTGCATGGTCTAAGAATTTAGTTAATAAGTTGAAAGTGTACCCATTAGCAGAACACGAGGTGTGGAGTAGTGCGCCGGAGCCGACGAACGTTAGGGAACGTGTTTCCACGTAACTACGGCGTGGCTGCCGAGTGCCGGCAGTGCCCGCTGTACATTATACACGCTTCTAGTCCAACCACTCGCCCTGCCTGCCATACCGTGCGAAACTATGCACAATCAGTTACCATCTCCCGTCATCAACACACACAACACTTTATAACTGTGTCGGAATCACGATTACCTATTTCCCCATCTGCTTCATGTCAATCCTGTCCACCCTAAAATCATTTAAGCATTGAATTGCTACTCGTAATTTGCAACTTAAGCAAACATTTGCAAAATATGATCTAGTTTTCGAACTAGATGTCCTAAGTACTGAAATGCTGTAGCGTTACATTTAAAAACGTTCATTATTGATAAGAATTGTAATAACTGCAGCAGGAAAGCAATGTGCGCTGTGTATTTATCGCAATAAGTATATAGTTCCATTTTTATATATAGGTTATCAGGAATTCCGGATGATAAAGTTAACGTCGCTTGGGTGCGGCGCTACTCACTTGGCCCTTCTTAGAAACGCTTACGCAAGCGATCAGTATGTAACGTTTTGCCGTTTGTTGTAGGTTTGCGAAGACCAAGGCTCCCAAGAGGAAGTGTTCTCATTGGCCATATCGTATCTGGATCGGTTCCTGAGCACGTGCAACGTGGGCAAGAGCCAGGTGCAGCTGCTGGCCACGGCTTGCCTGCTGCTGGCCTCCAAGCTGCGGGAGCCGGGCTCGCGAGCGCTGCCCGCCGACCTGCTCGTCTTCTACACCGCCAACAGCATCACGCTCGCCGACTTATGCGTGAGTCTAATATTAATACTCCCCACCCTTCCCACTCATAAACGTAAACTTTAAACGTAATATTCCCGGATCAGCGACGCTTCCTACGGCCATTTGTAACTGTACTCGCGTAATAAGATGGAACACTATGGATGGAATTGTTTTATTTTCCAGAAATTGTATTTAATGTGCAGAATTAATTAACTTTCCTCGTCGGAGGACTCAGCTGATCTCATTAATCGTGCATATTCGTGTGGTGAGTTTTTTGCAGTGCGCACGCGCATGTTCTCAGTTTGAAGCGCCGAGCGCTAAGCGCTTTCGTGCCGTTCACTCCGCTGATTTCTAAATCATTCGCGCTCTGAAGATCCGTGAGAGATTGGAATTCCGTCTTTACAAAGATACATTAATTAACTAATGATATCACTGCATAATGTACAATGCACATCCAAGAAATATCTATTCTATTGCTGTTATTTGTCCGACGTCCATTCAACGCCAGCGCACGCTTCGGTACCTTTCTGCATACATACTAATAAGGGCATAATCTAGCCAACCGTCCGGCCAAATAGGTGTTGCGCAGTAGGTACTCACTAATAATCACATTCAATATCTGGTATCCCTATAGCATTTTAGACTTGAGATTTACCAATTAACTTGAAAATAAAATGTTAAGGCTATTTTCAACAAAATGGTTGCTATGCTACACTCATTACTGGCTCTGCAGACAGAGCCAGTAATGAGTGTAGCATCAGTAATATAGTTTTACGCCAATTAAACGAGGCCAAATATAATTTGAATGCGTGTTCGGCGGTCGGCGGTAGTGTGGCGAGTAGTGAGTAGTGCGATGTGGTGCGTTTGCATTTGGTGTGTGCGAGTGCGGTATAGTGTCGGCACTCGGCTGCATTCGGGGCTCGGGCCGCCACCCGCCGGGGCCCCGGCTGTCGCTCGTCCCGTAGATAATAAGTGCACACTGCACCGCACATTGTCGCGCTTCGTAACATACACTCGACCGACAGTTTTTTTTGCCTGCAAATGCATTCTGCATTATACGTACAGCCTTGGCCAAAAGTATTAGGCACCCCTATAAAACAAGTGTATCTCATAAAATATTTAAAAAACAACTAATTTGTTTAGCAATAGAGTGGACGCGAATACTAAACGTTCATTTTAAAGTATTGACAGGGTAATTTAAGGTACCTAAAACATCAGATCCCCAAAAGTAGCTCAGGAGATTTTTTAACGAATACTTTAGGCAACTTGTTAGTCTGTTTTTCACCTCGGTCGTGTTCAGTAGCTGCTATGTGTGTATTATTTTTGTGAAGTAGAGAAAGTTAATCGTTCAAAATGCCGAAAAATCGCGATCTTGATATTGAAGAAAGGATAAAAATCCAAGTTTTGCACGAAGAGGGAAAGATCAAGGTGGAAATTGCCAAACAATTAAAATTTTCCCGATGTGCTGTGCAATCTGCACTGAAAACATTTGCTGCAACTGGCTCTAACACAAATAAGAAAAGAACGGGTCGAAAACTGCCCGCCAGGGTAAAAAACTAATACACGACTCCCTCAAGGACCGTAAAAAAACATCTTCCGAGCTCTCTGCTGCTTTGTCACAAGAAATTCGGGAACCAATAAGTTCGCGAACGGCAAGAAAAAGACTCACAGAAGCAGGCCTAAGAGGCTGTATAGCCAGAAAGAAGCCATGGCTCTCCCACGACAACAAAAAGTACCGACTAATATGGGCTCTAAAGTACAAATATTACACTGAAGATGATTCGTCTCTTCTGGTATGCTTCGATGAACCAAACTTTGAGGTAAGTTTTATAACACACCTCGCATAGAAAAATAACAAAAATTACGCCATAATTAATCATCATCTTGTAAAATTAAGAAAATATTCAACACAAGTGTTTTGTTTCCATTTTAGGTGTTTAAAACGTCGGGTATGACTTTTGTGAGCCGTCGTATCACCGAGGAATACCATCCCAATTGTGTGGTGTCTACTGTAAAACACGGAGGCGGCAGCATTACGACTTGGAGCTCCATGGCTGCCTATGGCGTCGGCGAAATGTTCGTTTGTGAAGGCCGCACGAGCAGTCAAAAGTACATAAATGTGCTTGAAACTGTTCTGATGCCGTATTTAATGGGTATGTTTGGTGACACCAACTCAGATGACGTGAAATTCCAACAAGACAATGCTCGCTGTCATGAATTGGCAGTCACTATGCGGTGGTTAAGGGACAATAACGTAGTCCTTCTAAACTGGCTTGCACAGTCGCCAGACCTTAACCCAATCGAACATATTTTAGGTGTACTGAAGCGCAAGATACGGGAGCATAGCATAACATCAAAAACAGTATTAAAAAAGGCTTGAAGAGACAAGTGGTATGCTATAACCACAACCAAATCCGCAAGGCTAGAGCGCAGCAAACCGCAAAGGATGGCTGCGGTGATAAAGGTCAAGGAAGGGCCCACTAAATATTAATTTAATTTGTTGTTTTTATAATTATATATCTGTAAACAACAAAATAAGTTTTATTTTTCGCCCTAATTATGCGTAATTCCAAATATGTTAAGGTGCCTAATACTTTTGGCCAAGGCTGTATGTGTGGCCGTTTCCTTTTTTTTTTTTTTTTTTTTTTTTTTTTTTTTTTTTTTTATTGCAGTGAATGGCGAGACGAGCATGCCGTTCGCCTGATGGTAAGCGTTGCGACCGCTCATGAACAGAAGCAAAACCAAACAACACCTTGATTTACAAAGCAATGCTTGGCATTCCACTGCGCTCGCCATCCTGAGACATAAGATGTTAAGTCTCAATATGTCCAGTAGTTACTCTGGCTACAATGTCCTTCAATCCGAAACACAACAGTGCATTTAAACTACTGTTTGACGGGAGAAATAATTCCTAATTATTAATTACTCATATGACTTAAAATAGTCGTATGTAAATCGTTTTTGTGTCGAAACGTCTCGCTTTTAAGCGCGTCTGCGTTTTAATTAGTTTGGTTGCACGCCGTTATAGTTACATAATGATATGGGAACCGCGTCGGCACCGCCGCTCGAGGAATGCGACAGTAGGACGGCGAGAGGGCTGCCCTGCGAGCAGTGTCCCCTAACGAGCCGCCAGCCGCCACGCTTCTCGGAACCACCGCCGAACGAGGCTCGCGTTTCAATCAGACCAATTACATCGGAAGCACGCCGTTTATTTTTTCTCACGGCGCGGCTCGACTCGACCGGCTGGTCAGCTCGTCGCCGCTTCAGACGGCATCCACGCTGCCCGCTGCCCGCTGTTCACTGACACATCTACTTAGACGCATCCACTCCACGCACTCCACGCTCCATACGCCAATAAATGGAATCGCACACACGTCTTTAATATTTCATCGCTGAGTTTTTACAAGGCAGTCGTGACTATCCGAGTACGTAGGTAGTATTTTTTTATACACAGCCACACTTGGTCTGTTAGCTAATTGCTGAATCATGACTCGTCGGCTGGCTTATTTAATATACATTTGTCTATTAACATAGATTGCGTTCTTTCTCGTAACTATCAAATTACTTCATCCATGGGTTTGATATTATTGGACACAACATTACTTTTAACTAATTAATTAAATGAATAATTTGTATATAATCAGGTAAAAATCTCGTGTTAATTAAGGAATACCGCAGTTTAATTAGGCCTTATTTATACCGTAGCATTTCGTAGCACGTCTACGAAATTCCGTAGACGCCTGTGTAATTAAGTTTTATTGATTTTTTTCTTATATCTAGTCCCTGAAACTCTGATTAAGATTTTATAGTGTATAATGTGTATATTCAATTACTTAGCCAACAATTTCCCATAACAGTATCATAATTATGTGCAGTACTTACTGAAATCATGCTCATCTCATAATAAGTCATTCAAGTATGACGTGCATAAGAAACATCTAGCTTGGTACGTTGATTGAATTTTAATGCAAAATGTTAATTATTGTGTTAAAAAGCTCTCATTTTATACTATTGAAATAGGATCATGAATACGTTGATATAAAACAAAAATAAGGCATAAATATTGAATAGTTTTCCAATGAGAGCATTTCCTTACTTTAAACTTGGTCTATAAAACCGACGTCGATTATTAAGAGTCGGATAGTGCGGAGTCACAGGATAGCGAGCAGTGACTAGATTGCGACCGCTTGGCGGCTGGCAGTACGAAGGCTGGTCGGCGAGACCTGAGAGCGGGCGCAGCGCCGCTGCCTGCTCGCGAGCAAAAAGAGCTCGGCTCGGCATCCGAGGCGGGTTTAATGCGGGGTTCCCGCGCCGCCGCCCGGCCATAAAACCTTGCGCGTTCTCACATCCATACCACCACCGTAAACGTTTATTATAATTGAAGCATAAGTTTACGACACCGGTGCCAGTTTCACAAAAGAGAACATTCAATATTGAATCCACGCTTCGTTTTGATTTAATTAGATGCCTCTCTGTTTGTTCACGGTACAACGCGATACCGACACAAAAGGAGTTTTGTGCATACCTGTACATTCCCAATACTGAATTTACATTTCATTTGTGCACTTCAATTTAGCTGGACTCGACGCTTGTTTCAGTTTCCTTTGTTAATGCGCCAAATTAACTTTGTCAGAAAATTACTTATTCATATTTTACACTTGGAGTGTTATTCGAGCTATACAAAAGATTTCGTCATTTGAAACCAAATAATCTAATAATGTAAATAACTAAAACTATGTAGTTATCTGCAAAGCTCGGAAGTAGTTGAACTATATGTATGTACATTGTTTGCAACATTAATCAGTACTCACACTGATTTGACGCCATTAATTCGTCAGTAGATACGAGTTCATGCTGCTCTTAGCTATATTTTATCTTTCTCGGTCGATTCTGATAAGCTCCAGTTTCGCCACTTTTAAGGCTACCATATAATGAGTTATTGCTGTAAGCGGAGGTCACAATTGAAATATAGTATTTTTATCTTTCTTTTATTCCACGACAATCATAAATACTTACATTATCTTCATAACTCGCTTTATTAAGAGTTGTTGTCATAACTGAATCCCAAAGACAATCCTATATTATAATGACTCCCTGAAACAGTGTGTCATTAATATAGTACTGTATAACGGTTCGAAACATAAAGTAGAACAAAACAATTAATTAAACAACTGATACAACAACTCCACTATTTGCCATACATGACTTACCAATGCAAAGGTGAAACTATATGTCGCATAAATGTTATATAGCTAACTCCATTAAACGTACAAATGGAGGCCGAAAATAAATTGTTAGCGCCAAAGGCGAGGAGTGCAAAAGAAAATGATTGTTTAGTTTAGTGGAAGCTAGGTATAGTGTCTAGTGGAGTGTAGAGTGTAGTTGGTGTTTGTAGATCTCACGGCCCGCCTCCGGCCGTATCCGGCGCAAATGAAACTGCACCGCGACGTTAATGCGACAAAACAAAACATCGCAATTTACTCCAAGGAAAAAACGTTGCGCATTCCTTTGTTTGTCGCCGGGAAAAGATTTCGATCAATTTTTGACGTGTCGTTCTTTAACATTTCCCACGTGTTCGAAGCTAAATATCCACTAGGTCGCTGATCCGCGCAACCGACCACAATTCCGATGGAATGTTATCTTGTAATGGGAATTTGGTGAACGTCGCTCGTCCATTGTAATTAATTCTGATAAATATATTACACGTCGGTATTTCTCAGCTAGTGTAAAGTTCAGTGCATCCGTAGCGAAAACAGATGTTTTAGTATTTTGGTAGGTATATTGTAATCGTAGAAGTCAGGTTTTATCTATACTTATGTGTTTACAACCACTTAAAAACATAAGTGTGCATGCAAGTAGAATGAAGTCAAGTAATGTTTTGCAGCGCTGTTATGTTAGAGTATACTGTATAGTACGGGCGCGGAGTAGAACAGAAATTGTGTTAACGAGCGGTGGTACATGATAACTCACATGCGCTAGAGCGGAGGTGCAGCGTGCAGTGTGCGCCGCCGGCGTGTGTTGCAGTATAAAGTATTAGGTGCGCCAAGGCGCAGCCTCGTTATAAAACCATGTCACGTTGTTCACTTAACGTCATTGCAGTATGTTATAAATACTTATAACTGTTACTGCATGTGACAATAAGAATAATTTACTGTCGACCAACATCGATATGTTTATTGGTGATGTAATCGTTCCAATCAATTTTTTGATAAGTAGGCATGTTGCAATTGTGAAATACGTCACGATATATCGACACGCTGTTTGTGCATACATTTAAAATGATCATGATTATACATAAATGCTTAAACTACAAGAGGGTTCGCACAAGATGTCCGCAGGGACAATAAAAAACTATTTGGTAGCAGTCAAACGACACGTTCTATGCGGGCTCTGACCCTGAACAAAGAAATATGAAAATATTGTGGTTAAAGCGAACAAGATGTGGAAGGCCACTATGCAGTCGTGCCATCATTATATTCACTGTTCCTAGCGATATTACTGCCGAGTGCCGACTTTACCGAGCGGTGGAAGCGCCCACCGCCGCTAACGTATCCAATTAACGAGAAATGTAAAAAAACATAACTCGATACACTTACGCCTTTCAATTCACCGCTAGGTTTTATTCTTAGCCGGGTTCATAACCTGCCGTATTAATTTTTGAAAGAATGTGCTTATAATAATGTGTTACACAAGAGTTGTGATATTGCATACACGACTTATTGTGTATGTGGACAGAAGAGACAAGTGGGTGCATTTACATTTCACGGTTTAAGTATGATCCGATGCGATGCTTGTAATGTGATTTTATCGATGAATGCACCTACTTAAAGTTAGAAACATTGCAGTTTCTAAACATCTGGCGAGGTGGTGAGCGTGCTCGCACCGCGCACCGCACCAAGAAAATTCCTAAGTTGTTTAGTCTCAGGAGCACAGCGCAATGGCCACGCGACACCAGGCTCATTGTTTGATTGTAATAGCGGTGTGGTCGCACCGTTCTATGAAATTGGATAAAGCATGGGAACCAAGTGTGGAATTCAGCGAGTGTGTCGCAGGCGACGAGGGCTGTTTGCATAGCTCGCTTTATTGGCTGTAACGTGGCTCGATAACTGCCGGCAGTGGCACGGCTCCGCGCACCCTCCCCGCGCCCCGCGCCACCACGCCGCCGCGGTGCCACCACGCCAGCCCCTCTAGTCTCATGAACACCCGACTACTTTACGAGCTGCATTCCATACGTCTTCATTTAGTACGGCTATGATGTATGCGTGCCTATATTACACGAGATGCGAACGTATTGTCCGATCAGCTGATACGGGCCGAGCTAAAAACATCTCATAATGACAGTCGGCTCTCGGCGCGCGAAGGCTCTGACATCGTTTGCAACACCACTTGCGGTGAGTGCTTTATGGGCGCATTGTTTTCGAAGAGCTTTTCAACTGGTCGCGATTTCAAAGATAGAATGATCTTTTCATTTCGCGGTCGACCCGCATACCGCCGCGTTACCCGCTTTTACTCACCTAGTCTTTTTAGTCTTTGTGCCTACTTACTGTTGCGTAAAAAGTAATTTATTTACCGCTCTCCTTTCTTACTTCGTCGCTGATAATGACGGTATAATTTTATACAACTAACGCACACAACACTGGCTCGAAATCAACTTCCAGTGATGATACTTCATTCATTCATAAACACATTAAGTTGAGAATCTATATGTTCTAAGCAGACAGTTCCGCCAAACGAATGTATACTTTAAATCTGCAGTATTGTGGAACAGAATGGATTGTGAATGCACGAGGCGAGTGGATCCGGCGCGGTCGACCCCGTCGATTGAGTTAAGTAAACATCGAGTATTATCTGTCAACGGACATGTACATTGCTTACATGTTAGTGTGTATGTGTACACAAAATAATCAACTTATTCATAAATTAACCCGCCAGCGTTTGCCAAGGGTGTCCTCTGCCTGAATTGCGTAGTACAACAACAACAATATGTACACGAACTGCTATGTAGGTCAGGAGTAAGCACAATTCATAATAAATTATACTAACTAATTACACAAGTTGTCACTAATTTTTTCGGCAACAAATAATGTTAATTAGCTAAAATATAAAAGACCATTTCATTATCTGAACACCAAACGGTGAAGGCGTGCTGAAATCAAAAGCTAAAGCGAATAACAATACCAAAAATTCGTGTATATATTTGTTTCTCGTCGGGTTTGTGTAACAATACGAGTACCTAACTGATGGAATGAGACTAAACATGGTCTAAAACAATAACAGTGAACATTTGATTGCACAACAATGTGCCGGGGACTACCTACACGCCGTTCCGGGAAGTCGAGCGAAACTCGCCACGTTTACGATTATTAAGGCGGATGTGGCACAGGAATGCTATTTCACTGTACCGTACGGGCGCACAACGCTTCCAAATATCATAATTTGATAATCTCGCTCGAATTAACTGCTTTAAACTTTACGAAACGCGATAAAAATTCTTAATATCAACTCGATAAAGAGCGCAATTTTGTTGGTAAAAGTACATTTCGAAGAATGCAAATGAAACTTACTTGGGTTACGAGCTCCGTGGTTTGAACGTGTTGTTGAATGTTTCTCTCTTGTCGACAGAGTTGGGAGCTGTTGGTGTTGTCAAAGCTTAAGTGGGACGTGGCCGGAGTGACGGCGCACGACTTCCTGCCACTGCTGCTGTCCCGGCTACCTCTCATGGGCCTCGTCAATATAGAGATGGTGCACAGGCACGCACAAACCTTCATAGCGCTGGCCGCGAGAGGTGAGTGTCCACATACTAACTCTTCAGCTTTGGCAGATCGATGGTTAATCGCCGGTCAATAAGGAACACAGTAATGAATAACCCTCACATTAAACAATTTTCTATGAGTATTACAAAGTATTTCTAATCAAAATGCGTAACGCATATCATTTTCTTGTAACGGCAACATTTATTAGTCTCCCAGATATTAATATACGTCTTAACGGTCTAGTTTAGCGAGTTAATTGCTATTTTTTGTGAAGTGTGCCAAACTTTTATTTTGTTCAATATCAAAACCAAATTTCAATATAAGGTATCTCTTAACGTTGTTGCGTGTTTAAAACTCTTTGGAATTACTAATTATACTTCCAAAAGGTTGGTAACGGAAATAATTTTTGTCCAACGAGCTCATAATCGAAATACAATTTTTTAAACCCTGTTTTATTATTTTCAACAATAACATTGATAGGAATACAAGATATGGCCAAAAATTACTCATTCGTGCCAAGCTTGTGAAAGAAGAAAACGAAAATAGGCTATTTCCTGTATGCGGTACAAGATTCTCTAGCTTGTACCCTGGAGTGGGGTTGTGTCGGTTCAAGGCAGGATAATTTAATAGCCAGTCGCCGTCTTGATATCCTGTGACAGACATTCCTAACGGTTATCTATGTATTCTCGCGAATCGTGTTGTTCAATAATAGGCTGAGTTCTAATTTCTTCTACATGTATGTATTACTGCAAAACAATGGCAGTTACAGAATATGCTAGAGCTGTATTTTATTGTTTTTGTTGGTGATTCATAAATAAGTCGTGGTTCTTAGTCGCCGTGGTAACGGTTGCGCCTGGTGTTTTTGAAGTGTAACCGTCACAAAGCGGCGAGGAGACTTGGAATGCGGAGCGGCGCGGCGCGGCTCGGTACCCGGCACGCAGTAGGCACAGTGCACACGTATGCTGGCGCTTATCGAAAGTTATGACAGAGTGCAGGAGATGTGAATAGGTTTGTTTACAGTGAGGGTAAAGTGCGCGGGCGAGGGCGAGGCGAGGGCGGCGTGTGTGTCCCGCGGCCGCGAGCTGCGCCCGGCGACTCGACTCGGCTGCGGCGCCTCCCACGCCGCTCGCCCGAGCGCATTCCAGCACGCCTCGCACTCGGGACTCCCCCCCGCCGCCCCGCCATCCCGCCGCGCCGCCCCGACACAACCTCTCGGCCCCCCGCAACCCTGATGGGATCATATGTTTTTGTGCAGCGGTTTTTGTTGTTCGCCGCCGTTGTCTTGTTGTTTTTCTTTAAGAAGTTCACGCTCCAGCTCTTTCATTTCACTTGATCTTCGGATATCGTCTCTCACTTGGCCGGCGAGTGTTGAGCCGATGTCCTCCACAGTGGTGACCTTAACGAGCAGTGGCCGTGACGGCAGCAGTCGGCGGCTGTAAACTTCGTGCCGACCACGGATGTGAAAAAATCAATTTAAATGCTCGTTATGACTGGGTCGTTTTACTTGACGCTAGGTGGCGAGTAAAATTGATGGCGGTCTAATAAATTGTGAATAACATCAGCTTGAGTGAGAACGGCTCCCCTTAGGCGGCGCGATGGGCCGGCACTTCGTAGATGCGCCAAGCTATGTGAATTTCTCGGTATCAAGTTAGCCCGCATTATGTATCATTATTTGAATGGCACAATTTACTCCGGAATCATAACTCGTCAGGATATTAAATTTGTAATGGGATATTTTAATGCTGACATCTCACCGTCCGGAGCTCCAGCAATGAACATCAATTATTTTTTTCTTTCTTTTTATGTGGGTATGGTTTTATTGAATAAATCTGCATTATACTTTGCCTTCAAAAACATAGATGAATAGTAGGATCGATTGAGCTTGATCACGTGTCGATCATAAGTTATAGCAATAGTAACAGTAGGCTAAACGCTGACTCATTTACACCCATTCATTGCACATCATCATTTGTTGAAACATATCTAGGTTGCAGTGCGTGTACAACTACTTACACTTGTTGCAAAGCTGTTAACGTGAAATGTTTTAGGTTACAAGTCCTTCATTTGAGCATTTATTCGAATCATTTAGTGATATCCGTCAAATTCTAAACATGTCTGTCGGCACCGGCAGTTCGGCCTCGCGGGCACGTTCACCCCGCGGAATAAACGCCTAGCACCGCGTCTGCCCGCAGCCGCAACTTACCGCCGCGCCGCGCCGTGAGCCGACACGCGTCATTACTCCATCTACTACATATTCAAGGATACAACCACGATTATGTCACCGCTGATGGGATTGTAGCTTTACCAGTGCTGTGTGATTGCTCGCATGTACTTATCTATAGCATAGTTAATCGTTCAAGCGCACCACTCGACCGCCCATATATTTGTATTAAACTGCTCACGAGATTTTTCCTCGGCATCGGTGCCAAGGTAGCCATATTGAAGTAATTAAAACGCCCGGGCGGGATTTAATTTCAACAAAACTAATTAGGGCTAATGTGTTTAGTTAAACGTGCTCGGGCTGTCGGTGTGTATTCGATTGTGTTAATGACGAACTAAATCAGGATTTATAAAGTTGGAAGTGTTTTGTAGACGGTTCCATGATATATGTAAATGAGAGTATATCACAATTTACATATAAAAGGAGTGTGGGATTAACGCTTCCTCGTCACTTCCTCTGGTAGGCATGTATTAGCTGATAATGTAGTGGTGGCATCGCTACTTATAAGGCCGGCCATCACATCCGCTACGTGTGTGTCCAGTCCGCCGCGCAACTGCTGTGGCGGAGTGTCGTGCGGCGTCCGCTACCTCCGGACATCTTCGCTAATGACACTACAATTACCCAATCCTCACGAAATGCACTTCTTGCAAAATATGACAACAAGAGTTGCATTACGTAGTCGCCGGTTGCGACTTGCGCCCGATTAGCTCTCACCGTACTGTTTGATTAACATCAGATTATGCAAATTCTTCGACTGAGCGGCCGCTTGCGTTGTTTCATGTCTCTTTTTATTCGTTCCCTCTGCCCGTTCCCTTTATCTCGGGTATGCCGCCATGCAAATTAAAAAAAAAACGAACGAAATCTTTTAAATGAGCTGAAAGAGTGTTCGATATCTATACGTTGGTCGGTATAATGGAGTCTACTTAATGATGAATGGGGAGCTCTCGGAGGCTTCACTCACATTGTTCGTATCTTCGTATTTGTGAGCATTCGAGATCACAGCTTGCTTCTCTTTGACTGCTGGACTCTTGTAATACTGTGGGAATATAAATCACTCACATAAGCATTGCTCAACGGCATCTCGTTTTAAACCGTTCGTCGCTGAAACAACTAATACACGGGTGTTTAGAATTCGCCATTAGATTAAAATTCTGCCAAGGCTACACAAGTGATTTTCCTTTATTGTTATCACTCGTTTGTGTAGCTAATGAACATATTTGTCGTAGGTACGGGAGGTTTATATTCACGGGAAATCCCATTACTACATAATCAACTACTCGTATAGGAAATAAATGTATACAGTTATTTTGATATCAATATTGAATCTTATACCAACATGATGTACATACATATGTGCATAGCGCACCGTCGCGTCGTAATTAACTAATGCAGATTTTCCTGTCAATTAAATTATACAACAGGTCGTTGTTGTGGAAGCATATAACAAAATAATGAGTTGAGGCGGTTGGTCGGTTGCTATGTGGCTACACATGTAATGGTTTTGCCAAAGTAAGTCCGTGAGAAATATTCAAGTGAGCCGGGCGCGCAAGCGCAGCCTGTGGAATGCGGCCGCGAGGGCGGGTGCCGGCTCCTTTGAGGTTAAACTCTCCAGAGAAGACTGACAACCTGCGTGAGGGAGAGAGGAACATTTCTTTTACCGGATGTGCCCCACTCCTTCAACGACTACGCGCTTGCGCTTGCTCCGCCCGCTTGTATTGATATTGACATTGTCTATCTACGGAGGTACGGACGACGCATCTCACCGCATCTCGCCGCGGAAACACAACGCTTCAGCGACCAACCGCTTGACGCTTCCTGCCTTAATGAATAGCACCTTCATTTCAGTAACGATGCTCATATTACTTCATAAATGGTTTATTGAGGAAAAGTATATCAATTTTCATACATAGACTAATACAATGGTGTGTAAATTATACACTGTGTATGAATATTTCAGGACCCGTTAGGTAATTAATAATAATTATATTGGGCGTGGACGTGGAGTATAAGGTGGTTTTTGCTTGTTGCAGATTACGAGTTTATGTTTTACTCGGCCAGCACTTTGGCGTCGTGCAGTATAGCCGCCGCGTTGCGAGGACTCGGGCTTGATGGACACCTGCCCAAACTGCAAGAACTGACGCGCACAGACCTGGTTAGTACCTATTTATTAAACATGGCAATTAATAAATTGAGCTCATACTTAAGAAACCATAATATTTATCATTAAATTCATGATATGATGACTTGCTTAAAAAAGGATAAACCGCAAATATTCCAACTTCACACGCAATACATAGCATCTGCCGTCGTGTCTAATAAGTTTATCCCGATTTCATCATTGTTTTTTTTGTTATTAGGAGTGTCTTCACACGTGCCTGGAGCAAATAGAAGTGATGGTGCAGACCATGATCGAAGAGCGTCCCACGTCGGCCCCAAACGGACAAGCCAGGGAGGCGGCGGGGTGGACCCCCCCTCCGAGCCAGGACAAAGCGCACAGTAACGCCGCCACCCCCACCGACGTGAGAGACGTTCACTTCTAAACCCGGTGCGGAGCATTGCTTCCGCGCGGTGCATCAGTACGCAAATACTATAAACTATAACATCTCTGGATGCGGCCGCAACATGGACTGATACCAAGACTGACAATCGCATGTCTCTAGTAGTTAAAGATACGTTACATCTAATTGTGAATACGATGATAGGTAAGCCTGCGTGCTACTTGTAATTTACCTCTAGTCTGTATGTTGTATGTAATGCTGTTGCGGTGATCGAGTTGACTTTAGACGGACCTTCCAGTTGTAGTTGACGCGGTTTTTGAAATTACAATCTACCTCTTAATAATTTACGACTTCATTTTCATCGGACGAATGCCAGAAGACATCAATATTTATACAATAGTATAGCTGTTACAAATAATTTATTACCAGACATTATATTTGTTCGTACGGGACCAAAGTTAACTTTCCCTTTTCTTATTTTTATCATGAACTGACACACCTTTTCAGATGTTATATAATTATTAGTATATATTATGAGGATATAGTTATTCAATTAATGTTACACTACACTTTAATTACAAATTATCCTGTTTATAATTATTTTGTTAATGTTTACATCTGCGTTCAGCTTGAACGAAATTTAATAAAATCATATTTTGAAAATGCATATAATAGACGTTGAAACCTCTACTAAGCAGTGAATATAAGAGGGGGCATCGTGGGTACCTAATATAAACATTTATATTATATTGGGGGAAGGCAATAAATTACGCTTGTATTATGTAAAATCTAATGTTATGTTCATTTTTGCTAATATTTATAACGCTAAACAATACAAAATTATGTAAAAAATTCCATCTCCTTCACAAATTGTTCAATATACAGGGTGGTTGATTGACACATATTACTTAAATTAACCCACATGTTTCTCATCACCCCCGGTGACATTGTACATAATTTGAAAGCAATAAGAGAAGATTTTTTGTCATAAATCGTGAGTTTCGTTTTCACAATTTTTGGACTTCCCATGTAGATAAGAGTTTTTGCGCTTATATGAACTTCAATTCGGTTAAGGAACTTATCTGGTTAAAAAAAAAACTCAGCGTCTATAGGGGTTGATCAAAAGCCTTGAAACCTAAAATTGTGATTTTTGAAAAAACTATCAGGCAGTTTGTATTCAATTTTGGTACAGTACCTAGGGGGATTAAGGAACATGTTTTAAATTGAGAAAGGAATGTTACGATGGTTTAGTCATGTAGAGAGGACGGATGAAAGGAGAATTACGAAACAAATACATAATGCTAGTGTGGATGGAAGAGTCGGTAGGGGTCGACCTCACCGAACATACACCATCCAAATCGGTGATACCCTCAACAAGGGTCAGGTTAAAAGTACCCTGAACCGACGATAATGCATGAAGACGTTGATGAAAGTGGATGAAGCGAAAGTAGTATGTCAGGATATCGTCGGTCTATAGTCTCTGCCTACCCCTATGGGATACAGGCGTGACGATTATATATGTATGTTTTAAATTAAATACCATATGTCAATATCACTCTGTATACCGGTGTTATAGAGAAAACGTACACGGTTATGTATCAATAGAAAAAATGAGGAATTGTATGTTTCAATTCGGAATATTGTAGTAAGCAAATTAAATATATCTTAGTTCCTTTATGACGAAAGTATCAATACTTTTAGTTTGTATTATAATGTGATAAGTGTTTAAAAGTAATTTCGCGTCGTAGTCACACCGAGTCATAATACTTTAACGTGAAACTACCGTATCGGCCTTCCAACTATTAACTTTAACAAAAAAAAGAAAGAAAGGAATGTGATCTGTGTAGGTTAGCTTTAGTTATATTATGTCGTTCCTATATTTGAAACCGCTAGGAAATACACACACTACAATGCAATAGTTAGAGTTCCAATACTTTGTACTTAAAGTTTTTACAATTAGTTGAAAGATGGAAATGTTCATTACTTTAACAAAATTGTGATATATTTACTATTATCATATGTAAGTGATGCTTTTATATAAATTTAAGTACGGGTGGCATAGGCAGACAATAACAAATATATTGTTCTGA
The DNA here is from genome assembly GCA_023078785.2 of Hyles euphorbiae. Lineage (NCBI taxonomy): Eukaryota > Metazoa > Arthropoda > Insecta > Lepidoptera > Sphingidae > Hyles > Hyles euphorbiae. The sequence goes on along the minus strand of CM041041.1, from coordinate 7,101,908 downwards.
TAAGATTATAGGTATGTTCTTGTAGATATAATTATTTTAGTTTATCTTTAGCCAGAAGTCGATCTGTGTGCTCAGTAGGATTAAATAAAAAGAAAATAAACAAGAAATCACTCCAATGTCTTCCATAAATGTATTCAATGAGGTGTCAGGAATGATATAACTGCGTTAAGGTTACGTATATTCCTGATAACCTCGAAGAGTTCCATTCAGAGTTAATGATTGTACGATCTGCAACGTGTATAGATGTTCTAGATTTAAATGTAAATATAACGTATGTGCTGTAAGCATGTGGTGCCATAAGTAACACTACTATAAAGTATTGTATAAAAGGAGTATAGAATATAAATATTAAATATATTATCCGTTTTACGTACGAACACGAGGAAACTAATAACGGTACACTGCTGGTAAATCAAAGAGTATATGATTAGCTTTATAATTATTTTGGTTGTGGAACAAACGCCCGATACACTAAGATGAATTTTGGACATTGACAAATAAAATTTAAAGCGTCTGTAATTTAAGTTTTGTATATAAAATTATGTGGGAAAATATACGCATTACAAAGTTAGTGTTATTGAATGTTTATATATTATGGCTTTTGGGCTAGCTTCGTTCGGTTTAGTTTTAGTATAGTATTTTTATTGTAGTTTATAAAAAAAAACTGAGAGAAATATATTTCCTGTGATGTTTATCCTTGATTGAGCGCAGCCACGTGGCGACGTGGCAAGGCTCTTGTACACCCAGCGAGCTCCGTGCTGGGGCCCTACTCTATAAATCCGAAACGAAGCTAGAAACATCGGACGATCGAAGTTTATATACGATACGAATGTACCTACTCTGTAAAACTTTGAATTTGTATAACATACATCGTAAGCATAAATCTATGGTTACGACCATAAGTCAATAACAACCATAAGTGTATGTAGGTACATTCGTATCGTATATAAACTTCGATCGTCCGAAGTTTCGAACTTCGTGTCGGATTTATAGAGTAGGGCCCCAGCGCGGGCCAAAAGTGTACACAAAAAAAAATACAAATATCTAATTATAACATTGTAGATTGTTACGATTTTATACGTGATTATTATATATAAGGTTTTCTTTTCTGGTTTGTATGCTCGTTAAGATGTTGAGATGTAAATATTTAAAAAAGAATAATAAAAAATATCTAAAATATACTGTTTTTAATACTTACTTCCAACACAGAACTCTTAAAACACTTTATTTGATGGCTACATTTATTAAATTTCACAAACCCATTAACAAATTTCATGCAATTGAAGGCTGAGTGTAATTAATATACCTATTATATTATTTACAGAATTATTTAAACACACTATGGACTTAAAGAAAGAAAATTAAACAATTATTTCCAATTCATTTTAATCAAAACGAAAATTTACAGCTTAAATGCGCAAGACTGATCTTTGCGCATAATTATATACATATTATATATTACATAATTTTGAAATAATAACGCAGATTACAACAACATGTCGGTATGAAAAGGCACGTTTTAATCACTTAACCAAAATACAAGGCCCCGTATCTCTCCAAGGGGCAATAGCCAATAGGTATACATAGCTAGCGAAAATAGATATAAATGGAGAAGTAACGAGAAGAATTGTTTAAGTAATAATCAAATTTATATTTAGGATTGCAACTATCAACAAACTCATTCGTTAGAAATTCCTAATCTTGCACAAATCTATGACGCATCGAAGAATTACTAATCCGCGTGGTTTCCAACACGACAGAAACACAATATATTATTCATATCGTATATTTGTATGTTATGCAGCTTGTGATGATCTGTTAAATTCGATACTAATTTGAAATGAATAATTTCGGTCCGCTTTGCCGTAACAGTAAATTTGTTTTAAGGGGTTAAGAATTTCAAAAGTTAGGTTAACTTATGTTCGTGTAAAGATGTTACCTTGCCGAATGCTTATGTAAACAGTTTCAACCCTAAATAATATACTTGAAGATTTAAAATGAATGATAGTTGATGAAGAAATAGAATATAAAGCTTTTTCAGAGTAAAGGAATGCATTGCGTTATCAGGGCCAAGATTTGTCGTTCGTTCGTACTTATCAAAACAGAGGCCATTTTATTCGCGTGTCAATAATCAATTTCCAACACTTGTATTTATTTCAATGACACGTCGTAAATATGTTAGTTGTTTAGCAGTATCATTTAACCGAGCCACGGAAACCCCATTATTGTGAAACGTTTCTCAAAGAAACAAAGAAAAAACCAGCTTTAGCTTTGAAAGGAACAGTTAATGTATAACGAACTATTAAATTTGGAGGCTATACAATAAAATCGAAACCCATATAATCAACAATTTATTACATATATATTCCGCTTTAGAAACTTAAACTTTGTTCTACATTTAACAGATTTTCAAAAACTACTGGAAATACTGAGATACATTAAAAAATGTGGTTAAATGATGCTGCCGGGCCTCTGTCGTTTCAATGGCAAACTGAGATTGGGCATAAATTTCATAACTAGATGTTTACAAAAAACACTTCAAACTCATGCCAATTGGTGGTGGCATAATTCACATTAAATGCACAAGGATAACAACAAAAATAATAAAAGAAATTTAAATACATCATATTATACATTATTACAACTGTACATTCATAACTAGTGGATATTAAAACTATATTAAAATGTCACATGTTACCTAATTATTAAATATAACGAATGCCTTACATATGGACTACTTTTGGTGTACTCTTCCCTCGCAGCCAATTCAGGAGCACTGTGGACGTGCTTTGTGAATCCCGAGCTGTGGACAAATAGTTCAATAGAGTAAACTAATATGGGAACCTACGTAGTAACCTAACCTAACCACAATATTTAAAACTTTTGTCGTAAAGTAAATCACACCCTACCTATAGAATATGTAACAGCCCATACACGTCCCACTGCAGCGCACGGGCCTCCTCTACAATCGAGAGTATGAGTAGTCCACCACGCTGGACTAGTGGCGGTTGGAGGATTTTTACATGCCATAGAAATTCTTCCGAATCGTTATGGTATTATACAGGTTTCATCGAGTTGCTTCCTTCAGCCTTTTAGTGCGTGGTGATAGACTATCAATAAAAACATGACTACGAAAACTCACGATGTGTGAGTGTGTGGGATTTTGAACCCGCGGCCACCGTAAACATGTTGGCAGCCGCGTCGGTTCCGTTAGACATCGCGCATACCTTAATATAAAATAATCAGCAAATGTGCAAGCGAACAAGCCGTGAACTTACTTTTCAGTATTTAGACGAAATATGACTATTTATGGATAGAAAATAAAAAGGGGAGAAGAGCAGACAGTAGATAGGAGATTCGCTGATGCTGCGTTTTATTAACGTTTAATGTCTCGATACTTAAGCTTTATTAGATACTGTAATGTAGAAAGCGTATATATATTTTATTTCTATGAATGGCACGACGAGCATGCCATTGGCCTGATGGTAAACAATACGATCGCTCATGGACAGTAGCGAAACCACATATAACCATGAAACAAAAAGCAATGTTTGGCTCTCCACTGCGCTGGCCATCCTGAGACATAAGATTTTTTATTGTATCAGCCCATATACGTCCCACTGCAGGGCACGGGCCTACTCTACAATCGAAAGTACGATTGAGAGTGGTTAGGCCATATAGTCCACCACGCTGGCCTAGTGCGGGTTGGCGGACTTACATACCATAGAAATTCTTATGAATCGCTATGATATGCAGGTTTCTTCACGATGTTTTCCTTCACCGTTTTAGTGCGTGGTGATTGACTGTCAATACACACATGACTCCGAAAAGTCAGAGGTGTGCCCTGGGATTTGAACCCGCGACCACCGTAAACATGTTGGCAGCCGCGTCTAGTCCGTTTACGAACAGGCCACCACGCACTTAGACATAAGATGTTAAGTCTCAATATGACCAGTAGTTACAATTTCGTTAGTTGTTAGTTAATATTGACTTACAAAGGGTGTGGTGTGCCTGCGTCAAATGGTTGACAGCCTCAGGCGGTAAATTGGCAACGTCGCTTTGCAATAACCGCAAATCCAGTTGCCGCTGCTCGCTCTCATGACGCAGTCTCACGTCGCGACTGTGCTTCACACTACGCAACTCCGTCAGTCTGTACAAACAATCATAATTTAGGAACATTTATTACTACAATATACATTTCGAATAATGCAACTAATACGTACTTAGCCTGCAACTTTGGCTTTTCACCGTCAGGATCACTGATGCTACTGCTGCGGGAAGTTTGACCCCTGTGAGTCTCGACAAATTGGTGCTCTCTTTCTATGCTGAAACTAGGTAGCTCTGACACCGTCTCCTGTGTAACCCCCGTAACTTGCGGTGACATAGGTCTACATTTCGACTTCAACTCTTCAAAGGATCTTAAACTGTCCGATAACCGAAGCTGCAATGTGTCTCTTTCCTCCAACAATTGGGTCAATTCCATGGTGAGTTCTTCACAGCGAACGTCTCTCTGATGCAACATATACAGTGCTAAGTCTAATTCAGCTCGTGGAACGGCGTCTAATAATTCATTATTCAAACTACTTTCAGTATTTTCGCCATCACCCGGTTTGGTATCAGATGCGAACGACACGTGTTTATTTATTTTACTACTGGAAGCTTTAAGAATATTCTCTAAATTAGATATTTCATCTTTCAGTGATACTATTTCTAACTCTTGATTTTCTAATGCTAACTGCATTTCAGCTACTTTAGAAGTATGCTCCTCTAATGCCTTGTTCAAGTCCGTTATTTGTTTATTTAGATTCGTACATTCAATTATTTTCGCGTTCAATGCTTCTACTATTTTGGATTTTTCTGCTTCCGACTGTTTTTTCAACCCCTCATAATGATTCGTATTTTCATGCATTTTTAATCTTATAATTGCTAATTCCGATTCCTTCTCATAAGTCAAGTCTTCAATTTTCTTTTCATATTCAAGTAATTGTTTCCTAACATTTTCAAATTCTTCGTTTCTATGTGTTATAGTTAGATTGTAGTCGTGCGTCTTTTGGTATATTTCACTATCTTTAAAGTGGATCTGTTTTGTCAAATTTAATATTTCTGCTTCAAGCTCTGTAATTTTATTGCTTAATTCGTTATTTTTATGAATGAAATCATCATTACTAGCTTTGCTAGCGGCCAATTCTTCATTTATATTTTTAAATGATTGTTCAAATGCATTCGTATTTTGTTGGTTTTTGACAGTAAGTTCTTGAATTATTTTTTCATATTCTTCTTGTTGCTCCAGAAGTCTATTATCGTGAGTAATTTTTTCATCGGCCATTTCCGACCGCAAGACATTTAGTTGGTTCATTACTTCTCCATATTTTTCTTGCAGACTACGTAAATGTTCTTCTTTTTCCTGTAACTTATTTTGAACCGATGATAATTGCTCTGCCATAATCAATGTATTCGTTTCTTCTTGACTTGAAGACTGGACGTTATCTAGTAACTGTTCATACTTGGCTTCAGAGGCAGTCAACTGGCCACGGAGTTCGTGTTCGATTTTCTGGAAATCCGCTTCTCTTTGAGCTAAGTGTTGTTTCCATAACTCAGCTATTTCAAAACCACGTTGATCTACAGCACTGGATAGTGAAGATCGTAATTCAGCCACAGTAGATAACAGATTATCATTTTCAGAATTTAAGTTTTCCACCTTTGCAATTAATTCACTAATCTTCGCTTGATAATCTGTTGACTGTTTAACGAGCTCAGCGTTACTAGTTTCCAGCTGCGCAACTTTCGTGTGTGCATCTGCAAGATCTTGCGTTAGTTTGGAAGCTTGAGCTTCCAAAACACTGAATTGTTCGTTTATAAAGTTTGAATCACCTTGTTTTTCAACTATTTTATCTTCTTCATATTGACGTAGCTTAGAGTAAGCCGTGTTGAGTTCTGTTTCTAGCTGTGTTATGTTTGTCTTGGCCATTGCTTCTGCTTCTTTCAAAAATCCTAATTCTGTTTCCAGCTCGGTACATTTATTTAATAAATCACTATTCTTCTTTTCTAAATCGATTTGAATATTTTCATAATCTGTCTTTACAGTCTCGCACTCGGAAGTAATCTTATTTAAACTATTTTGGACGTCATGTATTTTATGTTTTAAAGTCTCATTGTCTTTTTGCAAGTCGGCATAGCCCTGTTGCAGCTCCAGGTAATTATTTTGTAATATTTGATAATCATCAGAGGAGTGTGTCGGTTGTTGATTTAATTTAGCATTTAGATCATTTATTTCATTTCTTAATAAAATCTGTTCTGATATTAGTTCTTTATTTTTTGACGTCAATTGATCTATAATGGTCTGTAATTCTTCATTTTCTTTTTCTATCTTCATTATTTCGTCATTAACTTGTTCTTCAGTTACTTTTCTAACAACATTTACTTCACGCTGAGAGATATTTTTAGATTCTTCATCCCACTGTAAAGTAGAAACTTTATCATTCGCCTCTTTAAATTTGTACTTCCATAATTCAATTTCGTTATCTAATTTCTCCTTCATTTCAGTCAATCTCTCATTAGCGTTGCTGAAAACTTCGTTTTGTTTTTTAATAGATTCCTTTTCTCGTTTCTCTTTTTTAAGATCTGTACTTAATTCTTCTATTTTCTTTTCCAAATCTTGAATATTTAATCTAAGCTCATCTTCAATAGCGCTGTCTAGAAAAGATGACTGAGATATTTGTTTAGATAATTTTAATTCATTGCTTAACATGTCATTACTTGATTTAAGTTCCTTCAATTTTCTCAATGCCTTAATTAATTTAGCGTTACTTGCATCCAATTCCGATTTTAATGAATCATTATCTCTCTTTAGTTGTTCTATTTTATTCTGTAGATGAGATAAACCTGGAGTAACAGCTCCTATGTCCTCTTCATTCTCACCAAGACCCCATCCTTCATCTGAGTTGAACGGGTCTGGTTCTTGTGAAGGTTGAGTTTCGTCACCAGTATAACAATCATAAGCTTTTTTAGGTGTGATAAAAGGTTCAATACTATCTGTTTTAGTAGTACTGGAACCTTGATTGAATTCCACTGTTTTATGATGATCTCGTTTTGGAACAATCACAGGTTCAGAAGAGTCTGATATAATTTGGGATTCTAAAGACGAGAAATCGAAACCTTTTGGATCTCCACTCATCGGTTCTATTGTAGATGAAATAACCATTCCTTCTGTTTTCGGAATATTCATTTCAAAAGTTAATTTTGTTTCCTTTAACTCTTTTATCTGTTCTTCTTTTTGACTTAGAGTAATCTGGAGCTCTTCATACTTTTGTTTTAAATCTTTTTGTTCTTGTACCAATCTCGCTATTTCCGTCGATGAATTATTTAGCTTTGAGCTTAAATCTGATATATTACTTTCTAGATTAGATACAACAGCTAAATTATTAGATTGAAGACTGTGTAGTCTGTTAGATAATTCTGATAGTTCTTGGTTTTTACTGTTGATAATAGAATTCAATTTATTTATTTCACTCACATATTGTTCCGTGTAATCTGGAGCAACATAGGTTTCTTTAATTGAGCTCTTTGCCATTAATTCTTCATTTACTCTACTAAGCTCTTCAATATTTATGTTAAGATTTTCAATATTACTCCTGTATTCTTGAAGTTTAATTTCTAGCTGAGAAACATGTTCAACAACTTTTTCATATTTTTCACTTAAGACTTTCTTTTCTTTGATGGCACCTTCAATTTGAGTATTAAATTCTACCTCCAATTCTTCTATCTCTTTCTTTTTCTGAGCTAACAATGTTTGATAATCATGCGTAATTCGCTTTAACTGCAACTCTAGATCCTGCTGTTGAGATTGATATTTCGCAATTTCTGATTCAGCTGCGTCAAACTTACTAGCCTTGTTTACTAATTGGTTGCAGTGATCTTGTATATCCGATAACGATTTTCGAAGTCTCTGATTATCGTCTATTAAATTCTGTATTTTATTTTGTAGTTCTTTATTTTCATTATCTATCTCATAAAGTTGCTTTTCCACCACTCTGTCGTGATCCATAAGAACTGCCAACCTGCTGACTAACTCATCCTCTTGATTAGTATATTCACTGTAAGCTTTTTGCTTTTCTTGTAATTGATTGCCTAATTGATCAGCTTTGCGTTCAAGTGAATGTCTTCTATCTTCCATAATAGATACAGAATCTTCTAAACGACAAATACGGCCTTTATATTTGCTGATCTCCGCTTCTAAGTTCTCAATGTACAAATCCCTTTCTTGAATTTTGGCGTCATATCCAAATTGCATTTGAGTATTTACATTATCTTGTTGCTCAAACTTATTAATCAACTCTGCAATTTGATTTTCTTTCTGTATAATATCAGCTTCCAAGGCAGTTATTTTTGTAACAAAATTGGCGTTATTTTTCTGGTCTATTTCATACTCAACAATTTTTTTGCTTAATGATTCTACATGAGATTTAAGCATAAGATTCTCTTCACGAGCTGCATTTAGCTCTTTAGTTAGACCATTTAATGAATCATTTACTACAGTTAGTTCTTCTGTACATTTGATTAATTTATTTTCCAATGATGCAATTTCCGATTGCATTTGATTAATATCCTCAGACTTTTGATTATCTAAACTATTTTTCTGGACTTGTAACCTATTAATTTCTTCTTCCGCATGTTTCAATTTGTCTTGTAAAACTGGAAGAGTCTCAACTTGAATCATAAGCTGCTCCAACTGTGAGTTTTTAGCTTCTAATTGTCTTTGAACTTCGTGGTACGCTGTCTCAAGTTCAGTATACAGTGTCGCTTTTTTCTTGATATTGACGGCAAACTTCTTTAATTTTTCTAACAACTCCTTATTTTTTGTTTCTACTGCCGTAAACTCTTGATTCAGATTATTTTTATCTACAGACACCTTGTCTAGATTTTCTTTGGTTTCTTGAACAACTTGTGTTAGTTCATTTAATTCCTTGTCCTTTTCAGACACACTCGTACGTAACTTTTCGTTCTCAATAGATTCTTTTCGTAACTGCAACTTTATTTCATGAATTTCTTCGTCTCTTTCTTTATTCTGTCCTATGAGGGTCGACACCTCTTCGGAATGTTTCTGATGCTGTGTTTGTAATTCGTTAATGAGGCTTTGTTTCTCATTATATGCTTCTTGCAATTTATGTAATTCTGTATCTAAAACGACATTTTTATTTTCTAACGCGACTTTCATTGCAAGTAGCTGTGTCTTTTCTTCTTCTAATAACCCAATATTTTTCTCATAATCTGAAAGTTTCTTCTGGAGTGCAGTCATTTGTTTATTCAACGACTTAACAAGTTCTGCATTTTGATCTTTAGCTTTTTCTTCTTCAAGTAACTCAATGGTTGATCTTAATTTCTGTGAAACATCGTTCAATTTGGTGATCTGGTTTATGTACTCAGACATTTCTTTATCTTTTTGTTGTAAAGAGCTTCCATAGTTGCATATTTGTTTTTCATATTCCAAAAGAAGATTTTCTAATTCGTTAATTCTGGCATCTCTGGCACTAACAGTTGCAGAATATTCTTGATGTATTTTCTGAATATCTTGTTGCATAAATTCATTTGCTTGTTTATAGTGAAGTATTTGTTGTTCAGATTCTTTATTACTGCTTAAAGCTTCTATTTCATCCTTTAATTGCTGGTTTTCCTCAGCGAGGACTTTAAGTTTATGCTCATAAGAAGAAATGTGTTGCAGTAATTCATTTTGCTTTTGCTGTTGCTCTTCTAATGACAATATTTTCATTTGACAGTCTGCAATTTCAGCTTCTCTGTCTTTTATTGTATTTTTAAGTTTAAGAATTTCTTTTGTAAGCTGTTTGACAGATTTTGTTCGACTTGCATTTTTGTCTCCAACCGATTTTTCGTCTTGTTGAGGCTCTGGTTGCAGAATTTCTGATGGCTCATCGACACTACTTGGTTTAGTCATTTCGACGGTTTCTTTTAATATTTCCACCCGTTCACGTTTTAACTCTTCTATCTGATGATTAAGTTCTGCATTGAGTTCTTGTAATTTACTCTTTTCGTTAGAGATTAGTTCAATGTTATTTTGTAAGTTCCCACATTGATTAGTAAGATCCATTATTTTATCCTGCAATAAATTGTTTTCCATATTAATTTTATTCATTTTGGTCATCACCTCTTCTCTTTCTTGTGTAAACAATTCTATTTTTTTGTTTAGATCAACACTTTGCTCCATCAGATTTTCTAGGTTCTTTTCATATGGTGGAGACACATTTCCGGCATTTCCGGGATCATCATCATCTGGCTTACTCTCCATACCCTTGTTATATTCCTCCAGTTCCATTTTTTCTTGTGTAGTCAAAGATTCGACAATCTCTATAGATTCTGCAGAACTAACTTTCTCAGCACTCAGTTTTTCCAGTTTATCTGTAAGCTCCATATTTTCCTGGATGTAATTTTCAAGTTTATGCATCAATTCTTCCTTCTCCTCCTCTAACAATTTTATTGTTCCCTTTAACTGCTCCTTATCTAATTTCAGGTTTTCTGTGATGATCTCTAGCTCCTTTTTGGAAGCAGTTAGCTGGTCAATTTGTTCCTCCAATTGAACAGATTTCATTTCAGAACAAACATGTTCATTTTGTAACTGAGATATGTCAGCCAACTTGTCTTCCATTTCATTATTTTTTTGTTGCAACACATGTAACTCTGTAAAATAAAACACATTTATTGTTAATAACTGAACAGGAAGTGTACTTTTAATTAATTACAAAATTTCAAGATACCTTGAACTAGATCAAACTTCTGTGCTTCTAACACACTAATGGACTGTAGTCGTACTTCGGCTAAATTTTCCATTTCTAGCATTTTCTTATACACATCAGATTCAGTCACTACAAATAAAATGTACAAAATTAGCTCCAAATACTACACTAAACAATATTATATGCAACACAGTAAAGGAATGTCCTCCATAATACTCACGCCGGCCACTGTCATAGTCCACAAGATGCAACTGTAGATTCCCTTTTTCTTCCTCTAATTCTGCGACTTTCTGTGAGAGCTGGTGCAATTCTTCATTAAGCCTTGCTATTTCCGCATTGTTATCCGACATTTTGCTGAAGTTGTCAATAGTTTTTTGCATTTGTTTAACTTTCAGTTTATGAGTTGATTTTTCTTTTATCATGTTTTTATTTGCAGCCTTAATTTCATTATTTAATAATGCAATTTGTTCATTTGCCGATTTTAACTTTTCTTCAAGTTCTTTTATATTTCGAGGTTGGTTTTCTTCTGCTACTTCAAGTTCTTCTGCAGTTTTTTCTTCAGATACTATATCCGTCTGTGGAGATTCGAGATCTTCTGTACAAACACCAACATCAACTACATCTGCACCCTTTGATTCTATGCTAACTTGTGGTATAGCCGCAGACTGTAATTCTGTAATCAATTCTTGCTTTTGTGATATTATGTATTCCTTTTCTAAAATATCTTTATTTAAGGATTGAATTACCATTTCCAGTTTTGATATCTCGTTTTTATTAATTTTCTTGTCTGTATCTTGGTGTAATGTTTCGGATGACAAATGACTCCAGGGAGACTTCATTTTAGATGCAGTATTTCGACCACTCTTTCTTGTTGGAACTGGGCTACCTTTTTTACTTGGAGAGCTACCGGTTACTAACTTAGGGTCCGCATTTGCAGTAGCCAGTTTATTCTCCAATTCCTTGTTAGTCTGCCTTATTTGGCAATTTAATTGCTCTAACAACTCAATCTTTTTCGTTAATTCCGTCATGCTTGCTATTTCACGAGAACCTTTCTCTTCTTCAACATCTAATTTTTCTTTAGGTGTTGGTTCAATCTTAGCTTCAGACAGATTTTGTAAGGCCACTTCTAGTTTTGCAATTTCTTGTACCTTTATGTCTAATTCTTCTAACAATTTAGTATTGGCGAGACCCATTTCCAATTTAGAAGCTTCAAGATTCTTATTGGCTTCCTCTAAGCTTGCGATTTTTTCATTTTTGGCATCTAAATCTTTGATCAACCTTTGTTTCTCTTCATGCCACTCTGTCTCCATAGCAATAAAGTTTTCTTGCATCTTCGTCATTTGCATTCTGGTATCTTCAAGTAAAGCCAGAGAGTCCTTTTCTAAAAGTATTTGCAAAACAATATGTATTAAACACAAATATCTATTATAGGACACTTATGTGAATTTATTTCTTATAAAAAATATACCTTACCTTTTTTACTTAAAGTGTCAGACATTAGAGTAGTAGCCATATTTTTAGCTTCTATAATTTGATCTTTCTCATTTATTTTTTCCTGTAAGTCTAATATTGTAGTTTCCATTGCTTTCATTTTCACCTGTATTATGCTTAAAGCATTTTCTTTTTCTTTTATTGTATTAGTTAACTGAGCAATATCATTATTGTCAGCAGCCTGCAAAAAATAAGAATAATATATTTCTAGGTTCTTGAAAAGGGTGTATAACACTACAAATGAAAAATAAAGGTAGAAATAGGGGTTAAGGGAAAGAAATAGTGGGTTTCACAATCGATCGATATTTGAAATTCATAGCCAAAATTGATTATTGGTATTGCCATCTTCAACTTTCATATTACGTTTGCTGAGCATGGTTTTAACTTAGATTTACCTTAAGATACTTTTAAAAAAACATGAAATTGTTCGATTTCGATATGATCCTAAATACATTAATTTTATTAAGCATAATTACAAATGTTGCCAACCCGCACTAGGCCAGCGTGGTGGACTATATGGCCTAACCACTCTCAATCGTATTCTCGATTGTAGAGTAGGCCCGTGCCCTGCAGTGGGACGTATATGGGCTGATACAGAATTACAAATGTAATTTACCTTTTTTCCTCCTAATTTAGAATCTATAATGGATTCTTTTCTAACATATGTTGATGTTTTTGCTTTTATCTTGCTAATTTCTTTGTATTGTTTTATTCTTTCCATCAAAATCTCTTTCTGTTTTAGTGTGTTTGCCAAACTTTCGCTTATGCCAGGTACTGTAATAAAAGACATAATTGAAATACAATATTAAAAAACACATAAATGTTTTTTCATAATATTTGCAGCTTTTTAATCCTTTTTAATTTCATTTGTATAGTATATAATTAACTTCAAAGAAGCAATAATACTCATATATGATTTTATATTCATTTAACTAATATTTCAGTACAATCTGCTGGTTATGTTACTTACTATTTAAGGCATCTTGAACTGACAAAGTAGTTGATGTGTCAGTTGCTGCAGAGTACCCTGTCCTCTCACTCATGGTGGATGCCATTTCCGAAGCTGTATCACCACCGTCATCCTCTTCTGAAATTTAAATTAAATATATTATTTCAGTCGCCCAGGATTAGTTGGCACAAGGCTGACAAGAAGACAATACAAGTTGTTGACAAAAGACCTTCTGCTATTATATTCTGAGAGGTATAAGTCATAATTATACGCAGTTAGGGTGTTAAGTTAGGGCACAGTTGGATCAGGACAACAATAACGAAAGAGTGTCACACACACAGTTTTAACGTCTTTTGCAAAAATTGGGTAATAAAGGCACTGTAGAAATGTAGCAAAGGGCGCGGTGGTGATAAAACCCTAGACACTTTTAAGTGTCTACATTAATTGAAATTAGATATTGTCAATTAGTAATAAACTTAGTGTCAAGTCATAAAGCAAATAGAAGCATAATCATTTGTAAAAGTCAAGGTATTCACTTTTAGTCATAAAATATCAAAGATTAATCATGTTTCGTTTATATAAGTAGTGGTTGTTTCTATAGCATATTTATTTGAAACAACTCAAGAATATGGTCTTTGTAACAGTGCTAATTTCAATTAACAATACAGTTTTAAGCTAGAAATTCAGATAAATTTGATACCAAATCAAATAGTGAATGGTCTTTGAATCGCTGGTCTTTGTCTTTAGGTCAATGTTGCAGAAAGACTTGAGTTTGTAATCATAATTATGAAATAACAAGGAAATCAGATCTATTAATGTTTGTAACTCAAAACCAAGACCTTAATTTCTACAATAAAGGTCCTGGCTAAGGTCAGTTAATAGTGTACTACTATTAAGTTAAGCATGTTTTATTAATGTTCAATGAATACAAATAATATCTCACCGAAAGGACGGCCCAATAGTTCAGCAGTTGCCTTTCTGTGCTCTTTGATCCTTTTGGACACAAGTGCTGCATTTTCAAGGCACTTTTGAGCTCTTTCAAATTTAATTTGCCTTTCTGATGATGATGACACTCGATGGGGTGTCTGGATAAGTGGAAAAGAATATTATTAAAGAATTTGAAATATATTAATTCGTAAAACATTATTTGTACATTTTCTGCATTATTCCTATATGATAAATGATATTCTTGGGAGATTCTTGATATTTTAAAAGTACCAGCTGGCTGTCATATGGCTTGTGTAGATACATAGGGTTTGCATAGTAATAAAGAATTGTGGTTTAATACACACAGCTGTGATTGTCATAATTCCATTTAATTATTTTTTTTAAATAAGGCACTTCAACAGTACACACATTAAATACATATAACTAAAAAGAAACTTTATAGCGGGATAGTATATAGTTTATTATATTATATATATTTTTAATATACTCATAAACATAAACTTAGACAATAAAATCGAATATTCAATATTTGGATATATTTAATCACGGTAATTTGTATTCGGCCCCAATACATAGATACTAATTATATATTTTATTGACCTCAAGTTTTGAATCGTCGCAAGGGTCGAACTTTTTCACAACCATAATAATATTCTCAATCACATCGCCATTCGTCAGACTGTGTAATATAATCCAATAAGAAAATGTTATAGCATTTGTGGAGCTGCAGAACTCTAAAGTTTCCAGTAATATAATAATTTGTAGATCCAAGACAAATATGAATGAGGCTGTTCTATTTACTTTTTTACGTCAATATGTTTACAAAATCAGGTGTCCTTGCAGGCACATAGTGCGTCATATCAACATGCAATATGTTGCAGTTGGTGCATACCCTGGCTGTTTTAACACTTCCCGCGACGCTGGACACTTCGCTCGATGACGGTGCTACATTCCCTTCCTCAGCATCCAGGTGCTTCCTTTCGGGAGTAACATCGATATTTTTATCGTCCGACATTGCTTACACTCTGCCAACATTAAGACCAGAAACTCAACACACTTAACACAATAAGCAATAAATAATGCACGATTTAGATCAATCACAAGGAAATTAGTACATCGGTATTAAAAACATATAAAATGAATTATTTATCCACCACCACTCAGTATTTGCCAATTTTTAATGCAAGTTGCCTAGGCTTGGGCAAAAAATATCGATATATCAAAATATCGATATTTTTTCAGAAAAATATCGATATAAATTAGCGATATTTTTTCCCGCGATATATCAATTTTCGATATTTATTTTCAGATATCAAAATCGATATATTTTTTAAGCACATCATGTTTTTGACCAATCCGATTTCTTAAATTTAGAAAATATGGGTGGGTCCTCTATCTGGTCCAGACATGAGAAATTATTAAATCTGAGCATAGGTTCGTCAGAGGTTCAAAGCAGTAGGTGTGTCCCCAATGAACTGAAGCAGTATTTGGACCAACCACTTTTAGAAAGAAGATCTGATCCAATATAATTCTGGGTAAATTGTCAACATTACACGCCGGTTCCCTCGGATATCGCTCAAAAATATTTGATTTGTGATTTCAGCTTACATCTTCAGTGTAATCTGAAAGAGTAGCTTCAATGGTAAATTTGGCTGTGCCAAATGATAGGAGCAGATTAACAGGGGAACACATCAAACAAAGAGTGCTCCTGATGTCAATATCAGACAAATGCTGGTTTGGATAATGTTTTTTTTTATTTTGTTTCTTTTTTTTATGTCGAGCAATTCGATATTTTTTTAAAATAATAAAACTTATGTTGAAACAGGCCAGATGTGTATTTGCTTTGAAATTTCGATAATTTTGGCAATTTTTATAAATAATTGCAAATTGGGCAAAAAATATCGATATATCGAAATATCGATATTTTTTGGGTGATATATATCGATATATTTGAAAAATATCGATACGATAAATATCGATATATTTTTTCCATTTGCCCATCCCTAAAGTTGCCACTCAAGAGTCAAGACTTTAAACCAGTGGCTTAACAGTCCATACATTTTTTTTTCTTTGGGCTAGAATGGTTCCTCTTTTTGCAGTAGATGGCGCTTTTCTCAATATCGCGTAATTGTTGTAGTTAAGAAAAAATATGAAGAGAAAACAATTACTAATAAAATAATAATTATTAGCATATTTAACGAACATTTAGATGCAAAAAAATCATACAATAAACTGATATTTTATTGTTTATTGCATAATGCGTATAAAGGAACGCAATTTGTGAGCTGTCAATGTCAAATTCTGGCCTGTCATTCCTAATTTCAAATTTGACGAATTCTCGTTTTCGAATAGGGATGGGCAAATGGAAAAAATATATCGATATTTATCGTATCGATATTTTTCAAATATATCGATATATATCGCCCAAAAAATATCGATATTTCGATATATCGATATTTTTTGCCCAATTTGCAATTATTTATAAAAATTGCCAAAATTATCGGAATTTTAAAGCAAATACACATCTGGCCTGTTCCAACATAAGTTTTATTATTTAAAAAAAATCGAAATGCTCGACATAAAAAAAGAAACAAAATAAAAAAAACATTATCCAAACCAGCATTTGTCTGATATTGACATCAGGAGCACTCTTTGTTTGATGTGTTCCCCTGTTAATCTGCTCCTATCATTTGGCACAGCCAAATTTACCACTGAAGCTACTCTTTCAGATTACACTGAAGATGCTTGACAAATCAAATATTTTTGAGCGATATCCGAGGGAACCGGCGTGTAATGTTGACAATTTACCCAGCTATATTGGATCAGATTTTCTTTCTAAAAGTGATACTGCTTCAGTTCATTGGGGACACAGCTACTGCTTGGAACCTATGCTCAGATTTAATAATTTCTCATGTCTGGACCAGATGGAGGACCCACCTATATTTTCTTT
This sequence comes from Hyles euphorbiae, assembly GCA_023078785.2. Classification (NCBI taxonomy): domain Eukaryota; kingdom Metazoa; phylum Arthropoda; class Insecta; order Lepidoptera; family Sphingidae; genus Hyles; species Hyles euphorbiae. The sequence goes on along the minus strand of CM041041.1, from coordinate 7,084,825 downwards.
AAGAAATCGGATTGGTCAATAACATGATGTGACGCATGAGCAGACAGCAGAGCTTAAAAAATATATCGATTTTGATATCTGAAAATAAATATCGAAAATTGATATATCGCGGGAAAAAATATCGCTAATTTATATCGATATTTTTCTGAAAAAATATCGATATTTTGATATATCGATATTTTTTGCCCAAGCCTATTTTCGAATCATTCCATTTCCATCCGTGATCTGTGAATGTGTTTCGTGTGCTTTTCTGTGATTTTTGACAACTTTGCTTTATCCCCGGACCTCGAATTCTTTGCTTTAACGTTGATACTGCGACTGGATCTCTGGACACCGATTTGCCTTACGATTTACTTTTTGTTGACTTGGAAAATGGCTACTTCTGAAAAAGGTTGCTGCGTGCCGGGATGCGCTAAAACACGTAAGAAAAAGAAAGTTTTTTCCTATGCAGTGCTTATGTTGAGTTGTTACATATATAATTTATGTTGCACAAATTTACACGATGTTAATTTGTACCTACATATGTTTCCCATTTTAACGTAGGCCGCTCCACTTGTATTTTATACCTTCGAGTTCTTTCAATCTATTTGTACTTACATATGTGTATATCTAGAGAAATCTGGTCTAATTTCTTTGAACAATTTAAATTAGAATACTACAGCTAGCAAATTTTTTTTTTAGGTAAAGATGATACCGTTTTGCATTCATTTCCAAATCCCGATAAAGATATGGATCGATACCTTGCATGGACTCAAGCAATTGGAATTGAAGCAACAACTTCAGATCCTTACTATGTATATAAAAATCGACGAGTGTGCCATGACCATTTTGAAACAAAATATTTAACATGGACCAGAAGACTTAGCCCTGGTGCACTTCCCACATTGTTACTGCCAGGTGAGTTTATGTTACTTATGTATAATTGTTACATCTAATTTTTGAGTAAGATAAGGATGTATCATACGACATCTTAATAAATCTATATAAAATAAAATTTAAAGTAATAACTGACTGTAGTTATAAAAACTTGTTTGAAAGAACATTAGTTATTGTAAATCATAATGCATTTAAAAACCCCATTTAGCTGGTATAAAAGTTTAGATGTGAATATGAAATAATAGAATCAGAATATAAGATATCAGAATGGGGAAACCGCTTTGGCCTTAAAGTGAACCCAGTCAAAACACAAGTCATGATCGTTGGAAGTTCGCCCTTAATACCCAAAATAGATTGGTCGTTTCTGCGCCCAGACATTTTTGATGGTGTCATAATACCCTACATTGATTCTGTCAATAACCTGGGGGTAATCTTGGATCAGAGTTTGTCATGGGGTCCCCAACTTGCAGCTACGAGTCGTAAGCTGTTTGCATCAGCTGCAACTTAAAAGAGGCTTCGTAATTTCCTGCCCATGGCCACTAAAATTGCGCTCGCACAATCTCTTCTTCTGCCCGTGTTAGACTATGCCGACGTCTGCTATCTTGACTTAACCCAAGTTCAACTTGATAAACTTGAGCGGCTTCAAATTTATTGCATACGATTCATATTTGGTTTGCGCAAATATGATCACATTTCTGAATTTCGCTTTAAGCTCAAGTGGCTCCCTATTCGCCTTCGCCGGAATACTCATATTCTCTGTATGCTTTACAATGTTTTATCCAGTCCCAAATGTCCAATCTATCTAAAGGAATGTTTTCAATACCTCCATAGTTGTAACTCCCACTCGTTGAGATCCTCTAGGTATCTGCAACTTAAAACTCCTTGCCATGACACTACTTTTTATGGTAGTTCTTTTACTGTTAATGCTGTTCGCCTTTGGAACGCATTACCGTCAACAATCCGACAAGTGCCATCACTTAATGTTTTTAAAGACAAAGTTAAAAAATTCTATCTTTCTACCCTATTGTGATAGTCAATGTTAATGTTTAATTGTAGTTTGGTTAAAATATATTATTATTATTACTTATTTATATATATTTCTTTTGTTCATTAAAACTTTATTGATTAGGATTAGGTATATATAATATTTGTTACCCTTGTATTTATAATGTATATATATTCTTATTTGTTAGGTTTTCAAACCCCCCCACATTACATATAATCTTATATAACGGATGATCCATCGTACGTTTGGTTGTCTGGAAGAGATTGCTAATAGCGATAAGACCGCCAGTTGTTACACTATTTCAAAAAATGAAAACTGTTTACTTGTATGTAATATGTGGTGAACAATAAAGTGTTATCTATCTATCTAATAGTAATTAACACTGAAAGGTGACTATACATTTTCCTGTTTCATGATTGTGCATGGATATGCAAATGTGTAAGGCAGCTAGTGAAAAAAGTGCTTATTTGTAATGACTAAGGATAATTGTAGGTATCCAAAAGTGACCAACATTCACACAATTTTTATTGAAGAACAAGGTATCTAGATGAGGTACGCGGAAAATACATAGTGAAATGTGTGTATCCCGGTTGGGACTGCCTACCCCTTCTGGAAAAAAAGTGTGTTTTTATTTATGTATGCAATTCAAAATTGATGGTCATTGTCACAGATGCCTGGCTTTATTAGTTTACATTGATAAAGCTCCCTTTCTTAACATAAATTAAAGTATAACCAACATCCATATTATTAGCTTTTATGAATTTGATAAAAATATGTTTTTTTTTATTCTACAAATTTTAGCTACAGTTAAAATTGCTCTCAATTTTTTTCTATCTTATACTCCATTTCTCATGCTACAAAACATTTCAAAGAAAACATTGTTTAACTTAAACTTCTAAATTTAACATTCTTGGAAACGCATTATTGTAAGTAATAAATAATGCTGCAATCCTCTAAAAATATGTTGTAAAGTACGAGAATAATATGATATTGTTTTTGCAGAAACATCTGCACAAAGCAGAAACAATGGCTATTTTTTTAACTATCAACAATAGATTTTATTATTTACTAATTTATCAAAAGGTGGAATTATCGGTGCCGTTGTTATTTGTTTCTTAAAAACGTTCAAAGAATATAAAATGCACTAGTAGTTTAAAAAAAGTGCAACAATAATACAATATGATTTTGCAGAAACATCTGCACAAAGCTGAAGCGACGGGTAATTTTATAACGATAAACAATACATTTTACTATTTACTAATTTATCAAAGGCGGTAATTGTTCGGTGCCGCCGTTATTTGTTACTTAAAAACTTTCAAAGAATGTAAAATGTATTAGTAGTTTAAAAAAAGTGCAACAATAATACAATATGATTTTGCAGAAACATCTGCACAAAGCTGAAGCGACGGGTAATTTTATAACGATAAACAATACATTTTACTATTTACTAATTTATCAAAGGCGGTAATTGTTCGGTGCCGCCGTTATTTGTTACTTAAAAACTTTCAAAGAATGTAAAATGTATTAGTAGTTTAAAAAAAGTGCAACAATAATACAATATGATTTTGCAGAAACATCTGCACAAAGCTGAAGCGACGGGTAATTTTATAACGATAAACAATACATTTTACTATTTACTAATTTATCAAAAGCTGTAATTGTTCGGTGCCGCCGTTATTTGTTAATTAATAACGTCCAAAGCATGAGGAATTTAAAAAACAAAAGAAATATTAAAATCACCTGACAAAGACTACATTCATGAAAAAAATAAGTTCTAAAAAAGTACAATCAAAATACTTTTAGTTTATCAAATTCAAAAGAAAAAATAATGTATTATATTCTGTATCTGTATCTGTATCAGCCCATATACGTCCCACTGCAGGGCACCTACTCCTACCTACCTACTGCCTACTCTACAATCGAGAATACGATTGAGAGTGGTTAGGCCATATAGTCCACCATGCTGGCCTAGTGCGGGTTGGCAGACTTACATACCATAGAAATTCTTATGAATCGCTATGGTATGCAGGTTTCCTCACGATGTTTTCCTTCACCGTTTTAGTGCGTGGTGATTGACTATCAATACACACATGACTCCGAAAAGTCAGAGGTGTGCCCTGGGATTCGAACCCGCGACCACCGTGAACATGTTGGCAGCCGCGTCTAGTCCGTTTACCAACAGGCCACCACGCACTTATATATTATATTATTAAAACTTAAATAAAAAGTATATCATGGACAATGTAAAAAATCAATTCTTTACATTACTTTTACTTATAACAAATATCCAGTTGGATATAACATCAAACTACATTGGATATGACACTTTAAGTTGTTTAAATAAGCGTAACGCGTCCAGTATATAATTTGGCTTGGTTTTATAGACATTTTAACATAGAACGCCGCATGTTGTTAGTACACTGACATATGGTTCAATATTACACAGTCCTTTCTGTTTTTTCCAGTCAATGTGTGGTAGACATCTTAAATTTCACATAATGGTTTTTTAACCTTCTGAGTGTTCAGCAATTAAATTATATTTGTCTCCTTAAATAGAAATACATTGTATTCTGTAAACACATAACTATCCAATATGTAATTTAAAATGGCACAACCATGGGCGTAGCCACGGTGGGGCAGAGTGGGGCGCTTGTCCCACCCTGGATTTGATCTGTAAGGTACTTAACCAACTCTAAAAAAATAAATGATCTAGGTAAAGTACTAGGCAGGTGAGCAATAAGAAAGTATTTAGGATAATTCCAATTATAAACACAGATACAGAGTGTAATAGAAGAATACCGTGGGTACAGTTTGCTAATTACATATGATTTAAGACTTCTGCCCCACCCTGATCCCACGGCTGGCTACGATCATGGGCACAACAGTTTGATGTTTTGAAGTTGTTCATTTAATATAATCAATTATTTGTCTTCTATTTCAGGTTCAAGCAGGGCTAGAGCCCCATTAATAGAAGTCACCAATCAAAATCAAAATGTTTTATTTAATACATCTTTGCCATCTACTTCAAAAGGTAACTAACTATTGTACTGATTTAAATGATACTTGCCTAAATAATTATAGACTAGTAAAGGGGTTCACTTGAAGGAATTACTCCACTAAAAGTCTTCTTGTACTTTTTACAATTTATTATTTTAATACAGTCAACATGGTCTTATTCTCTTTTACAAATTATTTCCAGTTCCGCTCCGCGAAACATACCGTACATTATATATTCTCTCACGATCCAATACTCGCTCAATCCGGCAGTATATGTTTAGTAATCCATCATTCAAACCAATAGCCTTCTATTCCAAAATTCAACGCCATATTACCAATGTCACTTATTATTTTTCAGTTTTTGACATATATTTCAATATAAACCTTACAGCTCGGCCATCCTGTTCTAAGCGAGTCCCTTCGCTTAATATTATATAAAATTAAAATAATTGACATATATCCCAATATAAACCTATAAACCTTACAGCTCGGCCATCCTGTTCTAAGCGAGTCCCTTCGCTTAATATTATATAAAATTAAAATAATTGACATATATCCCAATATAAACCTTACACTAGTTATACCTAATTAATGAAAACATTGTAAATATAACTTAACTAATGTGCTATATTTTCAGATGCTGCTTTAGCTCATGTAGCAACTATGCCTTTAGCTCAAACATTGAGTTTAAGAAAAAGACCAAAGATTGTTAATGAAAATAATAAATTGATTAATATGATCAATAAACTTCAAAATAAAAAGGCTAATTATGCAACAAGACTGAAAAGGGCATTAAATTTGTCTGAAAATAAAACATTTCAGAATGCTCTGAAAAAATTTACCTCCATGGCTGCAATGTTTACTTTGATGCAGTTTAGAGAAACAGGGAAGAGCAAAATGGGTCATCGATTTTTAAGCTCTGAAAAGATAATGGCATTGAGCCTATATAAACGTAGCCCTAGAGCATATAGATGGCTTCAAAGAATATTTGTTCTGCCTTCAGTGATGACGCTAAGCAGAATGATTGCACAGACTAATTTGAAGCCTGGCATCAATGAAAATCTATTTATACAATTAAAAAAGAGAGTCGTAAAAATGACACCTGATGCAAAGTTGTGCATTTTGCTCTTTGACGAAATGTCGATTGCACCACATTTTAAATATAACCCAAGAAAAGATGAAATATGTGGTTTTGCAAATAATGGGAAATCAAAAAAAAATAAAATAGCTGATCATGCACTAGTGTTTATGATCCGAGGTGTGCAAAGAAATTACAAACAGCCGGTGGCATACACTTTCTGCTCTGGCAGCACAAGTGCAACCGATTTATCAATGCTAATAATCGAAATAATTCGGAAGCTAAACGATGTGGGTCTAAAAGTTTTAGCCACCATATGCGACCAAGGGACAGGTAATGTTAGTGCAATTAACTATCTCATTAATTTAACAAAAGAGAAATATATAAAGTGTAATGAAGAACTACGGAGAGAGGTATTTGAAGTAGATGACAAGGAAGTTGTTCCTTTATATGACACACCTCACCTCATTAAGGGCATTAGAAATAATTTATTAAACAAAAATTTAATTTGCCATATAAATGGAACAACCAAAAGAGCAAAATGGGAGCACATTTTAAAATTACACGAAGAGGACCCTGCTTATAAAGGAATACGCCTCCTTAAAAACTTAACAAACCAACACATAAAACCTGATAGGTTCCAGAAGATGAAGGTGAAGTACGCTACACAAGTGCTAAGCCAAAGAGTGGCTGTAACAATGGGATTTTTAGCAGGTATACTAGCATTTTATACTAATTTACATTGTTATACATGATAAGTTAGATTACTAAATCAGATAACATGTTACAGATAATTTCATTAAATTACATGGATAACTTATTAAGAATTTCTTTGCTAAGGTAACTTATTTTTTAATTGTAATTAGTTTATTTTTATTTTCAGAGCAGAAGATATTGCCGGCTGAATGCACGCAAACTGCTGATGTCATATTATTTTTCGATGAATTATTTGACTCTTTAAATGGCAGTCATGATAACTCAAAGAAGAGGAGTGGAAAAGATTTACTACTTCCAGTAACACCAACTAGTAAGCATCATAATGTATGGTTAAATGCAAAGGCTGTTTTAAAAACGATGAAGTTTGTAAATACCGATAAATTAAATAATCGTCAGGTCACACCGCCGTCGGTTAAAAATTGGTTGCACAGCATTAATAATATGGAGTACCTAATAAAAAAAATATTTGAAGAACATAACATAAAATCTGTGTGGATGAGGCACTTCAATCAGGATCCATTGGAAAATTTCTTTGGGGCGATTCGAAGCCATGGATATCGAAATACTAATCCGACTGTAGATGGCTTTGAATCGTCCTTTTCAGCAATTTTAATAAATAATTTAAGTGGGCAGTACTCACCTGGCTCTAATTGTGAGGAAGATAGCTGTAAATCTGTTTTTAAGGCAATGAAATCCTTATTTAATAAGTGTGAAAGTGAGCCCATCCACACAGATTTCATTGAAATACCTGAGACTGCGTTTACTAATTTTGTGCAAAAAAAGGATAATCCTAGAATTTTAGCTACGTTACAGTACGTAACTGGTTATATATTAAGAAAAGCAAAATCGAAAATATTTAAAAATTGTAAAACATGTAACCGAATACTTTATGACAAAAATAATTCTAACAGATATTTATATTTAAGAGAATATAAAAAGGGACACAAATATCTAACATATCCTAGCAATAATATGGTAAATCTTTTTTCAAAAATACAAGACATAATTACATATTTGTTACAAAAGCAACCACTTAGTTCAAATATAAAAACATATTTTAAAACCCATTTATACATAGAATTGGAGTTTGAATTCATTGATTGTGAAACTCACAAAACCCAATTAAAAGATTATATATTAGAGCTATCATGCAATTTTTTTTTGTATAATTGGTGTAGGGACTTAAATAAAATATTGAATGGAACAAGACTCGAAGTCGATAACAATTGTGAAACGAAAGTATCTGCATTAAATTATTATAATAAAAAGAAACATAATAAAAAATAAATACAACCGCTAAACTGTTATTTTATTTAAAACCTACGCTAACTCAAGTTCTATTTTCCCTAAAGTAATTTCTAAAATTCCGGGCTTTGGAAATTACTGGGGAATTTAAATAAATTAATTGGACATTGATTAGACCTGTTTCCTATTCGAACCAATTCGAACGTCGTATACCGACAGATGGCGCTAATGCCACTACTTTAACTGTTGACTCTATCTCCATATATAGAATGTACTCTGTGCTTTAAACCACGTCAGCAGTGTTACCAATGAATAGAAATAAATTAGTTTAAACTCATGTAATCGACTTAATTGTAACTTTGTTGCCTTTATTTATTGAACATATTCACCCAAATACTGGAACGCAACTTAGATATAAGTTGCGCTTAACTACGTTAGTTCCGCTTAAATGTATTGGCTAAGTGGGCCATCCGCTGTTAAGAGCAATTTATTATTTGAATAGCGTTCCAGTATTCGGGCGCTTGTGTCTTAGTACGGCGAGCGCAGAGGATATTCTTTTCATGAAATTGTTAGGTTTTGCTACTGGTTGTCCGTCGTCGTTTCGCTTACCATCAGGGGCATGCTCGGCAGTTTTTTCGCTATTCGATGCCATTAAAAATACGTAAATAAATAAATACACCCAACATTCATAGCATGCATAGTCGTACACTGGTTTGTGGTCTTGACCCACACTAAGATCGAGTTTTGAGCCACGCGACGCGACGGGTTTCAAGAACTATCTAACACTTTTCCGTCTCACAAACACCCAGACCCGAAATAAATACCTATGGATCACAATTTTTTTCATCTCTATGTGGGGACCGACCCCGTGGCCTCTCGTTTCACAACATGCCTCTAATCAACTATGCCACGAGACTGCAAAAAATTATTAACTTATATTTTCATTTTAATCGATCCATCCATTAATCGACTATTATTTGGATATATTGGTTACAACACTGTGTAATATCATAACTGATCATAACCAAGACAAGACAGACATCCAGAATTTGTCATATCTGAAATTCAATCTGAAATTTATATTCAGTGCTTCATAAAAGTATCCTGGTTTTATGGTTTTTATTGTAACAAAATTCAATGGCATCTTCCCGTCTTCAGGTAGTGCTGAGTATTTATTCAACAATAAACACCACTAATAATTAGAAATATGGTTTTTCACACCGACCTTTCGTGTCTTTCTAGGCTACTGCGCGTCAGTTTTCCAAAACATTTAAGAAAAGGAGCAGGTTCGATATTGGCATAGCGTCAGAACTCCCCGCGGCGTACAAGAAATTTTGGCGTGAATGGAAAGTGTTGAAGCCTGCAGCTGTCCACTTCGTTGCACAAGAGGGCAAGTGGAGGCGCGACGAGCTCACTGGCGAGACACTGCCGATACAGAACATACCAATACCTCTCAAGTATCCCGCTGAGATACACGAAGGCATATGGGGCGGCGAAGCTGTAGTCAAAGGTAAATATTTCATGCATACATACATTTATTTACTGACTTTAATGACGCAATATTTATCTTTGTTTTTCTTGATATTATGATTGTTTTTGTTATATTATTTTGATTAGAAATAAAATGTACAATGCTAATAAGTCATTGGTATCAAAATTAATACTAAGTATTGATATCTATATAAGAAAATTCATAATTAAATAAATCTATTTTGACATCTATGACCCTGACTGCAAATTTTCTTACTAGTAAATCACTGATTTACTTACTTCAAAGAACATAGGAAATGTGTTCAGATTTATCCTTCTGTCAGAATTAAATTACAACAATCTAATAAAGATTACACTTTTTTACAGGCTTTCAAAAGCGCGACCCACAAAGGCGCAGGGTCCCACATTACTGGGTCCCTGTACTGAAGAGGACTGTTGTTAGATCAGAAGTGCTCAACACACACCTCTCAGTAACAGTAACCGAGAGAACAATAAAGCTCATTAATGACCACTATGGGTTCGACCATTATTTACTAAAGACACCAGCTTGTGATTTAGTCTCCATGTTGGCTTTAAAATTGAAAAAGCAAATATTGACAGAATTGATGAATGGTTGCCCGAGATATGCACATGACCCAACAAAGCAGAAGGAAATCTATGAGGAATACAAAACTTATTTGTCATCTGTGAGTATATTTTTGGTAATATGTTTCTATAAATAGTGCAATTTATTTTCAATGTCAACATATTAACAGTTGCCTGCAGTATTAATTAACTGCAATAGTATGAAATTTATGAAAGATCTTTATTTTTTTGAGTGCAACCTGTATGTGGATTTCAAAGCATAGTGCATTAAGCCCATGCCAGCTACTGAATAAGACCCTAGCCTCGAATAATAGATGGGTTAGAATTGTAATTCAAAAATACTAGCTCCAATGGTGTTTATAATTTTTTTTCAGTATACACCTGAAGAAATTGAATGGTATGGCTTGACATGGTATGAAGCACTAACCAAAGTTGCCAAACAGAAAGAAGCGGCCAGCAGACCTGTACCTTTGAAAAATGTATATAGAAAGAATCTTGTAGAAAAATTGAAGGCGGCAGGCATTGAAGAGGCAAAGGATTCAGCTGATGAAATATCGTAAGTACTATTTATATTCCGAAGTGAACAAATTATATTGTTAGTTAAAAATACACTTCAATATTAGTCTGTGCCAACAGTATTTTCAACAAATCTATTGTAGGTATTGATACATTGTTCATCTCCTTTCACAGAACATCAACTTCGTGGCTATCAAAAATGAATCCATTTGGAAAGAAAGATGAAGCTTAGCTGAAAATAGTCCTATTAAATTAATTTAAAGTTTATGAAACTGTTGTGATTTAGACGAAATGTAATTGAAGTAGATGTGTTTATTGCTGATGTGGTTGTTTCATTTACATTAGAAAATCCCAAATCTTCAGTATGCTTATTGTCAAAATCATTCCCCACCTTTTTTTTGTTTTAATTCAACTTCCACATGTTTGATACATAATGCACAAAATTTTTTGTTTGTTTACTCAATAAAATAAAAATGTTATTAATTTGTCAAATAAATGTATTTGTCATAAACATATTACAATATTTTAGGGTGGCGTTATATTTTACAAAATACTATAATTGTTTTTATTACACATCATTTAATGGCTTTAGTCATTACAGATAAATATGAATATACTGTTTGCCATTAAAATACAATTTAAATGTGTAAATATTTTGTGTCTTTCAGTGTATATAAAAATAAAATATAACCATATCAATAACATCTTGCTATTTAATTCTAATAAAATACAATTAATCACAAAAAGAATATTATAGCCATGTAATTTTTTTGTCACAACTGATTCCAGTGATGAAGTATTCATTTCCAAGGGCTTCTTCGTTTTTTATAGGCATAATTAGGCAAGAGGGACAAGTTAAATTAGTTGAATGATAGTATAACTTTCCTATAAGAAAATAATATTAGAATGTATCACATGCTTAGTATTAAAATAACCAAATAAAAGAAAGTTATTTACTTAAACAAATAACAATTTGCTATTATTCTGTATCAGCCCATATACGTCCCACTGCAGGGCATCTATACATTATTTATGGGAATTCTGAGTTGGTACCCTAACAAACAGGCTGTGCCTAGTTTGGGCACCTCTTGTAATGTTTGTGTAACTTGTAATTGCGTTATTTTGAATAAATGTTATTCTTATTTAATTCACAATGTCCAATCTAGTATGAGTAATGTTATAGATATGATTAGAATACTAATACTAAGCATGCGTTGTGATTCGGTGTTGGTTAAGTGATGGCGCACTCGATGGGTGAGTGGTGGGGCAGTCTGTCGGCCAGCATGTTGGCGACGGCGCGCGCCAGGTAGGTCATGGTGCCGTAGCTGCCGCTGGGCGCGGAGTCGTACAGGTGCTGGCAGATGCCGGCCGCGCCGCCGCACACTAGCGCCCCGCCAGCACCGCCACCAGGCGGGACCTTCGCGCAACACAGCGTCGCGTCGCCGTTGCAGCGCATCTGAGAGAGAGTATGTGCGACACAAAATGTTATTAGTTATATTATTATCAGCCATTAGTTTCCCATTGCTGGGCAAAGGCCTCCTCCCTTTCCTTCCAGATTGTGGGGTCTTGGATGATTTGGGGCCAATCCTGAAGAAACCTGTCGATTTCGTCTCTCTCCTTAGTAATATACCTTTATTACATATTTATATTTTGAAAATTATTTTATATAGTCATTTAATACATTTTGTAAAGCTTTTTACACAAAACAGTTCATGACTATAAAAAGCATAATATAATGATAGAAAAAGAAGGCTTATTATAAGATTATGGTAGGCATTAGCATTATTTATAGACAGTTTATAAACCGATTGAAGTTATCGAATAAAAGAATGTGTATGAGTTGTAATGTAATATACATCAATGAGCATTTTCAGCACATGTATGGTACATAAATAATTTGTAAAGGTTAATAATTCTGTAGAATGTTACCTGATCTTCTAAAAATATCTGATTAGCCTTGTGAACCAATTGTCCAACGCCTATACTGCCGCCCAAATCTCCAACGGCTTTGTATTCCACAACCAGAGTCAAAACCATAAGGGCTTCGACGACCAACTGTCTATACTCCGGCTGCGGTATCGAATTCAATACTGTTTCTACGGCGAGTGCGAACTTTAGCTCGCCTGAAGTCATCTCCTGTGTCAAATTTGGTTGCAGAACTTTTCCTTGGATTACTAAACCTTGGCACTGCAAAAAAAAAAACATGGTGTATAACAAACAACAAAGGGAATTTGAATGGATAAACATATTTCAATATTTTTCAAATATATTTTTATAAAATGTGCATAATAAACTTAGATATTACCTTTTCTAACACACCCCAAACGCGTGGATAGAAGTCCCGCGGTACACGGTTGAGTGCTCCGTCTAATCGCCTGCGACGAAGCCACTGGCCTTGACGATCCGGTTCCGTGGTGGGCGCTGCAATATCACCCACTTTTATTTCTATACGGCTCGAAGGACCATAATATAAAACTTAAAAATATAGCTTCTTCAACTTGCCCTATCTTACACATACATGGATCGGTGTCAATGTCCACTTCCCTGCTCAATCTTGGCCGTTTCGCCCGATCTTTATCATCTTCGACTGTAAGAATATTGGCTCTCATATCTTCAATAACGATATCAAGCAATTGGTCTTGATTGGGCTAATGTTAAGACCAGCCAATGTATGACTCTAGTTGCGATAACTTTTAGGCCCAAAAAATCTTATAAACTAGATAATATGCCAATAAATTACTGAAGCTAAAACTTACAATCATCAATGCCTCCTTGTAGAGACTGTCCCTCCAATACTATCTGAGATTTCTTTCCATAACGGTTCGATTTGTTGCTTACTATGGAGAAGTTGCCGCGGCCAACTGCAAACGAAGGATTTACCTCTGTCAAATGAGTAAAAATGTGATTTGTATGACACCACTCGCAAACACGACAGAGACATATATACAGGAAGATTACATTTGTGCAGCTTGTAAATTAATGGGGGTACAGAGCGGTAACGGGTCGCTATGGAACTGTGGCTTTATGGGATATGATAAATAGTAATTCCCGAAAAAAAAATGTTACATAGAATACACATATCATTTTAAGTTTTTACTATTGCAAACTACTTCGCCAAAACAAAATTCACGGAGCATCCTATACATTAAATTGCTAAAAAGAATTTGGCTAAGGTTGTCACAGACAACCTCATAATGGATATTTTTGACATTAAATGTATGAAAATGGCCAACATTTAGTTACGCCCCTGATGGCTAGGGTCAAGTTGGTTTCAGCCAAACTAAAACGGCACAGAAAGCGATCTCGTCGACAAGATTATGCACAAGTTAATCAAATGATATAGGTGATTATTAACAATAATGTTATCAAAGGGTACAAATAACATTCACAGAAAACCGTGACATTATCACTCGCCTTTGCTTCTATCGATTTTTCCCTTGATTACGGACAAGGAATTCGCTGCAACAGAAATATATCGATAAACTGTTGAACGATGTGAAATAATAACACACGGAAATATTCTTAATCTCAATAAACTTAGAAAATGCTTGTAATATGCATACAACTTGTCAAAAAAGTGTATGGATTTAATGAGGGTTTTTTTATATAATATTAATAAATAAAATGTTTAAATACTTGTTATTTAAATAAACAAAAAGTTCATTTTAATAGTCTTGCCACAATGATTTTTTAGTTCGAATTTTGTCCGCGTCATACTCTTAAATTCCATACATAATACAAGAAATAAAATATCTTAAAATATAATGGTAATATTGAATATTGTTACACTTACCACTATTTATAGCAAACTCTTTTCCACTTAGAATATGATAGAGCAAGTTTTTCATTTCAAACGGTGACAGATTGAGTAGATGTTCCGAAGCCTCTTCACCGTCACAGGACAGGGTTCTTGATAATTCTGTAGCCATTACCTAAAATAATATGGAATATAATTAATCTGCTACACTCATAGTAGGTTAGTATTGTGGACAAGTGTCGAAGCTAATTACAACGCCACAGTGCTGAGCAATGGTTAAAAAATTGTACGTCAATTAATATTTTGCCCATTATTTTCTTTAACAAATAATAACGTGCGAATAACACCTCTGGTGTTGCAGACTTCTATAGAGTACGGTAACTGTTTATTTGTATAAGTATCCGGGCATTTATTTACTTTATAACGACGATAGTTTTTCGACGAGTGTTTTGTATACCTTTATAAAGAACTACTATCGACTTTATCTTCAGGAAATCTACAGCTGAAAATAGGCCTCATGGAAGATTTTCATAGCTGTAAGCAGCTTGCATGCATTTCCTGTAATTGCCCACTTTATGGGTTGACGTCCAATGCTACATTTCTTTACACATTGCACCCACTCGGCTGTCTTTATTTCACATCGATTACACTAGTTTACATGTGTTTTGCCCTTGAAATAAAAAGTGTTTTTTCTTATCATTTGAGATGTACTGAGTTTAAAAAAAAATAGGAAAAAAATTCAATACGTCACGTTTCCAAACTATCTACAATTTTTTATTTACGCAAATATGCCTACAGAAATAATAAAAAAAATGAAAAATGAATTGCCTTAGCTTTTTCCTTATATTTATTTGTGTCTGTATCTCTTATAACAGACCAGCAGTAATCACCTAACATGGCTTGGTCCCAGTATCCTTTATAATTTTATTCAAAAATTCCAAATCCTAATGAAAACGCTGTCTATGTTCGTTGCTGAATTCTCCGAGGTTATCAGGGAAGAAATCGAGGTGCGAATGAAGGAAATTAATTTTAAAAGACATGTTGACACCCATTCGTTGAAAATTGTGTAATAAATCAGCAATTAACTGTCTGTAATTTTCATTTTTTTTGTTGCCCAAAAAAGTCGTAGTGAATTCCAAGCAGATCTTTCAATATCCGAAAAACTGTTTTCAAATTCCTCATCTTTCAACATTTTTTTTGATTTGCGATCCGATAAAAATACCTTTTAGGTTTAGTAACCGAAGGAACATCTGCTTATTTAATTTTATCTTTTTCTTCTAATTAAAACCAAATGTCTTAGTAAGACAGAAGTAACAGTCATTTTCGTAGGTGGATAGTTCTCTCCATATCATTGGTATATTAAAATGCAAAAAACTTTTCGCAGCTGCAGCCCAGAAGCTTAGCCTTTTTGTACATCTTTCATAAAAAAAGTGAGATGTCCATTTTTTGTTCTGGTGAGAGACCGGAATTTTGAAATAACAATGGGATATCCTTTGTTAGGTATAATAAATTCACCACAAACGTAACAAAATTGGTCAGGATGTACTTTACACAACGTTTTTGACATTTTAAAAACAATATTTATTCAACTGAACACTACAATGTAGCAAAATTTTAGAATGATTTAAAAATTAATTTGTGGGTAGGCTTAAAATAATGTGTGTAGATAACTTGATTCTTTGACGTCATAAAAACAAAAAAAATATATGTTTGCGTTTAGTTTTTATCACTAAATAACACGATATGAAATTCACTGGAAGGACATGAAATTTATTATATTTTGTAAACTAGTGTTATTACGGCCAGCGGATACCGAGACGTAATGGCAAGAGATTTCATTTTTACCAAAGGATATTCGAACTTAACTGGTTAGAATACGGCATAAATTCCAATGTTTAAAAAAGGTGATGAAATTATTGGATTGAGAATAAACTGATTTAAGCAAAAGACGTTTTATTCAAGAGAGAGATTTACAAAGACAATTAAAAAGTATCAAAAACAATTATTGGAATAGAGCACAAAATTCAAAATAAGTTAATCTCTATTCCACAATAGAAAACACAAAGAAGGTCAAATTTAATTATTACAACACTTGCACCAAATTTGAACTTTATATAAGATTTAAATTTTAATTAAAAACAAAAAATCTTATTTCATTTTAAACTTTGAACACCAATTTTCCGTCTAAGATACTGAAATCTATCTCTAGGAAGAGCTTTTGTAAACATGTCAGCATATTGCTCCTTGGTGCATACATAGTTCAAATCTATTTGCTTTTCTTTATACTTGTCCTTGATAAAATTATATTTTATATCTATATGCTTACATCTTTTGTGATAATCAACATTTTTTATTAAGCAAATAGCGCTCTGATTGTCTATATTTAGACAAATAGATTCTTGTTTAAATTCATCAATGTCCATTAACAATCTTTTTAACCATATTGCTTCTTTTGTGGCGGAGCACGCAGCCATAAACTCTGCCTCAGTGGTGGATAGAGCAACACTCTGTTGGCGTTGCGTTGCCCATGTTACGGCAGCTCCATTTTTTATAAACACATACCCAGTTAGTGACCTACGTGTACATGTCAGTGTTGTAAAAAAGCTCGAGTCGGCGCTTAAACGCTCGAGTCGACGCTCAAGCAGATTGCTCGTGCTCGAGTCGGGACTCGACTGAAGCGCTCGACGCTCGAGCAGTGGCTTGAGCGCTCGGCTCGAGCTTGAGAGCGCGCTTAGATTACATAGTTAGAGAAACTGTAAAAAAGATCTGTATCTGTATCAGCCCATATACGTCCCACTGCAAGGCACGGGCCTACTCTACAATCGAGAGTTCGATTGAGAGTGTTTAGGCCATATAGTCCACCACACTAGCCTAGTGCGGGTTGGCGGACTTACATACCATAATTTTTTTTATAAATTGCTATGGTATGCAGGTTTCCTCACGATGTTTTCCTTCACCGTTTTAGTGCGTGGTGATTGACTATCAATACACACATGACTCCGAAAAGTCAGAGGTGTGCCCTGGGATTCGAACCCGCGACCACCGTAAAAAAGATAGTATAATTGAAATAAGACAATTTCAATTTTATTTTTAAAGATATTTATTATAATAGTAGAAAAATACTCATTTATTATTAGTATACAATATGCCATATGATCTACGCCATAAGGCCCAAATTACATTACAAGTGTGGTTTAGCTTTTTGTTTGTTTTTGGTTTTTGTGTTTTACTGGTGGTAGGTCTCTCATATGTGAGAGGCCATCTGGGTAGGTACCACCGCAGCGTCTATTTCTCCCGTCAAACAGCAGTGTAAATGCACTGTTGTGTTTCGGATTGAAGGGCATTGTAGCCAGAGTAACTACTGGACATATTGAGACTTAACATCTTATGTCTCAGGATGGTGAGCGCAGTGGAATGCCAAGCATTGCTTTGTAAATCAAGGTGTTGTTTGGTTTTGCTACTGTTCATGAGCGGTCGTATCGCTAAAACCAAGTAAAACCAAGTAAATATAACGATATGTACTTGGACATTTTTATTTATTTTCACTTTACAAACAGACAGTTCAATTTTATTTGTATGTATAGATGTATAGATAAGGCCAGCTTATACGACCAAAGTCAAAAGATAAGTAATACTCACCGTACCTACCGCCCCCCACAACTCCTAACATTTTTATGTATCACAATTTTTTCATCTATCCGTATTTAAAAACTACAACGCTTGAACGCTCGAGCGCATAACTCGAGCATGAAAGTCTAAACTCTCAACGCTCGCAAGCCTTAAACGCTCAAGCGTTTAACGCTCGAGTCTAAAACGCTCCAAAGCGTCGACTCAGCGCTCGACGCTCGACTCTCAGCGCTCATTTTTACAACACTAGTACATGTATCTTTGGCATAATCTGCATCACTGTATGCCTCAAGTATGTGTTTTGTTGAAGATGAATAACATAGACCATAATCTTTGGTTTCTTTTAAATACTTCATTATTTTCTTAACTACATTCCAATGCGTGTGGTTATAACAATTAAGATATCTGCTTACCAGACTGACTGCATACATTATATCAGGCCTGCTTACAACCGCTAGGTGCATCAATGACCCAACAGCTTCTCGGTATAGAATACTCTTGTCCGGCGGCTCAGGACTTTCCTCCAGCGTAGTATGCGGATCAACTGTATAAACACATCTATCTGCATGAGTATTTACAAAACCAAATTTCTTTAATAAGCTGTCAAATTTCTGATTCCAGCATCTAGGTGCTTGTTTTAGTCCATAGTTTTTGTATTTTAGCATTTAGTAACATGCATCTTGATCGTTCCAAAAGAGTTCGGTTCATCCTCTCAGCTAAGCCATTCTGCTGAGGAGTGTACGGAGCAGATGTCTGATGTTTGATTCCCGACTTCTTAAGGAAAGCTTGAAACTCATTACTCAAATATTCTGTGCCATTATCTGTACGAAGTGTTTTGATAGTTAAATTCAGTTGGTTCTCTACAGAGGCTTTAAATTCTTTGAATTTTTCAAATACCTCTGATTTGTTTTTCAAAATAAAAACAAATACTTTTCTAGTGAAGTCGTCTATGAAAGTCACAAAATAGCGAGCTCCTCCAACAGATTGTACCTCCATCGGCCCGCAAACGTCAGAGTGAATGAGTTCGAGTTTACTTTGTGCTCGGTTGCCTGTTGTAGGAAAAGGGTTTCGTGTCTGTTTTCCTTCTAGACATGTAATGCAGACGACTTTCTCTTTGTTTTCCAGTTTCACTCCTGTATTATCTGATAGTCTATTTAAGTCTTCAAAATTCAAGTGTGCCAGTCTTTGATGCCAGAGATAGAAATCGTTGTCTTTCGAAGCAGATGTGTATGCTTGTACACTGTGTGTTTTCAGCCTGTACATATTGTTTACCAAATTGGCAACTGCTACTTTTTCATTATTTTTATTGAATATCATACAACCTTTTCTATTAAATTGCACGTGGCATCCACTATTTATTACCTGACTTACTGATAGAAGATTTGTAGCCAATTCTGGAACATACAGAACATTCTGAACCATAATTGAATTTATCTTGCCTCTCTCATTGATTACATTCAGATTTACTTTTCCACAACTTTTCACAACAAGCTTCTTGTCATTAGCTACCTTTATTGTACTAATCGGAGGTGCTACTTCGTCATAGAGCCAGTCACGGTGCATTGTCAGATGCATTGACGCTCCAGAATCTATGTACCAACCATTGTCATTGTTTGTAGTTGCAGAGAACACAGCGACATATCCAGTGTCATCCTTTGACTGTTGTGTCTTCTTATTTCGACAATATTTACTTACATGTCCATATCTATTACATGTAAAGCATCTCGGACCTTTGGACTTGTTTGTTTTATCGGTAGCTTGTTTGGCGGACTGCATCGGTTGTCTTTTACCTTTGTTAACATATAATGCAGTAGACTCGGAGTTCCTCACGTCCTGAAGAAGCTTGGTCTTCACAAAATCAGCTGTGATCGCCAAACCAGAGCTCTCAAGTGCCATTATCATAGGTTGATAAACTTCGGGTAAACCAGCTAGCAGTAAGGTGCCTAGCCCAATGACGTTTTACAAATAGACACGTCATACACTAACAAAATGGCACAAAAAATGGCGAGATGCGTATTGTTATTTCAATTTGGTTCGAAGAAAGAGTAAAAAAGCAAGAAACATAAGTTAGAAGAAGATGAATAGACATCGTTAGTTACGACACAATAAGTGCCGCACGATTATTGGCCAAAGCGCGTGTGACGTAGCACCAAGCATGAAGTACGGGATGACATGGCAGGAGCTGTCAAACGTTGCCATGAGAGCGAATTTATTAATTTTATTCAATTAAAAATTAAATTAGTGCGTACTTGCGCACTAAATAAAATATATTTTTTGTTTCACAGTTTCAGAATCATTTGTACTTTTTTTTAAATCACTTTAATCTATTCTTCCGCATTTCGTTTCGAGAATACAGATAGTCAGAGAAACGTGTATCCGCGACACTGGTTAAAGCGTGACTGATTGCGCGTGCGGCAATTACCTCCCAAACGGCTTGCCATTATAAAGCTCGGACAACGCATCTATGCTTTATAAACATCTTAGGCCTAGCCACTCATCGTTTACACTGAAACCAATGTTTCTTAGTTTATGCGCTGTCGAAATAATTTTATTGACATAATCTTCTATGTTCATGCAAGATTCGAGTGTCGTTGTTATCAGATCTCTCAATAAACCAACGCGGCGTGTCAAACCATTATCATCGAAAGCTTTTTCTAGATTTTGCCACACTGCCTTGGCAGTCCTTGCTTCTTGTATGTGTACATAATTAATAGGATCTACCAGCAATATAATTTTAGACTTAGCTTTCGTGTCCTTTTTGACGTCGGGGTTTTCGGTGGTTATACAATCCCACAATTCTTCGTGTTCGAGATAAGTTTGTACTGCAAACTTCCAAGTAGGATAATTTTCTCTTCCTGTCAACTTTTCAATCAGTGCCATCGTATTGGAAGACATTTTGTTGATGAAGCGAATTTTACAACCAGTTGTCACGTATGATTTTTCTTACTGAATACGGAACTTCTTTTTGCTTGATATATTATATTCTCAGCAATTTATTCACTTTTACTTTATAATGTGAATCAGGTGGGCTGGGCCCATAACCTGATGAAATTATTGGATTGAGAATAAACTGATTTAAGCAAAAGACGTTTTATTCAAGAGAGAGATTTACAAAGACAATTAAAAAGTATCAAAAACAATTATTGGAATAGAGCACAAAATTCAAAATAAGTTAATCTCTATTCCACAATAGAAAACACAAAGAAGGTCAAATTTAATTATTACAACAAAAGGCCCTGGCATCGAGAAATGCTTTTTGATGCGCTGGCCCTAATTCCGATATGAAGTATGAACATAATTACCTGAATGATAAGTCCGACTCTGAGCCTTAGCATTTCCAAGAACAGCTGTGGTTCAGTACGAATGAACATAGCCAAGTAAACCAGCAGTTCTTGAGTCAACATCGCTGTACTCTCGTCATCGCCGTACGCCTGTAAATATTGATGAACACATTCGATATTCTGCGTCCTGGGTATAGCTGACAAAACATTAGAAAACAACTTAAAACTAGTAAGGAGCGGATAGGGTATTTGACTGGGATCGTTTTTGTTTTTTTATTATTTTACGTACAAAAACAAATGCTATAAAAAAAATTTTTTTGATTCATTTGTGTCAACAAGCAGTACACATACATACAATATCTCTCAAAACAGTATTAAAGTATCTTGTAACTAAGACGAATATTAGTATTTTAAATGAAAGAGTGGGAGCGTATGCAAGATTTAACACTTTTCCAACTTGTTCAATTGTGAATAGTTTTACAAAATTCTTTGCTAGATTTTGGTAATGGAAACCCTATTAATGAGAGAAAAAAAAATGCGAGTCAAATACCCCATTGTGAATAATAGGTTCCATCGAATGATTAGACATGTCTAGTTCCGCCTGTCGTTTCCCGTTGCTACAGGTTATATGTCCATCTCAGTAGGGTAAGTGCGCTGCTGCATTGATTTAGATTTATTTTTAAATTCGTGATACAAATATATTTTTGGAAAAAAAATACTTTAAAATATTTTATAATTTTTTAATACAATCTATTTGTTTTACCTTTTTCTGTTCATTTCCATGTTTGTCACGATGAAAAGACTGCATGTAAAATTAATACATTTATGATTTAATCTCATACCGCTATATAATAAAAATAAATTATGAAGTAGCTTATCAAATGTTTTTAAAAGTGAACATTTCATCCACCCACATCATGTTTTATTTTAGATTTTATTAATTTAATGTTTTTACTAGCAATTGTTAATATACAATACTACAGTATGAATATATCTGTATCAGCGCATATATGTCCCACTGGACGACACGGGAATGCCACTGGAATCGAGAGTATGATTGAAAGTGTTTTGGCTATATAGTCCAGCCCGCTGGCCTAGTGCGGGTTGGGGGACTTTACATACCACAGAAATGCTTTGAAATCGCTAAGGTATGCAGGTTTTCTCACGATGTTTTCCTTCACCGTTTTAGTATGAATTATCAGTCTCACTTAATATCTCGTAATACTACTATAAACAAGGATTAATTCAATTACCATTTAAATATTATGTTCAAATTACTTACCAAGTGTATCAGCTGCCTCAATTCATTCTCGGGCAGGGGAGCAGTGATAGTATGCTCGTTGTTAGGCGGCATGCCCACTGTGATCTGTTTCTGTCGGACCAGCAGATCAGTCACCGCCTTGGCCAAGTCCTCGACTCTCTTGCCCAGCATCCCAGCAGTGTGACGCACCAGGCCCCATAGCTTCTGGGTACAGGCCTTCTCGTATAGCGCCTTGAGGAGATCTTTCACGGTCACCGCTTTGCCGTTCTCTAACATGTCTGAAAAGATTGAATTTTATGGTTTCATTGATGATATTGTGAAAAGATACGATTTTTAAAATAATAATGTCGTTAAACATATTTTATTAAATATATCGATAAATCGAACTTCAACGACAGAAATCATAATATTGCATCGGTTTGTAAGTAGCTTTGTTAATATCCTATTTTGCAAAAGGAAAATACATTTTGCTTTCTACCCAAATTAGGCACGTTATTTAACTTTAAAACTTACGGGGGGATAACAAAACTGATGGTTAGTCATTAACATTGGTTGGTAGAATTTGGTAGTAATTGGTAAATTTTGGTAGAAATCGGTAGAAATTGGTAGTTTTTGGTAGAATTCATGTGTAGCCGGCAGTAAGCAGTACCGGTGTTGAAGTCGAGCCCGTGCGTGTCGACGAGGTACTGCAGGATGTCGCCCTGCTCGTCGAGGCTCTCGGTCTCGCGCAGCATGGCGAGCAGCTCGTCCGTCTCCTGCTCGGCGTACACCACGCTCTGAGACTCGGACGTGTTGCGCGTGCGCACCACTGACACCGGACTCGATGACTTGTTTACCACTGCTGTATAAATTTACAAATATTATTATATTTATTTATTTTATCGTTTTTTGCACTGTACAGAGAACAAGTGGCGGTCGCATCACACTACGCCATTTCTTAAAGGCAAGATTGTATACATTAATTCGACACTTTATGTTCAATACTGAATATCTTAACAATGACAGTTTGTACTCAAATTTCGTTTTTTTGTACTCAAATTTTCTCAAATTACTTCAAAAATTAAATAACTTACTCTCTTCTCTGGGCGGCGAGGGGCTTTGTTCCTTGGTGACTTCGATAGTTGGTGGCACAACACCCAGGTTCGTTGTTGAAGTGCCCCTGTATAAATACATACATACATACATAAACTCACGCCTTGTTCCCAGAAGGGGTAGGCAGAGGTGCCAGGGCACCCACATTTCGCCTTGTATGTTCCGTCCCACAATGTGATAAGTGGCGAGCCTATCGCCATATCGGGCACAAATTCCTGACTCTGGGCTGATACTGAATAGAAAAATCCAATATCACTTTGCCCAACCCGGGATTCGAACCTGAGAGGTGAGACCTCAACTTTGTAACCGTACCGTCGTACAACTACGCCACCGAGGCAGTTCTGTATAAATTGATATAAAATTAAAAATATAACTACATATTTTGTTGGTAAGATACCAGTTTAGTTATACATTGTCAAGTTCTACATTTGATGCAAAACCGGGGTAATTTTTGAATAGTATAAAAAACATGCATATAACCATCTTGTAACATCGAAGGTTTATGACCTTATTCACAAACTTATATTAGCTATCAAATGGTTTGTCCCTTTCGAACAACTTTTGAATTCAAGTTGAGCAAACAAGACAAAAAATTCAATTAATAAATTGGTTTTTAAACTGTCTTACTTATATCTTACCACACCAATACAAAACTGAAAAATCAACAAACTTGTTCTAATAAATATTTAAGAGATTAAAATATAAAACAGGATTACTTGGTGACCGCTCTCTTCCGAGCGTCTTCAGGGGACGGACTGCGGCCAAACATTGGTTCCACCTCCAACCACGACGGTTTCCGTTCCAGTAATGGGCCCACGTATTCACCTTCCATGCCCAATGTTTCAGCTGGAGAAAAATATAAAAGGATTAGAATATTTGTAAATAATAACATTTATAAATGGATTTAGAAAAATATTACCTAGTTGGATTTTAAAAAAATATTACTAATTGCATAACAAAAGATTATGAAGAAAATAATAAGTTATGAATATTGAGTCAATTTCGATTAAAAGCCTTGATTTTGTATTACATCGAAATTAAGTAGCATATGTATGTAATATGTATTACCATGGAACAAATACAATAGTCACGAAAGTTACACTCACTATTTTAAATAAACAAACATACTCATGAATAAAGCTTCAAAAAGTAGGATATAACTTACAATCGACATTAATAGACCTCGTCTTCTTAATCGCACCGCGCACGGACATGCGCCTGCGCAACGAGCGCGCGTTCCGAGCGCCGCCTGTCGGCCGCTGCAGGACACTCAACTTGTGACTGAATGACTTCAATAGGTGCTCTTCTAGGTAGCTCTGCACTTGGGGATTTAACTCTGAAACAGAAAATTATTTTGAGCAAATTGTTTATTTATTTATTTACGCTTTATATACAAAGTATACAGGCGGACTTAATGCCTGAGGCATTATCTCCCAGTCGACCTGTTTAATTGTTTAGAATCGCGAGGTGTGCGGTCTGGATCACATAGTTGAAACCATACGTTGCAGGATAGTCACTGTTACGACGGTACAAGAAGAATACCTGAATAAAACAGACCAATCAAAACTTAAGTACTAATAAAAATATGATTTGTTTCCGATACCTGGAAGATCTTTCAATTTTCATGAAACAATATTGTGATTAAAAGATGCCAAATATAAAACAATTATCCTGTCATAAATGTATGTATGGGATTATGTTTTGATAGTTGTGATTCAAATTACTGTCTGAGAAAGGATCAGTGAAAAGACTTGATCAAATGTATATTAAAATTTAAAATGCTTACTGTCTGGATAACCATCTTCCTGACTGCCCAGGAAACTCAAATTAGTAATAGCCGATGTATTCAGAAATTCTCCAAGATTTCCAAGAGTCACTCTAGTGCCATTGATGTAGCCTGATTTGAGTTTTTTCATTGTAGTTATCATCGCCATCGGTATTTTGCCTTGATCTGTAATTTATCACGCTGTTATAAATAATATATCCTAATATATTGTACACATGCTTAAAAGCAATGTGGTTCAATCAAAGGTTAGTTAGTAATGGATTTTAAAAAAATGCATTTTTTTATTAATTTATTATTGAAATAAAACTGTTGTTTACGAATTTTATCGCGGATTTGGTTTAATTATTAACATATTTTAAATTTCCGACATTTCGATTACTTTATACCTTTCGTGGTCATGGGGCGGACTCAGTCCATAAAATCCGTAAATAAAGTTTTATTTCAATGCGTAACATTCGTGTCAATCTAAGAAACCATTTATATTTATTTAAATAAGCTGTTATAAAATATGTGTTTGCAATCAATATTTTTTTTGTCACAATATTAAAAACGAATAATATTCAGAGTTATTTAAGATATTTTCTTCTAGTTCATATTTTGATTAAAAGTAAGCAATACAGCCAGGACGACACCATGATTGAGACAAGTGCGTGTAATAAGCCGAATGTAAGCATAGCTATGCTTTTGGTTGTGGTTCTTTGAATTATCAGTAAATGAGGAGCATTATATTGGAATATATCTATGAATATACATGTAAACGTCGCAACGATTTTTATTTGTATTTAAAATTTTTCAATTAATTTAATAAATGATATGATGAGATTCGATAATGCAAAAAACGTTTAGCCCCTTATAATATGGACCATAGTTAGAGAAACATAAGGGTCTAGAACTTCGACGGCATATAAAATAATTAGTAAATATAATTTGTTCGATATATTTTCTTACACTAACAAATATAATAACACAATTTACCCATTAGATACTGCGTCGCTAGTAACGTGATGGTAGGCCGTCCTAGCATTTGCTTCCAACTCATGCCAAGAAACGCAACGTTTGCCATGAAAGTGCTCGCGAGTAGAGCCGGGTCGCGCGACATGTAGTACTCCTCATAGTCGAAGTTCTACGGCACACCACAACCATGCGGGGCGTTATTGCAACACGGGGACCAAAACTTCACTACATATGTACTGTTAAATCAATTAAGTACATTCATAGTTACATGTATTTACACGGGGGAAAACTGCACCAACTATACTAATCAAATAAACAAGCTACATACTAATAAAAGTACTTTTCACTACTCTATAATGAAGGCACACACCATATGAAACCTCAGTTAGTATGAAATTAAATAAATAAATAAAGGAAATCGGAAAATGATGACACAAGGCCATGGATATGAACAAGCAAAACCCAAAATATATAAAGTAAAAGAATACCTAAATGCATTTTATTCAAAGTCAACACAACAAGCGGCCTCCCGAGAAGATTTTGCCAGGAGGACTTCAAGAAATTAATTTCAGCTTTGAGCGTATCGACCATCAGTTCGTAATCGGAAGCAATGTAGAAACGCTTCATGTCAGAAAACTAAATAAAAGAAATATAAAGCATGTAGATCAATTGAAAGTGATATAGGTAAATATAAATATATTGTTATTTTTTGTTACTATTAAAAATTATCTAAGTTACAGATAGGATTTTGCGATCTTACCTGGGGCGTGAAGGCAAATATACGTTCATTTAATGAATACAATTTACTAGTACTGAGAATACCGACATCGCGTGATTTTCTTCCAGATAAGCCGAGTTTTTTGTTTCTACCTGGAACATAAATACAAAGCAATACACGAACATTCTTTTATTATGTGCCAATCATTTATTTTATTACAGATTATTAATGTTACCTAAATAAGTGTAGAGATGACTTAAAACTCTTGCTGGTTGAACTTCAATAGGAGCAACTTCATTGATAGTTTGAACATGGAGATCATATTCTAATAGTTTGTCTCTTATTTCATTGTCTTCTGCTAGAATTACTATTTGTACAACAACATCTGGCTTCTTTTCTGAACAGAGTCGTCGATTCAACGGATCTAATTCACCTACAGCGAGAAATCCCTAGAATAAATGAACAGTATTAAGAATGAGTCATTAATATACATTTCAAACGGTGAAGGAAAACATCGTGAGGAAACCTGCATACCATAGCGATTTATAAAAATTTCTATGGTATGTAAGTCCGCCAACCCGCACTAGGCCAGCGTGGTGGACTATATGGCCTAACCACTCTCAATCGTACTCTCGATTGTAGAGGAGGCCCGTGCCCTGCAGTGGGACGTATATGGGCTGATACAGATACATTTCATATATATGTTATGGGCCAAGTGATTAATGCAGGCAGTATTCACAATGCCCGGGCAGTATGAATATGGCCGAGCCATATTGGGCCAAGTGATTAATTACAATCTAAACTCACCTATTTATCACATTGCCAGGGCATTATGAATATGGCTACATGATGATCGGGCAGTGTGATTAATAGGTGATTTTTTACGTGGTGCGTTGCCGCATTGTCGCATCTACGATGGACCCATGAATTAGAAAGGTTGAATTGATCTGCTTATGTTTAGTTGCTTTTTAACGTCCGAAACATTATCTTCAGAAGAAAATTAGTGTACCCACTTTATGGATCAGTTAGGTCGACTGTGCCCCAAAACCGACTCGGAACATCCCGACTTCACGTAGTCTTTTGGCTACCGACCCTAGAGTGTATATAGAAAGCCGGAGGCGCGGAGGGAGAGCAGCCCCCGCCCGCTGTAACGAAGGATAGGCAACCGTGCGAGCCGTAGCGGCTGAGGCTGGCAGCAAGCCGAGGCTGCGGAGGTGAGCATGGTTGCCTATCTTTTGTTACGCAAGGGCGAAGGGGCTGAACTTCCCGTAGCGCCGGAGACGATGCAGAAGCTAATTTGTATTGACAACAAGTGTTTTAAGGGTTAGGTTGCTATAATAGATATTTCTCAGGAATGGTGCGTTACCTTTTCATGGGAGTGGTACCACGGGAGGTGCGACACTCCCTCCACTCCTCCCAACCCACCCCCTCGTGCTGCCCTATTCTAAATTCTACTACTTCGCTCATTGTTTTGATTTTGATTCGTTTTACATCACTCTGCCCAATAGGCACTTGGCGTTATTCATAATGCCCGGGCAATGTGATAAATTGATTGGTTATAATCACATTGCTCGCTCTTATTGGGCATTATTCATATTGCCCGGGCATGATGAATAATGCCCGATTAATCACTTGGCCCATAACATATACATGGTACAGTGAATTCAAATTGGAAATATCCAAAGTATATCTATATAGAAAAATGAATTTTCCAACATCAATGGAGTATTATGAGCGATAAAAATAGGTGAGTCAATGTTGCACATACTAAAGTGTTATTTCCTTACCTCTTGTAATAATTTTCCAAGAATATAAAGTGACTGAGCCCAAATGAAAGGACATCTGCCCAAGGGTATTCTATCCTGACTTCCAGGCTCAGCTTGCTCTAAATCAGCTTTGTCAGCTGGCACTGAATACAATTCTGGTACCAATTTTATACCATCATCTTTTCTTATCATAATTTTTTCTAACTTCTGCATATAATCAGCTACATTGGACTTGTCTCCTTGGAAGCAATAATCTAGTATGAGATAGCAGAAAAATAGTGGCCATTCACATTCAATATTTTCAAACATCCTTAATTCCCATGGCTCATAGTAAAGTCTATTAGGATCTTCCCTGGGAGTCTTGTGTCCATCTCGAAGGAATCTTTTACAGCCAAACTTTCCTTGAAGTTTTGTTACAATTGCATCTCTTGTCCTGGCTATCAGCAGTGGATCATCAACAGCAAAAGCTGGATAGCTGATTATGGACAAAAGTCCAGAATCTAACTCTTTACTATTAGATTCTCTTGGCAACATGGATTGCAACACAGCTTGACATTTCTGTGCCTCATCTGCCAACACATGGATGACACTTGAAGGGCCACCTCGGGCTCCAAAGAGATCCAACTCATTCATAGCTTCAAGAGCAGCTTTCGCCATGCCAATAGAGCTGGCATTCAGCTCTGGCAATCCATGATTTGTTTTGTCACCCCTCTCCCAAATTCCATAATCAGGGGTGCAATATGCTGACTCAATATAAAATACTAAATTTTGAATGAAAGCTACTTCATCTAGGGAAAATACTATTTGTAAACCAGATGCAGTCATCTGTGCCAAAATTAAAAGATACAGAGAGATGGCATCAATCTGCAGATGACCCCATTCATTGTCTTTGACGACTGTGCGGCCAGTCGCTGATGAATACTTGGCATGGAGAGAGTCTAGTGAATGTTGAGTTGTCTTGAACTTCTCCACTTTGTCTTTCTGCTGCATCATAGCCATCAAAAGTCCTGCATACAAACAGTGCTCAATGTTATAAAAGTTTATGAAAATTTAAAATATTATTTACATTTTTTTTTTTTGGTATAGCTATAGTGGACTTTGTAAAGAATTTATAAAATTAATTTGAATGATGAACCAAATAGTGTTTTGAATAAAGTTTTAATATGCATCAATTTCTCAGTAATAAGTAGAGAACATAAGCCTTTATGCAATTGCATATTTACCCATTTCCAGGTATATTGCATAATTCCCCAAAAATCTACTATTTTCAGTAGGATACCATATTAATAATTGTAAAATAATTTGCTGATTATAAAAATATTTCATTACACATACACTATAAATAAATTAGTCTTTGGCAGGTATAATCTACCATCTTAAATAAACTATACATATCATACATATGTAATAAAACAAATCCACACCCTCAATATTATAGACTATAATTTACATTCCATACAGTTAAATTTTGTACTGATTATTATATTATTGAAAATATGTTACCCTTTACATTACAAAAACATAAAAATTATGTTGAAGAACTCTGTCTACAGTAATACTATGAGATGACAATATCTGGAAATCATTAAAGTACATAATATATACTTAAATATTAATTCTATAACTTAACTATTTTTAATTACTTAATTTATTTATAATTTTTATAACAAATACAGTTTGAAACCGGTTGTTGTCAAATAAAAGTTGTTGTCTGTTGAGTTGTATGAAAGTTTACCTCTCATAAGTTTGACGCAGCTCTGCTCAAGCTCATAAGTTTTAGCGCGGTCTTCGTCTTGATCCGCAATTTTCTTGAATGCCATTGACAAGCCCCATACTGCCAGTATGCAGTACAAGTTGTCCCTGATCCACGCATGATCATTTTGAGGACTTGCAGGAAACAATCCAGTCACAGGTTGCTGATGGTCTAAAATTAGCTTATGCACAACTCTCTGGTAATAGTCCAAACGCACTCCCGAATTACTTCGGGTTCTCATCTTGTATACGCTAATTCGTCTTATCTACTACAATACTCATTGCGCAGTTTATGTGCGTTAATTAATTTTAATTATGAATTTACAAATTTATTTTATGTCATTTGAATGTCGTGATTGTCAGATCGGTTTAAAAATGTCAAAATTTTATAGGGATGGGTCGAATACAACATTATTATTAATCGATATGACACTAATTATTCATTGTTCTTTAAGCATAAAAAGGTATTTAATAAAAGTCATACAAAAGGTTAAATATTAAATAATATGAAATAAAATTCTACGTCTATGGAAATGTTGAATACAATATCTGATAAATCAGAAATGCACTCCATTTAAATATTTATTACAACACAAGTTTAATATTATTCTTTCTAGATCTCATAATCGACTTTTTATAATTATTCGGAATAGTACTTTGCCTTTGCCTTCGACCAAATAAATTATAAGAAAATTCAGGGTTACAAATTTATGGATTATTACCCCAAGTTAGGAAAAAATCAGAGCTCTGGATTTTATGAGGTACCTAGGCGTGGGCGTAGCCACGGTGGGGCAGAGTGGGGCGCTTGCCCCACCCTGGTTTTGACCTGTCAGGTACCTTACCAACTATAAAGAAATAAATTATCTAGGAAAAGTACTAGGCAGGTGAACAATAACAAAGTATTTAGGATCATTCGAATTATAAACATAGATGCAGGGTGTTATAGAAGAATACCGTGGGTACAGTTTGCTAATTACATATGATTTAAGACTGCTGCCCCACCCTGATCCCACGGCTGGCTACGATCATGTACCTAGGTATTCAACAATTTAAGTTTATTAGCAGAATAAAACATTCACTTGTCTATTCTTTAGTTTCATCTCATTTCTCATCATTAAAACTTTCGAATTAACTAGATTTATCTTCAACACAGTAATTAATTTATATTACTTACATTATTAATGTTTCAAACGCCGGAACATAGTATGAAAAAAAAAGGAATTTTGCATATTAATTTTGTATATTTATTTCTATTAATATTTATAGTGATTGATTTGGGAGTTTCAGTAGTAAATATTTTCGATGGTAACATTGGAAAAAATGTCAGCATACGTCACAATGTTTTGATTTGGTGTTTTCCTCATTTTATTTTTCATTTAATCGCAACAATTACTATTTTAAATAGTTCTACTTCTGTGTTGTAGCCTTTTATCATTTTGTGGAAAAAAGTTTTTATATTTTGCATATTTAAATACGGTTTTTATATAGCTACTGCATACCACAACATATTTTATTTTCACTATGTTGCTGAAACTTTTTTTGTGGAATATATTTATTATTCCTTTCATATGTAGCAGCAATGTAACATTTAATGCAACCAATGGTAGTGAAAATAAAACGCTAAGTGTGAAGGAAATTGCTAAGCAAGTACCAATAGTAAGTGAAGGTGGTCCAACATTGCATGACGCACCAGTGCCTTTACCCAAAGCGAACCTTACTCTGGAACTCTTAAATTTAGATAAAGAGACGGGGAAAACGAAGGAAAAACCTATTCATCCTCGCAAAGGCGTCGATTATCCCCTTGATATTGCAGCTGTACAAAATAATACCAAGGTTGACAGTGACAGCAAATCTAATAGCCTTCAACAACAATTCGATATTGCTATCAAAAGCCACAAAGTTACTACAGTAGCTCCTCCAGCATTAATTAATGAAACAGTTGTACAAGAGAAAAGTCAAATTCAAAATACCACTAAGATTGAGGCACCCAAAAAACCCCTAAAGGTATCTTACGACACTCTTGAAAAACTAGAGCAGAAATTTGACACTAATACAAAAATTCCACTTGTGAAATCATCATCCAAAACTATTGTGAATGACCAGATGCCTTCACCGAATAAAGAAACTAATACCAAAACATACTTAATGGCCAGTAAGCATCCTGGTATGGTGACACCTATTGTTATCACCATATTGGTGGTGCCAATGTTTGCAGTACTGGGGTATATGGCCTTAAAACGTGGCCAAGAGGCGTGGAAGAATAGACATTACAAAAGAATGGATTTTCTGCTCGATGGAATGTATAATGATTAAGATATGTTGCCAATTTTGGAGATTTTATTGCGAATATAGTTTACAATATTTACAAAAACAAATGTAAATATTGAAATAGCTAGAAGTTGTCTTAGAGATATTTGCCTTGCATTTTTATATTTTGTATATCTTAGAAATAAGGTGCAATCATAGCAATAATGTTGGTATTTAATTAAATTATATTTACATCAGGTTGTTGCAGAATGCATTGTATGAATTTTATGCAATGATAAATGGCATTGTAAAATTTGGACCATTGTAATAAAATAAAAAAATATATACTCAAGTAATTCAAATTTGCTCAGATAAATATTTTGTTTCGTTTACAACATAAAATTTTTTCAAAAGTTCATAGATCGAAGTAACATATTCTGCAAACCTTTTTATCAATTCAAGCTCTTGAATTTAGGGCCTACAAATATGCTAGTGATATATAATGCTACACGTTCAAGAATATATCAGATTGTAAGAAATAAACCAAAGAAACTTGGTTTCCATTTATCTAAATAATAAGGTCATGGTCTAGACCACTGTTGACTTTAATAATGGATTCACACATAAATAAGCCCAATGCCTTCAATTGTTATTAAAATATTAATTTTGCACACAAAAGCAAAATATTATGAATGTAAGATTGATTTTGTGAATCAATTGTTGTGAACATGTTAAACTGTGTTTGAGAAATTTCAAAGTATTGCCTTAACATTAAAGACTAAATTGTCTTCCTCATAGAGTAAGATATTTATTAAAATGTTGTGATATTTTCAGAATTTATAACAAAGTTGTTTGATATTAAATTTGTGTATTTTGATATGAATTTACTCTAGTTACCAAATATTTAAATATTGGTCCATGGTGACAAATATTTACAATTTACTGGAATGTATTAAAATTGCATGTATGTAATTCTAGATAATAAGGTATGTCTTGGTTCTTAAAAAGCATAAATGTTTAGAATAAGTAATCTAGAATAAAGTTATGTTCCATATTCTTTCCTGATATTAGGATAAAAAATTGTTATGTATCTATATCCATCAAAAAATTATACACATGATTGGAATTGGAATACTAAACCTAATAATTTATCAATCTTTCGTGGAAAAACACTTGTCTTATGTAAAAAGTATAAAAATGTTAACATTTTCGTTAGTCTGCTTATTTAGAAGTCTATACAGGCTCCTTTACCATAGTATAAAATGATTTAATTTTATATATTTTCCTATATCAATTTATAAGATGTTTACTAATAAAGTGCTTAAAATGTGGGTTGCATATTTCTGTTCTTTTCATCTAAACCTTTGTGTTTAATGTTTTGCATGTTGTCTTTATAGATAGTAAAAGCTTGTATATCAAATTATGAGAATCATTTACGCCTAAAGTACATACATACATACATAAACTCACGGCTTTTTCCCAGAATTGGTAGGCAGAGGTGGACACCCACATTTCGCCTTGTATGTTCCGTCCCACGATGTGATAGGTAGCGAGCCTATCGCCACATCGGGCACAAATTCCTGACTCCGGGCTGATAATGAATAGAAAAATCCAATATCACTTTGCCCAACCCGGGACTCGAACCCGAGAGTTCAGCTTTGTAACCGTACCTTAGTACAATTATGCCACCGAGGCAGCCTAAAGTACATCGCGTAAAGTATATAGAAATGGTCATTAATCCTCGTTAATCGATTCAGAATTTTATATATTTTATTTTATTATATATTTTTATTCTTAACTAATATTCACCTATGGAACTAGAGAGTTGCTGTTACGAATCTAAAGAGACTCACAATGTCTCAGGACTGGATTGAGATCACAGTGGATATCCACACCAAGGATGCTCAGGTCATTCCGCACTGAGAAGGGAGCACCCTGAAGAATGGGGAGGGGAGAGAACGGGGATTTTCTGCACGTGAACGCACACACCTGGGTGTTCTTGGCATTGAGCTCAACCATATTCCTGGAACCCCATGTAGAAATGAGATCCAAGGTCCGGTTGAGCTCAATGACAAGATCTTCACGTCCCCTAACAGTTTCGACTCGGCAACCCGGAGTCCCACAGTGGTATCGCCCATGAACCGTGCTGTCATCTGCATAGCAATGAATATTGCCAAGCGACAACATGTCATTGATATGCAGAATAAACAAGGTGGGCGAGTTTTATCTTTCTGATTTCTTCAATAGTCAAATCGAAAAGGTTTCGTAGGGTTCATTCACAGACCTAGTAGTACTAGGTTCATTACTCCTTTGCACTTTCAGCATCGACATCATCAGTCTATAGCTGTCCAGTGTCTACGGTGTCCACTACTGTGAACAGCCTTCTGTTTGCACATACCTAACAAAATGGCTAGCATCCGTAGATGTACATACATAAACTCACGCATTTTTCCCAGAAGCAAAGAATAGACCACTTGCCCAGAAGAGAACCACAGACCAAGTAGTACTGAAGAGAACTTTCTCATCTCGCCTCACATCACAGAGGTGCTATCATGACACCCACTTTTTGCCTTGTGTGTTCAGTCCCACAAATGATAGAGGGTGTCTTTATCTATTTAAACTTTCGTTATAAGTAAATTAAACCTAAGTTTTTAAATTTCTTTGTATCTATTTTAGTTAGGTAGCGAGCAGTAATCTGACCGGTTGAATGTCTGCTTTTCTATTCTTACTCGAGTCGAGACTAGGTATTCTAGGATCTTGGTAATAAAAAATGTGAATGCAATAGCTTTCTCACGGTTTTAAAAAACTTATGGAGAACCCTTACTTAACTAAACTTGTTTATCTAAGGTATCTCTTAAACTTACCTCCAAATAGTTGCGGGATTTCCACCTATCTATCTTTAACAACAGGTTAAAGTAGCTACCATGACATGTTGGTACAGTTCTACGCATCTTTGCTTCGCGTTTCTTTAATCTAGTCTTCGATAAATATATGCACCGTATCTATCCCTCTCTATCTTTGTTTACTGAAACATAAATAGCATCGATATATATAAACAAATCTCTTATTAAAGATACCTATCTTCAACAAGATAATCTATCTAGACTATAGAGAACAACTGTTAATGATCTTAGCTATCGAGATATTAGGCACCTCGCGTTCGGCCACTTTTTGTAATGGTGCAGCAGACAGCATCGCTATTGACGTGCTTTAGTCGCACTTGCAGTGCGCTACAGAAGCGATGACAACGTGCTACAGCATCACGACTGGGTGCATCTAAAATTGACGCCTCTGCCGTTGCTGACGCTTCGTATGTTTCGGTAAAAGCAGCACCAAAGACAATATGACTAATGTTGCCTCAACAGAGTAAATTTTGAAGCTGAAGCAATCACATGCATTTTGAACTATTAAGTACCTACTTTATTACGACAAAAGCGCGACAGTATTGCGACTGAATCGTGGTTATGTGGGCGAGGGCACACAGCTTGCGACCGCATCGTGACTGTACCAATGCGAAGGCACGACAGCTACTGCACACAAAAGTGCATTTACACTGCTGTTTGGTGGCAGAAACAGACATTGTGATGTGTGACCTACCCAGGCGGTATCACATATAAGAGATCTACCACCACTATCAGTCTCTTGTAATACATTGAATACAGCAAGGCTTTGTCGCGATCGCGTCTTAATAATTTATTTTCTTAAATCGACATCTTAGATACACAATTGAATTCCATAAATTTCCAGTATTCGCCATTCGGGCTTCAGAACATTACTCATTGTTCTGAGATTCGGGCGTAAGCCTATATATGTGTGGAGACTATGGATCTCTATGCTATGGATGTACATGGGTGGATAGGTATGTAGTAAGTGGAAACCACAGTGGAAACTATAAACCATGGTCCATGGAGGATGGAAGTAAGAGTAGAATAAGTATCTTTAGAATGCTCGAGATCTTAAAAAATAAATAAAATAATTGTTAATGATTCGTATAAATAATGTCTATAGTTTGGACGAAATAGTGTTCATTTTCTTTAATAATTAATTTTCAGTATTCAATTAATTTAGTCGATTGACGATTCGCGATTGTATCGATGAGAACAATTACACAGAATATGTATGTGAATTGTGAAATCCCTTTTTATGATGGATATTCACAGGAAGAAACACTGTTTCTGAAACAGTTCTAAATGTCTTTTTGTGGTTTTGTGCTGTGTGCTGGAGCTGATTTAATTGCTTATTATATTCTTCTGGTATATTGAGATGCCAGATAATTTCTTGTGTGTTTTTATTTATAAAATTATATTTTAACCTTGGTCAGTAAACGTCAATAGTATATTGGTAAGTTATTAAATTCTTGTAATTATTGTAAGATCATGTAAACAATTTATTTGCATAAGATTTTTTGATCTTCATATTTTCTGAATGTCAAACTTACCAACATTGTGCTACAGTTGTATTTAGTATAGTGTTTTCATATAAAAATAGCCATCAATATAAATTGCTGTGAAAATCAATGTCACACAAATTAAAATAATTAAAAAGGTATATAATGTATCGCAGATCATCTGTTTCAAAGACTTGTTTATTTATTCTGTTCTAACATATTTCAATTAATTAATGACAAACATGGTTAATTAATATTGTTTATCATTAGCTTATATATTTCATAAGTATTGAAGTGCAATGTGCCAGGTGCTAACATTTTTAACTTAAAATATATTGTATTAAGGTTTTTACACAAATGGCCAATGTATTTAAATTTAGGATGGTTAGAATCACAATTTAATTTATTTTACCATTGATATTTTTTTGATTAAATAAATATGGTGCTTATTTAAACATATTAGTTGACCATTGTATGAGAAAATGCAATTCCAATTGAATTCAATTCTCTCATTCATCAGAAGCTTAATTATTTACACTTGGTTTTATTATTTGAGTGGCATATAATATAAACTAGTGCGACAAATTTGCCATAGGTATACTTGATTGTATTTAGTTCCTAAGCAAACAGCAAAAAAATACAATCAATGCCAAATACACTGCATATTTTATGGTACAATATTTCTTATGAGAATTGGAACAAATAAAGTGGATATTTGTTGATTATTCTGAACATTACAATAATATAAATACTTGTTTCATTTATTACAACAATATTCTTTCTTTTGGTTGCTCTAGTCACAAATAATACCTGTTAGGTTGTACTAATTCAATTGTTCATATATCAGGTTATTCTTGCTTTTACTTACAAGTAGTTTGTGATTCAAAATTGAATATTTGTATCAGCTATATCTTAAAAAAGGGAAAATATTATAAGGACAACATTTAAGTAAACAAAATAATGCATTTAAAACAATGAAGCTATATTTATTTATCAATATTAAAATGTGTTCCCTTTAACTGTGAATTAACAAAATATTATGGATTATTTCTTAATAAAGAAAAATCTTAAAACAGCTGAAAGGGGACATATGTGTGCACAATTAAAAAAAAAGATTCCTAACTGAATAGTCATGTTTAAGAAACTCTGATATATTTTTATAAACATGTATAATGCCATTTCAACAATCTTATCAAAAATACTTGCCTTGTAAGATTATATTAACACTGGCTGCTGTATTTGACAATGATTTATTTTTGATGGCAGAAGTTAAAAACTTGGAATCAGAGCACAATATTAAAGTTATCACAGATGTTGATAGTGTTTATTAGTCTTTTTGGCACTTTTTATTTTCTTTTGTAAAATAATTCTTTTAGTGGCATATTTATTTTCTGTACAGTGAGGACTACATAGACATACATATTTATTAACAGGTTACATATTTACTTTTTTATGATATACTTTTGTTCTGGAGTAATGAAAAACTCTATGTATATACATACATACATAATCGTCACGCCTGTATCCCATAGTGGTAGGCAGAGACACTACTTTGCTTGATTGTGACATAATACTTTCACTTCATCCACTTTCATCAACCTTTTCATGCATTCTTTCTCTATGTACATGAGATAAAACATTTAAATACTACACTGAATTAGTAGACAAATTACATATAATTAAAAAAACACATATCCTGGAAGATATATAACTTCGAGTAGTAAGATATAGACATCTTGGTCCCAAATAGATTACTTTAGCTGGGTAATTGCTCATTTTACTTTTAGAAATTTTGGTGGCAAAGAGGTTTTAAGTTACCTATAGCAATCTACAAACATGCCATGGTTGCAAATTTTGTTTGCTTATTAGATGTTGAAACCCAATTGTTTCTCAAAATAATATGTTCTAGATATAACTTCATCAGTCTTATATTCATATTTTAAATTAGTCTCTTCAAGTGACTTTGGAGGCATTGTATTATGTACTTATAACAAAGTGTAGGGTTACATTGCAAGCATAATTCTTGAGACGAATCGATGACTTTTCGGAATATGGAGATAAAATACCTATCAATGTTTTAATTCTTTAATGTTTTAATCAAACACACTTTCATTTTTTGGCCATATTTTATAGAGGCTATATTTAGGCTGTGACAGAAAAGAAGCCAAGCGAAAGTTTTATAGACTTTAAACATAACATAACTAAAAATTTCGCAAAATAAGGCTATCCTTAAATAATGTCCCTGTATGTCGTGAATATATACTTACAATACAACATTCAAGAATTTCACATTAAATTAAGACTAACGCTCAAATACTGGAACGCAACTTAAATATATATGGCGCTTAACTACGTTAATCCCGCTTAAATGTACTGGCTAAGTCGGCCGTGCGCTGTTAAGAGCAACTTATTATTTGAATGGCGTTCTAGTATTCGGGCGTAAGACACCCAGTCCCGGTAGCAATACTTGTGCGTTAGATAAATATTACTCCCGTCTGAAGATCGAACTCGGGGTCTCTCGTTCTACAGCTGACGTAAATTTTTGTGCTACGGAGCCTCCGTAGCGCAAAAATAACAAAATATTATAATATGAACAGTGGAGTTGAAGTGGTTTCGAAACACTTGAGTCACATTCGATAAGAAATCTTCTTAAAACTCGATTATATTTAAACATACGCAGATATAAACTTTGATTTCAAAGTGTGATCAGTTTGTTTGATGTTCAGTTTTATTTATGTTATAAAATAATTCACTTTGATTCGATATTGTTAATAGTTTTCCACATTTTTTTTACTACACAGAATCAACGCGTGGGCTTCAAAAAAGCAGTGAGATGTTGTAAAAATGGATAGAACTACATTAATTTTAAGAAAACAATGAGTGCACAGAGTGGATGTGTCAATTGTAGTGATGGGTCGCAACATTTTGATAGCAAGCATGACCCGGACTGTTCGGAAGGAGAGGATGCCCAGATCCGGATGGCGCCACACGTGCAGGCTTACCTGGCCCGCAACAATCCCACCACTAACTGTTGCGGTCTCACCATACCGATTGCTTTCGAGAGAGCAGCTCCAGGCACCTGGTGGAACCCAAGATTTGATTCAGACATCCTTGAAGGCCAATACCGAAGTAGTTCCTTTAGACAGATAAGATTAAGATTTAGGTAAGTTAATCACAGTAGTATTTTGCTTACGATAGATTTAGTGCATTGCCCTGCATGAGTGTAATTTTTCCGAGACACATGACGAATTGCTCGATGACACATTATTCAAAGTCTGCCTATAAATTGATGTCTTTATATTTTTTCTTTCAGATTTGCACTTTTATACATTTTGATATTTTCTATATCATGGTTTGTCTACTTTGTCGTCCTTGGTTCGAATGGCGTAACAGTAAAATGGCCATTTTTGTGTTCTCTGTTTGCTGGGGTCCTCTTAATAACATGTGTCATGCTGTTTGTTACATTTACGAATATTTATAAAGTGTACACTTTCAAACTTTCCCTGGTCATGGCACTCGCCCTTTGTACCTTGAGCCTGTCTTTGG
Source organism: Hyles euphorbiae (assembly GCA_023078785.2). Taxonomy (NCBI): domain Eukaryota; kingdom Metazoa; phylum Arthropoda; class Insecta; order Lepidoptera; family Sphingidae; genus Hyles; species Hyles euphorbiae. The sequence continues at coordinate 7,044,140 of CM041041.1, read as the reverse complement.
TGACGCTGACCACGCAGCTGGGGACCGCCTTCGCTCAGGCTGCCGACATCAGCCAGTCTGGACATTTCACAATGTGTATTGAAATCCTATTAATCATTTACACACTTACACCGCTGCCGCTATTTGCCTGTGTTATCATTGGAATTTTCTATTCGATAGTGTTTGAAGTATTGAACATTGTTTTGCATCTGTCAGAACAAGAATGGCAGTGCCCCGGAATGTTTGTGAGAATTTTACTGCAGCTTTGTGTGCACATAATCGGTGTACATATTTACCTTATGACATTTGTGAGAATGCGTGGCACGTTTATGAAAGTAGGTCAAAGTTTATTGGTAAGACGGCAGTTAGAAATGGAGAAACAATTAAAAGAGAAGATGATTCACTCAGTGATGCCGCCAAAGTTGGCCAGCTGGCTGATGGAAGAGCAAGTCCTCGAGTCCGATACAAGTTTGAAAACGCACAATCCGCTCAACCCACGAATTTCAAACCCCGGTGCATCGGACATCAAGTCATTATTTAGACCTTTCAATATGAGCTGCATGGATAACGTGAGCATACTATTCGCTGACATTGTCGGTTTTACGAGAATGTCCAGTAATAAAGGTGCTGAAGAGTTAGTGAATATTTTGAATGATCTATTTGAGAAATTTGATGAATTATGTCAGAATCATGGGTGTGAGAAGATATCCACATTAGGAGACTGTTATTATTGTGTATCTGGTTGTCCGGAACCGAGACCGGATCACGCAACGTGTTGCGTTGAAATGGGATTAGGTGAGTCATTAAATCAATGATTCGGATTAAGTACTTCAGCATTATGACACAGTGTTATTGAATCGTAAAAATATTACAGGTATGATAGATGCGATACAGGATTTTGATAGAGAGCGTGGTGAAGGAATCAATATGAGAGTTGGAGTTCACACGGGAACAGTTCTGTGCGGCATAGTTGGCACGCGTAGATTTAAATTTGATGTGTGGAGTAATGATGTAACCTTCGCCAACAAAATGGAATCAACGGGGAAACCAGGACGTGTTCATATTTCAGAAGAAACTAGCAGGTTTCTGGGAGGCTCTTACGTTTTAGAGGAAGGAGAAGAAGTTTTTGGTGAGTATTCTTGGTTTGTAATTTTCATTTGTTCTTTACAGTGTTGGTATTAATTTGTTTCATTTTATGCAGGTCACAAAACCTACTTTATCGAAGGTCGCCAGCTGTATTCACCGTATGATCGGGAACCATGCTTCACCCCATCTAATCCCATTAATTTACGTCTCATCATATCGCCGGCGGCGTCTCCTCAGTCTGTCCTCTCTTTCCATCATTCTCCAATGATTATTACATCGAAAGACGACGACAAACTCGGCACACGCAAGAACGAATCGAACAATTTCCTTTCCCCCAGCAATTTTAATTTCCGGACTAAAGCAAGTTCACTGCCAAGTATATTAGACTCCGATACGGAGCTGGACGAGAAGAGAGAAAAAGGGTTTACCGAAGGGACAGACAGCTCTTCAAAAAGCCCGACATCTGTAGGTAAGTTTTTTAATAAAGCTACTCAAGGTTTAAGAGACCAACATTTCACTGATATTATATTACAGGCAAATATATTAGTAGCGTAATAAGTTTCAGCTGTACACACATTCAATAATATTACGTAACGAGTATTTATTTGCTTGCCTAGACATGTAGATGTATTGTAAACAGAAATGTGGAAAAGTCCTGGTAATCGCAGGCTAAGCCACAATACCGATAAGAATATCTGCTTATTAACAGTAGGTGATGCTCTTTGTTAATCCACATATATCTCGAGTGGTTAACGCATGATTAATAAACATGTCTAGTTAATTTTTTGATCGTAGCAAGTTGGTTTATTGACACAAAATGTGTTGCGTTTACGTGCGCGCAAGCAAAATGTAAATGAGATAGTACGAATGCATGGATGCACGTGCTACAGTCAATTAAATGCAGTCTATAGTTAAAAGGGCAGACGTACGTTTGCTTTATGACAGAATTATGCAAGTCCATTTTCGTGTTTCCTTTAATTGCATATAAGAAAATGTAGCAATGACCTCATTATAAAACAACAACATCAAAAGTATTGCCAAAATGTTTTGAATAATGCCATAACAAAGTATAATGCACCCAATAATGACACATATAGAAATGGCTCGCGGCCAAATACTTCAAATCATGAAGGAAATTGAAAACTTTGCGAAGTTAGAGGTATTTTTCTGATAAAATAAGTACAACGGAGCTGAAGGCATTGCGATCATTGATAGAGTGTCTATCGTCCGGAGAAGGTTATCTCACTAAAATCGACTGTTATGTCTGTCTGTAACCTAACGATACCCGATTTATCTTATTTGACTAAATACGAAACATGATACACGCCTGTGGGTAACTTTGACTAGTATTCCACCGTCTCTTTTACAATTATAATTATCAATTTGGGTGTTCAAAGTAAAGAAATTGGAATACAAATATTTCGCAGGATGTGGTCGCGATAAAATATTTATGACCATCGTTAACCGTAAAGTCTTATTTTTACAGCACTCAGTGTTTCTATTAACGCAGCACAGTATAATTTGTTGGCACATTCATTAATTCTTCATGTGTATGGTACATCATTTATATTTAACTTTTATTGAAATGTTTTCACTACGGGTGATGTCATGTCTCGTGTAGTACATAACTGTAATCACGGGGAAAAGATTTCATTATGTGGTATATTTCAATGAAATTATCGGTAAAATAAGGAAATGTAAAATACACGAACGCATTACGCGCTTTATGTAGATTTGAATGCGTTCGCGTGCGCGGTTCTATTACAAGTGTTGTATAACTTCAACTATAAAACCGCGCATATACTTTAGGAAATTCATTCATGGCTCTGATTTGTGGGATTGGCATAGATTTCCTTTACTATGACGCCAAATGCGCTATGCAACTAGGTGTCGGTGTCGTTGGCCTTCCCGCTCATTATGTTCATTGTTTAGAATTTTTATGCTATGTTAGAGACTACATTTTGCACTATAGATTAAGGAAAATATCGCGAACAAATCTATTTACTTGTTTTCACAAGTATTTGAAGATTACAAACGATAGAGTTTACCAAACTGCATCAGGCTAGTGTGGACGACTATAACGTCCAAAGTCTAAATTCCCGAAGGGGCCGATGTTGAGCAAAGAGCCAGTTGTAGTGTTGCTCTACCGTCATATACGTCTGGCACTAAGACAGCTTGGCAATCTCAGTGTAAAATGAGACAGCTTCATACAATTTTCAGTACCTATCTATATTGTTCAAATAGTTTGGAAGTAAAATTATAATCTGGGTGCCGGATTAAATCGGCGGGGCCACGTGACTTATTACATCAGTGCGATGTGCGACTTTATTTTGTTTTAGTTTCTAAAGCTTAAACAGTACAATATTTCTCATTCTACTTCGCCCATAAAGAGGCTCTCCAAATTTGCCTTTAGAAAGGTACAACGTTCCTATGTGGCCTTCATCATTACGCGCTCGACTCGTAGGCCGTGCATATGCTTCTTTTTCTATATGGCTCATCTATCACCGACTATACTGCGTTCATACTTCAGTACTCCTTACACATATTATACCAACTACCAAAACAAAATTGGAAATGTATTCGAAATGATTAGGCGGAGAAAATAATCCGGGTAACAAATACCTTGTAAATGAAATGCCAGTTCTACCTGCTACATATGTTTAACAGTCGCAAACAGGTGCATAATATATATAATTAATAAAATAATATTGTAGTACTAATTTCAATAGATTATCAGATTTACGTGACCAACCGTCTTTTCAATTAAGTGTCGTACGCACATGTTATAAATGAGTGTAATGAAATAATTAATTAATGGCTTGTTTTAACTTCGCCACGATAAACTCGCTATTTTTAGTGTGTTCACCTATATTATCATTGTCGCTGAAACGTGGGCAAAAGATTTCGTCATGTAAGCAGTTTTAAAACTTTCGTTACGTGCAAATCTTGTACTCTTATTACAGGTACGCCGCCGTGGTAATAGATCACGATTTTTACCAATTATCACTTACATTATTCGAACTGACAAGTCAGAGTTAGCACGTGAATGCTAAGTAGTAGATATGTTTACATATTTAGTAATTTGTGTTACTTGTGGTCAAAAAATCGGATTCTCCCGGCAGCAATGAGCACGGTTGAGCATTATTTGGCTCTGCACGTATTTTCTCTGCCTTTGATTTGGATGCCAAGCTCGATTTTAATTAGTCAGCGTCGACTGATTAATAGGATTAAATGTTGCCGTAACCAAACCTATTCATTAAGAATATGTATTAGTCAACTTGCCTTCTGCCAGCCATTACGTGTTTAGTTAAAAAAATTGAGCAACGGCCGCATTGGCTATTTAGAGTGAGCCGATAATATGATTAACGCTTCGCAAATCAATTTTAAAGTATCTTATTTAAACTGTTTTTTTATAATAACAATATAGTTATTTCTCGCCTGATGTGACTATTATCGTTCAAATTATTATCGGATGTTGTTCGTTTGATAACGGATCAAATCTCAGTTGCTGGAATTATCCGTCATGTTGTTTATTACTATCTCGACATGAATACATATTTGCTATTAATAAGCTGAATGTGAATTTAAAAGTCACGGTTTGATGCGTTTCAGGAAGTTACGGCAAGTATACGAGTAAATTAAAGAATTGGAAAGTGCCAAGGTTTCTGAGGAAGCATTCGGATACGCCCCTGCACGAGATAAAAAAGCAGGATTTGAGTGATAAGACGATACAGTTTCTGGAGCGAGGGGACGATGCCGGGGTGCAGTCGAGTAATGGTTACCAGCAAGTGCCTATCGTGATAGAATCTCAGGACATGAAGCGAGGTATGCAGAGTAACAGCAAGCTGCACATCCCGGTTGAGGCGTCTCTGGAGCGCGAGACCATCGACATCCGCTCATACCTGAGCCAATCACGCTGCAACATGTCTCCGTTCGCGCGAAGCAGTAGCTACCGCTCGCAATATGGCCGACAGAACGTTATCGAGGTGAATCACGCTTATCAATATTAAAGTTCAAGTAGATAATTGTTCTTTATTACATGTAACTGTACACATTTCATATTACGACGAGTGTTTACTTAACAAAATACATGGACCGATGTCCTTGACACTGGACTCGTAATACATATTAGCGATTGCGCAATGCCGCCTTAACGGGACATCTCATGTTCACAATGCTGAGTACTCATTAAATTAATCTGTGAGGATGCATATTTCTCTATAAATACGTATTAATTAGCATTTGTTAGCTATAAAGGCCCTAACGACTGATTCAGTTGATGTGCTAATCATTGTAATTATATTTATTTTTGTTTAAGGTGCCCGTGATTCGAGCTCGCAGTTCTACTTTGACGACACAGGGCGAGTTGATTCGGCCGAAGGACCGTCAGCTGAAGTTGCCGCTGCCTTCGCCGCAGCCTTCTCGTCCGCAGGATGACATCATCAGCCTGTGTCCCTCCGTGAACAGCAGGAAAGACTCAGGAATCCGAAGCACCAGCCGCCGGTCCAGCATACAGCAGCAGGTATAAAAAATATACACTTTGATGTATTTCCATTGACGTGAATACCCACATAAATAACTGGTGCATAAACATTTACTAATTTTTTATAAATAAACTGGCGCAGAATTGAGCGGCAGTGCGAGGATTTTTAACGAAATTCAAACGAGCCGTAAACATGGTTTAAAACTGTAAACACGCTCTTCCAACGTTATGTGCTCTGGCCATAAATAATTCCAGCCATAGTGGTGACGGGCGACGTGCAGCGTTACATTTTATGTTCTATGCCTTTTGTCTAAAGTCGATATTCGCTCGTAACGTTTGATATGACTCTGATTGATGTTTCGCACATAACTTCATTTCTAAACGTTAGGTAATAATGCAAAATAACCGAAACGTATTTAAACTCTAATGACGCGTTTACTACTTTTACTGGATTAGGTGCACCAGCTGTAACCAAAAATAAATTAATTATCGTCGTATATCAAGCGTATTTACTTTCAGATTTTCGTGTTGAATCACATCGCGAACTCGCAAAATGATATGATGCAGCACAGGGTCTCAGGGTACTACACATCGAGTCAGTCTTCGCTCAACGAATCCAACTCTAAGAGTCGGTTGCCCCCTCCACTAAACGAACAGCAGGTTCAATCACTACAAAAGTTGAGGAAACAGTCGGATCTACAGCTCATCCGCTGCGTCCAAGATAACGCGCGCTCCGGAATCAGCTACTTCGTCCAACCGCCTCTCAACAGGTTCACTCTATTCTTCAAATCATTAGAAATAGAGAAACATTACAGAGACAAAGCGCACAGGAGCGACGACTGCGAAGATTTCCCGCCCACACTCACCACCTCCAGATTTAACACCGCTTTAGATATATTGGTATCAGCCATAATTTTCCTGGCTGTCAGTATTTCAATATTTATCTTGTATGATGATTGGCGTAGAACCATCGGATGGTTCGTTTTCTTCACTTTCATTGAGATAGTAACAATGCTTCTTTGCGTGTATAGACATTACCTCAAATGGAAGACGCAACACGATCCGCTGGTCGTCCCGGATACGGTGAGACGATCGGTAAGGATATTTAGAAAATTAACGAACTGGCATCCTTGGCATTTATCCGGCAGTTTGTTGATAAGTCTACCTATCCTAGTGATTTTGATAAATTTCTCATGTCAGAACACCACTATGACCATACTCCGAGGCGAGCAGTCTTTCTACGTGTATCTGTTGTGCATAAGCGTCGTTCACTTTTGCAATTTCACTCAAATGAACTGGCTTGTTAAAAATACTCTGGTAACATTATACGCGGGTCTGTTTCTATTCTTTGCTGTGCTCGGTTGCCACGAAGCGAATACTCAATTGTTAGATGCTGATAATATTAGATTAAAATTGCTAAGTGATGCTCAGAATTATACAGAATTATTAGACGCCGCTAACGATACGTCTGTGCGTCGGCAGAGCGGGGACTTTGAAGGCATGCACCACAAAATGCATTTGACGGAGTTGTATTTAGACGTGGCATTGCTATTGATGCTAGTTTGGTTCCTAAACCGCGAGTTTGAAATCAGTTACCGTTTAAGTTTCTATAGTAAAGTGGTCGCGAATCGGGACAAGCAACGAGTGCAAAATATGCGGAACCAGGCGGACTGGTTGTTGCACAATATCATACCTCGCCACGTCGCCGACCAGCTCAAGAATACCGCCAAATATTCTGAGAACCATAAAGACGTAGGGATTATATTCGCGAGCATAGTTAATTTTAACGAAATGTACGACGAATCGTACTTAAAGGGGAAGGAGTATCTCAGGGTACTTAACGAGTTGATAGCCGACTTCGATGAGTTATTGGAACGGCCCCAATTCCAGCATGTGGAGAAAATAAAGACTATTGGCAGCACTTTCATGGCAGCTAGCGGACTCAACCCTGACCTGAGGCACGCCTCGCGCGGTTCTTATGACCACCTCTACCAGTTAATGGACTTTGCTCTAGAAATGCAAAAGGTGGTCGACAATTTCAACCAAGATTTGTTGGAATTCGATTTTATCCTTAGGATCGGGTATAACTTCGGCGATGTGACAGCTGGGGTTATAGGTACTACTAAACTGTACTATGATATTTGGGGGGACGCGGTGAATATCGCTTCGAGAATGGATTCGACTGGGGTGGTGAAGCGAATCCAAGTGGGCGAGGCTTGTATCCCCGTTTTGTCGGCGAGGTACGATTTCGAGCCGCGCGGTAGTGTCTACGTGAAAGGCAAAGATAACATGAATGTATATCTCGTAGTAGGAAAAAAAGATACGTAGTTCAATAATGTATAGAGGAACGTAGAATCTGTGATTTTATAATTTATATTGGTAAAGTGAAAATATATAAAGATACCTATTTATTGTATGCATCGCGTTTTGTGTGTGACGTAACAGCTTGAACAAATACTCGGGGTGGACAAGGTGTTGAATGTTAATCAAGCTTTCGTGTATTCGCAAAATGCGTGCGTGTGAATATTTATATTTTGTTTAAGTAATATTTAATGAAAATATATTGAAATCTCCTTGCCTATACTACATAAATCTGTGACCAGTGTTCTAGTCTCTAAATTTTTTTGGTGTGGTCCTTTTTTTAAGGGGTGTAAATGATAAACGTTCGTCGGTTGTGACGCTGGCTGCTGGTGTAACTATTATTAAAAACTGGACCATCACCTCGATGACGTGTATATTTAAATATTAAATCTTTTCTCTACAAAAATAAACATATTTGTATATTAAATTAACGTCCCGCTTGGGACAAAATATTGTTTATATTTATTGAACGTGTAGATGTAAGTAAATGCTACTAATATTTTGTAGTACTCTAGGTTGGTTTGAAGACGTACGAGTATGTAGATATATTATGTCGCTTACAATTGTGGTTTTTAAATCTATTTTGTCAATTTTAGGGTTCTGTGAGAGTGTTACAATACTTAAGAAAGAAAAATATTTTTTGGGATACAGTAAATGAAATGACAGATGCAATTTGGAAATGATTATATTATTTGTATACTCATTGTGTTGTTTTTATATTAATGACACGTGTTTTGAGGCTCGCAGGACCCTATGCGTACATTTTGCTCATTTATGTACAACGTTGTTGCACGAAACAATGCGGAGTTTATTATTGAATGATTATATTTAGGTAAGTAGTGACGTGCGTGGTGGCCTGTTGGTAAACGGACTAGACGCGACTGCCAACATGTTCACGGTGGTCGCGGGTTCGAATCCCAGGGCACACCTCTGACTTTTCGGAGTCATGTGTGTATTGATAGTCAATCACCACGCACTAAAACGGTGAAGGAAAACATCGTGAGGAAACCTGCATACCATAGCGATTCATAAGAATTTCTATGGTATGTAAGTCCACCAACCCGCCCTAGGCCAGCATGGTGGACTATATGGCCTAACCACTCTCAATCGTACTTACGATTGTAGAGTAGGCTCGTGCCCTGCAGTGGGACGTATATGGGCTGATACAGAAGTAGTGACTCAGTACGAATTTGTTAAGCTCGTTGATTTGCAATAATAATTTATTTGTTAGGTTCGCGATGCATTTACGTGTGCAGTGGGACTGTTTGTACTAACACTTGTATCATGCACACAATATATTGTAAAGTATAATTTTATACAGTGTTTGCGACGTGGATACGTCCATGCGGTAGGTAATCTTCAAACTTATGATAAAAGCCTTAAATACTATACATTCCACTTGTATTTAAACTATTTGCCTTCAAAATGTCTATTTTCTATATATAAATGGCGAATTTAATGTTTGGCCGATTTGTAAGTACCATGATAATGTGAGTGATTTAGTACTTTTACAGAAGGACGGACCAACACCGCAAAATGTAAAGCTCTCTTTTGAAATTTATCTCTTCCCCGAATGAAATATTTACTTGTGATATACATACAACGTATATTATATTATATACTTGCGCGTGATATTAAATTGTCCAGTAATATTGTTCTCTCTATATTTAAAATGAGGATGTTCAGTAAGTAGGGAATGTAGTGATCGATACTGAAATCGTGGGAATTGTATTGTAGTTGTCTAACACGGGGTGCCAACTCTAGTTTAGAATGTAAGTACGTCAGATGGTTGGATTAGAGATACACGTAGTTTTATGATACGTGATAGAATCATAGAAACAAAATTATATTCAAACTATAGAACCAGACGAGGGATTATTCGTCTGGTTATTTGGGCATATAACATATAATTTATGTAACTCTATATTTACGTAAAGTAATATACAGTTTCCATTTAAATTGATAAATCTTAACTTTATGAACAGGTGTTATTTATTTTTCTTTGCAATTTAAAGTTAAGCACAAATATTTCTGTAAACCTTTCCTAGAGTCTCGTCGTTGATATGTAGATAATTTTATAATAGAATATAATAGTTCTCTTGTGATTAGCCTTAATGTAAAATATGTAAAGAAATTCAAGTTTTAAAAGAGTTATCTTTACAAGAGGCGGAAGGCATTTTTGATGCGCACCTACAATGTGTAAATTTTCATCAATTGGCTATTTTAGGCCCAAATGGTTTAACTAGTTGAATTGTATCAAAATTATATGTGCTATACATTTCATTAAGTCTGGACATTAGCAACTCAAGATAGTAAAGATTTTGAATTTGGTAATCCTCAAGAACAGTTTATTGTGAACAAGTAATTTCAGAATCGGTCCCTACATAATGAATATATGATAGATTTGTGTTTTATTAACACGTGTGTTCTGACGGCGAATATTATATTTTCAAAATAAATATATATAGAATGGAACGGCAATCGAAATCTGTTTCTTAGTACTTATGTCTGAAATGCGAAATATATGAATACTTCAACGATACTTGTAGAACGGGTTGTAATGTTCTGTGTTAGTGCCCGGTTTAACTTTCCTGAATCTTTTATTTATTGAATTGGAATATGCAAGATGTAAAATTTTCATAATATTCGCAACATGTTTTGGAGATGTCGAGTCACAAATGGAATAAAAATCCAAGTTTATTAAACATAGGTAACCACTATTAAATACATTTCTCATATCAAATGTCACTGCACAATAATTTTTATCGAAGTATGGTACAGACATGGTTTTATGGTTTTACATCTTGTATATTATAAAATTTAGATTTGAATAACTACCATCTTCTTTGCTATAATTTTACTTATAATAAAATTGTGAATGATACATGCAGTTTTTTTTACCTCTTCAATTTATTTTGCCTGTTTGTTGTGTAAGTCAAAATGACTCCTATTAAATATTAAGTTTTTTACAAAGATCAAAGGATATTGATAAAAACGTGTGTGCAATTCACATCCGGCAGAAGTGAACATTCAGAAAAGTAGAGAGAGAATGAAATAAATTTATAGTATATATACAATTGCCGTTAGTTATCGTACTCTAACTGCAGTAACCTCCATTCTTTGCCGAACTGGTTTATTTTTGCTTCTGAGACTTCTTACGTTTATTTATTTACAAAAAATTAAGAAAAAATAACCTTATTGTCTCTGTTGCCCTCAAGATTATTGTGACTATTTTTGTTTCGCTTCTTGGTTTCATCGAATATCGAATCACATGGCTGACGAAGTTTTATTTAAAAAATATTTTCTTGTGATTATCAAAGCTGCAACTCGGAAAGGAAATTGAAAAAAAGTACAAAGCTTAGTTCAATATAATTTTCATTATTATATATTTTAATACCATTTTATGAAGTCCACAAAACAATTTTCTATAGGTACTGAAACTTTCTGAAACACTTGGGTTAGCGGCATAAATCGTATATTTCAATGCGATAATGTATTAATAGGGTTGTCGCTCCAAGCGAAGTCATCGCTTGAAAACGCGTATATCATCCAGTAGAAGAGGTTAAGCAGGGCGAACGAAGCCGGGAATAATACGCGAGCAGCCCTGTCAATGTGGGAGACACTGTTGATATGACCGCGACTGCCTGTAAACATACATTTATTATGGTATGAGGTGGGTACTATGATTTGTACCAATTGATATCGTTACCAGTGCGGTATTTTTTAGTCAGTTTAGGTTCGTTTTAACACCACCAACGTCTGATAGATATTGCTAGGGCTACTTGTAGGGTTATTCACGTAATTTCTTGACGCGCCGATCAAGTTGCGGTACGGTTACATTTTGCCCTGTGTGTGCCCGGTTTGGGTTCGAATCCCAGGGCACACCTCTGGCTCTTCGGAGTCATATGTGTATTGATAGTCAATCACCACGCACTAAAACGGTGAAGGAAAACATCGTGAGGAAACCTGCATACCATAGCGATTTATATAAATTTCTATGGTATGTAAGTCTGCCAACCCGCACTAGGCCAGCGTGGTGGACTATATGGCCTAACCACTCTCAATTGTACTTACGATTGTAGAGTAGGCCCGTGCCCTGCAGTGGGACGTATATGGGCTGATACATACATACATTTTGCCGTTAATATACTGATACGATTTATAGAATGTTTTCTTACTATGAAAATCGAAACTGCCTTTGTACACTTTGTTAATCGGACTAAACTGTTATTTGAGACGTTAAATGAATAGGTGAACCTACCGATCAAGTTCCGATCTGAATCACGCGCATGAAACCGCGCAGTAGTAGAATACGCTACTTGAAGCGAGCGTATTACGAGAGTACGAAAAGCGCTGTTTTCATCGAAACTTAACTGCACCTGCACCGCAACTGAACTTATTTAATTGCGTGAATCGCCCTACCGGTTTAGATTGCTGGGATCCTTCTGGAATACAAATCCATACAAAGAAGTGAATAAAATAAACTACGTCTAAGGCGTACCCCTCATTGCTTGTGCTCTTGGCGGCGGATTGCGCCTTATTCTCGCACTGTTACTAATACAAAGAGTAAAGACTCTTATATGTGACAGTTTTCTTTGGAAATAATACATATTTAAAAACCATTAAAAATAACCTGCTTCGCGTTGCCTCTGCCGCCTGTACTGGTCGTCTCCCGCGAGGCAGTACAGCAGTTGTCTCCATTTCGGCACGCGCGTTTCTGTCTGCGTGGTGCGCTCCATGGTCAGCCGCACCGGCTCCGAAGAGGCTCCGGACCCCCCGCTGTCGCCCGCGTTTGAGTTAGACCCCTGCGCTGGCATTGAGAAGTTCTGGAATTGTTGCAATGTAGGTGGGTAGAGATGGATGGTAGATGTCTGAAACCTTTGTTGCGTATTCGTTGTGGAATATGGCTTTTGGTTGAGGATGCAGGAAGTCCTGCAGATGCAGGAAATCCTTGGTGGCCTATGGTCACCAGTGGACTTACTGCTAAAGAGAAGCTGAAGAGAGAGTGCGAACAGTTTTTTGAAGTAGCTTGGTATCGAAGTTCCAAATTGTTATGATTAATGTAGGTAGGTAAATGATTGCAATCGATCGAGAACTTCCCTATTTTCTTAAGTTATCATTTAGGTCACCATTGATTGCGACTAAAGCCGATTGGAAGTCTTTATATATTTTGCAAGATATAGATACCTATTGGTCAACTCTAGAGACTTGCGCGATGCGAGTGTTACAATTTATACATTCATCGTTAGACATTGTTTCATAAATAATACAAATTCCAAAAAGTCGGTATTATGCGATCTGGATTTGAATCCGAGATTTTAAGTTCAGTTCAGTAGTCTTCTTCCATTCGGAGTATCGCTCACACAAAGTATTTATTTATTTATTTTGAAATTGAATTTAAAACTCAGGAATAAAGGAAATTAAAATTCTTTTATGCCAATATTTGTATGATACAGTCAATAACCATAAAATATACGTGTACTTACAAAATTGGCGGAACGAGAAGAACTACTTCGCCGCCGAGCCGCCAATTCGCGAGCCGCGAATGCGTCGCCACCCACCTCCTCTATAAGTTCCTCCCACTCCGAGTCGTCTATTACAATTTCTCCAGATCCCACCTGTAAGGTTAGTAAGATATATTCATGTTAAAACTACCGCTTACGATTAATAGTGTGAGAAACTCTGCGGTTTCTTATGAGAACGAGGAATACTGTTTACGATCTAATTTAAAATGTTTGTATTTATATAACTGTTTTTAAATTGGCTTTACGTTCAAACAAGAATGAAAACATCAAAAATTGCTTTTAAATAAATTCATTTAATGTCCAACGATAGCTATGTTTTGAAACAACAAAAACCACACAACAAAAGCTTTTGAGCGAAGTGTTCGTACCTTCGTGAAATAATGCACGCCGGCAAATTCGAGTAGAGTGGCGATACAATAAAAGAAGCTCATTAGCAAGAACCAGTCGAGGGCCGTTGCGTAACGCACTTTAGGCAGGTCCGTCCGCGAGTCCAGGCTGATGGTCGATAGCGTCAACACAGTTGTTATCCCTAAACCTACGCGGTCTGACGTCGCCTGCAAATTTAATTAAGTAGTTAAAACTAAGGATGTTGTAGTAAGTTTATCTGATAATCCATCTATGATTGATTACATCTATCATATAAATTACATCTATGACTGGTGTGAATTTAATTTTCACATAAAGTTCATTGAATAACTTCAATGAAAGGGTTTATGGTATGACATACTAATACGAGAATCGAACTCGTGGCCTCTGTTTTAGAGTATTAGGTAACTGGTTTACGATTTTCTTTAAATTAACACTGATTTGCGATACAGATACCTCGAACTCATACCACTTTTGTCACATTGAGTATAATCCTAGAAAAAAACGATATAAGCAGTATAAGTGCCTACCTCACGATGGATCCAAAAAGAAACCCATGATAGTACTACGATGAGGATGCAGGGCACGTAAACTTGAATGAGGAAATAGCCCGTATGCCTTTGTAAATTGAACGATACTTGAAGCACGGAGAAATCGCCTGTAAGGTATCAATCAAAATTTCATTTTACTTCTTTGTTTATTGTAGATTGTTTGTAAAATTACAAATCTACTAACCATACATTCGCATAAGTTCTAATGTTAATCGAGGTTGTTTAGTTACAGTCTGGGGCCTTATCTTGTATTTAAATCTTGCATCGACCTATTTTTTCTAACGAATTCATTACATTTTATACGCTTTTGTAACTCGTTTTTTGAAGACCATCAGAAACATTGTCAAACCTCTTTCCGCAAAGTATGTCTCAGTCGATATAGTACTTAACGATAGTGGGGAAAAGTAATGAGCATTTTGTGTCATGCCACGTCTTCTGCCATTTGAGTGAATGTATATTCCTCGGAGCGTAAAAGCCGATTTGTGTCATCGGCTCGGAACCATCGCCTGACATTATTTTGAATTTGCTCCGAGAGGAAAAAAGCAAATCATATTTGTACAGGAAAGCACTTGAGGTCTATTTTCGAGGGCAATTTGAGATAAGACGTGACGTGTTCTGGGCTTAGAAATTCTCTGTAAATAAGCAGCGATAAAATCATTTACGGCTGAACGAGTTTCCAATATATAATTAATGTCTGTACATTACTTTTATCCAATTAGATGGGGATATGTAAGTAAAGTTTACGAAAAGCTTTTGTAAATAGATTTTGGGACATATAAAAAGCTTCTGATGGAAAATACTCGCGGTACTGATTAGAGAATTTTAGCCATCGATCGCAGTTAGTAAGATCGGGCAAAACCTTTTCTTTATGAATCCGTATAAATACGACAAGAAATGTGTTCGAAATCACATTTTGCCATAAGAGGATAATATTAGCAATATTGTTCGAGAGTCCGTACATGACTTGTTAAGAGGACAGCGAGAAGAACCGACATATTACCACTCCTTCCTTTGATATTGATGACCTTATTATATTTTCGATTAAAATATGCGGTTTCATAAAATACTGATAATCCTCCCTAAATATAACCTTCATCCGTCTGTGTTCTATTCATGTCCCACGACTTTTGTCAGCGAAAAATATAATACTTTTTGTTTGCACAGGTCATATAAGGGATGATACTCTTGTTTGCTTCGAATAAACTTTCTCCCTTAATGAAGAACTTCTTTGTCGCACTAAATGCGTACATTCGTGTGAAAAAGTAACGAATCGTTTGTTCTTTATAAAAATTAAATGAACAGTGCATGATTAGCACCTTCATGCATATATGAATTCTTAAATAACTATTGCATATCTTAAAGTCCTCATTGAAATAAAACTAATTTTAAAAATACTTTTTTTAAATTCTAGAAAGTTATTAAGTAATCGAAACATCGGGAAGTTAACAAATGTAAATGTTAAACCAAATCCAAAATAATAAATTTTCATAAAAATCGTTGTATTTCAATGTGTAACATTCGCGTACCAAGCCATTAAGTCCTTGTTTGGTGAAGTTAGCAATTAGTCCTGACATATTGTCTTACCTTCACGTCTGGTGAATGTAAAATTTCTGTATGGAAAACTGATGAGGTCAAACTGTGAGAGGGTCATTCCGGGGACGAAGTTGACGCTCTCGGAGTTCTGCCACTGATAAACTAGTTGTTGGTTCGAATATGCATCTGCGAAATGAAATTTCTAAATGGTTGCCCATGAATAGTAAATTATTTGAACTATTTTATAACAAAACGACACAGCCTTCTGAATGTAGGTAGGATTTGTTTGAACTCTACTACGATACTAATTTTGCCTTCATATACACACTTAGCTGTGTTTGTAAGTTTGGCATTTGCTGCATTTGAGGTTTCATTCATGGTACGTACTAAAAATACACCCCGTTTTCAGTGTAAGTCTTTGAGAGGGATATTAATTTTGTTCTCTTCAATCCGGTATTCTAAATTAGGTAATTACAATCTCATTGAAATTGAGGCTGGATCACTGAAATAATGTGAATTGATATTTAGAAATAATCACGTTGAAAATTAATAAAAATCCACTGCCTTCCATGTCAACGTAGAAGATAAAATGTCTTGCTAAGGCAGCCAAGGTATTACTCTACAACATGACGTTTACAGTTATTATAGGTCGGAAAGTATAACTGCTTAATTTACTTTTGAAGCACAACGGATATATCTTATCTGGTTCTATAGGGCAGATAATTATCATTTCATTAATTAACACAATAATGAATTTAGACACTTACAGCTTCCGAGAATAAGCGGGCACGACTGTCGATCCATGGGAAAGTTACGTAGCTCCATTGGACATTTTGCTTTTATTGTTAATCTAAAAAACAATGTAATTTAGTTTACATATACAGCTTTGTATTCGTACAAGATAGCTGCCGTAAATATTCCGGGAATACAACCTAATGAAATGGAGATGTGAATGGGATTACAAGGGATGTGATTTGAGGATACTAAAAAATGATATGAAGCAATTTAATATTTTTTTTCAACTATTTTTTTCATTAATTATATCATCGTACGTAATTTAATATTGTTCACTCGTATTTCCATATAATTATTTTCTTATTCAGTTTGATCTTCGGCAGTAATCATTGGTCTTTTATAAACATTCTAATGATTTTGTAAAAACACAAACAATATTTATCACGACGTTCATTTATATTACAATTCATAAGCTACCTACCATATCAGGTTTATAAAAATGTAGCATTAATTTTCAGTGATATCTTCTTTCTTGAATTTAATCTTTAATGGATAGGAATTAATAGACATAAAAATTCTGTAACTTCAAAAGATATAATTATAAATAGATACGTTATTAGATTTGATATATTAATATATATTGTAATCATTTTATAATAGAATAATTAGTGTGTGAAGAAAATGAGATAATAGTCATGAATAAGAAGCGTTGGAAAAAATTACAGTTGTGGAAAATGGAAAAGTAGAAAACGGTTAACAAATTCGTGAATTGAGATCTTCCGGTATTACGAATTGAAATTGTATTTTCATACAAATTTAGCACGAATCGATTGTAGCAATTTACATAAATCAATTATAAAAGCATTTATAGTTCGAAAACGACGGACCGGCTAAACCCCAGCTAAACCGATTAGCTCGGTGGAAGCTTCTGTTGCCTCATTTGGATCGGCGCCGGAACGTAATCACTTCAATTCCAATTCATTTCACAATTTCAGATTTGTGTATCATGTATATTATAAAGCAAAATAATAAAATACTAAGATATTTGATTGTATTGCATGCAGTTGAAGTATAATTGTATAATTGAATATGAAACTACTCGATTTTCACTTTTCTAATCAAATAGAAAATGAACGGATGAGTTAAATTAAGAATAACCGTGGTAATTTACGTCCAATGAAATAACTTGGCGCGTAATCGGAGCGCGCGTATTTTTCACTCTGCCAATTAAAAATGTTAGATGCTTTGGTTGTTCAGTGACTATGAAATTAATGAAGCGCCTCGACTGATTAAATGAAAATTGCCTTTTTAATAAAATATAATAATATGCTCTTTCTACTGCAACGGGCTTAATGTCAATGACGACAAGTCATAGAATATTTTGATAAAAAATATTTACCTCATCGAATATAAGATGTCTCCGTGCTGGCTAATTCTTAGCAATTTATTGGGCACCGTGATTGTGTGCACGTAAGAATGTTTTCCGTTGTAGAAATACGTGTCTGGTCTCCAAATCCTCTCGAGCATTTTAATTGAAAGGGATAGGGAGCGGATGGGCCCCAAAAACGACAGCCGCGTGTCACGCCAATATTGGCGGAAGTAGCAGTCCATCGAGTAATCCTGTCGCGTCAAAGAAATATTTACTGAATACTTTTACAGTGAATCAATAAATACGATGACTTGTTCATTATTGCTTTTAATATTACGAATATACATATACTAATTATAGTCGTTTAGAAGTGAAAGACTTATTATATATTAACGGTCGTTGGTCTCCCCTAATGTATCATTCATCATCGTGATCATTTTTAGTGGCAGGATATCCATTGCTGAACATAGGCCTCCTAAGGATTTACATACCGACATGCTGGAAGCTGCTTGTATCCAGCGACGTTTTGCAAGTTTTATCAGGTCGTCTCACCATCTTGCGGACCTCAACGGAATAGTCACCGGTTGATGGTCTCCACTCGAGATTATTTCCAGATTCGCCACTTTAACCAATTATGTCTGCTAGGCTACGTGACACGTCGATAATGTTATTAATGTGTTATTAATATTAGTTAAATAAAGCAATGAGAATATCAGCTATGTAGGCCAATTCACATTTCTCTCACAAGTGTAATAAATCTTTTGATCTTTTGAAATAGGATTTTACGAAAATAGGAGTAGTGGTCTCGGATTTAGTTGATATGAGTCGCGCACACCAATAAAGGAAAGGCTCGAAGACTGTTCTCCTTAATACTTTTTATTAAAATATATGGCTATTGACTTGAGCCTATAAATCTTTGTTTTATTTATTTTGATTTGTAGTCCTTAGCGCCAATAATTTGTGTATTCTTTTTTTATTGTACAGGACCGACAAACGAGCTAGCAGATCACCTGGTGGTAAGTGATCACTGCCGTCCATGAATATTCACAACAATATGATCATAGATGCGTTGGCGGCCCATCAAATCGGGAGGGGCCGGGAAGGACCAAATATGGGATGAGGAAAGGGGTATTGGGCACCCATCAATCACTGAACGAAACACGACGGCAAAGCTGTCAATTCACATCGATTTGCCTACCTATTCATGCTGAGTTATGAGTGTCAACAGTGTGGTTCTAGCACTTTTAAAAAATACTTTTAATTATTCCTGTATATGTACTTACCATATCCAACTCGGAAACAGGGCCCATGCTTCGTATCAATATGTTAGTTTGTACAACCGTTGGGTATCCTGAGAAACAAAAACAAATTTTATAAATACTTACACGATATAATTTTGTAGATAAAGAGAGTTACACAAAATTAATACCTTTTCCATGCGTCGGCAGTTGCGAATTCTCGTAATTTTTCAGAAGGTTCTCCAGAACTAGTGTTATATTTTTAGAGACGGCATCATTAATGCTCCTTTTGCTTTGTTTCCAAACGTAAGTCGCATCCATTTCGTCATAACTACCGTTGACGTAATTGGAAAAGAGAATTTCATCGGAGCCGCTATCCCAATAGTCGTGGCCGTCGGCTGCGTCACGTGACAGATTTTTAGAAGCCGCAGACAAAATCTTTGGAGTGTGTTGCGCTGTAGCGTCGTCCCGAGACTTCAAGGATGTCAGCGATATTGGAAATGTTCCATTTTTAGTTGTCAAGTAGACTGCTCCTTTAGCTTCGGCTTGAGACCTGCTCGCAGAAACTTATGTTATTTTCATTGAAAATATGTTTTTCAGCAGTATGACGTGGGGTTGGGTGTATCGAGTTTTGTAAATTTAATAGTAACCTCTAAAAATAAAAATTAATATCTTTAATATTCATTACAAATGTTATCCTATTTTTTCTCATATTTGCTAACATATTATAAGATTATGTATTGTAATTATTCAAGTAGTTCCTTATACCCACGACACAAGACTCGATCTTAGTGTGGGGTCAGGACTATGTATGTGACTATTGGGTGTTATTATTATTATTAAGTTTATTGTAAGATTACATATTGTAATTATTTATGTTTACTACATATTTTTAACGAATTATTCAATTGCCTTTTTACGTTTATTTCTTTTAAATCAGCGTCTCTTCAGGTACAGTTAGAGAATGCATTAGACATCAAAACAAGTTTATTCAAATACATTTTCAACGAAAATTTAATTTTCAATTAAATAAATAAGGAAACAAGTCTCCATGAGTTCACAGAGTGCATCCTATTTGTGAACATGGACTATGAAGGCTGCCCTAATTGCTTGAATATTTAACGACAGCGGGCTCGTGAAGAGGTCGCCACAATGAGTTTATTTATTCTGACTGTATGTTTTAAGACGAGCGGTGCACCGGGCGGTTCTGCTTTTTAAAGTTTATGCTAAAAGGGTACCCTGGCTTTATAAAACAGGAAGTTTTTGATATTGCACTTCATCTTTATTCGGGGTGAGTTTGTTGAGAGTACTTTTTATGTTAATGAGTCATGATTTGTAATACCAGCTCTGAACTATTATCAATTGTCCTGATAAGGATATAGTAGATAGAGTGTTATATGAAAGTTTGCTTTTTCGATTAACATCAGTTATAATTTCATAAGGAAATTACTAGATAGTTGCAAATGATTCATATAAAATATTAAATTGGTCATTAATTAAGGGATATAGGTTGGAATTACCTTTAATCCTTAATAAATAAATAAATACACCCAACAGTCACATAAATAGTCCTGATCCCACACTAAGATCGAGTTTTGTGTCGCGGGTATCAGGAACTACGAGAGACTTTTCGGTCTCACAAACACCCAGATTCGAAACAAATACCCATGGTTCACAATAATATTTGTTTTGGTGCGGGCATCGAACCTGCGACCTCTCGTTTAACAGTTAGCGTCTAACCAACTACACGAAGAAGGCTGTTTTAATGAATCTATAATATAAAAATCAATATTTTCGTTCACAGTTTCGCATTTCGTTTTTGACATGACGACATTCAGCCACCTCAATGATTCTATAGATATATAAATAAAACTTCAAACCTGTGACATGGTCCTCCTTTATTTTAGGTATTTATTTATATCTATATGCTTTATTGTACACCAAGAAGAAATACAAAATACTTAACTAGACATGGTTACCATAGGTGGCCTTATCGACAGCTGCGATCTCTTCCAGGCAACCTTTGGATGGACTGGATTATTGCTATATTCTGTTATAGAGATATTCTTTACTCCTAAGAGGGTCATCGCGACATGGTTTTTTTTATTTTAATGCACACTACAGTTTTTTTTTCATAAAGACTTATTCATATGATGTGCAAAAATATTGATAAAAGTTCTTAGTGGCAAAGTTCTAAAACGTGATAGTGTGTGGGCAATCTGACATGATCAGACAGCCTCGGGCTACCACAGGAAGGTGGCTCATTTCCTACGCCGACTAAGTTCCGAATTTTCGACAGCTGAGCCGATTACTCCGGTATAAATCTCCATTCCAACTGTAATGTTCAAGAAGGATATGTACTTGTACATATCGTATGCAGAGAGATTAATTATATTCCTATTAGTGTTGATTGCGGACTAAATTTGAAGCAGACCTACATGACCGGTCGGTTTGTTTGTCACCATAATAAATAGAACTGTAAAAAGTATATTATTACTTACGCATTTAGTAAATAAATCATAAAGATGCAAAAACAAATGAATGATCGGAATTGTGTTACAAAATAGCTTTAACCCAGATAAGCCTACTGTCCTATATATAGGACAGTGAAAATAAAAAAAATATATTGAATAAACCATTTGAATGGTTGATTTCATTTGTTGTTATTCGAAATAAGGAGACATTATTTTATTATAAAAAAATATAATATCAATGATATAACTGTATTTCATAGAAATATTCCACTTCAAAGTACGCAATAAAAGTGTGCCCCAGACAAGGTGCATGAAAGGTAGGTATAAAAAACTGTAAGTTACAGTTAAGTTTTATATTTCACATTTTTCTTACTCTAGATAACCTGTTTATTATTTTCTAAAACTCGTTCCTCAATATAATACTTTGGAAAGTGGAAATACTTAGGGATAAAAAGTAGTGTCCTATATATAGGACGGTAGGATAATACGGGGTAACTTTATGTTCACACCATTATAGGCGCATCTCATAATCGTCGCATGGATTATGATGTTGAAATCTTTTCTGATGATGAAAAAAATACTGAGCGGTATCTCAATCGTATATACGATCACTTTTGACTAACATTTTTTGACACACTAATGTAGATTTTTGTATTAGGACGTTTGTAAGTGGTAGAGTTTTTCTGTAAGTCGTTAAAGCTACAAAAAGAAATGGGCCCGCTCAACCAAGGAGGCTCTACTAGCTCACTGATGAACTGTATACCAGCATCTTCGCTGTTGCGTGTCATTCGTTGAGTGAGATTGTCTAAGAACCAAAAGCTGGCAATGTGCTTGATTACCATAATGCCGGGTGTTGGTTATCTGTATCTGTTGGAACCGTGTAGCTGGCATCATTTACACTGGTGGAAAACTCGTCGATGACCCATGCACGTGTGTCGCATTTAGGGATCAGCTTGTGTATATCCGTTAGATACCCTGTTTAGATCGCACTAAACTTACATCTGATGCACTGGAACAGTTTGATGGGCCAGAGTAAAAAACGACTCGGTGATTGAGAATATGACGCTGGATAACTAGCCAACAAACGCAATAATTCAAACAGCAGTTGTTTTTGTTCAAAGACAATACGGTAGAGATCACATTAGTAATCGCAAAAACAAACCTACAAGCCAGGCAACTTCTTCCCAGAAATAATATTGTCAGAAATACTAGGTTCTGGTGTCATTTTCAGTAGATTGGCTTCAAATTTAAAAATATTATGTGGGTAGATTTGATTTTTTCTTTCACGACACTCATGTCCATAACTCATGTAGATATTTAGGACACTTTTAATAAGTAAACACACCTTTTATATTCACTTTGGTCAATATCAATACTAAACTGTACTTGCTACCTATTATCCTACTGTCCTATATATAGGACGGCCATTTCCCGGAAAGCCTTTTGGTAGATAATTATTTCAACATTTTTTTTATTCGCCTTGAAGGTAATGAAATTAAATAAAATCATTAGTTCTGAAGAATTACAAAAAAAAATGTTTCAGGCTTATCTGGGTTAAATTACCTCTGTGATACATCATACATCGTATTATGTAAAAATATTTTAAATGCTGCATAAAGTTACAACGAAAAATTAAGAAAATCTACTTGATTACGATGACGTCTGCATTTTTTATGATATAAAATTTACGTCGTGCTTTTAATATACAATAGTCCGCAAATTTTATGTGACCTAGATCATTTGCAGCAGCCGTACTTCTTTCATGTATGCGAATATGATTGCAATTTGACATCCGATGATTGCGCCTTCGTATAAACTGATTTGATTGCTGTCACGCGGGCTATTTGCAATCTAGCCTTCGATGGTGGATTTAAATAAGCTGTAAATAAAGTTTTTATCCGTTTATGCTTTATAGATTAACTGTCGTTTATATATTATTGAGTTTTATTTTAAGAATTGGTTTAATTATTTTTTTGTACATATTTAATGTTGGATAGCTTTCGATAATATAACAGTTGAGCGCATTTGAATCCCAAAAATGAGACTTGCTTAGAAATTCGATTAACAAATTTTAACGATGTCAATGTTGCGCGCTAACTTCGTGATAAAGTGTGTCGTGCCCTAGAATGCTTTGAAGGTAAATTTTACGAAGAGGGGTTCTTGACCCCTTAGATTTTGAGAGTATCTTATTATGAAGTATTTAGAATGTAGTTATTTTCAATCACAAACCAGTGTATTTTTCTGTTCAATGTTGAAATTTGTACATTTATTTATCAGACAAAGTAATCCAAAAAAATACGACAACTTATCTCCGTTTTTCCTTCTGATTTTCTTCGTAATTCTGGCATACAAATCTGGGTCCATAATCGAGTGCGTAATCTAAACGTAAGAAGATTAACTTCGTAATAGAAGGCTCGTCTCATCTTATCTCTTTGATTGATGGCTTCGACAGAGACGATCGAATTATGAGTCAACTCCAAAATTATTGTACTGCAATTAAACACTGTATTTTTGTCATTACAAATACAATCTGTATGTTGAATTACTTTTTAATAGTAGATTATGTATTTGTTTATATTGATCACTTAACTGCCTTCTGATAACTAATTATGAACTTTAAAACCAAACGTGAAAGTTGGCGAACGTCTTTAGTGATGGATACTGGAAAACTTATTTCGATACTGAAAGACGAGTCAGGAATACCGATTATAAATTAATTTTATCTTTAATACGAAATTATTTTTACCAATACGCTAAGAATACGCTGTAAAATACGCATCACTCAGAAACTCAGCGAAACAAACAGAAACAAAAGAATATTTGTGATATTTTTTTGAGTCTAAAGCTGTAAAGTAATCGAAACGTCGGGAACTCAAAAAATGTAAATATTAAACCAAATCCGCGATAAAATCCGTAAATAATAGTTTTATTTCAATAAATATTTGTAAATTCCCATTTAGCCATTTGAATTCACCCACGGACAGAAATGAAGTGAAACAATCTCGTTAATTGTATTTCACGATTTAACAGTCACAAACACGTAGTCGGTAGTTCCATTTAGATATTTTCTTTGTTCATTCGACTTGTCACATTTGTTTGACATGCTTTGTGCGGTCGCGATTACTTTCAGCCGTCGGAGTTGTGCGTGGCGTTGATGGAAATTAGTTCTCTGGTAGGATGCTGATTTGTCTATGTGAATGTGGTGGTGAGATTGTATTTGAACTAGAGCTAAACGCATTCTTTGCCGTCAAAGTTATGTGTTTATGGTGGAAGATTAACAACATCCATACATGACGTAAATGCTACCAGCAAAACAAAGCTGCTACCGAAAGTGAAAACAAATACGAACAAAAAATCCTCAGTTCTAGGTTTCGCTTCAAATTAACAGACTGACATGCCTTGCAATAAAAAATCCTGCACCCGTCTCTGCATTATGTTAAGGTTGACTGGGAGATAATGCCATTATGCATTAAGTCTGCTTGTACAATACAAATTGTACCAAGTGTAAATTGAAAAAAATATTTTAAAAATTAGCACGCTAGCCTAGTTTTTTTTTTATTGCATTGAATGGCGAGACGAGCATGCCGTTTGCATGATGATAAGCGATACGACCGCTCATGAACAGTATCTTAACCAAACAACGCCTTGAATTACAGATCAGTGCATGTCATTCCACTGCGCTCGCCACCCTGAGACAAAAGATGTTAAGTCTCAATATGTCCATTAGTTACTCTGGCTACAATATCTTTAAATCTGTGATGATTGTGTATTAATACACACATGGCTATGAAAAGTCAGAAGTGTGTTCTGGGATATGAACTTGCGACTACCGTGAACATGTGGCAGCCGCGTCTAGTGCGTTACTGATAGCCCACAACGCACTTTTCGTCAGTAATAAAAGCCCCACAATTAAATATTAATACCTTTTTGGCGTATGGCAAAGCTTCCTATAAGCATAAACCTACTTATTTAAGCAGGTAATATACTAATAGAAGTAAGTGAGAATTTACCGCAGTCTCACGAGTGACCCAAACTGGGAGTAACAGCGAGTTAGAGCGACACTGATGGCTCTCGCCGTTGAAAAACAAATAGAAATATACGAGAACTCACATTAACCCGCCCTGCAGCTTGTTCGGAACTTTCTTTCCCAACTTTATTGTTGGTCACATTTTCTTCTACTCTGTAGATACTAATTGTTTTTCAACGCTCAAGTTTGTTTGTTTTTGTAAAATGAAGTGCGGGTGTATTCTATAATTTATTAATTATCTACCTATTATTTCAAGCTCAAGCATGGATGACATTAATACAGATGACCCAAGCCATATATTATACAATGTACTCTTTGGCCCAAGCACTATCTATAATTAGCCGATATTATTTCCGTCAGAGATAAATGTCGGACATAATAATTATATAGTTGTCGGGGGTAACTCTTCTTATTATAGAAAAACACACCACATTCACTCACTGTTTCCATTTTATTCACATTGCTACAGGATATAAATAATAAGCACCTGCTTCCGTCTCTCTGCACTACCTTAAGGTTGGCTGGTAGAAAATGCCCTTAGGCATTAAGTCCGCCTGTACTATTAATTTGTACAAAGTGTTTAAATAAATAAATAAATAGATATACGTGGCGATATTAATTGGGAATTGCAAAAAGCAATAATGGGGTATTTTATAGGCAAAAAATATTTAATAAGAATGTATCACCCATAAACAATTATTTTCTAAAAGAATGGTATGGTTCCAGCCGAGATAACTATATTTGTATCGCAACTTAAGTGTTGAGTGCATTGCTAACATCCCCATATATTTACGACAGACCATTAATTTAGCTAAAGGCTCGGTAATGTTATGAAGGCCGTCTACTAATTTGTTACTAAATCCTAATGTGTCCGCAATTAGCGAGAAAAATGATTTGTTATTTCCTTAACTTTGTTCCCAATTGGAGAGCTTCAAAGGCTGTTCATACGAGAACCTGAATGAAAAGTGAAATCCGACAAATAATGAAGTTGTTTGTGTTATATTTAATTTTTATTCTTTACGGATACGAAAAAAACCTTGATTGTGAAGCTTCATTGGCGAGGCGAAGTACTCTTGAGGCGACAAGTGCTCTTTGCTTGTTACAAAATATGCCAAATTGTCAACCCGCATCGATCTGCTAATGAATCCAGATATTATATGTTATATTTATTGCTTCATTTGAACGCAGAAGTTATCTTTTTTAATAGCTACTAAAACAACATATTTTATTAATTGCGAAATAGTGCTGACACAATCAGGCACTGGTTTAATTTTTTTGCTACAAATTCAATAATTCATTATTAAAAAGTTTAACCAATCAGCCAGCAGTATACTTTTAATTTTCTTGTGCCAACATTACCACTACACTGCTAGTTAAAATTCTATAATACATAAACTGCCCTTTATTAATTATCAGTCCTACAAGAAATGTCAACACTTGTATAACTTGGCATGCTGTCGAGTATATGAAACGTAATATTGAAAGTAAACAACCTTAGTCAGATTCTTTTATTTGTGTTTCAAATCTAGAAACTACATATTTGAAATCTAAGCATTAACCCATGTAAGCGTCCAAATCACGTATTAACGGAACATTATATTGCAACGATACGACGAAATCATATAGAAAAACTAATATATTACTTATTAAAAATATGAGATTGATGACTTGGACGTTCGGCCTATCAGGAGATAGCGATCGAGGATCCGAAAGTACACACAGGTGTCCCACCAGTACGACGGCACTCGGCAATGGAGGTTCCACACTCTCAAACTGTTCCAGAATGTATCCCAGCGCCATCATGCAGTGCCCTATATACGGCAGGTACAGCTCTAACGCAGTCTTTATATCCAACATTTGGTCGTTTATCTCCTGAATCTCATTATAGTGTTGAAGCAAGACGAAGCGTCGTTTTAAACTCGTGATATTCTCCAAGCAGGGACAGAATGTTAGCCAAGATAAAATAACGGTTAGTGCGAAGTTCTCTGTTATAATTACGGAGATTTTTATAATCTTGGAAAACTGTGTATACGTCAGATATCATGGCCAAAAAATGCCCGAATAACATTAGAATATTGCCATAGAAGCACTGATAAGCATCTTCTTCGTTTTGCTTACCAATTAAATACCCAAAGATTACTAAGGCGTTCCCGAATATTGATAAATAAAAATCCGTCGCTGCTAATATAAAGTTCGTCGATGTTGAGCGATAGTCCATTTCCTCCGATAAGTGGCATTGTGGCAACTGAGTCTTTGGAATGCATAATTTCATCTTGGTCAATACTTTTTCCGTAATATCTACTGACTTGAGCTGCTTTCAAGGCTAACCTTACGCATTTGAACTTCTTCCATAATTTATAGGCAAAGACTATTGGATCTTTAATTGTGTGCATTATAATATGGTATTTTAATCCATGTTTATTTAAGTCATCTTGATAAATTTTACATCGTACTGTTATTTTACTCTGTTTTTGATCCCAATAAAAAGGTTATTTTGCACTGTCATATGACATAAAATGAAGAATGTCAACAACTTGATCTACATAAAAAGGTTCCAGTCAAATTAAAATAGGTTTGACGGTTTAGAATAACATTATTGAGGTACTGAAACGTTTTCCCAATTTATATATGGAAATGAAACGGAAAGCGTCGGCGGTATTCTTGAATACGTTACGGAGTATGTTTGTATATATTATTAGAATATTATACAACCGCGTCAGGCAGGTACGCTGGTGGACATGGGTATTTGTTTTTACTGAAGAAAAGGGTAAATTCCTCTGGGAGGGACGTGTCTCGACCGCAGTTACAGATATAAAGGGCATTGCGCAGATGTGCGACTCCCGCGTGGGAAAAATTACAATGGAGACTTTTAAACAGCGGGAATTATTAATTAGCCTCTTGGACACCTGTCGCTGGATATCTGCCAAAAGTAATCTGTATTGTAGCGATATTTATTATTTAATTATCAATAGTTAGTGTGGATAGTGTACTGCACTGCATGTATTCGTAATTATAAGACATTGCATTCTTGCAAGATCATAAATCTTTGGTAGTGTTGGCGTTAACTTGAGCCGTCACTTTAGCTCGGAAGAACAATATTCTCAGCAAGATTGTAAGCAAAAAATGTAATTCAATTATCATCAAAGTCAAAACTTTTTAAGAATAGAATTTATTAATTGAACTTCCTGCATATTAAATTATTTATTTATAAGTAAATTAGGAAGATATAATTTTGATCTTTAATTAAAAAATATATTAAATAAGGAGAAAAGTAAACCACGTTACGTTACCTAATTAGACGTCGGTATAGATTAATCAATGGAACAAAGAACAAAAGTAACTGAATGTTAATGAATTGAGACCAGGAACTATTCTGAACAAATCCGCAGCAATACGAGCTTGCAGATTTGAAGCTATTATGAGATTATTCATACTGCAGCCGCCATTGGTTGAATTAATTTCGGAGCGCCTAATTTATTTACAAAGTGATGTAATATGGAACAGAGATCGGTTTCATTCAATTTCTACGTTCAGAATATGTGATGATGTTCAATATTATTTATTAGTCAAAGTATTTTATAAAGAATCTACAATAGAAGTTGTAATTTGTAAAATTTTCTACGAAATTGTTATCTAGGTGATATTAAATTGAATTATTTCATCATTAAAGTTTTAATGAAATTTAAACTCGTAACAGTAACTCAATTATTTGCGAAAGTAGAATAAATGTTATTAGACAATAATTAGCAAAAGTTTTCTACATAAATCCTATTAAGGTGATGCTGATTCTTCAGATAGTAATCCGAAATAAATTATTTCATTTAATAATGATGTTAATGTTTATCAATTCTTATGCTGTCTGTCGGTTTATGAGATTGATGGGGGATTGGGGAGTATGCGACATATTTCCATGTCGAGTAATAAAATATAATAGTCATCGCTCAGGCGGACAATTTGGAAGTTGGCTGCCGTCACGAGACCGAGAATGCATGACAACTTTGAATGATCGCTTCTTTCGATTTTGGTTCATCTAAAAAAAATGAGTGAAATTTGTATAGATTGTCTACGATCTTTTGGCGTCCGAATGCCTTGTTGTTACGCT
The DNA here is from genome assembly GCA_023078785.2 of Hyles euphorbiae. Classification (NCBI taxonomy): domain Eukaryota; kingdom Metazoa; phylum Arthropoda; class Insecta; order Lepidoptera; family Sphingidae; genus Hyles; species Hyles euphorbiae. The sequence goes on along the minus strand of CM041041.1, from coordinate 7,014,311 downwards.
GTTTTCATAATGTTTGGAACAGCTTTTCTCTCTTCACGTTGTATTAAATGCCACATGTTATTAATATGGGAATATGAATATAAATGACATAGTTTAAAAAAAAACAATAATTGTAGTTCAAATTTTTGCTATTGATTAAAAATAATCACTACGGGTTTCGAACATAATCGGAGAATCACGGTTATAGTTTTGAAAAATATTATTTTTATATGAATGATTTTTAAAAACATTGTTATTGTATGATTTGCAGGTTAAACTATTTTCTCAATAATAAGTATATCGAAAACCTTGTAAAATATATACACATCCATAAATGTAAATTCGTGGTTAGTTAGCTCCAAATTTGAAATCAATATCCAAGTAACATGTAGAGCCTCTAGATTGCCACAGTGTGTGATCCGAGAGGGTTGGCTCGGTTAAGACAGGAAATTATAGTTTAGGGTCAATACTATCGGCCCTACGACTATTGTCTCTTATCATACCTAATGATGAAATACCATTAGGCAAAGACATTGTTGAGGTTTGGTTGAATGTACTGGACAGTTTTAATAATTAAGCATCATTTACATTGTAAATGCCAATGTTTGATTTTTGAAAGCAAACTGTCCTTGATAATTTCTATGTAGGTCCCTTATAATAAAATAGCAGTGGGTTTGAGCAAGGCGGCGTGATCCAAGACCCAAGTACTAAATTTGGAACTGTACTTTGTGCGAGTTTTTTTGGATTCTTTTTTTGGACGGAACCGGATAGCAGTGGGCACGCCTTCCCTACTTACATTTTGAGACTAGAATACGTTTAGTGAAATGTAGTTGCCACTAATAGCAGCTCTGTTTACCCCCGTGAGCATATGGACCTGATGTGTGTGTCTGTATTTTATGAGCACAAATCATATTTCGCCATACGTAATTTGGGGGATTCGTACAACTCAAAATAATACTTTACGTATTACGTAAACATGATATGTGTTTTTAGACGTTATGCTAAGATTTCGATTGAAAAGATGAGAGCCGATGAATGCCAATTCCGCCACGGTGAGTCGATGCGATTAGTGAATGGACTGGATTTTATGCCGAAATATTCATAAGCCCGCCACGGAATTGTGAAGGATGTAATCCTTGCTGATATCTGGTACATCGAAGCTTAATGCTCCAAATACGATCTTCATGGTACGAAAGTTGATGCCTGATTCGTTTTATTAGAGCGCGCTTAGATATATTGCGTCACCATCAACAATCTTTAGCACTTTATGGTTGGCTAATTGCTTGCAGAATGCTCGCCAATGATTAAGATCTCGGGGTTATCTAATCTAGTTTCAGAATTAAAATAATATTAATAACAGTTACCAGGTATTAGTTAGAATCATTAAGTTGAGTTTAATTAATATTAGAATTAAGATAAACAATGTTTTCTGCGAATATTTTGCCTCTATGGCCTACGTAGACTAAGCCTTAAAGGGTCGTACAGCATATACCTGCGTACGTGTAATTAAAATGTGAGCCTTTTTAAATTGAGACGAAGAGCTTTGAATAACAAATTTTTCTTTTGTACTTTAATCAAATTTAATTTTAGCAATTTAAATAAAGCCTTTTGAGTCCAGCACACAGGGTTTCTTCCATAATTTGTCGGCTCTATCTGCGTGCGGGAGGAATAGCTTTGTTTGAAGCTCTTTAACTACGAAGATATAACAAATGGTTGAAGTTACACGGCATTTTACTTTTATTTCAATGAATATCGAAATGAGCTTGCCATTCGCCTGATGGTAAGCGATGTGACTGCTTGGACAGTAGGAAAACCAAACAACACCACGAATTACAAAGCAATGCTTGGCATTTCACTGCGCTCCCCGTCCTGAGACATAAGATGTTAAGTTTCTATATGTCCAGTAGTTACTCTGGCTATAATGTCCTTATAACTGAAACACAACAGAGCTTTTACACTGATTTGATTAGAAAAGTATCTACTGTTTTATTGTTTTAGCTTTACTTCGTACGTTGATTGATGTGTCTATTGATACTCAATCACTACATACTATAACGGTGAAGGAAAACATCGTGCGAAAACCTACGTACCAAAGCAATTTGTAAGAATTTATATGGTATGTAAAGTCCGGCAATCCGAATTAGAGTGTGGGCAATATGCCCGAAGTGCGTGGTGGCCTGTTGGTAAACGGACTAGACGCGGCTGCCCATATGTTCAGGGTGGTCGCGGGTTCGAATCCCAGGGCACACCTCTGACTTTTCGGAGTCATGTGTGTATTGATAATCAATCACCACGCACTAAAACGGTGAAGGAAAACATCGTGAGGAAACCTGCATACCATAGCGATTCATAAGAATTTCTATGGTATGTAAGTCCGCCAACCCGCACTAGGCCAGCGTGGTGGACTATATGGCCTAACCACTCTCAATCGTATTCTCGATTGTAGAGTAGGCCCGTGCCCTGCAGTGGGACGTATATGGGCTGTCACTACCACTACCAATATGCCCTAACCACTCTCAATCGTACTCTCGATTGTAGAGTGGGCCCATGCCCTGCGTATATGGGCCCATACAGAACTGAATAAAATACATATAAAAATATTCTCATAATATTTCCAAAAATACATATATTTTGTTCCAACTTCTTGGCTCGTGTTAATTCTCGCAGTACGCTCAACAATACGCTAGTCGCTACATCTACAATCCCAGTAGTACGCTGGTTGAATTTCTCCAGTTCTTGAGTCGTGTTAATTGTCGTAGTACGCTCCAGTAGTACGCCGGTTGAATTTCAACGTATGTTGATCGGCACACGGGCGTGAGCAAACGCATTGTAGGAACGCGGCGAGGTGATAAACTCCGTCTAGTACCTACGCTGAACTTAGTTCAAGTGCAGTACGATCTCGCTTGTTATATCCTATGGTTTATTGGAAATTTGCCGTAGTTATTCTGATGTTGAATTCCAATAGTACAAAGCATTCATGTTGTAAATAAGAAATGACAATAATCAGTATTTTGTCAGGAGTTAATCAGATTACATGGCTATCAAAAATTGATTTCAGCAAACTCCATTTTGAGATTTTCAATTGTACGTACGTACTTCATTTTTTATAAGTAAAGGAACAGTTCTATAAGTCCCAACTATTCAATACTCACATTCCAAGAGTTCATCACGTTACCGCTCGGCATTGATTCATAACGACATAGCCTTAGTTCTTTTTAATGTTAAATGTGTTTAAAACATTCGCTTGTCCTATTATTATAAGATATCTTTAATGCCAGTCTTGGTAGTGCGCGTTTCCTTTCATTCACATCCGAATTATTATTTTTTGCTTAACGATTCTCATCTGTAAGCCCTTATTACATATATATTATATAGTATTTTCGTATATGAATAAACACTAAACAACCCTTTGGATATATTTCTATGATACGTAATCATTTAAATGTCAGTGATCTTTGCGTCCAAAATTTGAGTGACAGCTTTGAGCCGCGCTCTGGGTTAACCTTAGTAAAATGGGTGATATAAACTAAATAAATTATATTTTAAATGTTAAACATCACTTTTGTTTATTTCTGAGAATCATATTCATTTTATAAAGGTATTTCATTTTTATGAAATCCTTTGAAACGAGAAGATTCAACCACGTGTATAATGAAGTTTGCCATGCTATTACGTTTTCCACGCATTTCGCCTTGTTACCCGTGAGCCGTGATATGCCCTTCCGAAACGGTTAAATGATAATGTCAAGCGGAGAGTGGCTGTTGACATTGACAGTCTGTCGTCATGTCATCAATGACGCTAGTTGGCAGTCTGTCAAGTGTAGACATCGCCCTTGCTCGAACCACTTTGTGCATGATGACGCGGCGCCCGCCCGTGCCCGCGTCACGGTCATACCGCTTACTTATGCCAATGAAAACAATTGAACCTTCGACTAAGTCTACATATTTTAATAATATTTTATATAGAATATTTTATCCCATAATAGAAACGTTAGTTAAATGTGAAAAGATATGTTTTAGCAGCAAATTGAAAACAATTGAAAATCATTAAAAAGACTTACTTACTAATTACAAAAATAATTCACAAAGTTATGATGATTTACTCCATTACATAGACAATTCTACAGTACAATATATACTTATTTAGAATTAGGATATAATCAACAATCATTATTGCACACGACAATGTGATAAATTGATCGCATTCATCGAAAGGGTTATATAAAATTCGCCACGGGCTCATCACGCCAGAAGCACTCAAAGGGTCTCATAAATTTCAATATTCTTAAAATGTATAGGGTTGAAATTGTTGAAAGAACCTTTCTATTCGCGTTGACGGCTGAGATAAGCACCGGTTTGCGATATTTAGGGTAGAGGACCCATTTTGTGCCGCTCAGACAGCGAATATTTTATTCGATTCATATGCAATACGATCAGGTCTTGAATCGCAAAGATATTAATTAGAATGTATGTTTTGTCGTAGTATTTTTATTTCCTTTGAATATGCGTAACTGGTTGATGAAAATCGTTCGAAATTAAGGTACACCATGATGAATCTAGGAATACTGAATACAGGCGTCACCACATTGGGCTTCTAGCTAGATGTGATAAATCGTAGAGGGCCTAAAATATAAAGCATAGCATAAATTATACCTATGTTTTTTTCGAACAGTATTAATAATATAATATTTTATATATGCAATAAACATCAATGACTCTCTATTATCCTGTGCCAATCTGTAGCAACGTATTTTTCCATAAATTTTATCAGTTATCGGATATCTGCACCACATTTCATACATGATAAATGACGACAACATCCGCGGTTCATTTTACCGCCGAAGAAAAAATAATAATACTCTTCGGATTTTTGGTTTTGTTCGCGACTTCGTATACACTGGTGTATTTAAATTCTTAAAAACAACTTAGTATAGAAGAATCGTTAATGGTAAGTTATGGAAATTCGTGCGCAAGAAAAACCTTCTGTTTTACTTTGGAGCCCAGTAATGGAAAATTATTTATTTATTTATTTAAATTCGAAAATTCGACGTTGTGTGTAACAAATTCACTGAATTTAACAAACACAATTGTATTTTTAGTTAGGTACCAAAAATATTTAATAATTGTTACCTATTTATTATTCTAATTATTATATTATGTTAAAAAAAAACATTAATTTTATTACATTTGTACTCGTACATTGAAAATAATAATAGCAGAAGTAATATTGTTCTCCTCTTTTCAAGGGTAATTCGATACGTTCATGCGTGTATAGACACGAAACTCACATTAGACATATTAAAGATACTGTTGTTTTCACGGTTGAGAAGAGTGATAATCTTTTAGAGAAATAAATACAAATAATCAGTTTTTCACAAGCATTACTGTTTTTTATTATTGCAATGAATAGACGAGTATGCCATTCGTCTAATGGTAAGCGATACAGCCTTTCATAGATAGTAGCTAAACCAAACAACACCATGAATTACATAGCAATCATATCATATAAAGAATTCCTTATAGTGTTATAAATCGTTTAGTTCATTTAATATAACTTATTTAACACCTTTTTTGTCGTATCTCCTTCAGTTTTCTAGAGGCTTCAAATTTTCTCTAGCACTTTCGACCTTAGTTTCGGCACAGAGAGCTCTTCAATATCAAACGCTCTCTACTTTTTAACGATTCGTCACAAATAAATAATGACACGTCCTATCTGTTAGTCGAGTACTCTTTACATTGAAAGCCTTTTGATATTTTGCGTACGGCGACGTTTGACCGGATCGCTGCAGCCAAATATTTTTCAATTGAGATTTTTTTAATAATGTATTTAATATTGAAAAATAAAATATTGTGAATAAACATGTTGATGTATGATTTTCGTTTAAAGATTGATTAAGTTGCATTAATTTTAAATTGAACTAGTTTGAATTAATTATGTATGTATGAAATTAATACAGAATTGTTTTGTATTCAATACTACTTTAGGTAGAAATATTACGTGTTTTAAAATTGTTTCGATATTATTTTTGAGATAGATTTATGTTGTTTAAACAAAAACAAAAGATCCAAAAGTCACAAAAACTGATAAAACATTATTCATCTTACCACGTCATATAGGTCATCGTTAAATATACAGTTTGGATATAAAATATAAAATACACATTGAATATGTAAATATTGTCTCGAAGGAATAATGTATACAACACGTAATGAGTTTGCGCATCCCGTTCCGTTTTGTAATTACGCACAACAATCAACAGGGATGACGACGGGTGATCGGAAATTACTGCGACTGATGTCTTGTCGTCTACGAGTATATTATCAAACCCATGTCACTTGCGATGTTTGCTTTAAATATACCCAACAACATACATACATATTATGTAGTTCAGCCCTCAACATAGATATAAAGCTTGTGTCGTGGGTATCGGAAACTAGGAGACACTTTTCGGTCTTACACCCAGACTTGAAAGAAATACATACATAAACTCACGCCGTTTTTGAGAGGCGTATCTTGATAGGCAGAGGAGCTACCAGAACACCCACAATTCGCCATGTTTTTTCCGTCCCACAATTTCATAGAGGGTGAGCATCGCCATATCGTACACAAATTCCAATGAACATTCACGAAACACATTCTTATGGATTACAACATGCACGGGCATTATTAAATATTAAATAAACCAACATTGGATATAACATGAAATATTTATATCCCTGCGTGGGTCGAACCCGCTGCCTCTTATTTCACAGCCGGCGTCAAACCAACTGTGCCAAGAAGTCTGACGTGTTTCGTTTTTAAGGCCTATGTCCGTCGTGATGTTGATATTTTTATAGAGTTGGCGCCTCCTTGGACACAAAGTTATTTGCCATGTATTTTGTTATGATTTAAGCACATTCATAGCAAATATATTATGAAGTTGTTATTTTTGTCAGTTCTCAAACAATTTGCGATCTCTATTCCGAGATAGTCGCATTAATAAATTTAGTTTTTAACGTTTCAATTTGAACTATAATTCTTACAAATTACGATGTTTTCTTTGCCGGTATAGTGCATGGTGATTGACCATTAATACACACATAAATCCGAGGTCAGAGGTCAGAAACTAGAGGTGTGACCCGGGATTTAAAACCGTGACCGCCGTGATATTGTCAGCTTATGGGCCGATACCAGCCACCACGCATTGTAAAAGTAGGTATGTTATAAAAATGATAGTTCGGGAACATTTTTCTGTACAATGGAATCCACTGTCTTTTCAAGAAACATACTGTACTAAAAAAATATTCACTAGTTTAGTTTCTCCACAAAATTTCGACTAAGGAATATGTATTAGATGTAAAAGATTATGAGGTCACCGAGGAGGGCGAGTTGATGACGTTATTTCCCAATCTATCAAGTATTGTGTGATCGACGCGGGGACGTCGCAGGTTCTGTAACAAGAACGATGGATGTTGGGTGCAGATTTTTGGCGCCGTGTGTCTACATTCAATTTACACTGTGATTCAATTTTGTTTTGACGTATGAAGGTCGTACACCTTTTTTGAGATCTAAAGAATGGCTAACTTTGTAAAAGATCGTATTTTATGTGTAAGAAATCACTAGAGAATAAATAAAATTATAAATTATTTGATTTATATTTTAAAAGAGAAACGCAAATATCTAATATTCAACACAGAAATAGCAGAAAAGGCAGTCTTATTCCACCAAGCAAATTCTTAAAGACATGAGACAATCAAGACTACAACCGAAAACGAAGTCGGTTGGTAGTTTTAGTAAACAAATAATTTTTATAAACCACAATTTTTTTTTGCAAAATCTTACATTTTTTTTGTTTTAAATATTATTGTTTGGTAGGTTAATCCATAGTTTTGCTAAATAATAATTGAAATCATTGCGTACCATAGCGCCTTTTAAACATAAAAGGGTCTCATTATTTATTTGAGAAAAAAATAGCCGCGTTTTTTTATAAATTACAGTTAGTATATCCGAAGTAAAACAAAAACATTTGAAAGAAAAAACCACAGCTCTTAAAAAAAAACACACGTGTTGAGTGTAAAGAATTATCAAAGAGCGCCGAGCTGCATCCAGCTAACCAATTACGTTTTCCTTTAAAACGTTCCGAGAGTGGCGACTCCAAGATAATCAGATCAACTAATTGCAGATCGCATACTGTACACGCTTTTCCTTTTGATCAAGAGGATTGCAAAGAATCTAAATGTTTACTTACATTCGATAATTGTAAAGCAATAAACACTCGTTTTTATATTTTTACTAATTTAATTCATGATAATGGTATATGTTCGTTGCAAATGGGATTATTTGCATATTTTTATAGACTATCATAAAACATAATTGTTGTTAATCGTCTTTTGTTGCCGTGATTTATCTATGGACAAAAGCTTACAGATTCGTTACACAAATGAAAGCAATCCACAATACATCAAAATTAGAAGATACCGAAGTTAAATAAATAAGAAGACAATCTAGAATCTAAAAGATTTTTTAACACAGATATGAATATGGAACATGTCCTAAAATGTTTAGGAGAGCCGATTGACACCGAAATGACTATGACCAATTTTGGAATACCCCGTCATGTTTATTACACAAGATGTAATTTTGACTGTTATTTTTTTTTGTATATTTTGTTTATTACATTTATTTTTAATATTCCATTCGACATCCTATTTCCATTTATAACGAAAAGCATGTATCTTAATCTGCGTCCCTTAATTTCGTGATGAAAGCGGATCAAGCGCTTATGTAAGCGGATTGAAAACAGACGCCGGTTGTAATAGCCGCCTGACCTCGGAATTTGGACACGTGAACGAGACCAGATGAAAATGAAGTGCATACATACTGCGTGCTCAAATGTCTCGCTTATAATCCTTTACAAAGTGGAATAGTAATGCGGGCTTACTTAAATTATGTCATAGAATGTTGGGTTGCTTGGATTTTAATATATATTATTTTTAGTTATATAATAATTGTGAGTTTTATGTTGAGTCAACTACAGTGTAGTTTATAAGGCCAATGCAAAATGTTACGTAGCTTAATTAAATTTGGAAGGGACTATTCAATACTACTTTCAATACTCTGTATGTTCTTTAGGAAGTTACAAGATGTATCTTCCAGTGTCAACAAAACTATAGTAAACCGATATGCAATTATACTGCCCAAGACGTAGAAATAATAACTAAAATCAATCTATAAACGAAAAAAATACGCGTTCTCAAACACAAAACAAGTCTTCAGATGAATTGAATATCCCTTGTGAAGCGGAAAAAAATACGGCATATTATTTGGCAAGTTTTTCTCAATGTAATACGACACTACGACGGAAAGCTTTTAAATTCTCTACGCTTGTTCGTAGACGCTACGAGCCTCGGAGCAAGAGCTACGAGCCGCTACGATCACAGCAACGTATGTAATTCAACCGCGGACGAGGGGCGGCTCAATAAAGCTCGTGTTTGCATTCAAAAGCCCGAATTTTTGAAAACTTTAGTACTATAGTAATAATTGAATACAAGTTGTAGTACAACGTCGTAAATCTCGTGGGAATGTACGAGAAGTTGAAGTGGCTCGTTTATATTATATTCTCATACTTTTGTTGTTTTTGTATCATGTATGGGAGTTGTACTTGACAATAAAATAATAGTAAAGCTTACTCTATGCAATAGATCGAAACTATTTTTTTACCTTTGTCATTATGGTATTTTGTATTTTATAGATATTTTTCAATGTTCTTGTTGATAACTTTGTAGAACCAAATACTTTTGTGAATATATTATATGTTTTATTTCCCCAAATTAATTATAACAAGAATATTAATACATCGTTAATGAATACCCTTAAACCTTAGAAGCTGATTACCTCTCTTAATTACGTTATTTTAATTAATAAAGATTCTAATGCGATTTGACAAAGGTAAATGAAATCACGTCATAATCCCCAAGGAAGGTTTAGAAAAATGAAATATGAATACTGCTCTCATAATAAGACTTACAGCAGACTCATTTATGAAGAAACATTGCCCTTTTGAGTGAGATTTATAGTTTTATACTAAATAAAATTCAGATGAAAAACTTTAGTTTTGAAGTGGAAAAATCTAGGACTTCAAGGAAAGCAAGCAGTTTTTTTCTTTAAAAAACTTAGTAATTACTGAAAATATTTTTTTTATTTTTATTGCTTTAAATGGCGAGACGAGCGTACCATTCGCGTGATGGTAAGCGAAATGACTACTCATACCAAAAATACCAAAACCAAACAACACCATGAAGTAAAAAGCAATGCTTGGAAGTCCACTGCACTCGCCATCCTGAAGAATAAGTTGTTAAGTCTCAATATGTACAGTAGTTACTCTGTCTACAATTTCCTTCAAACCGGAATACAACTGCGCATTTACGCTGCTGTTTTACGAGAGAATAAGACATTGCGGTGAAACCTATCCGGGCGGTCTAACATGTGAGAGTCCTAACACCATGTTTTCGAGTAGTCAGACCTACTTTGATATTACCCACATGTGTCGAGACACCATGATTTTGCAAAGACTGGTTAGTTACATGGGTATTTTTATTACTTTTGTGTATTTTAAAAGCAACAAATAATAATTATTTAGATATACGAAGTTCAGCAACCCATATTAGGCCGTGATGGATTAGTACCTAAAACGCACTCAACCGTAAAGGTATTCTTCAGAATAGTATATTATTATCTTAATTAACATTCATTGTTTCTTTTACCCTTACATCATGTAGCCGAATATTACATCCGTCAATACAATGCTAATTAACAGCCGGGCGGAAGCGATAAAGTTACACAATAGGAAAAAGGCTTGTCGATTGGACACAATCGCTGATTGACTGAAAGTAAATAATTAACTCGTTGGATGAACAAAATGAGCTGCTTTGTCGGCACGTCAGGTACCACGCCAGCGGAAATTATGGCGGACATTAATTATTTAATTAAGTGTTGGTACGAATTGCCTATATAAAAATACATATTTTCCGACCAGGCTGTCTTATCGTTTATGACGTCGTATTAATACTAATCCATAATCGTTTTCTTTCTTGGTATGAATCTGGTCTTCGTGTCAGAGGATTTCGGGCTTTAGTGCATCACACTAGGCCGATAGAGTTGATGAATTTCATTTACATGTTACAAAACGAATTAATAGGTGCTTTATTAAATTACGATAATGAACTACAACAACAACTAGATTTCAAAAAATATAGGAGTCATTGTCCTGTATCTAATTTTGCGACTTTTTTTTCAAATATTCGGTCCGCTCGCAATTAAATAATCACTAGGCTATTTCTGTACTTTTACTCAATAGTTATAAATACAGGGTATATCAAGACTGCTACCGAAAACGAAGCCGGGTGGTAGTTTCACGGACTTCAGACACAATGCAACAGAAAAAGTTGGAAAAAGCGACGATTTTTTTTGTTACTTTTTTCGTATGGTCGTATTTAGGTGTCAAATATATTTTTTTCCTAAAATAACAGTGTATACCTTTTTATTTATAAAGACTCTAAGGTATAAAAGAGTTTAAATTATTATTTTAACAAAAACTATGGATTTACTACCCAAATAATATGATATTCAAAAAAGGGTAAAAAAAAATTATCGCGTTTCATTGCGAAATTTTTAGTTGCATTGTGATTGTAGTCACTAAAACTACCACCCGGCTTCGTTTTCGGTAGCAGTCTTGATATACCCGGTATAAAACACGATGCATTTATGTCATCGCTGTGCCTATAGTTCATTGCACTAGTTTTTGAAACTGTGTATGGTATATCAAAGGGTGCTTACAACTTGTATTTACTTTCAACAAAAGACTTTGTTTGAAACAGACATACTCTGAACTTGGTACCGGTGCAAAATTATAAAGCGTTCAGTATACAACTATCAAGAAAATAAGTGCTACATATTCTACTGTAACTACTATTATCGATTTTTATACAGTATACTCGTATTCATATGTAAAATATTGTATATTTCAGTAGTTTCAGCCCATCACTTTTATGTTGTAAGTTAGTTGATGGTACTTGCTACAGTGTTTAATACTGCGAATTCGTATCATTCTTAAGATGTTATAAAATATCGTGGGACGTGGGTGTCCTGGTTGCACCTCTGCCTACCCAATCTGGGAGAAAAGCGTGAGTATATAAATGCATGTATGCTATGAAAGAAAGAAAGAAAGAAAGAAAGAAAGAAAGAAAATTATTTATTTGTAACAACTAGCAAGCGCGTTAAAAGGAAACGCATATCCCATAATATTCAGTTGCTACACATGTCACAAAGCAAATCCCAAATACATAATCGTCTACACATAAATGTTTTATAAGAAATACTCGAGCACTCCTTTCCATACATTCAAATTGGGTATTTGCGAATCCAATAAACCGAATACATAACTTCACGCACGAATGAACACTTGAGGTGCTACCACACGCCTTTTTCAACGCATTTAATAACATATAGATATTCAATAAACATTTTGAATCGAACATTATCGTATGACGTATCTCATATGTTTGCGTTTTGTCGTATACAGAAATTAATTCGGTCGAAGGAGTTGAGTTTGGTTGGCCGTGAATAATTGGAATTCTAAGGAGTAAGGGTTGAAAGGGAACTGGGGAGGCCGGTGATGGTATGCGTGGACATTGATGTCGGCTTTCAGGTGAATACTTTGGGCCGCGACGCCGACGGCGTATGGCTATGCGGACTTTGTGTACGGCTGCATTGTTTTACAAGTATCTGGTCATTTGATTACAGGAATTTTCATAATTTTTTTGCAGGATTTTAAAAATGAAGACTTAAAAGTTGAAGTTCGTGGGCCTTTATTTTAAAATGTAGGCAATTTAGTTAGGTGATAATTTATAGCTTAATAGGGTTTTTATTTTAGTACAAATTTAAAGATTAGAACTGTTTAAAAACAAATAAAGTGACTCTTTATTAATAATAGTTTTGCTATTATATCTCACTCTTTTAAATATATCTAACACATTAATAAGCAAATATTAATATTACCCAATATAATGTATGTATTATGAATGGTTTCACTTTTGGATTTATGAAAAATTCTTTAAATCCTTCGAGTATATATTTATTATGCACTTAATATAAATTATTGAGAGTTAAGTTAACAATACAGTAATTATAAGTTTAACTAGCGGTTAAGTAAAGCGCAGCTTCGTTAATTGCGGTGAAGACAAACACCTAACAGAAAGCAAATTTAAACTCTTCCAATTTCTATTGTAACAAGTTAAAGAAACCGCGGATAGTTTGAAATGTTCGCCATAAAACCGCTTATTTTGTTACGAAAAATTATACACTTATTTATTTCAATATTTCAATCAAAATAGTGTCTTAACTATATTGGAATTGGTGTACTTATAAATTGAGAGAATAGCTAAATGCTCTATGTTGGAAGTCACAATTTACTTCGTAAGAGGTTTAAAATTATTACCTGAGCATCACATGATATTTTATAAGATTAGGGCGTCAACTATAATAACGAATGGTTTCTAAACTTGTTGAATTTTATTTTAATTGTTATTGTTTATGTAATTTTTCCTTGACTGATTCATACATTCTAACACTATAATCTCTTTATTTAATTAGTATATTGATTGGTTGTCAGGACTCAATAACACTTTAATAACCCAAAATGATTACTCACTTGAATAATTACAACACGTAATCAACAAAACAAATATTTTGGCAAATAATAGCAACAAAATATTAAGTACTTACCCCAAGTAGAGGAGAGCAAACACCATCAACATCTTAATACACATATTTATATTAGTATAGTTAATGTGTAGTTTAGCGCGTGTTTACAGTTTGTGTGGCGCGGCTGTGGCGCGGACGTGGCGCGGATGTGGCGCCGCGGCCGGCGAGCGGAGAACACGCGGAACGTTTCGCACGGTGGGCCGAGTTGGCGCGCTCGAGGCGAACCCGTCTTTAAGAGTTGCCACGCATGCGCTGTGTGGTACAAAATATCCCAAAATGAAACCACAAACGGCAACTTTAGAACCTTTGTTTGAGGTTAAATGTTATTGGTTATTTGTTTTTAATTTTGTTCTTAATTTAAACGCAAATATTTATGCCATTTAAATTTGGAACTTTAACGCAATTTTGTTTGAGTTAATCTAATATTTTTTGTAGAAGTCTGTGTTTAGCGTTCGGCTTCCCGGGTCTTAAAATTATGATGAGATATAATATGATTGTTAAATAGTAGGTAGATATTTTTAACTAGAACAAAACTACATTATAACCACATATCATTAGCTCCATGTTAATGAAACCTTCTGGTGACGAAAATCACATGATAAATGCCTTGTACAAGGAGGACAGTTTTTAAATTTTGAAACAGATCGAGATATGACCACAAATATCATAGCAGTACATAGTATGATGTATTATTAAACAGCATATCTAAAATGCAAACCGGCTCGCTTGTAGAACAATGGGAGGCAAATAGCATGATCCCTAAGGCCTTGTCTGATTGCTCGGTGGTCGGGGCTCCAGGCGACATCACTCGGCGCTCCGCTCTAATAGGATTCTCAAACCGCCGGCTGATGTACTATTAAGAAAAGCCCCTTCATTCAACCCCGCTTGATATCCTAATACCTCGATTTGCAATTGTTTGAATTACAAACTAATGCTGGTTGAATTGGTTTTATTGGGTGTTAGGGTGAAAAGTTGTGGAGATATTTTAGATGTTTGCATAATTATTATGTAATGTTTTTGTAAAATAAAATAAATAAATATGTTTACTAAGTTTATTAAGTATAAAGTAAATGGTATGAAGTATATTTATAATTAATTATATGGTAAGCTTTATATCTGTCTGTCTGTATCAGCCCATATACGTCCCACTGCAGGGCACGGGCCTCCTCTACAATCGAGAGAGCGATTGAGAGTGGTTAGGCCATATAGTCCACCACGCTGGCCTAGCGCGGGTTGGCGGACTTACATACCATAGAAATTTTATAAATCGCTATGGTATGCAGGTTTCCTCAAGATGTTTTCCTTCACCGTTTTAGTGCGTGGTGATTGACTATCAATACACACATGACTCCGAAAAGTCAGAGGTGTGCCCTGGGATTCACCCGCGACCACCGTGTTCATGTTGGCAGTCGCGTCTAGGCCGTTTACCAACAGGCCACCATGCACTTTATATATTATACGGTAAGCTTTATATATTATACTGGATCTTTTATACCTGGTATATTAAGAGTGTTACCGAAAACGAAGCCGAGTGGTAGTTTTAGTGACTTCAAACACGACGTAACTAAAATTTTTGCAAAGAAACGTGCCAATGTTTTTTTATAACTATTTTAAATATCTTCGAGTTTGGTTGGTAAATCCATAGTTTTTGCTAAAATAATTATTTAAGGCCTGGCCTACCATAGCGACTTTAAAGATAAAAGGGTCTACACCATTATTTAGGAAAAAAAATAGTAAAAAAAAACCTTTTTTTGCACAAAATTTGGGTGCATTGTGTGAAGTCACTAAAACTACCACCCAGCTTCATTTTCGATAGCATTCTTGATATACTTTGTAGAATTATTGAATAATTCCAAAAAAAATTAAATGTTATACGGACAATGATAAATTAATTGTATTGAACCAGAATAATTGGAGAGAATGAAATTTCAAATCACTTAACATTTAGCAATGAAAAATGCAATTGAATTGAAATTCTTTGTTCTGTTAAAAATCGATTATCTAAAAATATTCCAATAGAGTGGGAGGACGAAATTGGTCAAATAAACTTCGAGTTCGTCAAAAAAGAAACCACAAATTAAAACTGAATATTTTAATCCAAAAAGTTTTTATATTTCGAAACTCATTTATGTTCAGAATTTCGCAAGACTGATTGGAGTCGAAGTAACGACATATTGGATTTTATAATGTAAATGGAAAAAATAATAAGGAAAATATCGTGAGGAAACATGAAGGTCAATAACAACCATAGCGATTTGTAAGAATTTATATGGTACGTAAAGTGCGCCAACCTGCACTAGGCTAGCATGGTGGACTATATTATGGCCTAACTACTCTCAATCGTATTCTCGATTAAAGAGGAGGCCCGTCCGCTGCAGTAGATCGTATATGGGCTGATACAGAAATGTTTTATATTCAACACATATTTTTTATGAAACTCTAACTTATTTTTTAAAGCAAAAATAATAAAATACTCCTTGTGGGCCCAGAATTATTAGTATTTGAGTTTACGTCATTATGACCATTATTTTCAGCCATGAGAATTGTACTGCTGACTAGAGATTTCCCTCGATTTATTCCCATGGCGAACTGTTGAAAATGGCCGGCTGCAGGCGACTTCCTGCAATTTTCACTATGAGCATTATTATTTTTAAAATCTCTTAAATAAATTAAATCTATGTAGGTATTCGTATCCTGAAAAGTATTTTTTTGTAGAACAATACATACATACATAACGTCACGCCTTTTTCTCAGAAGAGGTGCACAGAGGTGCCAGGAAACCCAGATTTCGTCTTGTATGTTCCGTCCCATAATGTGATAGGTGGCGAGACTATCGCCATTTCGGGCATAAATTCCTGATTCTGGGCTGATAATGAATAGAAAAATCCAGTACGACTTCGCCTAACTCGCGATTTGTAACCCGATACCTCAGCCTGCTAGCAGCTGCTAGTACAACTACGCCACCGAGTCATTGTAGAACAATATAAAGAAATATTTTGTTATACAGGAAAGGGTGTTGAAGGGGTTGGGGGATGGTTACGTGACCTCGAAGGTAATACACGGCGCCTTTTACTAACGGTGATAGCGAATAGAATCCTACACATTTCCAAGTGTAATGTGCGTCAGGAGACTAGCATTGTTTTTGGTTTACCATTGTAAGTCGAATTTGATTTGATGTCGTACGAAAAAGGAACAACTATAGTTCATACCTATTTGTGTAACCACAGTGTGTAACCTAGTTTAGTGATATTTTTTCAAGTTATTAGCATAAGTCAGCAGAAACACAAGTCTTCAAAATATTATGAAGTATATTTATATACATACAATATACAAACATAAACTCACGCCTTTTTCCCAAAAGGGGCAGGTAGTAGTGTTACCAGGACACCCACATTTTGCCTTGTATCTTTCGTCCCACGATAAGATAGGGGGCGAGCCTATTGCCAAATAAGGTTTAAATTTCTGACTCCGGGCTGACAATAAATACAAAAATCTAATATCACCCATGATTCGAACCCGAGACCTCAGCTTTGTAACCGGACTGTAGTACAACTACGCCACTGAGGCAGTTGAAATATATAAATATAAAGACTTACTGCAAGTATAGGAAAATACAACAGTTTCAAACGCCAACAATGTCAAAATGTTAAAATCTTCGAAATGCGCCCTAAATTCCTCATCCGGCATTCGCCCTCCTTCGCTTTTCTTTTCACGGAAATTTCCAAAAATATTTGCTTCATTAAAATTTAAGATCAAAACACAATCATAATTGTTTTTAGTAGTATCGTTTACCTGTTTTTTGATGGATGTAAATCTATAAGAACTTACACACAAAATAATGTATTTAGATGAGTCTAAGTTTAATTCCATTTATTTCAATGTATATATACATATAGCGTTGATTCCCTATCTAAAGTTCACTTGTATTACGTATAAAATTTTAATAAATCATTCACATTTCCCTATCTTATTAAATATATAAACAGTAGTTACACACATAATTCTGAACCCATACTAGTTCAGTCATCCCATCAGTCTCATGTCTTAGGAAATCAGAAACTACGAAAGACTGGTCTCACGACACCCAGGTGCAAATAATATTTGTGGACCATACTTACATTATCTCTGCGCGTAAATCGAACACGCTACCTTTTACTCCATGGCCGGCTTTTCAACCTACTGCGCTAGGAGGTGTGGTACTTTGAATAAAAAAATATTTAATAAAGAGGCTAGATGCATGACCCTTCTCACATGTCTTAATGGATTTCCTGGGATTCCTAAAGGTGGTCTATATTCAGGTGTGGACTTCTCAATACTAAATATAAAGATCATATTGTATAAGTCTACCCGCTCGTATTAAATGAGTTCGTAGTAGGGGCGCGTGGTGTGAGTGTATGCGGCACGTCTCTTTTAAATCACTATCATTACCTAGCCCGATCTCGCGGCTCAACAAACCACCACTATTTATACACCAAACATTTTTCAATCCGCACAAATGGAAGCCGCTTACCGTATCTTTGGAGGTCACGTAGCTCTTGGGCGCTTATTTGTTAGTACTTTGTTCCTTTTCATCTTATTCAGTATTATTATATGATGTGTAAGATGAGGAATATTAGTGTTATGAATGTGTTAGTTAATTGATAGTCAATTACCACGCGCATTTTGTGTGAAGGAAAACATAGTGAGGAAACCTTGCATACTATAGCGAATTTGTAAGGCAATTTATGGTACCTATTTAAAATCCGTCAACCTGCACTAGGCCAGCGTTGTGGACTATATGGCCTAACCACTTTCAATCGTCTTCTCGATTGTAGAGGAGGCACGTGCCCTGGAGGGGGGAGTGTATGGGTTGATTCAGATACAGTGTTATTAATAGGATATTACTGCGTACTATTAATGTTTATTTCCTTATTAAATTAGGTAAAATATTATAAGCTCACGTAAATTGCTTGTAAGAATATTTAGAGGCGCCACTCACATCACTCTAAGTTTACGATGTTGTCTCGCAGATATCGCTTTAAGAAGGCTTTGAGCGATAAGACCGCCCAATACCCATTGTAACACTTGTAAATGATTCTTTTAAATTGATTGTATTTCCTCCTCTTCCTCGTTTTG
Organism: Hyles euphorbiae; assembly: GCA_023078785.2. Classification (NCBI taxonomy): domain Eukaryota; kingdom Metazoa; phylum Arthropoda; class Insecta; order Lepidoptera; family Sphingidae; genus Hyles; species Hyles euphorbiae. Next base: position 6,995,477 of record CM041041.1, on the reverse strand, counting down.
GCTATTAACGAGTTCTTATTTTGTATTATACTGTAAGTTTACACACTTTATTATTTCCATTCGAACATTTTTAGAAGGTAGGTATAGCATACGAATATCGTTCCAGGAAAAACATACCATATTGTCGTAAAATATTGTACTAAAAAAGTTAATTGATTCCTTAAATTATAAAATGATATTTATATTTATCATATTAGTATTAAAATAACTATCATCAAAACATGTTCAGAACTTCTTGCATAAAAATTTATCATCGCTTTGTGTGGTTGTGTTCATTGAACAATTTATAACGCTTCTGAAGGTTCGTCACCATATTTATCTAGACCACTATAATAATTCGAATGAACAATAAGACATTCGACCGTCGCTGCCCTAATATTTATATTCCTTAATATAATGATATCCTCTTGAAGGTTCAGTATCGATATTAAAATTATCGATAAGCAATACGAATAATCGTAAACTCATAATCTGTCGCCACTTCGTCCCGAGCATGGCTGTTTATTGAAATGTAAAAAGATGAAACGATCATCGACTCCGAGTATGTATTTTCTACAATGATTGAATATCTTGAGAATATATTCGAATGGCGTGTCTTATTTCACCTAAAAATCCATGGTTATTAGTATCAGACCCCAATCTACCGCAGTGGTAAAAGGTAGTATGTTTTTTGCAATATCAAAGTAACGAAGTTTATATTGTATTATAAACTACCAGAAGTGGTTTTACATTATTTAATAAAATTAAGTATCCGCTTTGCACAAAGTCACGATCAATAATGATCCAAAAACATTCAAACTACTGTCACATGTGTTTCGTCTTCTCTTGAGAGGGTGCCAACGAGGTAACATCCACGGAGTTCACATATAACAGTATGATTATTAAAAAAAAAACAGAATAAAAAGATAATTCAGTTTATTCATGTATGCCCACCAAGGTAATCTCTATTATTATTCTTAAGATAAACTCGGGACTATCTTTTGAGGTTTTTTCTCAAACCTTTCATGAAGTCGATTCATATAACTTAGAATCAAACCTACGACCGTAATGGTTAAAACAGTGCAAGATATAATAATCATATTCACGGTATTAGCAATCCATGCTTAATATTATTCTTGAAATCTATTATACTCTTTACAACCTTTGAGGCATTCGGTAAATCAGATTACGAGGCTGTGGGCGGTAACCCATGTCGCCGTACGCCACTTTGTAAAAACAATAATAATTAGGGTATACGGCTAAATGTATTCTTAGACACTCTGAAGAACTAGACTGTTCGTGTTTTCTACACCAATAAAAAGAACGCACAGCTGAATATGATTTCTGAAGATACTCTATGTGAATTAAGTTTTTAAAAAAGTCTCCACAATTGATTTTAAAGAGCATAAACAAAAGGAAGGTGCAGTTAAATGTGATCTCTTTCTTTGAAGATCCATAAATAACTTTAGTTTTTGACATGGTGCTTTAAAATTGATTTTAAAGAGCATACACGAAAGTTTAACTCAAACGAAATAAAGCCTCGAAACCCCAACGCTCTAAAAAGGTTTTATATTACCAAAACATTATTTAACCCAGCATTAAATGGATGTGTAAAATCCCCGTGCAAACTGTCTAGTGTAATTACAGGAGTGTTCGTGATGCGAGCTCGTTGAACAGGTGAGCCATCGAACACCGTTCAACTGCCACTTCACAACCTAATGTGCACATAAAATATTAGCTTATACGTTGTAGTATGACGTTTTGTATTTGTGTTATGTTCACGCTTGTATCACCGAAGCGATAGCTAAGTATGCAAGTAGTGAGACCCACAGTTGAACCAACATATTTTGCTCTTAAAATCCCTGGTAACTTATTAATGGTAATTGTATATTATTTTATACCTAACCAGGGGTGATCGAACAAGGATCCTACAAGGTTAACAGGCGAAGTGGTTATGGTTGTAAGAAGGTTGCAACAGGTCCATGTAAAGTTCCTTGGGGAAGGCCTATTTTCAGCAGTGGACTGCCTGTGGAAGTAGAGAGAGAAATGGGGAGAAGGGTCTATGACATTTTAGTAAATTGAAGACATTAAGGAAATTATGGTCTTGGTCCTAATCGGATACCTATAACTACTAACGTACTAACTAAACTAAACTTAAAACGCGATCCATAATTATACGACTATGTTTTATAGACATCACCTTAAAATATAATAGTATGCTGGTAAAAGTAACTCCGAATACACGTCGTTGATCTTTTCTATACGGTATTAAGTATCGTTACTCTAATACGTGTCATGATAGAAATGATGATAGTTTCGACTAGAGATAGGTAAGTGTGAATGTTTATGATGGCAGGCGTGGTGCGGCGGGCGTGTAATCAGTCGGCGGATGAGCCCCGGCGGACTCTGCAACAGCTTCCGCACATCCAGCCGCCGTGTGCCACTTCCTAATGGAATACATGCGATCAAACGCCACACCACTTACACACCCGCCTTTGTCAATACTTATCGTGTGCCGTGATTATGTCTGTATTGAGATTGATGATGTTCTCCCGCAGCATTTGATATGTTATGTGGTTTAGAAGAGCAAAGGCGTATTTATAATTTTCGCATATTTCTATTAACATAAATTATCAGTGAGCTTAATTATCAAAAAGTTATAATAGCTATATACTAGTTCATAATAATGTAAAAATTGAAATGTGTTATTATCACAACCTAAATATGAAACAGGGGAAACAAGATGAGCTAGATAGTGTAGGCGCGAAGTGCACCCGATTTGTAATACATAGTGCGAACGATGTCTAAGTAGTAACGGATTCGAGTTACAAACTTAAGATCGCGGCAAGACGAGAGCATGCGATATTCCCAGCGAATAGCGCACGCGCGACGCCACTCCGTGCACCGCAGCCGCCACGGCCGCTCATGCCACTCTTTACTTGTCTCATCACAGATTCCGATCGCGATAAGTTTGACGCACGATAGTATCGGCGGGTAATGCAGTTGAAGTCGGGTAAAGTTCGTGAGGGGTATGCGGTGTGAGCGCGAGGTGGTGCGGCGTTGAGCGCGCGATGCGTCGCGAGCCGCGCGCCCGCGCTCGCGCCCCGGCCGCGCGATGAGCGCGCGTCGCACGCCGCGTGGTCACCTGCACGCGCTCCACCTCGCCAGGGTTCTCGTGTTGCCGATACTCCTGTCACTCGCACGAGCACAGTAAGTGGTTCACTTAATTCATACATAAACACAGTTATTATTATTTGTGTTATAGTTTTCTAAAGTGCTCAAGATTTTTTATAAAAAATATTTGAAGACATGCGTTAATATTCGTTTTATCTAATATTTATTATTTTACGACTTCTGTAGACTTATTTTATACATTGAAAGGAACACAATAATAAAAGGTGTTTTCTGATATATAGGTATTATATAATAATATATTAGAACCTGAAATTATTTATTCATGAATAAATAAAGTGAGGAAGAAAGTTCTATAACTATTACTTTTCTATTATTTAGTAAAACAATACCACTAGGTCAGGAAAATTTTCGTAGATTAATTGAATAAAAATGAATCCAACTTAAAAACCCCTAAAGCATTATGTAATTATATGACATTTTTTTTCACTCTTATTCATTTTAATTTGATCATTAAAAATGCCTAAAATTGCCGTAAAAACTTAGAAAACATGTTAAAGAGCCCTGTTTATAGAAAATTTACGTGTAGACACTCAAATATTTACTTTGAATATTGTTTGGAGGAAGTTACGAGTAAGTTTAGAGGCAAAACACATGCGAAGATGCTTTGAGCAAGTGATTGTGGCGTCGGCAAAGACATTCCGGCGGACGTGCGGCTACACCGACGGAAACCTGCTTCCGTCCGACCACTAACGTTTTGCTATGTTTGATAACTGCACTCACCACATTTCCTACACTGTACATAAATGTACATATTATATTAAAATAATTACATAAACAATCAAGAAATAACACATCATTATTAAATAATGTTAAAAATAAATACTTATATTAATACATTAAATAGAAGTTGATATGATAAATAAAAATATACCTACTTTAATAATAAAGAGGAATGATTTGATTGTTTGGATTGAATAGGCTCTGAAACTGCTGGACAGATTTTAAAATTGTTAATCTGTTAGAATCCTACATTAGCCGTAATGAACATAAGCGACAGAATATTTTTAAAAGTGTATCTGCACAAGGATGAAGCCGGCCTTGCCGGACCGCTACTTATAATTATATAAAATAAAATAAATGTTACTTTTTTTTTATATATACAGTTCATATAAGTGGAAACATGTAATTGACCCTTTTTAGTAAGTATATACTTTCTGTTATTATTGTGTATTATGGTAGTTGGATGTTTTCCTAATTCATAAAATAAAATTATAGTACCTATCATCGTTTTTCACTACTCTAGTCGCATACTTTTTTATGTTCTTATACACTAAACATGGATTAATACAGCAGGTTAAGGAACCGTCAGGAATGTTGTTGCTGAAATGGTCTAGTACCTTTCCTATTATAATATTTAATTGTTTTCAAGATTTGGATATTTACATCTCAGTCTCATTTTCATGTCAACCCGAAAATATTTTTAGTGCATAGCATACACTTAAATTAGTTCGTAACTTAGTAGTATTAAGTATGATACGTTTTAATAATTGATATTAAAAATACATATGTACTACGGTTTGTGTTTTAGTTTATAATTTTTGTCGCCAAATAGTACACGTGATAACACGTCATTTAATATAATTAATTATCATATTTTAGTGCTACTATAACTGAAAATAAAAATAAAATTCAGTACAAATAATTAATAGCCAACAAATTGAACACGCCAATTTTCATTGTAATAGCATTTTACCCTTTCTGGCACAATACCATCTGGTTGTTTTATATTCGGACTCAATCAAATTCTTAATGCCGCGAAGCATTTCCATCTAGGGTATCAATAAATTCATTAGCTTCAGAATTGGCGACGGTAGTGATCGCGCATCCAATTTCGACGTTATTTTCATGTTCAACAGATTCCTGCAAACGTTTCAATTTATTATTTCTTTTTGCTGACTTTCTTCGAATTCAATTTCAACTCGTATAATGGCGGGCAATATTTTATGCTATTGTAGTGACGTTTCAAATTTGTTCTTTGTTGTGGTTTGTTTGGAACTTTTGCTAACGACTTTCTTATAGATGGGAGAGAAATATCTTATATATATATTTCTTTTGGGTGCAATTAACTTTCATATCAACTTATATTATATCAGAATAAAGTTATGCTGGAAAAGCAACATCGTCAGGAAAATAAATGTTTAGAAAAATGCATCATTATCGCATGATTGTGCCAAACAAAATATATGAAAGTGTAGCTTAAAAGTAGCCAAGGGCAAGCTTAATCAACCTACATACATGTGACGAATTACCTACAATTAAGACTGTCTTTTTCTTGTCTTTTCAAGTTAAATGAATACGTAATTTACAAAATTTTTTTGAAGTTTTAACATAATTACATAAATTTAAAACGTGATAGTAGAACGTTCAGGATAAGCCACCTACTGAATTTTACATCATGATTTTACAGCACTTTTTCATAGTTATGATTCTTAAAAAACAGGATCCTAAAAATTTAGTTATTTTTACCATTCAAATTAAAATTTTTATTCAATCCAAGCCGATAGAGCTTTTAAGTTAATGTAACAATATACAAATAAAAGCTTCTAGAATGATAAAAAATACGGACAATATTGATGGTCTTAGTTTTGTTTTAAATTCTTAGGATCCACATTGAAAAATTATTGAATTGGATCCAGTAGCTTATTCTAAACATACCATTATCACAAAAAATATACTACTACAAGGTTGTGCATTAATTATGTGAAACAGTATATTCACATTAGTATTCAAAATGGGTCACGATAATACTCGTACTACATGAAGACAACTTTTATGACAAGTAATCTAATACCGGGCGAACTTTTAAAGTGGATTTTTTTTTTTTTTTTTTTATTGCAGTGAATGGCGAGACGAGCATGCCGTTCGCCTGATGGTAAGCGATACGAGGGCTCATAAACAGTAGCAACATTCCACTGCGCTCGCCATCCTGAGACATAAGATGTTAAGTCTCAATATGTCCAGTAGTTGCTCTGGCTACAATGTCCTTCAATCCGAAACACAACAGCGCATTTAAGCAGTGTTGTTTCACGGGAGAAATAGACATTGCGGTGGTACCTACCCAGATGGCCTCTCACATATGAGAGACCTACCACCAGTAAAATTGCATAAAATGGGAGACATGAGGGGTGAATCGGTAACACCCTGAACTGGAGACAGAATAAAGCAAAAGTGATATGTCCGGATAGAGCAAAATAGAGCGTGATATCGTATACATTGCATATATGTAGTTTATAATGCCATTGTGTAGGGTTACATAGCTAAGGTCACGAGTTCGAATCCCTGGTAGGGCATAGTAATATTAGATTCTCGTATTCATTATATGCCCGGAGTCAAGATTTTGCGCCCGATATGGCGATAAGCTCGCCCCCTATCCCATCGTGGGACGTAACATAATACACAAAGCGAAATGTGGGTGTCCTGGCATCTCTGCCTAACACTTCTGGGAAAAAGGTGTGAGTTTGTGTGTGTCATTATTTTTTTCGATATTCAATAGCGATTATTAAAATGTATAAAAGATCGCACGTTTCATACCTAATTACAATTAACATAAAAAATTAGACATAAAGACATTACGCAATTTTTCATATTTAACTGTTTCAAATCGACGTACCTAAACTAAACTAAATCCATCTACAGTATAAAACTTAATAAATGGATTATCCAACGACAAAAGATTTTTTAAAGTGCGTTGTGACCTGTTGGTAAACGGACCAGCCGCGTCTGCCAATATGGTCACTGTGGTCGTGGGGTCGAATCTCAGGGCACACCTCTGACTTTTCGGAGTCATGTGTCTATTGATAGTCAATCACCACGCACTAGAAACGGTGAAGGAAAACATCGTGAGGAAACCTGCATACCATACCGATTTATAACAATTTTATGGTATGTAAGTTCAACAACCCGCATTAGGCCAGCGTGATGGACTATACAGCCTAACCACTCTCAATCATACTGTCGATTGTAGAGGAGGCCCGTTCCCTGCAGTGGGACTGATCCAGTCCAGATGATATATGGACTGATACAGATACAGATAGATAACAGTAACCGGCGTCCACTCAAGCACGCTACTGCTGCTGGTCCCGCCAGCCAAGATACACAGCAGCACGTATTTTAATTAACCGAGCATTTAAAAAATTCAAATATGCTTTATTGTACACCAACATAACATACAATTTACAGGATAATCACAAATAATTATGTACAATGGGCCGCCATATAACTAATTGTGATTTCTATCAAACAACTTTTGTATGGACAGGAACTAGGAGGAGGTATCGAAGGACTTAGAAACTATGTCTATCTCTTCACTTCGTTGCTAAGATAAAAACAAACTTGATGTACTACTTAGTCTAAGGAGAACATTTTGAAGCTAATAGATTTAGATAAAAATATATAAGTATTATATATAATATAATATATAAATATAAGTATGTGAACAGGGTTTTTCACGTTAAAAAGTTTTAATAGTGTTGGACAGTGCAGAATGAATTGGATCATAGATCTTGTCGCGAGTTAATTTAGCGATGGATTCCGGGATTCTCTTACTAAATGGCAATCCAATTCAAACACCGCACAAATCTCATTCAGATTGCCCTACCTTCCGTGAATGTCATTTAATGTGGGCTATTTAATATAAAATTGGGGTTTCAACCTTACGAAAACACGTGTTATAGTAATCGCAAACAAATAATACTTAACTACATAAAAACAAAACATTGAATACTTTTTTTCTGTATCTGTATCAGCTCATATACGAGCAGGGCACCAGCTTCGTCTTCAATCGAGAGTATGATTAGATGTGGTTACACCGTATACGTCCACCATGCTGCTAGGTGGTCTTTACGTAGCATATAATTATTTATCTCCCTTTACTGGTTTATCGTCTAGTTCTGGGACACCCTGTACATTTTTCACTACCATCATTATAACCGCGAAAGAATCCTTCGTTCTTTAAATAATCTCCTTTTTTGCCTTTCTCACTGTTCTGGTTTTGTCCACTCTTTTTTCCCTGTACAATTCATACTTTTTTTGAATACAGTCCCTCGGGACATCAGGATTTGCAAACACGATACACGTTTTAAGTTGAAGGTAAGAGGTGTACGGAATGTCAGTCACAACAATATTTTCACATATATGTTAAATAGTATAGGTATACGAGTATATACACATATGTCATATATGTTTACATAGTACATCTATATTTATTATGTTTGTTTAAGTTGAATTTCTGGTAGTTTATGCTATTCAACTGCACTGTCCATTTAGTTTTAATTTATTGTTTATGCACCTACCTCTTCTCATCTGCATCACTTTAGGTTCGATTGTAAGAGAAGACCTCAGACATTAAGTCCACCTATACAAATTATAATGTGTGAAGTGTTCATAAATAAATATATATTTAATTATTATCACTATTTGATAAGGCCTTTCAATGCGAAACAAATAATTGATTTCAGAAGAATTTACGGCTAAGTTATTTACTTAAATGAAACAATATTTTCAAATCTAGTCTTCGAACTGTAGTTTCTTTGAGTTTTGATATTTTGCATACATCGGCATTTTATTTCCTTTTATAAAAGCTGTCATCCCCGAGGATATCATTTTTATATTTTCGTGCCAAATGTAGTTCAGTGAGGACCGGAAAGGGTTCGACTAAACAAAAATGATAATTTAATATGGCCACCCTATTGGTTTCGCGGAATATGTGTAGTTTAATAAAAGGTTTGTCTGAGACAATACCAAACGTTGTATCGTAATGGAAATAATTTACTTTACAAAACGTTTGTTGTTGTGTTTGTTGTTAGTTAAGCTAATCGGTCATCTCGACTGGTGTTAAATAAGGTTAAGTGAAGAATGCTTTGTAGGCTGAAGTTGTAACACAATCATTGAGTTTTACCATTATTTAGAAAAATAAATGTAATAATTGAACCTGATTTGCTGGATATTTTGTCGAACTGATTTCAACATTCGTTCGAAAGGGACAGGGCATTCGATAACTAGAATAGGTTTAAAGATTGCTATATGAATAAGGGTGTCGATCTGCTAGTGCCAATAATTAAGTGTGTAGTGACTTTTACCTAGGGACATGAACAATACGGTTATTGAGAAACAACGCCCATTCATAAGTATCTTATTGGCTTGATGCAGTCCGCTTGAAAGATAAAAATAAGTCTTATTAAAAATTCTTAGAGAAGGTCTATTTTCTCATTAAGTATTTAATAAATTATGTATTATTGTGACGGTAGCGACCGAGCGGCGGCTGATCGTCTCGAAAACGTGACGCACACCGTGTCCAGAATACTCGACGGATACGACATACGACTCAGGCCTAACTTTGGTGGTGAGTTGTACATTTATTTACCAATTATATTTGATGAGTAACAGACATGTTGGCTTAATAGTTGCCTTTCTGCATTAAAGATCACAGAGAAGAATAATAAATAAGGATCCAACACGAAGTTTTCCTTAAAAATTCTTGTTGGATCTGGAAGACTGAGCATTCAAAATTAGTGCTTGATTAGCACTAGGAGTCTGTGCACTGTGCACTGAAAGTCGTAGGGCGGCCCAATTTTTTAAGTAAAAATAAATAAATAAATACACCCAGCAGTCCCATTAGTCCTGACCCCTGACTGGTTGAATCTAGTGTCATGGGTATCAGGAACTACGAGAGACTTTTCGGTTACACAAACACTCAGACCCGAAAACAAGATTAAACAACAACAACTAATATTACTGTAAAAGTTAATGGAAGAATATCAGTCATAAAATTTCAGTTCAACTGAAAAAATTATGAACATAAACACTAAAACATTTTGTTTTGAACTTACTTAGTTTGCTTAGCGGTCCTCGAGGGTATTAAAAAATAACATACGGAATAATTTTGAATTATGATAACGGTCACAGGAAATCGCTAGGTACAGTCTGATTCCAATAGGTTGCTGTGTTGATCTTTAGAAGACTTTGGTAGTGGTAAATTTCTGATGGCAGAGGACGATTCTAGTGATGAAGATGTATAATATACTATTTAAATGTTCAATTTTCTAACACAATTTTAAGAGCACTGCACATATCAGCATTTTAATAGAATTTTAATAGCACTGCACATATCAGGTTATTCGCCTATTTTAGTTTCAAATATAATTTTATTTATATACGGTGCGCCAACAATTTGACTGACTGCAAGTCGAAAGCAATTTTGATGTGGTGCAATACATAATAACGTTTGCCCATCAGGTGCTCTGCATGCAATACGTTATGAAATGAATATATGATGAGAAATACTCGCTTCAGTCGCCGCGAGTCCGCGTCTCCTAGTTATTGCGAGACTTGGACCATAAAGATTCCATGTTATATTGAATTTGCTCAGTAAATACGCCTTGATATGTCAGCGGTTCACTTCCCTGCTCCGAGTTTGCCGAGTCGACTTTGTTGCTTCGATGCATAAAATATTATTGCTTTCCAGGTGACCCGCTATATGTCGGAATGGATTTAACTATTGCAAGTTTTGATGCCATATCTGAAGTCAATATGGTGAGTTTGGAAATTGATTAATGTTATGAAATGTGATATCATCGTGTAGACTTCAAGTAACACTTTATAAGAAATTATCCAGATCCGCCGATGATAACGATCCTCAGGTGGGCTTAAGCCGCCCCTTAACGATTTGGCGATAAGACCACCTTGCTTACACTTCTCGAGAATCGCTGAAGATGTTATTTGGGTCATATCAAGGACTTGTCGCTCTCGAACAAGTGTTCCATCGTAATTCATTAAGCTTTTAATAGCCGCGGAAAGGGAGCAAGGCCGTGATCACTTGACACACATCGAGGGTCGCCGGTGACCGAGGGGCGGTGTGCTGCGTCAGCCAATCGATGGACGTCTTTACTTTCCGTCGCTACTCGCCGCCAGAAACGACAGAGGTCACCGCCCACTCACCACCGTGCTGCCGATGAATCATACGAAACAAACCGATGTTCGCAATCTGTCCTTAGAACTTCATGTACATAATAAATATGATGATCCCTTGCTAGAAGACATCTACGATGTACTCTTATGTTTATTAGTTCTTATTCAATAAATAAATTCAATTTTTGATCCCCAAAAACAACACAATTACGATTAAGATTAATGATACAAACCCTCCTCTTAAATCAGCCCCAATAAATTCGTCAGTAAATATTGTAAACAGTTTTTAGGGCGCTACTCGTTCCTCACACTTTGTAAAGCCTCAAATAAAGCGGGCTGTTATCGAAATTTACAAGGGCGATCCTTTAAATGTACCCCTCGTTTCAGGACTACACAATAACCCTTTACTTGAATCAGTATTGGAAGGATGAAAGGCTGGCTTTCGGTCTGCCCGAGGAGATTCTCACTCTATCCGGAGACTTCGCCGATAGGATTTGGGTGCCGGATACGTTTTTCGCAAATGACAAAAATAGGTAAGTTATCCATTTACTATTAACTCGATAAAGGGCTTGTTTATTTTAATTCCTATATCAATGAATTTTAGTTATATATATTTATATTGTTATCTATTCGAGTAAATTGGGCGAGTAAATAAAATATAATATAAACAACAAACTACAAACTTAAGTTTTAAAGTATTATACATTTCATTTGATGCTATGATATCACTGAAACTTATTCAATCCACAATACTAACTAATCGAAGCTGGTTATCATTGGTGCAAGATTACAAAAAGGAAAGAAAATTATTTTTTAGTTTGGCATCATCACTTACCGAACCAAATACAGCAAGAGTGTTACTCCACCATCAATTTTTTATAAGAGTAATTCCAGCGACTCTGGCCACCTACTCAGACTATAGTATAAACTAGTTCTCTTCAAGATTATTCATACTAATATTCCTTCAAATTGCACAAAATAGGTTAATAAAACGAATATTTAACTATCAGTATCTTACACCAACAAAAAATATATATCGATACACTAAATTGTTAAGTATTAAACAAACGTATAATTACTATAACTGCCTATTAATTAGAAAAATATTAAAAGGCGATATTAAAACTGAAATAAAATTTACAAAAAAACATACTATACATAAAATGCTACTGAGAAATTCAAATAATATATGTTTACGTAAGCCACGGACAAACTACGGCAAAAAATGTATACTGTACCAAGGTGCACAAATATATAATCAGTTACCAAAAAATATTAAAGAAGCAAAAAGTATTCAAATATACAAAAATAAGCTCAAACAGCATATAATTAATAACACTCCTGTAATATAAAACAAATTCAATCACATAAATTACCAATCAACTAGCCACATCTAGATATGCTTGTTTCGTGTTGTCTACATCGACTACCGCTCAGCTGATTCTCGGTCAAGTTGCGATATTGCTTGTGAGTACCCATTACTGTTTTTATTATTGATTTTTTATTTATTTTCACATTCTTTTGATCAGTTCAGATCTTGTTTTTATGGCAATCGCCTTTCTTTTGTTTATATAAAGTAATTATGACCGTTTATTTGTAAGTTACCTGTGCTATTATACGTCCTCATATTTTAGCTTTAAGAATACAAATGTAATTTCTCATTTAAGTGAATTTGTAATTCTTTTGAGAAATAAACTATCTTAACCCTTAACCCTTAATATTAACCAATTTAAAGTTGACTTACTGCTAATTTATTCGTATAATTTCGCTGTATGCCTGCTCTGTATAAGAGAAAATTTTCAGTTTCCTCCACGACGTGACGGAGCGCAACAAGCTGGTGCGGCTGGGCGGCGACGGCAGCATCACCTACGGCATGCGCTTCACAGCCACGCTCGCCTGCATGATGGACCTCCACTACTACCCCCTCGACAGCCAGAACTGCACCGTCGAGATTGAAAGCTGTGTGACTCATACACTTGTAATAGATCACCAGGCAGAGCTTCCCCACATGCTTGCGAGCTCAGTTGTATCGCCTGAATAATCATCTGCACCATGTTGATAATACGATAACATGGCATCGACATAAAATTCCATGCTAAAACATTGCTAAAAAAGACTAAAATCCTGCTATAAATATAACCATTTATCACCAACGTAGTTTTAAAAATAAACTATAAATAGATGATGAAATCGTATGAACCTAAATAGAAAGCATAAAACCTTATAGAAATGCTGTAGTGTATTATTGGTTGAAAAGACAGGCGCTGTTTGAAAAGTGAAATCATATTCTAACAACAGTGCCTCTCGTTGCAGATGGATACACGGTATCCGATGTGGTAATGTACTGGAAAGACACACCTGTACGTGGCGTAGAAGATGCCGAGTTGCCGCAATTTACTATACTTGGCCATGAAACTAACGATAGAAAGGCAAGTAATTACTATGGATGAATGCATGTGGATGATGTGAATAGAAGATAGTTCAACAGCTTCATATTCCATACATGTTTATATGCAATACAAAATATAAAAAATAAATTAAATTCAGGCTTTAAAGAAAACTAAATTACCAAAATGAATACTTATATATTTCTTAACCCATAACTAAACAAGTAGAAAAGTTGTAGTGTCCAGCATATGAAAATGATAGCATGAAAGACATTGATCCCTCGACTTCCATCAACTCAACCCAGATTTATGATTTTGAGTAATTCAACTACATAAAACTCTTACCGATTGCAGGAGAAATTGGCAACAGGCGTATATCAGCGACTGTCCCTAAGCTTCAAACTACGTAGGAACATCGGATACTTCGTGTTCCAAACATATTTACCTAGTATTTTAATTGTAATGCTCTCGTGGGTATCTTTCTGGATCAACCACGAGGCCACTTCAGCCAGAGTTGCTTTAGGTATGAATTTGATCCTTTTTTAGTATAACTAAGCTATCTAATCTATCTATATATATAAATAACATAAATAACTACATAAATAGCATATGTTTTCTTCCATGATCTGCATCCTATATTATAATATAATTTAATACATATTTGCATATTGTTTTTCATTTTTGTTCATTTACTTGAAACAGTGTCCTGCGCAATTTCTTTTTCACAGCTTTATCTAGACCCGAACATATTTCTACACATTTGCATACTTACGTATAACACGCCTATCTATTTTAAATATTCGAGATTCATCTGCTAAATGATACATACAAAATGATTTAAATTATAAATACTCAATTTCTTTAAATATTTTAGGTATCACGACGGTACTTACGATGACTACTATAAGCACCGGAGTGCGGAGCAGCCTACCTCGCATATCTTACGTGAAAGCCATCGACATATACCTGGTGATGTGCTTCGTATTCGTGTTTGCCGCTCTTCTGGAATACGCAGCAGTAAACTACACTTACTGGGGCGCAAGAGCCCGCAAGAGAGCCAAGTTAAAGAACCGCGACCAAATGTCTACCAGTACCAGCGTTGAGAAGGATTTGAAATGCTCTGGCGGTAACCATTTTATTTTACTCATTCTGTTCTAACAACGTGTCATTTTGAATTCTGATGGTAAGCGATACGAGTACCAAAATCAAAATCTATCAAGCTCTATATCTACGAAAATAAAGAAGGAATGGTTAAAGTGATACGATTTTTTTAATTCAATGAAAGGCGAGACGACCATGCCATTCGTTTGATGGTAAGTGATATGACCGCTTTTGGACAGTAGCAAAACTAAGTAACACCTTGAATTACAAAGCAATGCTTGGTATTCCACTGTGCTCGCCATCCTAAGGCACAAGATGTGAAGTCTCAATATGTCCAGTAGCTACTCTAGCTACAATGTCCTTCAAACGGAAATTCGACAGTGCATTTAAATTGCTGTTTTGCGGAAGACACAGACATTGTGGTGGTACCTACCCAGATCTCACATATGAGAGACCTGCCACCAGTAAAATGAATGAATGAACGTGGTTACTATAATTATTAGACCGTATTGACTAGGTTAAATGCTTCGAAAAACAATCTAGTTTTATGATTATTACCAGACCATAATTAAGTTGTGTTTTTAAATAATATATGAACAAGTTTTAAAATGTAAGAGATGTCTTCAATGAAGAAATTACTAATACTATCCAACTAACACAAGAGTAGATACTTTAATTTTTTCAGAATAAACAAAAAATGTTGGAGTAACACTAAGTTATCTATAACATTTATCTGTGCTTATTATTTACAGGCTCCCGTTCCCCAGAAGAAATAATAGCGCTCCGAGAATGCACAACTACGGCAGGCCGGGTGTCTCCAATCCTTAGCCTCCGATCAAAACCGCTACCAACATCCGCGGGAGCGCCTCCCTCGCTGAGACTACAACGCGACCACACACAGCTGCGATACAGGACCAGACCACACTCTAGGAATTCAAGAAGTATTCATAAATTTCCTTATTTTACAAATAAAAATGAGTAGCTATATCTATTGCTTAGCGCAAAACTTGTTACGACTGAACAGGTTTGGCTATTTTTGGTCTCAAAATTTTGTAGTCCAAATTAAATGTTTTGTGAAGAAAATTTAAAAATAATTTCTTGAATACAGTAAATATATTGCAGGAAATAAGATGTTTCTGATGTTAAGTCAAAACGTATCTGCACCTAGGCGAATACAAATTCTGTCCTTCTCTTACCTTATTTATAATTTCATGTGCATTTATCGAAATTACGTTCTTTTTATTCAATTGTATGTATCAGCCCATATACGTCCCACTGCAGGGCACGGGCCTCCTTTACAATCGACAGTATGATTGAGAGTGGTTAGGCCATATAGTCCACCACGCTGGCCTAGTGCGGGTTGGCGGACTTACATACCATAGAAATTTTTAAAAATCGCTATGGTATGCAGGTTTCCTCACGATGTTTTCCTTCACCGTTTTAGTGCGTGGTGATTGACTATCAATACACACATGACTCCGAAAAGTCAGAGGTGTGCCCTGGGATTCGAACCCGCGACCACCGTGAACATGTTGGCAGTCGCGTCTAGTCCGTTTACCAACAGGCCACCACGCACTTTATTTTTATTCAATTAACTTGTTAAAATTTATATTTATATTTTGTTTAAAATATCGGTTACGCAGCTCTATACAATTTGCTATTTAAACAGTGCACAAAACAGCGCAAAAATTAGTACTTAAAAGTGATAGATTATAATAATATACACTCACCATAATCTCGCTCTTGAAGCTGTTTATACGAGGTCGGCAAAATGATGATTGTTGTAGCACTCAATTTCACTTGCACTTTATTATCCACAAAATAATTTATATCACACAAGAATTTTAGAGCGTAGCAACGGAGCACGCGTCTTTCTTTGACAAGTATCACGAGAAACTGAATTATTAGACCATCATAATGACATGAGATAATTATTATAACTACCCACCATTAAATAATATATTTTATGAAATTATTGATTAAAATATGATACTTGAAACGAAAGTGACTGTCGTTTAGTAAATTGTTTTATTTTTGTTTTCTACAGGAAAAGAGATTATAGGGTTAATCAAATCATATCAAAACATAATTAATATATGATTCAATGCTGGAGAATGGCTGCTTAAAATATAATTCGAATGGTTTAAGATAAGGTTAGGTTTTAAGATAGACCGAAGTCTGATACCTTTGAAATCATTAATGAGAAATTATAATATTGAAGTGTAATCATTAATTAGCTTTGAATAAACCATAATTAAATAAGAATAGGAAACGTAGGGTGGAAAATTCTGTGGTCAGTTCTGAACTCGTACTTGTACCATTCAACATATCAGCCCTTGCCGTTTCTAACTAGCCTAAAACTATAAAATCTGATTATAACAAGATAGTAATAATGTATCCAATCTCTTTCCAGATGGCTCCACAGCCAAGCCAAAGATGATACACGCGTTGCGTCGCGGTGCCACAGTCATCAAGGCTTCCATGCCGAAGATTCGCGACGTCAACGTTATAGACACGTATTCTCGTGTGGTGTTCCCTGTCTGTTTCCTCATATTCAATGCCGTTTACTGGGTATTCTATATCTTTGATTAAATATGTGCAATAAATTAAATCAATGTATTTGAATGTTGTAACTAGACAATGAATCTTCTTCGTAATAAATACGTAAAATTTGTCTTTAATGTTAAGTATTGTTAATTTTATGATACCAAAACCAGTGCGTGTATGTGAATTAATGTATGCGTTATTTAAATTCTAAGTAGACTTGAATGTAAGTAGATGATAGAGTAACGCAACTGCCAATATTTAGTTTATTATGGGGTCAAGCAAGTATGGGATATTTTAAATGCTTATCTATTTTTAATCACTGTCCTATTAAATTATATATTGTTGTTATTGTAAAGTTGCAATAACTTTAAACTATTTATTAAAGAATTTAATGTTAACATATTGAATATATCTACATAAATATTAATTTGTATTGAATACATTGTTTAAGGTTATTTCTTATCGTTGTAAATAAAAACTTGCTTAGAATGAGTATCGTCATTCGTAGATAAATCGATGTTATTTAGAAAAATAGTAATAAGTGTATGTTGTAAAATAAAATTTATTATTTAAATTATTTTACAATCATTTTCCCTGTATTAAATATATTTTCATCAATGTTATTATTTTATAATAGATAAAAGCTTATACCACATAACCAATCATTATATTTTATTGAGTGTGAGCTTTGAAGAATTAAATTGTTTGTCTTGCGCGAATGTCATATAACAAGTTTAAAAGAAATGCAATGAATGGCGAACAAGCCGTTCGCCTCGTCGTAAGCGATACGTCTGCTCATAAACAGTAGCAAAATTCCACTGCGCTCGCTATCCTGAGACATAAAATGTTAAGTCTCAATATGTCCAGTAGTTACTCTGGCTACAATGTCTTTCAATCCGAAACACAACTGTGCATTTACGAACTGTTGTTCCACGGGAGAAATAGACATTGCGGTAGTACCTACCCAGACGGCCTCTCACATACCACCTACCACCAGTAAAAAACACGCATCAGGTGAATTCACGTTCGACTACATACACATAATACAAGGTAGAAAAACTGATAAGAAAAAGTTTAATTTTGATTAGGATTTTACAAGTAATTCCTTGCTTTACTAATAAAGTGTTATAAATATTCGCAACATATAAGCAGACCTGTGAAATATGAATGAATGGGCATTATGTTTTTAACGTCACGATCTCTATGTTACAGCACTTGTGGTTTTTAATTAAGATACACATATGTATAATAGAAATTACCTTAGCTTCCTAGGATTATTTAAAATGAAAGGGAAACGTTTAGGTATTTATTTAAAGTAATCTAATTCCGTGCATTTTCATTATTATTAATACGCTAATGTTACGTAGGATCAAATACCTCATAGCAAAAGTGAGATAGTAAGCTAAGCAGTGATTGGACAGCAGATTAAAATCGTGGTGTTCATACTCACTAGATTCCATTTCGCCATATACTGCTGCTTATCAAAAGTCGGACTGTAAATAGCGCCCTCTGTGAATTCACTTTGAAAAGAGCAGTAGTGCTCAAAGAGGAAAATGGAGTTACGTAAGGTAAGATGAGTATTACGTAATAACGTTAGTTAGCGTTAGTAACGCCACCTGAACGAATATTTGTATAACTAAAACATCAGTTGGTAAAGCCTCCAGCCGGTGTGAGCTTTTAAGTTTCGTAGGTTATATAACTTTCATGACGATGTCGCTGGTAATAATAAACAATTTATCCATCGCAATGATCTATGTTTTAATATTATTCTCAAGGTTAAAAATTGTACAATATTGGAAGTTAATTATTAATTTCTTATATAAGATCTAATAAAATTAAACACTTCATTAAGGCTACAGACATCATCCTTTAATTCCCAGTTACTAGTCAGCTCGTGTGTAATCTGAATAAATAGAAATGTAAAAAGAGTAGATCCAGTTGCAAAGCAAAATATAGTTAATTTGATACCGTTCAATAAACACAATATGCCATTATTAACTGCAAAAATATAAGTGCTGTATGACGATCAAATAATGCTTTTATCAAATGAATACATCAACGCTATTAGGAATATTTTTATAAGTTGCAGCATTTATAAGTTGATCTATTTCTATCGAACGTTATTCAGAGTTGACGGTACAATACAAATGTAGGGGAATATTCGGAAGAGTACAGAAAGGAAAGGTGCCAAGGGGCGGTGGATTCCATTCATCGACGAGGCGCAGACTGCGCGGGGCGCATTAGGAACCGCGGGGGGGTGGCGCAGGTTCCAGATCTAGTACCTACTCCGACGCCGCGACGGTAACACATACACCTCGCTCCACTAAACACAGTGAAAAGACACTTCTTGGAACACTTTTTGGAATGTTAATCTTGTGAGAAGTGTGATCTGTTAGACTGTGTGCTGAGTTTAAGTGCTGAACTGTGTCAACCAGGAATTAGTGCTTCATATTGGTGTCAATGTCACGTCCCCAAAAAACCTAAGGTATGGAGTTATTGCTACGATTTGTGTTGTGCAGATTCTCTTATTGGATATCCTAGCATTGAAGAATTTACAAAAACCAATGAGTATTACATAGAAATATACAATGAAACATCTTGGCGTACCAGGTCAGCTGTTTTTATTACTGAAGAAAAATTCAATTATTGGATACTTAATGACGTCGCATAAATCTAAATTCGTGTTTAGGATGTCCGTGGGCGGCTGAAGGTGTTTAGTATCGGGCTTTTAAGATGCGCGAAACGAGCAGGAGGTTCCGGGCGCAGGCTGCTGGGTGGTGCGGGGGTGGAGGGATGGTGTGCGGGGGCAGAGGGTGTTGGCTAGGGGCGCGCGGGGGCGGGCGTGGGCGAGCGCCACCGCGCACCAGATCCTATATTGATCGTCCAATTTTCATGCGAACCCATTTGCTAAATATTGTCACAATAAACATTAATACAGTATTTTAAAACGATAAATCTATTTTGGGTGAGCGAACTGATATCTGCAGCATCTGGATAACTGACTTGCTTGATATCTGTTGTGATTGTTATCTGCACGGGTGTTTGGGGTGCGGTGCGAAACAACTCCAACACATCAAATAGAAAGGTAATTGTTTGTTTCAATGTAGGTATATTCGTTTATTCATTTTCAAGGAATTTTGTACTTAGAATGACATTTTAGAAGGTCTAATTGAATTCGATTCATTGCAACGGAAGGGCGAAACATTGTTTTTTTAGTTTTTTGATATTTTGTTCCACATTTCAGAAGAACCTTTCATTATTATTTACCTTGCTTATCTACGTACAGCAAGAATAATGTATCAACTGAATTTCTTAAATCATATTAAAGCATGTCTTCAGGTATATACATCTGAAACAAACATGTCAAGGCCTCAAACGCATATAGGATTTAAAAAAATCCGATCTATGTTAGTATCTATTTCGTGCAATATGCAAAAGAGATTCAGTTTGGAATGAAGGTGCGACGTGTCACCTGCAAAGACATCCGGGAGTTATTTCTAGAAATTGATGGCATCGGGCGGCATCTAGGGTATAAGAACGTAAAATGCGAGGTGCGCTGTGAATGAAAAGGATATCAACAAGTAGCACGTACTTCAGCGCAAGGGCTGCTCCGCGCAGACTCGTCTCCAACATGGCGTCCCAGCATCCATTTTAATGGGATTTTTCGCGACGTAGTTACGATTTGCGAGCTAAAAATACATTTTCATTGGCGTCATCGAGTGATAGAGATCGGTAATTTGATTGGAATAGTGACGATTGAACGTTGTTAATGGTTGTATGTGGAATATATCCGTCTTAAATTGTGTTTTGTGAGATTGATTCTGTGGCGACATTCAGTAAACGACTAGCTGGTTATTGAGATTCATCGTTCGATTCACTGAAGTAAGTCAACCATTGAAACCATTGGTATATTGATAATGGAGTAAACTGTAAGATCACGAATAAGGCGATAAAGCTATTTTTAGTTTTCGCATATGGATAAAAATATCCGAGGTACCATAGTTGGAATTGAATCAATTAAGGCAATAAGCACTCGTTATGGACATACATTGCAAGTTTTCAGTGAATTGAAGTTAGTTATAGTTGAATTTGGACCGAAACGTATTGCTGAAATAGAGGGCGTGAATTTGATTCCTGACTTTTCTGATTCATCTTAGTTAGGTGGTTATCTGTAGTTAAATATTGCATCGAATAGGAAAGGGCAACGTTTTATAACTTTATATTTTAAGAATTGGTCACGAGAGATTTAAAAGTATGTGAAAATTAGTTGAAGTATTCATGCAGTGTAGACTGCATGAGGCTATCATATTGGGCTAAATGGCTTATTCTGGGACCCTTGGCACGTGACAATCCGCCCACCTGGGCGGCTGGCCATTATGTACAATTCATGTTGGAAATAAAAATGTATCAGCCCATATACGTCCTACTACAGGACACGTGCCTACTCTACAATCGACACTTTGATTTGGATAGGTTAGGCCATATAGTCCACCACGCTGGCCTAGTGCGGTTGGCGGACTTTAAGCAGTATGAAGGATTCCTCATGATGTTTTCTCTCACCGTTATAGTGCGTGGAGATTGACTATCAATACATACATGACTCCGAAAAATCAGAGATGTGCCCTGGGATCTAAACCCGCGAGCACTGTGAACATGTTTGCAGCCGCTTCTGGTCCATTAGCAACAAGCCACCACGCACCTTAGGCAAGGTTTTACTTCTGTTGGGAAGTATATAAATATTAGTATTTGATAAGGGCTGGCAGGAGGGAGAGGATGTTAAAATAAAATCGTGCATTTGAGAGGTAGAGCCAGTCTGTTGTCAGTCGTAACTCGAGGGAGTCAAAGGAATGAGGACGTTGAGAAAAGCAAAACTTGAAGATTGTGGGAGATTTATAGCGGTCGAGTGCTTATTATGCTTCCTGAAATTTATTTCAATTAACTATTCATATACATAAATCTGTATATTTCATTGCAGGGCTTGCAGTGTCTTTTGCGGGGTAACTTTAACTTTATTTTCTTTTAAATAATAAAACAGTTTTGAATTCCATTTGCTCTGTTAATACGTATTTTTTGACATTTTCAAAATGTTTTATGATAAACTTTTATCATGAACGTTTAGAAAACTAATTGGAAGTGGCAGAGCCACGCTGTTGTGATGCATGACTCTGTATGAATAGAGAGGCTCGTGGGGGGCACTAACAGTGTATTAAGGGAAATCGACGTGAAGCGACAGCTTAGCCGCTGCGTTTCGTTTTGTAAATGAGATCCAAGGATTGTGGATGTCCATGGGCGGTAGTGATCACTTACCTTCAGGTCACCTGTCCGTATCGTTAGCATTACCTGTGGTAAAAAAAAAGCATTGCTATACTATTATACATTACATTGCTATACTACTCCGTATTAGCACATTTGGTATAACTATTACTACTACTAATTAAAGTATAAGTTAAATACTTATATTTAAGTGCATGTAATACATAGAGATATCAAGCGTATTAGCCAATACAAGGCCAACTGCAGAGACAGGCCTCCTCTAAAATCGAAACTACAATTGAGAGGAGTTAGGCCATAAAGTTCACCGCGCTGGCCTACTGAATTCTTACAAATATATGATAGCACTACAACTATTTAAATAGGTATGATGAAAAATGATTTATCGAAAAAAAAACAATCATTGCTTTTTAAAATGATATAGGTAATTGTGTAAAGTAATTTTATAGTGAAAGTTATGCAGATTGCTTTTATGATCCGATGAGTAAATCTAGAACCAATATAATAGACATCTAAAGAATTTCATATCGCCCGACAGATGGCGCCACTTTTCTTTCGTTCTTTAATTTGGACATAGGGATATTATGTGATTAAATATTACATAAAAATAAAATTTAATGCTTATCAAAAATGTAATGCGATGTAGTAAGTATACTCTACTAATATTTATGGCCTCATATCAGCATCAGTATGACAATATAGCGTTCATATGACCTTCCAGGTCACTCAACGAGCTATAGATAGGGTATTAGTGTACGATGTATTCTAGCAAGATTCCTGAAGAGGTTCATAGCTGCACAATAGTTACCGACAATTTATTGGATTACTATGTTGAAGTCAAAGAAGGACACATAGAGTGGGAAACTAGTAGCCAATGCAAAGAAAAACAGCGGCGGTCCACAAGGAGATCGATAGATGACATACTTGTGGAGTTTTGTTGATGACGATGAATACATATGCTAAAGTTTGTGAAAATGTATGAGTTTTCGAGGGTTGAAAGAATTCTTTCCCGCAAAACTACTGGATAAATTTTGATAAAACGTTAAAATGATTTGCTTTCATATTATTAGTTGTTATACTGCAATACAAAATATGAATTATTGACAACTGAAGACACAAACTTAGTCCCTGGTATGTAAGGGGCCGCCTGGATACCACCGCAATATCTATTTCTCCCGCCAAACAGCAGTGTGAATGCACTGTTGTGTTTCGGTTTGAAGGACATTGTAGCCAGATTAACTACTGGACATATTGAGACTTAACATCTTATGTCTCAGGATGGCGAGCAAAGTAGAATTTCAAGCATTGCTTTGTAATTCAAGGTGTAATTTGGTTTTCGTACTGTTCATGAGCGGTCGTATCGCTTATCATCAGGCGAAAGGTTATAGCTTATTATAATTGCAATAAAAAAAGTGAGTTGATTGTACTCGTATATTATAGCTATCTCCGTCCCGACTTGTGTTACAGGGCGAGTTAATTATAGTCCCGGCTGACTCAAAGAACATTTTTCAAAACAATAACCTCTCACTAAATGGATTGAATTGAACTTAGGACATCATGGTCCACGAACCATTCAGTTAAATAACGATGTAAAATGTATTTCTTGTATTTGTTCTACCTGGTGATTGAACTTAGGACCTAATGGTTCACCATTCAATTAAATGACGATGTACAATGAAATCCTTGTATTGCAGGTAGCGCGCACATCGTGAGTGGACAGAATTAAGCCATGATACGGCGAGCGCGAGTGAAGAGTGCACGCGCGCCCGCCGCGCAGGTCACCTAAACAAGCCACCGACCGCCGCAGGTGACCACACCACCATGCCAGCACCGATCGCCTTGTACGTCAGCTCCATCGCCTTCCTTTGGTTATGTGGTAAGTTGCTGATATACTGTACTATGCTGCCCATGAGCTGAGCACGAGATTTTTCTACGACTGGAAATTTGGGTATGAGAGATTAGGTCAAATGTGATTTTGGTGGACTTCACATTCTGTAGTAATTACTTTAACTTCTTTCAATATTGTTACATTACTATGACCTTATTTTCAAATACGATTTTGTTTACGGCCTCCACTCTAGAAATATAAATGTAAATTGCTATGAAGTCGACGGTAATCCTCTTGACATTTTTCTGATTCTGATTTCTTATCAAGTCAACAAATTGTAGTGAACGCGGAAGAAACCCAGGGGTCGGGTGGTCCGCGGCCTACAAACGGCACCGCAGACTCGCCGGACCCCCGATCTCCTCTGGGCCGCGTGCCACCGTACCAACCACCTGCCATCGGCGTAGGGGTCGGCCCGATCCCCATGCAAGCGCCCGGCTTCTGGCCTCACAGCATCTATACACGCGTTGACAGCTGGCATCGTGAGTACAACACACATTATACTTGAATAACTCCCCCCATGGTCCTTTTGAAAGTTCCTCTTATGCCTAGTAGCACTAACTAAGCTGCTCTTTGTTAAATTCGCTCGTATTTTTCACACCTGAAGTATTGGTCCGAAACATGAGCGTTAGGGGGATAAATCAAGAATCTGTTTTATCTTGACTTAACAGTGAACTTCACCGGATTAGAAACAAAGTAAATGCTGCAAAAAATGCTTTTCGTGTTACAAGTGATCGACCATAGACTGGAAGAAGCAGCTATTGCAAGTATATTTATAATGACCATATTATGTTTGATGTTTGTAACAGATCGATCAGGAATGCAAAAGAATGCTGAAGTAATACATCGCGGGCCTGACGAAGGAGACGTCGACGAAGGGCACGACGATGGGGGCTGCTTACAACCATGCCTTAAATTACATTTCTCTTGTCAGGTGAGAACTTATATCTTATCTATATCTAAAATTTGTTATCACTGTATTAAATATATTTTTTTAGTTTACATGCAGCGTCATGAACCAAATTGAGAATGGAAGAATTGTGTGAATTATTTACCTATTATATCGATTAGAGGAAAAGATTGATGTTGCCTCCACATTGATTAATTTTACTAGAAAATATTATATTTACGACTCCACAATTTATTGTGAACTTAAAAATAGAAATCTTTAAAAGAAAGACGGCATATGGCACAAAAAGGGTTAACACTCTCTAAAGAAAACAGCAAAAAATCCAATAAAAACATTTGTCGGCAGATATCTTGCACATGTATACCGATGGAGAAGCGTTGTGACGGGATAGCGGACTGCGCGGAGGCTGAAGACGAGGCAGGCTGCGCCAGGTCCTGCGACGAGCATGAGAACCGCACCATATGCCACAGCACCAACGTGTGCATCGCTCTCGATTGGCTCTGCGACGGCGACAACGACTGTGGAGACTTCTCTGATGAAACTCATTGCGGTCAGTAATGCTTTAAATTCTATGGGTTATTTTATTCATTATGGAAAACTTACAGCTAGCATTCATCATCATCATCATCATCAGTACATAATAATAATAAATAGTGTAAACAAAGAAATTGACAATTTCAAGTTTCCACTTATATGAATTGTATATATATAAAAAAAGAAGTAGGTACTAATTAACTTAATAATACATTTATAAAGAGATTCATTGCTTGTTCGGTACGTGCGCAAAAGTAAATATAGCACATAGTTTCTTAAATTTTGTGCTATTGGTATTAAGAAGGTCATTATCAACATCCCAGTAGATAGCATTAAGTGTTCGACAGGCTCGTAGAAGGTAAGTATTTTGTCGGTATGCAGAATTAGTAAATGGAGCATGTAGGGGTGTTGGTTTCCTGAGCGAAAGAGAGGAAGGGAGCATTAGTGGGTAAATGTCCCGTATTGGCAATAGAACGAATTTTAGGCTGTAATAATATTATTTATTAATCGTTTCATAAATACTGAGAAGAATGTAATATTTACTTCTTCTACTACTTCTATTTTCTTTTGATTACATTTTCACGTAATAAAAAGAAAAATATAAATGTTTTTGTTCAGATAAAATTTACGATCTATTATGCAAATTTTTTGAAAAAGATTGTTTTCTTTTTATCATTACAAATATTAATAAATATAAAAACAAAAAAGCGAAAATGGCTCCTTTGAGAAGTCTAAAGGCCCCGGCGAGATTCGAACTCGCGATCTCCTGTTTACTAGACAGGCGCTTTAACCAACTAAGCCACGGCGCCTATGATGAGACTTGGCGAAATAACGTATAATAACTGTCGTTAGTACAGTAACAGCACAATATCCACACTTGGCTATAAATTAGTGAAAAGATAATACAAATATGTGCAGTAGTTTCTAGACGTTTGTAGAAACATATTTGTTTTGTTCTCTTGAATAATACTCAGGCGTTTATCTTGCGCACCTGCAATTATATTACCTAGTAATTATATAAAATAAAAATAATAAAAACATTTATTAAATTCCTTCCTTAACCTACATTAACAAACATGACTTAATCATATGTACTTAGGCTAGGTAACAAGTGTAATGAGATACTGCTGATGCCTATACTAGGACTATAAGCACCAGCTGCATTAATAATAATTAATCTTTATCTCATATATGTTTTTTTAATTTCATTGATTAAGGTTTTTTTTATTTTATCCAAGAAGAATATAATAGCTCTTTGGTATCTTTACACACATTACACAGCCAAAATTACTTATCAAATTTAACTAATCTGATTTATACAACCTGGCACGAATCTAACAAAGGATATATGTACAATGGGTAAACGTTACCAATTGGCACAACTTCGGAATCGATAAGATGCGTTGAATTAAATCTACATCAAGGACATTTAACATAAATAAATCCAGTTCAGAAAGAGATCCCTTTTGTTCCTCACTCACTTTTGTTCCGGGCACATTCCGACAGCCTCCGTGGTGCAGTTGGTTAGACGCCAGTTGCGAAACGAGAGGCCGCGGGTTCGATCCCCGCACCAAGACAAATGTTTGTGAGGCCAACAAATATTTGTCTCTGGTCTGGGTGTTTGTGAAACCAAACCTTTCTCGTAGTTTCTGATACTTGAGACACAACACTTAATTGATCTTCATGTGGGGTTAGGACTATGTATGTGACTGTTTGGTGTATTATTGTTATAAATGCTGAATAACTTCTGGTGAAATGAGTTAAAAACAATTGTTTTAACGTTTGTGTACTACGTTTTAATACTAATTTAATATATCAGGAGGGACAACCAACTGCACGGCCGAACAGTTCCAATGCGGCAACGGCCTGTGCATCCACAAGGGCTGGGTGTGCGACAGTGAAAACGACTGCCGAGACAACTCCGACGAAACCAACTGCACCAAGGGAAAGTGAGTACTTCATAGACTTTTCCATTTTCCCCCAATCATACAGGGTATATCAAGAGTGCTACCGAAAACGAGGCAGGTGGTAGTTTTAGTGACTCAGACACAATGAAACTATTTTTTTTGCAAAAAAAATGCTACGGTTGTTTTTTCTTTTTTTTTTCTAAAATAATAAAAATCAGCTATCGCGTTTCCTTGCGATATTTTTTGTTGCATTGTGTTTGTAGTAACTAAAGTTACCTCCCGGCTTTGTTTTCGGTAGCGGTTTTGATATACCCTGTATATTTCAACAGATCTGGTACAATAAAAAAAAACAAAGAAACATTTATTTATTATAAGTAATTGTTTATAGCTTTAAGTAATTAGTACTAATTTAACAGTGCTTGTCAACGAAACAGCTCATGCTCAGCATGTGCTGGCAATGAAACTACCGCTGGTCTTCCGCAAGGCTGGTAACTGTAGATATAGATATATAGATGTCCAAAATATGAACTGCTCTGATTTAAATCAACTTTTAACTTTTGCAATAATCACTATATTGTAAACTAGTGTTGACAAGAGCAACACTAGAGTGTCTGTCCCGTTCTTCTCTAGTGTTAACCGCATGATCAAAAAATGACTGAAACTAAATGATGTTAATTAAAAGATTCAATAAAATATTTTCATTTTCTAAATGATTGGTGGCATCCCATTTTTTGGTTTAGTAATTAGCGGCCTTACACTTGCGTGTCTTCTACTCGTAGTCCATTCTTTTGTATCAGCAGACCAATAAAATTAGCAACTAATGAAGGTGTTGGGCCCATAGGGATTTACAAGATTTAAAAAAAGAAGGCTGTGGGCGTTTGCGGTTCAGCCCGTTTGAAATATATCACTAAAAATATAATTTAATTTTTTAATTACTGAGCAAAAAAAAAAGATAATTTAGCTTATATTAATCTTTAAATTGATCCTTAAAATACAAGAAAGGTGTATTTATTTTAAAGTCGATATGCAAATTCTTGATGTAATATAATCCTTAATGTAATATAAATATAATAATAATAGTTATTGTTAAAATTTAAAATTAAATAGTGTAGTGTTTGCGGTATAGCATACTATTCATTGTCTTAAGTATGTGTCAGTCATTGTTTCGAGAGCTATAGGGCGCTCAAAAGAGTATTGCTAAGCACGAGGGCATTGTCTAGCACGTGTCATAACTTTAAAACGTGGCCATCTCGTCTTCATGAGGATGCTCAAGGCCACTCAACGAGCTATTGAGAGGGCTCGGGGTTTTGCTAGTAGATCAAATTAAAAAGAGATTTCTGGGAGAGAGCTATATAGAGGGCCAGGCTTTTGCTAGTAGATCGAATTAACAAAAGATGTATACAAATTCCATGAGTTTTGCAAGTTGTAGTTATAGTTAGCAATGCATATGGATTAGAGAATATCAGTTCTGTCATACAGAGACTTGTGACTAAAAAGGACTCTATTTTTTTATCTTATTATACATCAGATTATTACTTAACAACGTATGCAAAGAGTGTTTGTAGTTGTAGATATTAATGGTTATATTATACATAAACTCACGCCTTTTTCTCACAAGGGGTAGGCAGAGGAGCTACCAGGACATCCTCATTTCGCCCTGCCTGTTCTATCTCACGATATAATAGGAAGCCAGCCTAGTGCCATATCAGTCACAAGATTCTGACTCCGGGCTGATATATGATTTTTCCCCGGTAGGAAATCGAACCCGTGACCTCAGCTTTGCAACCATACCGTAGTGAAATTGCGACAACTAGGCAGTTATACAAATTATTAGAACAATAAAAATAAATACTTTCGTAAAGATAGATATATTCATAAATGTATGGTATGTAAGTCCGCCAACCCGCACTAGGCCAGCGTGGTGGACTATATGGCCTAACCACTCTCAATCGTACTGTCGATTGTAGAATAGGCCCGTGCCCTGCAGTGGGACGTATATGGGCTGATACAGATACAAAGATAGAGCGGAAACTTGCAAGCATGTAAAATATAAAATAAATAGTAGTATATCCTATTCCATAACCCTAGCTTTCACATTATTACATTCCCTGTTCTAACACTTTAACACAAACAACAGAGTACTAAACGCAAACAGCTATTTTAAGCCGAAAAATAACAAAGGCTTTAACAGAACTAGCAGATGGCACCTTTGCTCGCTATTGTAATTGCACAATAGCTGTCTAATCAACTAGAGTTGTATTATCCCACGCGACCCCCCCTGTATTCATGACGTCATGGGGATCAAGGAAATCGCAATCAACACTCGGAGCATTACTCAAATTAATATTACTGCTATTTAAATTCTTAACACAATGATGTCTTTGACAGGGCACCTACTGTGAATGGGATTGAAATTTCTATAGGGATGTGATGTTTTTGTGATTTTCATTTTAAGTCAACTTTATTCGAACACTAGGAGTCCGGCCTGGCTCCGCCCGGGTACATTTAATACATGTTTTTGAAAATATTCTATTACCTACCGATGTTCATCAGTGAAGAAGAAAAATTTCAAATTGGTCCCGTAGTCTCAGAGCCTAATGCAAAAAAACAATCAAATCTTTCCTCTTCATAATTTTAGTTTAGATCAATGTACTAGTTATCTCAATTATGTAAAAAATACCTAATTTGTTCCTACAAGACTATCTGATTTTGGATATTTGAGGTATAACCGTATAAACTACATTGTTGATTCTTGAATCTGTAATTTCGTTTTAGTGATTTCTTTCTTTTTTATAATTGATTTTAAATGAATGTAGAGCGTAATAAGTGGAAGGTTGTAAATCAGGCATAAATGAGTAAACAATGAAAATATCGTCGCAGATTTGTTCTCAACATGACTAACATCATAATTTCGATATTTTTACTTCATTCTTACTCTATTTGTATGTCATGTCAATGATGACTATACGCCTCTCGTTGATCTTATCCGAGTCCACTTTGAGTTTTTTTCACTGGAGCACTGCCGGGGCTTACCGTTCGGCAGATCAATACTCGTTGGCGGGGTAGGAAGCTGGGCACGCGGGGAGGGGTGGCCGGTTGCTATAGAAACTCGCCTACGCGCGCCCTCCGTCCTAGTGAAAGAGGCTACACCGATATATCAAGACTTCCGTGGGCGGCTCATTATGGAACAAATTATTGACATGTTTAATATTAGCGACGTCTGATTCATGCAATTTCACTAATTCTATCTAAAGAGCATTCAATTGTATATTGGAAAGTAAAGCAACTATATGCAAATTTAAACAAATGCAAGATGTTTTAATAAAAGGATAAAAATACGATTTTACTTATGAATTTCAATTATATTGGCTAGTTGCTTCCGCAGAGCTACATGGTTCTAAAAATAAGGGCTTGTATAAATTGCGCAGCGCTTCCGAGAAATGAAGATTAAAAATATTTATTTTATAAGTATTTCTCAGACGGTAAAATAACACAATGAACTTAAATTAAATTTATATCAGATTATGAACCAAGATGTTGTATATTTATGGACAACAAAAGGGTTTTTTCATTGATGCTGCAAACATGCTTTTTCAGCCTTCTTGATTTAGAAACAAGACGAAGTGGGTATATTTGTAGCTGCTTTAATGGCACAGTTGTTTAATATGCCGAGTGTGAAATGGGAGGCCTAAGGTTCGATCCGGACATCTTTAATGTTATCGAAACTAATTATGTGTATAAAACAAATGTTTGTCTGAAATGAAGCAATCTACAAGTGTGTGAACACTTATCGACATTACCAATACTTGTCACAATAAGCTAAAGTAATCTTATTAGTAAAATATTAATTATTAATTTCTGCATAGAAAATATAAAGGCGACAGTAGACTTCATCTATTATTATCTATAAACACCACTACATACTTAAACACCACTACATAGTTACAGACTGATTTAACATAACTGAATATTAATCTAGATATACAAAAAAGAAAACAATTTTCTGTTTTCCTTACAACATTACTTTTGGAAAGACTGGTTGAACTTAACTAGGTTTTTAATTATTAGACAAGTGACATAAGAAAAAAAAATTACTACCAGATGCCGTGATAACCAGTTTATGTGCGCGACCGGCGAGTGCATCTCTCAACATTGGCGCTGCGATAAGGACCCTGACTGTTCCGACAGCTCCGACGAAGCTGACTGCCGTAAGTATTGGATACATCCGGTATAGAAACAAACGGTTTATGTGATCGTAAGTGGCAACTGTCGCTCATGAACTTCTAATCTAACCGGATCGAAGATGCAGTAATACTGAAAATTGGACGGAGACGAAAAGGAAAGTTATTGAGCCTCCGATTATGTCCCTTTCCAAACTAAACACGGCATCAAAGCTATGGTTTTTCTGTGTGTTTTTTGTTTTCATAAAGTATGTAATATTTTCTTTATTACATTTACTAATCACGAATATTACGTATAGGACTATAGGACAAATGCCAACTAGACTTTGACTTATGTTGATAAAGAATTCTGAGAAAATTTGTCCCCTTCATTCTTTGTAGCTCACGTTATTGTTCACATCCGGCCGGTGCACTGTAAATTAGCTATGATAGTCTACGTGATTGGTATCCGTGTTATGAGATTTCGCATTCGTTTTCCCTATGACGAAAATTACGGTGGAAAATAAATGATAGGACAATATTTGGCAACTTCATTTCTGTCTAAAATAATAATATAACTTTAAAGTCATTTCTTTTTTCTTAGCTGCCGACTTACTGCGTTGTGGTGAAAATGAAATCCAATGTGAAAATAAGAAGTGCGTTCGTAAGGACTTCCAATGTGATGGCGACAATGACTGCGGTGACTGGACCGATGAAGATTCTTGTCCTATGATACCTGGAAGTTGCAACGCTGGCGAGTTTAAGTTAGTGCCTATATTAATAAGATTATGATCATTTGGGATATACATTTCACGCCAATCTGTAACAGAAAATAAACTAGCGGCCCGGCCCAGCTTCGCCCGGGTGCATATAGATTTCTCTACAATAATATGCACGTATTATACACATAAACCTTCCTTTTGAATCACTCTATCTATTAAAAAAAACCGCATCAAAATCCGTTGCGTAGTTTTAAAGATTAAAGCATACAAAGAGATATAGGGACAGAGAAGCGACTTTGTTTTATACTATGTAGTGAAGTAATAGATCCTTTAAATACTTAGAAAATGTCACTTTTATATGGCCTTGTTGAAATATTAAGAAGTCGATTTTTCGATCTTCTTGCACTGTTTTAAATAATTAATTTATGTAACTATAGGTAAATATACATAGTATACAATACATACTATTTATGTCAAGAGTTTCGTTTTATGTGTGCACCAATTATAGATTATTTAAATCTATTGTGTTGTTGAAAATAATCTTAATGGGTCTTTTTAAAAACAGATGTAGCGATGGAAAATGCATTCCGGATCGGTGGCGATGCGACACTGAAAGAGACTGCTCGGATGGTGGTGATGAATTGAACTGCGAGCCCAACAATATGCGCAACTGTACCCTTGACGAATTCACATGTGCAGATCGACGTTGCGTTTTGGTAACTTTTTTTACTTTGTTGTCTCAAATATTTATATATCAGGGCAAATGACTAACAAATATATTATATTCACCAGAAAACTTGGCTATGCGATGGAGTCCGCGACTGTAGCAATGGCGAGGATGAATTAAACTGTGAAATAAATTGCGAAGAAGACCAATACACTTGCAAAGTCCAAGATCACCTCATCAGCAATGCTTTCAGAAATTGTGTGAACAGAAAACACGTTTGTGACGGTATGAAGGATTGCCCTAGAGGCGATGATGAAGAAAACTGCCCTACCAAAAGGAAATGCACTGCTGACGATAAATGTGAAAAAATCTGTATTACCAAATACGATGGCACTGCCGCCTGTTCGTGTCCACTTGGATTCCTGTTGGCAGAAGATAGATACAGGTTATTTAAATAACATCAAAGATTAAGGTCTAAAATATTTTCTTCAATATATTTTTGTGGTAAATAATTTAATATCCCAATTTTTTCCGCAGCTGTCGTGATATTGATGAATGCATGTACGAACAAGACCCGGTTTGTTCACAAACTTGTTCAAATACGGTCGGAAGTTTCCAATGCGGTTGTATGACAGGCTACGTTTTGAGACCAGACGGACGATCTTGCAAACACACGGGGGAATCACCTACTTTGTTATTCTCAAATCGAATTGGAATAAGACAAGTAAGTGAGCTCATATTAAAATAAATAAATTTCAAAATTTGTTACAAATCAGAAGCTAACGTACATTTTTTATTCAGGTATGGCTCACTGGTGATAACTACGTATCGGTTGTAAAGGGGCTTCATAATGCTGTTGCTTTGGATTACCATTACGAAAAGAAGCTGGTTTTTTGGTCGGAAAACAATTTAAGAGT
This sequence comes from Hyles euphorbiae, assembly GCA_023078785.2. Taxonomy (NCBI): domain Eukaryota; kingdom Metazoa; phylum Arthropoda; class Insecta; order Lepidoptera; family Sphingidae; genus Hyles; species Hyles euphorbiae. The sequence goes on along the minus strand of CM041041.1, from coordinate 6,961,390 downwards.
GATTCGGGTTGCGCAAATCAATACCAACAATATGACAGGTATGTTTAGGAAAGTGATACATTGAGTTCGTCAAAATGGAAATTTATTAATTTTTTTAATGATATAAATCAAATAACAACTTTGTTTTAGATGTCATAAGGTGGGGACTAGAGACGCCAGCTGGTGTGGCTGTAGACTGGATACATGATCTTCTATTTTGGACTGATTCCGGAACTCGACGCGTCGAAGTGTCTACACTTGACGGTTCTCAACGAGCAGTGCTTATAGCCAACGACCTTGATAAACCAAGAGCTGTTGCTGTTCATCCTGGCGTCGCTTTAGTGTTTTGGACAGATTGGGGTATTTTTAAACTATTAATATTCAACTTTAACCTTTCTTTGTATTTTATAGAAGACACTTATATTCGTGTTTAAATATTTTTAGGGCCAAATCCCAAGATTGAAAGAGCAGACATGGACGGTAGTAGACGGCGGACTGTTATTTTCGATCAAATATTCTGGCCCAATGGATTAACTATTGATTACACCGAATCCAAAATATACTGGGCGGATGCTAAACACCATGTCATTGAAAGAGCTGCGTTTGATGGAAGAGATCGACACAGGGTAAGTTAATACTTAATTAATTGCATAATGAGGCAATAAAAAAATTACATAAATTATAAAAATGTTTTATTTTCCATAGATCGCTACCAAAGGACTTCCTCATCCATTTGCATTAACATTATTTGAGGACGCTATATACTGGACAGATTGGCATACCAAGAGCATTTCTACAGTCAACAAGAATACTGGAATGGGAATACAAACAGTTCACGCAGGGATCAATGTTCCTATGGATATACACAGGTTCATATAATTTTCATTACAAATTATGCATCATATGAAAGACAGAAAATTATATTATTATCTATATTTACAGTTACCATCCCCTGAGGCAACTAAGGACTTACAAAAATCGTTGTGGAATTAATAATGGTGGATGCTCTCATCTTTGTCTTCCAAATAGTAATGGTCATTCATGCAGGTGCCCAGTTGGATTTAACATAAATTCTGATGGGTAATACAAATGATTATTATTATTCAAATAATACCATGATAGATGATACTGAAATTGATTTCTAATATTTACATCTATTTGCAGTGTAACATGCGAAGAAAAACCTGAAAAATTGTTGCTGTATGCCCGCAGAAAAGATATAAGAGTAAAACAGTTGAACCCTAAGAAACCAATCGATTCCCTGGATATGGTAAATGTTCTGAAAATCATAAACCTACCGTTGATGAAACTATTTTGAATAATATTAGTTACCAACTATACATTTTATTTTAGGTAATCCCAGTTGAGAGTATAAAATCAGCCGTTGCTTTAGACTGGGATATGAATAGCAATTCCATATTTTGGACTGACGTTGAAAAGGACACGATTAATCGAGCGTACCTTAACGGATCTCATCAAACAACGATAGTAAACTCCAATCTAAGTAGGATATTAATTACGTAATGTTTACACTACGAGTATCATTCGTTTAGGCATATTCGGCATTAAAATATATTCTTTTTATAGTTTGGCCAGCTGGACTGGCATACGATTGGATCACGGATAAATTGTATTGGACAGACGCTGGAACGAATAAAATCGAAGTTGCAAAAGCAGATGGAAGCATGAGGACTTTGTTAGCTTGGGACAACATTGATAAACCACGAGATATTGTTGTAGATCCTAAAGGTAAATTTATAATTATTTTTACAGTCATTAAAACTAATATACCTAAACAACTATTTGTTTTCTTTGTAGAGCTACTTTTAATTAACAAGTTTCTTTTACCTCAAAATATTTGCAACATAATATAGAAAGTGAGCAAAACAAAAATTGTTCTATACTAAATTGCAGCAAATATTAATTAAGTACTTATATGTTTTTAATAGGTGGAGTTATGTACTGGTCTGATTGGGGCACGTCACCGTGCATCGAACGAGCTGACATGGATGGTGGAACCCGCAAACGCTTGATATTCGGTGATATGACATGGCCCAATGGCTTAGCACTCGATCTCGCTAACAACAGAATTTATTGGACTGACGGCGGAAATAGAACTATTGAGTACGCAAACCTTGACGGCACTGGACGAAAGATATTAATCGGTAAGAAGACAAGACAAAAATTATACCTTGTTAGTTATGATATTTGGTTAACATTGAAATTCTTTTGAAGGTTCACATCTGCCCCATCCTTTTGGCTTGGATTTGTACGGAGACGAAGTATTCTGGACGGATTGGAACACTCAATCAATTCAGGCTGCTAATAAATTCACTGGGGAAAATCGGCGAACACTAGGTGCCGGAGTAGCTGGTCTCATGGACGTCAGGGTGTTCCATAAGGAAAGGATAGGTGGAACCAATAGGTAAACACAAACTTTGATAATATTTCTGAATGTTATTTTTATTTGATAACCTTTGTGAAACAGTGACCGAGAAATTGATAATAAAACAAAGCAAAGTGCAATGGCTGCACTGAGATAAATCTTTTTGCTTAAAATGTATCATATAAATAAATACCAACCAATTACGTTTCATTGAGATCAGTGACGAGAGACTATAACTACTAGAAACATTGTGACCTGTTCTTCTTCAAAAAATGAAAAAAAAAATAAAAAGTTTTCTCCCCTTACGGTAGACAGCGATTTGGCTGTGCTAAATCTGGGCATTGTGAAGGTACATGAACGGCAGTGAACGCTTATGAGACAGACCGCATGCTCGTCTGTTAGAGTCCAATAAAAAAGTAAAAAATAATAAAATAAGTACAAGTTTAATATTTTTTTACAGGTGCGGAAAGAATAACGGAGGCTGCTCACATCTTTGCTTGCTGAAACCAGGTGGCAAATCATGCGCCTGTCCAATCGGAATAAAGTTGAATGTAAGTTATTGCTTCTCTTATATTTTCATTTCGAGTCCTTTAATGATTATATAACAAACAATATTAAAATTTGCAGAAGGATGGCAAAACCTGTGCTGATGGTCCTGTGAACTATTTGATATTTGCTCACCGTGTAGACATACGAGTCATATCTTTGGATGTGCCATATCTAATTGATGTGGTGCTGCCTCTGCCACCATTGAAGAATGCTCTTGGAGTTGACGTTGACCACAGAACTGGTTAGTAGGTGCTATATTCTAAAGGAATTAAGAAGGAATTGAATTTGGTTCTAAAGAAAGTATTTTTGTAGGCCTGATTTATTGGACTGATACTGGCGAAAGGAAAATACAACGTGCTACAAGAGATGGTACTCGTTTAGACACAGTTATTGGATCTGGACTTCACACAGTTGACGGTATCGCGATTGATTCTACTGGACGGAAGGTTCTTATTTTACTTTGATTATGCCAGCTTAAAGTAATGAATGGAGGAATAACTCGCTTTCTTTACAGATTTATTGGACTGACGGTGGACATAACAGCGTGGAAGTTGCCGAACTAGACGGTACTAAAAGAAAAGTTTTAATATGGACTGGATTAGGTAATACAATTTAAATCTTAATAATTTAAATCCGCGGTCGAACCTGAGCTATGTATATAATTTTCTTTGTTTTATAGATTCACCGAGAGCTATAGTATTGCATTACGAACTAGGATATATGTTTTGGTCGGATTGGGGGACGTCAGCGAAAATAGAAAGAGCAGACATGGATGGAAATAACAGGTAATAATTGAATATGATTAATGATTGTAGTTATAGATTATACAAATATTATAACAATATTTATTTATTCAGACGCGTCATCGTTGATAAGAACATTAAGTGGCCCAACGGACTCACCATCGACAGAATAGAAGCTCGACTTTATTGGAACGATGCTAAAATTCTTACCATTGAAAGTTCTGATTTCAATGGTAATGGTCGCCGCACAGTTCTCAGCAATGTGCCCTATCCATACGGAATTGTTATTGTTGGCCAACATATCTATTGGACTGATTGGAAGACCAAAGCTCTTCATAGAGCTGACAAGTCAAACAGCAACGACCCCATAACAATTAGGAGAAATCTAGAAGGTTTAATGGAAATAAGGGCTATCCAGGTATGGAACTGTTATATTATATATACCTAATTGATTGTTGAAGTGAAAACTTCTTTAGCGGCGTTGAGCACTTTTCTGTAATGGGTATAAAATCTTAAACTCGCGTCAGGACACGTGACCTGATCGAAAAAGCGTAGGACGGATGGGGAGTAGACAGCTATCCCCTCTCTACAGCGCGGCGAAAATGTATGCCTGGGCCTACTGTTTCGTTTTTTTTTCAGTTTCACCCACTTTTTCCAAAATTGTCCCATAGCCCCCCCCCCCCTGCCTTCCCCCACCCTTATTCCGAAATAGTGCCTATTAGCCTCCCCACGAAACCTACCCCCCCCTCCCCTACCCCCACCCCGAAAATTTACCTCACCCCCCCCAATCCTATCTCGGCCAACATAGGTCGTAGACCCACCGAGTTTGGTATCCTCGGAACCGTCTTGGTGAGGGCTACAAATTGACCCCGCCAAAAATCCCAAATTACGCAAAAAATTACCCCCCCCAAAAAAAATATTTTACCTCCAAAAAATTAATTTAAGTTAGCCTCCCCACGAAACCTTCCCCCCCCCTCCCTTACCCCCACCCCGAAAATTTACCTCACCCCCCCAATCCTATCTCGGCCAATATAGATCGTAGACCCACCGAGTTTGGTATCGTTGGAACCGGCTCGGTGAGCTCTACAGATTGGCCCCAACCAAATCCCTAAATTCCTCCCTCTCTCCCCTAAAATATTTGTCCAGGCATAACTCCGTCATTTCTTAAAGTAAACCCCCAGTGTTTGGAGTCAGAGGAATCGTCTTGACGAGCTCGACAATCGAGAGCAGGCAAAATACGATTTTTCTTATTTTTACTATGGGATCAGGCAGGGGCAGCAGTCTAAAATTATATGTAATTTGCAATCTGTACCCACGGTCTTCCCCCGGTATTTTTAAAGTGAAAACTTCTTTAGCGGCGTTGAGCACTGCGGTTTTTTCTGTAATGGGTATAAAATCTTAAACTCGCGTCAGGACACGTGACCTGATCGAAAAAGCGTAAGACGGATGGAGAGTAGACAGCTGTCAGTTAGCTGTCAGTTTATAAAGCTTTGATGAATTGCCAATGATTTTGAGTGGAGATTTCAACATAAACTTCGCAGACGATAAAAATCAACTATTAATTGAATTTTTAAATAATGAATTTGGTTTAACTATGTCGAATGATCGCAATCTTAGCACAACGAAATACAAAACTACTATTGATGCGGTCTTTATTAGACATTTAAATAGGTTCGAATTAAAACTGTTCGTTTCTTACTTCAGCTACCATAAACCTATCGTATCAGTTTTAGAGATTGGCGATGATAGTTCTGGTAATGATGATGGTGAAAAAGTCGTTGAAATTATGGATGAAAGTTAATTTTTCGGAGAGATAAACTTTTTAATGTAAAATAATTGTAATAGTTTTAAAGTGTTGAATTTTTAATGTAATATAAATTGTCATGTTTGTGTACGATAGCGCAATAAATGAATATTGTATTCTACCACATAAATGATAGTACTTTTATACTGATAAAGCAATTGGTGCAAAATTATTCCCTAACCATTCCAAAATATCAAACATGCTCAACGTTAATAATCAAGTTTTCACTTCTGCCGGCACTCCCGGAGTGCAACCCGTCTTTTTTTTAATATATAATATGCAGAATAGTACTCATTATTTTGAAATTTGCAGACTGAACGAGTATTGGAAGATGCTTGTGGAACTAACAACGGCGGCTGTTCACATCTTTGCCTTAGATCACCACAAGGTTACTCGTGCGCTTGTCCGACTGGAATATTATTTGAAAATCATACAGAACTCAATCCTAAGATCTGCAATAAGCATCCTCAAGAATTCTTGATTTTCGCCGCCCGGGGAAGTTTGTCCTACATATCCTTTGATACCCCAGAGCAATGGGACGTTCATCTTCCGATAAAAGAAGTTAACAATTCTATTGCTGTCGATTTCCACTGGGAACAAAAACTATTGTTTTATACTGATCTCGATTATGATGTGATAAGGTATGTATTGTCTTTTTTTGGTTTGCTTTTGGAGTTATATTATTAGTAAAGGGCTAAATACACTTAAATATATAAATATTTCCAGGTCCATTAACATGACTAAAATGAATGAAACTAAAATTGTAATCAAAGGCAAACTGGACCAACCTAATGGTTTAGCAGTGGACTGGATTGCAAATAACCTGTATTGGACCGACAACAAATACAAGGTACTATATATATTACAAAGGTCACTTGAAGCCTTAACCGTATGAAACACTATTACTACAATACTTTACTAAATATTTCCAGGTTATCGAGGTAGCCCGGTTAGACGGATCATGCAGAAAAACTTTAGTATCTGGTTTAACTGAACCACGAGCACTGGCTTTGTTCCCCGCTAAAGGGTAAGGAATGCAAATATAATCAAACTGTCAACATAATTAAGTATTATAGTATACTAATACTAATGGTGCAATATATTTTCCAGATATCTCTATTGGAGCGATTGGGGAGAAAGTCCTAATATAGAAAGATCGTTCCTAGACGGTAGTCAAAGGAAGGTGATTGTACAGCAGGATTTAGGATTCCCCAATGGTCTTACTATCGACTACAGAGATCGTAGATTGTATTGGACGGATGCTCTTAAGGAAAGAATCGATACCTCCGATTTGAACGGACAACACAGAGTTCAGTTAGTGCCAGAAGCTAAAAATCCATTTGGAATGACCTATGTAAGAACTTTGTATAAAATATTATTTCATCTTGGTGTAGCCACATTACTAACTCTGTAGCATTCCTATGTAGTAGGCATACAAAAATTGAATTTGGTATGTAATTATGTATTTTCAGTTCAAGGACTTCATTTACTGGACCGATTGGTACAAAAAGACCGTCATGAGGGCCGACAAGAGAACTGGAAAAAACATAACAGTAATCAGAAGTGATCTAGAAATGGCAATGGAGATAAAGGCTGTATCCGCAGACAAACAGCACGGCTGGAACCCTTGCAAGGAGGAAAATGGTGGATGTTCCCACCTGTGTCTATTTAGAGCGCACGACTACATCTGTGCTTGTCCTGATGAACCAGAATCTCGGCTTTGTTCTACTGGTAATTAATTGAAACAACCACTAATATTAGTAAAGTTCCCTTCAGCGTTGCTAATTAATGCTTATTTTTCAGTACCTAAATCACGGGTGGATAGCAAAATGCCATCACACTATCCATCTTATTATGACTACACTGACGCTGAAGTTGACAATGCTTTAGCTCCGCCGCCAACTGTTCCACCCATCTCAATTATAGGATCGATTGCAGTAGCAACAGTTGTATGTGTATTGGGAATAATGGTCATCTCGCTCGTCATATTAGGATGTGGTATGTCATTAAAAATGAATAGGTGCTAATTGCAAACTCTTATTTATGAATCATACTTAATATTTATTATTTGTCATTTAGTGAAAATAGGCAGAGCGGCCCGAGCCGATTTAAAGGAAGACTATAGAGATTCTGGTGGTCATATATCGTTCCACAACCCGAATTATAATTGCACAACGGGTGGCCACGGCGGAAACGGCGCTGAACCACAAGAACGCCGACCTAATCTCTTCCAAGGAATATTCAAATACGACAGGAGTCAAGTACGTATCGATTTTGTTTTTAAACCTTTTTGCCTATTATAAGAGTAAACCCTGTTAATGTATGTTATGTATCAGCCCATCTACGTCCCACTGCAGGGCACGGGCCTACTCTACAATCGAGAATACGATTGAGAGTGGTTAGGCCATATAGTCCACCACGCTGGCCTAGTGCGGGTTGGCGGACTTACATACCATAGAAATTCTTATGAATCCCTATGGTATGCAGGTTTCCTCACGATGTTTTCCTTCACCGATTTAGAATTATTTATATTTAGAAACCCTGTTAAATCTTTTTTTAAATTCCATTTTCACCCGTACATATTTTTGTAATTATAGGATCGAGTGACGAATGTATACATGCCGGAAGGGACCAGCTTGCTGCCGCCACCGCCTCCACCGCCACACCGGCAGCCCCCAGCTCGACCCTCCACCCACGACGACTTCGAACCAGTAACACTACACTCATACGCCTAAATGAATCTACACTACCGATTATGACTACACCGGCTACAGACGAACAAACCCTTAATAACTCCAAACTATAGTAGCAGCTAATGCATGATGCTAACGTTGGATGGTTATCGATTACTTGTGTTTTTATGCATATCGACAGTGTGATGTGCGCAGATGTATGGACAATTCTGGATATACTTTAAGCAACTTAACCGTTAACATAATATACTATTATATTTGTGTGTATAAATAAATCCATTTGAAATCAAAATCCACAACATCACCGTGCAGTGAACTGCTATATTCTGCAAGATACGATTGTAATAATATCTAATTTTAGTCCCCTGATAAATTCATTGCGAAATAGTTTTAAGGGTTATTGTATACATTTTTTTTATCGAATATGATAAATCTAAAACAGATATTGAAGAAAATTCTACACGTCTTCATCACTTTTAAACATCTTAATATAAAAAACTGATACTAAGACAAAAAGACGTACGATAATATCTATACGATATAGCAAACATAAATCGTCAATTTCATGTATTGATAAAAATAAAAACAGATATGTAGATACTGTAAGATCACTATGTAAGTAAAAGGATTACATGAAAGTATGATTTAAAATCATCTCTTGATTTATACATTCGTATTAGAAATAGTTAGTTATAGAACATCACAATTTTCTAAAACTAACGCTAAAAGTTAAACTCATGCAAATAAATGTGTTTTAGTGTGTTACACTATAATATACGAAATGTGGTTATTGTTACAGCGTAGACATTCGTCTAGTTGGAATCTGAGAATCTATTTCTCATCATATGTATATAGATGTACCTACTTTACTAAATTGAAAGGGAAATATTCTCATGAACGTTGTATTTTCGTATTATATAGCTTGATTGAATAGATACTGGGATATGTGTCACCGTTACGATATCATGCTGCGTAGGTATTATTACAGAATTCACTTGAAACTACACAAATAGGTGATGGTTTTGGTTATTAAAATCTAAATCATAGATAATTTGTAGTAGTCTATATGTTGATACTAATTTTTATAATCGCCAAACCATCGCTATTTTTCATACGCTACTTATTTATTTCCTGGCTGTTTTGAATTTGAAAACGGTAATTAAAATGTATATTATCTTAAACACACGTTTTCTAATGGCCGCTTCGTGAGCATGATATCGTGTAATATGTGGTCAAGATAATAAAATAAAATGTTATTTTTGTAAAATATCGTCTGTCGCGCATACTTCCGCGGCTCACGGGGGATGCACGCAGGCCAATGTATAATTATTAATTATAACTAGTATTATAGTGTTATTATGTACAGGGGTTTGGAAAACTATCTGACTAAATTTATTCTTTCATATTTATATAAATAGTGTTTTCATTAATTTATTTATGTCAATTACCTACTTAAAAATGTTATGTTAAAGAACAGTGAATATTTTTTCATGGTCTATGTTCCCGATTTAGAAGTAAACATCAAATATTCACGTGCTTATGACTCATGGAAGAAATCCAAACCCTTGTTACCAGTGGAAAGTAGCTCTTGTAGGCATGATTATAAACAAATACTTATAAAGTAACACATAGATTTACACTATTAATAAAATTAAAACATAAACTGTGGTGTGAAGATTGGGAATAATGAATTTTACTATAGATATTCTATTATTTTTTTATTACTTTCATAAATTGAAAACTATTTTAGGAATAACTCACCAAATTAAATATGGTGACAATAAAATATCAATGTAAATAATTAGTTTTAATAAAAAATTCTTTTGTCAAACAAAAAGAGACGACTAAATTGTAAATAAAAAAATATTTATACTTTATTGGTTAATATTGATTTCATTTTTCACGTTCATGGCGTGACGCGCATCTACGCATCTCATATCAAAATCATCATTTAGTACCTAATTAGATTAAAATAATGTGTTAAATCGATTTACATTTACGCCTAATGTTTTAACTCTGTTATGAACTCTCCATAGTGATAATGTGAGGATGTTTGTTCAGTGTTGAAGATATATTTATTTGGATATATTTATGTTTTCACTACGGGTTAGTCACAGATTCAATACGAAACGTTAACGTATGACAGGGTGTTTTGATCTAAGGTAGTATAGGATGGAAATCAATCGATCATGCTCCACTCAGATTTACTCGTTATTTTATTGTTATTGAAAGGTTTTTTTGCGTAAAATAGCAACAGTGGTTATCGTAGTGGATGCTATCAATCGACATACATTGTTAATGTTTTCTGTTAATTAGTCTAGTAAACCAAAAGTAATAAATTATTGGCCTATCCTTTTTCGAAGTAATCTTGCGTATAAAAATACCACAGTCCAACCATCTCGAAATGAACTTCGTAAGTAGAGCCAATATATTAGAAAATGATGATAAGTTATTTATTAAACGTATTATTTGATTAAACATGGTATTCCGTCAAAGTTATCCTAGTGTAATTTACATGAAATATAGTCAATTTTCCTTTTTTAACAAATGGATGAAAATTTAAGAAGGTGAATTATTGTTTCTATAACACTCACGAAATGTCAGTTAAAATATTATACATTAAAAGATACATACTTTTATTGAGTTTGCTATCAATAATATAAAATCCATTTATTTACCTTAAACTAAACATGATTTTAATGTAATTCCTTAGTAGAAATAGGTTTCTGTTTTGCAATGCTGTGACAATTGGTCTTACTTTGATAAGTATTTACATATACCTTATAATACTTGAGTATTTTCCGCTCTGGTATTTGTAACGGTAAATGTATTAAGAAAAAAGAAATAAGCTCAATTTTATAAACTTATTTGTGTTCCAAGTCAACACCTTCCAAAATGAATCTTAGATATTTTGAAGAAATTTTAGTATGTTAATTTGTACCAGTATTATGCTATGTGCCATATTTATTATAATTATTATTGCTCAAATTAAATTTATTTCCTTGCTGTGATTACCGTGAGCATTAAATATTGTAAGCGTGTCAAAATAATTTCATTCATAAATTGAAAAATATTCCGAAGGTACCAAGCTAATCAAATCCAAAAGTGGTTAATCTGGTTAATTTCTAACACGAATGGTAATAATATAGACACCACAATCGTCCTGTAGTGCTGGCCTCTTCTCATATTGAGGAGTGATATCGTAAAAAAAATACAGAAATTTATTTACTTCTTTAAAAGCCTAACTATTTTAATATCTCAATAATTGTGTTACCTATACAGCAAGCTGTATGCATTTTGTAGAGAAGATAAATTGGTAACATGTATGCCATACATTGTTATGATTTGTGATATAGTTTCAATAAGTTCTTGGTGAGAAATAATTTTATTTGAGTCCCTTCAGACAGGCGGTCCGCAGGGCAGCTAGTGGCGAGCTGTTGGTGAGTGGCGACACCACGTACCCGAATGCTCCTGGGGATTTCCATCTAACCCACCTCTGTTCAACTTTACTCAGATTTCCAGGATGCATGGGTAAAGTCGGCCAGAGGGGAGTCGCAAGAGCCTGGCTCGAGGGTGAAAAGTGTGCGGCGTCCAACTGCACATCTCTTCACCTTTAGCTGTCCGCGATAAGGTCCCTCTTTTGGTCGTTTGTAACCAAAAAGGGGATTTTATAGAGGGGTCGACATAGGATAGCGAGTCACCTTCTGCCATTTGTACCACACAGAGACCTGAATGGCAGATGTCCGCGGTCTCAAAGCAATAGCTTGATTTTTGGCCAGCAAAACAGTAATCCATTGGCTTTATAAAATTACAACACCGCAATAGTAACAACAAAACGCAATAAATTCTGGGTCACAAAAATTCTTCCACGCAGGTGAAATATATTGGTAGTGAGAAATCCGCCGGTTTTCTCACTTCGAATATAGATTACGCAAGAGCATCCCACGAGTTACGGCTGGTGGGATGTGATGTGCGTAGTCGGGGCGACGCGGCACGGAGGCGCCGCGGGGGGACCCCTCGCCGCGGTCACTACACCCACTCCGACGCCACATCGTCGGACCGGTGGGGTTGGCAGATCCTACGCGCTGCCCGCTCTTCCCGTTCTCTCTCTCTTATAATAAACTAGTCAAGTAATATTGCGCATTCAAGCCTGTAGAATTCTAATACTTAATCATTTAAGGACTGAAGGGGCTCATTAAATATTGTTCATCTATGAAATATTTTATAATTTTGTAAATATTATTGTATTAATTTATTTCAAATGTATAAACGGCATGTTAGCAATATTAAATATGGCGATAAAAATATTTTTGTTATGTTAATTTGTAAATTATGCCAAGTGTAAATATACAGAACTTGGCTTAACATGCCATCGTCATATAACATATTAAGCAAAAATGTTTTGTATGCAATATGTTATACTGTGCGTAATCACAATGGATGTTGTATTTACACTTTGTATATGCAGTAGACAGGAACTCAGTCCGCCCTATTAAAGTTACTATCACCTCAATACCCACCATTTATTTGTATCAGTTCACATGGACGTGTGAGAAGCTGTTCATTATGAGAAATTATCAATTTATGAAGAATGTATTAGGAATTTTATCGTACGATTCAGTAAGGAGCGAACTTGGAAAGTGCTGTGATTTACATAATGGAGGATCGATGACTCAACCCTCATCGTAGTCTCATTGCCACGAGAGTCTTTCTCAAAAATGACGTCTATGATAATATTTTTTAAATGACGTTGTTTTGCGTATTATAATATAAAAATCAAAAGACGAAAGTCTGCGATGCCTTTTGTAATATTATTATACATTGCTTTTATTTCATTAATTTGATGTGAAACAATCAAATTAATGGAAGTCTGAATCGAGGCACAAAGGGCGTACCACGTAACGCACAAAACGCATTTGACTTAATTTCTATTGTTTTTTAATTTTTTACAAAATTTGTACGTGTGCCAAATATATATTGCAGTATTATTTTGTATCGTGCGTCTGTTTGATTGAATTTAATCATAATTCAATTAATTGTAAGTAATGAAACAGCTTTTACACCTTTGATAATGCCTCCTACGAAAAGAGGTGTTAAAACTGTTGTCAGATTTATTATTGTACTGAAAAATAAAGAATAGACATTATTCAAATTATTGTTGTGTTATTTTATTTCTATCCACGCAACCTGCCCTGAGTAATTTTCTAATTAAAATATTTAGGTTTGTCATTATTACTCTATAATTTCCAATCATTCACATAAAGTGGGTCGTTTTTTGACTTTATATTTATGGGAGGCAAAAAATAACTCGCTAGAGCGATTACACAATTACAGTGATTTTAGACAAATGTTTATTTATAATATGATAGGATATTAGACAGGGAGATGAGAGAGAATCAAATTAATATACTTTAATAAAATACATTTATTTATATATTTTCAGATTACATATTGTTTACACTTAGTTAACAACAGATAATAATTTATACCATAACACTTATATTTAGCGTACAAGTGAACACAATAAAAAAATAATTGGTACATCATCCAGTATTGGTCAAAAATAATGGAAAATCAATCGTATCCAATATCGGAATAAATTAGTATTAAAATATTAATAAATAATTGAGATTAAATAAAATACATTTGCTGCTGCAAAGCATAGAGGCAAGTGACATTCTAATATCTAACACTTATTTGACTACAGTAAGTCTAACTACAAGAACTAATGTCAAAGGATTGTTATACAATAGTCACCAATTGTAAGTAAAAATAATACATTACAATATACTTTTTATATAAATATAATTTGTATATAAATAGTATAAAACATGAAATTCGTAATGTAGTGAATTAAAGTACAGTGTACTAAGAAATACGTAACAGCTATTACGGTGCAAAGATATAACAATTGATCAGTTCACCCAAGTACCACAGCCGAACAGAGCACAGAACATAAACTACAAATAGACATTTATAGACACATATACATACAATAGCACAATGGGCCAATCATTTAATACATAATTAATTAGGAACACATGCATTGCGTGTCTATTATTGATCAACGTTGATCAGAGAGCATTAGTTAGCAGCAATGTAACCAATCACTACTAAAACTAATAAAATAAGTTTTCCTTATTAAAAGAATTGACACTCCACCTGCCGCAGACAGATGGCGCTACTAAATTTTGGGACAATACACTAATGAGAACATGTTCCTCGAGACATTAATTAAAATCGACGTTGATCAAATTATTTCTGCTTACGTTAATGTGATGTGAGACGAAGTGCGAGACACTAAAATATTAACATTTTATGTTCGAGCAATGTGTATATTACAGAATAAAAGGCAGGAATTATTTATTTATATTTTACATTGTTCAGCGTGCTACGTCGAATAAGTTCCTAGACAAAGTTACGAACCCATTAACAAGTCAGACTTTATACATTAAACCCGTAAAATATTCAACATTAAAAACTTAAAAGACTAGAAAAATTAATATTCTTTTAAATAGGAATGTTGAGATTCACAAATACATTTTGATGTCGTTCAGGTACACGGTAATACTGAGGAGCATCGATTAGAAACAATGCTATTGATGTTAAAAGTCTTTAATCTTTATTCAAAAAAATGTGGTCTATTCAGGTGACTGCATCTTATATTCTTATACTCATATTTTTTTATAATTTTGGGGTGTTGAATTTTCTAAAATAACTCTCTTAAAATCTGCTTGCGTATTACTATGACCAGAAACAGCTATTTAGCCATTCCAAAAAAAGGGGGTGGGAGATTCATTTTCAACCTTGAATTTGAATTCATCTCATCAAAATCGACAAGAAAGAGACTAGTTTATGAAATAGACCAAGTTTTGTGTGGCTTTGTTGAAGTGAAAACTTCTTTAGCGGCGTTGAGCACTTTTTCTGTAATGGGTATAAAATCTTAAACTCGCGTCAGGACACGTGACCTGATCGTAAGACGAAAAGCGTAAGACGGATGGAGAGGAGACAGCTGTCAGTTAGCTGTCAGTTTATAAAGCTTTGATGAATTGCCAATGATTTTGAGTGGAGATTTCAACATAAACTTCGCAGACGATAAAAATCAACTATTAATTGAATTTTTATATAATTAATTTGGTTTAACTATGTCGAATGATCGCAATCTTAGCACAACGAAATACAAAACTACTATTGATGCGGTACTGAACTACTGATAAAGTAATTGGTGCAAAATTATTCCCTAACCATTCCAAAATATCAAACATGCTCAACGTTAATAATCAAGTTTTCACTTCTGCCGGCACTCCCGGAGTGCAACCCGTTTTTTTTTTTATTTAATTCATGTTTTTATGATCGTTATATACCAATGTGTATTAAACTTGAAATATAGCGGATGAGGAAAAAGAATATCTGAGAGCAGATATTATAAAAAAATACATGTTATAGCAAGAAAATAGATCAAAATCCTAATATAAAAATTAGATTATAGCCAATTAACCATGTAGTTTAATATTCAAACTTTTAAACAACATCCAATAACTATTCTTACTTATTCATATGTATAATTTTAAATCGTAATTGTAACATTTTAAAGCAATCGCCTACATCGATGCTCAAGTTTGTTCCGCATTCAAGGTGCTGTCTTTGGCACACGCAGTGGAGTAAAAATAAATGAAAGTATCAATTTATCGCCCGTGTAGTTCGTTTTAAACATGTATGACATTATCACAATTAAAGTAAGGGTAATCGTCCACATTAATGAGATCAATTTTCTATGCTAATGTAATTAAATTATTTTCTAATAACCTACAATAAAATATGGCAAAGGCATTAAAGAAAATTCTAAGTTAACATTTGCAAATCACGAAATAATTGAATGTTTGCCAAACGACCGTGTGAATTGCTGAATACATCAATTATAAAACTTATATTAGGTTTGTGGATTTTTTGCTTCACGTAATAAGAAATGAGTTCAATAATATAATTACAAAACGTAACGGAATGTCTTTCAGACAATAATCACCAATCATACTTTGGATAAGATCCCTGTAAGGTTAAACATTTGTTATAATCATATTGTCAAACTTTCCATACTTACTCACGTTGTGATTTAGTGATATCGTTTGAGCTCTGGAAACACTTCTATAAGCACCAATTCGAAAAGTTCCTGAAAATAAACATTGCATATTAAACACCAAAGAAATATATTT
This sequence comes from Hyles euphorbiae, assembly GCA_023078785.2. Classification (NCBI taxonomy): domain Eukaryota; kingdom Metazoa; phylum Arthropoda; class Insecta; order Lepidoptera; family Sphingidae; genus Hyles; species Hyles euphorbiae. Next base: position 6,945,026 of record CM041041.1, on the reverse strand, counting down.
TAATTCAATTGCTGGAGTGATTTATATTTGTTCCGCATTCATTAGGGCAATGTATCGGTAAAATTTATGAACACGTCAATGTGTGCAGTAATTTCACTCTGCGATGTAATAATTTGGAATTTGCGTGATATTCGGCTCGAAGGACCATAAAGTGAATGTACACGCGTGAAGCGAGCTTGTCCGCACACATGTTGCCTGTCGCGTCACATCACATTGATCAATTTATGTTTGTTGACACTTTTAGCGTGGAAAACGGTTTTAGCATCGACCCGACAGGGAAATTTATTTTGGAACGATCGTGCGATATTCGAGCGATACTCATTGGCAGGGTTGCCGACGATAAATATTTTCTTAAGAATATTTTTATGTGGATAGTACAAGTCATTATTATTTATAGAAGTTACGCGAGGTGGCGGATTCTATCCACGAACATATTAATATTTGTATGGCTTACTGATTATATATTTCGCAGTCAAACTGCAACAAATAATATCAAAATGTCTCCAAATAAGACATTTAATTATATTTATGTGTGGCACAAAGTAGCTACTACTTTCCGTACATAACTACGTATGTGCAATAATTTAAAATACAAGATACCGTATTTTACTATAAGATTTATATTTCTTAATGGAAAATGATAACGGCACGTTGCCAACCCTATGTGCCGCACGCAGACGTGCAAAGCCCGTGATAACGTAGGCGGCCGAGGAAGACGCTACTTTGTATGAGAGGCGGCGTGAACGCTTGTTACGCTCGCCACAAAATTAAGTGTTTTAAACTTTCTTAATTCCATTCTAAATAGTGTATAAATTAAAATATATATAGATATTAAATAACTATAGACTCAAAAAAACAAACCTATTTGTAAATGTGATATTTAATTATAGTGAAGTTATAATGCCGATTTTATACAGTGCTGTGGCGTGTGACTATAAATTCGCAATAAATTTCGCGTCGTGCGATGGGAATTTCACGGAGATCGCTGAGCAAGTGCTGTCGAAGATCCCGGCACGGAATCACAAGATGACATATGCACACGGACCTTACTTGTTGCATTACATTGCACATGATAATTACTTCTACTTCTGCATAACAGATAAAGTGAGTATCTATAATTTTAATTGTTATATACTTTCTTTACTTCCCCTTGCAGATGTTTATAAATATTGCACTTTTTTATTCTATTGGATCGGCAATCGGTCAAACATGTCACCCGATGGTAAGTGATCCCCAAAGATTGGATCATAGATTTGTTGCCGACCCATGAAATTCGAGCGGAGCAGGAAGGAGAAAAGGATAAGGGTGAAATGCGACAGTGAAGCTTTCGCTTCACGTTAAGTTGCTGCGAGATATGGCATAATATCTATCACTAAAGTGCATTAGGGCATAACACAATTTTATTCTGGATTCTTTCAATAACCTTCGGGTATTGGCTTTACGACAAAATTATAGTGATAAAAGCAAGTGGGTTTAAATATTGATAGTGGCTATTTACCTCCAACATTTTTATAGAGAACTTAGAGCTACGAAACGGAACGGCTCTTTTCGAAATTTTAAAGCAAGCGCAAATAAACCATGAATATTGTATTGTATCAATATTCAATAGTGCATAACTTTTGATGGACCATCTATCTATTGTACAATGTATTCGGGCAGTGTGATCATTTTGAAATTATTTATGTAACAGATACAAATATTTTTAAATTGTTTATATTCACAACATTTTTACCGCCAAATCTTCATCAAAATAAAATCAGAATTCTTTAGATGTAATAATATCTACACAAGACGAGAAGAGAGAAATAAAGTTGTCCGGGCATCAATCATGCTTTCCTTTATGTACTTTGTTTGCAAACGCCATCCAATGAATTTATGATCTCGTAAAATAATCCACAAACGCCAACCGGCGTGGCTCTAACAATTTTACACTGCGTTTATGTCTAGCCACATCATTAATGTAAATTGGTTAAAATTTGTAAGCTTCGATTTCTTTTAGGCTTCGAGATATTTCAATTGGTGTAGTCAAATAAACCTGACTATTTTTGTTCGGTGTTATCACAAGGTTAATTAATGAATGTGCCGTTAAGTAATATGAAAAATCATGAGCTGAAAATTCGTATACGTGTGCAAAAATATCTAATTATATATTTGTGTATGTGTTATTATTATGCATGTTATTTGTTTTGTCATCTAACTTATAACACAATAGGCCCATCGAAGGGCTAAAAATAATAATTTCAAAAAATACTCGCGGTAAATCTTAAATAATAAAATCCTATTTAAATTTATAGAACGGTTCCACATGCTAACAATGCTCTTAGCGTAACGATTTGTTAAACTTATTTTCGTATGTGACAATTAGTCAAGACAATACGCCAACGAGCGGATTGTAATTAATTCCACCCATTCTATTCCTAAGCAAACACAGCCTTGGGACACATTTTTATACTTCTTTTAATTACAGCAAAAAAAAGAGGATTAAAATTAATTCTTTTTTAAAAATCTATTTTTTAAATCAGTACCTACATTTATTAATGTAATTAGCCAATTATTTTTTCAGACGTGCCAACGATCAAGAGCGTTCCTGTTCCTAAATGAAATACAAAGGAGGTACGATGGAAGCAGTAAAGATAATTTTGTGACAGTATTGGCTACAGAAATGTATCGATACAACGAAAATTACAGCACTATTGTAATCAGAAAAGGAGAACTGGACGAACTTAACACAATAGGAGTGGATAGTAGTGGTGAGTGAGAATTATTTCGCAAAATTAACTTTGTAAATAAAAATTAATAGGGAGAAAAGTACTTTAAGGTGAGTAAAAGTAATTTAATGTGGAGAACCTTGGGGGAAGGCATTTTCAGCAGTGGTCTTTGTGTGGGTGAAGCGAGAAAAGTATTTTTTGTAGATTTTTCTGCATACACTTTATAGCATAAGGCATTTATTATTACATAGACCAAACAGTTGTCACCTATGAAACTCATTTTTCAATCGCTGCTAAACCTGATCGTAAATCACTCTATACATTCCTGGCTCTTAGAATTCTCACCATTTGAAACATTTCTAGTTTGCGTCAATATTTACGCCAATTGGCACCAAGTATGACAGATAGCATAACGTACTTCTCCAATTTACCGAACATGATCGCTCTTACAAGGTGGTTAGAGCTAGTACATTTTCCACAAATCAATAGCAATGTTCAGGTTAAATTTAGCGCAAACGTTGAACCTTCTTGAATGATAACACATTTTTAATTTTATTATGAGCAACAAATTATATGAATTCATTACAACCAACGAAAGTTCAAGTCATATTTAGTTCATAAATATATGATTTTCGGAAATAAACAAGAAAAAAATATGAAAATGGAATAACTTTAAGTAATTTATAGAGCACCATTTATCGAAAATAGTTCCTTTGAAGTTCGCTGTTGGGTAATAAACTAATGATTTTATTTCCAGAGAGTATATTAGGGGAGAAAATATTGTACGTGAACAATCCCGAAAACCTCTCATACAGCGTAAGTACCAAAATTATAGAATTCGAGATAAATACCTATATGAATTCAAAAAATATTATAATTTTATTACTTCTAAATACAACTTCAATTATTTTATAACCAAAAACCCGGGTTTGGTAGAGTCTTGAACATTAGTGTAAAAAATAAGATACCGTAGAAACTATAAACTCCAATAATGTCATTTGAATTTTAAATTAATATTATCCTCTACCTATTATCACTTATACAATAATAATCGTACTTTTAAATCATCACCCGATAAGAGTCATTGACCTCTACCGTAATATTGGCATAAAGCTTTGGTTGTTTTACTGGCTATAAGTATTTTAATCCAATTTTGACCATAATATTTTATCACTTATTAGGACATTATACCTTGCATGTTTTTGTTATGAACATAATTTTATTTTGTTTTCATTTCAGACCGTCACATACGTGGGCAAGACTCCAGAACGAATATCAATAAGCGTGGAGAGTCCGCGATTTCGCGTCATATTTATCGGTTTATTCATTCTAGTGTTAGGTTCAAGCGTTTTTATTTTCGGCCCTGTGTCTTGTGTCATGATTGCTGCGGTCGCATTATTTACGTACGCGCGGTCTATATTACACGCCAGAAATAAATTTGACGAGTCTAGACCGCTAGACGAGTGATGTGTGCTAGATTTGACGAGAGCGTTTCGTAAGCTAGCGTTTGCATAAGCGAAGCACTGGCTATGTGAGTCATTAAAGATCTTTTGCAATTGGGTATTTTTATTTGTTCGCTTTACGTAATATTGGTGTTATATAAATAATAATATTATATACACGTCACCACATTATTTTGTGGTAATAAAATGCGAGAAAAATAAAATCAAAAACACTCGGTAGGACTAATGTACTTAATATTAATAATCTGTACAGGGTGTAAAATTAAACCAGGGCCTTATTTGAGTAAGGTATTGAGTATTCGATTATCTATGCAAATATCTGTAAATTCTATTATAACGTTAATTATCATCGAAAATATTTTTTTTATTGCAGTGAATGGCGAGACGAGCATGCCGTTCGCCTGATGGTAAGCGATGCGACCGCTCATGAACAGTAGCAAAACCAAAGAACACATTGAATTACAAAGCAATGCTTTCCACTGCGCTCGCCATCCTGAGACATAAGATGTTACGTCTCAATATGTTGATTTGATTTCTCTGCACCACCCAAAGGTTGACTGGGAGAGAATGCCTCAGGCATTAAGTCCACCTTTATACTTTGTATATAAAGCATTTAAATAAATAAATAAATAAATATGTCCAGTAGTTACTCTGACTACAATGTCCTTCAATCCGAAACACAACAGTGCATTTAAACTGCTGTTTGACGGGAGAAATAGACATTGCGGTGGTACCCACACAGGCAGCCTCTCACATATGAGAGACCTAACACCGGTGATTATTGAAATAAATTATTCACGAAGACTGACCACGCTTCCAAATGAGTCTTGGCAAACACAAAAGTCATTGGTGTCAATGCATTGCTTGACCTATTTTATCTTGTTGCATGTGTATGCAAATTCATAATAGGGCGTGAACCTCCTCTACAACCGGCAGTACGATTGAGCGAGGTTAGGGCATATATTTCACCTGCTTTACCGCTAGTATCCATAGTGCGTATATACAATGTATATCAAGCCCGCTACCGAAATCAATCAAAATCTCACCACATATCACCAAAGAGGAGGGGGGGTCAAAAAATGCTAAATGAAAGATCGGACGGCCCCTTAAGTGAATGCGTCACGGATGCTGTCAAATGGTTGTATAATAATAATAATGAGTACGAACATAGAAGAGTTGTTTGTTGTGCGTGGTGTTCTGCAGCGTGTGGAAGAGTTTGTGCGCGCCGCGCGCCGCCGCCTGCGCGCCCACCAGCGACGACAGCGTCTCCACCACACTCTCCGTCAACTGCTGCAGGGCTAGCGTGCGGGTGTGCTCTGGAAAAAAAAATATTGTTGTAAGAGTCAATATGGGTAACATTGCAATGGATTAGGAATGAATAATCAAATTCCAACATTAAAAGAGAATGCCTATTTCACTATGAAATTTAGTAAAGGTGAGAAGATTTTGTGCTTCGATGGAACCTACTTTTTGTGTAGGAAAAAAATATTTTCAATAAATATAAACATTATTGCGACCTACGCCCGGAGTTCTTAGAGAAATTAACTTGAAGTCCAATAATCACTACATAGTATAAAACAAAGTCGCTTTCTCTGTCCCTATGTCCCTTTGTATACTTAAATCTTTAAAACTACGCAACGGATTTTAATACGGTTTTTTTAATAGATCGAGTGATTCAAGAAGAAGTTTATGTGTATAATACATGCATATTATTGTAGAGAAATCTATATGCACCCGGGCAAAGCTGGGCCGGGCCACTAGTAAATAATATTTTGTCTCTGGCTCCGTGATCAAAATTTAAAAAAAAGATAAATAAATTATTTTATAAAAATCTGTCACCTGCTCAACAATTTTTGTTCTCAAATTTATCAAAATGTCTGTAAAGGGTGAACAACAAAAGAAATTAAGGCAATGCAACAAAAAGTCAAGTATGGCGACTCACCTTTATCTTGAAAGTTTCTATTAGACGTAGACTCGGACAGAACGCCGCCAGGCCACCACGACTTGAGAACAACGCTTATGTAGTAGTGTAACATTTGCTCAGAGAATAACCACGATATTGTCTCTTTAATTTGTCTGAAACAAAAAAAAACTTCTTTAAGACCATCAATGGTTTTTAAAGTCAATCAAGTAAATAAGAGAATACTCTGGTGTGATTATAAATATTCATAATTCTGGAATGTCAAAATTTTTAACAATTTTATTTGCATATTTTTTAATTTAAATAATTGGCGAGACGTGCATGCCTTCACCTGATGGTAAGTAATGTTTGGCATTCAATTGTGTTCGCCAAACTGAGACCTAAGATTAGTCCATTGACATGCTACAATTTAAGGACCGAATATTGCATTTCTTAGAGGACGCAATTTTATGTTTGGGACATGTTTGGGGGGTTAAAAGAACCTTAACCTCAAGTTTGTGGGGTCGCCACCCATGTCCCCCGGCCGCCATCGTGAAAAAAAAGGGTGAAAACACTTTTTTCGCGATAATTCGAAAACTATGTGTCTTACAAAAAAATTGTAAGGACATAATTTGTAGCAAATTGATTTGCCTACAAATATGTTTATTTAACTTTTTTCCCTAAATTAAAAACTAAAGAAGTTATAAGCAAAAAAGTGAAAAAGAAATTTCTTAAGGGAAACCTTCCCGTTTCTTTTAAAAGTACACTCTTCGGCTTGTATCTTATCAATTCTCACATACAGTGCTCAATCCTGGTCTTTGAAAGAACTTCAGAGGTCAAGGTCCAGGTTTGTCAAAAAGCTATGGAGCACAGGATGCTAGGCGTAACACGTATGGACAGAGTACCCACTGACAGCTTGCGCTCCATAACTAGAGTCAAGAATGTTGCACAGAAATCAGATCAACTAAACTGGGATTGGGCGGGCCACGTCACCTGGATGCACCCGAAGAGGTGGTTAAAGATTGCCAATCAATGGATGCCTAAGAATGGCGAGAGGCCACGCGGCAGGCTTCGGAAAAGGTGGCGCGACGATCTCGACCAATTTAGCCGCACTTGGATGGCATCAGCAACTGATAGGGATAAGTAGGAGTTTAGGGAACCTTTGCCCATCAGTCGCACAGAATAGGTTAATATAAATAAAAAAATAGCAAAAAAGTGAGATTTTTTTACTCATTTCGTAATTTTTTTGTAAATATTACTTTCTTTTTTTGCTTGTAACTTCTTCAATTTTTAGTTTAGGGCAAAAATTTATATAAACATATTTGTAGGCAATACAATTAGCTACAAATAATGTTTTTACAAATTTTTCGTAAGATGTATAGTTTCCGAGATAACGCGAAAAAAGTGTTTTCACCCCTTTTTCCAAGATGGCGGCCGAGGGACAAGGGTGGCGACCCCACAAACTTGAGGTTAAGCTTCTATTGACCGCCCACACATATCCCAAAAATAAAATTGCGCCCTCTAAAAAATGCAAAGCTCATGTAACATTTCAATGGACTAGATGTTAAGTCTCGATATGTCTAGTAGTTACTCTTGCTAAAATTTCCATCAAACCGAAATACAAATGTGCATTTACACAGCTGTTTTGCAGGAGAAAAAGACATTACGGTGGTACCTACGCAGGCTACCTGCCACATGATAGTGACCATTATGACAGTTATTGAAAAATGTTTAACCTGTTAATGGTCCTTCCATAAGTGATTTGCACAAATGTGACTAAAGTTTTCCGCAACCATCGGAAAACGCCTCGCATATCAAAAACTTCACTCAGTAGCGCATACAGCGGCTCTGCTATGCTGTCCCTTTCTTCCGCCATCGCTCCTGCCCCTGTTAGAAAGAGATCAAACACCAGTGACGTTTTACCACTTTAATTTTTTTTACATTTTATGTAAATGGGGATTTGTTTATTAAGTTGTCAAAGTTATACTATGAACATATTATTATTTATTTATTTATTTAATTCTTTATTGTACACAATAAAAAGAAATAACAGTTTATAGATAATACAGAATAACAAAGTACAAATGGCGGTCTTATCGCTCTAAGGCAATTTCTACCAGACAACCATGGGATGGATATATGAGCAGGAAAAAAGATAGGGCAGTGTAAAATAAAGATAACGAAAGCATGGAGACGTAAATAAAAACATAAAAAAAAAACATATCAATACATTATATATAAATACATACCACATATACATACATATTATATATACATACATAAGTATTATACATATACATACTTATATAAATTTATAGACGAATAAACATACATACATACATATATATATTACCAATATAATATAATTAAATTACATATTAAATATATGTAATTTAATTATTATGAATTTTATAACAATTTTTTTTTATTTACTGACTTATTCATAGACAATTTTAAAAAATATTTTAACATATAACTAAAATAGGTTTTAAAACAATCATTTTTTTATTGTAATGTATGGCGAGACGAGCATGCCGGTCGCCTGATTGTTAGATATACGACCGCTCATGAACAGTGGCAAAACCACGCAACACCATGAATTACAAAGCAATGCGTGACATTCCACTGCGCTCAACATCCTTAGACATAAAATGTAAGTCTCAATATGTCCAGTTGTTACTCGGGCTACAATATCCTTCACACCTAAACACAACAGTGCATTTATACTGCTGTTTATGGAGCGAAATAGTCATTTCGGTGGTACCTAACCAGGCGGCCTTTCAAATACGGACCTACCACACTATAATATGAGGTCAAGGTAAGCAATATAGCTTCATATATTTACCTCGCATAGAATTAGTGATTGCCTTATTCGCGGAGTCTGCACCGTTTCCGTCGAGGTACAAAGATATTTCGTCCTCGTCCGCAGACAGATGCGTGAAAGCCTCTCGCTCTTGCGACGAACGATTTGTCGCCTCACTGCTGGTACTAAAAATGAATAAAGGTATATAAAAATCAAAGATAACTTCTTTCAATTGTGGGTATTTGGTAAAGTTAGATAAATCGGTTAGGCGGTTATCCTTGTATCATTTGTTTCGGTATTTTCAACGTTTCATTCCGGTACCCATAACACAAGTCCAATCTTACTTTGCATACCACAGTTCAATAACACTTTACGAGTTTGAGTTTTATCAATGTATGTTATTATTTGTTTGACTCCGTCGAAGTATTTTTATATATGTTTAAATGTGTTTATCATAAAAATGTGACGAATGAACTTAATAAAAAAACAATAATTACTCAATAATAACGGCAGTCGAAAGATAATTACTTCGACTTATTTTATTCTCTTTGACATTTTTTTACCTCGTCTCATGGACATCGACAAATCACAAGATCAAATATCAAGACGAGTCTTAATATCAAGCCAAGAAAGACGAAGGTTCATGGGAGTGCCAGATGACGACTGACATACACATATATATGTACATATACACTATATATACATATTATGCTCTACATACCTCTTAAATAAAGTTGAAAAAGAGAATTTGTTTTTCTTTGGTAAGTCGCCTTGTTTCAAATACTCCGAACTAGGATTAAGAAATGTATATAAAGCTTCACTTTGGTTTAATCTATCGTCTTCTAACACGAACTGTAACAGAAATGGTGTGATACATTTATTTACACCGAAAAATTACTTTAAAATCTATGATAAAACCATTAAGTACTTTCTCACTTGACTTTGAAGAAACCTTTATTTTTTATACTTGACAAGAAAAAATTAAAACAGTATTTTAACTTACCTCTAAATACTTTTGAATTAAAATTTTCGCTTTTTCTAAGGAGTTTTTGTCATTCTTACCAAATAGGAATTTGAAAGAGTTTGACGGTAATTCCAGGTTTTTTAACTCTGAACACATAGGCCTTAGTTTTCGATGCAGTTCCTGAAATCAAAATAAACAGTTGAATTTACTATATTTAAATCTTAAAAGTACAAACTATTTTATAAAAAAATATACTGAAATCCTAAGCCACTGACAACAGATACATAACAAAAAAATATTAATGGTCATATTTTCATTTTCATTGAACTAATAAAATAATCTCTCTCTCTCTCCTTCTCTCTTCTCTCTCTCTTCAGCCACAGGAAGTTCTGAACATAGGCCTCCCCCAAAGATCGCCACATATACCTGTTGGAAATGGCCTGCATCCAGCGAAACAATAATATTATAATAAAAAATAAAAACCTTGCTATAATTTTTTATTTGTAAAAATTCATTACCTACCTGGAATTCATTCAAAGTCCTAAGCAGCACCCAGCCAGTGGTGATTTGTTCCGGCTTGTCTTCGTTTCGCGCATGTTCCTGTTCCGCCATGTGCACTACTATCACGAACTGAGGTGGTTTAGATTCGTCTATAACCTGAAATACAGACATATGTTATTTGTTAAATATATGGACTAGGAGACAAACGAACAAACAAATTATCTGGTAATGAATAGACTAAGGCCGCCTCCGTTCTTGATTTTAATAACGCCCTGAAAAACCAAGTTCTACTGTCGGAAGCGCCTAAAAGATTACGACCGACGACAAATAACGTATTTCTGTGAAAACCCTAGACTCTAGACAGACCATATACATTTTTTGAACTCAGAACAACAATAAGCAATATTCCATAGAGCTAATTTTATTTCGTATAGAGAAAAACAAAACTTCCTAATAACATCGGGTGGTTTTGCTTAATGCATAATTATTTTGCATTGAGTTAATTTGTTTCTGTCACTACAACACAGTCACACTATATTCTCTTTCACACTAGTGGCTTCTCCGGTAGGTAAGTGCGCGGTGCGTACATATTTATATCATGATGTTCGCATCAGTATATTACCTGAACATCTAAGTGACAACGTGCGCCTGTACTGAATACGTGCGTGGTTGAGCGTGTGTGAGTGAGCGCGTGTATTTGCATGAGTGGGTGCATTGTTGTGTTAATGCGCACATGTGTGTGCGTGCATGTGTGAGTAAATACAAACACGTGCACAAGTGCGTGTGTTTGTTTGTTGAAATAAAACTTGAGTTGGAATCTGTATTTTGGTATGTGTATTTTTTATTTGAACAGTCCAAAGAACAGACCACTAGGAACAGTCCAATTCATCATGTCCGGACAGACAGACATTAGACATTAGACCATAGACATGACAATTGACATAGACAAAATAACATTCATACTATTAGCCTTTTAAGCATCATCATAAGTGTGTACGTGCATGTGCGTGTGTTTGAGTTGCTGCGGTTGTGTGTGAATGCGTACGAGCTTGTGCATGTGTGCTGTCGTGTGCGTGTGCGCTTACGTGTGTGCGTCTGCGTGTCTGCGTGCGTGAGTGAGTACAAATGCGTGCACGCATGCTTGTGTATGTGCGTGCGTGTATGTATGCACGTACCTGCGTGGATGTATATGGGTGGGTCCGTTGGTGCGTGCATGCGTGTGTGTGCGTGTATATGTACATGTGCTTGCGTGTGCGTGTATATGCATACGTGCTTGCGTGCGTGTCTGCGTGCTTGTATGTGTGTGTGTGTGTGTATACCTCTGCGCTGTGCACGGTGGCGCGCCAGGCGCCCAGATGGTCAGCCCAGGTGTCGGTGCGCGCGAGGTGCGCCTCGAGCCGCATCTGCTCGCTGGCGAGCTTCTCCACCTCGTTGGCTAACATGGCCAGTGCTGGGGACTCTGGCTTTAGTGACGCTCTTAGTGCTGCTAACGCCTGGAGAAACAATATAGTTCTGGATCTTATACTCGTAATTTGATAAAGATCTCATAATTTGATAAACAGCATATAATTTACACTAACACTAGAGTATAATTAACATATAGTATATTAAGATATTATACTAGAGAGAACACTGGAAACAAAATATTTGTAACAAAATGAACGGTACCGACCCGCTCCTCCTATTTCTATCTCTGTCACACCTCCGCAGTAATACATCTTCTCTCTCGCTTTACTGGATTCCCGTGTGCACACACAGTACGCAAAGATTTAGTTCCCGATATCCACTCTAGTAAAATACCTCACTGATATAGTATGATATTTTTTATAGCGAGACGAGCATGCCATTCGTGACGATAAACGATAAGACCGCTAATGGAACGTAAAAAACCAAACAGCACTATAAATTATTGTGACGCAATGCTTGGCATTACACTGATCTCACCATCAACACATAAGATACAATAAGTCTCATTATATCCAGAAGTTAATCTGGATACAATGTCCCTCAAAACGTATCAAAACGGTGCATTTACACTGCTGTTTGACGTGCAAAATATAATTTCTCAGAATGGCGAGCGCAGTGGATTACCAAGCATTGCTTTTTAATTCAAGTTGTTGTTTGGTTTTGCTACTGTCCATGAACGGTCGTATCACTTACCGTCAGACGAACAGCATGCTCGTCCAGCCATTCATGGCAGTATAAAAAACATTTACAATTCATTTTACACATTCTACAATTATTATTTACCTGTATTTTATTGTTATGGCGTTCCTGCAACTGATCGAGTTTTCTCCTTGCATATGTGGAATGTTCTGTGAGATGTATTGCGCCGCCCACACTCTCCGCTGAAGATACTGACTCATTGGATAATTGACGATCTTCTATGGGCGATCTGTCTGTGCTCTTATCTATTGAGAAAATACACAATCTTATTATTTTTTAACCGACTTCAAAAAAAGGAGGAGGTTCTCAATTCGACTGTATGTTGCTTTTTTTTTTTTTTTTTTTTTATATTTGTTACTTCGTTTCTCTGTACTGCGTGAACCGATTTCGATCATTCTTTCTTTAATTGAAAGCTGGTGCTTGTCGTTTGGTCCCATAAAAATATGGTGAAGATCTGATGAATATCTTCGGCCCTGGATAGGGGAACTCCTTAAAATTAAGGAGAATTGCAATGGTTCTTTTTGCATTACGTTCATTAGAAAAGTTAAGTTACAGTGAGAAGGGGAAAAAGGGGTGGGGGAGAGGGGGGGTGGGTGATAAAATTAAAATACACGTAAATTCTAATATATTCAGCAGCTTATAACCGATTTTAGTGATTTCTTTTTCATTGGAAAGAACGTATTGACAGGTTGATCCCAGGAACACAACATTAAGATCTGATTATCATGTTCGGACCTGGAGAGTAGAACTCCTCAAAATTTAATAGGATTTCAACGGTTCTTTTTGCATTGGGTTCAGTATAAAAGCTAGGCTACAGTGGTTGAGGGAAAAAGGGGTAGGGGCGAAGGGAGGGGGAAGGGGGGGGGGGAAATAATAAACATGTGAATATTCCAATATCTTTGGCAGCTTTTAGCTAATGTTAGCGATTTCATTGTCATCGGAAAGAACATATTCCTTGTGGGGACCAAATCTTCTTCATTTAAATGCCTATCAACACTAAAAAGATAAAAATAACTAAAATTTTTAATAAAAAAATAAAAACCGACTTCAAAACAAAAAACCACTAAAAACCAAAAAATAACAAAATAATAAGTACCACTGCAAAGCAAAAAAATAATATTTATTTCATGGAACTTGTGCTTGTTGAATAATTTGCTTAATGACTTGACTAGCCAACAAATCAAAATATATGCATAACATATTGAAGGCGGGTCGCCCAGTACCAAACATATAGATTAATAAACATTTAAATTAATATAAGGCATAGGTCCTACATGTTTGGTACTTGGCGGCCCGCCTTCAATGTGTTATGCATATATTTTGATTTGTTGGCTAGTCAAGTCATTAAGCAAATTATTCAACAAGCACAAGTTCCATGAAATAAATATTATTTTTTTGCTTTGCAGTGGTACTTATTATTTTGTTATTTTTTGGTTTTTAGTGGTTTTTTGTTTTGAAGTCGGTTTTTATTTTTTTATTATTGTATTTGCACGACTATGTGATACAATGGAAATAAGTGATCCCTTAGCCATATAAATTACCTTACGACCCGAAGGTAATTTCGCCCTTAAAAGAAGCACTAATTATCTGCAAATACCCACATCATTTCGCAACGTCAAAAGTGGCGCTCTAAAATTCAACCTTTGATTTTTAGCTTAGTCCGCTGCCAAAGCTCAGCTATCAATTACTTAGGACTTAGGTAATATATTTCTGTTCATTTCAAGTTCAAGTTATACCTTTATTAGCCTCTTCAGTAGCGAGTTCAGCCATCAAAGCTTGATAATGATCGCTCATGAGGAAAGATTGGTAGTATTTGTCTTGTATTGTATCCAAAACTGTCTCCTGCACTTCATAAAATACTTCAGGCCCTTTATCACCTAATAGGAACGATTCCATTCTCTTTCTGGTATCCTAGTAAAATAAATAGTATTTATTACAATAAAATCGTATAATAATAGGCAATTAAAATATTCTGCTTTTACAATCAATCAATTCTTATCATATGCGATAACAGTTATTCATTAATTCGGGTATATTTTTGGTCAATTTTGCTTTGTCGTTACATTTTAAAATATAAACTCACTTTATCAACTTTAATCTCAGCACTAGGCGATCTAATGTATGTATAAAATATTTCAGCACCGAGTTGGTGCCAACTGCTTCGAGGACTGTGTCTCAACTCCTCAACGGATGTCCAGAATCCAACCAAACCCTGAGAGCACATCTTCTCCAAGAACATTGAAAGATATCGGCGCCCGGTTACACTGTCCATTACTTTGTGCAGGGGCATTGTCTGAAAGCATTTACTAATTTCATAATCAATTTAAGTTAAATAAATAACTGCATAGGTGGCGTAGTTGTGCTGCTGTTTTGTTACAACACTGAGGTCTCGGGTTCGAATTCTGAGTCGGGCAGTGATATTAGAATTTTCTATTCATTATTTTCTGGTCAGGAATTTGTACCCGATATGGCGAAAGGCTTGCCCCCTATCACATCTTTGGTCGGAAAACACAAGGTGAAACGAAAGTGTCCTTTTTTTTTTTTTTTGTTGACGCGGGGAAACCGGGTTACCGCTACCGCCCCACCTCGGGGGAGGGTGGAGCGATTATGTTGGGTTCACCGGCATATTCATAGGCATACCAACCAAAACCCCGCGTTGCCCTCTTCAGCGCAATTGGGATGGCCCCGGGTACCCAAAGCAAGAGCGCTTCAGCTTCTCCCGGGAAACGAAAGTGTCCTGGTAGCACTGTCATTACTCATACTTATACGATTTTACCATCAAAACCACTTATAATTTTATCAACGAACCGATACGATGTTATTTATCATTAAATCCGTAACTGAATTAACTATTTAATTTACGGTTACATTTCTAATAATTTAGCTAACAGAAATTACCTTATTATCCGATTCGACAGTGGGGAATGCACCATCCCATCCTAATTTCCTCAACGCAGTCTCACACTCCGCTTTTGCTATCGTGAGCTGGTTGATGTACCTCTGTAGTTTTTTAGCATCGGCTATTTGTTGTCGGCTAACATTGTGTTGAGTGTTGCTCTTTTCTATCGCCTCAATATCTATTCCCTTCGCACGTTTCACGTTTTGCAGTGTTGTCGCTTGCATTATTTGTGTTACGATATCGTATCTGTTGAAAAATAATAATAAATATTAAATAATATCAAACATTACTAACATCATCATCATCATCATCTCAGCCACATGAAGTCCACTGCTGAACATAGACCTCCCCCAAAATCTCCACACCGACTTGTTGAAAGTGGCCTGCATCCAGTGACTTCCTGCAACCTTAGCCAGGTCGTCCGACATTTCGCTTGCCTGTATGTGGCCATCACTGTAGAACCTTTGGGGCCCAACGGCCATCGGCTATACGCGCCATGTGCCCGTATGTACTAACATAGTCCATAGTAATATAAATATCTTATGTTGCGGATGTTATAAACTTTACCATCTCACCAAACCCAGGTTTGAATCAAGTATATGTGCCTGTGGGATCAAGCCTACATCGGTTAAATTTCACATGCTGCTCCTAATCTAGAACGGAAGCTCTCAATATAATGTTTATATTTATAATATAATCATTTATTCTCATTTCTTTATCTGGCTGTTTTGTTCACAATTCTGGAGTACAACAATATTATACAAACTATTTAGGTGACTGATAAAATTAATTGCTCTCATTATCTTGGCATGTCAATCTTTTTCTACATATTCAATTCAATGATTACAATGTATCATTACACAGACATATTTATCAAAAGTGCGAAACAAAATATAATTTCTCAATTCAATGGGAAGTACAATATTGAAGCGATATAAAATATGCAATAAAAATCTAAGAAGAGCCCACCGGGACCAAGAAAGCTCTAAAATAATTGTTGAAACTTTGGGATGTTAAAATTTAAAAACTAAACCAAATCTGTGGTAAAATCCGTAAATAATAGTTTTAATTCTTTAAAAAGAATTTACTCATATGATGTTGAAATTGTCAATGCAGTTTAAATTAAATAAAAAATCATATCGTCCTTTTTTGGATGTTCCTGAATGGTACTTAATCACTTTCGATACTAATAAATGCCATTACAAATGCAGGAATGTTAAACTTGTGATATGAATATGCACTCACCGTAACCGTTTCAGTGTGTCAACATTATTGCAGCTGTTTATTAGTCTTATGTAGTCCTCAAATGTTTTTGCATATTCATGCGTTCTCACATGCATTGCGTCAACTTCCTTTTGCGCCTCCAAGTACTGAATAATCTTTTGATTTATGTAATCTGGTTCTGTTACAAGATCTATTGCTGGTTGCAGTACTGTAATTGGCATTTTAATTTACATTAAGTCTAGTATATCATGTATATTGTAAAAAATGTTAATTTACATGAGGCCATAATAGATTACTTAAACCCATAATTATTCTTTATTGTAATTAAAGATTTAATGTCACTATCAGGATAGGAAGGTAATACAAAAATATATTATACAAGTGGGCATGTGAAATTACACTCAACACAGTGATATAAATAAAAATCATACTTTTGCAAGCTAATATTTCCCTCATAAGATGTGAGGCAGGTGTCAAAGAGTAGCATCTTGGCATCAGGAACATAATAACAAGTTCACTTATTTGACGAAGGTAGTGCTGTTCGGTCTCAAAGGTTATCAAGTGTGGAGCGAGTGCAAACACAGGTGCTTGGTTTAATTCCAATCTGAAATGTTTATAATAAATAACAGACAAGTGTAGCTAAAGGGCACAATTCCAAGGTATGGTAGCTAGAAAATATAGTTTAGTCTCTTGACCTCTACTAATGGCAATAGATACTACATATATTACAAAAATACATATTTTATGTACAACTAAAAATTGAATTTATTTACTAAATAATACAAAATCTTTAAATGTGTTCTAGATCCAAGTCTAATACAAAAAGTTATATTTCTATACAACATTGATTTATTTATAAAGCTGTAATTTCAGTTATTAATTATAAAATCACTTTAAAAATATTTATACAAAATAAAATATTGATACATTGAATTACTTACGCACAACTTCTAGCAATTCTTATCCTTTCAAAATGCTGGGTTATCTTAGTAACCATATCATTCGCTAGCAACTTTTCTGCATCAACTCTCAACAATCTTTCATGTAGGTTTTGTATTGCACCCCAGACATGTTCTTTAAATTTGTCTACAACTGGATCTGGCTTATGTGACAGCTCTTTCAACCACCGCGTCACAAAATCTCGCAGTATGTAATCAATAAGCAACTGCAACTGACTATCAACCGTTCGTCCAAATATAACAGGTAAATGAGATTTTTTTGTAGAAAAAGGCCATGTTGTCTGGTCTTCCTGGAAACGAAATTATAGTATTATTTTATAATAGATTTCTTAACTCAAATTTAATTGCAACTGTTTGAGATTGCATATAGTAACTGACTCAATAATTATTTTATTTTAATTAAATGTTTAGATTTACAGCAACTATGTCAGCATGGTGCAGTGAAATTATATATATAATGACCACAATTACTTAATGAGAGAAAGTATGCCAGTATGCCTTACTTGACAGCTTTCATATATTTCAACTTCCTTTATTCAAGGTCTCATGTATATGAATTATAAAAAAAATAATCAAATACCTAATAAATACACTTTTATTCAAATTATTAATTTAAATTATTAATTATTGTTACCTTTAAAGCATCTTCGAGTTGTCGCACCTCCTTGTCCACTTTATCTAACAGAAATAAGGACGTCTGATGTGGAGACGATAAAGCGACATGGCCCCATAAAGTGAGCACGAGAACAGCTACCACAATAAATACACCAAGTAGTAATAAATAAATTAGGCTCCATATTACAGAAAAAGACCACAAAAGAAAAAGCACAATAGGTGCCACACAAATTAATATCCACTTGAACATGATCGATCCTAAACACTGTTTATTCCAACATTTTCTGAATGTTTAATATACACACACGTATAACGCAACGTCAAAATAGCCTTCAGAGTTTTTTATGACGGGTTTCTCAATTAAACTGCTATTTATCTATCTACAATTATTGTAAATAAATTATTTATTTACTAGAAATTCGCAATTGATTTTGAGTTTCCTCAAAAAAATTACGTTCCGTAACACTACAGGTACTGACACAACTATAAAATGTTTCGTGACAGCAACAGGCAGATTAAAGAAATTGCAATTTAGACGTAATGGGAGTTAGAACTTACAACCAATTTACTTAAACCAACAAGTAGTGAATATATTAACAATTAATTTAATTTATAAAAATATTAATTTATTTACATTTGTTTTGTAAATAAATATTGATTGCGTAGTCAATAAAACGTTAACTGTCAATGTCAGATTCAGCTGTGAGCTGATGCCTAAAATTGCTGTCTGTGATTGCTGTTGATTGTGCTGTTGATATGATTTAAGCCGATTAGAAATACGCTGAAGAATTTTCGTTATATTTGGTTCGTTATAATAATATTGCGCTTGATACCTTACTTCTTCTCCTTTTAGTTAGTCCTTTTTTATATAACACGGTACACATATTTACAAAAAGTATTTGAAAATCCGGTGTGCAAATCTAATGGTGACATGTTTACCGCTAAAAAATAATTAAAAAACCAATCATGTCGAATATAAAAACAACATATTTAATTGTCGGTGGCGGCATAGCAGGAGTCACATGTGTCGAAACTCTTGCGATTTTACATCCTGAGGAATCTTTGGTCATTATCACCGCCTCTTCACTTGTGAAGAATGTGAGTAATGTCAGTTTCTACGCTAAAACCATTGTGAAATTTGATGTAAATGAAACTGAAGCGAGTTCCTTACAAAGGATACATCCAAATCTGAAAATAGTTTATGATTCATTGAAACATGTTGACACTGACAAACAATTAGCCACCACAGATAGAGGTGTGATAATAAAGTATGACGTTATGTGTATATGCACCGGTGGAACACCAAGACTTATATCAGAATCAAGCAAAAGTAAGAGAATTCTTGGCATAAGAGATACAGAGTCAGTAAATGAATTTCAGGAGAGACTTAAGTCTGGAAGAAAGATGGTCATTGTTGGCAATGGTGGGATTGCATCAGAAATTGTACATGCCACATCAGGTATACAAAAAGTTTGGGTAATCAGAGATGATTATATATCATCAACATTCATAGACCCAGGTGCAGCTGAATTTTTCCAAAATACATTTAAAAATGATGAACCAACAGACAAATCAAAAAACACTGTTTTAAAAAGACATGTATTTACTGAAGAAGATACAGTTGTTTCATTGAATAAAGATTTGAAATCTGCTGCATTAGGTCCAGATTGGTATAGAAAACTAGAAGGTATTAAAAGTGACAATGGTACTCAAGAACTAGAAATTATTTACAAAGTTGAGGTAAAGTCTGTTGAAGAAAATGAACATGGAGAGTATCCTCTAACAGTGGAGCTTACAAATGGAAAAGTTATTGAATGTGACTTTCTGATATCAGCTACTGGAGTTGAACCAGCGCTGAATTTCTCCTGGGATAAAGAGCCTAAATTAGGTCCTGATGGAGGACTAGCAGTTGATGAGACTCAGGAAACTAGCTTAAGAAATGTTTTTGCTGCAGGAGATGTGGCTTATGCATCATGGGAACATGCACCACATTGGTTTCAATTAAGATTGTGGACTCAAGCCCGACAAATGGCTGGAATGGCAGCTAAAGCTATGCATGGTAGAATAATTAATGAACAGGTGCTTCAAGATTTTTGTTTTGAGCTTTTCACACATTGTACTACTTTGTTTGGGTACAGAGTAGTTCTTTTAGGTAAATATAATGGACAAGGCTTGGGCACAGACTATGAAATACTTTTGCGTACTACACCAAAACTTGAATACATAAAGTTTGTATTACAAAATGGAAAGTTGCAGGGTGCTATACTAATTGGTGAAACTGATCTTGAAGAAATGTGTGAGAACCTAATTTTAGATCAGTTGGATCTATCACCATTTGGTGATGACATTCTGAATCCAGATATTGATATTGATGACTACTTTGATTAATAAAATTGGTTGTGCTTATAAATGTTACAGAGTAAATCTATGTTTTGTCTGTACAAATATATAATATAGTATTGTTGAAGCTTATGTATATGTAATTTATTAAATAACTTTTCCATTACATATTCAAGTGTATTAATTTTAACCAGTTCATGTGGGAAATAGGAATCCTTGGAGGTAGATCTATGTTCAGCAGTCATTTCCTATGGCTACCGAGGATCATCAGAACAATTCTTTTGGTTCAAGACACCTTTGCTATTACAATCTCATAGTTCAAAATATTTTTAATTAAACTATGTCAGCTGATTTTGAAAAGGACATTTTTTTCAAAGTCACCTCTACAATACGAATCAGAAACGCCGTAATATACCTTATCTTGTTATTTCTATTCCCTCCTTCTGATAACCAGTGTTCATCAATGTGTGAATCAATTGTCCCTGTACTCAACAGAACGTAATTCCACTTATCAGCAGTTGCCGTAAAACCACGCCCTTTTAGAATAAAGGAATTTGATTTCATGCCCTTTTATATTGATTTACAAATTTGGACTCACCTTTCTGCAATTACAAGATGGAATTATAAAAAACACCGAATTAACTATTTCGTAAATTATATCGAAGATATTTCATACAAATTAGCAGCTTAGTTAGCACTAGCTGTTGGGCCCGGCTCCGCCCGGGTGCCGATACAAGTTTCAAAACGGCGATCAAAATATTTAATTCCGACTATCAATTTAGAATATCGACCAATGGGACCATGAAATACGAATAAATTTCCTCGTATTTGCAAGAAACTACACTACTGCATCCCTCCTATAAGCCATAGCGTGATGGTATATAGCCTATAGCATTCCTCGATAAATGTACTATACAACACTGAAATAATTTTTCAAATCAGACCAGCAGTTCCTGAGATTAGCACGTTCAAACAAACAAACAAACTCTTCAGCTTTATTATATTAGTATAGATTTGACAGCTCCATAGCGCAGTTGTTTGAAATCCGCCTGTGAAGTCAAGCTTCATGTTCGATCTCTGCTCAAATATTTAATGAGACTAAAGCATAGGACTAAAGTTTCTCGTGCTTACTGGTACTTACCCACCAAAAAAATGGCATTATAGGGGGTCAGAACTATAGGTATGAGTAGCTTTCGAATTTTATTTATTGGATTGGTCTACCCTTTGCTGCAGAGTATTCGCTGAATACTACTGACGGCATTGCTGTATCTGTATCATACAGCAATGCCGTCATATACATATACGTCCCACTCAGTCCCACTGCAGGGCACGTGCCTCCTCTACAATCGACAGTACGATTACAAGAGGTTTAAGGAGAGTACTTTCCTCGAGGTAGGCAGCGACTTTGTTGTGCTGGTCCCCTGGCACTACGGAGGTCCATGAGCAGCGGTAGCCGCTTATCATCAGGCGGGCCGCTAGCTCGTCTGCCTACAACGCAATAAAAAAAATAAAAAAAAAGATAGATATACGATTGAGAGTGGTTAGGCCATATAGTCCACCACGCTGGCCTAGTGCGGGTTGGCGGACTTACATACCATAGATTTTTTTAATAAATCGCTATGGTATGCAGGTTTCCTCACGATGTTTTCCTTCACCGTTTTAGTGCGTGGTGATTGACTATCAATACACACATGATTCCGAAAAGTCAGAGGTGTGCCCTGGGATTCGAACCCGCGACCACCGTGAGTATGTGGGCGACCACCGTGAGTTCGTTCGTTCGTTCGATGAATATAGTAGGGCCCCTAGACCGTTTACCAACAGGCCATCACCCATTAATTTTTCCTACCAATTTTTCTAATTGTTCATGAAAGGTGAAATAAAGATTTCTAAAGCCTACGTATTAGAAATATCCGCAGTAGTTGTAGTATAGGGGTTGACTATATTAATAGTTCAGTTTGTTTATGTACCTACCTAATAAAATATAGTATGCATATCAGAACATTGTTTTTTGTTTAGTAATTTATTCAGACTACAAACTACATTAAATATCAAGGGATTACATAGATGTGATATTGTTTGCTACAAGATTTAAATATTGTAGATTTCCGTTTGGATCTGCCTCCAGGAGTCCAGAGGACCGTGATCGGGGCGATATTTGACGTTGCAACCCTCAGTTGTGATCCGGCCGATTTTACGCAGCTTCTCGAACTCCACCCGTTCGAACTTGGTGAAACCCAATTTCTTCGAGACGTAGATCTTCTGCCGACCTGGGAGCTTGAACATGGCACGACGCAGAGCCTCAACGATTTGGCCCTTCCAACGATCACTGGTGCGTACGGACAAGATAGGCTGTCCAATACGTATACGAGCGGCAGTACCTTGTGGTTTTCCGAAAGTACCGCGCATTCCCGTCTTCAGCCTTTCAGCCCCAGCGAACGATAACATTTTGCTGATGAGCTGGAAGGGGTGAAGCCTCATACGGATGTGGAACTGATCTTTACCACAGTTCTTCACCAGATACTTGTTACAGCAAAGAAGGGCAGCTTCCAGGGCCTCCGAGTTTAGCTGCTCGTACTCATCCGATACCAAGTGAACGCATAGTGGAAATTCATCCAGTGGCGCCTTTTTCTTACCCAATTCGAAGATAGGGATCTTTGGACCCAGCACATCACGATCCAACTCAGATGTAGGATCTGTCTTGTTGTTATAGTACCGATAACATCTTATTGGCCGTCGCCCCATTTTGATCTGCACAAATCGACACACCTAAGCTCGAAAAATCAATAATCTGACGACGACTAGCCTATGCAGTCGTATTATGTATATGGGGTATTTAAATTTATAAAAAAAACATACATTATTAATCTTTCATTTTATTTAAGTCTTACGTATTTACAGTACATATATTTTGAAATATTTTATAAATATTTATTAAAAAGAAGTAACCAAACAACTTTTGGCTGTTTGTATTTTGTTCCTTTGCCTCATTGATCTAAAGACAATTTAAAAATTGAAACAACAAAAAATTAAAAAACTGAGAGTTGGAAATTGACGTGTTTGACAGCAATTGCAAGCACATATTATTATAAAATAATTAAAATCTTGTAATTTCCGTGTCATACTTTCCAACTCAGGAATAAACAAATTCCGGTGGAAGTGCGTTACAGAGGTTTATTATTTTTAGTTTTGTTAGAAATAGTTACAACATAACTTTAGTAGACTTTGTGTTCTTTGTTTGATTCCTCTACGCAGTTTTCCACGATGCCTATCTTGTTCAGTGTTGTGGCTAGGGGTACAGTGGTTCTTGCAAAGTATGCGACCTGTGCCGGTAACTTCACCGAGGTTACGGAACAAATTTTGTCGAAGATACCGCCCCACGATGACAAGCTGACATACTCACACGGAAATTACCTATTCCATTACATTGCGGAAAATAAATTAGTGTTTTTCTGCATCACCGACGATGTAAGTGCATAGTTAATAATTTATTTATTTTCCTTTAAATATTAAACATGTTCATCAATTTTGTGTGGGCTTTTTCAGAAATTTCAACGTTCTAGAGCTTTCTTATTCCTTAATGAGATCAAACGAAGGTTTATAACTGCATTTGGAGACACGGCCCAAATTGCTATATCTTATGCAATGAACACTGAGTTTGCCCGTGTGCTGGCTACTGAAATGAAGCATTACAGTGACTCAAAAGATCTTGACACCATATCAAGAGTGCATGGGGAGTTGGATGAACTCAAGAATATTATGGTTAAAAGCATTGGTACGTAAACATTATATTCCATAATAACAATATTTGATGATAAACATTATTTTGCAGTTTCTATCGCTTTGTATAGATGTACTTGTTTTTGCATTACTTTCAATTGATAGTTTAAAAATCCACTGGAGTCTTATAAGAAATGAAGACAACTTATTTGTTATTTAATGATGGGGATGACAACTTGGTGGTTAGTTTCTAATGTATTATGACAGCTATAGCACAATAAGATGTTTCACATATTGCAAAAAACATTTTTCATCTGCAATTCCATAGGTTGTAGTAATTTTTCAAAAAAAAAATTGTTGTTTTGTATTTAGTTAGCTTTGTGAACATCCAATTGTTCTCAAACTACTACAAATACAGACTTAATGGTATAATTATACATAATTAGTTAATCTATGTAAACAACACTTATTATGTTCAGTCAAATATTTAGTTTATCAGAACCTTATCTAAAGACAAAGAAGCAGTAAATTCAAATTACTCATAAAAGAGATAGTCATTCAAAACTTAAGGGAGTTGTCGAAGTTACCTTATTAATACTTTATTTTTAAAAATTAATGTGTTTGCTGCATTTTTAAAATAGCGACACTGAGCCAATTACTCATCATTGGATTATATCATTTCATTTGAATTTATACCTTTTAAAACACATACATGGCTCATTGTCAACTGAGGATGATATAGCTATACCAAATAGCTTAAATTGGGTTACTAGTGTATATTTTATAAAATAATTCACTATGACATTATTAAAAAAGCACGCTTTTGTGATTTCGATAAATGATTAATGTGTGTAAACATGGCTTATCTCCCCTTATCATTGTTGTGAGTGAGCTGCATTGAGTGGAAGCTACCTTTGCGCGTGTCAATGACTGTGTTGTTTATTTGCATATTTTTCTGATAAAAATGTTTTACAAAACATATATTTTATTTCCTTGAACATCATATTTAAATTAATGCATACATTGTTGAGACTCAATAATTTTATAATTGGTTTCATTTACCTCATGAATGGAGATTATGTAGAATAATACTGATAAATAATGTGAATTTATGAATTTTTAATGTACAGCATGCATCTATATAATTTATTATTAAAATTGGTTTGCCTTTCACATTTTGGTAGCAAATATTTAAACTTTTAAATGAATAATACAGTTGGCAATACTATATTGAATGTATGCCGGTGTATATGACCTGTAGGTAAGTGGATCTTGGTATGATTCCTAATTTTATAGGGTTATTTACTAATTTAGTAATTTTATACTGAACTGAAAATATTATTAACTCATATTAGCATATACTATGGGTGATCTGTTGCTCTGGGATGGGGGTTCAAATTTAAAAATGGGTCACACAGTGTGGCCAAATTTGCTAACATAAATGTAATAATGTGGCACTGAGAATATTTAGTTATCTAATATTATGTCTCAAGCTCTTGATATATACCTTGGAATAAATTTAAATTGCCAGTTCCATAATACATAATGTCTGATCTGTCTCAATTATTATTAAGTCCCCAGACAACTCTTTAGTTTTGTTTGACTCAATGTCATTACTTCATATATCTATGTTAAGTCAAGGATTGATTAATTGAGCACTATAAGAAGTTCATAAACAAAATACAACAACTTAACAAAATAAAGTCATTACAAAGACTAATATAATTATGGATATAATTTTGGACTCATAAATGCTTATGACTCATAGAACATTTATTTTTAGGAAACTGTTTTAATGCTGTTACATTTGATTAGATTATATTGCACAATATATTAAAGGTTATTTTCGTTTACAGACACCATGGCAATGCGAGGCGAAAAGCTGGAGTTGTTAGTTAAAAAAACAGATGATTTGGCCACAGGTGTAAGTATTATATAATATTAAGAATACTAATTTCTTCTATGCGTAAAAATGAAAAATATTTACGTACACTTTGTTGTTCAGATTATAAACATAATATGATTACTTCAACTGACTATTTAATTGATTGCAAAGCTGAGGTCTCGGGTTCCGATCCCTGGCCGGGCAAAATTATATTGCATTTTCTATTCATTATCAGCCTGGAGTCAGAAATTTGTATCTAATATGGGATTAGGCTTACTCCCTTTTACATCACGAAACACCCAAGGCGAAACGTGGGTGTCCTGGTTGCTCTTCTGTCTACCCTTTTTGGAAGAAAGGTGTGAGTTTATATGAATATTTCATAATCGATTTTTCAAACGAGTTAATAAAAACATGTCGATATTTTATCGAACTGGTTCTGAATTTTAATGTTAATTACAATAATTAATCATAATCGTTTATTTGTTTCAGAGTGTAACGTATCGCGCCACATCTAGAACGTTGCAACAGTCCCTGTTTTGGAAGAACATTAAAATGTATGTGATTATGGCTGTGATCGCTGGACTAGCTGTATACTTCATCGGGGCCATGGCTTGTGGCGGTCTTGCGTGGAAATCATGTGTCGGTTAAGACAATAAAAAATAAAAAGAAAATGAATGTAACATTTCCAACATCCATTGTCTAAAACTACTTCCATGTTCCAAAAAGTTTTACCGACGATCATATTGTTCACATTTGTTTCAACCAAATGTAAATAAATTGTTGATTTGTTTATTCGACCAGGTAGGATAATTTCGCACTATGATTTAATTTTCTATACGTAATTGGATTTAGGTTGAATTTCGGTCTTTCATGCATATTTATACCTGTTTTTTTTATGTGCGGTAATTGTTCAGTGATAATCGATTTCCAGTATATTTATGAACGGTATTCGAGTATGAGAGGAAGCAGATTATTCACGTAACCAGTTTGTGGTACACAATTCAGTCCAGTTCT
The DNA here is from genome assembly GCA_023078785.2 of Hyles euphorbiae. Classification (NCBI taxonomy): domain Eukaryota; kingdom Metazoa; phylum Arthropoda; class Insecta; order Lepidoptera; family Sphingidae; genus Hyles; species Hyles euphorbiae. Next base: position 6,917,868 of record CM041041.1, on the reverse strand, counting down.
TATTTTTATGGCTTTTGCGCTGTACACAATTTGATGTTTTTTTGTGTGTAAGTGAATATCATGACGGAACGGTTCTGCGAGTTTTTCCTGTTGGTTCCCTTGTGGCTGTATGTGTTACGTCCAAACAACACACAATTGTTACTCCTTATCCAAGTTAACTTTCACTTCACGTTTTTTATATGCACAGATGTATGACACCTGTTGAAATAAAGGTCGCATTTCACTGTCGATGTGCCGAAATTGTTAATTATAGGAAGACAATATGAACATTTTTCTACCTTTAAACTCATTTGGATTGTCATTTCTACGTATTCTTAATTCTATGTGAATTCATATTGCTAGTACTATAATATTGAGAGTTTAAAATATTGATGTTATAGAAACGGTGTAGTTGCATGCATTGTACGATAAGAGTATTCATGACATGTATGGGAAATGTTTTAATTGTAAAATCACATTTATCATTAGGAACGCTTAAGCATAATTTCACCAAAATGTGTGGGGTACATATATTTAGCGTCATTTCTAATTAATAATGATATATTACGTTTTTCGAATATTGTTGTCCGATATTTTAAATGTGACCTAAAAATAAATTGAAATGTATTTCTATGTAGCATATTTTAAGTCGTGTTATTTTATTTTTAAGTTTATTTAGCAACATGATGTAAAATCGACTAAATAAGTAATTCTATTGATGTAATACTTTACTCATTGTCGCACGCTTAGTTTTTAAGACGTGAGATTAACATGTCATCATATTAAGGTAAATGTAGGACCTTTATTACCTAACCAGGTTTATAGCTTGGCAAAAACGAGTCTGTTTTAATAAGGGCTCTAAGATCAAATTTAGTATTAACATGGCAACCCGATATAATACGAAGGAAAATGTTTAGATATTTTTATTTATTATTGTTAATAGTCTCTTTGTTTATTTTAAATCACAAAACCAAACAGAACCGTACGAAAATTTATAGAAATATCTGATAAAATTATTCATTGAACGCAATGACATTTTTAATACCGCTGCCATCATTGTTTTTCTTTAATACCCGTTGTCACCACATCGTACAGTTTTTTGCCAAGTTAAACTATGGTATGTGAATTTCGCCAACTCGTATGTCAATGTGGTGAATGATATTAAAATCACCGGCAGTGTATCTTGACAGATGTACTAATATCTTTACCTTAACGCCATTTCCGATATTCTTCTATGATCAAAGGTTTTATTTTCAAGGAAATATCCTAATTTATGGCTAAAAACAGCTACATTCTTAATTGTAGACAGTTTGTTTTGCGTCTTGCCAACATTTGTTTAAGGGACTTCAAATACGGAGCCCTCATTAATTACAATTTGAATGCTAAGCGCGCGATATGTGATAACTATTTTTTGGGTTTGGTTTAATGACGGGAAACGGTGTAGTTATAAAAGCATTTGAAAGACACGATGCATATTCTACCAAGCATATGAGAAATGTTCTTAGTTTCAAATTTCGTCTAGCATTGTCTCGAGACATAATATGTTATTTTCTTCAGTTATTGTAATATAGAAAGAACTGCATTCATACTTTTACATTTTGCGACGCAGCGTCTTTGTAGCGAAATGCGCGGGTTAAATAATACTACGAGACGGAGAAGCTAGTGAGAATGCAAATATATTGGGGTAAAAGTTTACTTTTCTGTTTGTCTTCAATTTGTATTCTTTGCCTCGCATGCCGTACCAAGCTGACGTCTAAATATAGTCTTTTTACAAACAATATACTTCTTAGAGATAATCGTCACTTTATTATTATCAGAAATATAATCGGTATTAGCCCCACTAGTACAGAGTGTAGTCCATATTGTAAGGAATTGTTTTTAATTAAGACTAACTAAAAGTATTGTGATATTGATTGTATAATTACATAATAATTATAATCTTATTTGATATGTATGAAAAGTATGTTATAAACTTGTATAGATTATTAATTAGATTGTTTAATTTCAAACCTGACCCCGATTTCGATCGATGAGAACTGAGAGTGGATTGTTTGAGGATGTATGAATGGCATGTATTCGGGATAATGGTCCGGTAGCGGGTTCCGGGAGCGAGATTGATCCCGCAGTTCCCGCGGCGGGTGCATCCCCGCCCTTCCCGCGCGGGTTCTGTTCGCCACGACTCGATCGCGGCAATCGCGCGCCAACCTCTGCCGCGAGAGGGCGCCGCTGTCGCCCCTCACGTTCCTTTACTACGCACGTGCTTACCCTACTACAAATATACCGGTGTGTGAGTGACTACCCGTGTCCGTTGAATTATTCCGTGTCAATACGTCTTCCCCGGTGCGATGCGTGCCTAGCATAGCGATCGACAGATTGTCATGTGCAAATGAATATGTTTGGTCTTGGGTATTATTGTTGTTCCCAAGGGAACACCGCCGATTAATATCGCTTACGAATCACTTATTCATATTAGAAGATTATTTATCATCATAAATGACTTCACTTGAAGTTTCTATGAATGTTTTGATTTTATTTAGTATCATTTCGAGTTATGATTATGTTTGGAAGTGACGTTATTTTTATTTTCGTGGTCGAAATTTTATAAACAACTTCAAAGTGTATTTTTGTTTATTTAAGACAAACTTTTTTGCACGTAAGTTGATATCCGCCTCGAAGGACCAATTATTTTATGGCGACCTAATATCTGCCTCTGACCAAACGAGGGTGAAGATAAATCGCCTGCGTTACATTATTCATTACTTGAGGTCCATAACGAGCGGTCTTTTGGTGTGATTGATTGTCTACGAGCGTTTTAGTCATTGAAAAGAACCGCAATGTTGTTATGAAGTTATATTGAATAATAATGCTGGAGCCTGGAACACATTAACTCCAATGAGTATTTCGGAGGTACGCGTGGCCGTGTGCGTGTTGGCGACCGGTTATTAGTGCAGGAAGCGGTGTCAGTTTTAGGGAAGGTTAAGTTAGAAACTGTTCACAGGTCATTGTTCTTTTTTACGCCGAAGCGGGCTTTTTGTTCGGCGACAAGATAAATTACTACTATTTATGTGTGAGCGCCTTTTGTAGTGCCTTAACAGTATTAGACATTGGCTTTGATGGGTGGCATTAAAGGAACTGTTTTAAATTAGGCGCAACGAGCCGTGTGATAATTGTTTACGTTTTGTTTAGTACAGTTTCTCACCCTCACGAAGTTCATGTCTTTTACTTCGTCTGTTGTAGATATCGATAAACCATGGCTAATAAGGATCTTATTTGATTATTTAAATAAGTTATCCATTCCGATAATACGAAAATGAGCTAATTCAAGTTTAGATGGAAAAAACATAAAATGACTTATGAAAAAAGTGAAAACGCGGTCTGGACTGTGAAAGACTGGCTTGTTTGTTGACAATGAGGAAATAGTGCCGAAAACATGGATGACAGCTCGCCAGATCTGTCGCTTAAGCTGCGACGCGGCTCGAGCGATTCGCGGGAGTCGTTTTATATGGATTTTGCCCAAGGCATCGACTCTGATATCGAGGAAGTGACGACGATAGAGCGAGTGATACCTGAACATCCTGGCGGGAGGACGGAGGGCGATGCGGATACTCTGGCAACGCCGTCCTGCCTCGATGAAAACAAAGACCTTGCCCAATGGTAAGTTTAATTATGTTGTGTATAAAAAAACTCGATGCGTTACTTATTAATAATGTAAGATGTTCCATTTCTTAAGTTAACTTATTCTAGGTTCTAAATTTGTAAGCGGCATTTAATTAAAACTCTATTTTATTTCACTTGAAGCTAAACTTTTTCCATCTTAAACATCTTTTAAGGGTTAATTTTAGTTCTTTAAACTTGAGTATGAATAAATTATGCGAAGTTTAACGAGAAATCCTTTATTTAGACTTATCGCTTACAGCGCTGAAATTCGATAATCATCGTTCGAGGAAGAAAATAATTATTTTCGTGTTAAATTAATAATAAAGCGATGCTGGAAGCGTGGAACTCTGTTAATTGGGTTCGGAGTTAATAAGGTTTTCGCTCAGTGCTCGTCGGATGCATCATGCAACGTTGCTTTAATATGGTTAATTGTGATGTATTTGTCGCGTTATGAGATTTTTATATTTTTATCTGGTAAAATAAAAACAAAATATGTAGTTTCTCTAGAGTCATTTGCTGATAAGTTATTTCTGCCTTACGTGAGAAGTGTATTAAAGTTTCAATGAAGATTAATGATTGAGAGAAGTTGAGGACGGCAGTACGTCATATTATGTAGGTATCTACTTAGATGAGTATGAGGTATTCACACGCTAACTTCTTCAGCGACTTGAAATAATTTCATATCTCAGACTTAAATAGCAAAATATAGATAGGTACAAACACTCGCCACTGCCTGAGACGTGGTAGGTGACAAACCTGCTGTTGAATTACGACACGAGTCGTTTTCACAAACTGTAAACAAAAACACACTTTATAAGCATTAAGATCTGACAGTTTGTGGGGGACGGGCAATTTCAAAATCGCATGATAAAGTCGAATTTATATGAAGTAGGTAGTTACGAGACTAAGAAGCATGATCAATTGAATGAAAATTTCAGTGATACCTAGTTATACTTACATGCATAAGTCCATGTGTAACAGTAGGTCCGAATATTGTCTATGAGATGGTTTTCTTTACACCGTGATGTATGACATAATCAACATGAGAAGTATTATCAATAAATTGCGTGTCGGGATATTGATATTTACGCACCGTAAAATTTTCATGTGAAATTCTCGAACTAAATTCATGTCACTAATGTCGAAAAATAAGTCAAGCTTTTCAAGGAAATCGATTTGTTCAACTGCATGCGTAAGAAACTATGCTACGACCAATAGAGCACGAAGATCAAGCGGGACCGGCGACAAATGTGTGTCAGCAGAACCCGACTGACGGGTCGTTTGTCCACTGGGCTTTCACTCCATTGCGAGCACCCTGGGGTCAGATAGCACATGCATACTTGTAAACTCAAGGTGATAAATGGACCATATTTTCCTACACGCCTGCCCGAAAAATTGAGTGTAATATTTTTTTATATGTACTACATACATAATCGTCGCAGGGTGGACAGAGACTAGAGACCGCCACATTGCTCGATTCTGACATATTACTGTCGCTTTATCCACTTTCATCAAGCTCTTCATGCATTCTCGTCGGTTAAGGGTACTTTTATTAAGAGATATAAAAAAACTAAAAACATTCAAGGGGCAGTAAAATTGTCATTTACAAACTAATTACGATGTAGATGAAAAAAGAAGACTAACGGCCTTACCGTTAGTCTTCTTTAGGGCTTAGATGATAGACAGTTGACAACAGCTAGTTAACACATCAGAATCCTTTTTTTCCTCTTTAAATCTTTTAGACTTATCTTAAATTATGTGGTAAAATTTGTTCCATTATCTATATATAATCAGGATAAAAGCAAAAATGGTTCGCTATTGAATGTGCATTAATATCTGTCGTCATTTGATCATATAGAATTTTAATTCACTTAAAAAGGACTAAGTTCGAAAATAGACCTGCGGCGCGGCGTTGGAATTAAAAGCGTGAACAGGAGGCGGTTTAATGACTTTTGACGTCACTCCAACTGAATAATTCTGTCGTTTCGTTCCGATCGGTCGAGAAGGGTTTTTATGACGTAACAGTTTAAAATTTATTTTTGAATTTTATGTCCTCTTAGACCTACTCACGGTTTTATGAGCGAGAGGGGAATGTTTATATCGTTTTATATTTGTCGATAATTATAATATGCATTCGGCATTCATAAATCAAAAAGTGGGACAGGGGTGCGTTTTAAGCATGAAGTATCTACGCGTTCAAAATGAATGACGCTGCAAAAATATAGGTATAGGGAGTTAATGTGACCGTAGAGTTAAGAACATTATTGTATGAAAAAGACATTTAGGTAAGCGGATTTACTACACACGTCGCGTCTATCAATAAAATGAATCAACTTATTTATGAACAAGTTCGATTTGTGATTAAATGTCGATTTATTACTAAACGACAGATATTAAAAGATCATATGATTTAAGGGATTATTCATCCATGTACTCGTAATGTCAATAATTATAAATTATATTTCAAAGCCACTGTAATAAATTGTATACACTCATATTCTCTTTTTAGTATAATTCACATATAATTCACGAATACTGAATAGATCCCGTGTGTAAGTATGTCATATTTTTTGTCATAACTTCCTGTTGTTTTAAATGCAATATATTCTGAAGACATCTTTTGTCAATTTAACAAAGCCTCGGCTTGCATTTCCTACAAAACGTTTGTGAAAATTAATATCAAAAGTACTACTGGATAAAGACCTTCCCTTCGTCCTTTCACTTATATTTGTTTAAGTCTTTTATCTCAACCAACCATTCATAATTTCACTGAATAAACGAGTACCAAAGTATTATTAAATTCCAATCCTGACGTGTAGCTGTGAAACATAACACCGTACTAACGAAGTAACCAAGCTGATTATGACATTCATGAAGATAGATAATGTATTATTTCCAATCAATCGGGGCGTGAGTCACGTCAACTAGTTGTTCCCCCAGTCATTGACTTCAAACATTATTCGGGCTTCACGTGCGTGCGATTGTCGGAAACTGCTTTATATTTGGCCTCCCGTACTCAAAGTTAGGGACGCGGTTTCTTGCTATTTGTGGTGTACCGCTGTCCTGCGGAAGCTTCACTAATAGTTTCTCGACATGTAACATGTGGATTAACTGAATTATTTCTACGACAGTGAAATTGTTTATGGTGTTGTTTGTTCAGTTTAATTTGTAGAGGAAAATGCTATATATTTGTCTTACTCGTTACTTACTAATATATTCGCTTCATAACATCTTAAATATCAAGTTTATAATGGCAATCAGAATAAAGCAGAAAACTTATCATACTTTCAATTTTGTAGTATGTCATAATGTAATTTAGACTAATTTAGACTTAGAATAAAGCAAAAGATATTTAAAAACACGACACAGAAAAACCATTTATGATAAAATTACGTCGGCACTGTGTTCTACGGAGATATCCCACAAATTGGCCTGTCAACGGAAATGCAAGGGCCATTATCGTTTGTTGGTAATTATAACGAAAAACACCCGAAGGCCGAAGACATGTTTGTAATTAACTTTCAAAAGACAACTATGGGAAACGAGCCGCTCAACTAATTCTCAGTATTTGTGTTCAAATAGTTATGAAGTGTTGATGCGTGTATGGCCACTATATAAATTACTTGTAATAGATGAATGCATGGTAGTTAAAGACACTTGAAATGACATACGCTAACAAGAAACAGCATTCATCCTTCAAATCACAAATGGCATTAGCCAGATGATTGATGATTCGTTTTTTGTAACCCATAAGTCTAAATGTTTAAAAACGTCCATCCTTATATTGCCAGACGCTTGTGAATCAATCTTCTTTTGTTCTATTACATGCATCTTTGAACTCTTTGCTACACTAACTTACATCTAAAATCTGTCGATATTGTCATTAATTATGGAGTAAATTAATATAGATTTTTACTGATTGTTATTAGCCCTGTGCGTGCAAAGTTTGGTCTGGGTGAAGCAAAAAATAAAGATACCTGATAGAAGTAAACTATGTAAAGTGGCAGACATAAGCTAGTTCGATTTCATTATGTTTAACCCACGCGTTATTAAAGTGTCACTTTCGTATAACTTTATATTAGTTTCGGGATTTCATTCTTCCACTGATATTACATTTGGGTAGTGACAATAACGATACAAAACTGACATTGAAAATAATTGAATGTTATTATGAAGCAGATTTTGCTTGTTATTGAATTAAGATTGGCACATTTAGCTGCCCGTTTGGAAGGTCAAGCCGGGTCATAACTGGATTAAGGATGGAGTTTGTTTGACGTGGGTCCTCGCATTTGCCTGTTTAATGAAGATCCCAATTTAATTAATTTATCAAAAATGTATATTGTAGAGAATAATAAAATATTTATACGACCTTCATTTTTTAAGGTTGCTAGGTATAAGGAACCATGAAAATAGGAAAGAAGTGAGAACAATAATTAGTAAAAATATCAGTTAGGTCACAGTTCATAGAACAAGTACATTGTTGTTACTCACTTGTTCCGATATAACTTTATATTGAATCATAATATTCCACGACCCTTTTACACACAATTGTAGACAGTTTCATGGTTTCAACCTAACAGTTAGGCGCCACCAATGACTAATCCGACTGTTTCTCATTCAGCTACCTCTTCACAACTGCATCACACGCATACAAATTATAAAATTTTAAATCATAAATAACAGTGTGTTTTCCGCGTGTCGTTTTTACCTGTCGACGTGACTGTGGCGCCGGTGGTACTTAAAACGGCATGTGACACTAATTTCACGCCAGTCAGGATTTACGAGGGCCCTCCGAATCAAGCTGTTACACAGGCTGGCGCGTTCGCGGGGATGACATGATCAGGACGCATACCTATTTCAATTTAATTACCGATATGAGAGATCTATTTGATAGCGTAATTGTTCAGAAGCAAGCACGGGCTTGTTGTGGAAATTAATGATGCCACTGCTAATGATTTTTTATATGCCACTCAGATTTTTCTACGCTCGATGTGAATATCCTGTTAGTTATTTAGGTTGTTCACTTGATACCATTATAACATCAAATGAGATTGTAATATTGAGATATTAAGTCAAAAGCCTGGTTAAAATTCAAATCCGATCTGTCCAATAACACGAAGATTATCAAGATTTGATTCACCATTCGAACGAGACTTTTCGATCATAACTTTTGCGAACTTTTTATTTACAAATCGATCTCTGTTTAAGTTGTCCTCCAGGCTCAATATTCCCCTTGGCATTGTAAAATAAGTTTTTATTCCGCTCTCGGTGCGTTCTCGTTTCCGAACCGCTGAAGCACATTCTTACGCATCTAAGCGATAACACTCCTTCCGCACGCCTCCCTTACATAGAAACGTTGATTTACACATATTCTATGTACATTCGTCACTCAGTACCAAATGTTATTTACATATTTGATTTAATGATCACTGGTGAAACTGAAGCTGTTAGATCAAGGAGGAAAACATCAAATGCTATATATTAATGAAGAAAGAAATTTTCAAAATCTTCCTCAAAGATATGTTATAGATGATAACAAGTTGCAAATTGGCGTTTGGACTTCTGAGATATTGCCGATGGGAAATCCAGTACAGCTAGTACAAAATAAATGATCAGCCTTGTTGCTGCAACATATCTGTGGAACACGAACAATTTTCTGTAAGAGTAATTCCTACTTCATGCTCCGTTTAATGAGCTGTGTAATATACCGAGCACATTTCTTCACAAAATTTTCGCGTAGCCAACGTTTCTTTGCTTTAGAAAAAGGTTGCAAACGTAGCGAAATTGTTACAGTATTTTCTTTGTTTCAATTTCCCTTGTTTACGCGACACGCTGCAAGGAACGGGGAGGTAGGGAAAGGAAAAACTTGAGGATTGTGGGTGGTTTATTGCGGTCCAGTGCTTATTATGCGTCCTGAAATGTTTCCCTACATTAACTATTCATATACATAAATCTGCATGTGGAATTGAATGGCTTGCTGTGTCTTTTACGTGGTTACTGTAACTTCATTTCCTTTTAAATAAAACACATGAGTTTTAAATCCATTTGCTGCGGTAGTACACATGTTTTTATATTTTAAAAATCTTTCATGATTGCATTTTACTCATGCAAGTTTAGAAATTCATTACTCGTGAAAGAACCAGGCAAAATTTCATATATTAATTTAATTCATTAAGCCAGTACAGCTTGAACACCGTTTCTATGTCGCCAGCTTATCCATATTCAAATAAACAAGTTAGCATACCCTATACATATTTCATATACAGCGGTCTGAAGCCTCCATGGATGGCGTTCAAATTGCACGAATGGCTGGCGCTGGCTCAGCATTAGCATAAAATGAGCCTTTACCACGCCAAGGCTAAATCCTGCCGAGTCTTGAGTGCACCTGTTACAATACCTGATCATTTGCCTGCAGTTGGTTTTGTAAGACATGGATAGTGTTTTACGAACGGTATGGGTAGAATTTATTTTATAGTTGGAGCTGTTTTGCATCGATATTGTGGTAGTGTAAAATTCACATCTTCAGTTCAAATATCGACTATGCAATAACAAAATAACGTGGTTTAATTGTTTAGATTAATTTCATTTAGAGTGCCTCGGTGGCGGTACTACAGTTAGATTATAACACTGAGGTCTCGTATTTGATTCCCGGCCGGGCAATATGATATTGGTTTTTATTATTCAACATTAACCCGTAGTCATGAATTTGTGCCCGATATAGCGATAGGCTCGTCACCTATCGCATCGTGGGATGGAACATACAAGACGAAATGTGGGTGACCTGGCACCTCTGCTTACCCCATCTGGGAAAAAGGCGTAAGTTCATTTATGTATGTATTTTAATTCTCTCACTATCATTAAAACACCGACTTTACTGCCACAATTTGATGAAAAACCTAAGCAATTTAGGATATTTGAGTTCTTCTAAACTGTATACAATACAATCCCGAAATTACTTTATTGACCTGGTAGCATCGTGCATGGAATGTTTTAGATTCAATACTCACGTCACGTCTCGCATACCTATCCTCACTTTTTCTTTTGAACCCATATTCCTCTCGCGCTGTAGTATTTCCAAAAAAATATTTACCAACTGAACTACGAACACCTATCGTAATTCACAGTAAAGCCCACAAAATTGACCACAACACATGTAAAGGCTGCAGCCTAGCCGCCAGTACCTACTTATTGGACATTTTGCGTTCACCAGCTGTTGCAAAATATATTTACATGCATTAAATTTTGAAGGTGCATTATAAACGCCGCTTCGGTGTGCCATTAGTGTTGGCTTAGTCAATAGCGTCATGCATAAATTACGCCGTCAAAGGTATTCGTTGAAAGCACTTTGGAATTCGTAGGCTGAATAAACCGACCTCTATCGTGTCTAAATTAGACATTGAGATTTTTCAATTCTCAGGAAATTTGGAATTTACATAAATAATAAATAAACAATTAACCAGTCATAAATAGAGAAAAAAATAGAATCAGCTGCAATAAATAAAATAGCTGTAATGTGATTATACTTTCGAGTTTTGAATCAGCAGGAATTCTGCAGTCTCACATCACCTACACCTGAAATACCTACTTGTAACTTGTGAATCACTTGGTATATAGTATCCATCGTAGGTTGGTTTCTTATTTATCAGCTGTTTTTTTAGAAACGGTGGTTTTTTTATGTCCGTGTCCATTTATGTCCGTGTGTTTCCTGCTTCCTATAATCCTTACGTAGTAGCGTGAGTGAGATATCTCAGCGGACCAGCATGATTGTGTCGAATGGGTTGAGACCGGCGTCTGATGCCATTCGATACTCTATCTAGGCATTTGCCCTTATCACTGCACCTGGTGCAATGTAGCTCGTGAATTAAAAAAATAATAATCTTGGTTTGAATTATCCAACCAACTTAGATATTAATATTTAAAACTATTACCAAGCACAAAATCATGAACAAAAAGCCTTACATAATTGTCCACAGTTTATACCCCACGCCCCACACTCTATTCAAAGAACTTTGTTCTTAAAGTATTATAAAATGCAATCTCCTGTGCATTGTTCTACGTTACATCCCCGTACAAAGGTTAATGCAGGTTAGCTCACGATGTTATCTACCTCTCGCTTTAGTACCTTCCCCATTCCCTCCACGATATTTTACTCAACAGGCTATCATGCGTCATAAATCAAACATTGTAATGCCAGACTCCGTATTAAAGTGGGGAAGTCGGCTATTTATAGACAATGACTGGGCAAAACTATAAATGCCCTGAATTTGACACCGTCACGAAATTTTAATGTTTCCATTTGAATTTAAAGCGTGTTGCATTCCTATAATCCTGGTTTTGTTTGGATTTGGTTGGGATATTTGTGTTTGGTATGCGAACGTAGAATTTTGTGCGTAGAGGAAATTTATTTATGCTATTCGATACATAAGTGCGTGGTGGCCTGTTGGTAAACGGACTAGACGCGGCTGCCCACATACTCAGGCTGGTCGCGGGTTCGAATCCCAGGGCACACCTCTGACTTTTCGGAGTCATGTGTGTATTGATAGTCAATCACCACGCACTAAAACGGTGAAGGAAAACATTGTGAGGAAACCTGCATACCATAGCGATTTATAAGAATTTCTATGGTATGTAAGTCCGCCAACCCGCACTAGGCCAGCGTGGTGGACTATATGGCCTAACCACTCTCAGTCGTACTCTCGATTGTAGAGTAGGCCCGTGCCCTGCAGTGGGACGTATGTGGGCTGATACAGACAGACAGATTCGATACATTGTTTTGTTAGAGTTCACTTCTGAAAACAATGTAAGTGTGATTCACACTCACTAGATAATAGTAAAAATAAATTAAAAATCTATTCATTATAGCACCATGTAACAAAGAATACCTACACAAAAGAAAAAAAGGTTTGCGATGGTTAAAATATTTATGGTTTACTTGTATTAAATGGAACTATGCGCCAAAAACTATGAAATACCTAGTCATAAAATAAACTTAACTGAGAAAACGAACAGATTAACAAAAAATATCATTGTAGATGTTAAAAATACATTGAAATCAAACTATTTTTTACGGATTTTATCGCGAAATTAGTTTAATTTTTTACATTTTTGACTTCCCGACGTTTCGATTACTTTACAGCTTTCGTGGTCACGGGGCGGTCCGCCGTGTAACATTCGCGTAAATCTAAGAAACCATTATAAAAAATACATATTAAAATACGTGGCAGGTGTCAAATACTGTAAATGACATAGTTCATTAATGAGGTCATGTTTCAGACACTTTATATATTCACTAATTAATTTTCCTCTGGAACAAGGTATTCAAAAAGGCTAATCACGCATAAAATTAATTACGGGCAAGATTAAAATTACATTATACTGTCCAGGAAATTTATTAAGAACACAGTGTTAAGTGCGCTCGGCTTGAACGCAAATTATATGTGTACATTGCTCTTTATATATTTATATTTTGGGTCTGAAGAGTTGCCTCTAGGCATTAAAGATATATGCAATTCCATCTAGAAAGAGTATTGGCGAGATAATCTCTCAACAATATACACAAATTCGTTGGCCTTCCTTCCTAAGTAAAGTGCAGGTCTAAATATGTTAGTACGTTTTTCTCTACCAGTGTATATTGCCCATCTATAAGGATGCGAAATGATTTTATGCATATTGCAAAGAGACGGCTTCAGGCTGATGAGTATACGGGCATGTCTGACAGCAACTCTGTCGGGAAATATACGGTCCCGAATAAACCATGACTTTGGAATGGAAAACGCACAAAGTCGTTTTACCGAATTGAGGATTTCATTGTTCATTTACCTACCCTTTTAAAAATTAAATTAAGTTCTCTGTCCTCATCAAACAAATAAACGCATGAAATGCTAGAAAAGAAACTTTGTGTTACGTGTCCAGGTACAATTTAATAAAAAATACACACCCCAAACAAAATATTCCCTTGAATACTTTGTCAACTGATTAAACAATAATTTATCCGCTAATCTAGTACATCACGATGCGCGATTACGTGATAAAAGTTTTGTGGGCGTAATAAAATGTGCGCGGCGCGGCATTGTAAACAATGTTCACAGCCCCTTGTTAGTTGGCTCGAGTTTTTAGCAAAACAGCCTTCTGTGTTTTGCTTTATGCTAATAACAGCCACAGTAGCGACGCACGCCTCCAAGTTTCGCGAGCCAAGAACCGAGCCACGCTTTTGTTTGCTCCTAAAGCCCGAATTTTTATTTGTTGAAATTTTAGCGGCAGATTAACGCTTGCCGGTAATGAGTTGCGGTGGCTGAAATTTCTTTAAACTTTTACTCTTGATCGCTTGGGGATTTAAATACGGTTTGTTTTTATTTTATCTTTGCTTATCCTTCTTTAAAGATCACTTTAGTTTGTTAGAACAATTATATTGAAATCTGCAATTGATAAGCATTTATATTTAAATTGTGAATTGTTTATCATCGTTTATTGATTAAAATCTATTTTCAAACTATGAGGATAGTTTTAATATATCTTTCATCCACTGTAACAGGTTGACAATGTCTTTATTGTATAATAGCTAGTTCTTTACCCAGACTTCTTTTTTATAACGTGTTACCAACCACACGGATCGATGTGGCGCCCTCTCGCGGAGTTTATGTACCGGAAACCGAGTCGCCCCACGATTCCGGAGCCTTTGTTTTGCCATCGAAATACCTACACCCTAAGTACCTCGAGAATTTTATCGCCAAGACAAGAACTTTCCCTATAGAAAGATAGTTAAACTGAATCCAAGTTTATCGTCTTTCACAAGTTTTTGTAGCGAAAGTGGGCTTAAAGAACATTGATTTATGATGATACTATATTTTGAAACACTTGAAAAAAAAGTTCTACTTCTAACATTCATAAAAATAAAACTATTTATTAACGTAATTTTCTTTAAAAATGTAGACATTTCTTTAAATATTTTCATTTTTAATCCACATAAGTTTTCAAAACAGTGACGGGATATCGATACAACAAATGTTAACTCCGAAGTAAATGAGAGTAAGTTTGATTTTACGATTTACGACAAATTGTTTCCCGGCAACCTTGCGTTTGGAATAGCCATCAAACTTTTATGATTCTCCTCTCACTTCGGAGTTGGGACGATATGATTAAGTCGCTGTCTAGTTTCCTTATTTTCATTCAACACGTGATTTGTTTAGGAAACCGTATTTCATGATTAGCAAGTCTCTTTCAGAAACTTAACTAATGGATTCTAATTTACATCCTATACAGAAAATGTAAATGAGTTTTCCTATTAATGTTTTGGTCTTGAATTAAACTTTTACAGTTTTTTATAATTTTATTTCTCGGGGATAAAATAAATTATTTTATAAAAAGGAAATGTTCTAACAGTGATGCTATTAAGCGAAGATTTACAATCCCCGGATCTTCCGTAAATCTATCCCTTCTAAAGAATTATGGAGGGTTGCTGACACCCCATCCTACGTACATGCCTTATCATGTCTGTTTTTTTCATTAACTTAACACACGAAGTCTTGGTTTCATTAGAAAAAAAGTATTAGTATCTTTCTACTGTAGTAAAGTGTTATTAATTATTATGGATGTTCCTTAAATTTATCTATGTCTTGATGCGTGACCTTTTTCTATAAATGGTTCTTGAATATATGTTAATTAAAATATATTATTTAATAAAATTTGTCGTGAACCGTTCAAGCCTGCGGAAGCATTAAAACGACGCGACGATGTCGTAAAATTTAGAAATAAATTTTAAGGGATTGTTGTTATATACATAAAATATTACTTCATTAACTAATAATGTGCCATACGGAAGTGGAGACGTTATAGTATTAGTATGAATAAATGTGAAATGTTTGGCATTAAATAGATACCTACATTTGTTTAAATACATCTCGAACATAACCGTTGTTCATAATTAAATTCGCAGAGTATTAGCTTAATCTACGTAAAACATCCTTTCAACTTCTTAATTAAAAATTACGGAAATTTATGTAAAAATAACACGGAGCCGAGCCTCGTGTCATCCTAAGACGCTCTTGAGTTATGAAGTTGGTAACTTTTATCCTTGCATAGAGCCTTAAGCGCTCGCCAACCTGGGGACGTAATAGCCATCTAAACCTAACAGCCACTGTCGATTCCAAACAGAATGAAATGGATTAAAATTCAAAAGCCCGGCTTCCCCTCGCAGGCTTTTTCTAAGACATCGTTTTTAACGAGAGTGGATATAAACTAAACAAACAATTTAG
Source organism: Hyles euphorbiae (assembly GCA_023078785.2). NCBI lineage: Eukaryota > Metazoa > Arthropoda > Insecta > Lepidoptera > Sphingidae > Hyles > Hyles euphorbiae. Next base: position 6,901,981 of record CM041041.1, on the reverse strand, counting down.
TCTGTGACAAAAAATGTTGACACCAAACTGTGTGTGAAGTGTGAAGTGGGGGTGCAAAGTTGTAAACAAAACCTAGCTGTGGTTTTACTTTAAAGATTGATGAGTTTAAGATGTCCAGTTGTTTTATTCGAAGTAATATCGGCTCGAGTGTTAAGTACTTGTAACAGTGATCGATGCGTTGTTAAAAGCTTTTACTTTGTCAATGTAATTTAATATTATATACCTATACATGATTTATGGTCGAATGTATCAACAAAAAGATAATCAGGTAGCTTTATTAATATTAATTAACTTACTTGTTGCGATCAATATTTTTGGGAGCTCCCATATTGTAAAAGGTATGGGCAAAAATGCAAATCACTCCTTTACTTAGGGAGTTCATCGTTATAACAGGCACAAATGTGATACATGTCCATAATTTCTCGAATAAAAAGAGAAACTATTACGAAACAGATGGATGTCAATTCCTATATATGGAAATAGAGCATCAGCATGCTATACCACATGATTTTAGTAACGCATTAACACTTTAATATATTACGAAAAATTTAGAAATTGTTAAAAATAGCTATTAACATGTTTTCAATATATGTGTTCAATTTAGGAGAGGACCAATCGAGAATCGTCCTCCGAAACGAACCATCTACTTCCAAATTCTTGAAATCACAATAGCACGAATATAGATATCTCCGTCCCCACATTTCAGTTACTTACGATATTTGTTAATGGACATGGCAAGAGGTGGGGGCTACAGCTGGCTTATCCCTTCTGTTGATAAATTGGACGCACATGTGAGTCGGACGTCTTGGCTTGTCGCGTGTTGTGGGAAGAGTGGTGGGGCACCGTGAGAATGAGATAATGTTAATGGTGTGTAAAACAGATTGCGTGTAAATGAACTAGAATGGATTTGTTTTAAGGGCTGATGAGCTGTTTCGTGATGGTAATGTATAGCAGTTGAATAGGTTTATACAAACAGTAGCCACAAATAACAATTTCTGAAATAAAGAAACTGAACTTGTAATGTGCTTGTATGTGCAATATAAATAACCATTTCTGAAAAAAAATATTGAACTTGGTATATAAGAACGTGATTACCATGATCTGTCTAGAAACTAAACTTACAGCAAGTGTTCAGAGGGCCAAAGATGTTAACGTTGAATCTATAAGGGTGACCAAAAGTCTTAACGAGGATCATGAGAGTGAATCCGTTTTAAATTTTCATTCACCACTCAGGTCTTCAGCATCTTTCTCTTCCTATATTCTCTACTTATTCTTTTTTAATTTTTTCTCGTTTTCAACTAACTCAGCATATAAAACAATTACATCGTACAATTGTGACTTTATAATATCTTCTAATTAGCAAGTATTTCGGTGTCGCGTCGCGGTGTTGCACTCCAGGCTATTGTGACTCAAGAGCCCTGATGTCTCCGCGACTCTCCATGCTGCACTTATTGAGTCGGTTCCTACCCTGAGATCACGTAGGTGCGTGTGCATTGTATCGCTTTTGAAGGATTTTCACCCTTCCGGATTTGAATTACGTTAGACTTCAATACATGTAGTTGGGGCTTTTTTTTATTATAAAAGTAAGAATGGTCGATTTAATGTAGGGATTATTGACAGTCATAATTGAACTAGCTTTAAATTGAGCAGAAAGGTATAGAAAGGTGCTTTTATACATGCAACAATGTATATTTTATATCAATTTACTTAAACGCAATCAAAATGCCATGAACATCTACTAATAACTTAACACTAATGACGTGGAAGAAAGCGGAGGAGTCGTGTACATTACCTTAACATACGTAATGAACCTGTTCGTATGTTCCAGTCGATATACTCTGCAACGCAATTTATGCTTTAGCAAAATCGTGTTTGGTCACGGTGACTTCAATTTTGACCCTTTTTGCTTGAAAAATAAAGGTTATTTGGGCTAACATGATTGTGCCGTGCCGGTGTAACAAGCGAGACTGCTCGTCGCCTCTCGATCGACCCGAAGCGATAAAGTATCCTTAGACCGTGTTTAGCAAGCGAGCCTTTAGTTACTTGTTTGTAAAAGAGTATAAGGTGATATCAAGCAAGCAAATTTACCGTGTAGCATAATATTTTAGAGCATATTATACTTCGAATACAGTTATAGTAGCAAAGTGTTATGACTGAGGGCTTTATACATCAAAATATTGCAACTTTTAACAAGATGTTGTAACTTGGAATTCAAATAAATATAAGGATAAATAAAGAAAATGTCGCAGATGACAAGGCTCTATTTATATGTTTGTAGAGCTTAGAGCTCACATTCAATAGTTTTTTTTTAGCCATGCAAAAGTCACAGTACCGGCTATTTAACGCTGTTTGTTCAAAATTATATTCAGTCAAGTAGAATTTTATATGCTATGAATAGTCATGATGTACCGAAGACGCGTGATCATCATAGCATTATGATCAACAATCCTGTACAGCAGTAGGATAATAGAACAAGACTTACACTCGACGGAACCTCACTATACTGAACCCACTCATGAAGACGTGACAAAATAATAGACCACTTAGTATCACTTCTCGTTGAACAAAACTTCAACATGGTCACGCGGTCAGACATGTGGTCTCTGGGATGCTTCGCAAATAGTATCAATGAAATTGCATAGATATCTCGGAGTAAACATTTTCATTTGGATAGTATGATTTATCAAGATATTTTTCATAATCAAGTGTAGCCTTAGTAGGAGCAGAGCAAAAAATTCTTTAACAAGAAGATTATTAACATGTTTAAACTATTTGTTACATACCTTAAAATATCGAAGAAGGGTTCTGTATTATATTTTGTGGCAATCTACATGCAACTGAATACTAAACACGAATTTTCTTGACGACTGAGAGGGGTTAGACCCATCATGCTGTTCTAATACGGCTTCGCAATTTTCATTCTCAATTTTTTTTACAAAATTTTAGGCTTAGAGTTTTCTACCGGATATTTTACGATTAAATACACTCACGTCACTGGAAAAATGGTGGGGCTTTTAATTCGGTTACATGGAGTAATTTTTCCAGTTCTTTTAAATTTTAAATACGAACATATAATTGAAAACAAATCCTTCGCGCTTCTAATTCCAGTATCGTTCTCTTCCTTATTCACTTACTTATTATTATTCCACTTGACTGAGCTGTCAGGAGCAGCGTATAACTTTGAGCACAATCATCAGTCTGATACAAACTCTCACAAACTGCTTCTCGTTTTGTTACTACGTAAAGCATATCAAACACTATTTAGATGTTTATTTCACAAGTTGTTATGATCATACAGTTTACGCCTGATTGTATGAGGATAAAGTTTATAGGTACTTTAACAAGACTCATCCAATTTTTAGTGCTTATTATCTTTCCTATACTTGCACGCCGTGGGTCTTCCGATCCAGATAGAGTATGAACTTGGGAGTAAATGACTTCTTGTGAATCGAGACAATTATGTCAGCCTTTGAATTAGGATGCATATTGGCTGAACCTAAAATATAATAGACCTGCGCGTTAATTAACATGTTTTACATAAATATAGAGCTAACCAGCCAAGCGGAAGCTAGTGTGCCACCATAAGCAGACAGTTAATTGAAATATAGTTATACATCTTTATTTGAAATGAAGCAACCAATTAATATTCGTACCAGCCTTCATCATAGCAACGGAAAGCTGAAGCGAGGTGTAATTACATTTGAAATAAAATCAGTTTGTTATATTGGGTTTCCGTAGTTCGTGCCTTTTTTCCTTTCTGTGACTTTCTACTAAAGGATAAAATGTATAGTTACTATTTTACAGTTTTTACTTAAATTAACGCTTTCTTCTACTTTTTAGTTACTATCGTCCACGATGCTGGTTATGCGTGCCTGAAAAGTATTGTAAAAAAGAACAAGAAACTAAGGATTCAATAAAATGTAATGTATATATATTTTATTTATAATAGGTGTATGTATTTAAATTATGTATCATATAGTGTGTAAATACTAATTATAAATAATTCTATTATTTTATTGGAGCTTATATCTTTTTTTTTTTCTAGACTGCCCTCTCATCTTTTCCTTTTTTTTTCTATCCATCCAAAGGTTGTCTGTAAGAAATCGCCTAGAGCGATGAGACCGCCATCTGTACTTTTTTTTTAACATGTAATATATTTAAGTGTTTATCCTTTTTTTGTGCAGTTAAGAATAAATAAATAAATAAATAAATGTAAAGCAATGACCGTGTATCGGCTACAATAGAACAAGTAATGTTAAAACTGCTAGCAGCAGCATATGGAACGCGATGTAACATTTTGTGCATCGACATTCACGCTGTCAATCAGCGGCCGGGGGGTGAGCCTGCTACATACGTATTGTGCGCTGTCTCCGGCGCAGTGAAATCGGCAACATCCTCTCTCTACTTCCCTCCGACCCCTTTGTCCTTCGATCGCGTCTGCGTGATTTGTGCACATGACCAGCTCGTGTCATGTGCACGTACCGACACTCTGTTCACTGTTGTACGGCTGTTGTCTGTACGCTGCTCTATTCTTTTAGCGAATTGAAAGCGACACTTTTTTTAGGATTTTCAGCTTTGTTTACTTTAGTTTCACGTTTGCTCTGCGCTGTTATTTTAAATTGTTTCTCTTTTTCTGTTTTTCTTTGTTGGATGAGGAGGTTTTTTGTAACTTAAAGTGGCGCATGGATCACCTGATGGCAAATGACCCTGGCTGTTTGAGAATTGTTACCGTACACAATAATGTTAACTGTTCATAAAAGTTATATGGCATTGAAAATTGAGGAAATGAAGCACTCTTCATTTCCTCACTCATTTTAACACTTTAAAGTAGAGGTTTTGACATTGCCATGAGCGGATTGTGATGATAGTTTCATATTTATTGACATATTTGCTTCACGTTGGTTTTCTGTAGCTCAGGAATAACGGGCTAAGGGCTAAGGGGCGGCTTACGTGGCCCATTGTCCAATGTGGAAACAAGTAGCATTTCATTATTTGTTACATCCGCTAGTACACACTAGTACGCACGTATATAATGTCAAATTATGAAACTTGTCATTGAACCGCAAGGATCCATTTAGTCCCATCAAGTGTCTATTTACCAATTTCGCTCGAGAGTCAGTCTCCTGCGTCCCGCCCTCGTGCGCTGCAATCATAGTAGGTACAAAATTGCAGCAATCCTGCCGAGTATCATCGAGTTAGATCAGTTAATCCCTCGGTTCGGCGGCGGCAGTTAATTCGGTGGCCGCAGCGCGCCCGTGATACGTTTTGTCACTTCGCTGAAGAAGTTTGGAATTTTAAATTTTTCTCTCTTCCGTGGCGAGTGCTCGGTATCGTGTTCTCACCTAAATTAAATTTGGAACTCAATAATGCGATTATACGAACTTTCTGAGTAAACGCTTGTTAATTTAGAATTTCTTTTAATTTATTTCATTAAGTTCATATTTCTGTGAAGTTTTTCGAGTCGAACGATTTCGTACGTGCGTCGCGATGAAGATCACGGAATCTATGGTGAATGGAAATGAGGCGGCTATTCAGGAAAGGTAATGCTACTTGAGTATTCCATACGTGACGGATGAACATGACACGACGCCGGTATGATTATTAGATATGCATATTTAATATTCACATGTGTTAATACATTCCCTGCCTAATCCGGCCGGCAGTCATTGTGGTAAGGCTTCTTTGAACACCATGGTTTCCACCTCAACCACTGCGACTAAAAGCTTTATAAGATAGTTAATGTATTTCAAATAAACGTTAAATTGTGAGTATAAACAAACATGAAAGACATCACTGTTTTAAATAATAATCGTTGACAGCCGTATCTGTCGCTACCCAAATCAGTGTGACATAATACTTCCGTCACGTGAACGTGTAAATACTAATTCGAACACTTGTTGCCGCGACCCTTTGAACATCAACATTCAACACTCACACATAATATGAGGTGTAACCGTTCAAAAATGTGATGGATAGGAACAAATCCGCCCGCGGCGCCTGATGCCCCGGCCTACTTCCTGCTGTGTTTTCCTTTAATGTTATAAACATTGAATCGTCCCAAATACCCGGGGTCATCGACCGGTTACCGCACTCCGGTATGCCGTTGACAGGGGTGGCTGGCGATTAATTTTAAAATGTAACAGAATGTGGATACGACACGCAACGTAATATCCAGGCGTGATAATTAAATCTAAACGAACCTCCTTGTGCAGTGGAATGTAAGTTAAAAAGAAAAATACTGTTTGTTTCCTTTGTATTTATATTCTTGTGCATGTGCCCATAAAACTTAAAGATCTTTTTGTTATGATAGCTACTAAAACGTGTGTTTTATTAAGGAAAAAGTGAATAAAATATTAGGTGAAATATCAATACAAAAAATTTTATGGGCGAAATATTTCATAAAAGTTGGCGTTTACTATAAAGATAACAGTAACTACATTTAAAAAAAAACTTATACCAAGATTTACCAACCAAAAACTTTTTCAGGCAAAAATAAATATTCATAGCGCTTTCTTCAAACTATTCAAATTTATTTTACCATTCAATCGCAAAATAACATCAAGTTGTTTCGGATTTGTAAAATAGCGAGAAAAATGTTTTACGTGAATATCTTTCAAGGAACTATTGTTTCTTTGTGAGGCGTCTCCGTGATGAGTAAGACGGGAGCATTTCCTCAGTTTTGAAACAAAAATGTCTTGCAGCAAGGACGAGATGTGTGAAATATTCACATTCGCGTTGAGGAGTCTAGCTTTTTATTTTATACGTGTCGGGTAAAGTAAAGAGGCTTTACGTAAGTATATTTAGTATGAGGAAAAATGTTTTTTAAGCTGTTATTTCGTTGTCGGATAGGTCCAGCGTATTTGGTGGCATTTTATGCTGTTTAGGGTATGTGTTTGGATTGTTGTTTGCGAATATTTAACAACAAAAAAAAACAAAGCACAATGCACTAGCTTAAATGTTTAAATAGTTTTACTGGTGGCAGGTCTCTCATATGTGAGAGGCTGCCTGGGTGGGTACCACCGCAATGTCTATTTCTCCCGTCAAACAGCAGTTTAAATGCACTGTTGTGTTTCGGATTGATTGAAATTGTAGCCAGAGTAACAACTGGACATATTGAGACTTAACATCTGGTGTCTCAGGATGGCGAGCGCAGTGGAATGCCAAACATTGCTTTGTAATTCAAGGTGTTGTTTGGTTTTGCTACTGTTCATGAGTGGTCACATCGCTTATAATCAGGCGAACGGCATGCTCGTCGCGCCATTCACAGCAATAAAAAAAAACGACTCATTTTTGTATTCATTATCATTAATGTCCAAGTTTTTACAACCACAACATCCGAATCTACGTGTTCATAGTTCACACTAGAAAGATTTGAATTTGAATGTTAGCCAACAATATAAGAGTAAAAAGTAAAAGCGTTCAAATTTCTCATTCGTAATCCAAAAACAGCACTCTTTAAACTAAGCCTTCATATTCTTTTAGGTTCACGTCAAAATTGTTCTCTAATTCATAATTCAATGAGGAAAACGCTTTATAGTAATTACAATTTCAAAACGGAGGAAGAATTATCCCCCTCGTAATAAATGAAGAACATTTTAAATAATCACGGCAAACTGTTAATGAACACAACCCAATTGTGCACTTACGCTTTTAAAAGGCTCGAAAAGCATTCCGAAATTACGTTTGCCGTGAAAGTAGTCTAACGCAGACGTCCATTGATCACGGGCGGTCGGCGGCCGGCAGGGCGCCAACGAAAGCGAATGTTACTATACCCCTACCCTCCCCGCCATTTGGCAACAAGTAGGCATCACTCATAAACCAAAATGAATCTTCTGCGGATCTTGTTAGAGTGTCTTTTTGTTTGAATTTATTGTGGTGCATAAGATCTTGAAGGATGAGAAAACCGTAGTACCCAGTACAACCGTCTAGTGATAGTATTTGTATACGGGTGCAAAGATTAGGAATATTTTAGATGGCGTCCGGCTTTACGGTTATTGTTTGGAAGTTGTTATGTTTGTTTCTTGTTTTTGTTGGCGTTTGTTGTCGGATTTTATTAGTGAGTCACGCTACAGTCGAGTTTATTTTATGGTAATGATGGAAGTAGGCCGGGAGATGCAATTGAGTTTATTAGGCACGAGAGTAAATCAGCTCCTTTGTATGAGATATTCGCTTTGCGCGTAATTTCGTGCGATCTTACTGTTATTAGTTTGTTACTGTGTAGAATAATAGTTTTGTGTCTAACCTTAATTACGATTATTAATTACGTTTCTTGTAGTTGTTGGTTGTTCATTGTAATAACAATGAGCTTTTTGGTCTAGAAAAGCATTCATCTTGAGTGAATGTAACTTATAAATATAGCGATCGTAAGTTTAGAAATAATATCAATTTATTTAGTAGTTGAACTATATTATTTATAATCGATTGGCTGCTCCAGTGATGGACATAACAGGGAAATTTTACCGACAGTGAAAGTTTGAAGGTTGCCTGCCACCCACCCAGTTTGCATAGCCGCAACCCGGCCGAAATAACACCGTGTTACGGTTTCACAGGTATCTGCACAATTGCGGGTCTGCCAACCTACACGTAAGACATGCGGGGATTTATATCGGTGTGTTCGTTGTTCATACGGAATCCATTTCAAATTGTTGAAAGAATAGGATAGATTAAAATTTATGAAGTTAGGTGCCCGAACGTAGTGTGAGTAGCTGTATGTAGAGTAGTATGGTATAATGCCGATTTAGTTTTGCTGTTATGTTTAATGTTTAATGTGATATAAAAATGTATGATTAAAAAAAACCCCGGTAAATTATTAAATATACTGATATAATATCGGGAAGGGGCATAATATTTGCTTTATATCGTAGCGACTGGGTACAAAATTAATAGACGTTGTAAACCGAGTTATTATGTCGTTAGGGACTGTTTATTTACTTTTATATTTGCACAGTAGCGCGTAATTAAATTAATTACATATGTTTTTTAGAAACTGTGTACTACTAGCAGAAAATAAAGTGCAATTTTGCAAGCGAGATTATTTGAGGAAATCATACTAAATAATATATTTTATAATATTGAAGGCATAGCCAAATACAGAGAGACAAGCTGGTGATTTTTTGTTTTATAATTAATTAAAATATCTTTTCCATATTTATGTATATGCTCTGCCCGGTTGCAGATACACTTTTTTGAAAATATTCACCGTGGCTAGTGTAGGAGTCTAATGGTGAAAGAATTTTTCAAATCTGTCCAGTAGTTTTTTAGCCTCAATGCAAACAATCAAATCTTTGCACTCCGTTATATTAGTATAGAAAACCAAATATACGTACATTTGACAATAGGCCTGTGATAAAATATAATAAATCTTTGAAGAGGTCCCTAAAAGCTTACTTGTTTGAGCATGCAAATCAAATACTTAAATCTTATTGGAAATATTTACTGTTTTTAGGGCGGAGGAAAATGAAAAATGGTTCGTATGATATTGGAATAATAATGTGATGCTCTATTTTTTTCCGTCAAAAAAAATGTAAATCATCATAATCCCGGTAATTATGATATATGGATATAAAGTTTGTTTTATTCTCATAGATATAAGTCAGACAACATTAATAAGAAAAGCAGAATAGTTAAATCTACTTTTCTGATTTATGTTTTAAGAATAATAGTTCTTTAACATTTAATATACGATTCGATGGACAGATGGGCTCATCAATCGAAGCCGACCTTAATCTTACAAACAGTAAAATAACCTTATAGACCTATCTACATTCAGGACTGTACTTCCTAAAGCTTACAATCATAATTATGACTCCAATAGTCCATGGAAATAATAAATGACAGTTAAAACATGCTCTGAAGGCATTAAAGTGTGATTTATGACTCTTTAAATCATGCGTGTTCAAGGGCGCTGTAATACGCTGCCTTTTGTTCCAAAATCCTTAGGGATACGCGTTCAAACGGTAGAAAACAAAAGGCTAGTGTATTCGCCGACTGCTAAAAATAGGTGGTAACGAATGCCTAGCTTCGTATCCAAACAGCCGATCGATTAATTTGGCAAATGGAATGTCATACAGCTCTACGTCTCACCGCAGGCTTGTTATTGGGTATACCTCGTAATATTATTGTAAATCTCGTGTTTTATAGCATAAATAAGGGTTATGAAACGGTTGATGCATTGGGATTGTTGATGCGGTGTCCATATTACTTTCATCATAAATAATGTATTATTTCAGCTCTGTAACTTAATTATAGGAAAGGTTCAATGAGATTTTGGTACGCCGCGCCGTGCTGGTAGAGGTACATGTCTTCGACATTCTTGTGAAAACTTTTACCATAAGCGTGTATGCTTATGATATTTTCCTCGACGAGTGAAGTGAGTGAATTTCATTAACATTGTATTGCATACGTATGTAATTAGAAAAAAACGATGAAATTAAGTTCTTTTTATATTTAAATAAAGATGTTTTTAAAGGTTTAGGTATTCTGCTAAATAAAAGTTCATTATGTATAGTCGTCTACGGTTTAACACGTTTTTAAATATTATAGCAGTGACTATTTATTTATTATTTAAGTAGTAAAAACAAAGTGAATGAAAATAAATATTCAGATCTTTTCTTTTTTAATTGAAGTCCATTGCTCCCTATATTTTTTTATAAAATATTGATAATGCGAAATGAAGCAGACGAAAGAAAAGAGGGTATTTTGATTAAAGGCACAATATATTTGAACCAAAACAGACTGCTTCCATATTAATCCTGTGATATCTGTGCAATGGCCGATCGGCCAGACTGATCAAAATGTATTGCACATTATTTGCTCGTGTTGTTGAGTTTTCATTGTCTCTATATTTTGTTATTATATTATGATATTTATATTATAAGTAAGTATATTCAAACTCTATTGCCTTGTACAGTTAGCAAAAATAGTACAAACTGTAAAATTACTTTATATATAAAATATTATTTCTTACGGCAGTGTCAAGTGTTTCTTTGAGAGTCTGCAATGATTACTTTATAATTCTGTCTTTGTATCAGCCCATATAGATTCCACTATAAGACACAGGCCTTCTCTACAATATCTATGACCTGTGTTTTAATTATAGAATTATAATTAAAAAAAATATTTGCATCAGGTAACAATACGTTTACTTGCGTTACGTAACATTGCGTTTACAAACGGCAATTTCAATATTATAATTTGCATAAAAACACCAACACTTCTTACCACTAATTAAACCAGTAAACAAAACATAATTACATGGTTTTCTCATAAAAAAAAAACATAAAATTCGGCATTTACCGGCGTCGGCACGGTGCTGATTAAAATAAACGTTGCATGTAATCCGAGGTAAACCATTTACGCGGGAGACGGGAGCGGAAATCGAAAGCTGCCATATTGGATCCGGAAATGGCGCGCTTGCCGCCGGTCGAGAGCCAACGTTACTCTCAACTTATTCGATTTACTCTGCCATCGCTTGATGTCTTGTAAATTATTCTATGTACTGAAATTTCCGACTTAACGCTTGGCAAATAGTCGCAAGTATTTGAGTTTTGTATCGAAATGGAACTATGATATCGCAGCACACGTAGTGAGATTAAGAAAATTGTTCTATGTCTAAAATTTTATTACATTTAGGAGGTCTCTCATATGAGTGAGACCGCCTGGGGCATGTATCACCGCCCGCAATGTCTATTTATCAGGCAAAAATAGGATATTGTAGAAATGTCTACAATATCCTTCAAACAACACACCACTCAAGCGCACAAGAGTGCATTTACACTGCTCTTTTGCCTGATAAATAGACATTGCGGGCGGTGATCTAGTTGCTACAATGGTAGCAACTAGATACTCGACATATTGGCACTAAACATTTTAGATCTTTGGATGGCGAGCGCAGTGGAATGCGAAGCATTGTTTTCCAATTCATGGTGTTGTTTGGTTTTGTAACTGTCCATAAACGGTCATATCGCTTACCATGGGGCGTATACCATGCCCGTCTTGACATTCATTGGTATAAAAATATATAAATAGTTTTGTAATTTTAGTTGGAAGTAACCTTATGTCAATACATAATGTATAGTAAAGTTTAATATGAAGGACAATTTGAGAACTGTGTTCGGTCATTGGATATTAAATACACCAACAGGAAAAGAAAAAAATCTGTCCATTTTCCGTTTCCGTCTTCTTATTATTTAAGTAGACTCTGGAATGTAATAATGTTTACCTCGGGTTACCTTTGCCTGTTTACTTTTTTAAAAGCTTTTAATTATTTACAAAGGCAAATTATATTTTTCGTATCTTCTTGAGTACGTAGTAGAATATTTTTAAAGAAATGTTTGTGATTAATAAGATTTCACCGTCTGATATAAAGGAGCCATTTTATATTAATTACGAGATCATATTTTTAAAGAAAATAAAAATTCATACATGTTGATTAGACTCTTCAGAATTTTTTTGTTGAACTTGTGGCAAAGTTTAAACTATGGTGCCTTACAGTAGGCTAAAAGTGGGATATAAATTGGCCGACAACAGTTCTTTAACTTCTTTGCCGTAATTCGGATAATATGTTAAGATGGGCAGCAAGTTCTCCAAAATTCGGAGCATTATTGACAAATCTTAATATCCTTTCAGCGGTAAAAAAGTGAACATTAACATAAGTGTGTATATGTGCATTTCAGTATGTTACCGATTTCGCATTTAAATGTAAGAAACCCACAAAACATAAATGCGCAATCTACAATTTAAATTGAATCTCGTGAATTTGTCCCCCGCGTTTTATAAACGTTATCCCATTCGAATTTTGTCAGAGTTGAGTCAGCATTATACTCCGAGAGTATCAAGAGGTCGACAATCATCAATTATTAGGGTTCGATGCCTAAAGTACTTGGAGGATTCGCTTGCAAAGTACTTGGTCAGGGATAATAAATCTACATAAAATATATTATTAGTTTTGCTCGGCTTCACCAGTTATTAAAGAAAGTCGTATTACGGTTACAAGCATGTTCTATCGTTACACTGAAAAATTGTATTCACAATACTTGTATCAGCCCAAATACGTCCCACTGCAGGGCACGGGCCTCGTCTACAATCGACAGTACGATTTAGAGTGGTTCGGCCATATAGTCCACCACGCTGGCCTAGTGCGGGTAAAAGGGTAAAAGTTCGAACTGTCCGATATTGTTGTTTATCACTGAGATAAGAATTTGATCTGAATGATATTCATGCAAATTATTTTTATATACATAAATATGTCATACTATCATTATATTGAGTAATGAAATGCAATACAAACCATCATAAGCAGAAAAGTTTTTCTATACGAATTTTCGTCTCACTTTCCCCGATCCACTCGGCTTGAGAGTTTGTTGAAATGCTTGAACCGTTCATAATGGTGATAAATTTGGGGGATCATATCCCGATTTTTTGCGGACGTGAGGAGAAATGTATGCGCTTTAAAATGTTGTATATATATTATAGGTAGGTTGCATTGTGGTCTAACGGAGCGTAGAATAATGTGCTTCATTTTTCTTGAGTCAGTCTGATATTACCGCTTAAGTTGCAGACTCGGTTGCTAATTAAACTGACTTGTAAGTTATCTTTACGTTAAGTTAACTTTGCATGCCAGGTATACGTTGCACCCTCCAATTAGAATGTAATGAGGTTTAGTAATTGGAGTCAAATGATTTGTTATTAAAATTAAAACTTGAATTTTATTTGCAACAGAGTTTAGACATTTTATCAGGCTCTTGTTATTGTTTCTTCATTTTTCAAAGAATAAACGAATATATATATATATATATATAAACAATTATCAAGCCAAATAGCATGAGTGTAAGATTATATTTAAAAAATAATACTTTCAGTGACAATAAAATATAAATTGAATTCTTTCTTTTAGGTTTACTATACTATATTTTTACTATAGATAACTTATACTTTAAATGTAACAAAACTGTAGTGGTAATTAATAATACAAGTTAGAATTCATTCCGATATCTACATAAAACTTTGCAATTAAATAAAAGCGTTTGCTTTGCAAGCTCACAAAGGAAAACGAAAGCGCATACAAGAGCGATAAAGGAAAATCATACTGATTCATTTACGAACATTTCCTAGTTATGAACAGAGCTAATATAATCTGGGGGCACGGCAGTGCCCCCTCCAAGTCGAGCTAAAAATTGGCACAGCCGTACTATCCTTTTCTCGAAGCAATTCAGACCATTTTCAACCCCCCATAACTTCGTTGTGGTTAATGCAAGAAGCCTGAATTTTCAGTTACTAATTAGGCATTGTGTAAACACGGTATATTTAAAATTTCATTCAATTTGAACCAGTAGTTTAAGAATTATAACTTGTCAAACTTTCGCAATTTTGTCACTCACTGACTGACTGACCGATCATCAAAAGTCTAAGGCACTTCTAGCAGACATAGAACCTTCAAATTTAAAATATAATTAGTGTTTAGTGTCTAAAGTAAGGAAAAATTCAAACATTTCATAATTTTTGTATAGTTTTCTAGATACACCAACTGCGTTAATAACTTTGTAATCTCATATAAATGTATAGGATTACAAAGATACATTTGCAGTTAATGATTCGTTGTACCCGTATATAATGGAATAATAGTTTTAGATTGGTATCTATATATGTATATTATATATGAGGCATAACAGGAGGGGGGTATAAAGAGGGAAAGGGTGTATTCAGCCCATTAAACTGTACAACATTCCTCTAGAAAAACATGACAAAGATAACCTTGCAAATAAATAGACTAAATAGCTCGAAAACAATCACCATGAAAGAAAGAACACTAATAATCAAATCCGCTATATTTGTGATAAATTGATACCTACAAAAATAAGAAAAAACCATAAGACAGAGGCTTTAAGAAAAATCATTATATATATTCTAGAAATACAAAGTACCGAAAAGGAATAAAGTGGGACTCTACAAAAAGACATGAGATCCCATCAAAAACATCCTGTAAAAAATTCCAAGTCTCGCAGCTCAGTTTTTCTACCGCAAAAAGTTGTGAGATCCATGTAATACCAAGTCGATTAATTTATTTAGTCCTTGATTAAGGGACGTTCTGTATAAAGTTATTACGTAAGTTATTATCATATCAATATTAAAAATTCTTTACGTTTTAAAAAAATAGATCGACTTGGCCAGTAGCATTATGCATATTGTACGATACATTATGTTTTCATGCGATGGCCAAGTCGATCTATTTTTTTAAAACGTTAAGAATTTTTAATATTGATATGATATTAACTTACGTAATAACTTTATACAGAACGTCCCTTAATCAAGGACTAAATAAATTAATCGACTTGGTATTACATGGATCTCACAACTTTTTGCGGTAGAAAAACTGAGCTGCGAGACTTGGAATTTTTTACAGGATGTTTTTGATGGGATATTATTTTACTACTATTTCACTTAATGCAGCGGCTCGGCAAAAGACACAGCTAAAGGATGTTTGTATTTAATTAAAAAGACGCAAGGAGCAGTTTTAATTAAAACTAGACCCAGGCGACAATCAATAGACGGCAGTGGTATTATGATTATGATCCGCCGTCTATGTATAGAACGCCGTAGCCTAATGGCAAGCCATAGCTTTGCAAATGCGTGGATGAAAATTTGGCGCGTGTCTGGAGGTTTTTTTTCGTATATCCTCGCTTCGATGGAGAGAATTTCATTTGCGGAGAACGATTTTACCTTTGCAATATTTGAATGAAATTGTGAAGAATCTCGTCTGAATATATTTTTGTATGAAATGCCCTCATTTGTACCGGGAGGTGGATGCGGTTGCTGTCTCGACAATTTGAAACCACATGCAAGAAGTATTCTCATTAGGGGCCTCATTATGAGCGACGTAATAACAAGCGCCTGAGTTACGCCTCAAATATACATGCCCTTTGAAATTCAGTAGTTTGTTCCACGACAGCTGAATTGTTATAGAAATGACATTGAGAAAGTTATCTTTAAAACATAAACAAAAACATAGATTCAATTCAAGAAGCACGGTGTATTTTTTATCAAATGTCGAAGAATTTAAGACTTAAGTTGAGTGCTTTGTTTGAGAATATAAATTACACGCCAAATTAAATATTCGATAAAAATACACTAATATTTTCTTAACAATATTAAATTCAAATTTTATACCACTTAAAAATAAATTCACCGAATTGCAAAATTCTTTGACACAAGGCTCATTGTAATTGGTAGGCTTGCGATTAAACTGTAGATTTCCCCTTTTCCCCCTCATGACATTCACGTCACTGACGACAAATGTTTCCGTCTCCATTACTCAAATGAAAGTAGTGATATAAAAGAAAAAAGAATATTCCCACTCGAAACATGGAACATAAATGCCACTGAAGAGAATTGCGAACTATTTTTTTAAAAGTCTGATCCAACATGTGTTATATCCGTTCTTGCATCCTATTTCCTTAGTAATCCGTAGAGTTAGTATTATAAAATAACATAAGGTATAACTTATGATGCACTTCATGCGGTTGAAATTAAACAACTTATTTTGAACAAATATAATAACCAGAAAATTTTTACAATCTTACCTAAGCCAATTTGGGACGATCCTTAAATACAGGAAGATATTTCAGAAACACGCAGCAGTCCTGAAGTTTCTATTCCGCAACTATAATTTTGTATTATGAGTGGAGATTCATTATAAACGCATTACTTTAGCATCGTCTTGTTTTGTTTTAGTTGTTATTCCATACCCGCCAACAACATGTCGGGTGGATCGCACGTCTCCCGAGGCACGTTTGGCGGGGCGGAGTCCGAGATCTCTGGAGGCAGCGCCCCGCCACTGCCGAGTCCTGCCTCAGCGGGTGCTGCGTTGGTGTCTCCAGAGACCCTGAGTCGCCACAGCAGTCCACCCCCACTCCCACCACATCCATCACATCAACAACCAGCACCTTCCTGCTCGTCACATCGAGTGCACTTGGAATCTCCGCTGAGGTCAGTTATTAGGTAAATTAACCTTACTCATAATTTTAAACATAGCTTTGTTTTGCGTATAAATTAAACTAGTTCATGGTTCTTAGTTTAGCATATTATAAGTTATGTGCATTACAAGCTAGTTGCACTTCGTGGAGGCAGTTAAATAGTTTGTCGCCCGGCGGTAGCTACAAGTAAAGACAAACTATTCCTAGATTCAAATGTAAAACGGTAGCTGAGACAAAGACTTCCTTTGTGCTCATAACAGCAGTTACGCTGTCTCGTTGCACTGTCTACTGAATACCTCCTTGAATTTAATGTGACAATACTGATGTAGACAGGCGTACAAATACGACTGTAATGAACGTTGAACGAGGCCCTGGGGACAAGAAAAACTGAATTGTACCCAAATTCCGGCGCCGGAAATGGCAGATACAAAATAGGTAAAGCTACACAAAGAGCCCTCGGTTAAAATGCTGTTAAAATGTTCAACGAACGAATTAGGTGCATCGCTTTATTGCCTATATTAAAAGTGGAAGATTATTGCACGGTTGGGAATTAGATCTGTGGTCGTACAATTGTAAATTGTAATGTCTGATAAAATACATGTCTGGGAAAGGAAATATATTCGTTGCTTTTATTCAGAAAGGGTGTAGTAAAGTTAGTAGAAGCTTATTTTTATGCCCATGTTTACTTCATTTCTTATTTGGGATTATTCATATATAAGTTCTCGTGAGAAATAACATACGGAAACAAACCAAATGAGAAAATAAATTGTCAGATGAAGTATCCTGTAACAAGAAAAGCGCCGTTGCAAATGTAGCTTTTAGTATAAATAGGAGAGCCGAGAGATCCCGCCTTCTTTGTCAAAGGCGTGGAGTTATATTAAATTAGAACCTGTAGTTTCTTTATAAAATATGGCTTCATTTAAAAACCAAAATTTATTGTGGCCCCAGTGTCTGGACAAGATTAACTTTTCACGGGAAACGAAAATTGAAATATTTTATCAAAACCCTGTACGTTAAGTTTGGATTTAAAGTATTTCGTGGATTGAAAGTTTCTTGTTGGTTTACGGTTTGCGCGCGAAGTTAGTTGTGATTGTGTCGGCGGCTTTTTGTGGATGAAATTCCTCTGTGTAGTTTTACTTATAGTATACGTACATACATGGAGGACGCAAGTTCAGAAATGGCTGAGAATGATGATAATATAACCATAAAGTACCTTATTCAGAGTCCTCTAAAGATTTAATTAAAAAAGAGTCTTATTGCGTATTCATTAGGATTCCATATCAATGTCGTTTAGAAATTCAATTAATAACTTACAACATATTACCTCCGAAAATAAATCAATTAATTGGAGGGAAGATTATTTGTGGGATGCTTAATCCGATTAACCCAATAATGTTGATAATTAATGTATTTTGTAGATATTTATTTCGGTTTATTCGTCATTTCTACTGTAATATGGAGACTTATCCGCTGAACAAATGTGTTGCCAATTAAAACTTTTTGTACAACTGTTACTGCTATTTTAATGTGTAACTTTACGAGTTCAGTTTTAGTTGCAATAAAATGTTACGTTTCCTCGCTTCCGAATCACGTGTTTATTTTAACGATTATGAAATCACATTTGTTTTGAACAAAGTTAAATAAAGTTTCCAATTTATTTTCAGAAAATATCGTTTAATTAGTAGGAATGCGCTTGTTTAATTACATTTGTAACATGAATTAGCTCTAGGGCGTGAAATATTTCATTTAAATTATAAACATGTATTTTTACCAGCACCTTCAAAGTACTTTAGGAGAAGGCAATCATATTTTGCAAGTATTTAGGCTCCCAGAAAATTACTGGTTACCAGTAAGGGCCCCCCCCAAGCACGAAGATTGCATGAAGTCGTTCAATGTTGGCCTCTTCCTACATACCATAGTGAAAATCCTTTGGGGGACGCCTACGTTTAGCACCTAACTTCTCGTGATTGAGGATGGCATCAATAAAAATATGATAATAATAACACTATACCTAACATACCACGATGATGTTAGTACTAAAATCACTATCTATTGTCCCACAGGCTATCAAGTCCACCATCGATGAACCTGGGCGGATCCCTTTCCTTGCAGCCCGTGCTGTACGGCCCAGCTGGTGGTGGACCCACTCACGCCCCACTGCCACCTGCCAGAAGACCCTCAAGGCCATCCGCAGCCATTCAACATATGCACGTGATCAGCGCGTGAGTATCACGTGATTTCGATGTTGGTCCTTCGAGACGGATAAAGTTGAAACTTTAGTAATAAGTGCTAATAGTTGGTGATAGTAATTTAATCACATGAAAAGGGGTTTTTAATGATAAATTATTATATGTGAATGAATAAAATTCTTCTATATTTTAGGAGTTAAATATTACTAACGTTATAACTATTTTACTTCAGATAATAACACAATCATAGTTACGACGATTAGTGATATTCTAAAACAAATAAGGCATAACATAATTACAACAAATCATTTATCATACCTTAATATTAAGCCCATCCAATACATCTCACGAGCAGATATATTTAGACTCTTAAACCACTAACGAGTTTCAGAATTGGCCATTAAGTGCTTTTAAGTCTGTTTATTGAATCTCATTTAATATTAAAAGGGAATTGAAACGATTGAGTGTAAACAAAGCGAAATCTTCCGGTTATGCAAAGATTATTTTCAGAACTGACGTCGGGCAATTTAGGGTACGTTGAAGTAACAGAATGGAGAGCTCTGCGCATAGTAGACAGTCTTTAGTGTCCCTGATCCGGGTTTAGAGTTAATTGCTTGCCGTACTGTTTGTACAAATCACATATTCTCAAATTGGAAGGGATTTCAAGCTTTACTGCCTTGTGTTAATCTTAGGGACTAGATGGACGCACGACTGGTTTAAATCCGTTCAGTGTGGTATTAAAGGCAAATATAGTGGTAGATTTTATATATTGAAAATACCTATACAATATGCAGTAGTGTAAAGATTTGTTCTATTTCAGAATTTTGTAAGATATTAATTTAACTATTCATTTTTATTGGGTTTTCTGCTGTGCATTGAAAAAACATCCATTATAAATAATGAACATTAGTGAATAAATAAAAAGCTTAAAACTACATAGGTTAAAAAAAGACTTGATGTACAACAGTCAGGAACAAGGTAATTTTACGCGAGAAAAGTTCGGTGTTCGTAGCTATTCCACAAAGGTAAATATTCAGAATCGAATGCAGACGTGGGGGTTATAATGTGCCTCGACAGTCAAGCATCTCCCTGTAAAGGCTTCGGTTAGCAAGCGTTTTGGTCTTTGAAATATGTTGTGAAAGAAAACACAGCTGTTTCACGAGAATAATGGCAATCTGGAAAGAGCATTTTTCATGAGAACTGTTTATATTGTTTTTTTGCCGTCATGAGGTTTGCTAACGTATTATGAAAATGTTGTTTTGATATTTTTCGTAACATTGTATTTGTCACAATAAAACTTTTCTTAAGGATGAATCAGATTCAAATATATTATCAACATTGCGACAATATTTTTATAAACGACTTGATTTGTTTGAGAGTTGGTAACTAATAAATGGACTATATGGCGTAACCACGAAAGTTTTACAATTTTTTTCACACTATGATTGCTAAATCCAGTGTAACAAAATATTATCAGAACCGTGCTTCATTTCGCCATTTAAGAGTTATCAGGGGCTAAAGTGGACTTTGATCCTCCGCGTCCGGACAAACGAACATAAATTGAATTATACAGCTGTGAAAAAAATATCAAAGCCAATGATTGGCCAGTGTTGCCAGGGTAAAAAACGCGGCGGCAATGCGCTTGGCGGCGCGGCGCAATAAATTACAAGAATACGTAAAAGCATACAACGTGGAGTGGTCTCAGCGTCCCCTTCGCGAGACTCGAGGGCCAAGGAATTTTTCACGTAGATAATGCGATCGCCGGAGTTTTTTACGATTATTTTAGGACGGACGAAGTGTATTCGTGTTCAATTTATTTCTTCCAAATTTTTATTTCACATATTTGTGGCCCGTCCCGCAGGGTGTCGTTTGCGTTTTATATTAAGGTAGAGGGTACCTTTTCTAACCGTAACGTAATTTGTAGAGCAATAACTTCGGTCAGTAAAGGTGCGTTATGTCGATAAAAGGTGTAGTCGAAGTAAAGCATCGATGTTTCAGAGGGGATAATCGCATCCCTAGCGTCACAATTCGCACTAGCAAGGGAAATTGCATTTTCCCCGCTGAATGTGCAC
This sequence comes from Hyles euphorbiae, assembly GCA_023078785.2. Lineage (NCBI taxonomy): Eukaryota > Metazoa > Arthropoda > Insecta > Lepidoptera > Sphingidae > Hyles > Hyles euphorbiae. The sequence continues at coordinate 6,880,750 of CM041041.1, read as the reverse complement.
TCAAATGAAAAGCTCTCGACGCGGTGACACAATGTACTCTAGTGCTTGGAAATTAATAGCAGTATAAATTTGCATAGACCCACCTTCTTCAGATTCCGCTCACTTTCATACACAGAACTGAAAGAAACTAAGGCCAATGTTATTTTTTAATTTGCCGTATTTTGTTAATGTGTCTTTATACGTACTATGAAGTTCTGAGTGCCCATAAATGTGACTTAAAAGCTGAAATACTTTTGGTAAGAGGCACTAAATGTCATTAAGGTTGTGATGTAATATGACAGAAATTAGTTAGTAATCTATGAAAGGCAATATTTTCATTATTTTATTCGTGTTCTTTAAATACAGCATGACTTTCATGAAATATTCTTTAAATACTGTTAGACATTATATTTTGGAAATTTGAATTGATTGTAATGGTTTCAAGTTAAAGTACACATATCTGCACTAAATATGACGAGTAAATATACTTTTTTTTATCAATAAATTATAATTTAACAGTTCGTAAACTTTAATACTGTTAGCAATATTAACATCGTTGTAATTGAATCAGCGTATTTGTCAATTAAGCAGGACCTCTCGTTACGCCCTCGTTCCCTCTTCTAAACTTTAAAATAATGACAAACGCGACTTCAACAGATTACGCTGATTATTTCAAATATCCAAGACAAAGGAAATTAGCATGGCTTTGTTCGTTGGCTTTGTGACCGCGAAATCCTCTGGGTACATGGCACGGAAGTTTATGGTGTCGCCGAAACTTTGGCAATTATGTGTCGCCGCGCCTGACTTGTAGTCACAACTTCGAATATACTGCCCTGCAAGGGTTCTGTATAAATATTCATGAACAACATTTTTGTTTCAATCAACTTTTTGACTTTATCGCTTAGAAATATCCGATTGTGCTAAAAAGGGGCGGTGTTTGTAAAGGATTGATTAATTGGCTCGAGTTTTGCTTTCGATAACTTTACGTTTTTCTTTCAGAATATTACTTCTTTATTATTTTTAAGGCTATCATTCCGACCAACTAGAAAAACATTAGCTTTTGCATTGTTTGTAACTTAAGGCTTTTTAGTTCATCAACCCTAAGACCTAGATTATGTTCATTACCATCCAGTAGTTTGTCGCGATGCGGTAATCAAACCAGTTACTACTGTTCGCATTGCTGATACTAGTTCCTTGACACAGTAAGGTCGAAGAACAACATTGTGCATTATAAAATCATTTATTTCCAATTGTCAATAATCTGTTAATTTAAATATGAAGTATACAAAATATGCCTGGTCACTATGCTAGACAAACATTGGGCTGGTGCAATATAATATTGTAATCATATTAAATTGCTATTTAAAAATAATTGGAAAGATTTGTGCATCTTTAATTATTTATAGTACACAGCTTCCCAACTTTATAAGACTCAATATCATACACCTATCTTTATGTAATATATCCACTTAATAGATCATGCTATAGAAATCATAAAACGGAAAGGGAGTACAACATCTTGAATGGCAAACTGCTATTAAATATACGACGTAATAAGGAGCTCTATACAGAATATCGTCGACATCGGAACCTCAATTGTGACTGTAGGCACAGTTTGTATCAGTGGGGAGGCAATAACACGCTGTTGCTATGACAACGGAGCGTGTACGAGAGGGATCTTCCGAGGGACGCACTCTCACAACCAGACTCCCGTGACATCCCTGATTTATAACTCCGTCTTTAAAACGGAACTGAGCTTGGAATTTACACAGACCTACACGTTTTGGTTGAACATGATATGTTTTTATAATGTTGTAATTCGAATTGATATTATAATATGTTAAGATTGTTTGATAGGCTTACCCCCTATGATCTCGTAGGACGGAGTATACAAGGCGAAACGTGGGTGTACTGGTTGTATCTCTGCCTAACCCTTCTGGGAAAAAAGGCGTGCTTTTATACATGTATGTAATATTGAGAAAATGGGTTTTACCTTTTGAGATAATAATTAATACTGAATACTACATGGCTGTAAATGTTTGCAAAGTAAACCGTTATTATACTCTTATGGGTACTTGGTACAGTTTGTTTGCTAGTTTCTACTCTACCGAGTAAATCTCTACAAAATGGGACCCCGGACGCCAACAATATTGTCTGACCAACTAAGCTCCGTTAAAAGCGAGTACATATATAAGTATATCTGTTTCTAAGCAAGCAATAAATGTATGGGAAAGTTTTGCTGTGTTTATTAATATTAGAGCATCAATAATTGTATTTATACTTTGATAATAATTTGTACATCATTATGTGAACACTTATTTCAAAACGAACACCTTGTACAAAATCCTTAATCATATTGCTATAAGATAAATAAAAATAATCTGCTTTAAGCTGAATTTACCTAATCTTTATAATTTCATTCTGTAGCTAATAATTTAAATCATTGGTATTTCGTTCTTGAATTTCTTTATCGAAATGATCGAAGAATCCGCTTTAACGTTTTCTCCAAGTGGCCAGAATTGTTACTGTCCTATAAAACGTTCCGTAAACCCATCAAAGAAGCAATGTTTAGGAAAGTAACCGGCAAATACTGAATAGTTAATGCAGTTGTCACGTCACGTGCCGGTGCAAACTCATTTCCTATGCCTAGTAACAGTACTCCGGTAAAACGGTAAAACACAGGAACGATCGCTCATAAAATGTAACGTCAATTTTTTCCTTCTTTTCGGCTTGCACGTAATGGCCGAACGGTCAAAGAAAAATAACAGGGGGGTTAATCTATATAAGTGCGTGGTGGCCTGTTGGTTTACGGACTAGACGCGGCTGTCAACATGTTCACGGTGGTCGCAGGTTCGAATCCCAGGGCACACCTCTGACTTTTCGGAGTCATGTGTGTATTGATAGTCAATCACCACGCACTAAAACGGTGAAGGAAAACATCGTGAGGAAACCTGCATACCATAGCGATTTATAAGTATTTCTATGGTATGTAAGTCCGCCAACCCGCACTAGGCCAGCGTGGTGGACTATATGGCCTAACCACTCTCAATCGTACTCTCGATTGTAGAGTAGGCCCGCGCCCTGCAGTGGGACGTATATGGGCTGATACAGTAATCTTTATAAACGATACGAACTTCGAATATTCTACCGATGTACGTAAAACTCCACTAATGTGCCTAGATACTCCACAAAATAATGAATTCCTCTATTCCGTCGCAACGATAGACTAAGTTTGGAGAAAATGATAGGTATAATAGAGAATAGTATTAATTTGTAGGAAATCTTATATTTTACTCTGAAAGCCGAACATTTCGTAGTTCATATCGTTTTAATAGAGTAATCCAGAGCTAGAGCCATACTTATGATTGATTTATTTAGAACGATATTTCCTTCCTTGATACCTATTGTTATAAACGAGCCCCTATTCTGTTTTAGCCTGGTTTCCCATTGCATCCGATGGGAAGTGCAAAGCCGCTTAGAATCTCAGATTGATTATCGATTGGCAACAGACAATCATGGCTTGCCATTCAACATTATTGTGTTGACCTATTAACCTGCTGCTTTATTATCGGCTACAGAGCTTAGGATTTAAACAAATGGGAACACGTTGAATATGTTAAGAACATTGTATTAGTTTTTCCTTTTTAAGAATTTTATATCTTTACTTCGAGAACATAGCTTAAATAATATGTAATGTATACCCGCCTATTTAGATTTTCCATTGAAACTATTGTTGGAACATAACAGAATCTCGTATTTTGTCTGCGGGTTTAAACAAACTGCTAAACTAAGATCGTTTACTGGCCCGGATTAATCACTCTTCACTGGAGGCTTAATTCATTTCACAGTATTATCTACATTTACTTTGTATCTTAAAAAAGGGACGTCATCTGTATACGCTTTTTATTAAAATTCTTCCAATTTTATTAACGTCGCTATGAATTTTAATATTTTCTCGACCAAAACATTAATCTTGTCAAATTGTTGATGTTATGAATTTATGCACGTAAATATTGTCCAGTAGCCCTAAGTCGAGGACGGCGAATGATAAATTGCAACGACAAAATTTAAATTCAATTTTCATTATAATAATCCTAGTGTAACTTAAAAGTCATGAATCATGCTACCTTTATGCATAATTTATTTATCATCTTTTTACAGTTTTAATCAATGTTTTAATATTAAAGTAATTTCACACATAGATCTCTGGTGGTAGGTCTCTCATACGTAAGAGGCCGCCTGGGTATGTACCCCCGCCATGTCAATTTCTCCCGCCAAATAGTAGTGTAAATGCACTTTTGTGTTTCGATTTGAAAGAAATTGTAGCCAGAGTAACTACTAGACATATTGAGACTAACATCTTATGCCTTAGGATGGCGAGCGCAGCGGAATTTCAAGCATTGTTTTGTAATTCATGTTGTTGTTTGGTTTTGCTACTGTTCATAAGCGGTCGTATCGCTTACCATCAGGCGAACGGTATGCTCGTCTCGACATTCATTCGAATAAAAAAAAAAGATCACGTCACAATGTTTTAGTAATGTTTGACAAGAACGTTCAACACGGTATACTTAAAGATTCCCTTTTTCACGCCGCGCCGTGCGGACTACATATATGCTTATTATTTTTATGAATGGAATCTAAACTGAGATGCTAAAAACATTGGAATTTCATTCTACATTTGGATGATTCTTTATTTTAACTTGAATACCATGATAGGTGTTTCACAAGATGTTTAAGCTATACAAATTGCACCGAATTTTTTTGCTTGGTATAAAGAATGTTGCCATTTAATAAATGATAATAATCTTGACCGAGAATTGATTTTTGAAAATAAAACAAAGTGATACTTTTGTGATGGTGATATTTCCTTCTTGTTTTTATTAGAGAGACAGACGAGACAAGCAAGTCACTTGCCTGATAGCGGAACGCATGCTGCTTGCCCCTAAATAAAAACGACTCGCCTCAAAACATATAATTTTCTTAATTGCGCGCCGTTGCACACCGTTTGTCATTCCAATATAATTATTGAATGTTAAGTATACCAACCACTGTTACTTGAAATAGACAGTAACTTTAAAAATCATATTAATCTATCCAGACATTCTCTGAGACATACATTTATATAGGCCATCTATTCTTTTAGAATTTCTGCTAGCACATGCTAATCAATAAATTAATTAATCCTTTATTTTATTAATGTTTCTGTATCAGCCCATATACGTCCCACTGCAGGGCACGGGCCTCCTCTACAATCGAGAGTACGATTGAGAGTGGTTAGGCCATATAGTCCACCACGCTGGCCTAGTGCGGGTTGGCGGACTTACATACCATAGAATTTTTTATAAATCGCTATGGTATGCAGGTTTCCTCACGATGTTTTCCTTCACCGTTTTTATTGCGTGGTGATTGACTATCAATACACACATGACTCCGAAAAGTCAGAGGTGTGCCCTGGGATTCGAACCCACGACCACTGTAAACATGTTGGCAGTCGCGTCTAGTCCGTTTACCAATAGGCCATCACGCACTTGTTGTTTAATACACAAATAAATTTTTGTCAAATATAGTAGAATTCGTAACAAACATATTTTTTTACAAAATATAAAAAAATACAAAAACTTGCACTACAATATCCTAGAGAGCATACACGTTAACGCACGTCTGAAAAATGAGACGCTTTAGCCACACGTACGAGTATAACCACGTTCGTGGGGAGAAAATCATTAAAAGCTGTAAAGAAATTCCCATGGGGAAGGCGGAAACGCATTTCCTCGGTGAATAACTGGCCGTCATCTATCTACAGCCGAAACCTTTTGTTCGTTTTCAATCAGCTCCATTGTGACCATGTATTATGTGAGCTCGACCATTAGCAAAGGGATAGGATTCGGGTAAATATTTAATACTTAGGATTCGGGATTTCGAAGTCAATATTAAGTCTGGCGTTTGATTTATACCATGTAGGTAAGGAGTCTGAAGGATTTAAGTTATTTATAGTTTTTTGTGGAATTGTCACCTTTAAACGAAAATGTATTTTTATTGTGGAATAAGTAAATTGTTTTCTTTTAAAAATCTAACCCCGTCTATGTAAATACTATATTATGGATTATAATAAATTAAAAATATAGGACAAATTAAAGTAGAACATAACCAACAGTCTGTATCTTGTTTATTTAAAATAATAAATGATTATTAAACTACAATAAGATTTCTTGGTATTCTCTCTATGGAGTACTTATATAAATTTCAAGTTGCATTTTCTTTCTAAAGATAATTTCATATAACATAAAATCTATTATTTAAGATTTTCTGTAATATGGTCTTACATCACACATAAAAACAGCAAGCGCACGATTGCAAGAGAAAAATCATGTTTCGTAATGAAAGCTGAATTTTTAACGAAATGTTGAGTTACAACTTTGTATATGGCGTAATTAGCGCCTCGGCGGCGGTTTCAGCCCGTTTTGCTAATTAATGATAAATTGAGGCAACATTTACATAAAAAATATATTAAAATTGAGAAAGAAATTATGAGCGTAAACTTGTACGTTGTTTACATGTGACAAACAAAGGGAGGAGTATTATGTAACTCTATTGTCGTAAAACAATAAATCGGGGCAGGGAAATTATTAGATGTTTACGAACTAAAGTGGCTTTGATGACTGATATAGATATGCAAAAGTATTAGGAATAGGTTTATTGATAAATAATCAACGAAAGCTTGATTTTTTTAAATAAAAATACAATTTAATTAAATAAATCATTTAATGAATATTGGCTGTATATTTCATGTTCCTTCGTTTGTGACTAAAATAAGTATGTAGTTTTGGCGGGAATCGGGATTATGATGGCACAGACTGGAGATTATATTTTTATGTAATTTGCGGTAATTATTTCCTTTGTTTTGTATTAAATATTAATTCGTGTTTTAATTTTGTGTTTTGAAAGGGAGTGTTGACCAGTTTTACTCAGGTAATTCGTAGTGAGATATTAATCAGATTACGGACTTCTATAGACATGCCTTTCCGGGCTTAATTACAGTCACGTCTCGTAGTTTTACGACGATACTTAGAAGATACGGAAAAAGGCTAGTAAATCTCGGTTTGGATTGAAAAGATTCCCTCATTCTTCATACGCTCCATATCGTACAGAATATCTGATATTTTTAAAATAGACAAAAGAGTTTGTATTGTGTATCTTATGAACATACAATAGCATCCAATCGTACTTACGTAGACGGGGTTGGATTTTCGCGAGTTTCCCCTTATCTAAGAGTACTTGCACCCTAAACAAATAGAACTGGTTCATTATGCGGTTTCCACAATGGCTGACGATCTCGACGATAAAATGGGTCAAGTATCAGAGAGGGAAAAATACTTTTTTATAAAATAAATCAGGCCATGATAGTACGCGAAAGTGAGTGCTGTTCATTAAAATGCATGCTTTGATCTCTACAGTATTTTTCCCGAAGCTTTTTTGCGTTTAAAAATGTTAAATGAGTCGTTTGGTTGATCGGGTAAGTTGATTTTTATGAACAATTTTTTTATAGTAAAAAACAAATGTATTGTTTTATAGATATTTTGTTTTGATATAATGTGTACTAACTAAATCCACATTTTTTTTACCAATTGGTTCTGGCGCCATTCAATTTATTATTGTAGGTACAAATCAAGCTGTTCAGTTTATAAATGTTAGTTAAATAAAACTGCAGTAATTTGCCGTTTAGTTAGAGTAACTGTCGTCTGACTGTTCTCCGGTTTAAATTCTAATTAGAGAGCAAACCGATTTAAGCCATTGGACAGTTGAGTTGGAACTGGACTCTGCGGTGGTATAAATCTGTCCATTAATTACCGCCGGACGCGACTGAATTCACGATATAGATCGGGATATTTCAGTATTATAAACTGAACTATCGGTTTATTTGGCCCATGAGAGATTCGTATATTTATAAAATATATTAGACATAATGTTCGCACGACCTTTTGCAATGTTGATGAAAGTTATGTAAAATAATTCCCTTGTATGATTTCCTGTACATATAGCATTTTTATAACTGAATTTGTGTGTTCCCTCTATTCCATATCACTATTAAGTGATAGCGCAAATTTTTAAACAACTTAAACATCTGAAGTAATATTCCTTTAATGTGTATTTTATTGTCGGGACCATAACTCATGCTTACATTTATTAGTATTTTAAACAAAACCATAAAATATCTTAACCGACAATATATCTTAGTATAGAGTTACTTATTTCACGTTCAATGTGTTTTGACATACGTATGCCTAAATATGATTTATGTGTTATTGGGGAAAAGGAGTGGGCGACTTCTATTGAATTAGCAGGAACATTTTTAAATTAAGCAATATTCTTTAATATTAATTTGATAACGTTTACCAATAAATATATGAATCGTTTACCTTGGCAGTCATTAATTAACTAACGAGGAGAAACCATTTTTTTAAAAGTAATCCTATTATTTTTATAATATTTCAATAAAATGAATACATATTTGATAAAATAATGATATGAAGGAATAAATGTCAAATAAAATACAAAACAATTCCGGAACCTTCTGGGGATTTATGTTGAATTGTCAATTTGCAGCCTCTGTGGCGCTTTATCTTAGTAGCAGGTTGTGAAACAAGAGGCTTCGGGTTCAGTCCCGTCAGGGTAGTTATGAGATCGAAAAGCTCATCATAGTTTTTAATAACAACAAGACTTATTTGCTAGTGTGGAGATAGTATTATGTCCGTTAATGTTGATGTATAGTATGTATGTAGTGTATTTATTACAGATCCCATGATTTGTAGATAATGATATATGAAATCAGTAACTAACAGATTAAGACAATAAATTGGAACTCAATAAATCCGTTTAGGTCACGCTATCCAGAGTTAATTTATAAAGTAGAAACGTCGAGACTATAAATACGGTTTAACTCCACAATAACCGACAAGTGGAACTGAGCTACGCTAAGTAACAGCGACATAAAGCCAAACGCCATGCTGCCATTAGATAATCGTAATGCAGTGTTGACGGTAATAAAAACAAATGTTTATGCAAGGTGCGCACTTAGGACCAGGTGGGTCCGACCCCCGAATTAAACTGCATCATCGTTAACGTTAGCATAATTTGAATTTGGAACGCACAAGTTCCGCATCTTAAATAAACAGACGGAAAAAGGATATGAGTACGTGAGGACGGATGGCAGTCGTAATATTAAATGAATTTTAAAGTAGAAAGGAATGGTTAAGAATTGACAAGTAATTTTGAAACTGGACGCGGTTTTTAAAGTGACTTATAAGATTCTTTCGAAATATGACAGTATGTAACTTTTACAGAGTACGAGTATAGCGATCTTACATTGAATATTAAATTACATTTCAACGATTAATAATTGTCAAAATCAGTCCAAAAAAGACACTCTACGAAATCAGTGGAAGCGATACGGTTTGGAGTGATTGTTGAATAAAGAACCTATACTGATTCTTAAGATTTTCATTTTTCACCATTAGCCCTTTATTCATATTTTTAAACATCCCTTGCATCTAATTACTTGAATGTTAATCAATACATACATTTGATAAAGCTTTCAGTCAATAAACCCACAGTCCCGCTGCGCATTCTCACAGATACGAAGTACTTATCGACGGCGCGTTGAATTATTCCCACAGATTAACGCGGGCCCACTGACACTGTCGCTGACTCCCATCCATATTTATATACGGTGGCTACACTGAATTTAATCGGATTTGCCCGGATTCGTTTCGGTTAACGGCTAATGTGGTACATGACCTCTTAACTGGATTTACCGAAGTGTTGCTTTACTACGCTATGATTGTGCATTTTGTAATTTGAGTGTAATTGAATTGAATCGTTAATTATGTATTATCTACGTGTATTTATTTAACAGTGTTGTTATATTAAAATATACACGGTACATCTTGTTGTTGCTAAAACAATATTTTTGTAAATGGCGACGTAGTGAAGACTGCACTTTTATTTAGGAATTGCGATTTATCCAAAAATGATTACGATATAATTTAAGAAATCGTTGTTTATATTATATAACTGATGTGCGTGTAATAGTTTTCTCGGTAGAATTTAGACAAAGAGTTTGTTGTGGGCTGTGGAGTATAAAAAATAAATAAGTAGAAACATGATTTGTAGCTTACTTAAACGCATTTCGAGCATACTTTAGTTGATTTATTACTAAGCGTGACGTAGGACACGGAATGTTGTGTTCATAGAATTAAAATTATTTGTTGGTATGTTTTGATATACGTAGTAAGATTAGAAATAAGTATTGTACATTTTTTTAAACTAATTACTCTCTAACATATTTTTTTCATGAAGATATGTAGTTTTCGTGTAAATAATGTTATCCCGTAATAAATTAAATTTCAGAACATATATAGGTTGAGGTAGGTATGAAGGTTTAGTTTATTTTGTTTACAATTTCGGTCTGATTGATCAAGCTTTAGTTAGTTTAAGTTTTCAACTAAATTATTTCGCGTGATGAGTTAATATGGCACCAAACTTGCAATTATTGTAACATCAATTTAATTCGTAATGTGGCCTACAATTTATTTGCCAACAAAATAATGTCACCCGAAGCAGACTTCTAAGTAATTCAATAAGCAGTAAAAAGATTACTTTAAAGAGTATTTTACGCGCCATCCTTAAAACATATATTCAAGGATTTAGGATCGTAAAACGATGTGGTATTTACGTACTTTATATTCGAACTGGGAATATAGGGAGTAAAATGGTACGAGCTCTTGGTATTTATTCCCTAAATGCCTTCGGTTCGGGATTCGGGAGTTAGTATCATAAAACAAACGGGGCATATCTCGCTCGCATTGTCCCCGAATATTGACCGGGATTCGGTAAACTACCAACAATTTACTGAGAATATCAGAGTATTTCCTTATAGTTTCTCATTGATTACGTTTTGCTATGGCATTATTACATTTAACTGTGCCAAATAAAGGGATTATTTAAGACGAAGAGATGATATTCGTTTTATTTTATTGTGTTATTTAATACTATTTTATTGTATGATATAGATAATATACTCGTATAATGTTTTGTACATGTTTTATAATGACAGCCTCCGTGGCGCAGTCGGTTAGACGCCGCCTGTGAAACGAGAGGCCGCGGGTTCGATCCCCGCACCGAGAGAAATGTTTGTGCGGCCCACAAATATTTCTCTCGGGTCTGGGTGTTTGTGAGACCGAAAAGTCTCTCGTAGTTCCTGATACCTGCGACACAAGACTCGATCTTAATGTGGGGTCAGGACTATGTATGTGACTGTTGGGTGTTATTTATTTATTTCTTTTTCGTAGATAAAAGTAGTTTTTTATGTTTTTTTGCGTATCTGTTAATTTAATACTTCACAACAATATTGATTTTTTCTATCTATAATTGTTAATAACATGATGTTATTACGACGATGGGTATTTAGAATTTTTATTTATTATACAAATAAGTGCCTCTTATTTATGTCACCGAGGCAGTAAATTACACATTATATAAATTACTCTCAAATACATAATGTTTCTATACTCTGAACCGCGACCCTCAGCGAATGTCGATGCGACCCATTTCCTAATAATTGAATATAATTTACCAGGAGCGATGCATTAGCGACGACCCTGTCGGCCCTATACGGCAAGCTGCTTGTCGTGATGGGCGTCGCTTTCCCCATGGCTGAGGTCATCTCTACGTACATCCCACCCTCCTTCTACGAGGTAAGCGTCATATGAAATATCGTTTCCTGTACGGCTAGGGACGCTTGTCTAGACGAAGGGTATAGAATGAAGTGCATTTGACGTGGAAGAAACTTGTCTTTGTGTGGTTCTTGTATTGGGTTTTTGAAGTTGAAAATTGCTTTAGTATTTCTCTTTGATATAAGATTTCAAAAAAAATTGTAATATTATATGAGTTGTTTTCGCGTTGTACGGTCATCGTTTAGTTATAATACAGTTGGGTTTAGAAATAGTTAAAAAAATGAGCCCAGTTTTGAATGAAATTACTGAGACCAATGTCGCGAGTTCCATACTACTACAAACGTAAATTAAAAAAATATGGGTATATTATACTCACTATTGTAATTGCTTGTTTTTCTTTAAGTAGAATCCTTAGTTTGCTTTGGATAAATACCCAGAATAAAGAGTGTCAGAATAAAAATTAATGACACTCTTTTATTGTCCTTGTTAACAATATCATGCACAATTCAATATCTCGAGACCACTTAATGTAAGACTATGTGAATGTTGTGTATTTCAAATGTATTTGTTTGCCAGAGTTTTTACCTGTACCTGTACATCGGGAGCATGGTATTCCTGCTGCCAAACAATGTTATGTATTTTCTCACACCTTACTCCTCCCTTAATGTAGGACGTAGGACTACATGACTGTTGTGTATTTCAAATGCATTTATTTGCCAGGGTTTCTACCTGTACCTGTACATCGGGAGCATGGTATTCCTGCTGCCGAATAATGTTATGTATTTTCTCACACCTTACTCCTCCCTTAATGTAGGACGTAGGACTACATGACTGTTGTGTATTTCAAATGCATTTATTTGCCAGGGTTTCTACCTGTACCTGTACATCGGGAGCATGGTATTCCTGCTGCCGAAAAATGTTATATATTTACTCACACCTACCTCAAGACCCCTTAATGTAGGACTACCTGACCCCCTTAATGTAGGACATACAACTATGTGACTTATGTATTTCAAATGTATTTATTTACCAGGGTTTCTACCTGTACCTGTACATCGGTAGCATGGCATTCCTGCTGTACATGTACGCAGCGCTGGTGCGGGACAGGTCACGCTCCGCAGCCGACACTGCAGTAATAGCCAGTCAGTATTACTGTTATATTACTTTCAAAATTAATCTTGACGTCATTTGGTTCATTATTTGATTGCGCCAGAGGTGGATTGCCGTGACGTTATGGCATAAATTTTCAGATTAAGCAATTTTATAGGTTAAAAGACTTTTTCGGGATATTGTGGTAAGGTTTCACAGTACATGAGTCCGATTAATAAGGCGACTAATGGGTCGCTAATTTGGTAATCAATAAGGCAAATATATTATTTAAATAATGGAGCAATTTTTAACTTCTTGTGAATTTGGTTTGTACTCTCGAATCTCCATTATAACTATTATTATTTACTTTTTGTTAAATTTCTCAAACATAAGATTTAGTAATTCGACAGAAAATGAAATAAGTATGTTTCATTTATAAATAACATAAGATTTACTAAGTCAAGATGGGCTCATCTGGAGTTAAGCCTCGGCTTTGCGAGTAGGCACTTACTTCTACTACTTATCTACTCGTAAAGGTACGGCTTATATACAAATAAGTTTTTTGAAGGCATCGTCCGGAACTTGCTGATTTTCCTTATTTTTACCCGACGGTCGCAAAAAGCAAAAGGAACTGTAAAGATTTACGCAGTCTATATACTTTTTTATGTGACATTGCACCTCCTAAGCTACTTATTCGATTTTAATGTATGGTGTATCAATTGATACCTCGACGAAATTGACACCGCGTTCATCAAATCGGATTAAAACTTTAAAAGCTAGAGCAGTCATCTGAAATGTCGATTAAATGTTTTATTTGTATCGTATTATAAATTTATTTGCAAATTAAACAAAGTATGTCTTATCAACTTGTTCTGGCAAATGAAATTTAAAGTAGATTTTTGAATAAATATCTTAAAATGTACTCGCAAATGATATTACAAGTCCACTTTCAAATAAATATCTTAAAATCTACTCATAATCCGTGTTTACTAAAATAACTACTAATTAGCGCTGAATTCATCAAGCGAAATATTAAATTAAATACTAATAAACAAGAGCGCCGCTAGCCGAGATCATGCGAACCAAAAACCGCAAGAGCAACGTGTCGGAAATAAAGCATTGACCTATTTTACACCAGCCGGTATCCTTTTAAGGGCACCGGTCCATTAACGTACGTACTACATACCTTGTGAAATATTGAACGCTTACTATGTTTATTGAAAACACGTGTTTTGGAGAAACACTCGCTTTGGACCAATTTAGAGTAGTTCGTAAGGCATACAAGGCGTGAAATGAAAATATATTTTGGTTGTGTTCATGCCTTTTAGAGATTTTTGAAGTCGAGATATTTTAATTGTAAATTGAATAAAGAGAAGAAAAATATTTCCCAACGTTTATTCTTTCGGATATTTTTGCTCTCTTTCTTTTATTCTATGTTAAACACTATGTTTAATTTAGCAGTAAGCAAAAATTTAATTTAATTTTATGAGTACATCTTTGTTATTTCAGTTTCATCTTCACAAGAGTATGATAAAATATTTAAACTCTTAACATATGAAACATAATAATAGTTCACAAAATGACCAAAAAAACGCTACGGTAATTAAGTTTAAATTTAAATGTGGGCGCCCATTAATTTTAGACGTCGGTTCATACGTTACCCAAGTCAAAAAGCAGGTGTCTAAAATTAGAAGGCGGCTCTCTCCTTTGCCGTTTTCCTAGGAGGCGGGCTAAATTGCATCATTACTTTCTTACAAAGATGCCAACGAGGGTCTAATAAGACGGTGTTGGCACGAATTGCCGCTAGCCGCTCTTTTACTCAAAGAGCAAGTATTTTTTGGTCCCCTTGGGTTTAAAATTGCAGTTTGTTTGCGTTGGTATGAAATATTGCTTGTTTTCAGACGTATGAGTAAAGATTTCCAATTGCATAAATAGGTGAAAATTAGAATGGTTTATAATAATTATGAGAGGATGCTTTTTTATGTTTATCGATAGACAGAGTCATTAGTTTACGCTTTTGGTTCATGAAGAGGTAGACAAATGTGCTCCTTATCCTATTTTTTTCCTTTTCTAATTTTCCTTACCCATTAGATTTACTTTGCTTAATATTCAATGATATTTTCAATTCCAAGTTATATTTTTTTGCTACTTAAAAAAATAAGATTTCTTTTAAACGAGGCAGCAAGCATCTTACAAGAATCTACCGAAGGTTTAATTAAAGCGAGAGTAAGGGATGAAAGGGAACGTATCTTGGGAAAGACCGACCATCTTTACACTGAATTTTCAGACTTTGAACACTTGGAAGTGCACTTATGTTGGCAATTTTGTTAATGATTTTTGTCAGTTGGTCGATTCTATCAAATCCTGTTTTTTATATTCAAATCTTTTTATTTTTTATATCATTTCGCATATATTTTGTTTGGCAAAACAGAGAAAGGTTTGCAAATTAACCATTTTCTGGAACAAACAGGACGGTCTTTATCGTAAATCTTACCTTTTATAACTTCTCCTTTGTAAAAGCTGCAATAAAATACATCCATTTCTCTTTTTGCGACCAAAAGTAACCCGGATTTGTTATTTAAATGACGCTTGAAGCCTAACAAGCGTGTAGCCAACTACCATTTTAAGTAATATTTATTTCCGTTTTGAGGTAAACAGAAATGTTTTATTACATTTACTAGCGGCCCGGCCCGGCTTCGCCTGGGTGCAAATACAGATTCCAGTCCATATTTTATTTAAAATCAATATGACAGCCGTTGTCTTAACTGCTTATCCAATTTCAATCCCATCCTGTACCTATTCTTATGTCCCATTTTATCCACCTTATATTCTATTCTATCCCATCTCTCCAGATTCAAATCATTATTTTGCTATGGAAATATTATAACACTGTTACTACTCCGACGACATTCATTGAAATCAATTAAAAGATACCATAGACCCGACCACACTTCGCTATGGCTTAGTTATTATATGATGAATTTTATATTGAATTATTTAGCATAGCAAAAAAGCCCGACCCACCTTTGCCTGGATGCAGATATTTTTTTATTTTACTCCACACCAAATACATGTTATTTTTCGTATAAGCTCTTGTATACCTAAACATGAATTAGCTATCCTACTGTCCTGCTCAATTCCGTCCCATCCCGTCTGTTCAGTCACTTCCCGATACGTGCCGTCCTTTCTCTTCATTGACCATCCCGTCTTATACCGTGCATTTACATTTCGTCCTATCAAATGTGTCAGCTATCCCAGTCCTCTCCCCTACCTCCCACTCTATTATATCCCGTTTCTCCATATCCAAATAGTGTGCCTTATAAATTTTTGACATTAAACACTTTAGCGATTTTGATTATCCATGCAATATTCCATCCCTTATTTCACCCCCAGTATGCTGTTTTCCAAAAACATTACGCCATTACTTTTTGTTAGTAATAAAGAGATTAAATATAAATTTTCATAGAAATACACTCACACACACAATTAATGTAGTAACGGTCATTGAGTAACGGTAGTAACAATTATATTTAACTGGTTTCTCAAGACACAGACAACGCCTAATTTGAGAATCCCTGCAATATTCTCCATAATTATATAAAATTGTTATTTTATTCAGTTTAGTTCAGTTCAGTTTTTATTTTTATGTGTTATTTTATGAAAGATTTTTCATTTTCAAGTGACATTCTATCTTGAAAAGAAGTAAAACTTCTTACGTGTGAATATTATTTATTTGATTGTCCTATATTTATTTAGCTTCATAATATACTCTTTAGTTTACACAAATTAAATTTCTGAACGTATGCATAAATATTTGACAACCAATTTAAATGTCAACTTTTCATTACTGTCATTATTTTACATCTTTAAAATCTAAAATACGCCATTAATCGAATATTGTGGATATATGTTGTCGATTCGAAACCTTTATTTAAATACGTTATTTAATTTGAGGGAAGAGTTTACCGTATTGACGGTATGAACATTAAATGTTTGACAGTTACAAACCCATGAACATTTTGTATGGTAACATGTAAAAATCCAAATATCTTACGGAACCCTATTTTTTTCCAAAATAAAATATAGTCTATGTTACTCGTGGATAATGTAGCTTTCGAATGGTGAAAGAATTTTTAAAATCGGTCCAGTAGTTTTTGAGCCTATTCATTACAATTAAACAAACAAAGTTTTCCTCTTTATAATATTAGTATAGATTAGATCTACATCTCCTGTATGGACATCTATTTATTTTCATGCAGACTAAAATAATTACAACATTTTATGAAATATAACTATTATTTACGGATTTTATCGTGGATTTGATTTAATTTTTACATTTTTGAATTGTTTTATTTCAATGATTAACTTTTGCGTAAACCTAAGAAATCATTATACATTTTTTTTACCTTTGATTTTGTATAATATATGGTGGGAAACATATAAAAACTAACTAAGCACTTGATAAGGGTAAGCAGTTGATATTAGTAGATTCGAAGCCTTCCGTGAGTAGTTCACTGGTGGTAGGTCTCTCATATGTGAGAGGCTGCCTGGGTGGGTACCACCGCAATGTCTATTTCTCCCGTCAAACAGCAGTTTAAATGCGCTGTTGTGTTTCGGATTGAAGGATATTGTAGCCAGAGTAACAACTGGACATATTGAGACTTAACATCTTGTGTCTCAGAATGGCGAGCGCAGTAGAGTGCCAAGCATTGCTTTGTAATTCAAGGTGTTGTTTCGTTTTGCTACTGTTCATGAGCGGTCGCATCGCTTACCATCAGGTCAACGGAATGCTCGTCTCGCCATTCATTGCAAAAAAAAATCACTAAATGTAATAATCAAAAGATAATTATAGCAGATGAAAATTGTATAAAAGCTTTATATTGCAACATACTGATTTTTTTATTGTAATGAATGGCAAGACGAGCGTGTCGTTCGCCTGATTGGTAATCGATATATTTGCTCATGAACAATAGCAGAACGAAACAACACCTTGCATTACAAAGAAATGCTAGGCATTCCACTGCGCTCGCCATCCTGATACATAAGATGTTAATTCTCAATATGTCCAGTAGTTACTCTGGCTACAATATCCTTCCAAACTGAAAAACAACAGTGTATTTACACTATTGTTTGGCGAAAGAAATAGGCATTGCGGTTGTATCTATCCAGGGGGCTTCTCACATATGGAAGACCTACCAACAGTAGTATATTTTGATTAACAATCTTTTTACTATTTTTAGGGTTGTACTCATTTTTTCTTGCCAGTACCTTAAACGCTAACAATCAATACAAAACACTAACTCGCATAACACTTATTCCTCTAGAATCGGAGTCAAGTTCATCGCCATCAGAGTCGGATTCCTGTTCATCCCGCACGGAGCGCAGTACCGCCATGACAGCGCACACGCTCCCGCAAATCCCGATGAAGCGACTGTCTCTAGGATTCGCGCTGGCTTCACGGACACATCATTATGGCAGCTTTTATCTACGGATGGGGGCGGTTGGTGAGTGAATATCATTTATTATTTAGAAGACTTGTTTTTTTTTACACTGGCCAGTAAGCGCAAATGCCAGGCAGAGTATCGAATGGCATCAGACGACAGTACCAAGACATTCGATACAATTATGCCGGCCTGCTAAGATGCCTCTAAGGTATCAGTTAGTAAATGAGTAAACTTTTGCATAATGCTTAGGAAGGAATACAAAATTGGGTTGACTCCATGTTGAGAAGGGAAGGGGAAGTTTCACATTTAATAAGATGCAAAAATTAGAAGAACTTAGTTCTTATTATGTTTTTTATTAGTAACGATGTAATGGGTTATTTATGACTGATTTCTACGGATGAATAAAAACTAATAAAATACACAGCAGACATACGATTTCGGTATGATAAATAGCGTGTAATCCGTAATAAAATTTAATACCTCTATCGTAATGTAATATTAAAATTTACTTATAATTATTATATATTACCGTATCTCATTAATAATATTAAAGTTAATTGAAATGTAAACATAAGTTTATGTTAATTATGTGAAATATGTGCGTGTTCATTAAAATGAATTTCGCGTGAGTAATGATGTCATTCGCGTTTGGATTATTCAGTTTGTTGCTAATTAGTTTTATGTGCTCTGATGTAATTACGCCGTACAGAAATGTGCCGTTTTGTTTTTAATGTTACATGTACAAACAGATTATACGTAAATAAAGTTTTGACTGATTAAATCTATAGATTTTTCTATGCTCTTTCATTCGAATCTTTTTAATATTATGATTGTTAAATTAGCCCTACAATAATCATCAGTAAGTTCAGAAATATGTATTAAAAAAAATCTTTCTTTCAAAAAAATTCTAAGCTACCAGATTACATGAACAACCCCTAGGCATGAAATAACTTTACAAAAAATACAGAAATAATAGACATCTTCCTATTGTAACTTTCACAATATCACTACACGAAACAGTCTGTAGTAAAGAACTGAAAGAGTACTTAATACCGTCTACTATTGTTTGCGCGAGAAGTTCGAGTATTGGTAGTTGCACCTTGTTATATCCCGAGCATTGTGAAGGGGACAAATGGATCGCGGATTAGTTTCAAACAAACTTCTTTAGTTATGGAGGCGTAGTCGATAACCCTGTTAAACTTATAAGGAGACTGCTATACTGTATTAATCGAAATTATTGACGTTGCGACTTGTGCGGTAATTACTTTAGCTTTCCTCACGCTTGTAATTAATTATAATCTCGTATGTTGTGTGTATAAGTTTAATCAAGTTAAATCATTCTGATGTGTGGTTTAGAAGATTTTCTCCTTTCATAACAGCAGTACTCGTTGTAGCTAATATTAAAACCAAATCTAAGTACTACGTATTGTTGGTATTTTGGTTTCTATTAAGGACTACGAATTAAAATTGAGCAACTAAACTGATAGACAAGCTTTTAATAGAATTACAGATAAGAAAATGCAACGTAATGCACGTTTAGAAATATAATTCGAAAGTGCTATATCACCATTATTCTGTATTAGTGATTATAAAACGTAAACCTAAGCCTTTTTGCCAGAAGAGGTAGACATAGGTGCTACCAGGACCACTATGTTTCACCTTGTGTGTTCCGTCTCATGATATGATAGGGTACTAGCAAATCGCCATATCAGGCAGAAATTCCTGACTGTGGTCTGATAATTATTCATCATCATCAACCCATTGCAGTCCACTGCTGGACATAGGCCTAATAATAATTAATATGAATAGAAAATCTAATAATGCTTTGCTCGACCTAGAATTCGAAGGCATTTACTTGCCGGAAGAGACAGTAATTATAATAGCATGAAATATTTCAGCATTCGGCATAGGTTCAATGATATACTCCGGGCTGGAGTTCGGCCAGTATTGGGAGCTGGAACGGAACACTAATTGCCACAACGTGCTGCTGGCGCTCACGCCCGCCACGCGCATGGCGTTCATATTCATCCAGATGTACTTCATCTTTCTTAATAATGAGGTTCGTTATCTTAAGATGCTCTTTTTGAGAATTTGCAGGAATGGGAATGTGGAGTTACATTGTTGATGAATGTTTTTGAGTTATTTTGTTGAGGATCTTAACATTTTATCTTGATTAAAAGTGGTAAATGCTATCGAAAACGAAGCCGAGTGGTTGTTTTAGTCAGATACGACACAATACAACAACAATTTTACAAAAATAAGTTTTTTTTTACTATCGTCTTATTTGGGTAATAAATAAATAGTCGTCAAAATTGACGCATTTCACATTTGCATTGTGTTTATAGTTACTAAAAGTATCACCCGGCTTAATGTAGGTAGCAGTCTTGATATACTGTGTGGAAAACAAATTTTAATTTTAATTAACACATTTTTAATTGAACACCTTAACAATTTTTGACGTAATTTAACGAGCTCTGATCAAGAAAGGTTGTCTTCCAATATTCCAGATGAAAGTATACAAGCACAAGATAGTGGCACGGTTCGGGCTGATGCACATGGTGGGAACCAACCTGAGTGTATGGCTCAATGTATTAGTACAGGAGACTAAACACGAAATACTGACGTTTTACGACCCCGAGAACAAGACCATTGGACTGTCACATCGACTTGGTAAGTAAATATAGATACTTTTTATATAATTCAGAAGGCAAACAAGGTTACGGCCCGCCTCATTGTAAATAGTTACCGTAATTTACGATCGATCGTCCCTGACATCAACCCTTTCTACCTTTTGGTCTATCGGGGTGGCCTAATGGGGCTTGCTGCTTGGGGCTGTTGAATTCAAATAACTTCGAAATTCTTGCGGAGAGCTCTTAGGTACGAAGATATCCTCACGAAGTTTCATTTATAGTTAAAGCAAGCGATCGTTAATTAAAATATCAACTTGTATAAGTACTTATCTAGAATTTATATTATTTTCACGTAAACAGCCAATCAATTTGTATCGACCTGACAAACAATTTTAGGTCCAGTAATGTAATTTTGTTTAGCTACCTATTCACATTAGAACGATCCATTAGGCTCCCGACGATCTTTATCCGGTTATCCCTAATCTTTCAACGTACCTTTTTTCTTAATATTTTGACCATTTTTACATCATTAGCATTACTGAAAAAGGCAATCAAATTTGAAAATAATGCTTTACTGTATATGAAGAATTTGTTCAAATGGCAAAAAAGCATGTTTACTTTCTTTAAAATCAAACAATGTAGGTAAAGTAAATGTAATTAAATATAGAAATTAGAATGTGAACACGCGGTAAACCCTGCGGTGCGCTTGAAAATACGACACCAAAAAGGTAAATTGTTTATTGTCTTGCGGGAGGGACGGAGGGATGAAAAATAAAAGGTGCGGGGCTTTCGTGAATCGACATACATTCTCCGAAATAATGAAATTCCGATTCGTTCACGCCTGTAAATCACGATATGAAAATGCCTTTGTCCTGCTTTGTATAGACCTAGATCTAGTAAATTCCGATGACAAATGCGAAGGAAAACACGTATAAAGCCACGATAAATCCAGGCATTTCATGTGGGATGTATCTGAAATCTGAACGTACAGTCCTTTCCCATAAACCACATTACTTCAACGGAAATCGCATTTATTTTGGAGACGTATCAACAAAATTGCGCAGTTAAGAAAGTTACAAGCGTAGAGTACCTAATGATACAAATGGTCATTTCTACTATATTTCGCTTTTGTAACAAGCAATTCTTTGACGAAACAATACTTTTTTTGGACTATTACAGGACTTGTAACATAGTAAAATGTCCATAATTGTAATATCAAAATAATTACTTCAAACCTTACGGGGTGAACCAACAGTGTAAAAATAACACGTAGTAAAGTAACCTATTTAAAGTAGCTAACAGTACGCCTAGAATATCGACCCACAACCGCAGGAACGGCAAGTAAATGGCAATATAAAAAGCTTTAAAGCCTCATTCCAGTGACAATGATAAAACACAATAGTATGTTAAGCTTCAGCAAATCGAGACATTTAATCAGGGCGCACTCGTATATTCGAAATCCGCACATACCGTGTCGGTTCGTTGGACACATTGAATGAAAGTCGCGTTTGCCTACAGCCGTAGTGTGTGAGTACAATGCGCCAATCGATATCGTACCGCGTTTTGTTTACATGAATAAAATAACACTAACGTAATTATGAAATAAACACGATACGCCGCTTGCCGATGCTCGAAATGTGCACGGAATAGTAAGGTTGTTCAAAATATTGACACTTTATACTTCATATCATATGTATAATACATTTGAAGTGTAAAATTTAATTACTAGCACATAACATTATAAAAGTTAACATGTTTGAAGAATGTGCAAACATAATAAGAATGAATGAACAGCTAAAATAAGGTGGAATTATTGGTGATATTTCATAAAGTTGGCGTTAACGTTTAGATTATGAGGCCTTTATGTAGGACGGTATATTGTTTCAGTTGGTAATCTCATCTGACGGCAGTTAATTTATTAGAATGTTTGGATTTATGGGATTAAAATAGCTCCTAGGGTCGCAACAGTATGTGTTTTATGTGTCGTTAAAATATAATTTACTTCGGAAGCCGACCTTTATGAAGGCAAAGGTAAATTGAGGATGGATGAATTTATTACACAAGGGGTTTGTTAGGATTTTTACTTCACCATTACAACTCTATATTACTATTTTTTTCTACATGTAACGACATAATATCTGTCTTTTTTTCATTATCCATTAAATTTCTCTGAATTGTAACACTGACTTTGTATGGAATGTAAATTCTAAACACAAATTGCAAATTTACAAGTAAATCAACCTTTTTTCGGTGTCCCAAATCCTCTAGGGGTTGTGAGCTTGTTACCTGTGGATTATTCACGTGAGATTGTGCCTCACTGCAGTTTCCTGATAATTTCCTTTGTGTCCCGTTAATTGGATTAATGATTGCGAACGAGCATTGGCTTAGTCGATGGTTGTCACACACCGCGCGCCCCCTATGATTTGATTTTGGGCAGTGACATTCTGCGGCGGTTTGCTGTGCCAATAGATCGTCTATTGAATTATTTCCTGTCGGAATACCTCTATGCGGATTCAGTTTGCTTTGTTGAATTGCTTTGAAATTTGGTATAAATTAAAAAATAAATTGTGTAGGATTATACCAGTCTGCCATTATTTATTTTAGCTTTTATCAAGAAAAAAATATTTTTGACCGGAATAACTTAGTGTTTATCAGTACGTAAGCCGCACAATCCATGATTTATTGATGAAATCACTGAATCAAATTATAGTTAATTATGCACTTGTTGCCATTATTTTGCATTAAACTAAAAAAAAATATCTAATTGTCCTTTTTCAATATCTATCTTAATGTTGCCTAGAAGAAATTACCTAGAGTGATAGGGCCGCCTCTTGTACTATAATTATTGTGTTATTTCTTCACTGTATTTTTTCTATTTTTTGCAATAAGGGATTAAATAAAAAAATGAAAGTTAAACGCATCTTCCACCAAAAAGAGCACTGAAATGAGAGCTTTTATAGCTCTATATTGTTTAAAACGCAAAAGAGTTTTCAAGTTGCATAGTGAAAATATGCAAAACGCGGTCGTTTCCAAGTGTAGTTATCTTGAAAACGTTGCTCTCATACAGAACAGCTCAACTGCAGATTAGCCACTAGTACTCCGCAATTACACTGTTACGTTCCAAACCGGTACATTTTTTATTATTTCTTGTATGGCCCCTATACCAAAATAAGCGCAGGTTATATTTTAGCTCTCTTCAACAGAATTGGGAGCGCAAAATCTAGACCGTTTAAAATGATCTATTACGACCATTAATAACTTGGAGAAGCCAATTAAACTGGTGAAATCTACTGGAAATATAACTTCGATTCAATTTTATTACTGGTTGGGACTTGAGATTACGATAAAATTATTAAAGAAAGAAATTTTTTTACTCTATAAAAGTACTTTGGATTTCGCTATAGTTTTGGTTTACAATTAAAAAAAGAATATGTTTGTATTCTATCAAAATGTCGACAAGTTTACATTACATTTTCTTAGGATACCAGCGGATACTTTAACGATTCATTTTTTCATTCCCCAAAGAGCCTTTCATTTTCATTTTTCACCCTACCAAACTGGGCTCGGTCCGCATAATTTGTTTCCTAACGAAACTCCCTTTGTTGCAATTTATCCTCGTTGAATAGCTTTATATTATTCACCATTCGATCCGAACCTTATGTTGATTTTGTTTTACCATATATATATTTTTATTTACTTCTTTAGGCTTGAGATGAGGGGAACCTATCGGGTAAAAATATGTTTCAAATTGATAAGGCGGTAATAGGTTTGAAATTTGATAGGCTTATTCTTTTGAAGTTGTTATTTTTTAATTTTAAATTTAGATTTACTGCTTCGATATTGAAATGAAGAATAATTTCAGCATCGCATAAATGCTTTATATTTCGTTTTAAATTAAAACTGAGAAACATCGGACCAATAAACGTCGTATTGGAAATGCTTTATCAAAGCCACTATGGGCAGATGTCACGGCGCTATGTCAATAGCATTCCAATATCGCGACATAGCTCCGGTGGCATTCGACCTAAATAGTTTTATCGTATTGGAAACCGATTGGAGATAACTCCTTCAAACTTTTATTAATTAATGGTGAATTAATTCAGGACTTTTTACATTCCAGCGTTCCAGAAAGCCTTCGCGTCGCTGGCGACGGAGGTGCCTCCTTCACACCCGGCAGCTGCGCATCTTCGTGTGCCGAGAGGCTTGAAAGGGCCTCATCACATCTTCGAATGTCGTCGAACGAACATTATGGGCTCACTAGTCCAGGATGCTTCTCCGTTCCTCTTTCCTTGCACTATCGAATATTCTTTAATATGTGCAGCAATCCTATATGTAATGTGGAAGAATATTTCCAAATATCCATCAAAAGACGTCGCCGCAGCTATTGCCAAAGCTCGTCTACTCGAAGGACTTGCTTATAAAAAATCACCTCATCTTTACAGCGTCGATTGTGCTAGAGCTCATAAAGGGTTATTTTTCGGTATACTCGTATTGGTCCTTACTATAATATCATTGATTTTGTTTTTCGTACTCGTATCTCGAAAAGAATATGCATCTCTAGCGGTTGTCGAAGTAAACATGTGTGAATTGGCATTATATGCTATGACGACATTTGCTAGTTTAGCTGGAATGGTTTGTGTTCGAAAACTGAAATACGATGGCAACCGAAATCTAGAACTGGACAACATCCTTCTAGTTGGCGCACAAACTGGCATGTTCATCTACGGCACATTCACAATCATCGGTGGCCATTTCACTATAGAGAAGAACACTATCCTTATACTCATAACAGCATTATCATCTTTGATACAAACGACGTGCCAGACGATGTTTATTTTAGACGCGAGCCGAAGATCGGCGAAAACGCCCGAACAATTACGAAAGAAACCGGGGAGGGAGATAGTAACGTTCCTATTGGTAACCAACTTAGCGATGTGGGCAATCAACACGTTAGAGAAATCTCGAGCGGAGTCCCATCCGGTGCAACTGCACTTCTACGGCCTATGGGCTTGGACGATTATAACTCACGTGTCGATGCCATTGGCGATATTCTATAGATTCCATTCGACGGTATGTCTATGCGAGATCTGGAAACGGGCCTACAAAATGAAGCCGGCTTACATGTAGCGACCGGCGCGAAGGTACTAAAACACAGATCTGCTGCAGACTGTGGTACTTTCGGAAACATTGCAAATGTAGACAAGGCGTAGTTGGGTGTTAGTGCCATAGCTTCGTGCATAGTGGATACCGGATAGAATATTAGCATCTTCATGTACCCATACCGTAGGAACATCGTGGCTATAGTTTTATCTCTCCGGTGTGCACTGACGTACCTTGATATATTAGTTTCCAAGTTGACTGCTGTAATGTTAAGTTATTGTATTTAAAATATTTTAATGTGTTATTTATTTGTAGCTTTATCGAATGCTTTAACTTTAGCAGCTGGACTGATGCGTTGTTTGATTCACAGTATTTCAAGAATAAACGGGTTGGATTTTATTGATTTTAGCGCTTTATATTTAGATGTTATTATTTCTGTGACTATTGTAGCATATAATGTATTGTTAAATATATTTATGAGCGTATTGATAAGTTCCGTGTTCGCACCTGCATCCTGTTCGAGTATAGTTGATAGGTAAGTATAGATGTTAATTTACGGTAGATATCGCGTTTCACATTCCACTTCTTCGACATTGTCTGCTCGTGTATAATAGTTCCCGCACATTGATTCAAAAGATATGTCTTCCATTAGGTTACGTTGTTTTGTACACGTTTTCGTTACGCCATTTTTCCTGCGACGCGTAAATGATGAGAATATTCCATAGCTACAGTGGGAACAATAAATTATCGACCTAATAAATATTTTTTTGAAGCATTTTGATTACGGTACACCGTGATGTTCACGGTTATTGGAATATGATAATAACTTTTTTATTATGAGAAAGCGTAATTCATAGTCTGATCGGATATTAGAAATTTTGTAGCGATATTTTTGCGATGAAAATGTAGTGTCAGTATTTTGGATGATATTTTTATCCGTAGCAATATTTGCGAGCCGAGGACCCAGTAGATAGATTAAAAGTAACACCAAAGTTTTATAAAGTAGGAAGATTTGGAGCTTATTACCAAGTAGATGTCAAATATAATACGGATAGAAAACTTATGAACTCGGTCGGGTACACCAATGCATCATTATGATTCGATAGACTTAGCTATTTCGTCCAGTGCATTCATATTTTAACGTATAGCGTGTTTATTTACAGAAAATTATACACAGATGCAGTATACTGTTTTATTTGCAGCGATATTTTGTAAAGAAATAGATATAAAATGATTTTAAACAGTGTGTCATAACGATTTGATCAATGAAGTAGTTCTCGGATTGCTGTTTTAAAGAGAAACTAGAAACATTATTTATATGTAAAATATTAGCGTAATGTGTAATTATATTAACTGACTTTTTATTCTCTGTAACCTAACACTGTTTGATAGCAATATATGTGCTGTTTTGCTCAAAACTAGAATTATCATTTTATACATTGACTGTTTGAACGTTTGTAATGATTTTACACTCTGCAAATATATTTTTTTAATTCAGGTAAATTTTCTAAGATAATTAGGATGGTTAAATGTTCTAGATTGTATAATTTATAGTAGTATGCTTTTTTTTATCTAAATGCGATGGTTACTCTATCACTATTTTAGATATGTGGGTTAACAGCTATCCTATTTTTATATAAAGCAAAAATTGTTCGTAACCGCTTAAATATTTCAATATTTTCACCTTTTTGGTGAATATAACTCAGCTGTATTGCTTTAAACTTCCTTAAATGTGGTTCAATATGTAAAAAATAGAAATAATTTTCATAATAATAAATCGCAGGATTTTAAAGAACCTAAGGCTGTTTTGAATATATTTTATTGAAATCCCAAATGATATGTTCAGAAAAAAATCGCAATCCAAACTTGGTTTCTGAAAGTGTTTCAAAAAACGAAACGTTGTGCTATGTTTAATTAGTGTTAGCGTACTTTATACAATTTAATATCCGCATAGAATAGATTACGGACCTAAGTATTCGACTATGGCGATTTAGCTTTAATGTAAATGTAACTTATGACGAAATAAACAACGGGAACACCAATCTACACTTCTTATTTTATATAGCAATGTGTTCATTCATCTTCACATCATTATACGTAGATGCTAGAATGTTACTTGTCATTTTTCACAATACTTTTGACTATTTATTTAAATACCTACATTTACAAATGAAATTATTAATTATTTTTAGGAATTATATTAAATATATTATTTAGGTTTCTAAAAATATTCGTGTACAAATTCAATTCAAAGCAGATTTCAATTTAAATTAAAGTTCCGCAAAAGCAGCCTAGATGGCGTTTGATAATGATCTTTGAAAAATATTCATTATTCATTCAATTAATATATTCATATCAATCTTATGATTATATGTTTTTCTATGGTGAATATATTATTCATCTGATATTTAGTCCAATTTAAATAATAAACAGTATTAAAATCAATATAATACTATGAATTCGTTTGGAAAAAAAAAATGGCATTACTGTCAGGCAAATATTTAACCTGAATAAAGTTTAGAATTCAGTGCAATTTGGAAACAATTTCAGGGGCACTATATTGCATGGTGTTTAATATATTTTGTAGATTCAGTCAAATAGTACAGGTTCCCCAGAACAAATTTCATAATTGATTACTAACAAGTTGATTTTTCGTGAGTAGCTTCCTTTCGACTAGACGCCCAACTTTTTCCTTACAGTAACTTTGGGAAATGGTAGCTTAGTAGGGTAGCAAGGATAAAACATGTCGATTTGACGAATTTTTAAAATTTATTAGTAACCGAATTTTTCTTTGTTAATTATCGAGATAATTATCTAAATAACGTGAAAAACTATTTGTCCTACAAAATATAAGGTTTTATCACAACAGTCCCCCCTCTCCAACATGTATCATAAACAAGGTCATGGAAAATAATTACTAACCAGCTGATTTTTTTTTTATTGGTTAACTAATATTTGTATAGTTTACTACCCACAATGTCCTACAAATTGTGTGGTATGTCATCTTGGTCCTACGCTCAAAAGATGTAGTACTAATACATAATGTAAAAATAATTACTATCAAGTTGAATTTTCGAGAATAGCTTCATCTCAATGAGACGCCCAAGTAATTCTTATACGAAAATTCTCGATTGTGGTTTATAACTAAGATAATAGGGATGAAATATGTTGACTTGACGAATTAAAAAAAATTATTACTAACCGATTATTTTTTTGTTAATTATCGAGGTAATAATCTAATTAACGTAAAAAAATATTTGTCCTACAAAATATAAGGTTTTATCACAACAGTCCCCCCTCTCCAACATGTATGATAAATCAGGTCATGAAAAATAATTACTAACCAGCTGATTTTTTTTTATTGTTTAGCTAACATTTGCATAGTTTACCACCCACACTGGCCTACAAATTGCGTGGTACGTTATTCCAGTCCTCCAGTTACAAAGTTGAAATTCATGAAATTAAAAAAAATATTTTGTATATTTTGCTATTGTAGCTAAGGCACACTGCTTTCCTTGCTCACAAACGCATCCGCACAGCATGGTTTACTGTGGACCACAGACGACTAAAAATACAGACGGCCAACGCACAGTTACATTGTTTTTGTAGTCACTTAAACTACCATCCGGCTTCGTATTCAGTAGCACCCTTGATATACCTGGTATATATTTAGATGCGTTTCGCACCGGAGCTGGAAATAGGTATTTTACCGAAATAACTATTTTGTCGACCTTTTAGAACTTGTCTTAAGTGACAAACACTAAGCATGGATTCACGCACTAATAAGGAGAGGTGAAGCGCGCGGGGCGGGGTAATTTTGGGGCACCGAGGTATTGGTGCATAGGTTGTGCAAACAAAACATTGCGCGTCGTTTTAACCACAGAATACTAAACTAACAGAAGTCAAGCTTCATATAAAGCGCGCTTAATCAACGCCCACATAGACAGTTCACCGACATGATATTCCAAACCAGTCGAGACCACTGCGAGAGCGAGTTTCAACTTTTGCGCGAACGCCGAGCGTAGTATGGCAACAAAAGTGAAGTAAATACACAAGGTTGACTTCTGTTAGTATTCTGTGGTTTTAACTAGACGTAATTATTGGTCGCTATAAGCAGTTGGTCGCTTAAACCGGGGTCGCACTAAACGGTGATATTTTCTCAGTACCATACTATGAAACCTAACTTGAGTAAACATTATCGTCGTTAAAACCGATTAGTCATTATAAGCGAAGTCGTTGTGTACGAGTACTAGTGTAAGTATAAATGAATATTTCATTTTATTTTGTATACTCAAAAATTACAAATTTTGTAGGACTAATATAACATACCTTTATTTTTGTAGGACATTGTTTTATTTGGATGAAAAATATATTAACCTATCACGTGATATATTTGTCCTACAGTTACTAATAAAAAAAAAAGTCTTGCGGTATTGACAACTTTTGAGCGTAGGACCAAGATGACATACCACACAATTTGTAGGACATTGTGGGTAGTAAACTATACAAATATTAGTTAACCAATAAAAAAAAATCAGCTGGTTAGTAATTATTTTCCATGACCTTGTTTATGATACATGTTGGAGAGGGGGGACTGTTGTGATAAAACCTTATATTTTGTAGGCCAAATAGTTTTTCACGTTATTTAGATAATTATCTCGATAATTAACAAAGAAAAATTCGGTTACTAATAAATATTAAAAATTCGTCAAATCGACATGTTTTATCCTTGCTACCCTACTAAGCTACCATTTCCCAAAGTTACTGTAAGGAAAAAGTTGGGCGTCTAGTCGAAAGGAAGCTACTCACGAAAAATCAACTTGTTAGTAATCAATTATGAAATTTGTTCTGGGGAACCTGTACTAAAAGCATTGATTTCATTCCAAAATATACTTCCGTGATTATTATACGGTTTAAAAGAAAGTATGTATTTGAAACATCTACGTATAGCTTGGAAATTTTGGAAGTATTTATAAAAGTACGTGACATAGGTACATCATGGTTTAAGCTTTAAGTTGTTTTGTCAATATTGATTAATATTTATGTATCAATTATTTGTTTTAAATATTATAAAACGTAAGTAAGTGTAAGTATTTTGTGTCCTTTCCTAAATTTTATGTATAGTCTTGTATAGAAGTAGGCTAGCTATTTGTTCTTATTTATATAGTTTGATAACAATACTTTATACCCATTATACCCATTACCTATACCAAATACTCGTTAACACCGTATTATTAAGTGCATTACGGCATTTTTTTATATTTTGAACAAAATCGCATTTTGTAAATTCATAGTGATACTAGAGTAATGTTTTTAATATATTTGTGAACTATTTATTTGTTTAGCGGAGACTGTGTATAGATCTGAATAGCTGTAAGATCGTCTCGTTTGATGTTTCACGTTTACAAACAAATAAAAACTTCCTTGAGATTATCCCAAATAATATTGGACTTTTATTTTATGTTCATTAAGTTTTAGTTATAGTATTTTATTTCACTATTTGGTCTAACCACTCTTAATCGTATTTATTATTTATTATCGTACTCGATTGTAGAGGAGGATCGTGCCCTGCAGTGGGACGTCTATGGACTGACATAGTACAGAATAGTATAGTATTTTATAATTATGATACAAATTACATTTTAATACATTTATTGAATGAAGTGGATATGCTTTATACAGGGTATATGAAGACGGCTACTGAAAACGAAGCCGGGTGGTAGTTTTAGTGACTTCAGACACATTGCAACAGAAAATGTTGAAAAAAAGGGACGTTTTTTTTTTGTTATTTTTTTCCTATGGTCGTATTTAATAATAATGTTTACCCTTTTATTTATAAGGACTATAAGGTATAAAAGAGTTTAAATTATTATTTTAGCAAAAACTATGGATTTACCACCCAAAAAAGGTGGTAGGTCTCTCATATGTGAGAGGCTGCCTGGGTGGGTACCACCGCAATGTCTGTTTCTCCCGTCAAATAGCAGTTTAAATGCACTTTTGTGTTTCGGATGGAAGGACATTGTAGCCAGAGTAACTCCTGAACATATTGAGACTTAACATCTTATGTCTCAGGATGGCGAGCGCAGTGGAATGCCAAGCATTGCTTTGTAATTCAAGATGTTGTTTGGTTTTGCTATTGTTCATGAGCGGTCGCATCGCTTACCATCAGGCGAACGGCATGCTCGTCTCGCCACTCAATGCAATAAAAAAAAACACTATATGATTAGAATATCGAATGTAATCAATAACCAAGATAACGTTCATTTTTTTACATTAGTAGTACGAGATGAAGGCCGTTCTTAATGGTAAATAAACTGAACTCTGTACTGTACGTGGATTTTTTTTGTATTCATTTAACATTCATACAAACTGTCGAAAGCCATATTGTATAATCAAATAATATTTTAATTATTCTTTCAATATCGGTATATTATTATACGTAGGTTTGTATCTGTGGTAGACATATCTATCGAATATGAATGAATATAATTTATAAATAAATCGCAAACTTTATAAGCTTTCAATGAATCGTGCACCCAAATAAATGCACGCAATTAACGACATGACATGAATTATTAATACCCGACAGGGCTCTATAGGAATTCCGATATGCGTATCGAGTACGTGATCGAAAGAATGGCCTACACCCTTTCATCCGAACCACGTGTCAATGAGGTAGATAGATATATTTGTATATAATATTTATAGTACGTGCATTATGGGCGAGTCACATATAGATAGGGCTGTCCTTAATACCAGGTCATTTTCTTTGGGTTAGTTCCGATACGAACAAAAAGTCAATGTGTACGATGTGATACGAACAAAATATGATGCAAGAACTATGATAAAATCTAGGAAATTGATTTGCGTTGTTGATGGATAGAATGGCGAAGTGTCCGACAATCTTACATGATGGTAAGTTACTTGATTGGATTTTTATTGGACATTATCAGTATCCCGCTTGCTCATATATTCAAGCCACATATCACTACCAATCTGTGATTTGAGCCCATCCGTGATCTTATCTAGTTCAATTCGGTTGTATATCAAATCGCTATAAAGACAACAATACAATCAGGGACTTTGTCGCACTAACTGTTCATTTTTTTGCGGAATGCTCAAATGTTTTCGGACGCTAGTCTAGATTGTATTAATACACTAAATGTCATTGTGAGACTTACCTTAGAGCAGGATTACAGTCTAATATCATAATTTAGACTCAGAATCTAAGTATAAGCCGGGATGATTAACACAGGGACATAAACCAGAAACCGGTACGCGACTAGCCCACCGGACGGGTGACAACCCTATTAATTCGTGAGTAACCCATTGCACTTTCATATACTAATGTTGATAAATGCACATAATTGCAGCATTGAGTAAAAGTTACCGGGATGCAGTTTAGCAACTATTTTATGTAAATTATTTATTTATGGTTCTGGAGTAAAAGTTTAGGAAAGTGAACGTAATTACGTTGGAAGTTGTAATCTGTTACCGTCATGTGTCCATAATGTACATGTATGGAGTAAATTAATATGTTTAGTTCCATGGAAGTTATTTTATTTAACATTAAAATAACGACATCGTCGTTAATAGCATTCAGTGTTCTGTTGCTAGAAATAGGGTATTTCCGATTCCATCCCACTGTATTCGATTGCTATATCGATGAGTCCTGTTTCCAATTCTGCTGAAAGCAATCCCAATTATTTTTTTATTAAAATAAAAATAAATCATGTCTTTTATTCTAAACTTCACTATCTGACAGAAGCTTTATATCATTCGTGTAAAAATATTTTATCTTCGCTTAGTGTACCTCCAATCTCTACTTCGAAGAGAAATATCGATTGATAAACTTCAATAGGATCGTCGTATAAAAAATTGAAGACTATTAATGTTGATAAAAATGTCAGTGTTCCATTGAACGCATTATCTCCGCTTACATAAGTGCCGCGGTGACATTTAACAGAATTGCTCCATCCTTGACCCAGATAAACTTTCGAACGTACGGAGATAAATGCACTTTCTTAATGATATTATGCAGCGGGATCTGTATTATGACCATAACTGCTGCGATAAATATGATATTTGTTATAGTAAAAGTTAATAAATAAGTCAGTCCATACAAGTCCTACAGTATTGCCATTTAGAGAGCTTAGAGTTTTACCATTCCAGTTTATGATGATTGGGTCAAGTTGACATGCAGTATAAAGTCTTGTAAAGATTTTAATAGCTTGCAAGTTTCCTCAAGATGCTTTCCTTTTTAATACAGTGAATGACAATGGACTAGTAATTAGTACTTACATTTTTGCCGTCATGCCGTTCGTCTGATGGTAAGCGATAATACCGCTTCTGGATAATAGCAAGACCAAACAACACCATAAATTACAAAGCAATGCTTAAGAAGTATGTACATAGAAACGAAAAAGCAGAGACGTTGGCTACGTTATACTTCAACATTAGATAAATATTCCTCGATTGTGTCATTGTGTACTCTACCAAAAGAATTTAAGTACCAAAATCTTTATTAAGAAACTGCATTGAAAATTCCAAGTTACTTTCATAATCTAAAATGCAATCTATCATTCTATCTCCCGTATCGACTGCTGAGCGTCATTCAAAAATTAGTTTCAAACAGGTCCCGAGTGAAAAGCGTTTGAGTTATAATTTGTTGGAAGCCATATAAGTCCAGATAAGTGCTTTGCCCATATAGAGATAGGTAACTCTTACCGTGGCGCTACTATCTGATGGCGTGAACATAAACTTTCGAGTTTTTGTCGCATCGCTTCTGAGAGCCGCGGACTGCTAACATAAATATCTACCCCAGTTCTAGAGGAGGAACGTTGTTACAAACATTACAATTACTAGAGCGGACATTGGGAACAAAATCTGAGTGCGTATTAGACGTGAGAAAGCAGTGACAGAACAAATAATTGCAAATGTACCGCAATTTTCTTCTAGTATTAATTTGAGGGTTACTGGTGATGTTTTCTGCATAATGAATCATTTAAATATCATAGTTTTGTCTATCTGCCTATATGTATTTAGCGATATAAGACACGCTGCAAGTTATATATTTTTTTGAATGAATTGTCTTAGTACTAAACCACTTCTCCGGTTTCCCCATAATGATAGACTGAACGATAATTATTAACCACGCATAAGACACGTAATTTCAAAATGTCAAAGGTGTGCCCTGGGAGTAAACTTCGCGAACTCTGACTTGGCTATCCGGTTCCAATTTAAATAGTAATGTGTAATTTATTTTTCCCAACGCAGACTATGTTTGGAAGCGCTGAGTTTTTACATAATTTCGTAGGGGTAAACCAGATAGCTATTGCCCACTTAAGAGCTTGTTACACATTGACATTAAAAAAAACCAAAAGTATTGTAGCTACCAACTTTATAATACCATTTTATTATAACCTAATAAACTCTTCTGTAGGGTGTTTACAGTTTTTAGCTATAAATAACATGACTTATTAAATATTGCAGTCAAATAAACATAGTCTTAAAACTACAGTAATTGCCCACAGTTTATAGTAATTGCCAACATCACAGCACAGTAATTGCCCAGTCTCTTGAAATTGTAAATTAAACATAAACCCAAATAAATATTCAAAACAAAACAATTAAACCTAAATAGAATAAAATAGTAAAATATCAAAATAAATTTCGTTTAGCTTTCTTAAAAGCATCAAATATATTTTATGCTGATGCTGAAGAGTCAGAATCACCAGAGACAGAATCATCAATTTTGAAACAACTGTATCAGCCCATATACGTCCCACTGCAGGGCACGGGCCTCTTCTACAATCGAAAGTACGATTGAGAGTGGTTAGGCCATATAGTTCACCACGCTGGCTTAGTGCGGGTTGGCGGACTTCCATACCATAGAAATTCTTATAAGACTGGACCTCGGAACGCCTTATTTTTCAGCAATCTGCCTAGTAGATAAGTTATTGCTTACATCTTGAACAACTTCAATCGCTTTTTGTATATTTTCTTTAATATATTGGACTTTAGGTGCTTTCGGCATTCTGTTAATACAACGATAATTACCAATTAATATCGTTTATACATACGAATTACGATATAATAGTACAGGCGATGAAACTTTTTAACCGAAAAAATATTGACAGTCATTGCCATATGGCAATGACTGTGGACATTGTCATATGGCAATCACTAAAATTATTGGTGGCAATCGCTAAAAGTATACAGATTTCAGTTCAGTGATTGTCCACAGCCAAAAAAAACGGTTATAAACTATTTTTGAACATACATATCCATTTAAAACTAAGAAAATACTATTAATTTCATCATAGGTAGGTAATAACGCTCAAAAAATGAAACAAACACAATAAAAATGAACATTTTAACAAGTATATTCTTAAGAAAATTGTTCAATTATTTCTATTTATGAAACACTTCCACCGGTCTTTACAAAATCCGCCATTACTGTTATTTTTTTTCTTTAATATTTCCAGTTGTAAAATTTGTATTAACCATTAATTAATAAAAGCACCATCTGATAATCTTAAATCCAACTAGGATGACACAAAATCGACAACAGACAAGGTTTTGCTTAATGCGGGCAATCATTATCGGTGGGCAATCACAGTCTGGTTTACCCTACTTGTTTTGATAAAGGTTTCTATAATCTAGTTTTACAATGCAGAGATTATTAGGTTTTTTGCCAATCCGCATCGCTCCATAACATGACAATCATAAAGTGCAGCAACACCGCAGTTTCTTTTTATAGATCAACGTTTCCAAATGTTACCAGCATCTGATAACAAAATGTGTTTTATTATTACAATGAATAGCGAGACGCGCAGGTCATTCGCTTATGGTAAGCAAGATGACCGCTCATGGACAGTAGCAAAGCCAAATAACATCAGGAAAAAAAAAATGAAAAAAAATGAGATGCAACATATTATAACAAGTAGTAACAAAGTTGAAGCTTGTTACTTAATGTTATAATATTGAATCATGTTGCTCAACAATAAGAAAATAAATACATCTTAAAACTTAAGAAAAAACGAATGCAATAAGAGCATTTACACAACTGTTGAATTAGAATTATTAATCCTTGACTTTGAGTGGTACACGTAATAGGATGTTGTTTTTATGAAGAAGTTAATTACTATGAACGACACGCAGGAAATCTGTTAACACGTTTGTTGATGCGCTTCGACTTCTGTCATCACTATATTTATCTTACACAAAGGCGCGTAGTGCAATTTGTATACTAAATATTTTTAGCGATCACGTTTTTTTGTTTTAATTACGAATTCATATATTTTTTTCTATACGGGTTTGGTAGTGAATTTGAATAATGAAGTGTCTGGGTATGCGATTTTGTCTCAATTCTTTATTACGCTCGGGACATATAAAGTGATATTGATATATCGATGTTATACAGGGTATACCAAGAGTGTTACATTGTGTTTGTAGTTACTAAAACTACCACCAGGCTTCGTTTTCGGTAGCAGTCTTGACATACGCGGTATAAATTTCATAGTGGAATATTTGTGAGGCTAAAATGGTACATATGACTGCATGTGTTTATTTCCAAACCAATGACCACGTCTAGTTTATTAAATCGTTTTTTGCTTCCTATTTCAACGTCAGACCGTATTAGTTGCGGATTTGCAAAGTTAAAACATCCAAGAATATAAAATTACAAGTTTATTTCCTACAATATTACGAGGCAATTTCCATTGATACAAAATAATACAGAAACCCGGTTATGTAACAAAATGCTTTTGTATAATATGTAATCATATGTACCGTAAACAAGCATCGTTTTATCGAATTTCATTCCCATAACTTTGTTTTCCCCGAAGCGTTTTGAAGTTCCCCCGCTTTTACGCTTCACGCTAAATGCATTTCGTGGTCTTAAATCAACTGCCATTATATATATTCTTATCATCGAACCCGTGCACGACATGAGGGAAGAGAGAATTTAAAAAAAAGTTTTAATGAGTAGGTAATTTGTTTTGTTGAAAATATATGACTAGTATTTATCTGACGAATATCAAAACATAAAACCGTTGAGACAAAGTGCATTGTCGGCTTTTGTGAAAAGTGAAAAAGATACAAAATATGGATTATTAGGCTGAGAAAATGGTTAGTAGGTAGTGGCAGAAGGACCGGGAATCTAATGTATTATGGATGTATTAAACGCTAAAAGGAAGCTGCTATTGCCCTGCTCTATTCTACGAGACAACGCTATATAGCCCAGGCTAAGCACGTCTATGCACATAAATATGCCAGTCTATATCCAGCATTGGACGTGGATGGGCTGATGATGATGATGATGATGCTCATAAAAGCAAACCTATTTAAATATAAAAAAGAGACTATTTTCGTTTCCTCCTACTTACTACCTACTCCTACCTTCCTCGTATATTCGTATTGAATCAATCACCAAAAACTTTGCAATGCGTAATAGTGAATTTAAATTCGTCTGGATCAGTCTGTAATGATCCAGACAGACGCGTACACATGGAGTGGAAAATAAACCACAGCACTTGCTTTTGTGCGCTGCGTCTCATGTTGACGGTCTTGTTACTTTGCCACATCGACTGTAATGAGAGGCTGGCATCTTCCTCGATGATCATCGACTTAAGACCACTATGAATTTAACATCAGTTTCATTTGTTATTATTCACAAGTCGTAACACTGCTTATCAAAGACTACAACATAATAAAAAATAAGTTTTCAATTATAAACGACAATCATTGCACACAACTGGTATTCATGACATTGTTTTTGTATATAACATGCGATGTAAGACCACATAAATTAATTGCAATCTAAGTATAAAGTACACAATAAAGTAATTATAAAAACCACTAACGAACATGGCGGATTAATTTCAATTTGTTCCAAAAAAAACAGTTGGTAAGTTGTCCCCGACTAGATGCATTCGTCATTGGCACAATTGGACCGTGGCGAAACAGAATAAATTAAATTCGCCGCTCGCGTAAGCAATAGAGTCAATGTCAAACAAATATGATCTATCTATAAACGTATTGTTAAAGCCATGGAGTACTTTACCATAAAGGGAGAGGCATTATGCCTTGTGCCGAATTAAGCTGCAGACACCATGAATATTAATGATGAATGTATATTGGATAGACAACGTCCAAAAGCGATAAATTAATATTTTTTATTGTGACCAATATCAAATAACTAGCAAAAAGGGATTTAGGCCCGCATAAAAGTGGAACCAGTGGCGAGCTTTGGAGCCTTTATTGATATACATTTTGTATAGGTACTATATTTGATACACATATTACTTAGCAATATGAAAACTACTAATTATAATTTCGAGATAAGGATTTATTTTTTCATAGATTTCAAAAGAAACTGCAAATACTTTACATGACTTAAGATTATCTTTTTTATGTAATCAATTATAATTACCAAGTGACACGTTCATCCTTGTATGATGTAAGATGTTATAAACGGTGATGTTGATTATATTAACAAATATTACAGCATTAATTGTAGCATCTAGCGTAACACATTCCATGGATCTTTGTTTTAATCAATCTCATAGGACAATATCGTAACATTTCAATTAGGAATCTGAATCACTTCGGTCTGATACTTTTACTATAACTTCAATAACAATAAGTCTAGTTTTAATATCTCAGTAGCGAAGTTGTACCACAGGTTGTACTAAGGTACGGTATGATTTATGGGTTATAATTATCGTCCAGAAAAATTATACATACTTGATGTTACTACATTGATGATTGTAACCTGTTTTGTGTTAAATAAAATAAAAAAGATTACAAAGCTGAGGTCTCGGGTTTGAAACCCGGGTGGGGCGAAGAGATATTGGATTTTTCAATCAAGTCAATCAATCAATCAGTTATTTATTTATTCATTATCAGCCCGGAGTCAGGAATTTGTGGTCGATATCGCAGTAGGTCCGCCCCCTATCGCATCGTAGAATTGAACACATAAAGCGAAACATGGGTTCATATTGCTACTAGTATCTCGGGTTACCCCTTAGTAGAGTTTATGTATATAATTTTATACACGACTTCTTTCAAAGATTTCCATGACCACCTGTTAGAAGCAGGTCCTTCCAGTGACTTCTTACATTTTGTCTTTTTTATTTGAAACATTTTAGTATCGATTTAACAAAAAGTCAGGATAATTTGGTATTATTTCCCTTTTAGGCGAGGTGGAGTCAACCAAATTGAATTACGGCTTAGATCACAAGGAAGGGAATTCATATAATTTACTTATAAATGCGTGAAGAAAGGAAGCCAAAGATATGCTTCGCCGTAGTATCCTAATGGCGTTATGCTATCACTGAACGGACAGTTTTGTTATTGTATTATAAATGTTACTTATTCATATAATATAGGAAGTTATGGTATAGTTTATTCTGAATCTAGTGTTCAATATTTAGTATTTTCTTTAAAATGGGTAGATATTAGGTAGATGTTGGTTTATTGCAAAATGCTATCAAATATATAAACTATAATATACATAAATACACTCATGCTTTTTTCCCATACAGGGTAAGCAGAGCTGCCAGGACACCCACATTTCACCTTGTATTTTCCGTCCCACGACGTGATAGGGAGGGAGCACACCGCTACATTTGACACAAGTTCCTGACTTTGGATTGATAATGTATAAAACAATCCATATTGTGGTATACTCATAGATATAAATAAGTCTAGCGGTTCCCAAGCAATAAAATGAAGGCGGACGGATAAGTAAGAAGAGATATAATCGATTGTACGTTAGTTATGTCTTGCTACAATTCTGCTGGATCCATGTTAGGAGCTTGCAGGAGCGGAAAATAGAATGACTTTATTATTATAAAAGAGGATAAATTGGATACATTAATTGTACAAAAAAAAAAAGGATTTTTTTGCAATAACACAATCACTTCTATAATTCCTGTTTCTAGAGTACTACATTTTGCGAATTATGATCATCAATTCTTACATGAATTCTTTCTTTGTTCTTACTTTCTTTGCAATAAACTTTGTAAAAGTAGTACTCGTTTTAAATACTGTTTTATTTCCTTTTTTACATAAATTGCGTTAACAGAGAAAGATAAAAGAGTCTGTTAAACAACGTTTATCCAGCATATAAGTAAGAAGTCCCAAAAGGATTGTCAATAAAATAAATGAAATGAACGGCAATACCATTAATACTAATACAGATATCACTTTATACTCCATGGAATTTCACGACAAAACATTACCAAAATTTTCGTATCAAATATCTTGCACTGTGCTCATTTGATTCCCTATTTCGGGAGCAACCCTCCGTGTATTTGAGCGATCAATACACTGCACGGTGCAAAGGAAGTGCAGTGGAGTTTGTTTGCCCTCTGAGTTAAGAATATTTTATGAGAAGGATTTATTTTGTCGGAGGAGGTAAGTTACTGTTTTTAGGAAGGCTTTTAAAACTATAAACATTTGGCTTTTTTAAATTAGCAATCGAAGGCATCTTTTTACTTGTTTTTTCAAGCATTTAGTGATGTAATTACATTTTGTCCAATTAGAGTTTCTACTCATTTGAATACTGTGTACGTAACCAGATGTGAAACAATTCAACTATTAGTACAGCGTATCCAAAGTTTTTGTCTCATAGGCCTGGGTTGTAAAACATCCATGTGAATCCATTAAAATGTCAAAATATATCTTTTTTTTAATCTTCTTTCTTTACAAACTTTTTCTGATTCTTTTATATTTTACCAATTCATGGTGAATGAATTAAAAAAAGTCGTCAAATTCATTTGCTAGCTATAGTAATAAATCCCTCAGAAATTAAATCTAGTATTAAATGTCGCATATTCCTTGGTTTATGCATCCATGCAACCCGCTGGTTGGTATTAAACACCCTCGAGATGGCGCGTGCCGCAGATATTCTGCTACTAATGACTACGTTTGCTCTCTGTTCGTTCAATCTACATTACCGCATGGGTGCTTGCGTTTACTTATTATGATTTGCGTTTTTTTTTATTTAACTTATGAGTATTATTCAATTTTGTTTCACTGTTCATTTTATTTGGGTTTGAAATTTATGTTCCATACCGAATTCAAATATTTAAATTAAGAATAGGTTTGTATGTTATGAAACCGAAAAATCTCTTGTAGTTTTTTTATACTCATAATGCAAGGGTTGTATTTTTATGTGGGCTCAGGAATAAGCGTGTGATTGTTAGATCTACTTTAATATTTATATTAGATCAAGGTTTGAAAATTATAACAAATAAAACGGAAGTATTTAAATAATTAAGAACATTAACGTTCTATAGTATAAACTCAGTTGATATATTATTGCAGGTGATACCATTCCTAAGTTTTTGTCGCGCTTGACAGCGTTTCAGTACAGTTTCACCTTAATATAGCGTCATCTAGCGGCACATAATTATACTACTATCTGCTACATACTACATGGACCAGGAAGAAATTCTCAAACCACATTGATCGATCCTCTTACGACCAATTACTGACTTTAATAGCTGCACCATATGGCTTCAAATCTATTACAGCAAGAAAATATAATATTTTATATTACACCATTTTATTTCTTTATTTCGCATAACAAAAACCAATATTTAACTTTTTAAATAAAACTTTCACCTCTTCCAAAACATTATTTTTGTTGCGATAGATCCAAAACGAATTAATAAAAAATATAATATCTGTTTTTAATATGCTGTGAATGACATTAGCACTTTCGCCGGCGGATTTGTATGTCGCGCTCTAATTAAATGGCCGCTGGATTATTTTTAGCCTAAATCCATTGAAAGTACTCACTATAGACACGTTTGTATGACGAACTCGGTCATAACGGAGCTGGCTTGTACTGACAGACAGCAGAGTCAATATTTATCGTTTGCACACTTAAAAAATACTTCTTGGTATTTGAATGATATTGGGAAAACACTGTATTGTTAGAATGATTTTATTTTGTGTTTTTTAATGTCGAAATAGCTAACTTATTGAATAACTTATAAAAATATTAGTCATGCTGATATATCAATTTGTTAGCAATAATGATTCTATTATGCCAATTAAACCAACAATCTTAATTGCGCTGCTTGAATTGAGAATTATTTACAATTGACCTTTTTACGTGTTTATTATCTGTCCCACGTACCGATCGTAATGGTTTACATAATTTATGTTATACACCCACAATACTCATTATGCTATCAGAAAAATTCTTCCCACATCTCACCCACTGATTGTACCACAACACTAAGAAAATTGTATACAAGTTTGTAAACATTCTCCAAAAGTCAAAACGAACGTTGTAAGCCAGACTAGTTTCGCCTTTCATGTTTTGTCAGCGAATTTCGACTCAAATGAGGGTGGCAGGGCTATAGCTACATCTATGGATTCGTTTACGAGACATGAGGGTTGGCGTGTCTGGCACAGGCATCAAGGCACAATAGACCTCGTGGTCCATAGTTATGGCTGTATTTGAACAAACGCGCGCCACTCGCGAGTTGCCGCCGAGCTTCGTACCCGATCGCGCGCTTGCAGCAATTTAAAATTCGAACGCACGCTGTTAATTTTTTATTCCATAGAGAAAATAAAATCGCTCGCGTTTTATTAGTAGCCAGTTTTAATAATTCGATGCAGTGATAGACATTATTGTTTTTCTGTGGTCAGACAGTGAGTGGACGTCTTTACAATAGCATGTTAGTGAATGGACACAATGGAACTTGGCTGCAAGTAATTTTCGTCGCGAGAAAATGAAAGCG
Source organism: Hyles euphorbiae (assembly GCA_023078785.2). Classification (NCBI taxonomy): domain Eukaryota; kingdom Metazoa; phylum Arthropoda; class Insecta; order Lepidoptera; family Sphingidae; genus Hyles; species Hyles euphorbiae. Next base: position 6,837,011 of record CM041041.1, on the reverse strand, counting down.
TAAGCATTGTGCACTTTATTATTTTCTTATACAGAAGTGGTGGCAGTCTAACTTAAATCGTTTCTGATTAAAATGAATCTTAATAGTTGAATCTGTAAGATTAGTTAGCATCAAGAAAATCTCGAAGGCCATTTAACCGCATAATATGTGTGTAATTATAAAATTATAGGTAGTTACAACGGCGTGCGAACGTTTTTTGTATGTAAGAGATTTGCAGCCACATTAAATGAGACTAAAATGGTCACGTAACCTTGCAATCAACTGAGTTCAAATATCGCATTAAAGCTTTTAAGTATAAGTACTTGTTATGATTTAAAAAGGTTCACCGATTACAAGGATGAAGTGGCAAAATATTTAGCGATCTATTACTATATAATTAAAGGCGTAAGAAAACATCGGTCTAGAATTAGGAACTTATAATAAATTATTTTCAATCGGTTTTCAAAATTGTGTTATTTTTACTACCTCGTGTGTTGTTACGTGATTATTCATATAATTTCCAACAAGATTTCATGTTCGCACTCCACTGGGATGATATTTTTTTTTATGAATGAATAGCGAGACGAGCATGCCGTGCGCCTGATGGTAAGCAATACGACCGCTCATGAACAGTATCAAAACCAATCAACACCGCTCCCCTCAGACATAAGATGCTATGTCTCAATATATCCAGTAGTTACTATGGCTCCTCCAAACCGAAACACAATAGTGCATTTACACTGTTGTTTGGAAGAACTAGACATTGAGGTGGTAGGCGGCCTCTCACATATGAGAGACCTACCACCAAATAGGTTAAAATCTAGGAGGAAATATATAGTCTTTTCGTATCTCGAAAAACCTTTTAGCCCTCACTATAATTGACAATAACAAAAGTAGCATCGATTCCAAAGGTAGCTTAAAATTGGCAATAATCAACGTGGATATCCTTAACGCTACCGGCAATAAGTGGCTTGAAAAATTGAGACTGACCATTAATGTAACAAAGCCTGCCAATTCGCATTGAATCAACGTAACTACAAACAAAAAAATCGTAAGTTCGTTGGTTAGGCTTAACTGTATTCTTTTAGGCCGGATATTTAAATATGCATGTTGAGCACCGCATTTATTATGCAGTCTCATGTCTGATTTGGGTACTTTATTTCTTGTATTATACCACAATTCTTTATATTTTGTTACTTTAACATAAGAAAATAAACAATTATGAAGCAATTATTCATTTGACATTGAATTTGTACTCGTAGGTACTTAGGATGTTTTTATAGTGTCTGAGTTCATCACGTCTGGCTGTATTTGGAATGTCAGGTCTTAGACTATATTTGGAGATGACAAAACATAAAATAAAACTGCAATTTTCTGAAGATTCAATTATTAATCTTTGTAACCATTTATCATCAACTTGTTTAAGTCCTTGTAGTCATTTGTCTAATGTTTCTATTGTTGCAGAGCTCAATCGGTTCTCGTTCAATTGTAACGAGTTAGTCGCTAACAACCTTATTGATGGTTTCATATTTGAATGTTTAAGGTTTACTAATCGATTTTACCTTAAAATATTGCAAAAAGCACGGCTAGATATAAAAATTCATAAATTGGTGACCAGTAATTGCCATATATTACTATGTTATTTTGAATAAGTTGACTATAAAACGTTTTAGCAGAGGTATACTTCTAATGCAGTTATATTGGATCCTAGTACACGGGTTGCATAATTAGAAAATCGAACCCAAAACCTCACGTCTCACAGGTCATACTTGCTGCGTTAAACCAATAAGGTGATTCAAATTCGTTTCTAACTTTAATGGATTGTAATAAATAAAATAAAATCCTGGAGGCTTTTATTATCTTGTTAATTTCATGCTGTTAAATTATTTGTTAGGAGGTGTAGTGCTTTTATAACATTCTGATTCGTGTCTAAAACTGCACCATCTTCTATGAACGCTGTATAAAATCCAAGGGGTCTGAATATTGTTTGGAGACAAGTATGTCTAAATCCAGGCTTAGATCTACAAGGATATTAGTATTTTTATACCTCGTCACTGTAAAAGGTAAGCACACAAAGGAAGCTAATTACCAAAAGCCGAAAGAAAAAATGGAACTACAAAGCATGCAAGCAATGGAAGCATGATATAAACATGGTCATGGCAGGCGCCACAGATATCAGTTACCAATCTATTGATGTATTGTTCTCTAAGCATGTTTTTTTGCAGCACATTGCCATTAACTTTTTATTATTATTATGTATATTTAGACTGGTGGTAGGTCTCTCATATGTGAGAGGCCGCCTGTGTAAGTACCACCGCATTATCTATTTCTCCTGTCAAACAGCAGTGTAAATGTACTGTTGTGTTTCGGATTGAAGGACATTGTAGGCAGAGTAACTATCGGACATATTGAGACTTAACATCTGATGTTTCAGGATGGCGAACGCAGTGGAATGCCAAACATTGTTTTGTATTTCAAGGTGTTTGGTTTTGCTACTGTTCATGAGCGGTCGTATCGCTTACCATCAGGCAACCGACATGCTTGCCTTGCCATTCATTGTAATAAAAAAAAACAGTTTCGTTTATAACTTAAGCGGTTCCAGATACACGTGTATAGATTTGTCTGACCGTTCAGCTGTTGAATGGGCTCGTTCAAGGCTCATGTTGCGTGGCCTGAGTTACTGTGTGCACTGTTACTGCGAGTGTTGTGCTCTACTTACTGCCAAGTTTTATATCTTAAACGCAAAGGTTTATTTATAGTAAATTATTACTTGATTTAACGGTCATGGAAAACGTCTGGGGACTGGGTTACATGAAGCTTATTGTTTTGGTAATTTAAGAGGCACGTGATGTCAATAGACTTTAGGCTATGGTAGATTACGGAGACATATATCCGAAAGGATTGTGTCGGTTGTAAAGCTGTAAGTAAATTTGCGACAGGCATAAATAATATTAAATCATATGGTGTCGATATCTTCTGCATTAGATTTGAAATAAGGCCTGACAGTAAAGATAAAGTTTGTTATGTTATAGTCCACAAATTTGTCTCAATGCTAGGCAATGTCTTCTTAATATTAAAAATATATAAAATTCAAAAATTTTTTAGATGTGTTTGATGCCAAAAATATTGCTAACATTTTGACTGTAAGTAGTAATCAAGCCATGTTCATAGACCTTCGCCTCTGGCAAGCTGTAATTTGTCTGATAAATTACTTTGATAAAAATATAGATAAATATAAGTTGGTTGTACCACAGATTTTTATCAGTGATTGCTAGTGCATTGTCAGAAAGATGTGCTAACTTTTTATATGCAAGGACATAAGCCTTTAAATAATAAAAAATACAAAGCATGTAAATGCATAAGATATCAATTTTATCAATGATATATTACTACTGTCTTAAGTATCCGACTAAGAACCAAAATAATAGAAGCGAATAGAAGAACACACACAATCAAATTATGTGACGAATGATGTGTAATTTATCAATCATTTTAGTATTTAGTAGTAGTATTTTATATTTGTGCATATACATGTAAGTGGAAATTAACCATGTTTTCTTGTAAGCAAGTCTAAGTATAATTATAGTCCCAATCTTTTTATATGGAAAGTATATATTCAGAGATAATAATGTAATCTACTTAATATAATTTCCGGGACCTGAAATAACTCTAAGCAAAAATATAGTAATTCATTTGTTCTTTGTTTCATACATTATTTACATAATTCTCAAGCTTTTTTTTCCAGAAGAGATAAGTAGAGATGCTACCGGACACCCACATTTCGCCTTGTATGTTCCATCAACGATGTGGTAGGGGCCGAGCCTATAATTATTTCAAATTAACAAATGTTTTATCGTATTTATACCACCTAATTAGTGTGATGATAGATTCGGCAACGCTTTGTATGATCAGTGGTTAATAATAATTTTGACACATATAATTTATCGGTTTCATCTTCTTGATGGATGTTCTGTCTATAAATACCAGTGTTTATATTCCGTTTTATGTAAATTGGAACTGGTTTTCGTAGTTATCGGTAGCTGTCACGGAATTCGAAAACAGTATGTATCCAAATAATTTATCGGTTCTATCGTTACTGCTAGGTACTTGATGTTCACTGCTAAGCCTATGCACAGAACATCTATATGTTCTTCAAAGAACTTATAAACTATCTTATAAAAGTCTAATTACGCTGACACAGTTTTGGTGATTTTGAATAACACCTTTATTAAGTCTTCTTTAATTGTGACTACGTCAGAATTAACTTATTATTAAACCTGTAGGTTTAAATACCTTTAAATCATTTCATGACAGCCATTGAACCATATTGGTTTATAGTTTGTATAACTATTTTCCCATAATAAGAATTGAATTCGAAATGGTGTCTTTCTCAAACACTTCCCCGCCCATTGTACTAAGTTTGTATATGATAATTACATCATCAGTTACTGAATCTATTAATTTATCAATGTATTTATTATCATTGATATCATTTACATGAGTTTTATTATGATCCATTCTGTATAGTAATTACATCTAGGTGTTTGAGATTCCAAACTATAAACTCGTGTAATCTTTTGGTAAGGTTGGCCCGGACTATTAAAATCTTTTTGGATGGCAAAATACAAATGTATAACAGCTTGACACTAAAAATTTCCTTGATTCTTACCTAATTTTGTCTAATATGACTGGACTAATAACGTTTACGTCTAATAAAAACTTATTCTAACTTGTACCTCTAGTTAGGTACTACATCCGACATTTCTCACCCCTAGGGACTTAAATCAACTTGAAAAGTTGTATCGAGAAAAAGTTGCAAATAGTTTATTTTCCTATAGAACTTTCTAGACTGCACCTGGGTGTGCTACGACCTAGATAAATTATTTCTATAAAATCACTTACAACTATTTTATTGCTTTCTAGATGCTGGAACATATTATTATTTAAAGTAAAATGTTACTAAAAATTAAGATCAACGCCCATATATATGTGCTATTGTTTGACAGGGATCTTCAATAAGTTTAAGCGTAATTAAGACCTTTATTTACACACTAACTAGTTAATAATAAGACCCCTGGTTGGTATACTTCACATACATTTAAAATCATATATATTTTTAATCATATCAGACTTACTATGCGTTAACATTGTATCAAAATGAAAAAATACAGAATATCCAACCAGATGGAGACAAACCGGTGAAGATCAATATAAATGCGCCGGAGTGCGGCCGTCAATCAAGCCAAGCTGTGGGTCGCGAGGCCTTGCGATGCAGACGATTGTCAACTGTTCCCACAGTTAAACATATACCGTTAATTATACAGCGAATTCAATGCAAAACGGTATTCAGGTTTTTAAGATCACTGCCTGGATTGCGTACGACCTCCCTCAGAGGCATGTTTTTCTTTAAATAGGTGTATGGTATTTTGATAAATTGACTTTATAGATTTTGTCATGTAGGACTCTTTCGATAAGTTGTTTTATATTGTAGAAAAAGTCAATAACGTGAATTTCGCATTACGTTCTTTTTAAAAATGATGATGACATATTTCTGAGGAGGAAATTAGACTAGTAGCTTCCTAATATTTAAAAGCATAAGTTAGTTAGTAGAGATAGAGCAGGGGTCCATTTCGTTTTGTATGAGTTAAATTTCTTTGAGAATTTATTTAGGAATACAAATGAATTCCTGCACAAATGTGCACGCCGTGATGCCACCGGCGATGTTCTTTGTCACATAATTGGACGGAAATGCTTGGCAAATGTGGGTGTATTCTTTGCCCATCTACCATCATTTCGACGACTTGGTTTGTGTTTAGACCAATATGGAATTTCGCACGATGAAATTGCATATAACGGTGATCAACGAGAAAGCGGTGCTAATGTGTTTACATTGGATTCTCGATTTTCTATTATATTTCTGCAAATATATTCCATGCAATATTGTTATTACATTGTTCTCGAAAGTGATATTCTCGTTTTACAAATGATTCAATCAATTTAGCTTATCATGTGTCATAATTGCAGTCGTGAGGTGCATTGGGTTAACAATGTTTACTGCATTTCATTACGAAACTGTGTCATTGGTATGTGTCTGCAGGTGTTCAAATTTTATCAACATGTATGCAAACAGTTGAAATATTCCAAATGATTTGTTTACGCAATAATGAGTTTGGAATTGTTTGTGTTCTTTTTATCACTTTAGTGTGGCAAATGAGGAAGCAGGCTACCTGATGGTAATTGGTACCTCTGAACATCCACAACGCTTGAATCATAGATATGTTGTAAGAGATTATTGTTGTAAGAGAGAGCTGGCAGGAAAAAAGGATGGGGAGAAAATAGGTGCAGTGGGTTTCCTGCAATCTCTCACCGAGTAAAACGCGACAGAAACGCTGTCGCTCCACGTCGATCTCATATGAGACAGTGGTGCAACCCCGGACGAGTATACCAATTCTCAAGTGGCCCTACCAGAATCGAATCGCTTAGATATTCTACAGATTTTAATGATTTAGGTGGCAATTGATCGATATGTTAGTGTGATCCGTCTGTCAGAGGTTAGAGTTTCATCCCACTAGGTGAAATCCAAGAGATCTATTATTGTGTTACATATTTTGTGTGTTATGGCCGTTTTATGTTTCGCAACATTTGTGATAGACCTTTGCTTATTTATTTTTCTTACATTTATCTAGGTACCTACTTATGCGTAACCTGCCTGCCGATACAGGTTATAAGTTCTTTACTGGCTTGCCAATGTATGTAATAGTATAATTATTAAACCTAGTAGAATGTAGTCACGTAATACGACTTCCTGTTTACATATTTAACATCCGTTAAGCACTGGTGTCACTAAAGCTGGTAAGAATGATTCAATTTTGGCTCATTGCTTGTACTGTTTAACAGATTACTATTTCGATATATTTTTCATACATCCAGCAAGATTGCGGAAGGCCTATAACAACTTTGTGCATTTAATATTTATTCCCTAGCGTCAATGAGCGTCTATTTCACATATTTATTTATGAGCGTCAGTTGCCATTTCAGGTATACCTTTGGTCACATATAAAAAGCATAATATTTAATATTACATTAGGCAACAGATAAAACGCGTAATATTTTTACAATTAGTAAAAAACTCAAGTTGCACGTTTTCATAATTCGTTTCCCAGCAAAATAAAAGCACGTATCAAATCCAAGTTTCGCGGTTGGAAGTCAAACAGCGTATCATTTAAAATACGTAACTAAATTGCTTTTGCAATCCTGTTTGGTTATTTACATAACAGACGGAGTTCAAGGCTCGCCGGATGATATAATGACCGTCATAGAATGTTCGTGATAGCTGCATTGTGATCAGTTTTATGTGTATATTTATTGGCAATAAACGTATTAATCACGGCTGCATTAGCAATTGTTGGGACGTCGGGCAAGCTGTTGGGTATATGTATATTGTTGGAGATCACGCATATAGGCGTTTTTTTTATTGCTTCGCATGGCGTGTCTGTTTGTCAGTCGCCTGATGGTAATCGATACGACTGCTCATGTACAGTAGTAAGACCAAACTACTCCATAAATTCCAAATCAATGTTTGGTATTCCACTGCGCTCGCCATCCTCAGACATAAGATGTTAAGTCTCAATATGTCCAGTCTGTTAGGTACTTGTTTCAATTATGGCTTTTAATTAGTTGAGTTTTATTTTATTAAGATTCGTATAGTCAGTTTCAAGACTTTATTATACGGACACTCTGATAGATATGCGAGGAGCTTGTTTATCAAAATAAAGAAATTGATTGGTTATATTTTACATTTAAATATTGTTCATACAATATTATCCAGAAATATTTTTAATATAAAACTCATACGACAGTACCAACTCAATTACTAAATATTTTTGGTTGTATTAACCGATTCATAATATTATTTAGTTTGTATTTTCATATATTTATCAAATATTTATTTAATACTCATACATACACTTTTTAGTCAGTATGTTATATTTAAAACATAATATATAACCTGTACATCTAGTATAATTTTCTTTTATCTCGTCCTCTGTACTGCCCCATTAGATCTTTATTATATTAATCCAGTCCATCCAAAGGTCTGCATCGCAGCTAGCGATAAGGCCGCCAATTGTTACCATGTCTTTAGTTTTAAGTATTTAATCTGTTATTTTTCCTATTTTATGGTGTACAATAAAGTATATATAAATAAATAAATAAAATAAATAAACTCTTTCCAAGAGGTGCTATTAAGACAATCTCATTTCGCCCAGTATACTACATGACCGAGGCAGTTGAGAATCATTTTAATAACTATAATTTATTATACAAATTAAATAATACAGATTACCAATGTATTCAAACGTAGCTCTTGTCTGAGTACCACAACATAACGGAATACACCGCGCGTGTTGTTTTGAAAGAACATTAGTTTACGTTGGAAGTAGTTTAGAACCAGTTTTATAACTTTATCAAGCAGTGTTAAGAATATAAAAAATTATGTCACATTCTATCTTGATGCATAGTCTAGATTGCAGGGTCAGAGAACTAGTAGGTCAGTGAACTAGTCTATTTTCTATTATAGCAACGAGTATTAGCATCGTCATTAGACTTATTATTATAATACATACTTTATTCGACCTTATTCATAGACAGAGGAGTTACTTTATAAAACAATAGGGACTTCCGAATGTTCGGATGTTCGACGTCCAGAGTAAGGTATGAGTTTTCCACTTCTAAAAATCAATAGTATTCTCCATTATAATTATCATTTTCTTTCCGAACTTAGTCTATGGCTATGACGTAAGATAGAGAATTCCAACATAAGTGAAGTTTTACATACGAGGTCCGAACATTCGAAGTTCGTATCGTTTCATAGAGTAACCCCCCAGTTTTAAAACCTATTTTAAGCATGTAATGTTTTGTCCCTTTCGAAAGGCATTCGAATTAAGTTAGAGCGAAGAAGACAAAACATTTTATATTAAAATAGTTTTTAAAACTGTCTATGAATAAGGCCAATAATCTTTTACAGGTTAACTTGGTTGCGTACAGTTCTATTAAAAATTAAAATGACAAAAATGAGATTAAAATGAAAAAAAGAATTTATGATTTTTACACGCTTTATATTAGCTTCACTTGTATGTTTGTATGTTTGTATGTTTGTATGTTTGTATGTTTGTATGTTTGTATGTTTGTATGTTTGTATGTTTGTATGTTTGTATGTTTGTATGTTCGTATGTTTGTATATTTGTATGTTTGTTTGTAACCGACTTCTTTGGGCGCGATTTTGACCCACTTTAAACGGCCAGATTTCGTTCAAATTTTGCACACCTGTCAAAGACCGATGACAATACAATAATTCGATTAAAATATATAATTATCCTGATTAGATTCGCCAGGATTAATTATTCTTATAATTGATGACCATTGCTACATTCATCGCTAGATGGCGTTAACATTGTATTCTTCCAAGAAGCTTATACCCAAATGGAGATTGCATTCCGTATAAAACACTGAAGCACAAAAATTTGACCTTGAATGCAATCGCTGTTGCCTGCTATCCTTTTCTTTAGAGTGACAATGAATGAAGTTCACGTGAAGTTCATTCATTGTTACGCTAAAGAAAAGGATAGCAGGCATCAGCGACGTCATTCAAGGTAAAATTTTTGTGCTTCACTTTTATATACGGAATGCAATCTCCATTTGGGTATAAGCTTCTTGTATTCTTCAAGTGTCAAATGTTACTACTGACCAACAGATGGCGTTATTGATTGGAAATACAGCCGTAGATGGATGTTTTTAGTCAAAACAATTATATAATAGTTAAAAAAAACTAAAATACACGCTTTAATAAGATATACAACTAAAAAAGTAAAAATAATTGATACTGAATTTAAGATAAGAAAATGGAGTAAAATACATATATTTTATTGTTACAAAGCGTGGGGTGCAGGAGGATAAGTAATTGTTGTAAACACCCCACGCTTTGTAACAATAAAATATATGTATTTTACTCCATTTTCTTATCTTAAATTCAGTATGAATTATTTTTACTTTTTTAGTTGTATATCTTATTAAAGCGTGTATTTTAGTTTTTTTTAACTATTATATTTAAAGATTCAATCTCACATTAGTTAGATTTTTTGGTCTGAAATAAGGCTACAATGATTCATACAAGCTTTACATGTCTATTTCATAGATATAAGTCCACATCTGTTTAATGCAGTAGATATATTTTACGTACCTCATTAGCAATGCTACGTGAGGCCGCCGACATAATCCCTTTAACGAACACAAAACACGTGGATAACTTAATTAATATACTCAATGTCACTACTAATTCCCATGGGCTTTGTTTTCATAATATTTCTATTGTACCTACTTGACCTCATATTGTTTTATTTTGGGTTGAAAGAAAATACAATGAAATGTCTTAGTAGTACCTTTACATGCCCCTGCTGGAAAAAGGCATGAGTTTATGTATGTATGGATTTAGAAGAGTCTTGGTTCGTTCAATTTGCACCGTAATAATAGTAGTACCTATAGTGCGATGAAAATCTGTTATAATTTAATTCTATTAATTTGCTATGAAAATATTTTCTCTTTCTATTACAGTGACATAAAAACAAACTGAAGAATTACAGTTGTACTGCCACAAGCCATTTCATATATTTATGGATATGCAATATTATGCCTATTTGTCATCGAGGGGTTGCTTCTTTCGCAGACCCCTACCTCGCATTTCCTTTCCAAACATTGATATACTCGTGTCTCGTCTAATTACAAGTCTGGCTGACTCCTCTTATTTATATGCCATAACGTGCAGCAGGCTCAATTGTAAATTAAAATCTCCCCTCGGCAGACAGTGTGTGCGAGCCGCGACTATCGAGATCCAACTAATTAATTTCGTTCACACTTGAAATGGGGTGCGACGAGTGCTTTTCTCAAGTGAACGTTCTGTTCTTGTTTTTTTGTGACGTCAGATGGCGTGGACTTTTGTGTTTGTATTTTTATTACCAGGCATTGGAATGGATTTTTCTATTCCATGATATTACATTTTATTGTCTCACTGTTATGAAAATCTGAAAGGGCAAAAATATATCTTGCAGGTATTTAAGTTAATATATTTGCTTTTTATGAAGCATACATAATAAGAATAAATAATTTTTTTAATTTAAAAATTATAATTATTCCTAACACGTTGTAAGTATGAAAAACTGTGTCTATAAATATAAAACAATTTGTTGTAAAGGCACTAAATAAAATATTTAAAAGCAAATAATGTTGTGTATGTTGTTTATTTTGCTAACACCAATCCAGTGCAGTTTGCGTTTAGTCACGTACGTTTACGTAACTTTAACATAGTTTTCGGAATTTCGCCGCGGTCTTACACATACGAGTATGGCTACCGAATTATGTAGGCATGTTTTATTGTATTATAACTATACTTATTTGAGCTTTTTCTTTAAATGACTGATTTGAGGAAAGTCATGATTTTCATTTAGACACACTTCAAAATGCCAACTATTACTAGGCCAGCGTGGTGGACTACATGGTTTAACCACTCTCAATCGTGCTTTTGATTGTGGAGGAGGGTCGTGCCCTGCAGTAGGATGTATATGTACTGATACAGCACAGTACACTTCAATAACTCGGTTCGATCATACTCTATAGAAATTTAATTAAAAAAAACCTGTTTGTTGCGGCGACCAATCCTTTCAATATTTCTTTTGCTGTAATAGGCGAGGCGAGGATGCCGTTCGCCTGATGGTAACGCATGAGAAATAATATTATTGCAAGTCTCCACATGTCCAGTAGTTACTCTGGCTACAATGTCCTTCAAACCGAAATACAAAAATGCATTTACACTGCTATTTGGCGGGAGAAATAGACATTGCGATACCTACCCAGGCGGCCTCCCACGACCTGTATTCTTCATCAAATATCAATCAATACTTTAAGTTTTAACACATGACAGTACTTTTTTAATTGATTTTTTTCCTACACGTCTACTCCGAATTCACCGATTTTTCTTGTATCGTCGAACCTTCACAGTTCACTATCGATCGATCGAGTGGACAAACAGGTGGTGCGTGGGGCTTTGTTTTGGTGCGTTCATTGCCCCCACTCCCTCCGAAGGGTAGGCCGCCGCACCCCTGACGTGCATACGAGCATGCGCCGGTATTAACATTTTACACGTAGATAAGACGACGGTGAGTTAAAATATGCAATTTATTCAGGGTAGAGCAATTACCGCAGCGTCTGAGCTGTGAAGTTTCTGAAGTCTGTCTCAAATGCTTTGGGTAAGTTTGTAGGGATAGTTACAATAACACTATAAGTCTTTGCTTATTTACGTTTTTTAAATCATTTCTGCTGATAAAAAAGAATTTCTGATTAGGGAAAATAAGACTGGACGTAAAAAAGGTTAATACGATAATTAAAGAACAAGTAATATTATTAACGTATTTAACAAAAATATGTTATTAATACGTATTTCTTTCTAAACTTATCATATTAAGGCTTATAAAATTCACTGCTATACATAACCATCCACCATAGGTGGTAGCAGAAAAGGACGATTCAAAAGATCTTGTGAAAGACTATTTGAATAAAGAATATTTTGATTTTGATTTTGACATAGTTCTTCTTATAACTAAAATATTATACAAGATATGAACAGTGTACATCATTAAAAGCTTTCCAAGCACAATAAAACACTCATAAATTACTGTACAACGTAGCTCGCATTTCAGCTATTCAGGCAATTCGAAATTGAATCACTGGCAGTTGAATACTGTATGAGCTACATCCATACATTCGAGAAGTATGGAATACAGAAACATACGCGAAGCTGTGGGGTTACTCTATATTCTGACACGAAATTCGAATGGTCGAATATTCAACGTCAAAGCCTTTTAAAAATCGTATTGATCTTTATTAAACTTATTTATTTATTTATTTCTATATGCTTTATTGTACACCAAGAAGAAATACAAAAGACCTAAAAAACTAGACATGGTTACAATAGGTGGCCTTATCGCTTAACTTATCATAAATTTCGAAACTTAGTCTAAGTCTAAGTATGTAAGTCTAAGACTACGACATACGATAAAGGATTCCAACATATTGTAAAGTATTTAGGCATATTCGTACAGTTTTACGCACGATGTTCGAACATTCGTCGACGTGTCGGCGTATACAGTAACTCCCCGTATAGTTTAGGAAGTGTGGGTGAGTATTTGGGCATGCACGCCATTTCTACATAATATCCGGTAGGCGTTCGTTGCATAATGAATGCGCCTTTTTAAATGAGAATTTGCTATTACGTGCGCGTAGGTTTTTATGGTTAGATATTTGAATGGTAGGTACCGTATACTCGTATTATTGAACACACAAATATGGCATATTATTAGAGTAAATTTGTGTCTGGAGATTATTTTTTGTGATACTAAGAATTTATAGTAACTTGTCCGTGTATGTTATGACAACAATGGCATAAAATGTTTTTTTATTTTATTATGAGAGTATTTAGATTACTAAAACCCTTAAAAAAAGAATTAAAATAATTATTCCTATTGGGCTGGTAGATTAAGCCTCTAAGTCCCCTAATGCAGTTTGGACTCAGGGGAGATCGTAGATGTGATACTGTTTTTAAGAATGTAAGGGGAAGAGAAGAACGTGCGTGAGTCAAAGATTACTTCTCTGTATTTCGTTGTATATTTTAATTTGTAATTATTGGCTCCTGAATTAAATATTAATAGAAGAAATCAAAATCAATAACAGATAAATCGTCTGCTTCCGCTAAATCTCTCATTTACTGAAGAATAAGGGACTTTGGGAATTATTGTTGATAAAGAAATTATCAGTATGGAGACGTTGCATAATGATTACATTAAGCGGTCGTTGAACCCGTTTCCGGCGGCTTTACTGATGTTCAGATATACCTTGATACATCGCGATAGCTGTTGTTAGTTGTAAACAGTTTGTTGTGCTGGGAACTTGGTCATTGTCTCACGTTTGGAGAATATTAAATTATAGATTGTGCTACAAGTTATTTGACGATGATGAAGGCGTGTTATGAATTTAGAAATATTTTATCATGAAGTCGATTAAAATCGATGTATTAAACAATGTTTCTGTAATATTAATGGATCGTTTGTTGACGTATTTCATAAATCATTGGTACTTCGTACAAGGAATACTATAAAGTACAACTCATAAAGAAAATATTTCAATGGTGATTATTAATACGTATTGAATTAAAAATATACTGTGGGATGAATGATGTGGGTTTCAATTGATTATAATTAAGACCTTAATATTCGCTTTCGCATTCACTGATGTACCTTCTATTTGTTCCGAAAACACAATGACTATTTTTTTAAAGCATTGTTTTTGATGCTTGATGTGTGTTACAATTGAATAAAAAACATCTATCATACATGGATACTTAACCAGTTGAAAAAATATCTTTGAATAGTAAGATATCAAGCATACATTGAAGAACCTATTTCGCATTAAATTACTACCTCAGAGCGACGTCAAAACTTTCCCCAAGATAATGTTGATTTAAATCTACACATGATGTTGGGCACTTAATCACTGAGACGTGGTAATGCTAGTCACATAATTTTATATTCGTATTCATAAATCAGGAATAAAAAAATAAATAAACTTTGAAACGTTGGGAACCCCCAATATTTCGTTGTAAGATTAAGTATTTAAATGAGCGCATTGTGTGATTTCATTTCATGTCTATTTTATTCTTATTAATTTTAACACTTTATATATATTGTGTGTGGGTGGACTTAATGGGCGAGGCATTCTCTACCATTCAAACTTATTAGGTTACCCTACGAAAAATATAGTAAAAACTTGGCCATCTAACTAACTTTTGTCTCAACTAGCTTGTGACACATTGTTCGAAGGAGGATTAAAATTCATTCAAATTTAAATTATTATGTTAAAATCTTTCTAGTTAGCAATGCACATTGTGTTTTACAAGTTTTTAATCTTTTTTTAATTAACCAACGAAGGATAGGGAATTATAGACAAACGTTCATATAAACCAAGGTATGAACGTCCAAGTGTCTGCTAAAATGACACTGTAAAGTAAAAAAATATGCCAACGCCGAAACCACAGCCGAAACACAGGACTTATCATACATTTCGACACCTCGTTGTTTACCTTACCAATCATTTTAGCAGTTTAAACCACAGTTTCCTTTGCGCTCGAATCGCTTCTGCATAAACGAATTATTATTCCACGAACTAAAAGTTGCCTCGTCAGACTTATCGAAATAGATCGTCTATATATAGATGGAGGTGAAACTAAAACTGCCGTGGGTAAGTTGTAGCAGTTGATGTGTTATGACAGCTACTGATCTCGTAAACATGAGCACGCGTTCGAGATAATGTTTATGTTTCTGCCGACAATGGGAAAGGAAACAAGATTATGATTACAACAAACATTGATAATTATCTGGATGTATATTTTAAAGATCCGGTTGGGTTGTTTTTAGTGGGAGTGGTGGTCCTTAATAATTGATACGTTATTTTCATTCATGTTTAGTTGCCATGTTTACATTCATACATCGGGATACTTAGAGACACTTCGCGAGAACGGCTGCCCAGTAATCGGCCTAAACATGACCATGACCACTCTGCCAAGAGTGTACAACTAAGAAAAAGATTTTCATTCATTGGCTTATAATTCCGAAGTGAAGGAACATAATTGTTGTATATTATGTACATTGTTGCATCTTTTGTGAATACTCAACAATCTTAAAAGTACGGCAGACTATCATTAGTAGATATACCTACTACATTCTTATAGGGAATGATTTATTAATATCACGTGCCACCTGCTTGTAGTTTTTTGTTTAAAAAATATATTTATAAATCTTAATAAATAATAAATTACCTGTTCTTGTCTTTAAAACTAACAATAATTTATCCAACAAAATCTGAAATGAAAATATATTCAAGTTTTACAAAAACTTTCCAGCATTTTGACATTTGCATCCCAAGAGTAATGTTAAAACTTTTAAAAACGTGTAAGTACTAAGTAGCACGAGGGGCGCTTTTAAACTTTTTCTGAGATGTTTTTTTTTAAAGCGTGTCATTAAGTTCTCGTGAGAGACACTTAAAACCGACCGAGATTTAAAAGTAACTAAATAAATCCAACTGTGGAACTATTAGTACGTTTGGTTCCTAGTAATATAATAAATGTGACAGGTTTTGTTTGTTACTCGTTTTAGGATTAAGTACCGAATGAATTTTGATAAAACTTTACACAATTATAGTTTTAAATACATCAGAATAACATAATATAATGATGAGTATGATGGCCAAAATTTTTAGCAGAAAGGTCATGTAAGATTCTAGGCATCTAGATTATATGTCTTTTACAAATTAGATTTGTGCATGACCAATTCATTCGATAGCGTAGTTGTACTACGGTACGGTTAGAACGCTAAGCCCTAGAGGTCGAATCCCGGGTCGGAAAGCGATATTGGATATTTCTATTATCAGCCCGGAGTCAGGAAAATGTGCCCGATATGGCGATAGACTCACCCCATATCATATCGGGGTATGGAACACACAAGGCAAAACGTGGGTGTCCTTACAGCACCTCTGCCTACCCTTTCTCGGAAAAAGGCGTGAGTTTATGAGTTTATGCAAATGTCTACATTTCAACCGTGCATTACACAAATATGTTTGTCAGAAAATAACAAACAATACATTTTGTATCAGCCCATATACGTCCCACTGCAAGGGCACGGGCCTACTCTACAATCGAGAATACGATTGAGAGTGGTTAGGCCATATAGTCCACCACGCTGGCCTAGTGCGGGTTGGCGGACTTACATACCATAGAAATTCTTATGAATCGCTATGGTATGCAGGTTTCCTCACGATGTTTTCCTTCACCGTTTTAGTGCGTGGTGATTGACTATCAATACACACATGACTCCGAAAAGTCAGAGGTGTGCCCTGGGATTCGAACCCGCGACCACCGTGAACATGTTGGCAGCCGCGTCTAGTACGTTTACCAACAGGCCACCACGCACTTTAAACAATACATACTAAAAATGAAAAAAAATGCCTATAGTGGCTTGTGCAAAATAAATGGGTGGCACTGGGTGTTCCCATAAAGGAACTCAAAAAGTTTAAACAAGGAGTTCGGAGGAGTTTTTGCCATAATTATGGTGTTCATTCTAAGGCAGGTGGGTCTAAAAGCGCCGATATTAAACTGAAATGTAAACTCTCGAATGATTTTTAAATAATTTATCATGATGGCTTTGTATTGAATATTTAAAATGATTTTGAGGTTTTTGGGTTTTTTATTCATTTTGGTATTATTTATTATATTTAAATTTGTTATTTATTGCTAATTCATTAATCAAGGCTCTATTAATTATCTCTTATACCACGTTGGAGGTTAAATTAATAGTATTTTCATATTTACGTAATTTAAACACTGCTCAGTCTGTTGTTATTACTTCATAGTATTAAAATAATGTTATGGCGTGAAATACGACGTCTGCTAGTATAACAAGTCACAACGCATTCTCATGCATATTACTGGGCTCTCCGGCAATGGAACATTCACAACAATACATAGATGTATTATTTGTCTTCCAATTTTATTAATTTTTATTTGTATCAATTTTAATGCCAACTGAAAAGTACGATAGAATGGTGTTGCGGGATCTTATTCTCACTATTGTCTACAGAAGTTATTTTTGGCGATCGGATTTGTGAAGTATCTAAACGTTCGGTTTTAAATTGTTTTATTTATCTTGCGTTAAATAATAAATGTATCTAAAGTAAATATTAGTAGAGCTACTAACTACTCTATGAATGAATTATTGTGTTTGACGCAAGCCGACTTATTTAATTAAATTGATTAATACAAATACTTTTTCATGGTGACAATTTCTGTTCAGATCTACAACAACCTAACAACCTAGAATGTTATAGTATTTATAATGTAATAGCGTGAAATACAACGTCCGTATAACAAGTCGCAACGCACCCCCATGCGTATTCTCCGTTCCATTCAACACCGCCATGAGAAAGATATGGACTCTCCAGCAATGGAGCATTCACATCAATACATCGATTATTTGTAATTCAATTTATTTGATTCTAGAATGTGGGAACATTGTTTAGATGTACGATTTAGTGTTGGCCGGAAACTGGATAAGATGCGTCGTAGAATATTTTTTTATGTTTTTTTTTTTATAGCATTTAGATGGATGGAAAGTTCTGGTAGATGTATTTTTTTTAATGAAACTCAGATTAAATTCTAATATTGTTAGAGTAATAGGCGAAAATATATTTTTCATTCACGAGGTTATAAATTGGAAATAGATGGAATTATTACTTATCTACATCAATGTTAGTGTAATTCGTAAATTTTGCTATTTAAAAAAAAACTGCCTTGACTTATTAATTTATTATTTAAAAATTAAGCATTATAACTGAAAATACAATGTAAAAATTTTATATTATAAAATTATGAACACCGTGCAAAGAAGACACGACCAGTTAAATTACAGCAGCCGAAATTCAACCAGAACAATAATAGCGAGCATTCAACAACTTTAATACCGCGCAGACATCAAACAATTTTTCATTTCCCATCCACATAAAGCCGACGTTTGAACTCGGCGCATACGGGCCTAGCCGAAGTTTTCCGACATTGCCCGAAGTCCGCCGAATGTTTATGGTGTTTTTTTGTTCTGTCTCGCTCTTACGCTCGAACAAAAACCATGGGTAAAAGCTCATAGCCGGCTTTCAAACACCGCGCGAACGAATACCAACACACACGTGTTTGTGGCTTTGATAAAACAATGTTTCGAATAGTGAATCGATAATTTATTTATGTGTTTTGTGAACAATCTTTGGTTGATGTGTTATGCTGATTTGAACATGTAAGTCTAAATGAGTGGTATAATTAATGAATTGTTACTTTCTCCTTTGTTTCGTAGGTACTCGGCGGCTCTGGATTGCATTATGCCTTTCGATGTTAATGTAGACGAATGTCGGTAATTAGTGGAAAGCTTGTTTAAACTATGCTGTGTTATTTGTTACATATAATTTATCTCTAAAAAGTATGCCTAATTAACTGGAGAGTATGTTTTGCTATTTGTATGTATTTGTGTTACATTGATGGTGCTTACATAAACAACACTGTCTTCAGGGTTATATTATATTCCTTGGATTAATTATTGGGTTAGGATTATCAACTATGTATGTATGTGACTCTTGGGTGTAATGTTTTTATTTATTAATCTAAACAAAGTTAATTGATGAACTTTGGAATCGAACCTTTATGATACAACTTTACGATATCGGCGTATTAATGTGCGTAATTTTAATAGTAAGTTTAATTTTAATTACATGTAGTAAATTATTGGATAAAATTTTAATGCAGATACCATGGTGGTTTGCTAGCTAGTCTAAACATTGTTTCTAAACGGCGATTATAGGCCGTTTTATAACCAAAGCTGTAATTGTGAAGGGAGTAGAGACGGTAAATAGTTTCAGGAAATTGTCTTAATTAGAGCAGTCAATGGACACAATCAAAAAGTACTGTTTATGTTTGATTTTGTAGACGTTTGTTTACATCATTTTATTGTAACCTATAAGTATGCTATGTTAAAATTCCATACCGCCTCATTCATAGACAGTTTTTAAGCCTTTTAAGGTATCGAATGTTTTGTCTTCCTCACTCAAATTGTATTCGAAAATAAAAATGATTATGACGAAGGCTACATGTTTTTTAGGAAAACAGTTGGAACTGTAATTCATAAAAAAATACAATAGGTAAGTAGCGGCCCGGCCTAACTTCGCCCGGGTGCAAATAGATTTCTCTGTAATAATATGTACGTATTATACATATAAACCTTCCTCTTGAATCACTCTATTTATTAAAAGAACCGCATCAAAATCCGTCGCTTAGATTTAAAGATCTAAGCATACATAGAGACAGACAGCGGGAAGCGACTTGTTTTATACTATGAAGTGATAAAGAACATATGTTTCGTTAAATATTATTGAGAGCAAAAAAGCTATTAAGGTACAGTCATCAGTAGATGACCACTTAAGGATACTGAATTTTCTTTTTTTATGTTTAACTTTAATTAACATCCGAATTCAATGAATGTTTTTTTTATAAGCTCGATGCAAGTCTGTTAACGAGACAAACCAGTATTTTTTCTTGTACAATGTTTGAATAAAATATATAAAATAAAATAAAACTTCGTATAAGAGATTTAGTAGTTGACCATCTAAAAACTAGTAGATGACCATATTTTGCATCAGTAGTTGACCATTCAGATTCTTAAGTGTTAATTGGGTTATTTGTAAAATAAGAAGCAAATTAAGACTTTTTCTTTCTTTTGACTTGTTTTTGATGAATTTCTTTGTAAATGTAACTTTGTAAGTGTTATTCTTGGTACACCGATTTTTTGCAGCCGTTCTTATGGGTGTTTTAAGAAGACGAACATTCTTTACTGCCGATAGAATTGCAACTTCAGTATAATTTAGGAATGCTCCCTTTTTCCCAGACATCACAAGGTGACAAAGTGGTTTTAGTAACTGATTATACCTTACAATGAAGATGTCCAACTATTAAATAATATTAACTTATTGTAAAAGTAAATAAAATAGTTCATTCTAATGAATGCTGCCCTTCATATGTTATTGTGTACAGTATATTTACATGATACAGAATTTCATCAGAAGTCGTACTATCAACCATCCTGGTCAATTACTAGAAAATGATGGTAAAACGGAATCAGTAGTGGACCACCCCCACATCTCAATTTTGTAAACAAATTTTCGTATTTTAAATACCCTGCTACCTCAATGAATCCTAAACGAATGAGAAAAACAAAACACTTACCATCAACAAAGTGACAAAAGTGTTAATATTTAAGTTCAAACTTTTTCAATCCTTAAGAAAATTGTTACGAAAAAAAATTAGATTAGATTTATAGTATGTCATTCAACATAAAATTGGCGAGCATTTGGAGTATACGAAAAAAATTAACGCGTAGTTTGCGCGCTTCGTTGATCAGATGGTAGCACTGACTACTTAATATGGAATTAGTTTTAAAATATGCTACGAATTCTTATTTTATCGGTTTATGTGCATTAGTGGTCAACTACTGGCACATGGTCCATTACTAGTGACCTTACCTTAGTTAGAATAAGATTATTTAAAGGACATTACAAATCATTCCCTAATTCTACAGTAGAATTTATATCTACAAGTCTATCGACCTCAAACTAAATAAACAAAGCAACAATGTTTTGTTTAAGTAACAAAGTTAAACATCCATTGAACCGTCACAAATAGCATTCAGAGCCCACAACTCAGTATAAATTCAATCTGCACTGAACTTAGACACAATAGAATTACACGTTAGACAGAGCGGAACAGGCTAAATGGTGAACCGAAGTTTGTCTGCACAAAAATCTATAAATGTATGTAGGATTTATTTATTTACCTAAAAAATAAATTATGCATGTGCTTATGACAAACACAAATTAATGAAAAAGTATACCAGCTTCATACATTTCTGTACAACTGTTTTGTACAGAAATGTAGGTATATATCTGTAAAAACGTAGTGGAATGTACAAACAATATTGTACATTTGTTTGTTTTCCAAATAAATAAAATAAAAATATATCTACTCACCCTTGAAATATCGAAGAGGTAGACACAGGTGCCGAATCATTCGCTGGTTTTTGTTTAGGTTCAAGATGTGATGGGGCGAATCAAAGATAGGTCGGGAGCTTACTCAATCTCTAGTTAATTTACAAAGATTTATCAAACAAGATAGAGTAGAGAATTCAGAAAATGGTGGACAGTCCACACACAATTTCACAATTCATGTTAATATAATAACTACAAATATAAACTGAAATACAACTTTTTATTTTTAATAAAAGTAATTAAACGAATTTTAACACGGTTTTTGGTTCATTTTGTTTTTCCGACGCTCAGAAGACTGTTCAGTCATCGAGCCACGAGGGAACTAAGATGTTAATTACCTTCAAAGGTAATCTTAAAACGACAACCTTCTTTTTATAATAATAAAACATTTAAAAATTTAAATCAATATTGTTTGTAATTCGATCGACCAAAATCGCGATGTAACATTTGCATTAACATAAGCTAAAGTCCAAGCGAATAAGTCCTTTTTTATTTCAATGACTGGTAAGCTATCCGCCTGATAGAAGAACATTGGAGAAACTAAAACGTAATAATCATACGTAGCATTATTTATTTAGCATAATATAATATTACGTATTTCTGTTTTGAAATACGTATTTATATTTAAAAATATGTACATTTTTTTATACTTTCCATTTTTCATTTTCTTAGAAAACACGTAAAACCCATTCTGGATCAGCATAGGGGTTTAAGCTATATCTGTTTTATTCCACGCTGGTATAATTATGCCAACCAGCGAGAGGTTATCTACTGATGAATGTTCTCTTTAGGTTGCAAGGCGTTTATCATCAATTTCACTGTAGTCACTTTGTAGAGCAAATAAAAAGTCAATTTTGGAATTCTTAATAATTTTATTGATACGAATCGCGCTGAACAAAAATGCCCTCTTTGCTTCTTAACATTTCCCAGTCTCGATTGGCCGCACAACTCCCCAATTATAAATAAGTGATGGCACATTAAATTATAATACAAGCGATGAACTAGTGATGTCATATCAATCGGTGGATCTAACACAAATGTACAAGAAATAGGAATATTTTATGAATTCAGCCAAAGACCTTCCCTAATAAAATCCGTGTTACAGAAATATATTACAATGATTCAAGCTCGTATCAACACGTGTTTACGGTCTTCCTCCCTTGTGTAAACAATTGCGATTGATTCTGATGATTGAGAAGTTTGGAATGTTTGACGGCCCCCATTGTAGACTGAGTAACCAAGCCCCCATAAATAATGTTACTACTATGTATTAGAAATATTAAATATAAAGGTATATTTAGATATTTTACATTAACATAATTTAACTTTCATGTAAACATGAAGTACTGAATATTTAAAAAAAATAATTAAATGAATATGTAATAATTAAGGTAAATAGTTTAATATTTATGTCGTATACACTTAAATATCAACATAAGTTAATTTTAGTGGGAAAAAAAAACTCTGATATATCAGAATGAGCGCATAAAAATATTATCGTTTGAATTTCATATCTCAGTACCTATAGCGCAGCGGCATCGTGCGGCGGATATTTGAACTATTTCATGTTATTTTTTTTTTGTAAATACAATTTGTTTATTTACGCAAATGAAAAACTCAATAAAATCACCTTAACAAGTTTACATGTACAGGATGTATTTTATAGTTTGCAAATGTGAAAATACAGGAAAAGAGCAATTTTCACCATTAAAAGTACATATAAGGGCTTGCCCGACGATGTGAATAAATTAAGCCAGTGTGAAGTAATTGAAAAGTTGTATAAAAATCTTAGTACCTGTTCCAGTTGGTTCTCAAGTTCAGTGGCTTGATAAAAAATATTTTCTTCAAAAAAATATGTTTACAAAGGTCACGGTTTAAAAAGTTTCTCTTTATTATTTGAATTGCTTAGCAAAGGTACTTTTGCTTTACCGTTAACGTGTATTTAATTTGTTTCTGTAAGCAAAAGTTTTTATGAAATCTTTACAAGAAATTCCAGGCAATGTTCGTATGGAATGTCCATCAAGTTTAATATCATAACATGTATTGAGCGAAATTGCTTGCCATTCCTTTCTCGGAATGTTGGAAGCAAATAAAAGTAATTAAAACAATGAGTTGTCAACACGCTGTCAGTTTAATCGACATGAGCGGGTGTCGTCACTCATTGTGTTGTTCCTGGGTAAATGCGTTACCGTGCAACCGGGCCACGTCGCCTCCGCGCCTCTTCGCCCGTCGCCCGTCGCCATGTAACCGCTCGCAATTACCTGGAAACGCGATTGTTTGTCGATCGACAGCTGCGATGTCGATTGCGTTAACATGTTGATTGTTTATTCGTGAGCGCTCGCCACCGTGCCCTTTGTACATATGAGCATGCAGCCAAGTTTCACCTATACAGAAGTCAACAATGCAATAAACGGAAACGGTACGGGATCCTTCAAAAGAAGCGTGTGTACGTCTTACGAGACTGAAAAGTCCAAAAAGAAGGAGACGTCGTTGTTCCATTGACGGCGAGTTTGCTATCAGTTGCAGGCGGTTACATAACCCGCAAGGATGAGCTCCTTTTAGAAGCGAAGTTGCCCGCACTCGACGTGAGTGCCGCGCGTCGGACAGAACAACAGTCCAGTGTACGCGGACCGCTGAAAGGCGCGCGCTCATCTCCGGTGAATAGGCGAGCCCTCGCTATTTGCAGAACAATGCAGGCTTGATGTGCGCACGCCGCTGGGAAAGCGCGGAGGGAAAACGCGCGAAGTCGGCAGTCTCGGCTCGCGAGCGCGCCCGGCCGCGCGCCGAAGCCCGCCACGCGACGCGAGCGCCCTGGCGCACGCCGCCACGCGCCGCGCTCGCGGCGTTACGTTTTCTGAATCGACCGCGGACGGCAACACTTCCACCGTGACTGAATTTCAGTGTCAAAAGGTTGGTGACCGTACATTAGTGCACTCAAAATTACATCCAAATGCGTGCCATCATAACTTACTTTCCCTTGACTCGCTGACATCTGCTTCGGCTGTGTATAACTGTAATTTCCTCATGCGCTCCAAATGTCAAACGTTTCGATACAATTTTGATGATTTATTTCTTGCTGCCGGGTTGGCAAATATCTGTGCGAGAAGTTCTATTTATTTGAAACGATATTGAGGGTAAAGCTGTTCATTATTTAATTAAAGTATAAATATTTTAGTTCGTTACATTAGAGGAACTTACGCACTTCCTTAATGCGTTTCTTTAAAGTTGACGTTTTAATATTAAAGTTAATTTTATAATTACATTTATGAAATGAAATTTGTAACAAAATTTATTTTAAACCAGAACTGCCTAATAACTTCCACGAATTAAATTTCCTCTATAAATTTTCGTAAATGAAGTAAAACAGAGCTTTGTAAAAGTCACGCGTGCTAGCAATCGTAAAAATCACGACCTACATATCGCTTCTAAACTGAATTTAGATTGCTGTAATGTTGGTGTATAAACAGTGTGGCGACCAAATCACGAAGGGATATGTCATGCCCCAGAAATAATAGCGCCTAGCGTCGCTGTCACGGACCAAACTACGCGTCGATGTGATCACCACATGCAAATGACATAAGACGTAATCGAACGCATTTAAAATAATATGCAAGTGCCATTAAATGCACATAATATCACGTGCTCGAAACTCTGAAGGGTAGGGCCTATTATTAAGATTCGTGTCAGTGGATCCTTTGTATTCCGGGTGCAAGTGCAGAAGAGCACTTGTGCATGGAGTGGGCTTAATTGGGCAAAACTTCAATTAAACTCTTGTCTTTTGGGTGCTATAATTTGTATGCGATTTTTTTTCAATATTCATTTTAATTTTGCTGATTAAAATTATGAAAATCGGTATGTTAGCATTTATAAAAACGTAAGTCGAGTTGGAACGAAGTGCCTCATAATTGCATTATTGGATGCTGAATTTATTACAAAAAGCGTTTTCCTTCATGATTATACATATATTTTAAAAAGATTACATTATTTTACTTTATCAAAAGTTTTAAAAGATAATGTTATGTTACGTTAGATAATATGAAACAATAAATGGAAAGTCTCGCTAGGAAATGCAGTAAAAATTATAAAAAATAATTAAAATTTTTAATTATTATCTTCAAATATTTTGATGGTGTTAAATTATTATGCACTTAAATAATATCAATAAACAGTAAATAATGTAATTATATCCTCACTATGCTTTTGTAAAAAAGTCGTAAGGAAATCCGTACGCCATTAAAATACACCGTTCAATATCTTTTTATAATATCATTAATCTGAGACATAAAATTAATGGCGATAAAAATAAAATATTAAACGCAAATGTAACTGCGCAGTTGTCTCGGTAGCTTTGTGTCCCTTCGTACTCCCTGCTTCGTTGGTACTTGCGGCCCCTTCGTGTAACCACACCTCGAGTCAATAATCCTACGTGATTTACTCTTATGATTAAGGGGATATTTTTGTTTGATATTCATATATTGTGGTGGAGAAATGACGTCATTGAACAACTCCAGAATGGCTTCGAGTCAATCTGTATTTTGTTTTATAATTGGACCGACTTCATTTTTTTTTAAATCCATTGTTACACATTGAAATGAAAAGTTTAGTCCGTTCTGTTTCCAACATTTCAATTTTTTTTTATTTTGTTAAGTTTTTGTTGTCAGTCATTTGTTGACAGGTATGATGAGGTTGACAGGCTATTGGTCTTTTATAGATACTTTGGAAAAGGGCTCATCGCCAAATAAATATTTTATAAATAGCTATCAACTATTCGATATTGAGATGAGTAAATATCCCGATATTAAACAGTGGAAACGATAAATTGCCTGGTAACTTCGAGGTCGATCGCTTCGTACCCGTGGAGCTAACAGGTGATTAGCTGGCGGAAAATTAACGTCGCATGAACCGCTCACCAAGTAATGAGTGAAGCTATCTGCGAGACTGCGCTGTGAATGCGCTGGAAATAATAACTTTCCTACCTTTACAGTGGCATTTTTATATAATCACCCATCTGGCCTACTGCCGCGGGATGTGAACGAAGTTGGATAAAAACATTTATTTTTATGAAAAAGCAGTGGAGTAGCTCATGCGATTTTGAGGAGAATGGTGAAAGATGATTTTTTTGCAAATACCATGCATCGTTGAAAATTCAGTGAACCTGGCACCAGGTGAATAATTGTAGTCACCTTGTGGAGTTACTATATTAAATACTCTAAAATATTTCTGAGAGCCTGATGCGATGGGCAATGAGCAAAGAATGAAACAAATGTTGGAAACAAAAGTTTTGGATACCTAACATTGAAAATCTAAGTGAGAGATCAAGAATATAAGCACCAGTAACTGTTGGGTGTTGTTATTTTAATCGTCTTTTTTCACATTTCATATTATGCATAAATATAATTATTTAATTAATAGAATTATTCATATTAAAAGTCACAAAAGAGCAAGAAACTCACTTCACAGTATAATTACCGTCGTCAATAAAAACTCTAGGAGGTGATGAAAAAGCCCCTTGTAGAAATTAATTTTTAAATTACTCGTGTTTGCAATAACTCGCCGACCTGAATATTACGTCGACCTGCAATTCCTTTGATAATAAGAGCGGCAACCAAGCAGATGACCTGCATGTTCCCGTAGAGAATAATTAGCTTGATGATTAAAAACTTTAAGTTCCGTGTCGGTACTTGATAGTTTAATTATAGTGTTAAATTAGCCTCCTGGCTCTTATATATTTTTTGGTAAAACTATTAATACCAAATAATAAGAATAAATCGATAAGAAAAAAAATATATTTGTGGCGTAGATATCAAAAGATACCAAAGGCCTGTTGGGAGTCGTAAGTGACAAATATCAGACCCGAAAATACTTGTTGAGCACACAAATGCTAATGGACTTATTCATAGTTAGTTTATACATCGAATGTTTTTGTCTTTTTCGCTCAAACTGAATTCAAAAGGCGTTCGAAAGAGACAAAACATATATTGAAAATTTACTCTAAGTGTAAAATAGGTTTTTAATCTGACAATGAATATGGCTGTTAGGCATCATTATGCCATTACATGCCTTAAATAAATGTATTGAAAGATGGTTTAATAAGTGGCTTTTGACCGGAGAAAATCGCGGTCGAAATGCAATTTTAGTTGTTTCGATGTGTTTATCCAACTATACCGCGGAGGTTGCCGCATTGAAAAGGTTACTACGAAATTTATAATATGTATTAGTAAGTGAAATTTTCAAGTACATTTCAAACTTAAAGCATTCACAATTTTGTACAACAGCTCCATTAAAATTCTTTTAATTTGTAACTTTGAAGCACTTGCCTTATGAACCAATTCCTGCAGTTGCATAATAAACATTTATTCTTCATTTAATTCTAATTAAAATGGTTAAACTTTATTCCGTTGGAATAAAATTGAAAATGTTCCGTGGAATTTTTAAAAAGAGCCAGCAACAGGCGAACGGATAAAAGCGTAGCGAAGTATTCAGATTTCTTTTCATAATCCAGTCCACCTGCAGAAAATTTTGGAATTAAAATATCCCAGGAAGTCTCTTTTATGTAAAAAATACGGGGTGCAGAAAAATATTTTTACATTTTATTTATTTTGTAGAACACCTAGCGTACTAGGATAACATCGAGCTGATTTTTTGCTTAGTAACGAGTATTGTCATTTTAATTATGATATTAGAAGTAGTTGTAAATTTTGATTTAGTTTCATATAATTATATCTCGTTTAAAAATAAATTGCTATTGAATCGTCATACAAATCAATTGATCAGTTCGGTGGCTGGACCGATCGAACGAACTAATAAGTTCTGATCGTCTTATAAGTACTTATATTTTTTGTGATTGGAACACCCATTTGTAATAATTATGATTTAATAATGGTATTCTGTTAGAGTAATTTTATTATAGTAATTTTTGTTGAAAGCTTCATCTATTTTGGGAAATACAAAATTATACATGAAAAATTGGGTGTCTGACCATGTTTAATGTCTCAGTGAGCTGCTTATAAGTAATTCGCCGTGTATAATTCGTACCTATTTATACCACGGACATTGCCCACGCTACTCGTACCCGGGGACGGATTAAGTGTACGGAACCTTAATTACTTACAATCTTGGGTTTTCTCTCTCCCTGTTAACTTATGAAAATAGGTGTTGAAAATCATTTTAATTTTCAACACTTTTTTATGAGTAGTATCTATAAAATTAGCCTTTTTCGTGCTGTTTTTGTGTTGCAAAATAGCGGCCCGATCCGACCTGGGTCGCCACTGCTTACCATAGGTTACTTATGGTAACTAAATTCATACGAAAACCTCAGCCAGACAATGTATTTTCATGTTTAAATAAAACATGGAAATCGGATATGTGGTTGACTTGTTATAAATTTACAGACGAGCGGGAATATTGTGTTTTCCAAAATAGATGCGCACTAATGGAAATTCAGCTAATTATTTAGAATAATGTTAGTTTATGCACCTTTACCCACTGATTCCAAGCCTACATAATTAATCATAATATAACATATGAAATATTGGTTAATTTAAAATCAATTAATGGACAAAAATTTTGGGTTAAATATACCCCTTATCGACACGTATCTTTCAGATAATTGACTAGTTTATCTTTTCGCCTTTATTTTAATCCGGCTCTGGGTTGTACCTGGGCTTCTGTTAACACACGGCTCTTTGAAGTGTTAACTTTATAGCTCAACCTATCTCCACCTTTATATGTATACTTTTCAGACGTTTTAAAATTTACACGCCATTAAAGAGACTACTAGAAGATTAAAGGGTTGATAAATTAAATTTATTTCAGCGTTGCTTTCTACACGATTACATCTTTCTTGGTTTTGTTTATGGCGCTTTTTATGGTTTTGTATATAAATATCAGTGTCTAGGTGTCATTTTTGAAGTTTGTTCATTGTTACAAAAGTTAATTATTAAACTATCTTTTTTTATCGCAGTGAATGGCGAGACGAGCATGCCGTTCGCCTGATGGTAAGCGATGCGACCGCTCATGAACAGTAGCAAAACCAAACAACACCTTGAATTACAAAGCAATGCTTGGCACTCCACTGCGCTCGCCATCCTGAGACACAAGATGTTAAGTCTCAATATGTCCAATAGTTACTCTGGCTACAATATCCTTCAATCCGAAACACACCAGTGCATTTAAACTGCTGTTTGACGGGAGAAATAAACCATCTCTCATAATAACAACTAACTACTACTAACTGCACCTGATGGTCAGCGTCAAATGTCGTCCAGGCACGGTTTTGAATGGCATCAGAAGGCAGTCCAATGCCATTCGATACAATTATACCGGCCTATTTATTAATATGGGACTCTATAATAATTAGTTTAAATATTTATTTGTAAGCGATTTAATTCTGTTATTTATCATCAATAATTTTAGTTTGTTTGGGTGTCTATGATATGGGGCTTTACTTTTATCAGCTACAAATCTGGGGGGCTACTCTATACTCCTACACGAAGTTTGAATATTCGGACATTGAACGTCAATATAAAAGTTATTAACTTCTAAAAATCAATATCATTCTCTGTAAAACATATCATTCACTTCGAAATTACTCTAAGATTACAACGTAGGATTCATTTATTTATTTATATTTTCTAGCACTAACTTACAGTTTTACCAATGCGATTGTGTTGTTAAAAACAAATATGTTTAGCTTACGAAATATATAAGGTAGCAAACAAAGTAAAACAAAACAAATAAATATTCTAATAAAATTAAAAAAAACGATACCGCATTCAAACATTTTGTAAAGTTTAGTAAAAGTTTAGGCATATTTGTACAGTTTACGTGCGTTGTTTGAAAATTTGTCGACGTGTCAGACTACAGAGTGACCCCTCTATTACGGAAAGATTTATTAAATTATGCACATGAAAGGGAGCTTACAACCGATAGCTGAGAAGTAATTACCGACTAAGCTACGTTATAATCTAACTCCGAATCTCATTTAATCAAAGCCTTCGGGTTAGTTCGGTATAGAGTTCAAGTTTATAAACCGTTAGTTACCGATTAAATATAAAAGAGTATGCAAATGCTTATTTATATCATAGATGGTTATTCATTAAGTTAATCAAAATAAAAACACTTCATCTGATAATCTATTTCGTGTGACTTATAGGATTTGAATGAGATCATTTGATCAAAACAGGATTTATTTATAATAGTTATCTAGAGAACTAATCATTATAACACTCATAAACATTATAATATTATATCCGCAAAATCCGATGAAATCCGTAAATAATAGTTTTGTTTCAATATTATAATATTATTATCCTATCTTCCCGTAGTTGGGGGATAAGATGGATAAAATTACACCTTTCAGTAGCTCCGTGTAATGTTTATGATGAACTGAGCACTATATTTACTGGTGGTAGATCTTTCCTACGTGAGAGCTCGCCTGAGTAGATACCACCGCAATGTCTATTTTTCCCGCTAAACAGCAGTGTAAATGCGCTGTTATGTTCTGGTTTGAAGGACATTGCAACCAGAGTACTGGACATATAGAAACTTTACTAATGTCTAATACTCAGGATGGCGAGCGCAGTGTTATGTCAAGCATTGCTTTGTAATTTATGGTGCAATTTAGTTTTGCTACAGTCCATGAGCGGTCGTGTCGCTTACCATCAGGCGATTAGCAAGCTCGTCTCGCAATTTATTACAATAAAAAAATATTGAATGAGAAGCTAGTGTAACTATATGTTTTTAGGTCTTGATCAAAATAGTAACCTTCACTCCGTAGGGCTATTGCAATAAAATTTCAATTCAGGACGCTTGCCAATTTTTACTGGCATTGACTCCAATAACACGTGCCGCCATCTGTTGCATGTTTTCGACAACAATAAAAGTTTTAAAACTTTTTTTTTGGACAAAGTTACTTGTTAAGAAGTGATCAAATAGTTACGCAGTATATTTCTTAGATAGTTTTTTGGTAATGTGCAACAGATTATTTTGGAAACCTAGAACCTAGACGCCCCATCTCGGTGGAAAGTGGAGCGTTTATGTTGGGTTCACCGATCTACGGCAAATGTACCAACCAAAGTCCCGCGTGGCCCTCTTCGGTGTAATTGGAATGACCCTGGGGAAACAAGAGTGCCCTAGGCCCAAGCTTCTGCCAAACTCGGGAACATATTACTAGCGAATTATACGTAAATATAATTTGCAACAAAAATTTGCAATATTCAAGTAAGTACATAAATGGAAAAAGAAGTCTACGCAAATATCCCTCAAATCTCAAGCTGAAGCCGTTGTATGAAGAGTACTTTAGTAGCTCAAAACAAATACAGACAGACATAAACATAAATTCTTTAATAATTTACAAGACCGTAACGGGTGTTAACCATTAGGTGTTAACATTATTAATAGTCAGGAAGTCGGGAATAGTTCTGATCATAAACAAACATTATCTGATGGACGTAAAACACGGGCTGGTACAAAACATACGTTAAATTAGGACAGCACTCTTCAGAGCCATTGCTCTGAGTATATTATTGTTATGAATGACAGTTTTTTAATGAATACTTTTTTTCTTTAGCTGTTTTATAATAACAATCATTAGAGTGTAGTAATAGCGTTATGGGTGGTGTGGAAATTTTGACACTATTTTTGTTACATTAGAGTTTAATTTACAACAGTTCTTAGTTACAGCTTCATTCAAAGACAGTTGTAAAATGTATTTTAGTGTGAATGTTTTGTCTGCTCAAACTGAATTCAAAGTGGTTAGAAAGATATAAGACATTTAAAAATTAAAATAGGTTTTAAGAACTGTCTAATAAGTCCGTTAGTGTTTAAGTTTTAATTATGTTATAGTTGTTATGTATTTTTTTTCTAGACGCCAGCTTACAATGTACGGCAAATAATATATTACAGTTTATTTAGTTAGATTTGTATTTTTTTTATTTATCGTAATCTGACCTATTCGGAACAACCTGTAAGTACTCAGTGGAAATAAGTTGCTTTAGTGTTGAGATATAAGTTTGATTCAAATTTTAAACTTCCGCTGGAAAATCACGTAAAACTTGCGCCTCGATATCGGTCACAAGTTTTATTGGATTTGTAAAGTTCCAGCAGCAAATATTTATGCAAACAGATTTCATGTATTTGCTGAAAATGCGAAATGTTGGTATATATTGTGGAACTAACAACTGCAGTATAGTATAGATTATTTTACTGTTTACTTACATGCATATGTAAATAAACTCAGGTCTTTTTGCTAGAAGGGGTAGGCAGATGTGACATTTCTCCTTGTATGTTACGTGCCATTAGATAGGGGCGAGCCTATCGCCATATCAGGCACAAATTCCTGACTCCGGGATGATAATGAATAGAAAAATCCAGTATCACTTTGCCCGACCTTGGATTCAAACCAGAGAACTCAGATTTGTAACCGTACCGTAGTAAAACTACGTCATCGAGGAAGTCGAGGCTGTTTTGTTATTTTTTGACACTGGTTGAGCCTTAAGTCTTATTTTGGTATCAATGGGGTATTTCAACGAGGGTGGCATCTTTTCCTTGCAAAAATTTTAAGCAGCACTGTTGACATTTTGTTTTGTCGACGCGATTCTTAGAAGTCCTGTCTTACTTTTTGTGTATCTTTAAATTCCGGCAATGCATTTACAATTCCTATCGTGCTACCGATGTTAATATAATGTCGATCTTTACTATTCTAAACGTTATTTCTTAAAAAATAATTTTACTGTAAAGTTCGGGAATTGTATTGTCGTTTAAGTTTTATTTATCATCTTTTGAACAGTGTAAGACTATCTCACATACAAATACAATGAAGGTAAGTCCGATATGACACACTTTTTACATTGTCAATCTACGTCCGCCATTCCCACTCCAGTTTCTTTGAGACTGACATCGACTGGTAATCCATAGTCTCACGCCTACTTACTACTTATTTTTTGTTCAAGTGCCCCCGTTTCGAGGCTTGAGTGGCAACGATCGCTTGTACGCACTTATCTACCATCACCAAGTTTAGAGCGAGGAAATTGTTCTTTTTCAACTTGAACTTTTTATGTAACAGCCGATATTTGATCTAGTTTATAGAATAAAGTAAGAATTTTATCAAGTGGTAGTTTCATTTAAAATAAAGGGATTCAACATAATTTCTTCTTCTCAATCTTTTCTATAAAATTTAAAAAAGAATGAACAATATAAGAATGAATGAATATTTTTCCCACGTTCTTTAAATTTGACTCTTACTTAATTTTACGTATAAGTTCCTGCACTGAATGCGTCTCGAATTAAAATCCCGTGAGTATTGCTCTATTCCGTGATCGTGCATATAAATCGTTTATTCGATCTTGTTATTATGCAAATAGCTGCGGGCTTTGATTCATCGGCACGATATAACGTAAATTATATTATCCGATGCCAACGCACCGACACTTGGCTCGTTGGCTTGAAATATTTTTATATTTTGGACAGTTACAACTGTCATTAAAGCCTTGGTAATCTTGTCGATAGTCCTTAACATTTGTTTGCCAAGATTTAAATTATGATCTATAATGTAAGCTGTATTTTCTAAATTTAACTACACATTAACTTGATATTTATTGTGATTATTATAACGCTAGAAGCGTAATGTGAAATGAAAGCAGAAAGATGAGACCTTCATTCACTATCTGAATTATTCATAATTATAATTATTAAGTTGAAGTGCAATATCAATCGAAATAATTTGAAAATAAATCTAATTGCTGTTGCTTAATGCTTTATTATTAAAAAAAAATATTTTAGTTAATATTTTGAACGTATCATGACAGTAAATATTACCTAAAATTTAGCCTCTGTTTCTTTAAAGCCAATAAAATGCACCATAATATTACAATGCCATCAGGCTTCAATCCTCGAAGGATCGTTATCATCTGGCAGCTGTTCCGACTTCAAGCCTTATTTGTTGATCTGATGCCAAAAACACCGTGGTAATGCGATTGGCCCACCTGGCTTCCGCGTTCGCTGGGGGATTGTCACTTTTGTTTATGTTTGCGGTGTGAGCACCGGGAACAGGAGTACAGTTATTTGGCAAGTTACATAGTTATTTCGCACTCAAAAGTAAAAAATATACTTTGTTTTGGGTACTTTAGACAGTTGTTTTGCAGTATAAGAAAACTTTGTTTGCATTTGACAACACAACACTTCTGATATACTTAAAGTAAGGATTAGTGTTGCATCAATTTTAAGCTCGTTGGCTTTAAAAACAATTTTGTATTTACCTAAATATATAACTCAACAAAAGAAGAAACCTTAGCGCGTATCTTTATTGACATTAAAGTTCAACATTTCAAAATTTTGGTGGTAGGTCTCTGATAATATTATGTGAGATTTAACTAACATCTTATATATCAGGATGGTAAGCGCAGTAGAATTGCCAAGCATTGCTGTGCAATTCTTTTTTGGTATTGATACTGCCCACAAGCGGTACCATCAGGCGCTTATCATCAGGCAAATTGCATGCTCGTCTCGACATTCATTGCAATAAAACAATTCCACAATTAACAAAACCATTTCAAACACGATGTTGAATTATCGGATAACATGACTAACAAAATGTCTATAAAAGGTAACAATTCTACAATTTCGAATCTCATAAATCCTATTAACGTAATATTCAATTTCATTCATAGCTTCAGCTTTAATTCATATGCATTATTATAGCGCGGTACGCTCATTCAGCTAAACGATTGCTGAAGAATAGTAATTTCCTCAAGTATAAATGGAAATGCGGTCGTGTTTCTCTTACAATACAGCTTTGAAAACCAACCTAGTTTTAGTTTCCGTTTGGATATTGCCTGAGCTATTTATGTGAGATGGTGAAAGAATAAACATCCAACGGTTTTACCATAATTAAGTTGGAAATGATGTTCCTTGCGCAACTTGTTCCAGGAATAGTATTGGAATTGTAACCCATATAGGTTTTAGTTAGTATTTGTATTTTTATTTGTAGTAATAAAATTAGGTTATCGTATACAATTTCAAATAAATCAGCCAAGAAGCGCATTTAGAGTCTCTTTTACAATATAGTTAATTTTTACGATAACAGTTATATTATTTTGCAATACAATATCTACCCATTTTACGAGTATAGGAAATCTGTTAGCTTATTCTGAACGGTAATCAACTTTTATACGTTTTTGGTACGATTATCGATGTTTTGATGGGCATTAGACATGTATTACATGATTTAGAATAAACGAAGTTTTATCATCTACCTCTGGGAATAAAGAAGTCGCCACTCTGCAAATCCACTCACAATGTCTCTAATCTTTATTCAGTCAACTAATTTCGACGCTTTAAAACAATCCAATAGAACTGGATCACTTTTTTATAGCTACCAACAGGTGGTCCGGCAGTTTGTACGTACAGCTTAATTATACAAAAACCCATTACTTTTTGGCTCAACAAAATTCCCACTAAAACTTCCATTTTATAGACCGTATTTCTCAAGGCAATTCTGGAAGATTTTTACTATATCGTTGATAACCGTGAAGCAAGCTTGTTCGGTTCTCGTCCATCTGTTTACAACGCCAGTAAACGGCGGTATTGATTTACTAAATATTATTCCATCACGGCTGACCCATATTTTTTATGTATATTTTTATTACGGCCCATTTAATGAGAGCTCACTCGTAAAACTTTTGAATATTCAGCACATGTTGAATAAGTTATTGGTTAATACCTTCATTTTTGTAGTGAAAAACTTTTGTTTTATATTTTAATGATGTGGCACGCGTGGGCTCGCCCCATATTTATTGCCAAAATATACTGAAAAAGTTTTAGTTAAGCGGAAGGCGAAATGTTTCAGAGACCAGAGAAACATTTGTATTAACACTAAATATTACCATCCTATTTTTTCGTAGTGGGGGCGAAAAGTTAAAAATATTTTTTAACACGTATAACATTCATCTTATCATCGTAACTACATTCACAATATTGTGTGACTAGATATCAGAGATTCAGAAATTTCTTATCAGAGTTTCAGACTTGATTTCTGTTATTATCAAAATTATAGATGAACAGAAAGTTTTCGATTTGCATTGGAAGGAATATTTGTCTACTTTGTCAAAGCGATGCGACGTGCATTCTCGTAAAAAAAAAATGTTATATGTACATTGTATGCATATTTTTTAAGCAAGCGTGTCCGTTGTCTTGTGTAATAAATAAATGTGTATTTCTTTCTTATTCTTTCTTTCTATTTGAGTATGTTTGCTGTACTCCTCCCGTGGTTTTAATTGAGTTACAAGTGCCTCTATATTGTTAGCTTAAAGTTAGGGTGTCAGAGCAGAGTTCACTACCTCATTTGACTGTGTTTTACTTCATATAAGTTGTAATACATTGTTACAAATAGGTAAGACCTATAAATCGTGTTATGAATTTTATTTTAAGGAATATTATTGGTAAGGTATTCAAAGCACATAGTATATCATCGAATTCTATTTATTTATAAGATAATTCTATTTGACTTTATTTAACATAATGTGTTAGGTAATTTGTTGGTGAAAATATTATGGTTGTTTTACCCTGGATGTAATAATATATTATTAATAAATATCCCTCTATATTTTCGCCCTCAGTGTAGAAATAAATACAGGTATTTTTATTTCTAAGAATAAGTAGTTTAATTGCGTTCTTATGAATTCCTTCCTAGTTAAGGATATCGGCCTTTACTAGAACGCTCTAACGGAGCGTACAGATCTCGTTGAAATAATTACGTCACAACTCTGATGGCCTTTTCTTATACTTACGCCCGAATACTGGAACGCAACTTAAATATAAGTTGCGCTTAACTACGTTAATCCCGCTTAAATGTACTGACTTACGACCGAATACTGGAACGCCATTCAAATAATAAGTTGCTCTTAACAGCGCACGGCCCACTTAGCCAGTACATTAAATCGGGATTAACGTAGTTAAGCGCCACTTATATTTAAGTAGCGTTCTAGTATTCGGGCGTAAGTGGGCCGTGCGCTGTTAAGAGCAACTTATTATTTGAATGGCGTTCCAGTATTCGGGCGAATGTTATATAAGATGTTCTTAAAGACAATATACAGGGTATATCACGACTGCTAACGAATATGAAGCCTGGTGGTAGTTTTAATGACTACAAACACAATCTAACTAAAAATTTTGCACAGAAACTAGATAATTATTTTTGTAATTTTTTAAATATCATATTGTTTGGGTGGTGAATCCGTAGTTTTGCTAAAATTATAATTTAAACCCTTGCGTGCCATAGCATCTTTACAAATCAAAGGGTTTACACTATTATTTAAAAAACAAATTATGTACATATTTACCACCCAAATACGAAGTTGCGAAAAAAAATCGTCACATTTTTACGCAAATTTGTTAGTTGCATTGTGTAAAACTACTATCCGGCTTCGTTTACCGTGTATAACTCTGTAAATCCGAATAAATTATAAAGTTAACAAAATATTTAGGTATACTGCCGTATACTGTCAAAAAAATATACTTACTATCCTAAATCTAAAACACAAAAAATATCAAATTTGCCATTGCAAATTGCAACAGCAAGTCCATGCATTTTAAGTACAAAAGGCATGTTGAAAACATGTAAAAAAGGCGTAGTGAATTGGTTCGTCTCGATATTACACTGAGATCGCAACTGTCAACGAATTTGCGATTAGCCATAGTTACAACTGACATTACTACTCTAAAAACAATATCGAATTGCCATATGAATGTATTGGAATTGGTAATTCCACATAAAAATGTTAATCAGTACTGGTGGTAGGTCTCTCATACGTGAGAGGCCGCCTGGGTAGGTACCATTGTAATGTCTGTTTCTCCCGCCAAACAGCAGTGTAAATGCACTGTTGAGTTTCGGATTGAAGGACATTGTAGCCAGAGTAACTACTGGGCATATTAGGATTTAACATCTTATGTCTCAGGAAGGCGAGCGCAATGGAATGCCAAGCATTGCTTTGATTGATTTTTAATTCAAGGTGTTTGGTTTTGCTATTATTCATGAGCGATCGTATAGCTTACCATCAGGCAAACAGCATGCTCGTCTCAATATTCCATGAAAATATAAAAAAAAAAACATAATTTTGTGACAAATCAACTACGAAAGTTTCTATATTTTTTTGTAATACACACGTCTTATTTTAGTAGTATGATTTAATTTGACAATACTTAAAAAAACTCTGGCTCTTAATTTGAAATAACGAAAACATATGACAGTCTGTGTCAATTATAAACAACATCAAATTCATTGACGCTTCAGTGAACTTAATTAATGCACTTCCCTTGCGAATAACTGTCCAATGTCCAGGCAAATGAGTTTACATATTTATCTAGATAAATCCTGTGGTGAAACGATATTAAAACCTTTCATAACTTCATAACCATCATATTTTTACTCTACCCTACCCCTTGTACCCTTCGCTTAGATAATACTAATTACTGTTATTATAGAAGAGAACTCAAACATAAAATTCGTGGTCTCATTAACAAACTGGCAACGGACCTTTTTAGAGAAAGTTAATTATCGGGACTCATAACTATCAATTACATAAGTAACAGTTATAATTTAATTTGTAATGAGCCATTTACTTTTCATACAAAATTTAGAAACACAACTAAACTGACTAAAAAAAGAAACAAAAATGAAATATGTGGCTGATATGATATGATACTGTAGAATTTATTATGTAGTCGCAAGAGGATTTCCCGGCTAATGTTGAGTTTTCAAATTTGTAAGAAACCTAATATTTTTTAATTCGGTTAAATAAACCATAAATGCTAAACCAATTAATAATGAAGTGGAAAAGGCAGTTCTAAGTTCATGGTCCTCACGCGTCGAGGACAATAACAAAGAACTCCCGAGTCAAGTTCCAGTGTGCAGTGCCAAGTACTCGAGATTGCCACGCGATGTGAACCACGCGAACTCACTCTAATCGAGAGCACTGAACGGGAAATCTCGATTTGAATTGTGACGTAACTTCATAAGTTTTATGATAACCATTTATTAATTGAGTTTGGCGAGTTAATTATTTCAGGCAGTATTAGGATCTGATTTAGTTCAAGTTTGTTTTCTTACTTTTGGATAAAGCGTTATTGTAAATAAGAATCCTGTAGCGTTAAAATTCTTAATAGCATCAAGGATTAGATCGGCAAGGAACAAACTGGCGTTTTAATTAGCGAAGTTACATCTCCATGATAGATCACTTATCTAGATTAGACCCAGTTAAACTTTATAAAGAGACACATAGAATGGCAAAAATCTTGTGAAACCCTATGAACTGAATAAAACAGTACAGCCCAACGAACAAACGGAGTACTGTGATTATTTCACCTGTTGTCCCAATCGGCAGTTAAATCGAAAAAAGTCGGTCGTTGGGTTGTTCTTCTTTTTGGTGTTAAAAATAGTAGTCTTAACACAAAAGGCGGTGTAGAAGTGTGGAGCAATCGTGGCGCTTCAACTGGAACAAACAAAAACATTTGTTTGCGCTTGTCTCGTGGTGTGAAGTTAAACAAACAGTACTCTTATGACTACCAAAGAGCCAAGTATTTGGAGATGAGCTCTTTCGTAAAGGAATATTAATTTAGGACCCCAGACTTTACCAATATATATATGAATTGATCAGTAACATAATCAGAGAAGCCTCAATGATTCTGGGTTTAAAGAAATTTAGAAATGCACATAAACAATTAGTATGCTTTTATTAATGTATTTCATATAAATATTATTTAACATTGGTTGCTTATTTAGTCACAAGTCCAGTTTCTTCGTATGTCGAAAAGCAATTTATCACTGTGGCATCAATTGTTACTACTTACCGCTCGGAATTGGCAAACGATTAGTACTACGATTGTTTGGTTAGCATTATATTAGGTAGTAGTTTGATATCGTTATCCATTCACGAACTCAAATTCAGCCTGTACTCTAAGTCGAAATCTCAACCTAAATTATGATGCTACCAACCATATTAGAAGGGAGCAGTTCTACTTAACACGAGTTTCAAATAATACGGGCTGATGAATTCCAGTTAAATAACATTCTAATTTCCTATAACATTTTCCCAATCTTTACCAGACCTGTTCATGATTGAAATGCCACTAAGAAACTCAATTACGGCGCCGATATTAAGTGCATTGTTATATAAATGAGTCTAATTAAAACGCCGCAATAAATTAAAACACTGTCAAATGATAATGGTCTTACCAAATTACAAATTCCTTAACTCGATGATGTAACAGTTATAGATTAATGATAAGTAATGGAGGCCTAATTTATGATGGCCCTGTCTATAATTGAAGACATAGTTCTTTATTAAAAGCCAAGATCAAGTTTCACAGGCCTTGACGGATGCCAGTCGTGTACAGATCGTAAAATGTCAGTGCAATACACATGTATTGGGTTTCATGCGAGTCCAGTGACCTGCTGGCCCCATTTTACTGAATCGATTGTACACTGTTGTCCTTAGCGAATACATTACGCGGTACAAAGCCACGTTTTCCGGTTTATTTAGTTTTGTACAGTATGGCTGGTTTTGAATAAAGTCGGTTTGTTTTTTCACGTGCTTTTCATCGCGCGCCTTTTAAGTTCGTGTTGCAACTGTTAGAAGTTAGTGTTTGGTGTTTGTGCGTTCTATGATATAATATATTTCTATGTGTCTGAAGAATGCAATGAAAATGTTAGAATTTTGTTTCAAGTTAATTTTGCTTTGTGTAAAGTGATTTTTCAACTTGATCGTGCGGGTATATTCAGCTTTAGAAGAATCTACAGGTAGGTCGATAATGTCTACGTTATTTCGCCAATGTTTATTTCGTAGTATTAACAATTGCTTTGATGATTATTTTGATAAAAATAAATAATAAGAAACACAACAGGCACATAAATAGTTAAGACCCCACTGACTGTATTAGAAACTATCAGAGACCTTTCAAACTCACAAACACCCAGACGCGTAACAAATAGCGGGGTATCAGAAAAATATTTTGTATAATAAGCATCCGGCTTAAATAAGTAAAGCTCTAAATCATAATTAACACCATTACACACGTAACTAAATTAATTAAAATATCAAACAAACGCAACAGAATTAATATTTAGTCGATTTACAAACCTGAAAACTGCGTTTGTCGTTTTGCTATAAATAGTTAACAGCCCAATTTACCCTCTGGCAGTGGAAACGTTTCACTCACCAAAAAATATTCGAATTTAGCTCACGTCAAG
Source organism: Hyles euphorbiae (assembly GCA_023078785.2). Classification (NCBI taxonomy): domain Eukaryota; kingdom Metazoa; phylum Arthropoda; class Insecta; order Lepidoptera; family Sphingidae; genus Hyles; species Hyles euphorbiae. Next base: position 6,795,061 of record CM041041.1, on the reverse strand, counting down.
CTGGTAGACCAATTAATTCCCATAATACAATATGTGGACGAGTTGGTACAAATAAAGTGAACGTTACATGCAGTTTCCATTTGTTCGGTAAAAGTTAATTCGACGTTGATGGGAATGTATTTTATTTGCATTGGCTAATGGCTGTGCTGAAAATAAAGTGTTTATAGACATTTTATGGTTATAATCAAGAAGCTTATACCCAAATGGAGATTGCATTTCGTATAAAACACTGAAGCTCAAAAGTTTGACCTTAAATGACGTCGCTGTTGCCTGCTATCCTTTTCTTTCGAGTGTCAATGAATGAACAAAATGTCATTTTCATTCATTGTCACTCTAAAGAAAAGGATAGCAGGCAACAGCGACGTCATTCAAGGTCAAATTTTTGTGCTTCACTTTTATATACGGAATGCAATCTCCATTTGGGTATAAGCTTCTTGGTTATAATGCGTTGTATTTTTTTATTGCATTTTGTTTGTTTATGGATGTCTTCTTAGAATATATTGAGTAAAGTTTTGATGGCTTTTTGGTTTATTTCTTTTAAAATGAAAACATTATTTTTTATTTAAACGGCAGAAAGCAAATAATCGGAATCCTGTTTCAAATTTTGTTTAAATACGTACCAAAATTAGATAGTTATTGCTCAATATTGACTGTTGATCAAAGTATACATTTGTGCATTTTTTATATTGCACATAAAACTATTTAAATTTAATTCAAACGTTAATATTGTTTGTTGTTAAAATGAACCTTTTAAAATGTATTGCTTCATCGGAATGTTTACTTTTTGATTTTATAATTATCCAACATATCGGCGATTAGTAAAATTTACATTACAAAAGCCATGCTGTGTATGCTCAACAAATTTTATGTTACTAAAGATTTAATAGTTATTGATGAATGAACACGTTTGTCATGTACGACCCACAACATGAAGTTTGACAAGCTATTGTTCCAAAAATTACTGCGTCTTGATTGAACATACTGTGCTCCTTTGTTTTAAATTAGGAAATGATAATGTTAAACAACTACATGCTGAGTAATTGAATAACTACGAATTACGATTACGAAATTTTCTACCTATTCCCACGAAAATTGCGCTTGTCCAGTCTCTTCTTTTTCCTCTCCTTGATTATGCTGATGCTAGCTACCTAGATCTCACCGAAGCCCAGTTTGAAAAGCTTGAGCGACTTCAAAATTTCTGCATTCGGTTCGTATTTGGACTTAGAAAATATGACCACGTCTCTGAATATCGAACTAAACTCAAGTGGCTATCAATACGCTTTCGCCGGAATACTCGCATCCTTTCACTTCTCTATACCATATTATTTCATCCCACGACTCCAAATTATTTAAAACGTCGCTTTCATTTCTTAAGCAATACCCATGTACGATCTCTTAGGTCTTCAGAAAATTTGATTCTAGAAATTCCTAAGCACAGCACATCATTCCTAGATAAATCTTTTACTGTCCATGCTACTCGGTTATGGAATGAGCTACCCCTGACAATAAGACTTGCTAAATCTCTGCCTATTTTTAAGAGATTAGTCAGAACGCACTATTTGTCACAACAGTATTATATTATGTATACATATATTTTCTCTCATATATATATATATTTTTCGTTACGCTTATAGTATAATATATGTAGTAAAGTCACATTTTAGTTTGTATAGTTTATGTAAGTGTATTATATATATACATATAAATAATGCCTATTTATATAGCTTTTAGTTGTACATGATTTTCTTCCTTTCCTTTTTAATGACTATCTTCGATTTTCCTTCTCCTATTCATTCCAATCCATTCAAAGGTTGTCTGGAAGAGATCGCCGTTAGCGATAAGGCCGCCGTTTGTACGTACTTATGTTATAAGTTCCTTAGTTGTAAAATTGTTTTATTAATTTTTGTGTACAATAAAGAATTATAAATAAATAAATAAATAACTAAATACAAATTTGTTAACAGACATCTTGATTTTAAAAGCCTAAAGTTTCAACAGCGAAATTAAATTATTATAAGAATACTACTTTCAGAAGCTTCGTAATTATAATGAAATGAAATATGTTAAATACAATGTATTTAGGAAAACCCCTGAGGTATAATGGAAGTTTATTCTGGTCTGTAATCAGCTAATTTTGAAGTTCGATTCCTAGATTGAGTGTAGTTTTAGATTGAAAAAAAAAACTTTTTTTTTTATTGCAATGAATGGCGGAACGAGCTTGTCATTAGACATTAATGGACCGTAGCAAAACTTCACAACACCATGAATTACTAAGCAATGCTTGGCATTCCACTGCGTTCGCCATCCTGAAATATCAAGTCTAAATATATCGAATAGTTACTACCTACTGTCCCTACCCAGGCGGCCTCTCACATATGAGAGACTCACGATCAATGAAATTCATTGATACTTCTTCTATTTGATACTTATTCAATATCATTGTTTTTTATTTATCTTTTATATCATTCATTTGTAGGCTATATGCTTTATCATAAAAAAAACAAAAATAAATTGAAAACATGGAGTTTATTACAACACTATTTATGGAAGTATCAAGCATTTCCATAGACCTTTACGAATCATTTAATACAAAACTTTAAAAGCCAGTATTCATCTGAGCAATGAAATTCTCGTAGCCAATTCAAAAACTACCATCAAATGCTTCAAAACAGATGCTTCCTTTTCATTCACAATACTATCTAGCTTCTTTTCATTCGTAAGAACGGTGAGCGTTTAAACCTGTACTTATGATTTATAGCTTGGTGGCAACTGGCAAGTATGAACTGTCATAACACTCGTTTATATTCGCCGCGTGCTGGCATTTCCATTTGGAGTGGTAATTCATGAACACTTATACATGAGGCCAGGGTCAAGATACCTCCGGGACAGGCGTGACCTCCAGGTTGCCGTGAGTTATTGAGTCGTAACTTTAAAAGAAAGTTATCTTGAATAGCATATGGGTTTTGGCTGTAAATCTTCAAATTTCTGCTACGGGTGTGGCTCTTGGCTGCGTATATTCAAGGTGCTATTGCACATGCCGTAGGATTTCTGAGATAAAGGTGTCATTTGAGTTGTGGGTTAGTTTATGTGGTCTAACTCTAAAAGATTTGATGAAGTGAGTCTTATCTTCAATTTTTATTTTGTATCTCAAAAGTATACGCAAATATCCTAACAGGACTGTCCAAAACATACGCAAAATATTAATAGGTAATGACAATTCATTCTCTTACAAATATGGTAATGTTTATACACGGAATATTAATGGGTAAAGTAGACATGCAACAAGACATCAAATGTCAGTAGTTCTATACATTGATATGACAGTACGTATTGTCTTTACGGAATGGTTATAATCTTTTCATGAGGGTATCGTTCAGTGTGTTATCTATGTCGTTCAGTGTGGTTTTCATTAAATCTAGATTTTAATGAATCTGTATATTATTCGGAATAACGTCTTAATTTTGTTTTCTGTTTTGTAATTCCGAAGGAGCGATGTGCAAAAGCGGTTAGCAGTAAAATTAAATATTCGTGACCGTGACTCGATCAAAGTCTTGCGCTTTATTTCACGTCCACCGTTATGGGAACAGTTCGTGTAATTGTGAATTCCTGCGTCACGTGCTGTGTGGCAATTAACACGCAATTTTAATTTGCCTACACAATATATTCCTAATGAATTCTATTCAGTTTTTACTTTAATTAAAAATGCCAGTTCAAGTGGTTTTATATTGTGAAGCTTGTCGCGAATTGGAAAAACTCTTTAAAAGTAGGCCAAGCTGTTAGCACTGGATTCATTATTCATCGCTGTATCATATTTTCATTTCATCTAAATGGGCGAAAGTTCGTACGCTACGGTTATTTACTGGGACGATGCAATAATTCCCGATCGGAAATTATGAAATACAGTTGGAATCCTGGTTGGCATAGTAAAATAAACTGAGTGTGTGTTAACGAGCTGTACGTGTTTTACTGTTTGTTATTTGATTAAATAATAAATATTACTAACGAGTAAATTTAATCATCTAAACATATGGAATCTCTAAATAACTCAGGTAGGTACGTGATCTGTGGAAAACGCATTGAAGAAGGTGAAAATAGAAAGAACATTGTTTGGCAAGAAAATATAAAAAAACTTAAACAATGCTAGACAGTTAAAACAAAGCTTAACAAAACAATTTACCTTAATGAAATAATCGCGTGCCATACTGATATACAATTCGTTGTAATGTACTGAATTTATGATCTACTGATTATAATCTGGGCAAGGAATTGTCATTTGTTTAAATATCCATTGGGTTTTATAACAGTTTAATTGTGGTTCTGGTATTAATGAAATTAGCATGAAATTGTATAAAACAAAAGAGTTAACTTCCTTACAATAGCGTTTTATTTGGATTAATTATTTATCTATTTTATTTCTATTTAAATATTTTTTGCAGCTTTATTAATAAACATTTTTAAAACCTATTTTAGCTATCTAATATCTATCTTCTTCGCTCAAACTGAATACAAAAGACAGAAAGGGACAAAACATTTGATGGATTTTATATCTGTCTATGAATAAGGCTGTTAGAATATATGGTGTAAGTCTAAGACCTAAGTCTCTAAAATGGAGGATGAGATTGGTAGTCTCTCAACCATCGAGTATAGCTTGACCATCGACATAATCCGGTCGAAAAGTGAAAGATAACCGTACCTCAGTGATGGGTATTCTTTTATTTGGATTACACAGCACTTACTATTAAATGCATTTGATAGGTTCCGTGCAGTTTGCAGAGCAGGCTGTGATATGAGTGGCCGCGGGTTTGATCCCCGCAACGAGACAAATATTTGTGTGACCCATAGTGTATTAGTAGTCGGTCTGGATGTTTATGAGACAGAAAAAATTTATTTATTTATTTATATTATTTATAATTGATTGAAAATATTACAATCATAAATTCACGTCTTTTTCCCAGAAGCGGTAAATAGAGGTTCTATACTAGTACACTCACGTTTCACTTTTTGTTCCGTACCACGGTGTGATAGGGGTGGGCCTATAACCCTATCGGCCATGAATTGCTAGCTCATAGCCAGTGTCATAATGAAATTAAAAATCCATTATCACTTTGCCCGACCGGGGATTCGAACCCGATACCTTAGCTTAGCAATCATACCTTAGTACAACTACGCCAACGAGGAAGTCAAAACAACTACCATGCATTTAACATCAGGGCATTCATTTTATCAACCGGAATAAATGAAACCTAGTCTAGAAGGAGTTTAGTAACAATGACACAGGCGTGTTTTCGGTCAAGCACCTCATTTAGCGACACGCAAACTGCTTACCTCAACGTTTCATGTCCTGAATAAATGTAACGAGGCTCAGTATCCTTTCTAGATAGTAACTACAATGTAAAAGTCTAGGTAATTTCAAATATCAACCTCAGAAGTAAGTAATTAAATAATAATAAATATAATTATAAATGTTGTTTCTGCAAAATTTTAAAGTACCTATACATATGTACACCTTTAAGCCATTGCCTCATCCAACGTCTTAAAATAAATAAAGCTTGTACAGAATGTGTTACATCATGCTATTCTTTATTTCTCATACAGTTTTGCATCATGTCAATCAAAAGTAACTTTGCAGCGATCAATCTTCCGTGACCAACATAGCAATGTGATATTAACCTTGTGACCGCGAATCACAGCGAGCAAGCTTGATGTGTCCTGCCATACAATTTATTTCGCAATAAAGAAGAGATATAAGATCACAAAAAGAAAATGCTAGTCAACTATAGAAAAAAAGGTTTAATGAGTAGCAGAACATGAAATGAATTTTATTTAATGAAATATCCTGACGTCAAAGCATACGCAACGTTGAAAGTTCGACATTACAATTACTGTTAATGTAAAATTTGTATGGGTTCAGTGGTTGACTCAAAATTGCTTTGGACTTCGTGACGTCAAATGTTTTCGAAATTCAAAACTTCATTACAATTGCTTAAATCTTTATCTGTATCTGCATCAGCCCATAAACTTTACACTGTAGCGCACGGGCCTCCTCAACAATCGAAAGTACGATTGAGGATGGTTAGGCCATATAGTCTACAACGCTGGCCTAATGCGGGTTGGTGGGCTTACATACCATAGAAATTCTGATAAATCGCTATGGTATGCAGGTTTCCTTACGATGTTTTCCTTCACCGTTTTAATGATTGCTTAAATTTAATTAATTTTTTTTGCCTACAGGTGCGCGTCCGCGAATTCTACATCGCGATGCAGCGTTGCCCCTACATCCACGAGATGAAGGAGCGACTGCTGGGCGCGCCGGTAGAAACAGAACAGAAAGACGTGCAGCAATCGCACGAGCGCATCGAACAGGACCCGCAGGTCGGCACCATCGTCAAAGTGAGCCTCATCTTTCATCTTATCATTAACTGCTATGACCTATCCAAACGTTAGAAATCCTTTTTCACTAACTATCCTGAATTTATCTTCTGTGGTTAAAGTATAGTGTATGTAAAGTTCAAAGCAGTTTTCACGTCATTGTAGTTGATCACCTAATGCTAGTAAATTTTTAGTCAGTAAACCTAGTATTTAGGTACATTAGTGAACCTAGTATTTATGGTAGCATTTCGAGGGTGATTGACATTGTACTCAATTTTTAATTGCAAGCGGAAGACATATCGTATGTAAAGATCACCAAATTCTATCAGAACTGAAAGGACGTGTGGGTAGTCCTAGGTAAGTATCAACTAGAACTAAAGAAATTGATGCATGTATAATATTACTTAGCTAATAATAATATAACTTTCGTTCATTCTCGTGCATCCATCCCATGGTTGTCTGGCAGAAATTGCTTCAAGCAATAACACCGCCACTGGTGCATTTTTTTTTCATGTTATTCTGTCTACTTTTATGAATATGGTGTTCAATAAATTGTAAAAAAATACCTATATATAAATAAAAACGGATTTTGGATGCAAGCCGATTCTTTGAAGCCATTCTAAAAATCTTCACAAGATGCCTGTGTTCACCATAGAGACTATTTAGTTCACCGTAATGAGAATCCCCAAGAAGATTTTATCTTCTTGTATGATCTCGATCTCCATTATATCATACGGCAATGGTTTCCAGCTGAATTCCGACGGGTACGGTTCGCACACGTCCCCGGCGCGGGCGCCGCTCGTCACGGACGAGTGTGAGGCCCCGCCGGAGGAGACGGAAGCCCTCACCCCCACAGAAGTGGTGCTTCGGTATCGGGCCTGCTGTCAGCCTGATACCACACCCAAAAATGCCAAGTAAGTAACCTTATTTTTATTGCTATGAATGGCGCCAATAAGGTGGACGGACGACCTGGCTAAAGTTGCAGAAAGTCGCTGGATGCAGGCCGCTTCCAACAGGTCGATTGGAGATCCTTGGGGAGGCCTATGTTCAGCAGTGGACTTCCTGTGGCTCAGATAATGATGATGATGAATGGGGAGACGAGCATGCCGTTCACCTGATGGTAAGGGATACGATCGTTCATAAACAGTAACAAAACCAAACAACCTTGAAATACAAAGCAATGCTTCGCATTCTACTGCACTTGCCATCCTGAGACGTAAGATGATAAATCTCAATATTTCCAGTAGTTACTTCAATCAATTTCATCATGTCCGATATGGTAAGTCTTACGATTACGATCTGCAACGTTCTTTTTGTATTTAACGTTGGTTCGTTTTTCATCAGTATTGCTGATTTTATCTTCTTCTGTTTTTGATTTCGTAATATTTACATTTCCTCCACATTTTATCACTACGTCTGTTAATAACAGAAATTCCACGGTTTATATTTGCAGTGATTGGTTTTTATGTATGTATATCAAAATGAAATAGACTGAATGAAATATGGTGTCATCCAATTCACTACTCCATATCAGGAGAAAACGTAAAAGGTATTTCTCAAGCATGTTTAAGTATGAAAGGTATGTTCGTGGTATGTGCTGCGATTTTTGTATGCATGCCGAGATTCAGTTTACCATACAACTTTGGTCACCAGGCAATCTCCAGTATGCCGGTATGATGTTTGTATTCACTTGTTTAATTCAAGAGGGCCACAGCAAATCTTTAGTCAAACAGTAGTAGAAAACAAATATTGTATTAACAGTTATCGGTGCCATTTGCAGAACTTTTAACGGTTCAAGTCATGCCAAATTATAATACCGTTTTCATGACATGCAAATTTCGTATGCATTACGGATGTAACAGTGAGTCTATTCTTGTTTGTCTGTGAGAGAAAATGTTAATAAGCAATCTAGTTTTTTTTAGCATATTATCTAGGATTATTTTATGGCACTTTGATAATGATAAATCGCATTTCTTTATAATCCTTAATGTCGACATATGCACCAACAGTTTTTTCAATATTTCCAAGCAAAATATAATTTAATATTTCTTGCTATCAATCTTTTTCCACTTAAAATAAGTGGATCACAATGGACAGTTAAATTAAATTGTTCCGTTTAAAATTGAAAATCAAGAGCTGTCAAGAGCAGATAAATGCAATATTGAAGCGCGATTTATTGTTTCAATTCACATCTGTTGTTGATCGAGCTACTTGCTTGAAGCAATCGATATAATGTATGAACAACGCAATATTCTTAGAAATTGCGACTCTTCTCAAATAAGACGTGAAGCGGTTCTGAAATCAATACTATGGACACTTGCTATCCGCACGTTCCCTTTATCGTTAGTATTAGATTTACCCGGCTATGCTGTTTAGCACTCATGTCGAGTGGGCAAATCTTCTTATACACTACAAGAACAGGCATACGTAAGCTTTTTTCCTGCCTGTAATCAAAACCAACGGAATGTAATAAAATCGGGATCAGAGGCGTCCGGCAGATAAGTCTGGGCATGTATGGCTACTTATTCTCATACATATACAACCGAATACAAGTGCGTAGTCGTTGCTCTCCGACTAAATTTAAAACTAAATAACTAACCTAACTCGTGTCAGATCTAGTATAAACCTATAAATCTAGTATAAGTCCATTTAATTATCTATGTATTCATGTTTTTTATTTAATAAAAAAAATATTGTTCTCAATAAGGTTTAGCTTAGAAAGAGTCATCTTTTTGCATTCATTGTGTTTTCATTCTAAAATAAATGGCACATAAGCCAATCCGGAGTTGTGTCGTCAGCGGATGAATAAATGCAGTAGCTAACCTACTTGACGTGTCTTTGAGAAACTGTAATGAATTATTTATGTATGGATTCTGTAACAAACCTTCAGAGAGGAAAATAAAATAAGTTCTTGTGCCTACACCTTCTGAGAATGCGCGGTGTCCAACTAATTGTTATTGTTATATGCACGCCCCGGATTCGGATGTTTTATTCGATATTTACATAATAATAAGCCGTGGAAACAAACTTCCAGTAGTATTATGAATATTTATGATATAAATAATTATTTCATAGCAAGAAGTAAAATGTGACCTTGCAAGTGCAAGATGGTTTTATGGAACTGCTCTGTGCACGTTCAAAGCAGCATCGAAGACCAGCAGAATTATAAGAGACTGGACTGGACTGGAAGACAAGTAATAGAAATGGGATGTTAATATTTTCCTGCCTACATCTATGATGACCTAAAGGATAAAATATTAGGTAGTTTTAATTTATAAACCTAAAATCGAAGTATTAAGTAGTGCGAATAAGTAATATCTAATTAGGCAAGTCCAGCAGTCATATAATAATATTGCTACTATAGTTTAGATTGTTTCCAGTGTAACATATTATGAAATATTAGGCTCTGTATTCCTTCCTAACTATAATACACGTGTCGATCACGAGGTAAATGAAACCCGAAACACGTAGATAACATCTACCCTAAATGTGGGTACACGTATGTTATTCTACCGTCCTACCTTTTACCTCGTGTCACGGCGAGCACAAAGAGAATTCAGAGTAGTTTCGGGTCTGTTTGAGACATACAATTTTAAAGCATTCAAAGTAAAACCGCTTTGTACCGTAATGTTCGCGTGCATAATGGAGAACAAAGAATAATGTAAGATGGAAATGTTTAGATGTTCCAAGCAATGATAATTATTATGAGTGAGATTAAGAGTTAGTTTTATACGCTAGGATTGTATTTCCTGTCGCGTTTTACCGGCTGGTAGCAGGGTTCACTTTCGTACTCAATTTTGCCAGACTCCTGTAGTGGACGGCAAAAGTTTTTTTTATTGCACCATGAATGACATAACAACGTTTGGCGCTCGCCACACTGATACGTGAGATGTTAAGTCTCAATATTTCTAGCAGTTAGTCTGACTACAATGTCCTTATAACCGAAACACAACAGTACATTTACACTGCTGTTTGGCAGGAGAAGTATATTTAAAGACAGTATGTACATCAAAGTATGATAATAAAACATTAAGTAAACTTGTGCACATATTTAGATTATTACTACTCATTTCCTCTGACTAAGAAATCCTTCTGATCCTCATAATTAGTATTTATCAAACAATGCATGTTTAAACCAAAGATATTTAAGGTCAAATAATGTAAGCCCAGAGGTTATATAAATTGTGTATGGTCCCGAACATTCTGCTCTACTTAACAAATAAAGGACCAAATGTCCTACAAAATTATCAGTTTATAAATAAGTATAAAGGGGAGGAAGCTATAATAAAAGCGTTTCCACGTCACATGGATAGACAAACGATTAAATGGGCCCCGCATAACTATAACCATCCATGTTTCTAAGAATTTTGTACTTTATTTCGTTGTGATAATAGTGGAAATGCGTTGAAGGGCTTTGCTTCCGAGCGGTCAGCATGTCCGTTCTCTTCGGGATGTGATTGCTTTTATAGTAGAAAGAAAGTGTAACGAAGTACAGCAATTGTGTACGCATTGTTGTATGGGTCGATTGATGCACTCTCTTTGAAGCGTTTTGCATCGGAGATTACAGGTTCGATCTCCATATAGTTTGATGAGGCTGTGTATGTAAATAACATACACCAACAATCTCGATGCAATTTTTATGAACATCAAAATAGGAGTTGTGATTGAAATTCGTAGTTTTAAGAGAACATTGGCGAATTGAAAAACTTTGTAAAGTCAATGCTGGAAGCTAAACGAAAAACAATGATTTTTGATTGTGTTTCCTTAAAGATCCACCTGAAAAGTAAACAAGGTATAAAGTCCTTCAAAAATATGTTACTTTTCGTGAACAATCAAAATAGGAATAGTATCGAATGGTGAGACAAATTAGCTATTGTTTCTGACCACTGGGTAAACTTTTATTGCATTGCACACACTGAATTGCATTGCACCTACAACGAGTCGTCATTGAAATGAAATGAAATGAAAATAATTCATTGCTAGGACTTTGTCGCGCTAATATGCAAAACGACATTTTATATAGGTAGTTTTGTTTTAGATTTAGTTATGTTAGCCCTAGTATATTATATTGATATTCTTATGTTCGTAATACGGTAGGTAATTACTTTGTATAATGGTTTCTTAGTTTTACCAATTAACCAAATCCATGATAAAATCCGCGAATATTAGTCTTATTCTAATTACTTATTTTGTTTTTAAAGTATTATAGTTCTAAATGACGATCATATATTAGTATGAAGTTTTGTGATAATACTAACGCAATAAATTTGGCCTTCGCAACTACCCAAATACATTTTTTAATGTGAATTTAGTCGTATGCGATTATAACTGTCATAAATAACAATTGTTCTCAAAAGTTTTTGCAAAAAGTGACAGAGCAATTTTTAGAGAGGTCTATGTTTAACAGTGGGTCTCCTGTCGTTAGTTTGAAAAATTTATAAAATTTAATGTCATATTGTATTCATGGTATATTCAGAGTGAGATCGAAAACGAAGTTAGGTGGTAGTTGTAGTGACTTCAGGAACAACGGAAATAAAAAATTTGCAGAAAATAACGACGAATTATATTTGGTATTTTTTCCTATTTTTTTGTTTGGGTGGTAAAAACGTAGCTTTTCCTAAAATATGAATGTACACCCTTTTATTTATAAACACGCTACTGTTCGCAAATGTTGAAATTATTAAAATGAATTTACCACTCAAATAATGATGTTAAAACATCATTAAAATTGTCACGTTTCTCTGCAAAGTTGTACATTGTGAGTCAGGACACCCACCTCTGTCTGCCCCTTCTGGGAAAAAAGGCGTGAGTTTATGTACGTATGTTATTAATATTATAGACACCACCAATTCCAAACATATCGATGACGCTACAAGCAACAAAGTAACACTGTGACATACAAGGATCGCGGCACCTTTTAAGCCTAAGGATGTGTAATGAAAACCAAATTATCCCTATATTGCCCGGAGTCGACGTAATCGGAACCATTACCAACCAGACACCAGTTATGGAACTTATAAACAGCGCCCGCAAGGCCATTCTTGTCAATTAATATAGCTATTATGTCATTGGTAAGTTTTAACTGTCAATTGACTTCGTGCAATGCAATCTGAATTACCAACTGTTTACTGTGATGGAATATGTGTGTATGCAAAATGTATTTCGTCTATAATAGACGTTCTATACATAATTACATATTGTACATCGTTGGACATTGCCATTTTCAAATATTAAAGTAATTTCTCGGCACCGAGAGAAATGTATGTATGTGCGGCTCACAAATACTTCTTTCGGGTCTGGGTGTTTGTGAGACCGAAAAGTCTCTCGTAGTTCCTGATACTCACGACACAAGACTCGATCTTAGTGTGGAGTCGGGACTATGTATGTGATTGTTGGGCGCTAATTTATTTATTAATTATTTAATTTAACAAATATGACAGCTTGGGGCAGTTGATTAGACGTCGGCTGTGAAACGGCAAGCCGCAGTTCTGATTAACTGAATCTAGACATTTTTTTATGTGATACACAAGTATTTGTTTCTACGGGTGCTTATGAGACTAAAAAGTCTCTTGTCGGGTCAGAACTATGTGTGTGACTCTTGGGTGTAGTTTTCAACTGCCTCGGTGGCGTAGTTATACTATGGTACGGTTACAACGCTGAGGTCTCGGGTTCGAATCCCAGGTTGGGCAAAGTGAAATTGGATTTTTCTATTCATTATCAGCCCAGATTCAGGAATTTGAGCCCGATATGCCGATAGGCTCGGCACCTATCACATCGTGGGACGGAACATACAAGTCGGTATGTTGGTGCCCAGGCACCTCTGCATACCCCTTCTGGGAAAAAGGCGTGGGTTTATGTATGTATGTAAATTGATTTCATGGAGAACCCAGAATATTGTCATTTTGCTAGTAAGTGATAGTATTCTTCATCTCATCTCTGCATCATTCAAAGGTAGATAATGCCTCTGGCATTAAGACCGCCTTGTATACAATTTATATGAAGTATAATAAATAAAATAAATAATAGAAAAAGAAGTATTACTTGTTTGCTGTTAGAGAAAAAAATCTATGGATGACGATCGCTTCAAACAAACCACGGTAGAAACACTTGGGGTAGGTCTTTGTTCGACAGTGGACTTGTTGGGACTAAAGAAGATGTCTATTAAGTATTCTTGTTTATAGTGTTGGATTCATGGAAGAAATAATTAATACTGGTAAATACTAACAATGTTATTGAAATAAACTCTTTAGATAACAATTATGTCCTTAGTTTTTAAGATAAATATAAAAGCCATATTTACAGAAGGTCAACTCATCGCTATAATTATCATAATTAATTTTGACCAGCTAAATTTGAAGATTAAAATTATGAAAAACATACTAGTTGCAATCCAAATTAAAAAAAAATCTTTGACAATATAATGAGGACTTTTTAACGAAAAGTGAATAAGAGGAGGATTTCACAACATTAAACATTTTCTCTGCGCTTCCTAATGAGGTTATTTAGTGTAAAGACGAAACTAGGTGACTGTTGCTCAACGACATGCTTTTAGAACGCGTCTGGCAGTTTTAACGCGTTTGCATTACCACTAATTAGCGTCTGAACTGGACATACGACATTTCATTACTAAAAGGAGATATTTTACAACACGCAAATGTAACAGGAGATAATTTGGTAGTTACGATGTATTGGACTAGTATCTAGAGATTATCTCACTACACAGACTACTTAAATTTGGATGGGATGCACCCGATGGCAAAGGCAGTGCTTTTTAGTTAGAGTATCTACTGAAGCGTGATAGACATCGCTCACTAGTCGATACAATTATGCTGGCCTGAACTGCAATATTTCATTAATGAATATTTAAATCAAAGGTTCGAAATAATGAAAACTAATAAGGATGTAGGTTGGTTTCTGCACATTTCAGATGTATGAGAGATGAATGAATGAAATGCAGATAAGATAGCTTTAGGTGTCCATTAAAATAGTTTACTTCTTCAGCCAAATGAATTTTACTGTTGAACGTGGATCTCACCCACTGATTGGCCAGAGATCAGTTAGAACTTAGAAGCAATAACAAGAAGTGCAATATCTACTTAATTGTGTCAAAATATTCACGATTTGAAATATGTATTTTTAATTATTTTTCTTTGAATAAATTTGACTGACGCGATTGACTGCCTCGTTGGTGTAGTTGTACAAAGTGATATTGGCTTTTTTCATGAAGTATCAGTCCGGAGTCAGGAATTAGTGCCCGTGCACCTCTACCTACCCCTTCTCGGAAAATGGCGTGAGTTTATCTATATTTATGTATGTATAATATGTATGAATAAATTATTCAAAAACATATCGCAAATTCTTATATTGAACATAATTTATTAAACCACGTCAAAAAACGTTAAACATCTGTATCAAGATACTCATATTTCACGTATGAGCTGTGCACGCCGCTCATATCCAAACAAACTGAGCACATCACAATCATAACAGACATAAATAACAGGCGGAAGGTGAAAAGTCTAGTAAACCTAAATTTAGTTGCAACAGGTCAGCGACCCGAAAGGTCGAGAACCACTGAAGAGCTCGCATGGCTTTCATCTATTCATTACTATAGAGTCGTCATTCTTTTCATGTCTTCTCTTTGTCGTTGGGACACACGTGTACATTATTATGGTTGTCACGGACAAAATGCGTAGTTTGTCGGTAAGGGTGTGTTTCGGTGGGTGAGGTCGCGGGACAGGGCCGGGTCAGTGGGTCGCTCGCGCAGCCTCCCAAAGCTCTCCGGGAGAGACGCGCCTGTATCGACCGCTTGTCGCCAGTTTTGCTAGGGTTGCCATATTCCAAATTCACGCTATTATACTCAGATTCTTTTGTTTAGGCACAAAGAACTATTTCTTTTTGGATTCATTATTGAAATGCACGAGTCTTATGACTCGAATGATTGCATTCGTAGGATATGTTCTGTACCTAGTATTTGACCCTAACCTGCAAACTAATGAGAGAATAATCGCGTCTTAATTGACATAAGACCTGCGTGTGATTGTCATTCCACGCATATTGATACAGTACATTGCATCAAGATTGATGATGACATCCTCGCAATTGATATGCGTGAATAATAGCTTACATCCATTATGTAATAGCATTTTATATCTATACGGCCTAACTACTCTCTGGATATGGACTATATAGTCTAACCACTATCAATCATACTCTTAATTGTGGAGGAGGTCCGTGCCCTGCACTGGGACGTATATGGGCTGATACAGATCTATACGATAATTGCCAATCGACTTGTATACCTTTTAGGTGCAATGCACTCGAGGTCGATAATATTGCATTCGCCCCCACACAACTAGTGTTATCGCATACGAAAATTACGACCCTCACTCCATCCGTGAATTTATATAAAATGGGGTGTTATCGGGAGGGTGCCGCCCCTATCACATCCCAGAGGCGCGCAGCATCCATTACTGCGCAACTCAGGGCGCACTCGAGTCGGAGGCACGGTTTCGACGCCGCACCTCCGCACTTCCGGAGCCTTTTGCCTTGAAAGAGCTCCTTACCGCGGCCCTACCCTCACCTGCCCTTAACCCTCAGTATGGATGTGTAACTTGAGCTCTTTGCCTCGTAATTGTGAATTGTAAGTTATGGGGCGAGATAAGCTCCCGCCGGCTGAGGCCGAAGTGAAGGTTGCGACGGTGGATCTGGAAGCCGTCGACAATATGGCGACGTTGCCGGTAGGCCAGCACCGGCAACAGGGCAGTGACATCGCGATTGCCGAGAAACATAACACAGCGAACAAAGAAATGGAGTTGAAATGTGTGCAACCGAAACCTTCCAAGAAGTATGTATGATTAGTTGAGTGAATCTATTGTTCAGGTGTCGAAGTACATGTCAGTGATTGATCATCTTGAAATACAATATTATATTTAAAAATACATATATTATGATATCGATATCATTGTTTTGTTCTTATGTCTGGGTCGAGTAATACTCATACTGGGTATCTCAAGACTGCTACCGAAAACGAAGCCTGGTGGTAGTTTTAGTGGCTACAAACACAATGCAATTAAAAATTTCGCATAGAAACGCGACAATTATTTTTTATGATTTTTTAAATATCGTAATTTTTGGGTGGTAAATCCATAGATTTTGATAAAATAATAATTAAAACTCTTTTATACCTTAGATGATTTATAAATTAAAGGGTATACACTATTATTTTAGGAAAAAATGTATTTACCACCCAAATATGGCCATAGGAAAAAAATAACAAAAAAAAAATTTACGCTTTTTTTTGCAACTTTTTCTGTTGCCTTGTGTCTGAAGTCGCTTAAACTACCACCCGGCTTCGTTTTCGGTAGCAGTCTTGATATACCCTGTATGTAGGTGAAATAATATGTTGGAAAACATTGTATGATTACTATTAATTTAAAAATAAATATAAAACTTATTTTAATATAACCTAAGAATATAAAACAAATAAAATATAAAACTAGACTTTTAATTTTTTATACTTTTGGAAGATACTAAAATAGGTATTAGCACTGTTCTATTTTACAAATACCTAAGTTGATTAATAAACTGCTCAGTTTTTAATTCTGCATTACTAATCTGAAACCTTGTTAAAAAATGTTCTGTCAATACATTACTTTTAACGTCAAAAATAAAGCAGCTTGAAATATAATTAGCTTTTACATGTATGGCATCGAAAACAAACAGCTATAGTTGGCTCATATGGCGCGCCGACACGATAGTTGAAATAAATCATTCTTGAAAGATTTGTGGGCCAGTTTGAATGATCAAATGAGTTATTATTGTTTTAAACTATACAAGTGATTTATTAGCTCCGGTTTTGAAAGTTTAAAGATAATAATTGCTCGCATTTATGACCTACAAAGCTAAGCTAGTCTTTAAAATTGGAAGGGGCAGTGAACTTGTCTTTTGCCACTATTTTAAAGTCTGTTATATAATCGTTATTCTTTATTGTTTCCAGAACATCACTGTTCATCATCTCCAGTTTCATCTACGCGAAACTATTGGTTGTTGTGTGCATCGCTTACGTCATCAGCGATGTCATCACACACAACCTGCCCCTCTACTACTACGAAGGATTCTTCACATACCTTTATGGCATGAGCATATTGTTCTTGCTATACGTCTTCTGCTTTTTACTCCAAGGTAAGCCAATAAACTTTCATTCACACACTTTAGATAATAGATTTAGGAATAGTACTAATATATTCTCGATGTAGAGAGTGCATGCTGTAGCGGCGGTCAAGCGAAAGTTAAGCCACCGCCTAAAGAAAAGAAGCCGAAGAAGGAGAAAGCAAAGAAAACCAAAGACAAGGAAGGTAAAGAAGGCAAAGACGGTAAAGATGGCAAAAAAGATGGAAAGAAAGATAGAAAAGACAAGGACAAGGACAAAGATGGAAAAGAAAAGGCAACCAAAGAATCAAAGAAGCAGAGCCAGTTCCAGGTGAGTGATTTTACTCATCCGTCATACACAGCACATCCATTATCATTGTTCTTAACATTTCCATTTTCTCTTTTCGCTTTCCCGTGTCGTCCAGTGTTAGTTAACCACACATTTGTTTTAATATTTAATTTTTAACTATGTAATTAAACTATGTGAATAAGCACATGTTCGCAAATTTTTGTTCTGCCTTCCACATATCACAGTTCATACAAAGCTTTATCCAGAACGCAAGAGGCCGCATGATCCCTTTTTGTTTACGCTGCCTACTTTTTGTTTTTTCCATATCATTTGGGCAGGAGGTGTATCCCCGTAAGATGCGTGATAAAGTTCGTCAACAGCAATTACAATTACAAATGGCGCAGTTGTATGCGCCTGAGCAGGTGAGGTGTACATCTAGACGCATCCTGCTTGATCATTTGTGTATTTTATTTGGAATAGCTTTGGATGTGCTGTTGTAGTTGTTAGTTGCAATTGTGCTTACATTGTCGGCTGTTGCATCATTATGCTTATAGATTTCGTTTTGATTTCTGTTTCAAAATCATCCTTTACTTTACATAAAATTAAAAAATATCCCGTGATTATATTAACTGTTAATCTGAACATAATGTAGATGTACTAATTTGCATCTCAGCTAGCTGCAGTCGTTATGAATGTATCTGGACGGACAAACATTTTTAAAAATTTTAATAACCAACCATAAGTGATCTGCATTTTTAATGTCGCATTTTACAGGCAATTTATTTAATATTGTGTTTTTTTGACCAGATGTGTTTGCATTTATATTAACAGCAACAAGATATTGTGGAAATTGAGGCTGGACCTGTTACTCGACCAGTGCGGAGGCGCAAAACGTCACAAAACGACCATAGCCATGGCAGTTTCTTCCTAAGAATTGGTGCCATCGGTAAGAATAATTAAAAAAAAAACTTTTGTTATGTTTCTCAAAATTCTTATGCAAGACAGTAACTCTAATTTATTTCCTTTGCAGCGTTTGGTCTTGGCACAATGATATACAACGGCTTAGAATTTGGAACATTTTTTGAGCTTCCTTTGGATTCAGTTTGTTACCTTATCTTGAAAGGCGTTAACCCTGTCCTACAAATGGTCTTTACTTTTATGCAAATGTATTTCATTTTCATGAATTCGAGGGTAAGTTACATTATAACTAATAAAGCATGTTTTATAAAATGGTACATATTCTTATAATTTATTCGTCTCTTTTCAGTTAAACATCCATCGTTTTAAAGTGATTGCTCGATTCGGATTAATGCATGTGGTCGCTACAAACATCTGCGTTTGGATTAGAACACTGGTTTTGGAATCTTTGAAGGAAATCACCGACTACCATGTCAAAAACCCTCAGGGTGTTCCTGGCGAAGGCGTGTTAGGAAGTAAGTGCATCTACATCTGTTTATCATATTCCTGTTTGCTAAAATGCTAACTTTTTACACTTTAGTTAAGATCTTTAAATAAAATACCTACCATTTATCCAATCATTAGTAAGTGATAATTTCATTTTGTAAACTCATAATATACAGAATACAGAAACTCATAATCATTTCACTCATTCACAGAAGTCATCCGTAAGCACACTCTAAGGCACTCTGGCAAAGTGTTCGGTGCTGCAACCACAGCCGCCACCACGATTGTATCCACCGCTATGACCACTGCTAAAACCGCCGGCGAACAGCTATTAAACGTGGTTACCACTACTGCTACTGCTCCTACCACCACACCTACCACAAGTTAGTACTCATAGCTAATATGCTACTCTAATGCGTGGGGTTCCTAACTTCGTGTTATACCTAACTTTGCATGTAATGTTTATTAAATGTGGGTTTTGAACTAATTTTCAGCAACTACTCCTTCACCGTATCATAACTCGGGTTTTGGGTCCTTCACTAATTCGAAACTCATAGATGTTCTAAAGAGTACTGTAGGCTATGACAATAGCATGGGTTATGGTCGTGAATCCAAAGAGTGGCCCAACGACAACCCTTTCACAACCACTTCATTCGCCCCACTGGCAACAGAAGCTGATAAAGTAACTCAAACTCAAACTGCAATGTTGGAAGTGTTCCAATTTCCTTTCACTTCAACATTGAAACCAATTGTAAACGCAATATCTGCATTCATACCGACCACCACATCAAGATATGTTACTGAAAAAGACGAGTGGGGAAATGTTGTCGAAACATATCGCGTTGACGAACCACCGCATTTCCCAGGTTTGTCGTTGGAGTGTTGTTTTGGATCTTCATATCCTGCCGTTGCACTTTTTATTTGCAGATAGTCTGGTATTTATTTTATTGTAGCATCTAGGAGTCTAATTGCACATTATTATGTAATTACTGCGAGCAGTGCGTCCCTCATCGATGCATGGTCCTATAATTTGTTTATGTAATCTATACCTCCTATAGTTTGTTTGCCACATGTTATTAAAATATACTTTATGCATTCATTAGTGTAGAAATAATAACATAATTAAAACAATTCCAGATAACAAATCCACAGAAATATTCGAGTCATTCGATAGCTTGAACCCCGCTGCTTTGATCGCCAATATCGATAACACAACGGTGTGCGGAAGGAATCCAATTATGGGCACTATCGTTTCCGACTCCGCTCCTTATCTGTACCCGTTCATCATCGAATACTCTCTCATCGGAGCCGCCGTTATTTATGTTATGTGGAAACACATTGGCCGCTATCCCAGGTAAAATAATGTTTTTTCACCTTAATTAACACAGTAACCCTTAAAATAGTTTATATTAGACTTAGTATTTTCTAACAACAGATTAACTTTAGGCTGTAAAAAGTATTAAAGTTCATACATGCTTTCCATGAAAAGCATAGTGCCATTAAATTCATGACTAGTGCATGTTTTAAAGTTAATAGACAGAACGCGTGATTGAACTGTGCACACGCGTTTGGTTGCAGCGTGGCCAACGATGAAGATCTGGAAAGACGTCTGGAGGCTGTTCTCTCCCGCAGGGCGGCGGCGCTCGCGGCGGCTCAGCGGGGCAACCGCGTCGACTGCGCTGGTGCCTCCAAGGGCCTCTTCTGTGGATTACTTCTCCTCGTCGCTTCTCTGATCTGCTTGATACTCTTCTTCGTCTTAATAAGACACCAAGAGCTAAAGCGTCTTTCGATATACTTAGCCGACGTGTCTCACTGCGCGCTCATGGTTTTGTCTATATTGGCAATTCTGATTGGATTTATACGGTAAGAGTTATGTATTGGTGTTAGTAGCTTATGCCAATTTGTGAAAACCATTTGATTTCTTTTGAATAGTTTGGTGGTGGGATATAAATAAAGACGTGATAATTTATGCTTCCAAACAATTAATTGCTACTGGTAACATCTATTAATAATATTAAATTACATGGTACTTGTTAGGAACAAATTATCTATAAGAAAAATTTTCGTCTGTGCTTCATGGCTACTTCCATAAATTTGTTTTTTGTTTTTATTTATTTTTCTTTTTTTTTCTTTCCCTTATCCCATCATTTGTCATCCCATTCATTTCCTTTTATTCCATTTGACTCATTTATTGGCTCCCTCAACATCGCACTTTTTGTGCCGCTCCATAAATATTAAAAATATTAACTATACTTGTATTTCGTTTCTCCACAATTTTTAAAATTTGTTATTTCGTTGTCGTTATCGTCATTCATTTTCCATTTACCATATTTGGTTGAACTCCCAAGTGGTCGTGAAATGCAATGGAGCCCTTCCCCCTGTACCGAACCTCTTCACAGGGTACAATCGTTGAAGTTCCGCTCCGAGGAACAATCAGATCTAAATGACATCCTGCTGCGTGTATCTGCTTTTGGACTCTTCGTGTACGCCGTGTTCAGCGTCATCGCCGGCGGAATGGGAGCATTTACCCACGAGCCAAATCTACTGGTTATGATCACTGGATGTTTGAGTGTGTTGCAGGTATGTCGTTTATTTTGAATTGATGTTACCCTCTCTCTGCAATATGACATAGTCGTATTATATTTACATCAAACTTGTGTTTTAGATACTCCGTATCAAATATTATAATATATGATGTAAAGAAAGACAATTTAACGAATTCAGAATTTAATTTTCCACATATACGGTTAGAAATCAACGTTCGCCTTTTCAATTTTATAGACTACGTAAGATAGATAAGATGTGATTACAATATCCCCCGAAGCCGTAAATAGTACACTTGTTGTTGTTATTGTTTTATTGTTTACTGTGCTATTGTTTACTAATTTAGGGTTTTTTACTTTCCAGGTTGTGCTCCAGCTGCTGTTCATCGCTGATGTATCCCGTCGTCGTGTCCATCTTCCAGAACAGGAGCGCAGCAAGCCCGCTCGTCAGGCCGTCACCTTCTTACTCATCTGCAACGTTACCATGTGGCTCATCTACACATTCGAAGCTCAGAAAGTCCTCGCTAACCCGGTATAGTATTACCACATAAAGGTTTTCTTGCCTGAATAATAGATTACTTAATAATTAATTTACTGAATGTTTCAGGTTCAGCTCGATTTCTACGGTTTCGTGGCTTGGTCTCTGGTCCAACGCTTCACTCTTCCGCTTTGCATCTTCCATCGCTTCCATTCAGCCGTGACCCTAGCTGAGATCTGGAAAACCAGCTACAAAGCGCGCTTGGAGTGAATCCAAATGACGACACGAGAATTGGGAGATACAGTCCAATTATTGCGATCACCACAACCTAGTAAGATCTAGGGTTATACTACTGATTTCGTCCTTATCCGGGACAGCAATTTTATTATTAGAACGAATAAATTCGCTGTTAGTTTCAAGTTATCTGACATTTCATAAAGTGTTAGCATAGGAATGTTTGACGAATTTAGATTGGTAATTACATCTTATAATGTAGAGATGATGTCGTTGCTGCCCTCCCGGAAAGAAACACGTAGTGGACATACTTGCACCTGATCCTACTATAGCATTATGTTGGTTATGAATTTGTATTTGACTTATTACTTTCTAATAATTTACATTCCATACTTATATCCGATTCAATACAAATTAGGTTTCTTGAAAGACTGACTGTGGAGACTTTAATGCGACCAAACACATATTTTCAGCTCATTTTCTTTAATGAATACGTAAACAAATTTGCTCATATTTCGGATTTCTATACTTGATAATTTTAAAACATTTCGACGACAAAGTTTTACAAAAATTAAAATCATGTGAACGAAAAATGATAATAGAAGGAAATCCCCAGTTGTGAAGAGTTCCCTCCTTTGTTAGAAATAATTTGAGTGCCATGAGTTTAGGATTAAGTCTTGATTGAAATTTGACAATATTTTACATTTCTTTCGTATACTTAAAGCTGGAATAGAACGAAAATGAATCTGTAGTTCACTTACCGTCTTTTTCAAACGTCTGTTACATTAATTAGTGATTGTTTAGTCTGCTCTGTAAAATCTGCGAGTTTATTAAAATTTAAAAAATATTACATTTTTCTGAAGATTTATTAGCCAACATAAATTTAATAAGCGAGTAGGATTAGTTAAATAAATATATGAGAACTATTCGTAAGAAGGTAGATATTGTATCGGGGAAATATTTTTTTCAAATAAATGTACTTAACGTTAGAATGACGTAGTCGTGTTGCTTAAACTGTAAATCATTTACAGCTTGAAGATATTTTGAGGAGGTTCCGTTGAGAATACTTTGATTGCATGGGGCCATAAAAGGAAAATATTATAAACGATTCACAGTTCTATTACGATGACGTTAATAAATTCGTATATTATGTGGTAGAATTAGGTAACGATTTCACAAGGTATATGGTATCTTAAAAGCTATGGGCTCTTAAAGTCGGTTAAGGTTTCGCAAATTGTTGTTCTGTGGAAGAACGCTACGGTGTGGCACATAGTTATTGTGTTTGGACTTACGCGGGAAATATTTTCGTAATGATTTTAGTGCAATCTATTTTTATAGGCCGACTTGTTTTATAAGACCTGGGTGTCATGGACACGTCAATGAGACGTAATATCATTTTTCTATGTTATAGATTTTGTATAATATAGCTCATACTCAATCATTTACGATAAATATTATATTTATTAATTTGTAAATTAACTTTTAAGATTAAATTATAATTTATTGCTGTAGAAGTTGAGAAAAAAATGTGTGCTTAAATCGTGAGATTTGGAGTGGATGTAGTATATTTTAAGTTTATTATATTTAAAGATTATACTTAGTAATTTATTGATTGCGAGTAAGACCGATGAAGCCGAGACCTCGCCGAGGTTCTTTGGCAATCTTCCATCTTGGTTTGATACACAAGACCCGCACGTTTGGCTTGTTTCATCACTGCCTATATTTTAACAATAGTAATTCGTTAGTAAGTCCTTTTATAAACCTTATACTACATATTTCTAACTTGTTCAATTTTGTAGGTGATATTTACTGTGTACCTTAATGTTTGGAAAAAAATGTACCGATGTTTGTAACTAGGTTTTATTATATATCATACGTACATTAATATTCGATCGGTGTTTATAGAGATACCAAAAAAAAGTAAAAATTTGGAAATTCTTCTTTATAATATAATGATTATGATTAATATATTATGTAAATGTCTATTTGAATAAATTAAATAAATATGTCATTGTGGGTTTTATTTTAGTGCAATAGTGAACAGGTAGTTAACTACTTACTCTTTATGCTTGTATGTGGTTTGTTCATTAGGACGCACTTTAAAGATATTATAGCTAATCTTGTTTTTCAAAGTAAACAAGCAAAGAGGTCATTGGATGATAATTGGTGATTGTTGCCACCCATAAACATTCACAACTCTGGCTCATGAATGTGTTGCCGGCCCATCAAACTGTGAGCATCAGGCAATCTCACTCATTTAACGAAACGCAACAGATAAGCTATCAATAAGTTAGCGCAGGCAGACAGGACAAGCCTGCCCATTCATGCTAAGTCATGACTGACAACAGTGTGGCTCTACCACTTCCAATATCCATAATTCCAAATCTTGAGGAGACCTAGTTACATAGCGTATATATCTTAACAAGAATTGCTATGGTAAGTAAAGTAACTCGCAATCCGCCAGTATGCCACTCTATAAATGAACCTTGTGTGTATTCAATACGAGACGGGGCTGAGCGTATAAAAAATGACCTAAGTACCAGCCCATATATACGTCCCACTGCAGGGAACGGGCCTCCTCTTGGACTTTAAATACCACAGAAATTGTTATAAATCGCTACGAGGTGCAGGTTTTCTGACGGTGTTTTCCTTCACCATTTTACTGCGTGGTGATTGACTTTCACACACAAGGCCTTGGGACCGCCCCCCCACCCTGGATTTTGCATACACCCTTACTAACTATCTAATTTTGTCGATAAAACTTAGAAAAAGAATAATTTGCCATTTGCAACTTTTAAAAATCGCGTGGCGCGCCCTTTCCACCTTAAATCGCTAGCAGCGCTGCAACGCTGGACATAATAAGATGTGCAGAACATATACAAACTATTACCACTGCAGTTGAAGAACATAGGCGTTCCGCGGAAGAAGGCAGTGAAGATTTAATCAAATCAGCTGAAGAAATTGCCACGGCCTTAAACCTTGAGCTGCGTTTACCAAGAACAGCAAGCCGCCAACAACATAGGGCAAATCAACCAGCTGCTTCCCTTAGCGAGTATTTTCGTCGCTCTTTATACGTGCCCTATCCAGCGTTTACTTTGCCATTATTTCACCCTGCTCAGATAACTAAAATAGCAGTTCCAAAATTAGTAAAAAGTATGGAAGAAGTCTCCGAATTTTATGAATTAGAAGGAATCATAATATCTGAAGCTGAACTACGGCGCGCTTTTTGGATAAATAAACAGCAGCAAGACTTTGAAAGTATTGGAATACCGGAGTTAATACAAGTAGCAGAATCTTTTTAGACAAAAGTGAAGAAAGCTCTTGAAATTTTACTGGCAATGCCTTATTCCACTGCTACAATTGAAAGGTCATTCAGCACTCTCAGGCGCGTCAAATCGTGGCTAAGATCAACTATGATTGAAGATAGGTTGAATGGGCTTTGCATCAGCATGCAATACACTCAGCAGTGTACATAGAAAATTAGTTAATGCCATGGGTGATTCTTTTACGGAAGACGTCATAAATAGTTTTGCTGAAGACCCTCGAAAGTTACTTTTAAAATAACTTTTTTCTAATATTTTTTTTTTATCAAAAATTATCTATTTTTACGTACTTATATTTATTTGCATAATTGTTAATCGCCGTTGGGATAAAAAGCTTCTGGAGTGGTGCACAGTTACTGGAGCACTTGTAGACTGTCTGCCAATGTTGCGTAGCAGAGGTAGACGTGACCCCCTACAAGGTAGACCGAAGACTTGGTATCCTGCACGGGAAGCGTTTGTACGCGGGCGGCTCAAGATCGGTTTTACGAGGGGTGATCAAAAAGTAATGATAAACGGGTAATTCTAATAAAGATAAAAATTAAAAAAAAAAACATTTCACTTCTTCAGTCCTTCACCACTTCCCAGCAAAAAATTGTATAAATAGGACGTCATTTGGAGGAGTTACATTCATTTGAATACCAGCAGTCGGAGCGACAACACGAAAATGGAGAAACACGAAGTGAGATGCGTCATCAAGTACCTCTGTTTGAAAAAAATGTCTACCAAAGAGGTACACGCGGATTTGGTGGAGACACTGGGGGACTCTGCTCCTCCATATTCTACGGTGGCACGGTGGTGCAAAGAGTTTAAGCTGGGTAGAACATCCACAGAAGATATTCACTGGTGGTAGGTCTCTCATATGTAAGAGGCCATCTGGGTAGGTACCACCGCAATGTCTATTTCTCCCGTGAAACAACACTGCTTAAATGCACTGTTGTGTTTCGGATTGAAGGACATTGTAGCCAGAGCAACTACTGGACATATTGAGACCTAACATCTTATGTCTCAGGATGGCGAGCGCAGTGGAATGTTGCTACTGTTATGAGTGGTCGTATCGCTTACCATTAGGCGAACGGCTTGCTCGTCTCGCCATCCAATGCTATAAAAAAAAAATAAGATGACCATCGCGAGGGACGCCCAACCTCGTCCCTCACTGAGGAAAACGTGAAAACGTGACTACAATCGTTGTTTTATTATACTTATTGTCATTACTTTTTGATCGCCCCTCGTAATCCCAACACAGACCGATGAGACTTATGTCCAGCAGTGGACGATATAGGTGCTTATAAAAAATCTCATTTGCCCCCTCCTGGTCCACAACCTGGGTACGCCCATGCCTACATATTTTTGAGCGCACTAAATACTGATTGTTTACTTTGTGATTGATAATTATCAACGGGCGAAGATCAACAGGTTACAATTAGATATAGCCCACTTGTGGCATCGACCACTTAATATGTATTCGGACTCTATCATCCATCACCAGTTAGCCACTCAGAGATAATAGGTTGTTTCAAACCTTAGGGAGTCCTATAACTACCATGTTCATAAAATAAAAAAGTTGAGTGTGCGTATCCAATCTATCCAATCTAGGTGAATAATTTAATAAAGCAAGAGCCCGTGGTTGCTAGAATTTCGTAATGTCATAAAAGCTGAATGTTTGTCTGCGCGTGCCTCTGACATAGGCAGGACACCATCAGCTATGATGATCCGATCACGGTGGCTTTGGAATTAGCTTAAATGTGTCTGACTAAAAAAGAAACACATTTTAAGAGTTGCTTTATTTACTTACTACTAGTGGTCGCCTAGTGGTCGAAATTCGACCAAATCAAGAAGAGAAAAAGTTTTTACCTGTATGATGATGTTGTTATTCTGATAATTCGTGCACATTTTTTGTACCTGAATGTTGTTATTGCAGATTGCTGCTACAGAACTTTCTTTATGCATATAATGATAGTCCGTGTACATTTAAATGTATCTTACTGCTACACAATTTGTATAAGCGCTCAGTATTTCACGTAGTATTCGTCAAATAAATCTTTTCTGTTTGATATTCAACAAAACCACAGTAAACAATTTTTTTTGATTGACATTCAAGTACATATGTCTATAATAAAGCAAAGAAACAATTTGACCAAAGAGTATGTATACGTGTACAAATACTTGTGTATGCGTGCATTGAGGGTATGCGTGTGTCAAATGCATGCTGGTTTATTTATTGATTTAATGTACTTTTTATGCATTATTATAAAAATCTTGTTTTATATTACATTTAATATTAGGCTTAATATTAATATTATTGCCTCATTTAAAATTAATATTCTCTTTTAATATTAATATTATTACCTCATTAGGCAAATAAAACCTTTTTTTGATATGTCTATGTCAGAAGAACAAAATGAAAAAGAAAAGTAACAATTTGACACCAGAGTATGTATACTTGTATATGGATGTGTGCGTGAAATGCATGGCAGTTGTGTAATGTTTTATTTTTTGATTTAATATCCAATTTTTAAACTATAATGCTGGCAACGGCCTAAATTAAAATAGATCAAAATGTGCAGTTATCGGAATGTGTGTATAAAAGCTGAATTTTATAAAAAAAAAGTTGTGTTCAAATCTGAATAGGCCTGCGACGCGACGTCAAGTTTAGTAGCTATTAAAGCTAAGTATTAAATAGTCTGATTTCAGGATCCAAGTAGTTAGCATAAATGGTCATAATTCAGAAAAAGTAAAAGAGTAAGTGGATTAGAATATTTCTTAATAAAGTTTTTATTTTAATTCAGATTTTAAATCCAAGCTGTATTTTTTTTTGTACCTTTTTTTTTTGAAATGATATGAAAAATCTTTTATTATGTCAGAATCTAGTTGACAGTGCGTAAATGACAGCAGCTGCCAAGTTTACTTTGCTCTTGTCACTTGGATGGACGTAATTTCAATTTGTGTTTCAATTTGTCAATATTTCATGATTACGGAGTGATTTGTGAAATATTACATTAACATTGTCAAAATATGATAGCAAGAGAATTTAATTGAAAATTCAATATGCATTCTTTACCTTTAAATATGATAATTCAGTGTGTGGTTGTGTTATTGTGTTTGAATTGTGTTCGGACAACGCTAGTTCACGAAAAAGGGTTTTCAGAAGATCATGTTACCGATTTCACGAACGTGTTTCCATGGTGGCCATCGATGCACAATGCGGCGAGAATGATGAGAAACAAGCGGCAAGTGCCAGACCCTATCCATGTGCAGGGTCAAAGCGAGGGTGGTTCGGTGGATGCTAAGGCGTTGGAAACGTTGTTGCCGGCAACAAACACCACACAGCCTTTAGCTGCCCCTACTTCGGAAGTCAAAGAACCCATCAAGACTGAAAATAAAAATGTTATCCCTGAACCCGCTAAAGATACACCTCAAAAAGGTAATCCCAATAATCATTATTTGATTTCATTTAAGATTTAGTAATGTATTGATGGATGCTTAGTAATTTTTCTGTAGCCAGGTGATATACCATTTGTGTTATTGCATTAACCATGTGATGATAAGTAATCCTTGGCATGGGGAAATTAAGTTAACTTGAAGCAGGTGATGTGACTGATATTGGAACAGTTTTGTATTACTGTGAAATAGCTACTATTACTAGCTAACTAAAATAATAAGTATGTGTTAAAGTAGTATGAATGATTAATTTTATTAATGTATCAGCCCATATAAGTCCCACTGCAGGACAAGGGCCTCCTCTACAATCAAGACAATGATTGAGAGTGGTTAGGCCATATAGTCCACAATGCTGGCCTAGTGCGGGTTGGCGGACTTACATACCATAGAAATTCTTATAAATTGCTAAGGTATGCAGGTTTCCTCACGATGTTTTCCTTCACCATTTTAGTGCATGATGATTGACTATCAATACACACATGACTCTGAAAAGTCAGAGGTGTGCCCTGGTATTCAAACTCGCAACCACCGTGAACATGTTGGCAGCCACTTCTAGTCCGTTTACCAACAGGCCACCACCCACTTTTACTTTTTTTTATTAATGTCTTATAAAAATCCTGGTCCAGTTATTGCATGGTGGCATGTTGGTTATGTATATAAATCAGTTGTTAAGATTGCAATGGTTCAAGTCTCAAGTCTCGCCTTTTAATTACTTAATATTAATTATCAGTCATTT
Source organism: Hyles euphorbiae (assembly GCA_023078785.2). Lineage (NCBI taxonomy): Eukaryota > Metazoa > Arthropoda > Insecta > Lepidoptera > Sphingidae > Hyles > Hyles euphorbiae. The sequence continues at coordinate 6,765,096 of CM041041.1, read as the reverse complement.
GGTTTAGTTGCAGTGCTGAATTATGTTTATATTAATTTATTTATTGTACAAAACGATTATTTTGTTATTGTCAAAGTAGGAACATTCACATTATGGTTTGAAATAATAAGGTAAAACCAAATATTGATATACCTATATTCACACGATCTGGCGTAAGTCAGGGTACTAACCTTGGACCATTACAGTTCATTATATTGGTAAACGACCTACCTAAGGTGCTTGAATGCGCTAAGTGTTTGCTGTTTGCTGATGACCTGAAGCTATACCTACCTATTAAAAGTAGCGACGACTGTAAGAAGTTGCAGAAGGACATAGACAGAGTGGTAAATTGGTCGGAACAAAATAAACTGGAGTTCAACACCTTTAAATGTGTGACTATAACATTCTCTAGTTCACACAAACCACTTCTATGGAAGTACACCTTGTACGGGAACACTATGATAAGAGTAAAATCAGTTCGGGATTTAGGGGTGATTTTTAACACTAGGCTACATTTTCGCGAGAATATTGTTAAAATTTGTCAAAAGGCATTCAGAAATTTGGGTTTTTTGTTGCGTATGGTTCGTGTTTTTACAAATATTCATGCAATCATAGCCTTATATAACGCGTTAGTAAGGAGTGTGCTTGAGTGTAATGCAGTTATTTGGGCTCCATATGAGACTAAATATAGTCTCATGCTGGAAAGAGTACAAAATAAATATATAAGGTTCTTATACATGAAGCAATATGGAGTATATCCCTATTACCCATTGATGTATCCAAATTTATTTATTTTGGGAATGGTTGGATATAGTGAATTACGGGTCAGGAGAGACTTTACGCTCATCTCGTATGTATTTAAAATCCTTAGAAGTATGGTAGAAAACAGCACATTATTAGGGCAAATAGGGTTACTGGTTCCAAACAGATACATTTGGAGACGGCGGCGACCACAGTTACTGGCGATACCGCGTGCTCGTACAAATATGCTTAAAGAGGCGCCTATAACTCGCGCTCTTCGAATACTTAACTTAATTGCACAGGAAACAGACTTATTCCATTGTTCCCTGAGTGAATTCACAAAAATAGCGATGAATATCATTTGTTATAAGACAAAATGAAACATAAAAAAATAAAAATTAATATGCTACACTACTGCATTAGGGTATCCTGTAAAAGTAGATGTAAGTTTGGAAATAAATAAATAAAAGAGGTGTATTAACATTGACTAATGGCTATGAGTGTATGTAATGCGATTGCATTGTTCCATAAGAATTGCTACAGATATCTCTTGGGACAATGTCTTACTATATACATATATACTAGCTGACATATCCCGAATAGGTATGTAGATATGCCACAGCATCAACTGTGGTTCACCATGATTGTTTATATTTACTTAGGGTGATTGAGATTGAGAGAAATTCACATTTAAAGAATTTACTCTTTCAATACCTTAAATATATGTTTTTTTTACTTTGCTAGCATAATACAATTCTTGCTCAATGTCTATATCTATTGACCCATACACATCGTACTGCAGGGCAAGGTCCTCCTCTACAATCGAGAGTACAGTTGGAAGAGACATACTTGCTATACATATGTAGTCTGTGGTCATTTCAGTTATCACCTGGACTTGACAATCAAATATTACCAGTTTTAATTGTGTATATGAAAACTAAGTTAGGTATTATGTGTGTAGGGGCCCTACTATATTCAACGAAACGAAGTTCGAAACTTCGGATGATCGAAGTTCATATACGATACGAATGTACCTACATATACTTATGGTCGTTATTGACTTATAGTCGTAACCATAGACTTATAGTTAGGATGTACGTTACCCAAATACGAACTTTTACAGAGTAGATAAATTCATATTGTATATAAATTTCGATCGTCCGAAGTTTCGAACTTCGTTTCGGATTTATATAGTAGGGCCCTAGATTTTCTTAGGTTGCTATCAATAGTTTTTATATTATGTTCTGTTCTAAATGAATGAATGTGTTTTATTATTAGGTCATTTTTCTTATAAGAAATGTATACTCATACTAAATGGGAATTTTGTGCAACAGGAAAATTTATGCATTAAAGATATCTCCAACTAGCAATATATTATTAGCACATATGAGCTGTTTATAAGATATTTTTAAAGAAATTCATTAATGGAATGGATGACTTTTGTATATTTCCCCAAAATACAAATGTTGCCAACTGGTTTCAAATAAGATGATTTATAAATCACTTTGTTGGTTGTAACTGAGTATGTAAATAAAAATAAATAATTTTATACAATGTAAGTAATTTATTTACACAGAGCCATAGGCATCAGGTACCTAGTTAAAGACTCAAACAAATCAAATTAAAATATTCTTTATTCAAATAGTCTTTCACAAGATCTTTTGAATCATTACATAAATTCTGCTACCACTGCTTTTGAACATGTTGAAGCTGTGAAGAAGAAATTCTATTAAAATGAATGTACATTTGAATTTCCAGGTAACAACACTGTAGAACCGGTACCAACAGTTGCTACCATAGTAGAACACGAAAATGGAACAAAGACAAACCTGACCATAACAGATAAATCTACAGCTAAAATAGATTTGAATAGTCCTGGAGTTCTGATGAGAGGATTCATTGTGTTTGGTGGATTTGCTCTAATGGCCATTGCATATTTTATTTTCTATAGGTAAGTTGATTGTTATACTGATAGTAGTTTACTGGAGGTAGGTCTCTGATATGCGAGAGGCTACCTAGGTAAGTACCACTGCAATGTCTATTTCTCCCGCCAAACAGCAGTGTAAATGCACTGTTGTGTTTCGGTTTGAAGAACATTGTAGCCCAAGTAATTATTGGACATATGGCGAACGGAATATTCGTCGCGCTATTCCTTGCAACAAAAAAGAAAAGTTGTTACAGCCACAATGTCCTTTTTCCTCCTTATCTTAACATTAATTTGAATGTTATAGAACATAGATGTTCATGGCCAGTAATAATTTATTATTAGATGACTCATTGGCTTCTTTGCCAGATCAATGCAATAATAATAAAGTTTCTGCACGGAGGTAATACCCGACAGCTCTATGGACTTTATATCCCAGGCCTATGATTAAAGGCAGGCATCCACATTTTCGCATCGTACGGATCGGTCGCATCGCATCAAACGGATCGTAATATGTATTCTTTGTATAGGAATTCATACAATTGCGTTCATTGATCTGCATCGCACGAACTTTTTTTTTATTTTTTTGGTTGCAGTTGATGGCGAGACAAGCATGCCTTTCGCCTGATGGTAAGCGTTACGACCGCTCATGAACAGTGGTAAAACCAAACTACACCTTGAATCACAAATACATTGCTTGGCATTCCACTGCGCTTACCATCCTGAGACATGAGATGTTAAGTCTCAATATGTCCAGTAGTTACTCTGGCTACAATGTCCTTCAATCCGAAACACAACAGTGCATATAAACTGCTGTTTGGCGGGAGAAATAGGCATTGCGGTAGTACCTACTCAGGCGGCCTCTAACATATGAGAGACCTACCACTAGTAAAAAATTAATGTATAAATTCCTATACAAAGAATACTTTGTGATGCGTCCGATACTTACGATGCAGAAATGTATACGCCTGCCTAATATTGCGCATTCTAAATATAGTTTGTTGATAAAATTATTCATACAAAAATGGTGCTGAGTGTTCTCAAAGGTGACATATTTGCTAGATGAGATTGAGCACATTATTTAACATTATGCAGTCTGGTAGACATGTTTATCAAATGAATGAATAATCAATTGTTTAGTCAAGAGGTTTATTTCAAGAAAACTGACTATTGTCTATAAAAATAGATGGTTTCTTACAATTACGCGAATGTTACACTTTGAAATAAAGCTATTATTGCGGATTTTATCGCGAATTGAGTAGGATTAACTATCACATTTTTGCCCCACAATTCAATCGGCTTTTGTGGTCACGAGTACACGGTAAAATCCCTAAAAAATAGTTTTATTTCAACATTTAAAATGAGTGTACGTTTTATAACTAGAGCCTGTTTTGAGTGTGTTCATATATACCTTAAAAATATGCTTATTTAAATTGGCAAATTATTTATGAATATTTCTGTTGAAGGTAAAATATTGCAAAAGATAAGACAATCTAGAGAAATCTGATCATCAATGAGTAGAGCTATTTTTAGATAAAGAAAAAAAGATTTATATGAGATTAGATTAGATTTTAACATACTGGCATTGTATAGTTTTTAGTTACTCATAAAAACATACTTGAAATGAATGATATAAGCATAGGTGTAATTTTATCATTTGGCTTATACATAGTATTTTTTTGAATCACCAACTAATCAATAATTGATTGTTACCAATCTGCAATTAATTGATATTTTGTTTTTGTTTCAATCAAGATAACAAAATATTGATAATGTTAGTAATTGGATTTGTCATTTAAAATGGTTTTAAATGCCATTTGATACTATACATACAGAGATAAGGAACTTCGAATTTGTGTCATGAAATGTTATTACGCCTTATTAAATATCACATTTACAGGTTCCAATACTTCCCCTTTTTAAATTTAATAATCCATACTTGACTAGAATTGAAATGAACAAAAATCTAAAAGTGTTTAGCTTATTGCGATTCAAGTGCCCCAATTTATTCATGAATATTTTTCCATTCAAATTTCAGGAGGAAAGGTAAAAACAATGACACAAACAATACGAGTACAATCGATGCTAATCAATTCCGCTACGGTGTCCTTCAATCTGAAGATCAGAGGGACAATCTAGAATTATCCAGAGTGCCGCTTACAATGGAATCTGATGATGATGAAGACGAAGACTTAGAAATATTCGACTTAGAACAAAAGAAGAAATCATTATCGTACGTAAATCTGCAAATGAATGACGAAGATATTGTCCTCAATCCATCAGATAATAGAGGGAATGAGAGGGAGAATCTTCTGTTAGACATTGACGATGCCAACTCTGAAACTTTGATCAATTGGAGCAGTAACGGTAATAAGTCAATATTATAAGTTTAGATAGATTACGGTGAATTAAAAGCTAATGTAGGCTGAATGGCAACATAAATGGCTTCTTCCGAAAATTATTTAAAATAACCTACTTATTTTTTACTTTATTACTTAATTAAGGTCAGAGTGGTTTTGATGTGAACAGTGCTAAAATTTTTAAGACATACGAGAAGTCGTTGGTAATTGGTATTTTTTTGTTAAAATCTAGTCTTCGATTCTGCAAAATAGGATTTACAAATCTTAAGGCTATAAGCACCAATCTCTAACTATAGAATTTAGTCCAGTGTTTAATGACACACGATGTAAGAATTTGAGTGTGAACTCGCAATGTATGTGTAAACATTTATGTATACCCATTACCATTGCTTCAATTGTACTCGTTAAAAGCGATGAGAGTATTTATAACACGCAATGTAAGTAGAACATTACGTTAAGTGCACCGCATAAAGCATGTTTACACAAATTGTGCCGACCATGAGTTCACAATATCTGTTGTTTCATTATCAAACATTAAGAAAATTATGACTAACACTGTGAGGCACATTGCACGAAGGTCATTTTAAGAAACAAGAGAATGAAGCATCACGTAATTTTAACTTATACATTTATATTTGTTCGAAATTCAAACATCAGAATAGATTCAAAACACATACGGCCTTGTTCATGGAAAGGTTATTAACCTTTTATTTATCCAATGTTTAGTCCCTTTCGAACGACTTTTGAATTGAGTTTGAGCGAAGAAGACAAATTATTTGATAACTTGAATAGGTTTATAAACTGTCTAAATAAGGCGGGTATATTCTTTTATTATTATTTTATCAAGTAATAAAAAATTATAAATTTAGACGAACAGAGAAAATTTTATGGAAACAGATATTAGTTAATATTTTTTATCAACACGTTTGAATTATATTTTTTAAAAGCATTTTTGAATACGCACGCCTTTACTAAAGCAAACCAAAGTATGATTTTCGTTTCAATATTATCCAGAATTATTTAAAATATGGAAAACAACGGTACAAAAATCGATATCATAGTGTCCTGTAGAATTGAATCTAAAGTATTTTTACTAAAGTCAAATGGAATGATAGCACTGAGTGTGGTGTAGACTTACAAACTTGGTGCACGACACTCCTGTCGGATGAGAGAGGTAAGGGAGGGAGGAGGACATGATATTTTTAACAGGAGTTGTGAGAGTGGGATAGATAGCCTTTGAACCTATCTCCCTCTCTTTCTCTTAACCTCGTCCAGAAGGTCGTGCATCAAGTTACAAGTCTATAATGTGCAAGAGAGCGCGCTGGCGCGTTACTATGTATCTTTAGATAAGGTATTTTTATTGTTTATATTAAATACTGTAAGTCATGTAAGATTGGGCCTCGCGTTTTATTGATTTATTGTTGGGATCGGTTGTGCTGTATTGCTTGGGAAATGATTTAAAATATTCCATTTCCAAATTGTGCTTGTATTTACTGTTTAACTATCCCACTTCTGTCTGAAGAAGATGCCTAGTGGGTGTAAGGCAGTTTGAAAGCAGACAGTGATGAGAAAGATTATTTTGAATTATTGTCATTTTAACACATTAGATGTGACGCCAAAATAATGTAGGTATTATTTACTCCTATTAATGGGGCGAATAAAATGCCTGACGTGAAATAATCAGTTTCACATATCACATAAAGAACGCTATGTGCGCCGTAGTCAAAGTCTAATTATATTGTCATGTCATACTATTAGATGGAAAAATATTTCGATACTATGTAAGGCACAAATATGGTCATACTTGTAGGTATATTTTCCCAAAATTGGTCTCATTCAAGTCTTTCTAAAATATTATACAAATAATTATATTTTCGAGCGGAAATATGATCTGCATACATTTAAATGGCAATTTTGAAAATGTCACAATCAAGAAAGAAGATAGAGTATAAACCATACGAAATTAAGTTTAAAATATAGAACAAATGTATAAGAATTAAGGCGATTGTCAAAATCGTTTTATATTGTTGTACATTTGTGTCACAATTCCTAATTATATCAGTGGCGTGCCTAGGGTTCTGGACTAGGGCAAGCCCAATATTTTTTTTAGATATTTTAATATGTATTGATTTAGAAGCAAATGGTATTAAGTCGGCAGACATAACATCTATACATACACATGTTGGAAGAGGTGCTACCAGGACACTCATGTTTCGCCTTGCATATTCCGCGCCATATGTGATAGGAGGCGGGCCTATGCGATAATAATGAATCTTAAAAAAAACGACCCGGGATTCGAATCCGACACCTCAGGCACCGAGAAAATCCTACCGTTCAATCTCCGAATAGGATAAAAACCATTAAAATAACAGCTTTGTTTATCACTGATATGAAATCACCTATAACAATAAGTTGTTCCGTAAAAATCTAATAGATGGCGCGATTTGCACAGCCATCTAAATATTCCTAATATGCTGAAGGCATTACTTATTATTCGTTTTTAAATCAATTAATTAAATAAATATGTAACTTAAATCACTTTTGGAAATGCATCTGTAACTTTAAATTGCATTTTAATTGCAAAAGCATAGCTACAGCTACGTTGCCATGTATAACTTCGCCGGCAGAAATTATTATTAATACATTCATGTTATGTTTCTTGTAATACAATTGATATAATTTCTATTGAAGGGATGAACTAATTTATTTTAAATATAAATCATTAAACTCCAAATAATGTAACACAAATCTTGGCGTTTGATAAACTATATGAAACACGATTGTTTAATAACCTATTTGAAGGGGAGAGCATGTTAAAATTAAAGAACGCACATAGTATATTAAAGCGAGTCGATAAAATGTATCTTGTGATATACCACGACTTTCACAATCCCAGCGTATTTTTCGCGCCAGTTTATTTACAATACACTTGAATAAATTTACCTTTCTAACGGCAATGAGTAGTTTCACCGTCACACTCGCACCATCATAGCAAAACAATACCACTCATTTTAGTATCAAAAAGTCTAAATATCAAAAACTAAACATTATCACTAAAAACAACTAATTTTTGAGAAATACTAACAATCACAGCTAACAATTGCGAAATGTCAAAATACATATGAAGTTAGTCGCAATTCGTACAGTATTGTCCATAAACGTAACATAAATATTACGACATACAATTATATTTTATTAAAAAGTACCTTCTTATTTGTACTAAAACTATAAAACCATATTAATAAAAATAAAAATAAATTTTAATAAATCATAATATTAAATAACAACGCGCCGACCATGAAACGTACGATGTTCATTCTAAAAAGCCGGGCATTTGGTGTAGTACAAATTGCTATACAAAATGTCTATACCTATACATTTGTAGTGCACTTCACTCGTGAGATCCCCATACAAATATCGAGTTTGCCAAAAGCCTCGTAAAAGCACACGAGAGAGAAAAGGATAGATATATTTTGCAATGTTGCTACTACGGGAGCGTGTGGAGCCAGCGGACTTCTTATTTTAATGTTATTAATATTTGAATGAATTTCGCGTGGCGCTTCGGCGCGACGCACCGTCGCAGGCGCTTTTAATAATAATAGTTTGGATTTTAGGCGCGCGACAGGACGACGACCTTTGCGCTCTCGACAGGACGCGGTAAATTCAAAATTTGTAAATGTTTTCTCATAAAATATGATTGTATTGTACGGAATAAAATGGTTTGTGTTTAGTATCGAGTATGTACGTATTAAGTAGGGCAAGCCGGGCTTTTGGGCTTCTATGGAAGTACCGCCACTGAATTATATGTGTTTGGGCCACATATAATACAAAATATATAATTGTCAGAAGTATTGATAATTTATCTAATATTTAATTTGAAGCAATTACTAATAAATACTAAACCAAAGGGATGAAGATGGTCGTATCATAACATTTATTTGAAAACGTATGGGTTAATCCAAATCACTATTACTAGTAAAATCACAAAACCGTTAAAGTTAAAAGTTTAAATTAGAAAAAAGGTACAGTATGATTCTAAATTTACCATGCTCTTTAAGTGTATGGGATTTAAATTTTTAGCTTCCGTGACGCAGTCGGTTAGGGTCCCATAAATATTTATTTCGGGTCTGGGTGGTTGTGAGACTGAAAAGACTCGTAGTTCCTTCTACCCGCGACGCAAGACTCGATCTTAATGTGGGGTCAGATCTATGTATGTGACTTGGTTGTATAAATATTTATTTACAAAATGTGTTGGCACTATATTGCCTATTCAGTCTGGTTTGATTGGCCCAACACACATACAGGATGTTAGAAAATGCTTCCAAAAACGAAGATGGACGCGTAATACGGGTAAAAAAAAAACGCTCCCGGTGAAAAATTATATCTTATTACAATGTTTTATTACTTATCTAGCGTGTTATTAACATTACATATCATTATTAACGCTCGATAGTGTAACGATAAATAAATTGAAAATTTAATAAATAACATAACCAAAACAATATGAAGCATGCATAATGTAAAAAAACGTAAAAAGTTTTTAATACCAGGATTGTTTTTTTAACCCATCATAAAAGTTGTAATTAGAACTATCGTTTATCGTTTTGGAAGCGTTTCCCTAACTCCCGGTATATTAGACTCCACTTGATATATTATTTAAAATGCATTTCATATGTATATTATTTACAAATTGTAAGAGCGAGAGAAAGAGAGCGAACACTGCATTTATTATGCATACATACTTTTTGTAATTTCTATTTGTTCGTTGTTATATAAAGAGATAAAAAAGCAATAAGAGAAAAAAATCTATATCATATTTTTGTACTTATTGGCTTTCATATATGTGATTTTATTAAAAGGCTATTAAAATTGGTTATGTATATCACATTTAATTTTTATCTCTACAATTCCCAACACGCATTTGCACCTGATCACAATAATATTGCATTTAGTTATTAATTTACGATATAAAATGTTTTAAAGCAATTTTATTTTTAACAGAAAATTTATACGCCCATTTCATTTCAAAACTAATGTTTTTTTACCTTTGGTTTAAGGCGCCAACTAATATTTATGTTGCACATTGTTATTACTTAGTTTACTTTTGCAAGTTTCAAGAAGATTGCACTATTGTTTAGATATCATCAATTTAATGATTCCTATACAATATAAGATGTGATTAATTTAACCTTAATAGTATGTTTATTGTTTGAACTATATTACTAATCAGTAGTAAACAAGTCAAAGATCTGTTTGGTGGGAAAATTCGTGACGTCATAACATACAAGAAAACATAAACTATGCTTAGAAGAAGTGTTGCCACCTTATTTAATGATAAAGTTTTTTGTACATACAGACTATAAAATACTATTTAAAAAAAGTGGTTCTGACGACGTTTTCATGACGCCTGATTTTCCTCAAGTAATTTCCAAAATCCATAAAGCATGGCAACATTAGCTCTGAAAAGTGAACACGTAAAAAGTGCACTTAATACAGTACACTTAATATATTGTGAAATGTGTCACAATATATTAAGTGTAGTTATCTTTTTATGTATATGTATATTTCTGTTCTGGAACTAAATGAAACTGCCTGCTATTTATATTTTATATTTCGCCACTAAACATAGCACGACAATTTAAAATCTCAATAAACATGCTCAGGTAAATTAATAAGTAAATGTTATTCTATTTTCAATAGCAACTAATTTATAGGTCAATAATACGGCAAAATGTCTGTATTTATTTTTCGGGGCTTGTTATATACAAGCTAGAGATATAAATGTATAGAACTGTCCAATAACGTACGGTACCAAATAATATCAAAATTTGAAAATACGAATCACTTCATTTAGAAAGAGACAAAGTTGTGAATGTTCAATAAGAAGGAGCGAGACAGCACCATTCTCCACTAGGGCTTCAAAGCTAGGAATTATGGACAAATCTAAACATTTATATGACTATTATAAATATACATTTATGTTGCGTGTAACAAGCGAAGAAATATAATTGATTTGGTGTGTATCTGATTTGGTTATCACAATTAAGCTTTGGACTGTGATAATAGAAGAGAGAGTAGTGTATAAAATTATATTTTATGGGAAATTTCTATCAACAGCTTGCAATGTGCTATTGGACATTGGCTCTCTGTGTGTATTGGTTACCTTGTCTACTGAAGCAAGATTCATAAATTGAGATTGAAATATACATGACAGGCATATTTTGAATGAAAGTATAATCTGTGGAAGGAAACTTGATGTCCTTCAATAGAAGAAAGTCTTGGGAATGCTCATTATTTACCGTAATCAATATGATTGTATTGGCAGTAGTTTACAGATGGAGAGAAGAATACTTATTGCAGTAGATACGTGTCCTATATCAGGTTAGATCCCCTTTTATGTGATTGTAGCGCAATGTTCCAAAAATATTTTGGTTTCTGATAACCAGGAGTGTGATTCGTGTGAATTCGGTTATGAAATCATTAAGAAAGAATAAATTATGTCGGCTAAAAAATAATAACCAAGGACTTCCTTCCCAGCATTCGAAAATTGTGTACCGATTTTATTTATATGTGCAATCATGTCAGCATAAGAAATTCGTTCCTTACGATTTTTAACACAAACTGTTATTGTATTGAAGTTTAACCACATTCGCTCGACTCTATATAAATGTGAAATGTATCGGATTTTAGTAAAGCTAAATACAGCTTCAATTATTAATTGGGCTATAATCTCTTGCTATATTAAAATAGATATTAAAATAGTTTAGTGGATAAGGTAACCGATGCACTAACTATATTTTAAGAAGCCTAGGTAGGGATGTAGTAATTCAAAAGGACTTCGCAAAATTGAAATAAGCCTCTTAGTTAGGTATTTTAATATTGTAATTTAAGGTTGTTTCTAACTTAATAAAGATATATGATATTTTAATACTTCTTTTTTTATATAGTCTGTTGTATTTACTTGAGAAACCGGAAATTATTATATATTCTGTAATAATTTGGCTTAACTTGTCTATATCAATATAGTATCAGCCCCTTTCTTTTTAAGGAGAAGAAATAATGAAAATACTAAACTATTGATGTAAACTGTTTTGTGCATATTTCTGTAAAGACTGTGTAATTTGAATCACGACAATGTCACATTATGTCGGGTTTTCACTCTCGTATCCCCTATGCCAGCACATGTAATTTGCTTAGGTACCAGGTTCAACAGGGTTTTAAGGTAAAGATTATCAATCTGTATATTGAAATGACAGCCGCCGTGGCTCAATTAGTTAAACGTCTGCTGCGATACGACAGGCTACGGGATTGATCTCCGCACCGAAACTAATATACTCCACAGGTATTTGATGTGGATGAGTTTGTGAGACTGAATAGTCTCTCGTAATTTCTGATACCCGTGATCTTAATGGAGGGCCAGGTTTATATGTGATTGCTGTGTTTATTATTTATTTGTCAGTGGTTGAGCCCCTTTTACGAGCCTTTAATTATATATTATCAACGTTATATATATTTTTTACCTCGTATTCATAATTTTACCACCCGCTTTACAAAAGAGATATGAGGTGAGTTCAAAGTATTCCCGGTATGAATATGAAAGAAAAGGCACAAAAATCTGAAATAATCATATTTTTTTATTTGGTCCCCTAGAATCGCAATACACTTTTTACAACGCGAAATTAGTTCTTTAATACCCTCTGAAAAATAACTTCCATCCATCTCTGAAAAATAATCGTTTATGGCCGCCTTGAGCATTGTTGGAAAAACGCTTTCCACGAATTTCTTTTTCATGTTCGGAAACATAAATAGTCGCTAGGTGTCAGGTCTGGGCTGTGTAAGTAGTATAATTGATCTCTTGGAAACCACACTCCTGAGTAGCAGTCTTGACAACGTGCGCCCACTCGGCGCGTTGGCGTAGATGAGCAAGTAATCTGCAGTCAAATTTCTTCGGCTTTTTTAAATAGCTTCCTTAAAATTCTGCATACTGGTTGCGTAAGCTTCAGTCGTAATATTTTGGCGTAGTCGTATTTTTTTTGTATTTTCATTAAGCAAAACCCCTTTCGAGTCCGAAAATACTGTGGCCATGTGCTTTTTATTCAAAGAAATTCATTTATGAAAATTTCAAACCGGCATGCCAGCTAGATATTGCGGGATAGAATTACAGATGAAACGTGATTACAATCGCTGCGTATTTCATCTCTGCCTAAAAATGCTATGTCGGAGTGAGTTTCCATATGAATATTATGAAAGCATATATAAAATATGAGTAAAACCTACACGGTAGTTTCAGCGCACTGTGTACACAAACGGTCACCGAACTACCAAAAATATGCAACGCACGTCCATTGTTCCAAACAATGCAATTAACCATTAAAACACCGGTATTCGTGACTATTATATGAGCGGACTATTTTTGTAGAAAACTATCCTGTTTCGGTGTAGTACCGCTAAAACAGTGGCATTGTTAGGGAATTTTATTTGAGTCGTGTGCAGCGCACGTACGCGCTTGTCCGTCTGCGATATTGAGATAAACGAACCGGCATATTGCGAATGCCAGACGAAGCTTGCCGCTGTGATCGATGCTGAATGTACCCTTGTTAATTTACCGCATGCTTTTTGTTTTGTACGTTCGTTTGGATCGTGAAAAACAGCAATAGCGATACAAGATGTTCGGTTGCGAAGATTGGCTGCATTATTTAAATGTTTTAAGTGCTATATCTACTTTTCGTGGCCGTTTTATTTTAACAATATTTGTTTCTGAATAATAAGTAATGTTCATTATGAAACAGGCATCTCTAATTAATGTTCTTTATATACATCTCTCATCTCTTGAGGAACAGTAGACCGGTAAGTTACCGATAAGTGCGTGGTGGCCTGTTGGTAAACGGACTAGACGCGACTGCCAACATGTTCACGGTGGTCGCGGGTTCAAATCCCAGGGCACACCTCTGACTTTTCGGAGTCATGTGTGTATTGACAGTCAATCACCACGCACTAAAACGGTGAAGGAAAACATCGTGAGGAAACCTGCATACCATAGTGATTTATAAGAATTTCTATGGTATGTAAGTCCGCCAACCCGCACTAGGCCAGCGTGGTGGACTATATGGCCTAACCACTCTCAATCGTACTTTCGATTGTAGAGTAGGCCCGTGCCCTGCAGTGGTACGTATATGGGCTGATACAATATACATCTCTAGTTAAAATATTAGAATTTAGAACCCAATGAAATAGAAAAAGTAGTTCCACTTATTGCCTATGCTTGTTATATTGTCAATCCAAGGAATGTATAGAATGGACATGTCAAACAAAACTGTGTCTTTAGAGTGACAATGAATGAAAATGACATTTTGTTCATTCATTATCACTCGAAAGAAAAGGATAGAAAGCAACAGCTACGTCATTCAAGGTCAAATTTTTGTGCTTCAGTGTTTTATACGGAATGCAATCTCCATTTGGGTATAAGCTTCTTGGTAAAATTACATTAAAGTGACAATTTCATCCAAAGATACACACTGCCCTACTTAGAATGAATACTGGTTCATTACAAAACCCATATAATAAGTAACTCGCTGGCCAGAGGGACAGTTAACAAAACATTCGAAAACGAGCTTAGGGTTTACTAAAATATTATTTCAGCCCAGTCCACGCCTACGTAACTCTACCATCAGTTTTGTTGTACTGATATTAAGACTTGGTCCAAGTGAGGGGCGGTAATACATGTAGGTATGGGTTTTTACGTCTTTCGGTGTTGAAAGATATTGTATAACACCTTACATAAATACTTTTGAAAACTTGCTACTCAACAATGAATTATTGTTTTTTTTTTAATCTAGTCATATTACGTAGGTGCCATATGCTGATATCACATTTTATTCAGAAATAAATAATACGGTACTCAATTTTATTATGTCACCTAATAAATCAAATCTGGGAATCTTTATTACATTCTACCAGAGAAAAAAGTTTTAAGCAGTACTAGCTGTTAACGACAAAAGGCCTACATTTAAAAATATTGTGCAACGCTTGTATCTCATGCCTTGCTACAGCCCTGAGGGTCGCATGAGGCCCATGGCTGGAGGGCTCGGCCGGACCGTGCGGAAATGAAAAATAAACACGTCCGGACGTCGCATGGCGCCGGCCGCGGAAAATGAAGGGCTGTCGCGTCTACTCCCGCTGCAGCCAGGAGCTGCGAAATTTAATCAACAGCTTTTTTTCTTGATGCCTTCATATTGATTTTCATAAAGTAACGGATATCGTCAATTACCTCGTACTGCGAGGAGTAGGGGAGTAAGAAATACTTTTTAGTGTAAGGTTTGATGTAAACAACAATAGACGTAGTTTTTCTATGGGTCTAGTTTATTATAATAATAAACTTATTAGAATGGTTATTATATATTAGTATTGTCGCATGACATTCGATAGCACCTCCAGTGACCCACAGAAAAACGACGTCAAGAACTTGTTTTGTTGTCGGGGTTTGTTTTGTGATTGAGATTGCTGTGGAACCCACAATTCTTTTGAACCTTCTTTACGTCCTGCGGAAAAGGAGAGCGTTTTTTAATCCATCATCAAAAGCTTGCAATAGAAACCACAATATAAAGTATATCCTCCAGGTAGCAATGGATGGTTAGCCATCAGTTGACTTGTTTGCGCGGACTCTTGTAGTCACCTAGTAGTGTAATGTATCTTTGGAAACTTATATTGATATTCACATGAACACGGTAATATTCCGATCAATCTAATCATCAGATGGAAGGCGTGTATAGGCGTCAAACCCAATTAATTACTACGATTACTCGATTGATTAGCAGTAGGGCATGTAACTGATATCAAATTAATTACCTCTTTATGTGTTCTGCTTCTACACAAAGGCATTATTACAGACAGACAATCGAGACATTGCCGTTATCGGAATATCATACGGTAATTTGTGATGTTGAATAGTCATTGTGTTGATGGTAAACTTTGTGACTATTATAATCAACAGATAATAGATTATATTGTACCTACTTAGGACAATAGTAAGATATTCTGCTAAAGTTTTAGTTAATTATACATTAGAATAACGTGTTTGTTGTCTTCTTTTACGTTGGACATCAATTACCAACTATATTTCAAGTAGATGTATTTAAAACTTGACATATATTTTTGAGGAAGGTATGTACTATATGTAAATATAGTACGGTGAATTTAAGACAGGAAGTAGCTGGATGCTTGCCACTTCCAACAGGTCAATGGGGGCGCGTATGTTTAACAGTGAACTTCCTGTGGCTGAAGAGAAGAACAATATGAAAAGTTACATCTCAAATTGTTCTATATGAAATGGTACTTTTGCAAATTTTGAATTGTTTATATTTGAGAACTATAATTATGTTTCATTTGTATTATGAAAGCATTGAGTATACGCTAGGTCCCGTATATGGAGTGAGATCTTAAACACGATTCTGAAGAGCAAAAAAATCCACTAAAATCCAAAAATAACTAAAATAATAACTACCACTCCAAAGCAAAAAAATAATATTTATTTCATGGAGCTCGTGCATGTTGATTAATTTGCTTAATGACTTGACTAGCCAACAAATCAAAATATATGCGTAACATATTGAAGGCGGGCCGCCCAGTACCAAACATATAGGACCTATGCCTTATATTAATTTAAATATCTATATGTTTGGTACTGGGCGACCCGCCTTCAATATGTTACGCATATATTTTGATTTGTTGGCTGGTCAAGTCATTAAGCAAATTAATCAACATGCACGAGCTCCATGAAATAAATATTATTTTTTTGCTTTGGAGTGGTAGTTATTATTTTAGTTATTTTTGGATTTTAGTGGATTTTTGTTTTGAAGTCGGTTTTTATTTTTTTTATTACAAATTTTAGTTATTTTTATCTTTTTAGTGTTGATAGGCATTTAAATGAAAAAGATTTGGTCTCCACAAGGAATATGTTCTTTCCGATGACAATAAAATCGCTAAAATCGGCTAAAAGCTGCCAAAGATATTGGAATATTCACATGTTTATTATTTGTCCCTCAACCACTGTAGCCTAGCTTTTATACTGAACTCAATGCAAAAAGAACCGTTGAAATCCTATTAAATTTTGAGGAGTTCTACTCTCCAGGTCCGAACATGATAATAAGATCTTAATGTTGTGTTCCTGGGATCAACCTGTTAATACGTTCTTTCCAATGAAAAAGAAAGCACTAAAATCGGTTAAAAGCTGCTGAAGATATTAGTATTTACGTGTACATATTTTAATTTTATCACCCCCCCCCCCTCACCCATACCCCTTTTTCCCTCCCTCAATGTAGCTTAACTTTTATAATGAACTTAATGCAAAAAGAACCATTGGAATCCTACTAAATTTTGAAGAGGAGATTCTCCAGGTCCGAACATAATCATCATATCTTCATGTCGTATTCCTGGGATAAACCTGTCAATACGTTTTTTCCAATGAAAAAGAAATCACTAAAATCGCTTAAAAGCTGCCGAAGATATTAGAATTTACGTGTATTTTAATTTTATCACCCCCCCCCCTCACCCCCACCCCTTTTTACCGCTCTTACTGTATCTTAACTTTTCTAATGAACGTAATGCAAAAAGAACCATTGCAATTCTCCTTAATTTTAAGGAGTTCCCCTCTTCAGGTCCGAAGATATTCATCAGATCTTCACCATATTTTTATGAGACCAAACGACAAGCACCAGCTTTCAATCAAAGAAAGAATGATCGAAATCGGTTCACACAGTACAGAGAAACGAGGTAACAAACATAAAAAAAAAAGCAACATACAGTCGAAATGAGAACCTCCTCCTTTTTTTGAAGTCGGTTAAAAACCGCTATAAATTCGTGAATAATAGTTTTATTTCAATCTGTAACATTCGCGTAAATCTAAGAAACCATCTTGAAGCAGAACTTTTAGTACCTAATATAAAATCTATACATATAATAAAATTGGAGTGTGTTTGTAATATTGAAATAACCGTTTCTTAATACATGTATATGAATAATGTTTTTTGTATTAGCTTTATTGAAAAGCACGTGAGCTGCGCGCGGTACTGGACAGTACTTGGGCATTTCAACATTACTTATTTTTCTAAAATAAAAGAATTTTTCTGAAATAAATGTAGCCTAAGTTACTTCTTATTACATTAGCTACCTGACAAAAAAAGTCCCGTCAAAATCGGTCCAGCCATTTCAGAGATTAGCCGGAACAAACAGACAGACAAAAAAAAATCTAAGATCATTTTCGCTATAGGTATCGTGTACTCGTATATAACGATATCTAGTTGGACATTTTATTTAATTTTCACTTTACAAACAGACACTTCAATTTTATTTATATGTATAGATGTCTCAATAGTTATTAAAAATCTGCGAATTCTTATAACAGTTTAATTAAATTATTTGTCCCCTCTTTGTTTATAATGGGACAATGTGAAACATTTTTTTCGTAGACTATAAGATAATATTTTCTGGCGTAGGGTAGTTTCGCTTTCGGGTACCTTCTCGCTAGGTGCACTGAGTCTCGTGTACGGTTTTGAAAGCATAGTGCATCGTCGGCAACTATGCTGGATATTCGTGTTACTCTGCAAGACTGCTAGTAATTGCAGACGGAGACAATTTCCAAGTCGGTGCAAGTATAGAGTGGTGTAAGTGTAAAGTGATGCAAGTGCAACTTAATGCAAGTGCCAAGTAGTGTTGTAGTATTAGTGCAAAGTCATTTATGTGCAAAGTGCAAGAAAATCTAAATGCGAAGTGGTGATATTACAAGGTAGTGAAAGGAAAGTGATGAAAGTGCAAGGTGATCGGGTGCAAAGTGGTCGAAGCTAAAGGTTATGATAGTGTAAAGTGTTGTAAGTGATAGCCCAGACTAATGCGAAATGATGCAGTTGATAGGTAGGTGATAGTGAAGTCGTACGAAGTAGTGCGAGATGGTGGAAAGTGTTGTAAGTGATGTGTAGTGCTTAAATAAGCGGTTATTTCCATCCAGCTTCATAAGCAGGAGTGCGGTAAGTAGGCTTTGCATATTGAATTTATTTTTCATTGCTTTATTCGCTTTTTTATGTGCATTTCATCACCAGAGTCTACGGGTTAGTCTTTTAGATTGTGTAAGTCAATTAGTGTCCATGTTTTAGCAGTAGTGACGAAAATAAAAGACCTTAATATCTTTCAAGTCTCCGGGTTAACATTTTGTACTCTTTGGGGTAAAAGTGGTTATTTGCAACTATTTACGAAACTTTCCTACTCGTCGTACTACCACTCTCTAATTTTACATCAGTTTTTACAAAGTTGGTCATTTTGTCAAGTAGGTACTTATTAATTAATTTTGATATCTTTATGTCGGAGTTTGCTTAACATAGGGTCTTCTTTATATTTGTGTATGGCTTCTGATAAAGTTATTAACACGGCCACTAGAACTTGTTCACAAATCTTATGAGTTCAGTTAATAAATAATCTTTGCATTATATGTTTGTCAAAATCAGGATATTTCATTATTGTGTTAAAACAAACGATATTTTACAAAAATATCATTGATTTTAACATTACATTTATTTGGGTTTCCATGTAATATTTTTATGGAACAACGTTCGGTCACGTCCAATCAAACGTTCATTTTATTTTTATGTTAGAATTGTTCAGTCCTCTCACACCTTATCGGATTGTGAAGAGGTAGTGTTTGCGCAAGGTGCGCTCAGAGCTCCACTCAGCCAACTCTTTTAGTTTGTGTTTCCACCAACTTTGATTGAACCTCTCTTTATTCTGGCAAATTGGTAAAACTTCCACGATTGCTTTTCTTTTTGGCAAAACCTATGTGTTTAGTTAACTAAGTATATGTTTAACTTGTATGCGTGTTGTACAAGGCTGAAGAAACGTAAATTGTTTTGCTGTTGATTTTATTATTTTAGAATTTGGGAAATTTAATACATATTGATTGATTCATAATCATCTTGTTAGAAATAGGCAAATTAAGACGTGAATCACGTGGCATTTTTTGTGAAAATATTGTATCCAGCAATGAAACCAGTAATGTTTGTATGTGGTTACAATTTTGAAAACATATTATAAGAAGACATTTTTAAATTGTAACATATGTGTGATTCACCAATTTTCCTTATTTTAGGGCAGTTAATACACCTTGACAAATTTTGAGACTTTTTAGGTGTTATAGATAAGAGTTATATAGTCTGACACAAACCAGTACTTTGATACCTCATATCGCGAAATATCGTTGTATAATAATAGTTTATTGTGTACCCGTTTAACCTACTGAATAATAAATACTTTGATTGCGTACATAAATTACAATTCCGACAGTACGAGGTTTATTATTCGGTTTTGCAAAGAAGCCATTATACGCGTATCGGATGGAATAGTTAGACCGAAACGTAGGGTTATACAGCGCAGTTTTCAAGCTAGTAACGAGGTATAAAAGAAAGCAGAATTCTGTCGAGATAACCTCTTTTTTGGTGCTGTTTCCAACAATGCACGCCGGCGTGAGCTTATCAAGTTTTGTTCTTTTAGCAATGGAACACAATGAAAGCGTATTGTTGAGTGAAGACTCGGAAGTTAGCAGTAAATCAAAATTTTATACAGATATCGTGTAAACTACGTTTTGTTAGTGCCCATTCTCTTTGTGTTCTCAATTTGAATTGTTGAATGTGCTTGTTTTTAAAGAATTGTTTATGTAGGTATTGTATCTGTAGCTTGCACATTTTGCTCCATTTAATATTGAAAAATTGCATGAAAGAGGAGTGCAAAAGTGATTGCAAAAGTCAGTGATAGTATCAGCGGATAACGTTCCAGGCTTATCTTATTGGATAGTCGGGAGTACTCTTTACCAGAGAGCTTATAGGAAATTAATACCGTGTTCGAAGTCGTGTAATTGCAAGTATTCAAAGTACTATCGTCGCATTTTAGTGGGAACACGGCTTTTGGATGTATGAGTAACTGTGTTTTAAGACAGACAAGCGTTCGTGCTAATTGATTTACGTTTAATTATTCATTGTTGTTTATTTGTTTCCGTCATATCCTGATTTCAGGAGTTCTACCATAGATATTAAAATATTTTTTAAAACAAATTCCGAATGGTTAGTTCAAATAAATTACCGCAGTTTGCTCGGAGCTAGTTCGCGTGACTTTTCTTTATCCTTGTGCAAAGTTGTGACCGAGAAAAATAGTTAGTTTCACTCAGAATTGTAAGGATCCACTAAACCCATGGCAAGCTTAACATAGCGACGTCTGGGATGAGGAAAAAAATATTTGAATGAAATTAATATGCATCCCTACATTTTTAGGACATACCGAAAAGGCAGGATTTTAATTAGAGACGAGGTTACTCCAACACGAATTATTTATTTCATAACATTATGTTTATTTTAATAAATGTACATTCTTTAGAAGTAACTTGTAGTTGCTAGAGTTAAAGTAGTATAACGAGGTACATTTGCAAAATTTTTAATTGTTTATATTTGAGAACTATAATTTTCTTTCGTTTGTATTATGGTAGCATTGAGTATACACTAGCTTTCGTATATGAGTGTGAAGTGTTAAAATCAATTCTAAAGACTTTTGTTTTAGTCCGTGAAAATTTCCAGTGCAGCCAGCACTTGCAGCCAGCAATTTCGACCATTTACAAAAAAAACTGGTGGAAAATTATAGTGCGTCGTTGCATCTGATTGCACTAAACAATTACATACATAGCTTTGTAATAAAACTAATTCAAATAATTTAGTATTTTATTATTATTATTCGTCAAAGCTTGGTGGCCTGTTGGTAAATGGATCAGCCGTGGCTGCCAACATGTTCACGGTGGTCGCGGGTTTTAATCCCAGGGCACACCTCTGACTATTCGGAGTCAAATATGTTTTGATAAATAATCAATCACCACACGCTATATCAGTGAAGGAAATTATCGTAAGGAAACCTGCAAAGCGTAGCAATTTACAATAATTTTTATCGTATGTAAAGTCTGCCAATCCGCACTAGATCAGCATGGAGGATTATATGGCCTTACCACTCTCAATCGTACTGTCGATTGTAGAGCATGCCCGTGCCTTGCAGCGGGACGTATAAGGGCTGATACTGATATTTATATATCTTATTTCGATTACAGTACATAACGTAAATCAACATCGAAAAGGTATTCAATTACTACTACTCATATTTATAAGTGGTGCGTGATGCATAACACGGAGCATCAGGTAAAGCGAGATATAACAAGCATAACGACGTATTTACAGAATTCTGGCTCGCGTGGGGGTAATGGGGGTATGATTACTCATTTGCCGTCGGGATTACTAGCGTGTGTAATGGGAAAAAGATTTAGCACGATATTTTCTTTTTCACATTATTTGCTTATTCCGTCTATCTGTAAGATGAAAATGTATTTTCATTCCACAACGCTATCTTGATTTGTATTTTTTGCGCGTCTACTGAGAATATTAAACGTAATGAGAACACTTTTTGTGAGTTTAATGCTGTTTTTTATTTAATGTAGTTTTATCTTTGCGGTGTATATTGTTTTTCTAATTTCTGGGCATCCTTCTATAGTGTAAGGGCTTACTCTTATTTTGGTTCATCAGGCTAGAACAAAGCCTTGTGGACACTGACATAGGATAGTGGGCAATTATCTACACTATATAATTTTTTATAATTGAGACCGTTTTAGTAAAATTATTTATTTATTTATTATTATACTTTATTGTACACATAAAACAAATGAAAAAATACACAATGAAAAACACTTAACCTATGTGTAATTATGTATAACATTATGTATAATCTGAAACTAATCTGGCACAAAATAATAATAATTTAATATGGTTTTTGCCTATTTACGAACTTTCATTTATAGAATTTCATTTATAAAACTGGACTAGGCTTTGAATCCGAGACTCCACCGTTAACAGTTCGTACACGGTGCCAATAGAATAATAGTTCAACAAGGCAACTTGCAGTAACATTACCAAGTATGAAAAACCGCGTATTTGATATCCCAAAAACAATTTGAACAAACATCGAATTTTGCGATATGAAATAGACCGGTCAGCGCCAGTTACAGGGGACAGCTCGGTGTCCTTTTTATGATGACCACAATGTCCAGTTTTTTCACGGAACCAATAAGTTCCCAGTTCAATTGTACGGAAGTAAGTGCTCGGCTATCTTGCCATCCCGTTTGGAGATGAAATAAAATTCACTTGTTTTGTTGTTGTTTTATTGTCGGGATACAAGCGTTTAATACTCGGGGAGAATAATGCTGAAGTAAGGTTTTTGGAGTTTAAGTGGTTTTGCTGTTTGAGATGAAATGTTGGGCAGTTATGTGCGCAGTCTCTACTGATAGTTGCGGTCATTACATATTATATTTTTGGATTTTAAGTGATTTAAGCTATCGATACTTTTTTTAAACATAACATTAACATTGTTTGCATTCTTCGGAATCTTTGGTTTTTATAGAAATAGTTTTCAGATTTGTATAGAAGCAAGGCGATCCTGTACATTTAGATAGTCATGGTACAATTCAGTATTTCTGTAATTCATTTTGTTTTAAACCTATAAGTAACTGCTGTATAAAACAAATCAAGTTAACAAATACACTGCTGTTTTTGAAAGTTGCAGCCTCAAATAATATGGTACCATTTAAAGCTAGTCCGACATTATTTCACAAATCCGATCGTTATTTCCATTGAACGATTACCAAGTTTTACTAGTCCCCAATAAACAGTATAAAGACAGTTTCACCAATGAAAATAGCTGGCAGATTGTCCGGCATCGTCGCCGCAAACTTTTGCTATTATGACGGGCAAAAATAGATGGCAAGTTGGGCAAACTTCCCAACTAACGATGCTTGTTATTGCCTTAGTTGAGCAATATTTTTGTTGTGCACAATGATGGCTTTCTTTTCATAACAAACTATTGTCAGGTTAGTGTTGTGCCGTTGTTAAATAAAACTCTCGATTATAATTGGCTTTCGATTATGAGGTTAAAGTTATTGGTGTAAGCAAATCACTGGTAATACAAAAGGTTACTAAAGTTATTCATGATATTATTAGACAGCAAATTGCGTTTCAAAATCAAGTGTTCCATCATCATTATCATCATCATTCCGTTGCAGTACACTGCTGGACATAGGCCTCTCCCAAGGCCCGCCTCAGAGCCCGGTCTGCTGATTTATAACTGTATTTTGTAATTTGATAATAATAGTACTTTTAGTGAGTTCACGACTCATCTTAATTGTGATCCTATAGTCTCTTGGATAAGTATCACAACCAACGCACGGTCAAACGTATGCTTAGTAAAAATATTCACGAATGCTACGATAAAGTTATGTACCAATTTGTAATAAAATATCTCCGAACTGAGACCACTATCAAAAAGTTACCCGTTTAGTACCATCAGACATAAAGTGAGCGAACTAACCACACTTTTATTATGTTATAGCTTAAACTTCCTAAGGAAACAAATAGGATTCATCACAAATTTAATCTTAAGATCAAATAGCTAAGCAACGAGTCGTGAACGGAACCCATTCTAGCAAAGAAACATAAAGGAAGATTGTTAAATCCGTTCATAAAATTGTGCCAATATACCCGAGCTGATTCCATTTCTTCTTCGATATCAATAAAAAATAATAAGAAATCTGCGAACGAAGGATGAATCCCTGATTTAATAAAGTCTACGCATATAAGTAAGATAGTACAAAGGCTGTCAGGTCCAGGGTTCAAATCGCGCTAGCAGGTAGGCAAATTAATCCGGGGCAATTTTATCTAGTCGCCCTGACGGCGCGTCTACAGTGGACGCGCTTTAAACAAGGTAATTCACTGAAAGTTTGTATTTTACTTTTGAAGTATGTTGGTTGAATTTTGGGTCTAATCTATATATATCCTTAATGGTTTCTTAGATGTGTAACATTCGCGTAAATATTACACATTGAAATAAAACTATTATTTACGGATTTTATCGCGAATTTAGTTTAATTTATTATTTCTGTAATATGTTGTACAACTTTATCTTTCCAGGATGAACTTATGTAGGATATTTATAATTAAAAAGTCTTTATTTTTAATCGCCTTGCATAGTTTCATGCATGTACAGTAACACAATCATCTGCCAATACATTGTAATATCAGTTGTATTTTTTACATTAAATTTAATAAATAAATAAATAACACCCAACAGTCACATACATAGTCCTGACCCCACATTAAGATCGAGTCTTGTGTCGTGGGTATCAGGAACTACGAGAGACTTTTCGGTCTCACAAACACCCAGACCCGAGAGAAATATTTGTGGGCCGCACAAACATTTCTCTCGGTGCGGGGATCGAACCCGCGGCCTCTCATTTCACAGGCGGCGTCTTACCGCCTGCGCCACGGAGGCTGTGTAATGTGAGCTTATAAACGAGACCATTGTAAAACATCTCTTCTATATTTAATTGGCCGGGCGCGGTATAACGGGCACCCGGCTTGTCTTTTTGTAATATGATGTGACCCCTCAAAGGATTATTCTCATGCTAATTGAAATTCAAAATACTTTATGCTCTATTTAGTGTGGGCGTGCTTACCGTAGGGTGGACAGGATTGATTGGGTACACAATTAAACGGTTTATTTACCTATTTTAGCACGATTTGTGCGTGCATTGTATAAGTGATGGGTTTTAATTGTACGTTTGTTTTGGAAATTGGGAAATGTACGTTATTTTTAAAATGTATTTTGATTATATGCTATTTATTATCTGTTATGTAGTTGGTAAATTACATTACGTATTTCCTTTAATACAATATTATTTTTTTAATTCTGTAAGGTTAACTTCGTATGATCTATACCAACAGATGTACACAGCAAAGTATAGTTATAATAGTGCTATTTATAAAGACGTGTATTAAAGAGTATAAAAGCTAATTAATCATCTAATCTTGAAGATGCTGTAGACGGGAAGTGCAGCAGACTATAATGACACACGTGCTCTAGCATAAAGTACAATATATCAAAGCTATACAACGGTAATCTTAATTAGTTTGTAACAGGATGCTGGCTTTGTTGTTCAAGATAATCGAATACATCATAGTAACGAGGCAATGGATGACTTCAGAGGAATGAGTCACAAAATCAAAGTACCCCTGGTCATCGTGGTGAAACTGAGTTGTTTTAAAGGAAAACAAGGGTTGCCTGCGATCACCTCATTCGTGCCCATCTCACGAACTCACTTTGTTAAGAAAACACAACTCCCTTTGACGCACGCAGCAGACATTTTTTAATGCATATCTTGAACGGAATTATTGATAACTACATCCGATCCGGGAAATAGATTTTCCCTTTTGACTTTTCGCTTCGGGATTTCGTGTTTTATTTGGTAGAAGACGATGGAAAAGTTATATTGTATTCATTTTTGTGGAACAAACGAGTAATGGGTAAGTCTGGTAAAGAATCACCACCGATATGCAGTCGTTATAGCAGATTGATGAGTAATGACGAGCAGAAGCGTCATTAGTGCGAGAAATTTCGTACTTGCGTTTGCAAACCCATTTGGTTGAAACGAGAGGCCGGGGGTTCGATCCCCGCACCGAGAAAAATATTTGTGTAATCCCCAGGTATTTGCTTCGAGAATGGGTGTTTGTAAGACTGAAGTCTCACGTAGCTTCTGATACAAGACTCGATCTTAGTACGGCCTGTGGGGTCGGGACTATGTATTTGATTGTTGGATGTATTTATTCTTAAAAGTATTGACAAAACTATTCTAAAATGATATCCTTTGGGCGGCCTATTTTCAGTAATAGACTCCTTGTGAGAAGATAGTGAAGTGGTAGAAGTGATTTAAGATCAAATTATGTATAAATATTTGTAAATTATATTACTGAAAATAATTAATAATAATCACAGAAGGTTTTTGCTTGCCAGGAAAATCGTACCCAATTTTTTTTGTGCAGTTCTAATAAAGCCGAATTTCTGAAACAATTTATTTCATCTCCTATTCGAAAGTATCGTAAACCAACCCTAATACCGAGTATCGAGTAAAAACTTCAGTCATTTTTCAGCACAAGTATCGGAGTTCCCCTTTCCAATGTAACCTGAACGTTTCGATTTCCGAATTTCTTATCCTTCATTCATTAGCAAGTTCAATCAGAGGGCCGTGGGCTGCGGTTATTTATTACCTTGCATCGGCCCTCACAATTACAGAAGGAAAAACTTTCTCCATTACCGGCCCTCGAGGCTTTCATATAGAAAAAAATAAATTGTACGGCAACGTGTGCTGTAATGGATTCGGGGTTTTGCTTTCGATTTCGTTTGCGACTATTGTATCGGATATGTGTTGCAGTGCGTATCGGGTTCACCTATGTAAATAAATGGCTACGGATTTCGGCAGAGCGTTGGCACATCCCGATAGATTGTTTCCTGGATTTTTTTTATAAATGCGTGTTGTTGCTACATGTTTTTGTGATTCAATAAAATTCGAATGTATTTGTTAGCTATGGCTTCTGTATATTCGGAAATTTTATGAAATCAACAATTTCTAGTAAGTTCTTTGTTAATATTCTATTTCAAAATTCCAAGAGGAATTTCACAATTTTATAAAATTATTTTTGGCATTTTTTCTATGCGGTCCTTTATCCCGTATATCTATTTTAATTTCAGTTCACCAGAGAGTACTTTATCCATAAACCCTGTTTTAATATAAATATACTAAGAGTTAAGTTAAAAATAAAGATCTCAATTAAAATATATCCAGTAGTAATTTTGGTACGGAAACGATAGACGTTCAATAGTGATTGACTAAGCGAAACCTTATGACTCCATTATACACCTAAGTTTAATGTACATTAATTTCATATCCCGTATGCGTCGCTCCTCTATGGTGTTGTCAGAAATTCGGCTATGAATAGGCAGGTTTTCCTTATTCCTATGACATGTCGTAAATTGTATGGACGCGGTGTAGGGAGGTTTTATTAAATTTCAATGTGTTGACTTGTCTTCGCATTGTCGGCATACCTGCTGTTGAATAACGGTTTACGTGCTTTGCACTTGTTATGGCCGATAAATACGAGCAGGTTGAAGGGGTTTTTGGAGGTTTAGTACTTGTGTAAACTCACACCGGTGGCGTATTTGGGTATACAGAAACTATTGAGTACATGTATACACCTACCTATGCAGGTACATGTGTCGTGGTCTAAACTTATTTTTTCAGAAGATTTATTTAATACAGTTACTCTCCTCGTGCAATCTCTTTAGTTACAGATATTTAAGATGTATTACTTTCATAATATTTTTTCTCATTACCTGAAGAAAAAAGAAAGATACGAGAAAAGAAAAACAAAGAAAGAATGTAATGTTATTGATTTTCTTCAAATGTAATGTATTCATACATAAATAACATTAAAATTACGAGAGCCAAGCCAAAAACAAAGACGTCCCAATCAGCTTTGAGTAGCCTCAAAACTTAAGCCATACTGAGGCGCCGATTTCCGATGGGAAGTCTGTGTGACGACCCGACGCTATTTTGGTGCATAGAACGTAATTTGAACTAAGAAGCTTAGTCCAAAGTTAGTTAGGTATCTTGAAACAAGCTATTCCTTCGTGGCAAGAGTCGAACACATGTCTATAATTTTGATTTTTTGGATTATGTTAAGTTTAAAGAAAGATCACTCTTTTATGATACTCGGAAGGCTGCTGAAAAAGATGAAAACATATTTTTTTAAATAAAATAATTGGCTTTGGAATAGCGATTTATTGGAATGCATCTTTTTGAGCTAACTGCAAGTAGGTCGACTAAAAGAGGTTACTACAACCGGCAATTTGCGCAGTGTATCTAGGACACCACTAAGTCACGACCTATGCAATTACAGAGTCCATACGTCGTCCCATTCAAATTGCATGAAATCGATACACTAGAGTTAACAGCGGTGCAATTATCATTAACCTAGTTCAGGTTTTGAATCGACGCTATTTATGTTTATTGTTACATTAAATCGCCAAACAGTTTGCGTGATCTGTGCCTGCAGCAATAATATCCATAACGATGTCCTAAATTATGATAAATATTTGTACGGAAATTACGAGTTGTATGTTCGAACAATAGCGGTATTTCAATTAATGCGTTACGATAACCATACAAATTTGACCAATGTTTTGGTACAAACTAGTCAAAAGTAAAAAATCCTTGAAGCACTTTTTTAAATATAATAACTACTAAATCATATTATATGTAAGTTAAAGATGCTTGTGTTGTATTTTAGTAGGCCAACAAAGGTATTGTTACTGTATCCCAGATTAGATTAGATTATAATTACCATAGAAATGACCTGGAGTTAATTTACACGAGTAACCAAAAATAAGAGAATTCAAATTCAATTCAGAATTTATCGCTATGATTAATTGTGGCATAGTTATTGCCTTCTTTGATGGTGTAAAATGAAGCCTTATAAATATATAGTCTAATAATGAGGTGCTACAACTTTTAGATGAATTTTATTCAATAGCCCCAAGACACGGTAAGGTTGAATAACCAAGCGGCCGGCGGACCACCTGCGCGCCAAATGTTATTATCTCATTAGAGAAGCCCTTTCTGTTTCCTCAATTTGTTGCAAACAAACGGAATTTTAATATTATTCCCGTAAAGTCTTGTGAACCTCGTAATCCTAAAGCATTTTGTCGTTAATGTTTCGCAGAGTAAACTGGCGGTTGTTTTCGCCAATTTACATTTTTGTTTATCTTTTGTAATTACGTTTTGAGTTCGTATCCGAAACTTGTGGTGTTTGGTACGTTGCGATAGTCTTTTTCAATTGTGTTATATGGTTTTAAATACAAATTCAGTTATTTCATGTGTACATGTGTGGCCGGGTGGAAGGTTTTTTAATAAGGCAGAATTAGTAATATTATATTAAGAAGCGGTTAAGTATCATGTATTGAACCACTGAAGGCAGATATCTAATAAATATTCAGAAAGAAAAAGCATCAACCAGATAAACTCTTTAATCGAGTTATCAAACCCCTCCCATGATTTTTATAAGCATGTGTGGCGCCTTTAAATAAATCATTTTTAATATTGAGCTACATGAATTTTCTAAAGAACTTTTCTAAAGTAAATTCACCAATGCAACGCAGCAACAGTTTCATTCATACAATTTCCTAGAAACCAATTTTTGCTGCTCACCTTCAGTCCTAATTTCCAGTATCGTTCTGAAATGATACGAAAACTTTTGATAATTAAACCAGCACGTTCAAACGTTCGGGCGATGTGGTTGTGTACACAAAGAGAACGCTAGTCATTTATGGAACGGCACCGTCCCACATTCCTACTTATTTACATTTCATTTGCGAGAATGTGCACGAAGATACGCTACTCCTTCTGCTTCACGGATATATGAGTCTAGAAGAAGCACTAAAAATGAATATAGAAACTTAATAGATACTTGTAGCAGTCACACGTATTCCTGATTTCTAATATCACCAAGTCTGTCATAAATAATTGTGGCTTACATCAACATATACGATTTTTAAGTTTCACAAAACTCAAAAATAATTGATTTTCATAACTGGTGTCCTTGTAATTTATACAATGAAATGTATATTACTCGTGCCGCGAAATGTGTGGTATTTAAACATACAATATTCTCCACTGGTCAAAATAAAAGACATTTCATAAGTCAAAAGAATATATTTTATTTCCATGAATCCTAAATCAGCCCGTTTTGAAAGGTTTAACGACGCGGCTTATGAGGGACTACGTAAGCTGATATACGGGAAAGATGATTAAAATATTAACGCATATTACACCGCCTACGGGGACGTCTTATGAAGATGAAATGTTCTATCTAGCGGCATAAAGTATTCTATATCCTTGTGATAGTATTTACACAATATATTAAATTTTCAAGATATCGCTGACCTAGATTTCTTTATGAATATACACAACTAGATACTCGCAAACATCAAAGAGACGGGGTGTTTTGCTTGGAAGCAAAACTAATTAAATTATTTCGTTGACAAGCACGAATTTACTTAGATATTTTGGGTAGGTTCTGAATATTTGTTACTAAGATTTCGGTCGTGTTGATTTTTGGAGAACGGTCTATACTTTCATGGCATGATCCACTTTTGCATCTTGATTCTTTTTCTAAGCTGTGCAATAAAATTAATCTTTTGATTCAATCTCAACCACCTCGTCAACGACATTGTCTATTCATCGCAATCTTTTCATCTTTATTAGGATTTCTTTATAGACTAGTAACTTGTAAAAGCCTTAATACCGTCTAGTTTTTGGATTCCTACAGGAAATATATGATCATAAAAGCGGTTACAGGGTTACCTATCTAACATAAAATATCCTTTTATTCGTCCACACAAATCCAATGCAATTCCCAAGGCAATATTTCACGAGCCCCCACCCCTATCGAGATTTACTTGCATCTAGATAAAGCCGCGCTGAAGTGGACGCTGGACGGATCTCAGATAACAATGCAATTTACACTGTACCAGCTGAATGTACTGAATGTTACTCCGCTTCGACATTTTTTGTCTGCGAGGAAATTGATCTGTACTGTGTTAGAGGATTGGGTGGATTACTTCCATACTCTCTAGTCTTTTTACATTGCTATGTTACGTGACTTTCCAGTTTGATAAAAGTGGTATTAATTTGAGAAACCCAAAGACTTATTGAAAGCCTACAGTTGCAGTTAAAGACAATTTTGATGACGTACATTTAGATTCACGATTATATTGTCTTCAAGAATCTCTAAGAGATTTGTGTAAATCTTGAAAACCATTACGTAAGGTTCAGTTTCATTTCATACAATTATGGTATCTAATTTAGAAATTTCAGACAATTATTTCCAAACAATAGGCTTGAGTTGAGTATTCCGTTTTATACTTAACAATGAGAATAGTTTGAGAAGTGGCATTCAATTTAAAATATTCAAATGGGGTATTACGTTTTCGATTATTTAGATTTTGCTGTTTTGTTAACAAATAATAATTATTTATTCAATCATTAGTAACATCGCAGAAATGTTATGTAAAATGAAAGTTTGTTACATGAATTTCATTTGCTTTATTATCTTCAGAGAATTAATTCAAATATGAACACGTAATCATCTATTCCCCAACTGGCAATGAAACTTAATATAGAAAAGCGTGTATTATTCACATCGTTCAGACCACAAAATATTACAATCTCGCCGACGTCTGCTCCAATTTCAGGGAACATTGTCAGTTAACCTGATTCCCCTGTAAGTCAGGAGTGACGTTTCCCGCTTACGTGGAAACGTAAATGTTTCTGGCATCATGTTCCGCATGCCAAGCAAATGCCAGACGGACAAATTGAGTGTCGCGCGACAGTCGAGCGACAGAATTACGTGAGATTGAACCACTACGTGCTACTATTTTCTAGAGCTTGACTCCGAAGCGCTTTCGGATTTGCAAGTTAAAATGCCAGTACTATTATTTATGGTATTTGGTTTTATACCAATGGTTTACCATATATGTATGATGTAATTTACCTTGAATAAAGAATTTACCAATGTAAATTGACTTACTAATTTCGACTTACCATAGTGAGCCC
Organism: Hyles euphorbiae; assembly: GCA_023078785.2. Lineage (NCBI taxonomy): Eukaryota > Metazoa > Arthropoda > Insecta > Lepidoptera > Sphingidae > Hyles > Hyles euphorbiae. Next base: position 6,732,533 of record CM041041.1, on the reverse strand, counting down.
ATTGCTGAATAAAAATCTTCCCTGGTTATTTCCGCACTAATTCCTACAACCTTCACTATATTGTCTGTCCACCCGTACGTATTAAGTAAATTAACATACATATAAAAACAAAATATATTAAAAATCTTCCACAATCCTTTCAGTTACTTTACTGCACATGTTAAAAGATCGTCTATAATTAGTTTGAATAATTTTTCCCCGTCCTTAAGCCGACACAGCTCCGCCCAATGTGTAATTAAAATTTCACCACAAAGCTGAAGCCTGTAGCCGGAGTCAGGACGTGACTGGGAATAATTTAGTCATACGGATTCCCTCGTCTGTCACACTCTTTGACTCAATGATTATAGCTCGGACAGGATCAGATGGCAGGTTAAAATAACGAGGGAAATGCAAATCCGACGCATTATTGTAGAGTTAACGATTTGCCCTGCGCTCTTCAGATAAAAGAGATGCGCGTGTAGGTCCTTTGGAATAATTATGTAAAACGTGTTTATGTTTTTGTGTTGATTTAATTAAGGTTTTGTTTTGTGCTTTTATGCACACATACCTATACAGGTATTTGAGTATATGTGTGCGATTCAACTGTCAATAAGAGGTGTCCATTGCTGATATAATGTTTTTTTTTTAAGCCTGTCTCAATTATTTTCTGTAAAAACATAAAAAAGCACATCCTTGACCATTGACGAACAGTAGACCGTTATAATGTATTTGATCAGGTTGTCAATGAAAGTAGGTTAAACGAATCCATCAAACTGTATCAATATTGTGACATTTTCCACTAAGCAAACGCTTGCATAATTTGTAATTCTCCTTGAAACAGAACAGCGCTTGTATTAAACCACAAATGACGGAGTATTTATAAAATAAATTGCCATGGTGGATTGAAAGATGCGCCCTGTGAGGGGTCTTTGTGCTCAAACACAATGGACACTTTGCAGAAGATTTGGTGAAAGACTTCCACGGACGGTGTAAATAATTTTTACCTCGTAGAAACGTGCTTTATGTTTTTTATAACACAAACAGTCGACGACTGAAGTGCGGATCTCGTGGAAATAAATTTAAGACGCCGCTGAGATGTCTCTTCAGGCGACAAAGATCGGTATCGTTGAGCAAAAACGTAAAAATAGTCGTCAGGTTAAATCAATTTGAAAGGAATCTGCGGTGTAGGAAGTTTAAAGTTATCATTTTTGTAGTAAAAGAACTTGTAACTATGATTATTTTGTTATTAATCTCATGAATGGCGAGACGAGCATGCCTTTTGCCTGTTGATATAAGATGTCAAGGCTCATTATGTCCAGTAGTTACTCTGGCTGCAATGTCTTTCAAACCGGAACACAACAGTGCATTACATTTATTTTTATACAATTAAAGAAACAGTGAGGATTGATAGGTCGATCATTGACGACGGTGATCATTTACTATCAGGAGAACCACTTTCTCATTTACCACACAAACTACGAAAAGAATCACGATTTTATTCCAGAAACAAATGTGCTACAAGAATAAACTTCGCTCCCCAAGTATTTATTTCGTAAAAAAACACTATCAGGGTAATAAATTTAAGCAGTTTGTTTTATAGACAGATTGAATTACCTAGTGCGATGTTAGCTTACCCTAATAAACGTCAAACGTGGGCCGGACACGGGTCTGTATCGGATTTCACACTACCGTCATCTCATATTAGAACAACTGCGACCTTTAACGCTTCCAACAACCTTCAATTTCAATCTTTTTATATTTTTATCAGGAAATACGTATTTTTATATTTTACGAGGGAGTTTTTGCTGAATCAGTAGAAAAAATATTATAACAAATTATTAATGAACTGCTCTGATTTAAACCGATTGTTACTTTTGTAATAATCACTATATTGTAAACTGGTTTTGAAAATAGCAACACTATATTTTGCAGTTTTCTTTTCTAGTGAAAACCGGGTGTTAAAGGAATGATTGACGCGTAATGATGAAAAATATTTTAATGGATTTAATAAATCATTTTCATTAAGACAACATACGCTTTGTTTTGTACTTTCTATGTTCAAAAATAAGTATAATCCAATCGCTAAATACACATCGTATAGTGTTATATTTTATGTTAATCAATGAAAATTTAGTATGTATCAGCTTTGATTGTGATTCCTACATACCTTTAAAGTGGCTTGTTTCTTTATTTTATATAAAGTATAAAGTATTACGTTACCAAACTTAAACAATCATTGTATAAAAATTATTAACTATGAAACCATTATTGAACAATCATATTAATTTATTATTAATTAAAATTATATTAACCTCTTTCTCCTCTTAAAATATCTAATCCAAACAGATTCGGTTTAAGGCTTCGCAAACCAGCCGCACTTCGTTTAGATTTTATCTCAAGTGTCTACCGTCTCTGAATTTTGAAGCTGAACATAAGGATTTACTGGGTATTTTCATTGCCAGTAAGATTTTATTGAGGAAACATTTATTTCCCTCCCTTAATATAACGGAGTGGGTCCTCCGTATGCTACGAGGGAATGTTCCATATATTACCCTAATGTGGGTTTGTTGGTTGATATAATTTGCCATATTTTAAGACATGCAATGAATATATTATGACATGAAAAAGTACTTATTTATCCAAATAAATATCTTAATTTTATTTTGGCGTATTCTTCTTTATCCTTTTTTATTATACAGTAATAAACATTGGCGTAATATGACTTTTCAACACATGATTAATAAATGTTTTCACGAGATTTTGTTGGGTAGGATCTTTAGCCTACCATGTTGGCCTTAATATCTCGCTCACTTAACACTTTATCCATCGATATCAGCCCATATACGTCTCACTGCAGGGCACGAGCCTCCTCTACAATTCAGAGTACGATTGAGAGAATTACGCCATATGTTTTTCTTCACCGTTACTGTATATGATGTTCAAAATACATGCCTCCAAAAAATCAGATGTGTAACCTGGGATTTGAACCAGCGATCACCGTAAACATGTTTTCAACTGGGTCTGGTCCATCACTAACAGGCCAGCACGTGCTTATCTATATCGTGTTGAAATATTTAGAACCATATATCATAACTAAATTGTAACTAGTATGATTAATCTGTTGAGTAAATCTTGAACTGCCAAAAACACATGCCAAAGCAGCTGCACTGGCGAATTAAAGCGATACAGATGTTACATTAAATGTATTTCACAATTGATTACTATCAATTAAGCGAAATCTAATAGACGTTGGTACCAAGTTGGACCATAACTCGGTTTCAAGTTTGTGTAACTAGAACTTGTGGCCGCGGTCGCTTCGGCCCAACAACTTTCAAAGGCATTGACGTCTTCTAAGTTCCGTAGTACGGGTTATCTATATTTTAGGGTTAAGACTGTTTTTTGTTAGTAACTTACTTAATTGGTCGTATTTTTGTTATGTTTTGTATTTTTTCTGTATCAGCCCATGTACATACGTCCCACTGCAGGGCATGAGCCTCTTTAATCGTGAGTACGGTTGAGAGGCACTGGGCTTATATGTCCAGGCTGTTATACATAGTTTTATACATTATTGGAATTTAATGTTGAGACAAATGTTTTAAATAAAATAGGCGTAATTATTTCTTATAATCGTGGTGGTACTGAATTAAGTTAGTTTATTTTCATCTAATATAACGCGGAAATTAAAGGATATTTTTTGATCGAATTTCGAAAAATCAAAAATCAATTGTTTGCATGGAGTGTGTATTTTTGAGCTCTGCACTCTATTTTCTGATGGCATGCTGGGTTAATAAGCAATCATAGGAAAAATTATGAGGGAAGAAAACCAAACTTTGACTCGTCTTTAACACTGTGCAAAGTTATTAATACTACTTTCATCTGTCTTTGTTTCGGCAGCGTTTTCCATATCTCTGGTATTATACTTTCAATATTCAATTAAAAAATATATATTTACTTTTCACTCACCTCTATCTCCAAATGAAATTTCAGCATACACATTAACTCTATCCTATTTTATTTAAAAGAATGCAATAAAAACTAGATTTTCACACGAAAAGCTGCTATCATGTTATTAGTAAATCCCTTTTAATTTATCACCATAACATTTTCCTTACAAATAATTTTACCAAATCAGCGAAATATCGAAATAAAAATCGCAAGAACCAGCAGACATATGTAAGAAATTCCAAAGTTCGAAGGGAAATGTAGGTACATTTTTCCGTTACAATGTTGTCAATCAGTCACAGGCAGTGTGCGGGATCCCTTTTCCACTTTTCTCCTTCCTCTGATTTGATTGAAAACTTCCTTACACGCACCTGCGACTCTTTGATGCTGCGCCGAGGCTCTACATAATTAAATATACTAATGCTATGGAACCTTTGTGAGCGGTTTAATCTCAGATTTTTGAGGAAGGATTGCTGGAGGACAATAAAAAACTGGCAGAGTAATATCTGGTGTGTATTATTATCTCCAAGATAAATAATGTATTAAATTAAGTGCAAGCATGAAAAAGAGAATTTTATTGTTAATTATAAAATTCTACTGCGTAGATATTTTAGTGTGATACAGAGCAATTCGGTCAATATGTTTTTGTAAAGCTGCAAATATATTTGATGACAAATTACAAAATTTATTTCAGCGCATAAAAAACTTAGAGCAAATCAGTCATTTTTTTAAATCCACAATAATATTAGAAATTAACATGAAACATTTAATTTCGTGAAACCCTTTCTGAATATCGAGTAATACAAAAATAGTCATTTTAAACTCAATTTTACACAGTACAATTGTAAAGCAAAACTCGATAATACCATTTTATGTTTCCTTTGTGGTGAATCGATGATCACTTTAACGAGACAGCACACAGCAATCAGTTGATGTGTTCAATAATACCTTCTCATATGTGCAAATATTTACCGACGGAGTGAATCAAGTGAGTGAAGTGTGGGTAGGATTAGAGCTACGGGGTACAATAGACGAGTTTATATTGATGTAATTTTATGTAAGCGTATGTGGTATATTGTCGTAACATTTCAGCGTTGAACATTGGCAAGTTTTCTAGAAAAAGGGTTTTATGTGACGGCATTTAACCATATTAACAACCGTTTTGTTTATAAAGAAGGGGTCAAAATTGTGACGTATATATATAATATTACAACTACCGATTACTTGTTGGCGGTCTCACAAACGAAAAAAAAAATGGTACATGTCTTAGAGTACGTGTTAATTTTATTGCAATATTATTATGTAAACAAGCAAAAAGATAAATACGTGAAGTCATGCAATTAATTTCCCCGCAGAATTACAATTAAACCCATAACAAACAGTGCAAAAATGCTTCCTGCCCTCGTATTTGAGCACGAGTTAAAATTGTTGGTTTAAATTCGGTTATACGTCCTTCCCGCAGAAGCGAGGTAGCAAACGTAACAATTGCTCCCCAGATAATCTGAGAACTCGCCACGGCACTGGCGTAACAATTGTTCCCGGAATTAGGCCAAGTATAATCTGGATATTAGACGGGTTATTTCAGTTGTATTATACGTTCTATTTCAGAGTACAACTATAGTGGGTTTAGCCTATTTGAAGTGGTTAGAGACTCGCTGCTCCGTTACAAAATGATTAGTAATTTCTTAGATTTTCCCGAATGTTACACATTGGAATAAAACTATTAATTACGGGTTTTATCGGGGATTTGGTTTAATATTTCCAGTTTATTTTGCAGTCCACATTGTGACCACGAAAGCTGTAAAGTAATCAAAACGTTGCGTCGGAGAGTTAAAAATGTAGAAATGAAACCAAATTCACGATCAAATCCGTAAATTATGGTTTTATTTCAATAGTTTTACAAATACGTCCAAATTTCCTTCTTAAATTGCATGTATATGGAGCTAATGTTATGAGTTAGTTTAATTTTGTTTGAAAAATAACGAGGAATTCTGCATATCTAAAGGCTTGAAGGACATTGTAGCCAGAGTAATTACTACACATATTGAGACTTAACATCTTATGTCTCAGGATGAAGAGCGCAGTGGAATGCCAAGCATTGATTTATAATCATGATGTTGTTTAGCTTCCGACCAATGGAATGCCCGTCTAGCCATTCATTGCAATAATAAAAAAAGTATGTCCTAAAGCCTGCAATTATAGTAGTGTCAGACATAAATCTTGTTAATTGTAGGGACGCCATGAGGAATTTATAGAGCCTCAAATATTTTACATATTGCATAACATATTTATAAAAGTGCGTGGTGGCCTGTGGGTAAACGGACTAGACGCGACTGCCAACATGTTCACGGTGGTCGCGGGTTCGAATCCCAGGGCACACCTCTGACTTTTCGGAGTCACGTGTGTATTGATAATCAATCACCACGCACTAAAACGGTGAAGGAAAACATCGTGAGGAAACCTGCATACCATAACGATTTATAAAAAAACTATGGTATGTAAGTCCGCCAACCCGCACTAAGCCAGCGTGGTGGACTATATGGCCTAACCACTCTCAATCGTACTGTCGATTGTAGAGGAGGCCCGTGCCCTGCAGTGGGACGTATATGGGCTGATACAGATAACATATTTCAAGTTGTAAGCGCTAGTATAAATGTCTATAGAAAGACTGGTGCAAAAATATTTAACATCCAAGGCTTTCGGAATTTGCTTATTGAATGTCTTTCTTACATAAACTCACGAATACGTTAAACCATTTAAATATTATGCAGGCAATATTAAAGTTGTACTCGTTTGAAATTCCCCGGGCGTCTCGTCTCAGTTGTTCAACTTTCATAGTTTTCCGCTTTAACTTTCATAAATTTAATCAATACCGACCATTCTGTGATCACTTTTTTAGACGAGTTTTTGAAAAACATTAATATATTATGACATATGTTTCAATTTTGTTTCATTTGCGGTTAGATAAATAATTGCAACATGAGTTATATCAGGCCAATGGCATGCATGTCTCATCAATCTTTCAATTAAAAAAGGATAAATATTTTTAAGTCAATTATGATTGACTGTGACTAGAATTTAAAGACTGTTTATAGCCTTGTTTTTGACTATTTTTGAAATTAAGTGAACTACAATGAGTGCTCTAGTGGCAGGTAAGCTTAGGTGAAACAGGGGTTGGCATCTGTGTTTCAGTCTCCGTAGAATAGTTAGTTTAGTTTAGTTAGAACCTAATTGACTGTGCAATACAAAGTTTCGGATTTGACTCGCGCTGCAAAGCATACAACATCCAAATATTTGTTTCAGGTTGGTGTTGGGATAAAAAAAAGTATCTCAAAGTTTCTGATACTCATAACCCACGTCACAAGACTCGAACCGTTTCATAGTGTATAATTTATACTGCAAAGGTTTTTTTTTTCTCGGGAAATAGTCCCCTCATCACACACACCACTGCAAATCCTGTAAGCCAGGATCAACAGTCGCACGCATTGTAATGACACTGAGCCTGAACTCGACGAGTCTCCGGAAATTTGTTTAACCCGCAAATCAGTCACAAAATTAAATTAAAAGGAGAAATTGGAAATAAATTATTAATGAACAGTCTAGTAAAAACGAATTCTATACTGATACAAATGTATATTAAAGCCGCATACAATTTTAAAATACAAAGAGTAAAACTAACCAGTATAACCGAGTAAATTGTAATTTTATAAGCATCCGCGTCGATGTTTTGTAAACACTCGTTACCTAAATTGTATTTGTGTTTTGTAGGGACCATCCCCGGGGGCGGCAGTGTCTAGTTAATTTCACATTTTATTGATATCAACAATATAATTTCGTTTTGTTAATATTAATTAGTTTCGACCGATATTTTCTGTAAAATATTGTGGGTGTATTTTGTTGGTCGCGTTCAAATCCCAGAGCACATATCTGGCTTTACATACCGTAAAGCGTGTGTGTATTGATAGTCAATCACCACGCATTAAAACGGTGAAGGAAAACATCGTGAGGAAACCTGCATACCATAGCAATTTATAAAAATTTCTATGGTATGTAAGTCCGCCAACCCGCACTAGGCCAGCGTGGTGGACTATATGGCCTAACCACTCTCAATCGTACTGTCGATTGTAGAGAAGGCCCGTGCCCTGCAGTGGGACGTATATGGGCTGATACAGTATTATGAAGTTGTTCATAGAAAAGTTGGTCCTTCGTCGGAAGAAATCTTTTCGTTGGCAGGAGAATCTCGCCTAAAGAAAAGTGTTGCATGTGATTTTGTGGATATTTAATTGATATTATCTTTCTAAAGGTGAGAATAATCAAATTTTTTATAATCATGTTTTCTCTTCTACAATCGTACCTAATATTGGGGAATACATTTATTATTTATTATTGTGCGGGAGTAGCATAGATTTGAATATAGGATAACATTTAGTTGCAATCGGTTTGTGTCAATTTTTAAGCATGAATTTAGTTCGAATGCGTTTTGTATGTGGGTGATAATTTCTGGACGCGAATCTCAAGTGTAGCAGTTGGATTAAGTTCGAATTTGTAGACCGTCAAATCCGCATTGTATAATTTACAGAAATTATAACGTCAAGTGCAAAATTAATAATAAATTCTCCACAACGTGTATAAAAATAGAAAGCTTGCTGAAAGAGAGGAATTAAAATCGCAAAGCGCAAACTTTTCTAGGATTTACTTAACTGTATTCGAATTACTTGCAAGACACACGAAGATTGTACAACTTTTCGCAACATTGTCCAAGGAAAAACTTCAAAAGACTATTTAACTTTACTCAAACTCTTTACAGCGTAAACTTCTTAATAAATTCGTCCCACTGTAACCTGAAGACATTACGTACAGGCTCGGATTCACAAAGAGACGCCATTTGAAAGCCATTCGCTCATCTATCAGAGTGACACGCAATCAAACAATACAATAAAACTTCTCTTCCGAAAAATACTTGAAAATAATTTCTCCATTTAAATTCAGGAGGGTGGGGTCTGTGTCGAGTTCGGCGCTAACAAAGGTTCTATGTCGTGAAGGTAATAACTGCTGCGGTGTGGAACTGAAGCTCGCAGTAAGTCAGCTCCGGATTTTTCCTTTTTTGTGCTGTATTCTTTGTAGTTTTGAATCATGACTGTGTTTATACAGTAGTTAACAAGAATTTAAATAATTCTTACGATTTAAGAAAAAACGACATACAAATACAGGTGTAAAAATAAATTTAATAATAAATGAAAATAAAAAGAAAGAAAAAGTTTGCACGACGCGACGTGGCAAAAAAGTTGCGCTGCGGTACGAACCACCACTCAACGCTGATTTAAGAACAGAATTTGAATATTTATTAGAATTTTTTTTATGTCCTTAAACTATCCTATAAATATTTTTCTATTAAACAAACCTCAGAAATTTGTGGATACTAAACATATTCAATTACTATACATAATGCCGTAACCTTTTTATTAGCGTTTAGGGATCATTGACTTACTGTAAACTTATCTGCGCTGCATCAAAGGTGCTCCCTGTACATTGTGCTTGTGAAAAAGGTTGGAATAACAAAATGAAAGAGGCACATGGAGGGAAGTTTAAAAGAAGCAGCATTTGTTACCAAGAACCGGCCGGCCGACTGTTTTATGTAACACAACTTTTTACGCGGCCATCGCTTGATTACTTTTTGCTACTTAAGCTTAATGTCACGGGACGTGAAATAAAATATTTGTCGAAATTTTTTCTAAGTTCTTTTTTCTCCGGCCTGTCGTTTCGAGCTGAAGAGAAGTTGCCATTTTATATTTCGTCAAATGCTAAGCAGTTTTCCGGGATTATGAAGTGAAGTAATAATTTTTTTTCCCAAATCCAACAATTGTATTTGCGGGAACTTCGAATGTTTTTAATCTGTGGATTGAAAGGAGTTTTTCGTATTTATGGAGGTTATTGAACTCGAACCTAAGGACCTAAATTATGATGATGTGTAAATATTTAACAGCGTCTCTGGCGTAGTTGTTTAGATGCCGGCTGTGAATCGAGAGGCCGTAAGTTCGATTTCCACACCGAGACAAATGTTTATGAGCCATTCATGTATTTGTCTCGTGTCTGAATGTTTGTGAGAGCGAACAGTATCTCACGGTTTCTTGTACTATCGACACAAAACTTAATTGATCGTAATTTGGGTCATGACTGTGTACATATATGACTGCTAGGAGTATTTATTAGTATATATGTGTCTGTTGTATGTAATTTACGCCCGAATACTGGAACGCATCTTAAATATAAGTTGTGCTTAACTACGTTAATCCCGCTTAAATGTACTGGGTAAGTGGGCCGCATGCTGTTAAGAGTAACTTATTATTTGAATGGCGTTCCAGTATTCGGGCGTTTGTCAGTTATTATATTCATATTTAATTATAGATAGATAATTTTAGATGCAATAACTGTCGAGAGGAAAAATTGTGTGTTAAAGAAAAAACTTCATATCAACACGAAGAACAAAATGTGATGCAGTTACTATCGAAGACAGTATTACTGTAGACAAGCTGCATATTTAACTTTAACCCTAATAACTCCACTCAACTTTCATCTTGGCTCTAGCACTTGCAAATACTTCCTAAACATAAAACCAACATCACCTCAAATTTTCACACACAGAATAATGTAAGGCAATCAAGTTGATTGTAAAGCGGATAGCCTAGATACATATTCAGAAGTAACAAGTCCCTAGGGAGGTATATCTGGGGCCCGTAGTGTACCCGGCGGGAAGATAATCGACGCCGTATGCAGATTACAATTGCTCTCACCTATACTAATGTAGTTGTTACGTGAGTGTCACCTGTGTGATAATTTCCAATATTTGGTGGTACTTGGTAGGAGGAACAAATAAGGATGCTTAGATTATATCTGTATCTGTATCAGCCCATATACGACCCCCTCCAGGGCACGGCCCTGCTCTACAATCGAGAATACGATTGAGAGTGATTAGGCCATATAGTCCACCACGCTGGCCTAGTGCGGGTTGGCGGACTTACATACCATAGAAATTCTTATAAATCGCTATGGTATGCAGGTTTCCTCACGATGTTTTCCTTCACCGTTTTTAGTGCGTGGTGATTGACTATCAATACACACATGACTCCGAAAAGTCAGAGGTGTGCCCTGGGATTCGAACCCACGACAATACCTAATAGGTACAAGTTAGCCGAGTTTATTACTTTATTAAAACAACTTGGCTATTACTGTTTGCGGCGTTCTTCCTGCACTTTGAAGTCTGCACTTTGCAACTCCAGTAGTTTTTATAAGATAACTTGTTGGCGTGATGTCTGCTGAAGAAATAAGTAACAATGTAGCTTGCACTGGAATTAGCAAGCTTTTGTGCTTTGTTTTGCCTAAGACTGTTTTATGGTTGCCTTGTCAAATCAGCCCTAAAAAAGGTTGTGCATTTGTCTTTGGTATCTTTTCATGAATGATTTTTAAAGAGAAATTGTTTCGCTGAAAAATGTTTTCAATTTCTTAATGCATTATATATTTTAATACTTAAAAATAGTTTTCTTTTTAAGCTAGGGAAAATAAATTGATAAATAAAACGTGTTTGTTTTCAATGTAACTTTCCATGAAAAACTATTAGCGCTTCCTAGATACCTGTTTTCAGAAGGAAATACTAGGAATACGGGTGGAACTTAGGAAAAATGTTACTGAAATGAAATAGAAGTGGCTTATTAAAATAGCAAACAGGGTTCTCGTCGGATTCTATTAGTGTGATATGTAAGACGCTGCTAATATATTCAATGTTTGTATACAATTTACGGGCGACGCGTGGAGTGAAATGAAAATTTACTTTTCATTTGGAATTTGTGAACTGAGCAAATTAGTTTAGTAACTGCTCACATATACTGATGATGTTAGTTATGTTAGTAACAAAGTTTTTCTTTGTTATTTTTAAGGAATGGACTCGTACTTTTATATTTATTTTGTTGGTTTTATCGAATTCTTATTTTTTGCTGGTTAATTACAGGTTACATAATGAACTTCGATTATTTCAATTGCTTCAGATTAGGCTATTATAAGAATTTAAGCTGAAAGTAATAACTACACTTTGCTTTATACATAATAATTTGGTTTAACTATTTAGATTTTAGATAATAAACAGGAAAATTAATTTGCAAACAGAAGCATATTATTTTATATAAACTGTCTATTGAATATTTTTCCTTTCCAGATCTTATTTCAGATTTCATTGAATAAATATTACCTTGCATAAGCAAGGCCGAACAGAAATATAAATTAAAAAATAATCAAAATTCAAATACCAAACAAAGTAACATTATTCCATTTTATCCCTAACAGAATATTGACTAAAAAAACATATCAAAATAAATATTTCTAATACTGACGTCCCGCTGGGAGGAATGCAATTAGACGAAGCTCAGATAGGAATGGAATAGAAAAGCCGATTACATTGTTCGAATTGACTTTCTGTCTGTACCACGTCAGACTTCCAAATTGTATTGCTATTAATTATTTAAAAATAATATCTACTTATAGATCGATACGATGAACCTAATGCTCTTTAGGGTGTCAATTTTACTCGTATAATTTATCATGTATTTTATATTGTAGTTTGAGCTACTCGGTGGTTTCATTCGTACATTTTGTGTGAGGGATAGGTTTTAACGAGGAATGGTTTTAGAAAAATGTTTTTAACTTTAGCTGATGTCTTGCAAATGGTTATTTAAAATTCGGATGAATAACTTGACAACTAGACATTAGGAATTAAATTTGAACATGAAAATTATTTCAAAAATAGTTTTACTATGTTCCTATTTCTAATTCTATTTAATCCAATATCTGGTAAATGGTACTGGTCATGTCAGACTAGCATAAATACTTTAAATAATTGTTATTAACTAGTTTTTAATAATTATTAATAAAGATTATAAGGATAAAACTCATATTTCAGATACTACATGCCATGCTTAGGTGCAGGATGTAGGTTCATGCACTAATGTCGTCATGAGTCTGCCATTTTTTCTACGGCTGTTCTAGAATCGGTCGATTATAGAGAGTAAAATATTTTTCTTGTAACTTTTGACGACGACTGCCAAGTGGCACAGAACCAAAAGCGAGAGGCAGCCTAATACATACTCCTTACGAAAATGCCGCTCAGTATACAGCTTCCATATTTTGCTCGGGAGCCCACGTATCGTGAGCGTTGTAAAGATTTTCTTAAAATTTGTTGAAACTGTTATTACAATGGCTTTAAGCTTTCACATTACAGTACGCGCTTGCCCCACTTTCAGGCTTTTAGATTTCATTTCGAAAATCTCCTGGAGCCGCGCGCGGTTTTAAGAATATCAGATTTAATTCCAAATAGTTTTTTGCACCAAAGGAATTTTAAAAGCGACGCGGAAATTGGTGCTGATGTGCCAGTTACAGAATCTCACAATACTTTTTATAAGTTGCATTCAAATAAAAAGAGGTTCGTATAACTATGTTATGAAAAATTGTTGTTAATACTGGTCATATTTTAAAATGAAAAAAAAAAAAAAAAGAAAATAACCGAACTTTTATCACAGCCCCATTTTATTCGATTTTCATCATCATGTGTTTTCTATTTTTTTGCGTATGTAAAAGATTTGCTGTGTTTTTCATTTCAAAATATTTAGCGATTAATTTCAAAATAGATATTGTTTTAGGAGAATTGGTAAGGAATTATAATCAATTTAATGCGCTTGGCAAAATTAGCTCGAATTATAGAATCTTGCATCTTTCTATTGAAGGACGATTATATAACGATTAAATAAATATGTAAATCAATTTGTAGATTATTTTGTTATTTTTGGGTGTCTATTCATTCAGGTTTTGGTTCTAATATTAGAAAATTAAAAACATATTCCTAAATATACCCAGTTATTCATAGTGATCCGAACCCATTTCAGTGTTCAACGTCCACCCACAATATTTCATGAGGCTCTTCGTTCTAGTGCATATTGAATTTGAAATCGCGTGGGGGAGCCAATGAAAACGACAGTGTGAAGCCTCTACCCCACCTTTTTATTATTTACATCGCATTTTCAACGAGTGTTTGCGTCGAGCTTTACTTTGATTTCGGGAAGTGGTGTGCTATCTCCGTGATGGTGTCGTTTCATGATGAGTGCTTGCGTTGTGGTATTGACGGATAGTTTCACAACGTTTCGCTTGTGTGTTTTGCGTAATGAGCAAAATGGCGGTTATCTAGGATGTGCGTTCTGGTATGCATTTTTTTATAATGTTATTTTTGTTTTGGTTTGATGTCATAGGAATTGAATGGGTGTTATTGAAATATAAACTCGTCAAGAATGTTATTGTCCAACTAGTTGTAGTAAGATAACACAATGATAAAATGCCGTTTTCGTCAAAAATATGAAAATATTACAATAATTTGGTTAGATCTACCTTTGTCAGTATTTTAAATTTTACGGTTAAATACATGTATCCTAACTTTAAAAAAGGCTTAAAAAATAAGTACACTATGAATTTAATTATCAAATATATTACAATAGAAATCCGACGACGGATTCAGTGAACACACACCGAATTAATTCACATTAGAGAGGACGCGTTAAATCATGCAGTTATTTATAACGTACGGCGAAGTTATAACTTGGCTGAAACACGATGTTAAATTCCAAATGAATAGGTCCCTACAAGAGAGCATTAACTCAACTCCGCGTAAAGTGCGGAAACGCGCTCCAACGCTTTGCAATTATTGTCAAAGATCACCAAATTATATTTGCCGATGCTGCAATCATTTGTAGGCTAATCTGGTTATTTTTTAATTCAGTTATTCATTTTTGTTGACATAAAATTGCATAGAAATGTAAGTTATGTTCATGTTAATCTTTGTATTTTAGGGTATTCGTTTTCGTAAAGCATACTATTTGAACATGCATTGTTTAAAATTTTCGTTTTCATTTATATTGTCTCTAAAAACAATTGTCAAAGAACACTTGTACCATATTTAGCACCCACTTTATAGACCGCTAGTTCTTTAATATAATGAACAATGAATCCCCAACGCAGTTTTCAAACAACTGTTTTTTATAACTTACCCTTTCATCCACTTTTCAATAAATTATATTTCTTTTCATGCATATCTGCGCCATCGTCTAGTCTGTGTTGTAAAATCAACTCAGAAACCCCGGCCGGCGCTCGACTGCGCCGCGCTGTTCATTTGTCACTGAAATTACAAAAAGCTTGCGGTCCCCGCCGCGCGACTTTGACGACATAATGAGTTTAATTTCGTCAACGGCTCTAAGCATTATTCATTATTTAAGTGCTCGTTTAGTACAGTTCTTTTTTCTATAAGATTGCTTGTCTTCTTTTTCTATTTTGAGCTGTCTGGATTGCTGTTTATTTGTCAGTGGATTTTAAGCCGCCATTGGACTTATTGCCTCAATTGTGATAATGCATTTTTGTTTTATAATTTACTGTAGTGCGTGGTGGCCTGTTGGTAAACGGACTAGACGCGGCTGCCAACATATTCACGGTGGTCGCGGGTTCGAATCCCAGGGCACACCTCTGACTTTTCGGAGTCATGTGTGTATTGATAGTCAATCACCACGCACTAAAACGGTGAAGGAAAACATCGTGAGGAAACCTGCATACCATAGCGATTTATAAAAAATTCTATGGTATGTAAGTCCGCCAACCCGCACTAGGCCAGCGTGGTGGACTATATGGCCTAACCACTCTCAATCGTACTGTCGATTGTAGAGTAGGCCCGTGCCCTGCAGTGGGACGTATATGGGCTGATAAGATAAGATAAGAAGAAGAATTTACTGTTAAGTTGAGGTTTATTATCTGCTGGACTTAATGAGACGTAATAAACATCTCATGTCTCATGGTGGTGCTAGATTTTTCTACTGTCCATGAGCGGTTATATTGCTTACCATCACGAATGGCGAGACGAGCATGCCATTCGTTACAATAAAAAACATACAATTTTAGAAATGAATATATAATCCAAACACACTTTGTAATTTAGAATTAAAACAATGAAACAATATTTAAATTAGGTTCCAATACCTTTGTCTCGAGTGGGTAGTCATAATGTCCTCTTTATTCAAATGCCTCCAAGTCTTTTAGGTCGTCTGTCTGCAGGCAGATTAGCGTAGTTTTATAAAACGGTAATTAGGTGCCTCATTTAAGAGCTACACAGGATTTACAAAGACTTTATTTGTTTCGTCTCAGTCTAAATTGAAATTTATGAAAGTTCGCAACATTTTTCCAGTCTAACGGTTTCGGATATCGACAAAGCCCGGGAGATTTCTCACGCCCCTTCGGGTTATCTGTTTCCGATTAGACAAAGAAATAAATTTTATTGCAGGCACTGAGAAACAAAAGGGCAGTACGGGGAAACTTTGAAGATTAATTCTGCCGATAAAATTTCACGCTTGAAATCTTGTAACTACCATCCGAAGCGCGTTGCAGGAACAGATATCGGAGGACGGAGACTTCATTGAGTTAAATCTCTTTAGAAATATACCTCTATAAATCACGGTTAGAATGCTGAATTATGGGAATATTATTGGACTTAAGAACTACTTTTTGTATTATTTTCATATTGTAAACGTAATCCTTATACTTAACACCTGTTGTTTTGTCATCGTCATCATTAGTTGTTGCTGAACATCTTCGATCAAATATAACTAGATACAGACAGGGTCCCGAACAAAATCACATTTCTCTTGCCGTTTTTTAGGCCGTTACTTATAATCTAGTATATATTTAATCGAAGCTGAACATATTCGTCCTTAATGAAATTTCAGAGAGATTTAGAGTTTGAAACTGGTATACATCCTTGGATATTCCATAATCTCTTATGATTCGGCAGAAAATTAATATTCCGCAATAATTCAATGTTCAAAAGCGCTTCTTTAGTTTTTAATCAAGCCAAACATTAAAATGTATTTATCGAATGCCTCAACTATAATTACACGCCTTATCCGATTGCGGAGTCTACATTTTTAATTTGGCTCACCGGCTGGAGCGGCCCTGCGGTCCCCAAGGACCCCCGGGACTTCGCCTTTTTATGGCGTCTTTCAGCCAACAACGCTTTAATGTACGCTAAGGAGCGTTTTATCTTTTTTAGTTTCTCTTTCTGAAAGAAAAGGGTTCATTTACTCTGTGACATACTTCTGATAGCGGGAAAAGATAAACCCATTTCAGTTTTGTCTAGTTTTTTTCCGCTTACCCGGATTAAGAGGACGTTTCTATAAAGGTTTCGTGCGATGAATGTGACATTTACTGAGAAAATAAAATATTATTCGGACAATAGTTTTATTTCGTGATGAATACTCGACAGGGATAAGGGGGGTCGGCGCCGGACTGTCGTGTTGTTTTCGGCAACCAAAATTACTTAAACAGTCGGTTTGCGTGGAGTCCTTCTTGCCATAAAGTACGTAATGAACACACGCTGAGAGTAAATTTGTTTTGATGTTGATCAGGAGCGATTCCACGAAACGAAGCGTAAATCTGTGAAAATAACAACGTAGATAAAATCAAATGGTTTTAATGTAATTGCTAGATATATTACCATTAGTTATTTTTGATACTGCTTCATGATTTCATTAAGGTAAAATATCTGAAAATGAATGAAAATAGGTTAAATCTCTGTTACGTCAATAGGTGATTTAATTCATAATTGAATTTGATGTATTTTTGTCTTTATTCAAAGCAAAAATCCAACTTGGGCGAACCTAACTTACGCATTAATTATAAATTAATAAATGATGACTGAATTAAGCTAAGTCATAAATAAAAAAAATATACGTATTTAATTTGCTGCAATATAAAGTAAAATTCCCACAAAATAAAACAATGACTTAACCAAGCTGTCAATACAACATAGAAAACTTTCAATCATTAAATCTTCTTTACTGGATCAACAAAAATAGATGCTTGCCTCCGCCGAGTGAAATATTTTTTTCTTTTTAATGTATTTCTACTGGAGACAAAGAGCAGACAGCAAAAGGGACCCGTAATGAGAAAATGAGAATTGGATTTCCTTTGTCAGCCTTTGGCTTAATGCTGTGCAATGTGAATAATAAGGTAAGAGAATATTTATTTTTAATAATATTTGTATAATTGTTTTTATGAGCGCTACTTTGTTGTTCAGTTTTGTGTTGTAATTAAGATTAAAGGGTGCTGCACTTTAAAGAATAGTTTTATTTTAAAACTTAAAATGTATTTTAGAATAATTACTGCATTTCCTTTACCCAGTTTCTATAATATTATTAACGCAGACATTTATTTTAAAAATATTCATTCTTTGTGGATACTTTAGTTAAATACGAACTCAATTTACAATTATGTAATTGTAAAGCCCTTGTTGAAGGTATTTATTTAAACAAATAAATTTAAAAAAGTATGTGTGAGCATTAATGCTTTTTAAACTAAGAAAACAGATCTCAAACATTGCGTTAAATAGAGAAAATCTGTTCTAAATATAAATATTTTTTTCGGGTCTGGGTGTTTGTGAGGCCGAAAAGTCTCTAGTAGTTCCTGATAGCTACGACACAAGACACGATCTTAGTTTGGAGTCAGGTCTATATATTATGTGGCTGTTGGGTGTTATTATAATAATGTTTTGATGATTGACGTCTAAAGACCATGGACGATCTATAATATTCCGGTAATTGTCAATACAAACAAAATAAATGTTGAATGTTAGGAAATTGAATTTGTATTTTTACTGCTATCCCAAATATTGAGATAAATCATTCCACTCGTTATTTATGCGAAATATCCATATCGATAAACATATATTTTTCATTGCATATTGTTTTTGCATTGCAATTGAATTATCCAATTATTTCGATAGATTGCACCCGGCTGTGGAACGAATCGTAATTATTGTTAATTAACATGTGGAATAAATTAAATGTCAGGCCACAAAGGGAACCTACGTTAATAGATAAATATTGGTTATGTATTATTGAAAAAAATATTGAAACATAATTTTCAACAGTTTTGAGTTAATATTTGCTATAGGTAATTAGTGTTTTTACAACAAAGGAATATAATATACTAGAACAATGGTAAATAATATATTTAAAAAATTCACATTCATATAAAGTCATTAACATAGTAGAATTCATGGTATCAGTCAAAAATACGTTGATCCCGATATCGATACTGCTTAAAATTCACGAGAGATTTTTTTACGTTTTCCTTAATTTTTTCCTGTCTTATCCCGGGCGACAGATTTTTATAAAATAATGTAATTAATAATTATTATCACATTTACATTTTGTTCACAGAGCCAAAGACAATATATTGACATCAAGTTCATTTTTCCAAGAACTCCGAGCCTGAATTGCAATTAGATTTATATTTATTGACAATATATATTTTTCGTTACACAAAAACAGGTTTCATCGAGGAACAAAAATCTTCGTAATGATATGAAGTTTAATAGTAAAATGGGCATTATCCTTTATTATGATTTTTTTTAGCCTTTGTAACAAATGGGGTAAAAATCTATATGTAAAACAAGACGGTCACTTACTGAAACAATTTCTTATTTTTTTCAGGTAATGAGCTACGCTGGTAAGTCTCATATCTTTATTATATACCACTGACACAAAATGCATCATACATACACAAACTCCCACTCTCACACTTTTCGTAGGTAGAGGTGCTACATGTTTCGCCTTGCGTGTTACATCCCATGATGTGATAGGAAGAGATCCTGAACCTATATCGGGAACATATTCGAGGCTCATAATTAAAAGAAAAAGCCAAAATCATTTTACCTGACCCGGGAGTCGATACCGAGACCTCAGCGTTCTCCTCGTACCGAAGTAAAACTACGCCACCGAGGCAATTTATACACTGAAAACGTAGTTTAATTAGACGAATATGCGTTTCCATCAAATATCACGTGCATTTATGTGTAAATAATTTTATTTAAAACCGCCGTCCGCGCGTTAATCGCACGGTTATGATCCATATTGAACGTGTCATCCTCAAAAATTAATCCTAATAAAGACTTAAAATACAGCGACATGAGGAGGGATCCATTGTCATCAGGTCGCCATTTTGCAGAATAGCCGATAATGGAAGCAATTAAAATGTATGGAGGCTTAACTGCAATGCCCTGCGCCGAAATTAATTTATAGTCAGACCAAAATAGTCCCCATTTTCCGGGCGCGCCACCCTCACTCTTATGTTGTCGCTTGTAAACGTCCTGTACTTATGTACTGCTTGAATAGACGATTCGAGGATATCTGTGAAGTTTGTATGTTTGTTATTATATACGATTCTTTATTATAGTATAAGAATTAATCATATTGGATGATGTTTTTAGGCACATAGAAGCATTTGGTAATAGCTTAATCCAGTTTTCTATAGTCTTCTTTAAATTGAGGCTACCAAAAAAGCATGTAGCAGTCATACCTTTCTTCTGATCCAAAGTTAAATTTGTAGTGCGTATAGAAGAAACTCCTACTGACTTTTTAGTTTCTCAACAAAATAAGAATATAATGTTTGTTGAAATAGGATGCCTGAATTAAACCGCACTTTTTTCCGGATGTTATTTTTCTCGAACTGTGTGTGTGGGTTACCCTATGATTCGAAACAAAGTTTGAATGTTTGGAAGTCGTACGTAAACTATACGAATGTGCCTATTTACTCCACAAAATGTTCGATTCCTGTACCGTACGTCGTAATAGACTAACTTCGGAGTGTCATAGAGAATAGTACCTACTGATTTTTTAATGTGAAAAACTTATAATTTACTTCGGACATTCGAACATTCCATTTTGGTTTCGGATCAAAGAGTAAGCCCCTTTGTATTTATGAAGTATTAATAAATCATCTAATAAACAGTGTAATATTCCGATTTCAATCCAAAGCTGTTATGTATTATGCAGAAAAATATGCTCCGGAAATAATATTTGATTTAATCTACAGTATTTTATTATGAACTGTTTCAATCGGATTATTCCGTTTGTGACGTCAGAGAGGGTAAAACCATATTTTGACTCGGATATTGCCAACTAGAACATAAATGGTTTATTCGTTTTGGGGTAAAAGGGGTACTCCGGCTGGGAGTTGATTAGACTGTTATACAGGGTATATTAAGACTGCGAACGAGAACGAAGCTAGGTGATGGTTTTAGTGACTTCAATCACAATGAAACTATAACTTATGCAAAAAACGCAACGATTTTGTAATTTGTTTTCCTATCGTCATATTTGGTTGGTAAATGCATAGTTTCTAAAATAATAATGTAAAGCCTTTTATTTTTAAGATACTATGGTACGCAAGGGTTTAAATTATTTATTATTTGAGCAAAAGCTTTGAATTTACTACCCAAACACGATTATATTTAAAACATCACAAAAAAATTGTCGCGTTATTTCGCGTTTTTTTCTGCATTATGTCTTAAGTGACTAAAATTAACACCCGGCTTCGTTTTCGGTAGCAGTCTTGATACATTTTGTATAGCAATTGTGAAGAGGTTTTCTATTTCTAACCGGACTTTTAAAACTAAACTAGAATTATTCCGCCATCTATGAAGAGCCTCATTTTAAAAAAGCATTCTCCTTTGTATGTACACTCACTGATTATACATCGTGGAATTTTTATATAGATACTAGATTATGTCATTATTTGTTTAATAATAAAATTCTTCAACCATCCATTCACAATTAAACAAGTTAAAAACGTTTAAAATCTTGTAGTGACAGTGAAGGAAAAGGGATACAAAACAAAACTAGTGACGTCCCTCGTCCTAATATGCATTTACTACGCTTCCACTCTTATATTTAAAATGCTATTATTTGCCGGATGTTACAAGCTAATTTCATACTGTTATGACCGTTTTTTTAAATTAAATGGTAAATAAATCGATTTCAAATCGATTTTAGTGTGTATAACTTACGAGAAATGCAAATCTAAATTAAAAAATCACCTCGGACGCTATATTAAAACTAGCTCTTAAAACAAGATGATATTAGTGTTCCCCATGCCTTCTTTTAAATAACACAATACGAAAATCTCCCGCAACATCACTCCTATTAAATCACCCAAGATAAAAACCGGATAAATTGACAAGACTAAAACAATCAAATTGCAAGCCGCGGCAATTCTTGGCACATGCAACACGGGACACTCGGTAATTAAAGCAATTGTGAAATACGTTGGGGTACATGGTAAACGCCGCCCGTGTCAATTTATTGTCACCCTAAAATACCCAATTTGTCCCTCTCGGCCCTATCCTCACACCAATTAGTGGTCGTGATAAATACTTTAATGTCTATATATAGATGCACAAATGAATTTTGTATGTTCCATTTGACTTGGAATGTGTGTGCAGTAAAGGGTTAATTAATTTTTTAATTTGGTGTATTTTGATTTGAAAAGTAGTTTTTGTTTATTTTGAATATCAAAAAATTATGCATATTTTATTATATAGTTCAGTAATGCAAGTAAGTAAGATTCTGTATTTATTAATTATTCTATTATAGCGAAGAAAGATTAAAAATTAAAAAACATACAAAAGTAGTGTGATCCATAATAATTGACCCGCGAAAAAACTAAAATTAACGATGAAAATATTGGCATTATTAGGCGTGGCTTTATTTCGTTCATCTTCCTATGTAACTTTAACTCCCCTTTTTATCTAGCTGGTAAAGAACATTCAGTTGGTACAACATTAAAAATGTCTGAACAATTTTTTCACATCAACACTCTATAAAGAAAACGTGCATCGACATCAAAGAAAAGTCAATAATTATATTTATATCGAGCCAATTAGGGGAAAGCAATGCCAACGCAACAGATAGAGGGCTGTGTACGAAAGCACCGTAATTCTATTAAATGATTAAATAATTCAACCGAGTTCAAAGGAGATGCGTTTTTACAAGCAAAACGAAGCAAATAACTCCGTAAATAGAATGGGGGAGAAAAATGTGGGCGCATTCGCTTAACGTGGTAACTGACAAAGGTCGATAATAGGTTTTCAAAGTCCTTTTCTTGTCATCAAAAATATTTCTGACGGAATCCCTAGGTAGGAACCGTTTTGTGTTTGAGGTATTGAAATTTAATTAACGCTATTAGATGGCGGTTAAGTGGACTTTTGTGTATTAAAAATGCTTGACATTGTCGTATTTCCTTTTGGTTTTAAGATTGTATGTATGAAAAAATACAGGGGCATATATTATAAAAATTATAGAATCCGTTAATTAGGGTAACAAAAAGATTGTAAATTTATCCAGTTGAAAGGCTTATTAGTCGCTGAAACTTTTCTTTATAGCGACATCTTGTGGCACAAGCCAGAACTACGAGCACTTTTCATGTGAAGTGTTTTGATAAATTATACTATAATTTAGAAGAATAAATAATATATATACTATAATATACTAATATACTAATACTATATAATATACTAATATACTATAATTTAGAAGAATAAGCAATTATTAAAAATATCTCGAACGATATCTCGATGCTACACAATATTAGAAGCAAAAATTCCATGTAAAAGAAAGACAAAAGGTGTTTAATATCGATAAATTACAGACTGTAAAAGCACATCACTTAAATAGCTGTGCACTCGCTTTCAAAGGAAGGGGGTGCTGCAATAAGAAACTCAGCACAAATTAAACCGATTTAACTTTTGAACGTGTCTCATTAGACGTACATTTTGGAGACAATTATGAACCGGTCAACATTAAATTAGCCATTTTCGATTAAATAGCTGTTTGGAACCTTTTATTAGTAAAGAATTGAAGAACATTGAAGTTTCTAAGATGTTTCTTTTATTAATATAAAGCTAACATTCGATAATTAAAATAAAGCAAACAAAACAAGATAAAATGTGTAACGAGCTCCAGTATCCGATACTGTATAAAGTATTTCCGAAATTATTAATTTGTAGGCCATTATAATATTTTTTTCTCATAATTATGCGGGTCTGGGTTTTTCAAACGCTTCGGGGGAGATCCAACAGTAATTAGGTGTTTTTTCCTTTGGTATCAGGGCACAAACATCCCATTCACTGGCAGATAAAAGATTTTTATCCTCCGCTCGGCCGCCATTGATGTAAATAACGAACTCATTTCTTTTGATTTTCGTAACGATGAAGGGGAACGACTATATAATTCTTTGTTACCAGTTTACATTCAATAGGTAGTGGTCATTAAGATGGATCGTTGATCTAGTTAAGCGAAGAGGGACCGCAAACTTAATAATCTATTTTTACTCCCAAATAATTATGATGAATTTTAAAATATGATAACTAGAGTTTTGATGCTCCGCTCTCAACTGTATAATAACTTTCCAACCAAACCAAAAGTATCTAATTATAAAAGAATATTTTTTTTATTTCGATCTATTTGTGTACACTGCTGTCCATAAATATCTCAGTAATCCGGACCTCACCCGGTTAGTACTTAATATTTTAATTAGAGCCTTCGATCAGTCTGTATATTTTAAATAATCTGTATATTCAGACAATCTAATTAATTACTAATTAGTTATTAAAATTCTAATTTTATAATGTCGAACAAGTTTCAACTAAAATTTTCGACATTCTGTAATCGAAAACTTTGCGGATCAAGAAGCAAAGTTAAATTTGGATACACAATCGCAATTTTAAAGTTGGCCTTACGCAATTCAAATCCAAAG
Organism: Hyles euphorbiae; assembly: GCA_023078785.2. Lineage (NCBI taxonomy): Eukaryota > Metazoa > Arthropoda > Insecta > Lepidoptera > Sphingidae > Hyles > Hyles euphorbiae. The sequence goes on along the minus strand of CM041041.1, from coordinate 6,707,948 downwards.
TGGATATCCGAATTAATTCGATTTTTTGCTGAACTTTCACGGAGTGAGTTCTTCACATTGAACTGGCAACTTTGTATGGCTATTTTATCTTTACACCAGACGGATCTTTCATTCTTTTATTCAGATTTTAAAAGTTTAAAATTGATCTTATTGAATCGGTCGAGCAAAATCTTTGAATGAAACGGATTCCTGGAGGGTATAAGAATGGTTATGTCTTGTAGATTCTATAGAGTAGTTTTAATAATATTTTAAAATTCATTTTGATTTTATGAGTTGGCAATTTTACTGATGGTACTAATAAGTTAATAGATTTTAACTATCTTAGCTATTAGAATATTACTTATTATTTTGTGTATAATGTTGGCGATGGTGTGGTTATGTGCCTTGGTGGACGAATATTTTAAGTTGCTAAAATTATACTGCATACTTATTTGCAACTAATTAAAAAATTACTATTAATTAATAAGTATTAGGTATCGCTTGGCCAGTTAAATGGAACATAATTTATTTGGCGTTTCAGTTTCCAGGCATTATACTATCTGAATGCAGTATCAAGTAGCAATATGCAATTATCTCTAGCCAGTCGTTAGAAAATAATACAAAAACATTTATTTTGTACTCATACAATAATTACATTTGGGAATCTCATTTTAATAAATCACTAAAGGCTACTCGTAGTATCTTTAACCGTATCATAATTGCATGCAAATCGAGCACTACTTTCACAACAGAAAGTGGATTTTCCCCGTAAATATTTGTATAGCAATGTATAAGCTATCAGAGACCCCACAGGTCATAAATCCACGGGTATTTAATGAGTTTCCTTCGTCGTTAAGCGTCGTCCCGGAGCAATAATGCACCGCTATCATCGTACGGCATTATCTCAAATGTTGAGACATGTGTGACAAGACGTTTTAGTAAATGGAATATTTTTTTCGTGCGAAATTCAAAGCTGCTTTGTGAAAAACTCGTTGTAAATATTAGAAAGTTGTGGCATGTTTTTGGTGGTTCTTTTGAAATATTTCTATTTTGAGGCACTTTCAGCACACATCATTCTCTTTTACGGAAACCGTAGTTTAAAGAAACATATTTTTTTAGTAATTCTTATTAATATCTCTCTATCTGTCTCTGTATGAGCCTATATACGTCTAACTACAGGGCACAGGCCTCCTTTGCAATCGAGAGTACGATTGAGAGTAGTTAGGTCATATACGGAGGCCGACCAGAAATGGCTGCCAACATACTAATTAATATCGATTATGTCTATTTCATAAATAATTGTATAGTTACTTATTTGGCCAAGTAACGAGAGCAGTAGTTATAGAAGAAACTGATATTATTGTTTTTGTTTAACATTTGTGTTCAACTTTTTTTTTAACAAAGCTCGCAAAGTAACAACTGAGTTACCACAGAGAGGAAGTTCACCGTCTCACAAAACCATTCTGAGGGTTGCGATGGATGGAATCTTCGAAAATATTAGGCGAAAGAGAAGTGAGATTAGACAAAATTTTCGTATATGGTTACCTTTTTTTTACAAATACTAGAGCCATGCTGTTGTCTGTCATGACAACACGTCACACGCTCGGACACAGGGCAGGAAACGGTCACAGTATAGGCTCCTCCGGGGTAGAATCCATGCCTCACAGGAGACTGACGTGAAGCATCAGCTTTGCTGTCGTGTTTCGTTCAATGAGTGAGACTGCCGGATGCTCAATACCCCTTTCCTCTACCCATCTTTATTCCTTGCCGCCCCTTCCCGATTTGGTGGGCCAGAAACACATGAGCTAAGGATTATGGATGATTAGAAGCGGCAGTGATCATTTACCATCAGATGACCCATTTTCTCGTTTGCCGAAGCTATAATATACCTAACAAAAACGATATATTTAAACTAAAAAATGAAGCAAGTGCTTTTGGTAGTTGTATTATTCCACGTATTTTACTTAAAAATCACTCCTAAAATGCGAAACTTTAGATTATATTTTTACACTAAATATTACTCATTTCATTAAAATATGTAACTTTTATACAAAAGTTTCGTATCACTGGCGTGGGACTATTTTAAAAGTTTAAATACTGTGAGCTGCAGTAGAGCTAAAACGTCACATATTCAACTAGAAGATAAAATAAAGTGCACATGGTGTAGGATTTTTAAAATGCGCTTTGTATTACACATTTTACTCACTTTAAATATGACTAAATATATTTTATGGATATGTAAATGTTGGAACGGACCCGATTTGCTAATTGAAATTGTAGTGCGCAAAGAAGTGCTAGCTGAAGGCGCAGAAAAGTTCTATAGTCGAGGCTGCATATCGGTACTATGACCAATGAGATGGACGGAATACGACGTATGGGAGGATACGACGTATTTTATAAAGTTGCTCGATGCGATTCGCTTCCAATAAGTCATTGTCATTTAACCTAAGTAGCGCAGGTGGCTAGACGCCGCCTGTGAAACGAGCGGCCGCGGGTTCAAAATCCGCGTCGTAAGATGTTTGTGCGGCCTACAAATACTTATTTCGGGTCTGGGTGTTTGTGAGACTGAAAAGTGTCTCGTAGTTCCTGATACCCTCGACACAAGACTAGATCTTAGTGTGGGGTCAGGACTATGTATGTGACTGTTGGGTGTACACATCTGTGGGGGGGCCAGCTTAGCAGTGGATTTCCTATACCCACAACGCAAAGTATTAGAAAAAAATTAATTTATAATTCGACGCGAGTTAATCGCCAGCTTGTAGCTATGTGTGGACCTATAGAGCTTTTTTTTTGCGGCCCTCTCCTCCTTCAATTTAAGAGAACAAACTAACTTACGATCCAAAGAGATTTTTATGGGTGGCGACAATTGCAAAAGGCTAATAAAAAAATACATTATTATAATAATATCATAAGCAAGTCAGTTTTATACGACATAAAAGGGAATGAATAAAAATCATTAAGTATTCCAGGACTTGAACAAAGGGTTAATTAAAGTTTTTTCCGGATCAAGTTGGATATAGAAAGCCGTTATTACCTGCCATTAGCTGTCAGTGGTTCATTTCAACTAACCGTACGTTTACAACTTTATACATAATTTAACTAGGAAATATTGCATTTTTCTTCATTGAAATTTTTTTTTATTATATTGGTTATCATAATTTACTGATGGTAGGTCTTTCGTATGTGAGAGGTTACCTGTGTAGGATACCACCGTCATGTCTATTTCTCCCGCCAAATAGCAGTGTAAATGCACTGTTGTGTTTGAAAGACATTATAGCCAGAGTAACTACTGTTTATATTGAGACTTAAAATCTTGTGTCCCAGGTTGGCGAGCGCAGTGAAATGCCAAGCTTTGCTTTGATTGCTGGGTGTTGTTGCTTGCCATTAGGCTAACAGCATACTACCCTCGCGTTTCATTGCAATAAAAAAATAATTATATAATGTATATTTTTTTAAATATAACAATTCTGTGATAATTCATATGCGGTATAGGTATACATATGGTATTTAGTATACAGTTATTAGTCATATTAATATTATTATTTTTTGGCCTGACCATAATTATGTGTTTGTTTTCTATTTTTGGGCTAGATAATGTAAAAATGGGTCTCAGAAAACAAGACCAAAATGGATAAAAAGAAGAGCTTCGCTATTAATTATATGGGTAGGCTATATATTGTTCAATAATAAACAAAGAAAATCTGCTGTATAACAAATAATTATCCACCAAATACCTTCAATTCAGAAGCCCTTCTATTTAAGGCTCCGACGCCAACAGAACAAAAGGAACTTCCCTAATTTTCCATTCTGTGTGATCCCTAAGCTTCGCCCTTCATCTATCACTCATTGCCTTTTGATCTATTTAGCTGTTTACGGGTTATTAAGATAATAAAATGCTTATAAATGAATGGCGTTTGACAGAGACAGGTATTAGTAATGAAATCTGGTCTGACACCTTTATTAATGAAGCCAATCTTTTATGAGGACTTTGGCATTGTAAATTTTTAGGTAAGACTAGCTGTACCCGCGACTTCGTCCGCGTGAAATATAACAAAAAGTTTATATTTCTAAAACAAAAGATTTTTCTAATATAAATGTAGCCTAAGTTACTCCTTATTATATCAGGTACCTGACAATAAAAGTCCCGTCAAAATCGGTCCCGCCATTTCAGAGATTAGCCGGAACAAACAGACAGACAGACAGACAGACAAAAAAGTCTAAGATTATTTTCGTTATAGGTATCGTGTATATAACGATATCTAGTTGGATATTTTCTTTAATTTTCACTTTACAAACAGACACTTTGATTTTACTTATATTGTATAGATAAATCAAGTTTTCATCGAATCGGAAATAATTGTGTACATAAACTTATCAGATTTTAAGATGTTGAAGGATTTACTAGCTTTTGGAAAACAATGTTTGTGTGAGAAGGATTCGATTCTAGGAGTGGGGAATGTACAGAAGTACAGATGTACATAGTATCAGTTGTTTATTTGAAGCAGACACAATAACATAGAAAATTTTCGCTCCGCAAATTAAAAAAAGAAAATTAGGTTTCACTGACTAAACAAAATAGCATTAGTATGACGATTGTACCGCGTCCAAATCTTTGTTTATGTAGATCTTTAATGAGAAGCATATAATCGCACATTTTAATAATATATTGTGATAAAATAAAAATGATAAACTAAATATTTTGTTTTTAGAAAACACATTTTAAATTATGTATTCTATAGTAGATATAAAACATCTATATACAATCACTCACATATTGTTTTAAAAACATTCAAACTTACTGCTATACTCACTAGTCATTACATTCCAATTAGAAAACGACTTATCTTCAAAAATATATTCTATTAAAATTCAACACTACGACTATTGAAATAAAAAATAAACTAACAATAGCGATGTTTAATTCCATAGCTACACGGGCACGACAATATCGTTCATTTTCAAAATCAACTCGCAGGGATTGGGGAGTGACAGGAGATTTCAAAGGCGGTCCCGCCCCGTACCTTGATTAATTCGAGGGTGCCTCTTAAGCCAGATTAAAAGTTCTCTCACTAATTCATCGAAGAATGTATGAGCTTATTAAAAGAAATTAATAATTCCCTCCATATTGAAAATGTTTAGGAATGCCTTTGTTATTAGCGACTTTATTAACTTCTAATTCGGGGCTTCATTGTCTTTTTATAAAAGCGATGTTGAGTTCTTATTACAATTACTGGAGTTTATTTTCTGTATTAGTTTAGGAATATATAAATTCAGCGGTTATTTTTATAACTTTTTTGTACGGGAATTTATCCATATATATACATATATGTGGGAATAGTTCTGTAAGGGGTCAAATTAAACAAAGATCCTCTTGTTAATCTTTAGTATATTATCGTCTTAAAACTTCTTCACTTCAGCCGTCCTCTACGTCTTTCGTCTTTCACGCCTTCCGTCGTCTTCCAGACTGTTTCTCTTCTATTCCGTCCTTGCAACTTCAACATCTATATCATTCATCCTCTTACTCTTTCCATCTTAAATACTTTCACTTGTCATCTCTTTCACACAAACCACGTTCCATATCAATCATTCGTCTAACGTTTCATTCTATTCATCTTTCTTCTTAACATTCAAATCCTACAACTCGGCCATACTGACATCTGACTGCTCTCAGTCAGGTCCTATTTACAACACCTTTCATTAAAATCACAACAACTAAATTCAACATCATCAAATAAATCTTATAAAACATCTTATCCTAAACAAAACAAATTACACCTCTTACAATAAATACAAAACTTCCACATACAAAACAATTTTGATTTTTCTTTCTTTTCCTCTTGTAAATTGTCCAATTATCTTTAAATCTTCCAGTACCCCAAGCAGGAACATTTTGAAGTATCGTATAGTAATAGTATCGTGACAACGATTACTATACTATAACTACTCCATGTCGGTAGCATGAATAGATTAACCATACTCTCGTGAACTCGATACTATTACGTTACGATAGTGACAGATAACCTAGGGTAATGAACGAATGTTATTGAATGATTCGTGCGGAATTGTCATTCACTACGTGGGTACATTAATTTATTATTATTATAAAATAACAAAATAATATAAAACATGCATTAATGTCGCGTAGAAAGGTTATGGAAATAAATTAATAAGCAAATACATATTTCTTGCTTTTATTCCGCAATATACAAAAATGACTCCAATTAATTATGCGTTTAGATTTCCGAACGTAGCAATTTTTTTTGATTAGTTGTCAAAAAATTAATGCAAATTAATAACTCTCATATTATTTAAGTATATGTACATGTGTTTTATAAAATCCCTGTGTATTTTTAAGGAGGAGAGCTTTATGAAAGTATTCTCTATATTTTTGCTCGTTAAGTTCCTCGGCAATTATTTTCACATATATTATGCTCACACTTCTCTGCCCTAAGAGCTTGCTCGACTATACATTGACTTATAAGCTTATAAGTATAACATAAAATGATTAAGTAGGTACGCAAAAAGAAAATCAAAGTTCCATGTAAATATTTTATTTATAAGTTTTTTTACAGTTTTAGGTTAGGTATGTTTTTAACTACAATAAATTCCAGACTTTCTATATCCTCATACTTGTTCGCAAGATTCCCAAGTTCGTTGCTCCGATTCCAAACAGTCCATAGTCTAAGAAATAACCTTCATATTTGAGTTAGGTATCACAATAATTATAACTTCATATCACAGCATTGAATTTCATATAACTAGCGAAATACGGAGTAGATAATTACACACAATAACACTAAGGCATCGGGAAACACTAAGCATGACCGTAATTAACATATTTTTCCTTAATTCGATGTGTAAAAATACAAAAATATACTCTCGATAATGTTCTCACGGTAAAAATGTCGGTGACAAAACAATCGTATTTCTCGATAGTAAATCGGCGATACTATACGTCAAAAATTATTCCTGCTACCACTTTTCATACATTTGTAAAGTAAAACTATCGTTATTACCATACTATAGTATCGTAAACGTTTCCTGCTGCCATAATTTAGTTCCAAATACGCTCACAATGGCGCTGTTCAAATTCCCATACAAAATTTTACTATTACGATTACTATACTATAGAGCCAAATGTTCCTGCTTGGGGCACAGGTCGGTGTTCAGTATGATCATCGTATTGGTTCATCAATAATAGCCATCTTAGAAAGTCGTCCAAAGGCTTTGCTCGTGATACAATCTCTTTTCCCATCTTTTTTGCTTTCGAGTACCTGGTTCCTCTATTATTTCTTATTGGAAATAGCTGCAACTTAATAGACACATCTTCTGTGTCCATAGGATTGTCAGCTTCCATACAGAAAACTTCCTTTTGCTGGTTCTGCAGTTCTTCGATCTCAACCTCAAACAGTGTTTTTGCTGATATTTCCTCGTAAACGTCTTCAATATTTTCGTAATTACTCGTCTTTACTGAATTTATTTCAACATCGTTGTTGCATTGTGTATAACTGACAAATACGTTGTCATGGAGATCGCAGTTGTCGGGATTCACACCGTGAGCGCTAGGTTTGCTCTCGGTGACACTCTTAGTTCGCAAAACCTCTTTGATACCAATTTCGCTTGGAAACTCCTTTATGATTGCTGCTTTGAAGTCTTCGTACGTCTCGAACGGATCTTCAGATCTCAACCACAAATCTGCGGTATCCGTTAGACACTTTTTTGCAACAATCAGCGTTTGTCTTGGTGTGAAATTGAACTTTTCACAAACATCTTCAATGTCCTGCGCCCATTTGACTGACGAGTATGATATGTCCCTCCCATCAAATTTAGGACATGCATCCCAACAAAACTTTTGTTTTCGTCTATCCATCTTACCTCTTCATTTTTTCTACTTTGCGTCGTTACATACCAGATCCCAGCCAGCTCACGTCGTTCATGCCGGTTTTCCAGTTACGTCTTCTTCTTATTTTGACCCGAAATACCAATGCGAAATACGGAACTATCCCGGACGAGCCCCCAAAAATATGTGGGAATAGTTCCGTAAGGGGTCAAATTAAACAAAGATCGTCTTGTTAATCTTTAGTATATTATCGTCTTAAAACTTCTTCACTTCAGCCGTCCTCTACGTCTTTCGTCTTTCACGCCTTCCGTCGTCTTCCAGACTGTTCTCTTCTATTCCGTCCTTGCAACTTCAACATCTATATCATTCATCCTCTTACTCTTTCCATCTTAAATACTTTCACTTGTCATCTCTTTCACACAAACCACGTTCCATATCAATCATTCGTCTAACGTTTCATTCTACTCATCTTTCTTCTTAACATTCAAATCCTACATATATATATATATATATAAAATTAAGAAAATTTAACTTAAATAGAGAACTTGCAAATAGGTGCCTGTTTAGAGCATCGAAAATACCTACTTGCGGTTTTTAGTTTTTCTTCATTGGTATTTTTTTTAAAGCATGGATCCGGTGAACCACCTAACAGGTCACCTGATGTTAGGTGGTCACTGCTGTCCCTAGACATCCATAACTCTTGTTCCATGGATGTGCTGTCTGCACATCAAATCGAGAGAGGTGGGAAGGATACAGGATGGAAACAGGAAGGGGTATTGAGCAACGGCAATCTCACTCACCGAACGAAACTCGATCTTCTATAAGACAGTAGTAGGTACTACACCGGACGAGCGTGGCCATTCATCCTGTCATAACAGCTTGGCTCTACCACATGCGCGTGCGCTAACCAACATAATTTTCAGAGATACAATTATTTTTTGCTACGTTTAAATGTCGCATACCAATTTGTTAATCAGAATATTGCGTATAGTACGCCTCACATATTCCAACAAAAATTACCAAGCAAACCCACACCCTACGTCCAGCACATCACACTTAATGCACACGACTGATAACGTGTTATCATTAATTACGCGAAACTTCACACAATAAACACAGCGTCGTTCGTTACCGTGTGAAATTAAAATTGACATTTTGTTGCTCCGGTGTACCGGCAGTGGCAGGCCTACCTCCCAACGATTTATTTTATTACTCGATTAAGGGCTTACAACGGATTTTACACGGACATAATATATGTTTTTAATCGTTTTATCGACACAATGCGGCGTTGCATGAAATTATGCAATTGGGGTAATGTGTTCCGCGGTTCATAAAAGATTATGATGAGTGTGTTGGTTGCTCAGTAGGTGAATGGAGTAAGGTCCTTTTTAAACCATGAAGTTATTTTTCTAATTCCTAATATTAAATTTACAAAGATTTCTTGAATTTTAGGATTAAAACTCATATTACGTGTGTGATTTTTATACTACTATCATTTTTTATAATCATAATGATGTCCCCGTTATTATCATCATCGTAATTCTCTTAGAAACTAATACTATGGGCTGTAGCCTAATGGAAAAAAAAACCTTATACACAGCGATTTTTTGTAGGCGTTTAAAAGACGTTAGTAAAAAAGTTTTCGCCGTTCATATTTTTGTCTTAATAGTTAATTTGTGGTATGTATACAGGGTATATCAACAGTGCTACCGAATACGAGGCACAGTGATAGTTTCAGTGACTACAAACACAAGGCAACTAAAAATTTCGCAAAGAAACGCGATAATTACTTTTTGTTATTTGTTAAATATTATTATCGTCTTTGCTTGGTAATTCCATAGTTGTTGCTAAATAATCATTTAGCCCTTGCGTACCATACTTTTTTTAAAACTAAGTGCGTGTGTACTATTATTTTAGAGAAAACTATGGATTTACCACCTAACCACGATATTTAAAATATCACAAAAAATATCGCCTTTAATTGCGATTATTTTTGTCGCAGTGTCTGTAGTCACTAAAACTACCACCGGCTTCGTTTTTGATCGCTATCCCAATATACATACATAGACACATAAACTCACGCCTTTTTCCCAGATGGGGTAGGCAGAGGTGCCAGGGCACCCACATTTCGCCTTGTATATTCCGTCTCACGATGTGGTAGGTGGCAAGTCTATCGCCATATCGGGTACAAATTCCTGACTCTGGGCTGATAAGGAACAGAAAAATCCAATATCACTTTGCCCAACCCGGGATTCGAACCCGAGACTAGCTTTGTAACCGTACCGTAGTACAACTACGCCAATATACCCTCTATGAAAATGTTTTAAATTTGTCGTGCGCGGTCTGGGTGCGTTACACCTGCAGCGGATTGCATTATGCATCAATTAACCGCTTCAGCAATTAATGAGAACGTTAATAAATACTCGCTACATTACTTTGTTACTGATTTTCCCACTATATATTCTGATGATAATGACGTGCATTACCCTTTAAATATCCTGCTGCAAATGCGTAGTTATTGATATTGATAATGTGATATATTAATCAAGATTTAATTATGAAGAAGTTTTATATTACTATTATTCTGTAGACAATTTTAACTGTATATTGACCTCAGTGTATATTTTATACTACATCAATTATTTGCCATTTATTTCTAAAAAACAGGATGCGACAATAAATGCAATTTTATTTTTTTATTTAACACTATAAATGTCATTCTATTCCCTCTAATCCTACGGGAATTTCAATATTAACACAGGTACAGGCAAGTTATCTTTAGAATTAATTAAGCGGCGGTTAGGACTAAAACGTGAAACTAAATCTCCAGTGCGCTAGATTTAATTACAGCGGTTCAACGAGCCATGTGATTGTCAAGTCACTGCGTCGCTGTATCACCCGCTATTCATAACACAACTATAAAATTAAACTAAATTTTTGTGAATATTGCGGGGTTTGTGTTAGTGGTATTGCATGCATATAAGATGAGATTATTTTTGTATCATTCGACGACGGATGAAAAAAATTAGGGAATTATTCGTACGATAAGATTTACGTTTAACTGCACGACCAACCATGGTATTAAAATCATTCAAATTCAATTATTTTGACAAACTTAAACTAGTCGATTTATTTTAATAAAAATCATTAAAAATATAAAGATCAATAAGACCGCCCTTTGTCCTTTTTCTTTTTGTTTCTGTATATGGTATTTTTACGTGTACAATAAAGATTTGAATAAATAAATAAAAAAAATGTTTACCCCAAAATTGTATAAACCAAATGTAGTTTTACATTCCTACACTATGATTAATATTATCTGAGGTATTAATAATTATATACGGCTTTAAAAAGTTTTTAAATGAATTATTATTAACCATAAAACATTCAACAATTATTTAATTTCACAATTTTAACCGAAGCTACAATTTCATCCTCCTAAAATATTCAACAGAGACGTTCGCGAATAGTGACAATATTCCATTCAAACGCGCATTTTCGGCGCCCATTACCCGTTCACGTCGCCGTGTGAATAATTACAAAGCTCGCGGTGGCTTCAACTATGCAATAAATACGAGTAGTTTCAATGCAATTACGTTGCGAATATGCCGGCCGGTGAAAGATTGCTGACGGTACCTTTAATATGCTCTCGTATAAATTTCACGGCATTAGGTGTAATGCTTCTCGCAGTAAACCTATTGTACACTGTCTCCGTCGTGTTTACCGACGGTATTATGAAGGACAATTATGTACTTGTTGTAAAGAAACTGTCTCAGAGCGTGCTGCTGTTACGCTTTACCGGTATTTGAGTTATATTTTTGTATGGGTTGGTAAAGTCACTTTTCGTGAAACTTTTAATACTTTACAATATTTTTTTTTAATTGCAATCTATGATCAGATAAGAACGCCATTCGACTCATGGTAAGTAACATGACTGCTGATTGACAGTAGTAAATCCAAACAATAATATGAATTACAAAGAAATGCTTGGCAATCCATTGCACTCGCCATCCTGATTCCTGAGACATAAGATGTCTTATTATGCCAAGTAGTTACTCTGGCTGCAATAACCTTCAAACCGAAATACAGTGTTGCATTTACACTGCTGTTGGGCGAAAGTAATTAATTCTCATTTTCTATAAAACCCGTTATTGAAAAGAATTACAGCAATCGTTGGATATAGTATAAGGCTTATTTTATTATAGTATAAGGTGAAATCCTTGGTGATGCTCCGTGTTTAGTAGTGGATTTCTTGTATTTAGTGGTAATGATGATCAAGTATAATCATTTACTTCGTCTTTCAATTACAGTAAATCAACTTCTTTGTTAATGCTCTCCTCAAGGATTTTTTTTTTGGATTGTACTGCTGAATTTGCTTCCTGTCATTTATCATTAGTTTACTTCGTAATACTTTTTGCACCCATTAAATGTTTACTAAGATTTTCCTTGTAAAATATCTAAATACTAACGAAAATCAACACCCAACTCCGGCTTTTTCAGGTGAGTTACCCCAACGAATTGGTCAGCGCGGTGTGTTTCATATTGTTTTCCGTACATTAGTTTAGAGTTTGGGCACGTAATGTTTGTATTTGCTGCAAGTAAGTTGGCACATAGCGAGGTTTTATCTGGTACAAAAGTTGTATGGTTAATTAACCCGAAAAGCCCTCAAGTTTTCCCGGCACGTTACGCCGCCAGCCAAGAACTTGTTACAACGTGTTATTAGGTTTTCCTACTAAAAGTCGTCCTGTGTCATACAATACTAATTACTCGTTTGCCTTTTGTATATTCCGGGAATTTTGGTCATGCGATTAGCAGTGTTGTTTCTTTTCCTTAATGCTGTTCTGTAATAAGTTGGTTATGCAAATGTGTTAGCATTTCTATGTAATATAATAGGTATGTGATTTAAGATCTTTTATGGTTGTTAATATGAATTCATTTCATAAAACAGTAGAATATACTTTACATACCATTCGTTATGTAACTTTACATTATGTCTACATTTTTTTTATGATTTGTCAAGCTTAATGTTGATAAAAAATAACCTTTATCCTCCAACACTTTTTAAAATAGGTAACTCAAATAACACGTAAAAATTGTCCGAAAAATATGATTCAAAATTAAAAAAAAAAAACATAACAGACTCAATTTGAAGATAATATGGCAACACTGCAAGGTGTTACCCATTTTTCAGTCACGCATGAGTTCAGTTCGTTTCTACCCAGCCAGCATTTTTCGACAATATATGACTTGTAATATTTTTTCGCGCTGCCGCTTGTTTTAGAACGAATGTGTAGCGGAAATGTACTGATATGATGTGAATGTTTTTTATTATGAATGTTAGAGTTTTTTCCTCAATATAACGACTATATAGGATGTTACAGAAATAACTGTAACTTACAAGAGACAAAGGCCTCATCAGTCATCTTGGAAATGTTTCTGGAAATATTTTTATAGCACAAATATTCCTCGCAATATAATTGTAGCTTAAAAATTACGATTATCTGTACAAAATAAAAATATCTTTATTAAAATTAATGTTAATGTGGTTATATATTATGTAGATACATTGTTATATTGATAAAATGTATTTAAACAAGAAAATGCCAAATGTTTGGTACAGCCAGTGCTTCCAGGAAATCTGTCTGTCTGTATCAGCCCATATACGTCCCACTGCAGGGCACGAGCCTACTCTACAATCGTAAATACGATTGAGAGTGGTTAGGCTATATAGTCCACCACGCTGGCCTAGTGCGGGTTGACAGACTTGGCGGGTGCCATGAAATAATAAGCTAAGCTAATTGAAGTTTTTGCATTATTCCATTCCCAAAAGTTGTGCAGGATTCCTAGTATAGAAAAAAAAAAGAAAAAAATATTTAAAATGTCGACGTCAGCATTTTGCGGTAAATCGTTTGACCTCGTTTCGAAAGTTTGCCCTTCAAGTAAGATTGATGTTTGTGAAAAATACTTTTGAAAAAAAGGGAAAAAGATTTTGCAACAGTGAGAATTCTTGAGAACAAATGTACAAGTTGCGAGTTTCAACTTAGTTATTTCTCTTAAAAAATGTTGGCTTGTGGTCTGCTGCTTTTTGGTTTTAAAAACATTTATCAACAATTTGTGAAGTATTTTGAAAGTTTTGCTGCGAATTGAAAATATTTTATTTACGAACAAATTCGTCGTAATTATTTTGTTTATTTATTTAAATGTTAAATTTACATAGGCATCATTTAACGTACAGAACCAATCATTTAAAAAAACTTTACAAATGCCTCCATTTGCTAATCACTCTACAGCAATGTCTTTATTAATTATACTATTCTGCTATTATAGTCGTTGACCATTGATGCAGTTAGAATTTTAAAATTATCATGGCTTTAATTGGATGACAAATCTCCAATTTACAACACGTCCTCAAAAGACTAAAATAGATAATACGATTGTATTCAAATAAAATTAGATTCTTAACATATTTTTATGCGTCTATTCTCTTACAATAAACGCCTTCAGATCATTCCACTTTCGGCAGCTCTTATGTCTTACGTCTTTACATAACCATTATATAATTTAGTTAATATTTTATCCACATAAATACTCAGTGCTATTTCAGTAAAACTGTAATATAACATGAAAAACTCGTGTTTCATATCCCACAAGTCACGTGCGGACCGGCATTGCGTTGATTCCTGTTATTACTAACGACAGATGTTGCGTATTTTTCAATCTCGCCGCGGACCAAACCGATTTCCACCCCCTGCTGATTTATTCTCTGTAAATGATCATCTGATGGTAACATCGTTTTTCAGTATGGCTCTTTGTTACTGAAATGAGCTTTTCTGTTATTGTGATTGGTTTGCATCGGTCGCTTTATGTATTTAATAAATAAGTCTAACTGTAAAATTGTCAAATAATAGTATTCTGACCCATATTAAGGCATGCCGTATGAGGCTTATGTTGAGAAGCCGTTTTTAAAAGAGAGAGAGAGGGAGAGAGCGCAAGTTTGGTCTACGCATCAAGTTAAATGGTTAAGTGATACATAAATTTTGTTCTTGACAAGAATTATACTTGTTAGCTGTAAAAACTGAATTTTTCATCAAAAATCGATAAGATAATGAAAATAAACGCTATTATTACCTTAGTATTATTAGTTAAAAAGTAGATATACATAGAAGAATACATTTTACAAGTATCCGCGCAGCAAAACAATTATCAAAACTACTCGAAACTATACTCGAAATCACGTATCGAAAACTAAGGAAACCGGAACACTTAACAATAAAAAGTAATGTAATGCGATTGTAACGTCGGATGATACAATCACAAAGGTCCTAGCCACCCTTTATGTGCGGATTGATAGCCAAAGATGTGCCGATCACAAAGCGAACAGATGAAAGGCGGAGCCCAGCAGGCACGTCGCTGTGTAATCTTTAACTCGGAATATTCCTGAAATACGTGTATTTCTGTTAATGAAAATTATTGGCAGATTATTTTGATGATTGAAAGTTTTGTTATGAAGCAACATAATCTCTCTTTCTCTCTCTCTGAATCAGCCCATATTCGTCCCATTGCAGGGCCTCCTCTACAATCGAGAGTACGATTGAGTTTGTTAGGTCATATAGTCTACAGCGCTGACCTAGTGCGTGTTGGCGGACTTTACATACCGTAGAATTCGCTATGCAGGTTTCCTCGCGATGTTTTGCTTCACCGTTATAATGTGCGATTGACTATCAATACACATAGTATATTGTAAAAATTAATTTAAATTTACCATTGAATATCATAAGTAAGGTCTATACTAAGTCTGTACTAGTGGTCCCTCATATGTGGGAGGCCGCCTGCGTAGGCACCACCGTAATGTCTAATTCTCCCGCCAAATAGCAGTGTAAATGCACTGTTGTGTTTCGGTGTGAACAACATTGTAGCCAGAGTAACCACAGGATATATTGAGACGTAACTTCTAATGTCTTAGGATGGCGAGCTCAGTGGAATGCCAAGCATTGCTTTGTAATTCCAGGTATTGTTTGGTTTTGCCATTGTTCGTGAGCGGTCGTATCGATTGTCATCAAGCATACAGCATGCTCGTCTCTCCATTCATGGCAATAAAAAATAGTTGTACAGGTCACTTAGCATTTCGGGAATTGTCTTGTGCTTCTCATTTTTAAAATATACTTGTTATATTAAAGATCTTACCGAAAGCCTGCATTGGTGAACACTTTTTGCGTGGTTACTATGCCATTCAGGTCCTAAAAATTTACTTTGTATATTGACTTATAATTCAGGACCGATTTTGTTCAACAATTAAAAACGCACTCCAAACCTTGCAAAATTATTTCACGATCAAAATGCCTTCGCGATTCTTTATTTACAAGCTAAGTATTAATTTAAGTCTCATTAGGCGCGCCTAAATTAAATTTCACTGCGCCTTCTGTACTCATCCGACTACATCCCTATCGGAAGCGATCTCCGCATTGAAGTACGATCTATCAATTTGTTTAATTGGATTCTTTTCTTTGTGATTTTTTCCTTTTGTTTGCAAACATCGGACGGAGCTATTGAGATTTAATGTTGTTCCTTTTTGTACGATATCCAGCGTGCTTTTTGTGCTGTTATCTCTCGGTTTGTAGAATTTATGGAATTCAATTATTTACACTTGAAGCGTTTATTGGTTTTTAAAGGGAATTGTTTGCGCTATTTCTGCATTCGTTGCGTTGTTTAGTTTGCAATTGGATTGTGACTTTAAGCCTGATTAATAATGTACGTAACTTGTTCGCTCAATAAAGGTTCATCCAAAATTATGAAGCTTGGTGTCACGACGACTTTTGCAGAATTTTTGAAGATTAGTAAAAGATAGACTTGTCTGTAGTTTCATGTTATTATAGTATTGAAAATTCGTGTGCAACAAACATTTTAGGCAAAACATTTTGTTGCCACCATAAAAAATTTAAACTACACGCACATTTTACTGGTGGTAGGTCTCTCATATGTGAGAGGCTGCCTGGGTGGGTACCACCGCAATGTCTATTTCTCCCGTCAAACAGCAGTTTAAATGCACTGTTGTGTTTCGGATTGAAGGACATTGTAGCCAGAGTAACTACTGGACATATTGAGACTTAACATCTTGTGTCTCAGGCAGAGGCGGCTCGTGAAATTTTTTGATGGGGGTTCACAAAAAAAGTAATTGAGAAACTAGAGCTTACTATTTATTATATTTGTATACAAAATCCATTCGCCGGTCTTTTTGGCGTGTGAAGATATCTATTACTTTCTTGTGAAAATCAGAAATGGAATTGATTAAGCGTACAAACTATTTTTGAATACTTATTTTAAAAAAAAACTGCTTATTAACTGACGAAGACGACGAGCTTGCTTGAAGTTGTTTATATACATAAGGACGACAACTGCGCATGAGTAGGATATCCCTCGGCGCGCGCCCGGCACGGCTGGCTGAACGACAACTGAGTGACGCGTGAGCGGCGCTCCAGATCACGCTAATTTCTCATACGATATCTTTTGTTTCACGCGTCAGCGCGAGTCGTAGCTCTCTTTCGCACTCATTGAATACAGTACTAAGAGTCGTACTAAACTTCGTTTCATAGGAGCACAATCGCTGGCGCTCCACTCGTTACAAATTGATACTACATGTACCTATATAGGTAATATAATAGACTTATTATAGGCGTAGTAAAATATAAAGAATGTAATGCAAGGATTTATGTATTATAAATATATATAAATTATTAAATTAGCTTAGTATGTAATTTTCGTGGGAGTGCACTGCACCAGCGCTCTTTCGGATGAGCCGCCTCTGGTCTCAGGATGGCGAGCGCAGTGGAATGCCAAGCATTGCTTTGTAAATCAAGGTGTTGTTTGGTTTTGCTACTGTTCATGAGCGGTCGCATCGCTTACCATCAGGCGAACGGCATGCTCGTCTCGCCATTCAATGCAATAAAAAAAAAAAAAAAAAACATTTGTTTAGCACGGAGATGGAATAGGCGGCCTCTCGTTTTACAGCCGGTTTCACAACAAACTGAGTCAACGAAGGTTATCTTCAATATACCTATATTGGTAAAAATATTACAATTTTCGTTGCTAAATAGAATAATTGATAATGTTATATTTCTTTCTGTCGGAAAAAGATTAGGAAAATTCGAAGGAAGAGAAATATTACAACTAAGAGAAAAAATAATGTTTGCCAAAATTACCTGTCTAGTCGTTGATGAATTAGTAACAAGAAGATAATTTTTTTGTAACCGAAATACACAGGTATATAATTAAAACATTGAACATTATGATTTAATAAAATTGAAAACGTCTAATATAAATATATTTTTTCTATACTTTGTACTTTAATCACAGTGGGTTTTATAATTATATCCATCAATTTACATTTGAATGAATACAAATGAATCACTAAGCCTCTTTCATAGAAAAAATAAATGACTATCCATTAGCAACGACAGGCAAACAAGTGTCGTTCTAAAAGCAAAAGTTACATTTTATAAATACAAACTTTGTTTGAGCAAATTGAATACAAACACAATGTTCCATTATATTAATTTACATTTAATGTTTTTCCAAACATTGAGTATCAATAGCTAACTTATTATTTATTTGATTGTATTGTAATTGAAAATTGAATAGTTCAGTCTCTGATGAGAATATGAATACCATACGAAAATTACTATTGATATAAGTTATAGTTTTATTTCGAGCATTAATTGAAAAGTAATCACGTACAGTGGTGGCAAAAAATAGATTTATTTGTATTGAAAAATATAATGCATAAAACAGTAGTGTGAAGAGGCACCTTAGCAGGCCGGCATAATTGTTTCTATTGGCATGGGACTGCCGTCCGATGCCAATGGATACTCTGCCTGGGCGGCATTTGCGCTTACCATCAGGTGCAATGTCGCCACTATGCCAATCCATTATAAAAAAAAAAACCTATATTGCACGCAGCTGAAGTCGATCCTTAGTTTTGCTTATGCACCTTTACCTCTATCTCTGTTTTTTAATACTAGTATGACTAAGTGACAACAATACTGATAGTGGGATTTTAAGAGAGGTTGCCTGGGAAAGTAGCACCGTATTGTCTCTCACCAAACAGCAGTATAAATGCACTGTTGTGTTTCGGTTTAAAGGACATAGGATCATTGCATTGTAATTCATGGTGTTGCTTGGTTTTGCTACCGTGCATGAGCGGTTGTATCGCTTACCAGCAGGCGAATGACATTGCGGTGGCACATACCCAGGCGGCCTCTCACATATGAGAGACCTATCACTAGTAGAACCACAAGGCTTTCCCCATGGATCTCCACATGGACCTATTGGAAGCGGCCTGTATCCAACGAATTCATACATTCTTAACCAGGTCGTCTGTTCACCTGATCACTACATAGTATAAAACAAAGTCGCTTTCTCTGTCCCTGTGTCCCTATGTCCCTTTGTATGCTTAAATCTTTAAAACCACGCAACGGATTTTGATGCGATTTTTTTTTAATAGATAGGGTGATTCAAGAGGAAGGTTTATATGTATAATACGTACATATTATTGTACAGAAATCCATTTGTACCCGGGCGAAGCTGGACCGGGCCGCTAGTATAAGAATAAACACAAAAAACACACAGTTACATTAATAATTATACAACAAAAGAAATATATTAAACAACATCGGAAAGTTCAAATTATACCCGCGAGACTCGCAAGATAACTGAGAGCATTTCGGTGATGACATACAAAAATATTCTGTTGCTAACTTTTTAATGTGGCAGGGTAAATCTTTTGTTTCTTATTTAATTGTGTAATTGTAAAAAGTGATAATTTGGATTTTGTATCATAATTTATAGTTCGTATCATAGCATACAGAATGGTAGGAACTCCACCACACTAATTGTCAAATAAAAAAATACTTAGGTACCTGTTTTAATTAAGAATTCACGCCAAACATCTAGATAAACTCATTGGAAGTGATCTATAGTAATATAGATATAAGTTATACTTTGTTTTGAAGATAAAAGTCACTTTTAGCACGAATTTTGCAATGGCCTATCCTTCACCAGCTTGTAGTATTTTTAATCGCATACACACATATATATACACATGTGTATTTATGAATAAAAATTAAGCAATAAAAAAATACATAAGAATTAAACTCCAATCTATAAATGCACTTCATTCGCCTCACGCGACCACACACTCTTTCGTAATGCTCTTGTTACGTATTCGCCAGCATACTGCCAAAGTCAAGCATTGTGTACATAATTTTTACTTAAAAATGTTACTTACCTAGGTATGTATTTTCATCTCTTTTATCCACACTTACCTCTTCAAACACGATTTACGTCACAAAAACCTGACCCATTTAAAACTAAAATTCAAATTCATATTATTTCAGTGGCACAGTTCTCCTATTAATAAATCACCCCTATCATTTTATAAAACGTTTTATGGGTTAGTTCCAGTCGTGCATCGAGTGCGATAGAGCGTTAAAGCGACATTTGGTGTGATCAATCTCTTGTGCGACTCGGTAGTACTGGGAAAAATATTCTCGTAGAGAATTTCCAACCTTATACTGTGTCGAGTAGTTGATTTAGAATAGGGTATTTGAATCTATATTTCCGTGATTTTTGTTTTTATTTCAATATATGGCGAGACGTGCATGCCATTAGTTTAAATGTATACATATATGTATTCGTCATATGTACGGTATCACGGTTTCAATCAATATAATCGGTATAAATCCTTCCTACAATCCTGGGTCCTTCCACCGTAGTGTGAAGAAGCACCTAAGTAGGCCGGCATAATTGTTTCCATTGGCATGGGACTGCCGTCCGATGCCAATATACAGACTGCCTCGCGCATATAAAATATCTACCACCGACGAAACTACTACAACAATAACAATTTGACACATCCAAAAGAAAAACAATATCCGCGACCGCCCTCCATTTAGCAGCAGTTTCCGTACACACTAAACACTAATGACCAAACTCATCCCTGGCTCTAATGTATCTTTAAACACTGTCGATTACCAAACATAGCGAAAGCCACGTGTTTCTCACGTTTATGAGATAACAAGAATAGGAACAGATTAAGAAACTTTCGCATTCACTCCAGTAATGAGGTTTCGCCTGTTTAAATTAAACGCAGCGATTGAATTTGCTGTTTGTTTTGTCTATTCTTGGTTTAGTGAATCTGTTTGAAGTTGTGTGGTTTGTTTAAAGTCTTATAGCAGTAGATAGAGTATAATTAAAAAAAAAATGCTCTCGGTGCTGAACCAAGATACAAGTGGCTTGCGTTGTGGATATTAAACATGACAATAGTGATGTCCCAGTTGAAAGAAATCGCATAAAAACTGCTTTCTCAAGTCTTGACAATGCATAAACACTGCCTTATTAATGATCAATCAATTTGACTTCAACTATACACAAATCTAAGTTGTGTTGTTATATTATTGCATACAAGCACATGCTACCCGAATTCAAAATAGTACCATAAATTATAGCTATGCAAAAGCAACTATACAACTTCACGGCAACTTCGTTGTACCCAAAATAAGCATAACCCCCAAATATTTATAAACACATGTTACAGAACACAACACCCAACAATTTAATAGCATTAGCGAACTGAAAACACAACACCGAATTTGACGATGTGGCGAACTATTTATTTTATCTCGCACAACAAATATTTTTGCGATCGTAAACTTTACCAATTCAATTAGGGCCGGCACAAAAAACAAGCCACTGTAAAATAAACCTTTTGAAGTTCGCTACCGAGTAAAATGTATTGACATGTCCCGTTGTGTGGAGGGGGCGCTGGAGGCATTTTAACCCGTCACCAGTCATGTGGCGCACTTTTAAGGTTAACTTTATCATCGATATGAAAGGTTTTCGTTTAAATTTCAATTTAAGTAATTGGTATGTTGATTGGAACTGTTCGTTTGGGTAATAAGGTAATTTTTGCGCGGTTTATTGGATTCGTTTTTCGCGAAATGACAGTGGTTTTGCAAAGTGACTATTAATCTTCGGTTCGAGAATTACATTTTTACAGTGTAAAATAATTGCGGTGATATTTCCACCGATTCCATGGTAACTTAAAAATATTAAATTGAAGTTAATAAACGTTAAATAAGGGATACACTGTAAAGTCTGACCTTAGAAAAATCGATTACATAATACGCAAAGTTATAGAACTATGTATGTCTCTATAACATTTAAAATCTAAAATTTTGTAGAAAGTTAGGTGTACAACAAAAAAATAACATAAACTTAACGCTAATACACAATATAATTTTGTATCATCAGAAACAGCATAACTGAACTCCTAAAGCAAAACCTCTACAATAAGTATCTTAAAACAGGCAACTATTTCACACACCGTTTCTAAGCAAAAAGTTTCGTTCGGAAATGCAAGCTAAACACCTAACAGAAACTAAACAGCTCCCCCGTCCGTAACATTAACATTTACCCATTTTGTTAATTTCACACAAAGCGGAACATTAGAGTGCCCTGGACTGAATTTGGCCGCGGGCAAATGGACTTGCCGTTCAGAAACCACAACACAGCCGCTTGTTTAGACCAAAACTACAAATGGATATTTTAATGTCGAATAAATGCGTTTCAAATGCGTTATTAGAATTAAAATTGAAATTGGTTGTTGAAGTCAAATGAGTTGTGTTTATTTAATTGTTGTGGTTTAGTTTATATAGTGTTAGAATGATGTAGGTTTGGATTAGATCGGTTAGCGACCTCTGAACAAAGCATGTGTCGCTTTTTCTAAAGAAAAATTTAGATTAAAATAATATGTTGTTGTTATGAGTGGTGAGCCGATTCATTCGTCTCGATACAACCACTCGTGGACTTCAGCAATGCTTGGCAATCCACTGCGCTTGCCACCCTGAGACATAAGGTGACATGTTAAGTTATTCTTGATACTCCATTTCATTTATAACAAATCAGCATCTAAAAAAAACAGATTTTGGTACTTTTCGGTTTGCCACGTACTATTTTCCTCCATTTTGCTTTATGCTTTAGACTTATAGCACGATATAAAATATCTTGATAATATATTTCTTTGAATTTACGAAATCAAATACAAAAATAATTACTCAAATCCGTATTGTTATTACTGATAGAAACTAGGACTGGAGGCCAGGCAAGGTACAAAGGGACTGAAAATGTATACATCAAAAGATACCGTATCTATCCGACTTGAACCCTCATCACTCAACAACACTGTTGCTTCTGTTGGCGATCATACAAAATGTATTTTTCTATCGTAATTCGACTATAGAATAATATTATAAGTATGTACTGCCGAAGAGGCAAAAGCTTAAACTATAGTTGCTCGATTTTCTCTAGTTTTATAATGTTAAAGGTTAAAATTATTTTTATGTGCTTAAAATCATATGTTTGGGATGGATGAGTTAGGATGGCGAGCGCAGTGGAATGCCAAACACTGCTTTGTAATTCGTGATCTTGTTTGGTTTTCCAGTTTCCTACTGTCCATGAGCAGTCGTCTCGTTTACGATCAAGTGAATGGCATACTCGTCTCGCCATTCATTTTAGTACAAAAAAATGAGTGCCTTTGTGTTTATCCCGATTAATGCAACTGAAAAGGTTTTATGAGTGAATTTAAAGAAAGGTATAAAAAAGAACAGCACTTAAAATATTTATACACAAAGTTGCGAACACGCTTGGGTGTTTTATTTGTACACCACACGACCTGAGGCGTCGAGCATTTTACCTTTGTTCGCTGGAACTTCATAAAACTACGTCCATTCCGAACAATTTCAGTGAAATAATACACTTACTGTGAAGTCGCGAAACAATTCATAATTTACAGTCGAACCGTTCTGGAATGTTCCATGTTTTCAATTTAACAACCCTTTTACAGTTTAATGGGTTATGTATGAGAATATATTATAATAGTTCTAAGTGGAATAGTTTGGTCTGGTTTCACACACTCATACTCCAGTTTCCTTATAGAGACTGTATAAAAATCCAAGTACTTTTTTATTAATTCCTTTTTTGCACTATATAGAAACACTATACAGTAAATTTGGCATGGTATTAAAAGCACTAAGGCGGCCTTATCACACGAGTAAATTAGTCTTTGTCTAGGTAACTTTTGTATGGATATATAAATAGGGAAAGTAGAGGGCAGTGGAATAATAAACTCGTATCTCCTTATTACTGGATCTTAAAATTTCTAGGTTTTACTGATAATTTCCTAGTTTCTTTTGATAGGATGTAAGGGGCAATAGTCGAAAAATACGGGACATAAGCCGATTTAACTTTCGTGCGATGCACCTTGCATCATACATTTTGTTAACCGACTGTTGGCGAAATACCCATCGCAGTGTTAGCGTATTCAGATAATAAAACCGATGACAAGCACACGAGTTGTGTGGCAAGTAATGGTTATCAAAATTATACCTGGAAAGGTCCTGTATTCGAATTTTTGTGGTTGGAGATGATGAGGATCTACTCTGTCCTTATTATTGATTAGGTGTTAAGGGCGGCGGGAGTACCTATCTATTTTTCAATTTCTATAAACATAACTTATGTATTCAGCATGTTTAAAATCACTGAACTGAATCTGCAAGGCAAAAATAAATAATGCTAAAATTTTCATAGCACAAATACTACTGCTGAATAACGTGTTTCAGATTATATAATATATTTTGCTTTTGTCTTATTTTCGGAACGACAGATATAAACTAAATTCATATAAATGAAACTATAAATTAAGCTGAAATGTGTCGTGAAAATGTTTTAGACATTTCAATACAAGTTTTGTAAGGCAGTTACTTTAGAAAGGTTTGCCATTTAACAATGATGTATAGTTTGCTAGAACTTACATTGTTTGAAATATTTATACACATCGAGTATTTTTATTTCAAATAAAAATAAAATGTTAACAGTATTTTATTAATTTCTCTTATTGTTAATCATCTTCCTTTGTATATCTTGCTGTGATTGTTATAAACTGCATATTTCCAGAACGATATCGTTAAAATATAATATGTTATTTTATAATCTATTTGGACTCATATTTTGACAATATTGCCCGGATTTTTCGTAAAAGAGCTACTCTACAAGTCTTTGCCAAATAAGGTATACTTGGAGATCAGAAGAAAGATCATAATGTTATGTAGTCATGTTGTATAATGTAATGTTATGTACAGTCAGCAACATAAGTCGCTGAACACTTCACATTTTTTGATAAACTTTTATGA
Source organism: Hyles euphorbiae (assembly GCA_023078785.2). Lineage (NCBI taxonomy): Eukaryota > Metazoa > Arthropoda > Insecta > Lepidoptera > Sphingidae > Hyles > Hyles euphorbiae. Next base: position 6,682,889 of record CM041041.1, on the reverse strand, counting down.
ATTAAAATTTGTATGTACTACTCTGTAGTCGTAAAATATAACCTAGTAAAGTCATCTATGTCGAGAATTGCCATACGATATTGAAAATAATTATTATTTTGGATGATAAGATAATTCCAAATCCCTTGAATGTGTAGCGACTTATGTTGCTGAATTTACCATTGTCTAGTCGTAATACCAATACTCAGATTAGTAATGTCACTGATTTGTATTTAGTATTTATTTACCCGTTTAAAATAAAGAGTTTTTCTATCGTAGTTCATAAACATTACTAATTTTAAAACAACGCAACGCAGTCCAGTCAATTCTAGTAAAATACTTCTAGTAAACTTTAATCCGTGGTGCTCGGATGAAGGAAGGGTCAAGTCTGCATGTGACCTATGAATAGATTTGCCTTTTCTTTGTCCTGTCAGATAACCGCGTAGGATTCGTATTGTGCCATTAATACATTAATCATTAAAATTACTCTGAGGTCAGTCCGTAAAGTTGGGGACCGGATTACTTGCCTGCTATTTGGAGTGAAAAATTTCGGGCCTTATCATAATTTAAAGAGATTTTATGCGAAATTATGACGGGTTACTTAATATGATGGTTGCGTGGTATTTGTAAAAGGATATTTAAAGCCTTATCCATATTATGGACGCTGATCAATATAGCTTAAATGGCTTTAAATAATATGTCGGCATTTATTCATATTTACGTTAAATAATCTACATTGACATGTAAATCTAGATACAAAGAGAATTTTTGTGATGACTATAATATAACTATTTTTATGATTTAAAATAAAAGAAAAACAAATGCCCTATTGCACCCTTACAAAAGTACATTGAAATCACTGATAGGTATATCCATATCGTATCTTCCAATTGAATGAAGATTTTTCTCGTAGGGGATCAGGGGTTCACGGTCCATATAGCAATCAAGAGGCATGTTACTCCCGTGATAAAATTGCAAACCATAACATGTCTACTACAATAGATCATTGTTTAATATATATTTTTTAGAATTCCGCACCTAACAGGTAAAACGAGACCCTATTACTAAGCCTTGGCTGTCTCTCTATTTGTCACCAGGCATCTCATAAACCGTGATAGCTAGAAAGCTGAACACACAAAGTGTATTTTCCGTTGCAGCCAGAACAAAAAATAAAAAATATTAAAAGGGGTCCCCATACAACAAACGTATTTTTTTTAACTTGATCTTAATAAACAGGAACAATTTTATAGATTATGGTACGGAACCCTTCGTGCGCAAGTTCGATTTGCACTTGGCGGTTTTTTACATATTCGCACTCTTAATATGAGTGCCTTTAAATCCAGAGCGACTAGGATTTGATATAAAATTATTAAAAAATATTGAATGGCTTCTTTATCCGCTTTAATCGTGAACCGCATACCTACCAAGATATATAGGGCTACTAGCCTTCAAATTTGGTCTTATATTTAATTAATTAAAAGGATTTCCCAAAAGGAATACTCATAGCATTAATGTAATAATATCACAAAATACACAATTAGCGTGTTTCCTCAGTTATAGGAAATTACAACAAAATTAAATTAAACTAAAAATTAAAACAAATTAAATTAAAATTATTATTGGTATGAATTTAACAAGTAATAAAAAAAACATGAAATATATATCTCAGTTGTGCGGTATAACCAAGCGCGTTACCTGATGTTAATTAATAAACAACGCTAATACAGCTGACATTCTCTCCCGAGGGATAGATGTGTCGATAAACAGGGCGTGCGTTCAGGCAGCAATCAAAATCGCGTGTAGGGTAAATAGGACAGATGAATACACCTGATAATCATACATAATCCTGACGCCCTAGTAGATGCCAACCGTTGTCTCGTGGGTGTCAGAAATTAGGATAGACTTTTTGGTCTCATTAGATACATACACTTATAAAATACGCCTTTTCCCAGAAGGGGTAGGCAGGTAGGTAGATGTGTTACTAGGACACCTAAATTTCGTATTTTATGTTCCGTCTCACAATGAGATAGGGGCGAGCCTATATCGGGCACAAATTTCTGATACCAGGCTGATGATGAATAGAAAAATAAATATGACAGATTGTCCGACCCGAGATTTGAACCCGAGAATTTTAGAGTGTCGAATAGCAGGAGCCGCTTGTCTCTTGCCTGTTGAAAGTAATGCCGGCTTACTCAAACCCGGATGATTACTACCTGATCCCGGAAAGCAAAACAATTCCGGGAGTATACGAGTATCCTTCCATCAGAACTACCAGAATATTTAACCGTAAAGGTTACTCGATAACAATAAGTTTCATTTTCTAAAGCAATTTTCTCACAATAGAATGTGGGTGTAACATATTACAAAGTTAGTGAAGAAAATGTCTATCCATTTATAAGAAGAGAGAAAATAAACTGTTTGGGAAATTGGGACATCATTCAAAAAATTACCTCTCGTCAACCTTAGGAAGAAGTAGCGATAATCTGTTTGTATCAAGTCATAAGCTATTTGCGATTTATTGAGTACAACATTCTAGAATACAAAAACCGAGAAGAATAAATATAATAAGAAAGAAAGAAAGAAAGAAAAACTATTTATTGATACACAGACGCAATGTACGTAAAACACACAGTATTATAAAACTTAATAATAAAAAATGGCTGATCGCGTCTGTGACCGGTAGGTGGCCACTCAGCTTTATTTTATAATCTGCAAATTGCACAATACAGTTTGGTAATAGTGACTACTCTGACATGTTAGTACAGCACTGCAATGTAACATCCGTAGCGAACCAATATAATCTGCTATGCATACTATACATTTTAGTGATGACTATTCTTACATGTTCTTGTTGGTCCATTTACTTAAACGTATGTTCATCTTATCTATATCTGAGTTATTTTTAGAGCAGATTGAACACATCTGTTCTACAAATAAGCACACACGTAATTTTAGAGCTATATGTAGTACATATACATATTTGTGTAGAAAAAAAGTGGAGGGAAATTAGATTTATTTTTACTTTGGTCCATTATCTAATTACACAAAGGTTCCTATTCGTTCGTTCGTTTCCTATTTTCTGCAAGACATTAAAATAATTATTTTTGAGCATAGAATGTTTTGGAAGTGAAATATAGTAGTAGCCAAATAAACGCCGTATCTTGTACATCAGGCCATACTCAAAAACCGTCTCAGTTATCCGAGATTCGGGTCACGAGTTCCAGCTATGGGCCGTGTCCGATGGATGGCTGCTCATCCCGGATCAATCGCAAAGCGGAGGTGTCCTTAATGGAGATTTTACACGTGATTTCCGGACGCCGCCGTCTCAGACCATACCTGTTTGCGATAACCATTAACCCGAATAAATTGGGTGATGTCTTTTTTATTGGATCTTTCTGGGATCTGTTTATGAACATCAAATAAAAATGCTGCATGGGAGAACTAGCCGCTTATATGAAAAGGAACCATTGAATTTATATATGACGGGGAATCAGACTGATTGCCTAAATCTTCCGCCATCAGTTCATGTGAGTCGTCCATACGTATGTATCGCCGGCGGTCTCCAGTAGTCTATAGCAGCATAATAAACTCGTTGTTCTATTGCCATGATTAGTTTTAATGTTCCAATATAATTTAGAATTCAAAGTTACAGAGATTTTCTAGTATGAAAACAGATTTAAAGTCAACGGGTTCACACGAGTTTGATTCCGCCTTGCTTTCAAAATGGGATAACGTTTTTCTCTCCACTGTCAAAGTCATCCTTCCATTTTGAGACAAGTAAGCAGTGTTGCCGCGTGCGACTCCATTCGGGTGTTGCCCACTTTAAATCTTATTTTCCAAAGACAAATCTATTTCCATCTACAAAGATCCAACAAGTCAACACTATTGCCATGTATCCAAACTAAATAAACCATCCCGCCCCGTCATATATATATATTTGCCAGCCATTGAGTTTATTTATTTTTTTAAATACTGGCAGGCAAAATTACTGCACTACACCTGATGTTAGGCGTAAATGTCATACAGACAGAGTATTGAATGGCATCAGACGGCTTTTCCATATCATTCGGTACAATTATTTCGGCCTGCTAAAATACTTCTTCTTCGTACTTTAACAGCCCATTTTCGTCCCACTGCAAGGCAACCGCCTCCTCTACAATGAAGAGTACGATTAAGAGTGGTTAGGCCATATAGTCCATCACGCTGGTCTAGTGCGGGTTGTTTTTCTTCGTAGTAGTAGCTTAGTTTTTGTGATCGTTCCTCAAATTCTCTGACGTCGGAACGAGGCAGCAGTGACGACATACTACAGTTGTTAGATTGTGATTGAGCCCTGGCCGGCATAATTGTATTAATGGCTATTTTTTGTCCAGTTCTTATAAACAGCTGCATTATACTTACTTTGTTATAGGAGTAAATAACACACTAGTTAATGTTGTGGATCACACAAAGAAAAGGAAACAGAAGAAGAAAATAAATATTTTTTTTGTCGGAAAATAATAAAAAGATACAAAAACGGAGGTTAATAATATTCATAAAAATAAAGACACATAAAATAATGATTACTGTGCCAACAATAAAGACATGAACTGATTATTTACAAAAAATAAGAGCTTGCTTTTGCTTGGTTTCTCATCAACTGGCCCAACAATTGAATTAATAAATATCAGATTTTGTTCAAAAAGACTAAACTGCAACTCAGTGGTCCGAACGAAAGTGTAGTCATTGTAAACAAAGCAACACCACATAAAAACAGGAAAAAAGGGAAAAATAGTTTCATATTTTCTATTCCCCACTCGCAAGCGATACAAAGAACAATTATATCTATCTTCGAACGTGGCATTAGGGGCGTTTTTTCTCCACAACCGTGACGGATGCCCGCGGCAATTAGCGTCCGGAAATTACACAAGAAAACACCGAGCAATCCATCACCTGGTTGTGAAAAAAAAAAATAAAGCTCAGAAATCTCGCCCGGCGCAGTTTATATAAGCGTCAGTCAACCTCGGTGATGTTGCTGTTTTTCGCAATATTTTAGCAAGATGTAATTTTGTGTTGATGGTTTTGGGTTAGATAATGCGGACTTTGTTCCGGGTTTTGTTATTTTTCACGGCTGTGTAACGAGGAGCTTGTTTTTGTCTATCTTTAAAATGGTCGTACATAATGTACAACAATATTCTGCTATCCCAACGATTCGGCAATCTAAATAAGAATTCTTCAGTATTGTTGGGTTTAAGAGGGGTGATCACTCTCAATTTAATGAACAGGATTTTTAAATATTATGTTTATACAAGGATAATCCTATGGTCTGCATCAGCCATTATATAATTTTTCATTCATCATAAGATTTTCACAGTCAGTTTTCAGTAGTCGTTATGTACTGTTGTGTTCCGGATTAAAGGACACTGTAGCCAGAATAACTACTGGACATATTGAGACTTAACATCTTATGTCTCAGGATGGCGAGCGCAGTGGAATACCAAGCATTGCTTTATATTCAGTGCGTTGTTTGGTTTTGCTACTGTCAATGAGCAGTCGTATCGCTTACCATCAGGCGAATGGCATGATCGTCAATGTAAAATAGCCTATTAAATTATACATATTCTACAAAGTATACAAAATAATATTTCCACAAAAAATAGGTGTAAAATGTCCCTAACAAAAAGGTTCAAGGTTCAATCTTTAAAGGGTTACGATATAAGGCCGGTCAAATCCATCCTTCACACTCATTAGCCTTATCAAACCTTTTTATACGATCCTTATCGGGGTCAATCTTCGTCCTTTTTCACACATGTCTTGTTTCTTGCCAGTGGGCCAGTTTATTTTCCTCCCATGAAAACACTATCAGATTGTTATTTACGTGTCGAAATTTAAATTGTACATTGACCTTAAGAAATATAGCGCGTGGATAACTTTCAATTCAATTATGGAAACTTAAATAAATGTTGCGTAAATATTGCACTATACAAGTTAAGCTATAATTGGAAATAATAAATAGCCATGTGTTATCGAAATGCTTAATTAGAGCCACAAAATAGGTTGAGCATAGTAAAAGAAGAGGAGTTCAGAATATTAAGCCCATGAAAAGTAGTAAATTCATTTCAGTCTCAGCAATTCTTTTCACAGATCCTTATAGGAATTACTTTGACTAAATTTAATCATCATAATTATATTTAATTATACAACATACCATATTATACTGGTTTTCTCTAAACATTATCAGCCTAGAGTCATTAGTGCCCGATATGGCGATAAGTTCGCCAGTTCGCCATCATGGAAAAGAACATACATACATGGGGTTGTGGGTGTACTGACACCTCTGCCTACCCCTTTTGGATAAAAGGCGTGAGTTTATGTGTATATGTACCATTACTAACCATTGTTATTGGAAACCTAGCAAATGTTGTGTGTAGTATAAAAATTTTAATGAAGAAATAATTTGACTTTGAATAACTCATCACTTTTCATAACTTTTATAAAACATACCATTCCTTTTATAAACAGTCAGTTGAACATCTAAGTCCAATGGCCAATAAAATGAATTAGTAAAATAACAAAGAAAGAAATGGCCAGTAATAAAACGGAGACCAAATATTAAAAGAAAACGTCTCGGCGGCGTTATAAAAATATTTGATTGGCTTTCGGGGATCTGGGCGTAACTGAGTGGAATGAGAGTTATTTTATTCCTAGCATTTAGCTCCTTAATCATTAGATTGCTTTATTACTCCAGTGGTTTATTAAGGAAATTAATTTAGGACGTCTATTGTTTTTTTAATTTAAGCTGCAATCAATTTAATAATGGAATAATAGTCTGTTGATTTGGAAGTCGTTTTTGTGGATTAGAGCGTGTGATTTTCTTTAAGCAAATAATAAATGTGTTTGGTAAAGAATAGAACATGAATAGTCGAGACCAAGGTTCTGAATCAAATTAATTTTTATTGTGTGTGTTTTTCACAAATCCCATCTCGATGGGATTTTGATATGAAGTCAAATTTTCATACCTTTCGAAACCGTTGTATGTTTTTTTAAATTCAAAATCATATTAGATCTAAGTGATATAATAGCAAAATCAATACATGAAATGCAGTATGGTTGACAATCTTATATATCAACAATAATATGAGATAGGGCGAAATTATAAGGCTTTATTTATTTATTTTATTTCTATTAAACGATATACCTATTACATTCTTTGGAATCCTAGGTATCGAATTTTAAACGCCACGTTTAGGAACGTCCGTGCTATTACTGGATCAATAAACCTACAGTTCCAAATTGCAATCTATAATTCAAGAGCAGTTGTTTTTAGATTTACAAAACATCGCACCTGTACAACAGCGCGAGCGCTTTGAGCGTTAAAAAAATCTTTAATCTTTTACAAAAGAAAAGTCAGGCGAAGTCAGCCGCTTAGCGGAAAAATCTGCGCACAAAAGTAAAAGAATAGCATTAAGAATTTAAATTGGTAGTCAACTTTGAATTGAGTTTTGTTGAATTAAGTAAGTAATCATATACTTGAATAATTCATGTTAATTTCATTTGCTTTATTTCATTTAATTTTAATTTGTAAGCTTTAAAGGATTATGAGTTACATATTGTTTGTTTTGTTTATTGAAACCTCTGAGGAGTAGTTTAACTAAAAGTAATTGTAAATATTGTAACGCTAATTGGTTTAGACTATGATGTTTATGGTTTATATTCTTATTTGATTGGCATGTGGTGTTTGCCTGTAATTAATTGTTGCTCTCATGAATAATTTAAAGCGCAATACAATATTTATGCAAGAATTAGAGTAAGCAATTGTTGAAAAACTTGATAAATAACATAAAATAATATAATAGAGAGTTCCGAACACTTCTTTTTTATTATATAGACGGGATAAACTGATTGCAAATGTAGCACTACTCGAAATGTAGCAACAATCTTCTTCTTCATTGTCCTACCCATAGATCTGACTTTACTCATTCTTCCTTCTCTATCCAATCTATACTCCTCTGGAATGCACTCCCCCTGGAAATCAGGTCGTCTGGTACACGATTGGCATTTAAGGTGAAGGTTCGCCAACACTTTCTCAAGAAACTGGCAGAGCCACTTTAATTTATATCTTTACGTGCTATATATATATATTATATGTATATATATATTTGTTATACATATATTTATAATATAAATTTATTATATATACTTTCTCGTGTAAGTGTATTTATGTTTATTATTTTTCGTATATTTAATTATAAACATCACTTAATTTATCATATTCAAATTTGTTAATTTATGCGCCTACTTTGTTTTCTCTCTGCACCATCCAAAGGTAGACTGGCAGAGAATGCCTCAGGCATTAAGTCCGCCTTTATACATTTTGTATATAAAGCATAAATAAATAAATAAATAAATAAATGTTGTATGGTATAATTGCATCGACTAGACATGGTTAGTTCTCGCGAAACATTAAATTATGTCAATTTATACGCGCCATTGTAGTGTGCCGACCTCTGGTCAACAGGATACGATTCTTAGATACTACGGTTGTGATATCTGGAATGTTTATTCCAATGGCTACTTTAGTATTAAGAAAATCAAGTTTCCAGCATACCTCGCGACTATTGGCTACGACTGTACCAAATCAGAAAGTACTGAAGCAGGGGAGCATAACTCTCAAAATAATACTATTTTATTTCGTGAATTCACCCGTGTTTAATCGTAAAAACAATTGTATCAATAAATAACCGAATAAATAATGATACTTTGAAGAGATATCGTTCCAGTTTCCGCCTTTCCTCTGTTATATGCAAATAAAAGTGCTCCTGAAATCAATACCCAATCGAGATACTGCTTTAAATTCACCATCCAATACTTCAAAGGAGTCGTTATGAAATAAAAAATGAAATCGATTGTATATTTTGATGGGATCAAAACGAGATATAACTGCGAGCTAATTTAAATATCAAAGATTATTTATGATGCTTCACCTTGCACGATATTCGGAACGAACCGTTAATTTTAAAATAAAAACTTAATTGAATGGGGCCGTGTCGTGTTAGATATGATAGAAACGATATATCGTTAGGAGGTGTACTATCTACACATGTGGGAATAGCTCCGTCTCGGGTCAAACCAAAAAAAGATCGTTAGGATAGCTCATAATATAATGTCATCTTCTATTTTCTTCTTTTTATTTACGTCTTCATTTTCCGTTCACAACGTCTTCTATCGTCTTCCAGACTGTTCTCCTAAATTCCATCCTTCCGTACTTCCACATCTTTAAACATTCATCCTCTAACTCTTTCCATTAAATAAGGCTTTTATTTGTCATCTCTTTCACATGAACCACTTTCATTATCAGTCATTCGTTTAACGTTCCATTCTACTCATCTTCCATCATAACATTCAAATCCTACATCTATAGTGAAAGATGGTGTGCTTTTGTGGGGTTATAAGAACTGGTGGTCTCGGCAGATACTGACTGATGCAGTAGATTATTCACAGATTGAGGCATAATCTAATAAGACGATTTATTTTATTATTTTGACTCAGTAAAAACTTCGTATTTTACGGTATGTAATTTTTCTGGTCATTCGGTAAAATTGAGCCCTTTTTATATCTCAATATTCCCAGAAATAACATGAAAATCATTAGAAAAACAATAACATGATTAAGTATGAAAAAAATTTGAGTACTTATAAATAACAAAATGGCAAGCGATTCGGTGTTGCTTCTTCAATGGTTGAAACTGGAATGCTGTCTTCACTCGAATTTCTTGGATTTATATTCCCGATTGAACTGATGACGATTCCTTCAATAACTAGTTCTCACATCTAACAATATAATATGCTGGTCATTGATTACTATATTTAAAATATTAATAATCATAGGACAAAAAATAAGTATCGAAAGATCTTTATAAATAATCAAATTATTTATATGATGGGATCTGAAATTAGATGAAAATATTATCTCAGTTTGGTTTAGTCTGTTTCAGCGACCCAGTTTTAAATATGAATATAAATTGCGAAACTTTCGGGTTGTTTAAATCCCTGAGGAACTTTAAAATTATTAACACGACGAGCGGCACTGATTCACGGTTCATGTAACCTTTTTATTGTTTCTGTTGAAATGTTCTATTTCTGGTTTTAATTTAAGTGTTAAACTATCCACTAATATAATAAAAAAGAGCATAGTTGATATGACATATAGTTTTTTGATAATAGCGATGTTAAGCATTAAACTATTCAAGAGCAGATATTATTTTAAAAAAGTATGATTGATTAACCTAATCTATCGTGTTTCGATTAAACATACATGTCTATTGGTTCTTCAATATATTGAGTGCCTAGGAGCTTAACCTTCTATTGCGTAAATGCTCGCTAAGATTTACAAAATTTTAAATACTAAATTGTTTTATATTATTACGTTTCTTATATGGTAGCGTTATCCCAACTCAACAAATATCTCAGAATATCAATTAGAATATCAACAAAACAATTAGGTGAACACAAGTTAGTTAGCTACCTTTAATATAATACAGGGTATATCAAGACTGCTACTGGTACTGGTAGCAGTCTTGATATACCCTGTTTTGTGAGTGATCTAAAGAACTATATTGTTATCAATATAAACTTTTATCTCACCACGAAGACATCGTGAATGCTGTTCGTGTTGCGAATATTTTGACAGCACTCCCAAATCATATTTGATGATTTTGCCGCAAAAATCGTATTTTTTTCACGTATTCTATGTTTTATTTGGTTTAGCTTCGTAGCTATGGCTTCAAATAAATTATATATTGTGTGTTACTATGAATTATAAATAGATGAATGTTGATATACATCCGTTTCTATGTAATGTATGACAATAATGACAACATTGTCTACGGGATATGAATTATATCATTAATCATCCGACGTACGCGTTATAGAACAACTGTGAAATATTATTGCTTCTAACACATTTTTCATAGTTTATTTTCCTCATCGTTAAAATCACGTCCAACTTTTAGCTCTAAAAAGCTCAGACCAGCTTTAAAAAATACTATTTAGTAGATTGGATGAGTAGTCTTGAAATAAATAGTCAGAGCCACCATAAAACGTATTTGGATTTTTAACGAAATTTACAATCAGCCGATTTTACAAATCCGAAATAGTCCGATACATATCACCTACGTAAGACAAAATGCAATAAAAGTAAAAATACTCTATTCAGATCACGTCTCGTATGTGTACACGACCAAGCGACGAGTCTGAGAGACGCGGGTGAATTTATTTGAGTCTCCAATCAGCTCCCTAGACGTTCGAAGACAAAGCGTTTTCCACAATTCCACTAAACCACCGCGCGTGTTTTTTGCACCAGACGTTTATTTATAGAGTATTTTCTGGATTTTTGGATGGAAGGCGGTGGTGGGTGATACTGTCTGTATTTTGGTTAGCGATAAAAAAATTATCTCCATTAATTTTGTATATTACTTTCTTCAAGGCTGAAAAGCCGTTGATAATTCCTCTAATGTTTGCAATAAGAGAAATGAGATGTGTGTTCATGAAGTTAATTCGACACCATTACTGGTATTCTTCATAAAAATGATATCAGTAATGACAAGTTTCTGTTTCAAGACATAAAAGGCGGACGGATTGTTGAAAAAATTGGCGGTAATTGTCTAATATGATAAATGGATGTTGTCGATGGTAATTTTGGAATTATATGGACCTTCTTTACACCTAATTTCAAGCGTAATTACTGCTGTTGTTTTGTTTTGAAGTTCACCATGTAAAAGTAGTTATTAAGTGAATAAATAGATAAATAAAAGTTATAGGATGCCTACTACATTTTTATCTTTAGTCCGGAGAGAGTTATTTTAATTATACCCGCGAATAAAAGCAATTTAGTTCTCAATTACCGATTTTACTAAATTGAGATTAATTTTCTAAGGAAAATAACTTGCTACATTTTGAGGAAATTGCTGAAATTAATTGAACTTCTTTGCTGGGAAAATATACTTACAGTTCTTTTACATTAAGTATTCGATAATAAACCTAATTTGGTCCTTATAAATTATTAATATTAAATTATTATAAATTATTGATTTATTGTATAATATAATATGTATACACGATCTATACATGTGACAGACAATTTTTGATGGCAACCATTGCGCAAAAATTATAACTAAAATCGACGAAAATACCCTCATTAAAAACAGGCTCTTTTTTGCCCAGCTATACTAACAGCATTAACTTTTAAATTTATTTTAATTGAATGGTGTAAATATAAGCTCCACACATTTTGAAATGGATACCTACACTCACAGTGTACATTTCATACATTTGTACATCGATTATAGAAATAACTAATATAAGGATCACAAAAAAAGTCATCTATCATATAATATTAGAACTGGGTCAATATTTCGGGGAATAAATTTTGTACCGTTCATACATCATTCTCCTTGACGGCCAATTTTCTGTACGTAATTTCATTTTTTCACATTTCACTTGAAGTTTGGCTTACACCTACAATATTTATTGATGTAATTTATTTGCTTTATTACCGGAAAAATGATTTATAATATCCTTACTAATATTATAAAGGTGAAAGTTTGTATGGATGTTTGTTACTCTTTCATGAAAAAACGGCTCAACAGATTTTGATGAAATTTGGTATAGTGATAGCTGACACCCTGGATTAACACATAGGCTACTTTTTATCCCGAAAAATGTAGTGTTCCCGTGGGATGAGTCAGGAAACCAAATATACATATTTTCTACTCTTTCAAATTCAAATTGTTGGCACGGGATGTCCTCTCCTACGGAAGGGAAATATAGTCGACGGCACGCGGGAAATATAGTTAGTAGACACGCGAAATAATATGTTCTTGATGTGGATTGGACTCAAAAACTATCTGCACCCGGGCGAAGCCGGGCCCGACCGCTAGTAAATAATAATATAGAATATAAATGGTAACTCTATTGGGTTTTTGGTTTGTATAATAAACTAGCGGTCGGGCCCGGCTCCGCCCGGGTGCATACACGTTTTAAAATGGCAGTCAAAATGTTTAATTCTGACTATCAGTTTAGAATATCGACCAATCGGACCACGAAAAACGAACAAAATTTCCTCGTATTTGCTAGAAATATCACTACTGCTTTCCTCCTATAGGTCATAGCGTGATGATATATAGCCTATAGCCTTTCTCGATAAATGGACTACCCAACACTGAAACAATCATTCAAATCGGACTAGTAGTACCAGAGATTAGCGCGTTCAAACAAACAAACTCTGCAGCTTTTTAGTACAGATAAGAAAATGTGCATTAATTTGTAAAAAAACTGTGTGTGAATATACCTTTAATATAGTGTATGATGTAGCCTGCAATACTAACAACAATACAGGTCCATAGTCCTATTAGCTTTTAAAGTAAGTACGACAATGTTCTTAATGAAACGTTAGATTTTGTTGTGGCCCCCTACAATTTTAATAGAATCCATTTAATGAAACGAAATAGGATTTCGTATAAGCAGCATAATTATGACTATCCAGATGGCGGGATGACTTGCACAAGAGGGCGGGCAGCAACTGGACGCATAAAGCAGCAGACTGGGCTCTGTGGTGTTCCTTGGGAGAGGCCTATTTCCAGGAGTAGATTGCAACGGGCTGATGACGATGTAAATAAAATGAAAATAATTTATTGAATCCATGAAGATGTTGCACTTAATTTATGTTCAGTCAATTTTTTTTATCTACCACCCAGTTTCGAAACTGAACTTAGAGATGAACGGACAAGAGTCTAGTGTTGCTGTTTTTAAAGCTAGTTTATAATTTGGTGATACTTACAAAAGTTACAAGTGATTTAAATCAGAGCAGGTCGTTATTTATTGTAACATTTAAAAAAATACGTACATGTTTGTTATTGTTAATATGCTTGAGTGAAGAAAAGTCGAACAAACGAAGAATCAGTATTCTCTGCTTCTTGTGGAAGCTTACAGTTATCCATTTAATAATTTACAATGTAAGCAAATCGGATAAAACCTAATCTGAACTATATCAAGGCTTCAAACACGCTTAAACATCACAACTCGAATATATAATACACATATTATATATATTGCGACATCGAAAACAGGCGTATATAAACTTTTCAAAGCTATCTGAACACATGTATAATATAAACACGTAGAAAATCGATGCTAGCCGTTGTATTAAAAAATATTAATACTCGTTAAAAACCTTCTTCATAACATATTCCACGATGATTTAAAATTTTATTTAATTATAAACGCAACATAAAATATCGGCAAACACGTATCATAATCGATTTTTCGCACACATCCAAAATATGACCGATATTAAGTCCACGTGAGCAAAAACGATTTCACTTCAGTAATAGGATTACTGGTTTTATTACATGCAACAGAAATAACGTTAGGAAGGCAATTTTGGCGGCAGATATTGCCTATTAGCGCCCGACGTAATGTCTCCTCGATATTCATGTATGTATAAAGAGGAGAACTTGAGCTTCAGCTCTATGTTAATGGCACCGATATGCCGTTTAGTATGATGCGGCTGCGTGATTTGGCTATTTTGGTTCGATTTTATTGGGTACTTACATTTTGATTATAACACGTCCGCTATTCACGCGTTTGAATTGAAACGTTTAAATTGTATGGATTTTCAACGCATTCTGTAAATTTCTAAGCCCTAGCTAACAAAGGCTTGGTTTCTCCAGAGGTATATACAAAATAAGAAAGCTAAAAGTATAATCTTTAACGGAAGATTTCTTCAACGTAAATATTCCTTTCTTAACATCGTGAGGAAATCTGCTACCATAGTGATTTGTAAGAATTTCTATGGTATGTAAAGTCCGCCAAACCGCACTACTGTGGTGGACTATATGGCCTTACCACTTTCAATCATACTCTTGATTGTAGAAGAAGCCCGTGCCCTGTAGTGGAAAGTATACCTATGAGCTGATACAGATTCCTTTCTTCTTTATGCATCCAATCTTTGCCGGCCCTCTTGTGCAAGTCGTCCCGCCATCTTGCCAAAGGGAGTCCCATGCTACGTTTGCAAGACACGGTCTCCTCTCCTGAAGACGCTTACTCCAGCATATTCTAGATGCATAAAGCAGGACACCGGGCATTGTGGCGTACCTTTTGACCTATGCCCAGCAGTAGACTGCAACGGCTGATGTGATGATGATATTTCCCGTCTTCAGTATATTAAGCATTGTTAACACAATTACGAATCAAAATTTGACGCATAGTGCTTTACATACAAATACTAGCAGTTGAATTGACAGTATTAAGCAACTAGATCAAATGTGCATGGTTAGTACATACTTATTTCGCTAAAGCCCGTTCTAGCCGTCTGGCCAGGACAGCTTGCAAGATAGCTGCAATTACCTTTGAAGGAGACAGTCTATCTGTGACAGACCTGTTGCGTTGCCCACGACGATTATTAGATGGTACAAACGTTGCCTTTACCTATCATCTGTGAAATTCCCGTTGACTTTATAATCTGCAACTTATCCTCTGCTTTGGATAGCGGTTCCTGCATGTCATTGATACACATTCCAATCGGCTAAAAGCAACAGTAATAATATTGATGTTAATTACTTGTTGATCAAAAGTCACAATATGCTTCTGCATATACAGTAGTACTATGTTTGGGCTGCTCATTCTAAATGTTGTGATTATAATTGGTAGATTTGGTTTATGTAACTCGCGTATATGAGGTTCATACTATATTTTATTATATTTTGATATCTATTTTACTTGGTCAGAAACTTTGCCTAAATGTTTAAGGATGAGAGGTACAAGATCACCCACGTTTCTTTCAACAAAACTTAATAATTAAAAATGCATAAACATATTTACAAGCACTCACAATTGAAATAAAGAAACCATTAAAACAATCGCACACTAAAAATACTATCGCATTAAAATTGAATTCCAATAGTTCGTACCGGTTGGATGAAATTATCCGTATCGAAAACTTCTTTCGCAGTCCTGTGGTCCTTTAGTTATCCTGTAAAACGCTCTGTGAAACTAATTGAATTTGATCCTTGCTATAACAAGGTGAGCGCACTTATCTCGTAAAAACTTTCCCAAGGTATTTTATATTGTAATTTAGCGATCGACTATTGATCACGGGAAGGAGGTCAGGTCCCGATCTCATTAACTTCTTAATTAAGGGCCGGAGACGTGATCCGGCTGCTAATTTTTCAGCCAGTATTTTGCTTACTGTGGAAATCTATGCCAGTAGTCGGTGTAGTTTTCACAATAAAATTATACAGTATCTTTCTTTCTCCTTTTTTATCCATCAAAAGGTTGTCTGGTAGAGATCGCTTATTAGACATAATACCGCCATTTGTACTTTAATTAGAAGTTATTTCTTTAAATTGTTTTTCTTTTTGTTTGTATAAAATAAAGATGAAATAAATAAATGAATAAATATAATTCTATTCGTAGAAGGTTTGCGGTTTATTTTTTAGGGTTTAAGTGTCTGGAAGTTGTTGGCGATATTTTTAGTCAACTGCGTGCGGCACACGGTTAGTTACAGGTCAGCTTCCGGTTTTATTAGATTATAGTGTGTTCGCTAGGATTTTTCACCGTCGCCATTTCAGAAGAGTACACTTTTATTATTAGCTTTAGTAATTGAGGCACTTTGTAAAAACTGAATTTTCATGAATCCTTTTTTGTTACCTCATAAAATTGTGTTTTAGACTCAATAGTTTAGTCTTTTGTTATTATTCAATAAGTCTATACTAGCTTACTTATTGCGTAGTTACTCAATTAATATTCTATCAAGTGGTTACAACCAAACCTAAATTACTCTAAGTTGTTCGCCATAAAGCCACATTACTCCTACAAAGCAAAAAATGGTATTGAATTGACCAATCGAGTGGTTGTGATGGTTGAACGAGCCAATTAGCGGGCAGCGCCGGAATCTGTCCGGGTTTCACCGTGTTTTAATTTGCTCGCAACTCTAGTGATGTTTTATAGTAAACTTTTGGTCCCTACGCTATAATTACACGGACCGGTCGCTTTACGCGATGCTTCCGTAATTGCTACGTGAATTTTCGGCACAATACCTCTGTCCAATCAGTTATGGTAATGAAGTAAGTTGATATAGTCGGTTTTTATTGCGGTGAATTATATTTGAGTTTGGTTTTGTAAGTTAGGACTGTGGGAGTGAAATATACTTTCTTAGGTATTTGGACTATTATGAAACAATGAAGAACAATTCAATGACGATATGAATGTATTTAAATATACACAATAAATTATGAATCATAAAAAGGAGCACATAATTTGCAGTGTGTTTTTGTTTTATTAATAGTATATTTACAGTCAGATCTATAGTCTTTTATTATGGGATACAGAATATTTTTTTTCTTAATAAGTTTTGCGTGCGCGTTTGGTGCCCGTTCGGGTCTGGCTGGGAGTTTGTGAGATTGAAAAGTCTCTCGTAGTTTCTGATCTACCACACAAGATTTAATCTTAATGTAGGTGGCCTATGAATGTGACTGTTGGGTGTGTCTATTTAAAATCATATAGGCCATTACCATTTAAACTCAGAAATCCCCGTACAACAGTTTCAAAACAAACACGTCATAAAAACCTCCACGGTGCGCGTTTAAACCAAACAATACAACAAACATCAACGTCACAATTTCCCATGGCGGTCCCCGGGCTTGTTCCGCGTAACAGCACTAAAGTTATCACACGAATCGTTGAGCTCGCGCTAATGAAATTAACCCCCATTTGCCCCAGCAGCGGGATGTAATGAGATGTTACCAGTTACTACATACGTGTTAGTTGGACTGACCTAAGTCATTAAGAGTAAAGGTATGCTTTATTCGGAACTGGCGTGGAATATGGTGTATTTGGATGACTTTCTATGAATGGGTTTGGACAAGTTAGTGATGTTTGGTTTGTTTGTTTGCTTATTGCGTTATTAGTTTAGATGGAAAGAGCAGTGAATAGCCGCTTTAAAGTTAGATTTTGAAGATAAATAAAATTATTTATTTTTATTTGTGATTTTTATATTTTAATATTACATTTGTGACATCCGCATTGGCGCAGTCGGTTAAACGAGGGGCTGCGGGTCCTCTTTGCACCGAGCAAAATATTTGTGTGGCCCACAAATATTTCTTTCGAATGTTTGTAAGGCCGAAAAGTCGCTAGTAGTTCCTGATACTCAACACAAGACTCGATCACAGTGTGGGGTCAAGACTACATAGTCTTGACTGTTGCGTGTTATTTATTTATTTAATATTTTATATTCCAAAAAAGTACTTTAAGGTTGCATCATAGTAAAAAAAGTATTTATAACTTGAATAAATTTGATGTGTTAGCTACAATATTTTACAGCAACTGATCAGCCCTTAGTTCAACATTGGTAAATATAGTGGTTTGAAAAATAGAAAAGAAAAAGAAAAGTATATTCACAGAAAAATTGAAAGAAAATACATGACCTATAAAATTTTCCAAGTTATACCTCATTAAGATTCTTGAGAACAAGAATTGCCCGCGGGGATGTTGAGAAAATACAAAATCCAGTTTTAGGTTACTCGATTTCATTTAATTTGGTAGAAATCATAGAATTCTGCCGTTTTATATTCCCCTGTCGAAGTTGAGCAGGTGGTAGCATTATTTTATTTCAAAAATCGCCCGGGAATATGCCGGCTCGCGATTGGAATACAATAAAAGTCAATCGGATTCTAGGAATCTAGTTTATAGCCAGTGTAAATTTTAACGCCGCAGTTCCGACGTGTTAACTTCGAGTACGTCGACGTGTGTTTTGTTTAATTAATTTTGCTTTTTTTTTGAAGCGGTTTATAGTGATATTTTTATTACTTGAAGTACGGCTGATTCCTCTGTTAAAATGTTGAAATGCTTTGTACTTGTAAAAATGCGTCTTGGCCTGTTAGTAAACGGACTAAACGCGGCTGTCAACATGTTTACGGTGGTCGCGGGTTCGAATACCAGGGCTCACCTCTGACTTTTCGGAGTCATGTGTGTATTGATAGTCAATCACCACGCATCAAAACGGTGAAGGAAAACATCGTTAGGAAACCTGCATAATATTGTGAATTTCTATGGTATGTAAAGTCCACCAGATTAGGTCAGCGTGGGTGGACTAAATGGTCTAACCAATCTCAATTGTATCCTGGATTTTGGAGGAGGCCCGTACTTGTTAAAGCGATGTATATGGGCTGATACAGTGTAACAACTTTGGTCGATTTAAATTAAGAATATAGTTCAGACAATGTTGTACTTGTTGTCTTTAAACTGATATTGCCACTCTTTGTTTAGTTTTACACTTTCCATTCTTTATAACCAAAGCAAATAAAAGTTTAATTCGCCAGATATTGTAGATTTTTATACCTAAATTTTGTAATTTTCCATTTGTGGCACTTTTTATCCGCACTCCCACAAAATTATAACTCCCAACGGCTTTAGCGTAAAGAAATAATAAAGCAAATTTAATACTAATTATGGTAATAATAAATGGAATTAAAAGATAAAGTACTTAACTGCAAAAAGAAATATAATTGCTGCCGCAAATAATCTGATAAGCCGTGTAAGCTCTGAGCGACAGCGTAAGAAGTGGCGCTGGTTTTTCAGATTAATTAAGCTTATTCTTGGAAATGTATGCTGTTGTTTGCATGATGAATGTATGAGGCGTGTAAAATAAAACTATTTTTTTAATAAATGTTTTTCAAACTGTTTTCAATCAAGTTTTCATAATGTGGATTTTATTAATGTGGATTTAAACCTTTTTCCACCTTATTCATCAAGTCAGTGATATTTTTGTGTTTTTAAAATATGTTTTGAATTGATAATATATTTTTTAACCTATATATGGTATAATTGGATATACCATCAGCAACATTTTAGTCGTCTCTGTATTTTTGATTTTCAGAATTAAATAATAATGAAATTTCACAAAAACTTAAAAGACTGACTTCCATAAAATAAGATTTTTCTGTAATCATTTCATAAAATTCTCCTGGTATGTCTTCTAGACCTAATATTTTTCACCCACGTCAGTCAGTATTTCACGAAGCGAAACATAAACAACGAGCGGCAACACGAGCTCACCTTAAAACACTGCACTTTAGTTTCTTCAAAAAGTTTTTAAGCCGCCGCAGGAGACTAGGAGCATAAATTTCGCCAGGTTAATATTAGACGAGTGTTTTCAGAATAGTTTCGACAACTTTCGGACGTGATTCTGCACCACCAGGCTCAGACAAAGCGCTTTCAAGAGTTCACTAAGTCTTCGTGCTGAGTATTAAAGTCAACGCGGTGTACGCTAAAAAGTTATATAACAACTTTTAATGACTGGCACATAAAATATGGCGGTTTGATCGGCTGTGTCCTGTTTACTTTAGAAATTAATTGGATTATATTCCATTTTTTGATAATTAAAGGAAATCTAAAGTAGGTTTTAAGTATTTGTTATAATGTAAGGTTGTTATTGAAAATACAGGGTATATTAAGAATTCAATATTGCTACCAATGCGAAGCTGGGTGGCAGTTTTAGTAACTCCAGACATAATGCAAATAAAATATTGCAAAAAAATTTGATTAATTACTTTTGTTTGTAGTCAATAAAACTACCATCCGGCTTCGTTTTCGGTAGCAGTCCTGATATGCCCTGTATTATATCTAATTAAAAAAGACCCACAAAATAGTTAACACAACCCAAAAGCCTCATTTGAATAAGAGGTAAATTAATGTCAAATCTAATTAAATCGAGAAAGACCAACAAAATGCGAAATTCTCGTCAGTCGTTATTGTTTTGTTTAGCTATGTTTTATATAATCTAATGTTATAAAAATAGAACAAATCATATTTATACTGACTTATAGTGATAACTTAATATAATATCTAAATAAGGAGTAAAGAAATACGGGTGAAATGACAATCAAAGTAAATAAAAAACGATCTATTTGGATTTATTTGTTATGACGATCAAAATAAAATATTATATAAGTATTTTTTCTTAATAAAACCTATAATCAGAGACTTCCGAAACATCTTAAGCACGAGTACCAAAGTGTGCGGTAAAAGAAACATTTAGTTAGATCATCGAGACGGAAGTGAAGCCCTTTGAGGGTAGATAATAACGTTTCAGGCGCAGACGTCGCGGCCGAACATTCTCTGGTCAGGATTTGGTTGATAGGGACCTATTAGCGATACTTGTATTTTTAGTAGACAACTTAAAAGAAACCCTTACAATAACTGGATTACCAATGAGTGACTAATAAATTTCATAGATATAGAAAAATGTTGGCTGGGCACATGTCACGTAGAACTGATGGATGTTAAGGTTGATAGGATCTGAGGTGGATGCCATGTACAGGCAACTGAAATATCTGACGCTTTCCTACCAGGTATACGGACGACCTGGCTAAGGTTGAGGGAAGTCGCTGGATGCAGACCGCTTCCAAAAGGACCATATGGAGATCCTTGGCCTATGTGCAGCAGTGGATTTCCTGTAGGTGAAGAGACAGCGATAGAGAGATAAATGTTAACATGTACAAAATATTAATATTTGGTGTATAGCAAATTTTATAAAAGAAACGAGAAGCAATAACGATCGTTTCCCTTATAAAAATTTAGCATTTCCAATTTGATGAATGAAAAATGTTTCTTGATAATTAGAAATGCTTTTTAATGAAATTTTATATTGACTTTTAGTATCTTTTAACACAGTAAATCAAATCCAAAATTACTAACGTTTTTCGAACATTGAAAATTACAATGTCGAGCAGCAATATCGAATGGGTCCAAAAATAGCGACACAGTTCAAACCATGTCCGTGCCTCGGGTTAGAACCACTGCCTTTGTTCTTGCGGATTAGCCGCCCTGCCTTATCTCTTACCGGTACTTATCGGTGCACCACCTTTGACCAGCTGGCTAATTTCAATTATGGCCATATCTGGTACGGCCATTAGAATACTCGCTCTAGTTTGAATATAGAATGTTAAAGTCGTGATTTTGATCTAAATGTTTTACGTCTTTTATTCATAATTTTAATCCTAATTTTAATTTTTGTTTCTTCTTTATTAATGGAAAGTTTGGTATCGTTGAGATAGTTATTTGGTCAAATTAAGATTATCTGCTTCTTCTTGAATCTTAAGTGCTTAACTCTTTTAATTTGTTTAAGAATTTTATATACGTTTATACTGGCCGTATTTGTGAATTATTTCAGGGACAAGTCATTCAACATCATTGTTTTCTAATTCTAAAATTACAAAAAAAAAAAACGTTAATAATGTACTCTCTCAGTAAAGTTTATGTACACATTATATGAATATAACAATAATAAACACAAAGTGTCACAATACAGGCGGTTTCTGTACTCAGCAGAGATTTCAAAGGCTCGAGCCGTTATGCAAATGATTCCACAAGTTCTTACGGCTTTAGTTATGACGATTACGTCCCTTCCCATTGTTGTGTAAACCCTTGAACTCCTAAATTACCTACACGCTAATATTGTGCGTACAATAGTCACTCTCAAAATTTGTTAAATTATGTCTGTGTGTACGTTTTTGCGGAATACTGCGAAGTGATGTGGATAGTATGGCAAGTTCAACTAACCAACATTTTTAAATGCTGACAAAAAAATTCTATATGGTATATATTTTAGAGGGTAACATTATTCCGTTTTTTTATTTTTGTAGCGTTGTTTATGGGATACTGAAAATGATTTTTATATTAACAAATAATAGTAATAAAAATTCTCAGTTAAAGATAAATTTAACAATCTAAATATTCATTAATAATCAAAAAGCAGTAAGGCAAATTTCACTTTCTAAAGCAGGTAATGCAAGCAATTTATCTCCCCCTGCCTTACCGTTCCTCAATAGCCTGCGCTAGTAACGTATTCACACGCGGCTAATAAATCATGCCAGTGCGGTTTGCCTAGCAGTTTCAATTTAACTTTTGGCCCGACGAGAACAGTCTGGAGTACGGCGTCATGTCATAAAATTGTGCAAGTTTCCTACTGAATTAGTTACTCTCATTGTGTATGGGGTGGAGATTGCGCGTTATTGAGACTAATAAAAAAAGAACAACTGAAGTAAAGTTTATGCTGAAGTTGTAAAAAAATAAAGAATATTACTGAATTTATTAAAATAAGGTAGATATTAATAAATGTGTACAACAACAACAAGGTGTGTATTGATAGTCAATCACCACGCACTAAAACGGTGAAGGAAAACATCGTGAGGAAACCTGCATACCATAGCGATTCATAAGAATTTATATGGTATGTAAGTCCGCCAACCCGCACTAGGCCAGCGTGGTGGACTATATGGCCTAACCACTCTCAATTGTATTCTCGATTGTAGAGTAGGCCCGTGCCCTGCAGTGGGACGTATATGGGCTGATCTAGAAGGTAGATAAAATATACTCGTACCTACAAATTATCATAATCTCAATAATTACATTCGGTATTGTTTTTCAGTGTGACTAAAAAATATAACAAATTATTAATGACCTGCTCTGATTGAAACCGCTTGTAACTTTTGTAATAATTTCCAAATTGTAAACTGGTTTTGAAAAGAGCAACACTAGAGTTTCTTGCCCGTTCTTCTCTAGTGAAAACCGCTTTCCGAACCGGGTGGTAGATATTTTTTTTTTTTCATTTTCATTTTACAACACAGTTCAGAAGGTACTTTCTACCATAAACTGTGACTTATAAAATAAAAACATCAATATTAAATATACTTTTAGTTCGTTTAATTTTTGTTTCATTAATGGTCAGTAACAATCATCTTAACTATTTCACTGCGTTTTGTTTAATTTACTTTTATTATAATATTCTAGCATCCCGGTTCAGCTTTGCCAGGGCGCCGATATTATGTTTTTTAAATCTTCCATCGCTTCAATTAAATTCAAATTGTGAAAGAATTTTCCAAATCGGTCCAGTAGTTTCAGAGCCTATTCAAAATTCAAACAATCAAATCTTTACTCTTTAAATTAGTTAAGACAACAATTGTTTGTAGTTACCATTTCATTTCCTTAACTGACTGTTGCCTAAGATTATGTATTCACAGTTTTTCCACCACATGATTTTGTACTGTTAATAAACATATAATACTTTGCAAAAAAGCAGTACAGATATCAAAAACTGCACCTTTCATATCCACACAGCTCAATCCCATCAATCAAGCCGAAAAAATGAAACACCGGCTTCACGCATAAACACGCGGATTTATGGCATGTTCCACATAGTGCAGGTAAACAATGGCTAAAAGCCGAAAGCCGCATCAGAATTAAGCCCATTACGGCGGGACCGCAACAATCGGACAGTGTTTCCGGTGTAATGCACCGCCGCCACAGCCCGCCCGATGTAACTTTCCCATAACCAAATTAGCTGTTAATGTTCCAACACTATTCTAAAATACGGTCTGTGTATATCTGTCTGCGTTCTAATTATTGGCAATCGTGAAGACAGCTCCTGATTTAGGATCATTAAAAATTTTGAAGATTTTTAGATTTGGACGACTTGGATGCGATTAGCTTGACTTTAGTCATTTTTGATCGTTTTAGTTGTTACAATTTTGATAAATGCTGAAATATAATAGACAGTTTTTTGCCATTATTTACTTAACTTCGATTATTATTTATTTGTTTTTCATGTATAGAGGTATAGAAACAACATAATATGAAGATATACTTTTTATATTTCATTTGATATGTAGTAGCTAGTCTCATAAATAAATAACTAATTAATAAAACGCACTTCACATAAAATTAATTGGACGAATGTAAACACTGCAAATACTAAATAGGAGTAATTGCACTAAAATTCATAATAAGCAAACATGTTGTTACATTAGCGCGTAGCACCGTAGCATCGCGCTACGACACCGCTACGCCGCTACGGCACGGCTGGCCATGACAAATAGCCCGCGTCTCCTGTGCATTGCCTCGTTAATTACGCCTCGTAAATACGAGCAGTAATTGTTTCGTTTTTAATGAATATATTACTGCGTGTGAGTTTATATACTGGGTATGTATATTGTTTATAAATCACTAATTATAAGGCTTTACTTTTTTACTATAATAGTTTATACATATGTGTTAAGATATGTTGCAGATTTAATACATTTAAATCTTTTGCGTCAAAGACGTTATTCTTCTTTTCAGCTTCTTCTACCTGATGCTAGCCTTCTAGCTAATTCTCCTCCATTTCGTCCGATCTTTGGCATTCTCAGTAGTAAATCCATTGACCCTCATATCTTTCTTGACAACACCTAGCCAGCGCTTCTTTGGTCTACCCCTAGGTCGATTTCCAGAAATATTGAGCCTCAGGCACAAATTGGCTATACCATCACAAGCGACATTCTTGGAGTTTATCTACCACATCGCGGTCTTACAGACTGCCGTGGATGTGCTCGTTAGGAATTATGTCCAAACGTTCCACATCCATCACAATATCTTTATCACGACGTGGACATGACGATGCACAAATCTCCATAATTTTCAAAAATTAAAAAATATTTATCTTATCCTACTTATAATATCATCGATGCAAAACTCTGTGTTTGTTACCTCTTCACTCTACACCACCGGACAAATTTTGATGAAAATTGACATGGAGTTAGCTGACACCTTGGATTGATACATAGGCTATTTTATATGCCGTCAAAATATCGTGTTCCTGTGGTGTGTGCAAGGAATTCAAATATATTCGATACTTTTTCAAACTTAAAATAATAGGTCGGAAGGTCTTAAAGTAAGGCAGTAACGTTGATATTAAATATTAATTAATTATCACGCGAAATAGTTCCTGTGTTTTTTATTAGTGTGTTTCCAAAATGGATGTCTGCTCCCGGGTGAAGCCAGGCTGAACCGCTAGTTAATCACACAACTTAATAATTGTTAGAGTATTGACTCTATAACATTTGGTATCGGAAAACAAAAATACAATATGTGACTTGGTTATAATATAAAATATATATTTTGTAATACAATACTACAGTTTGGCGAACCATTATAGATAAAGATATAAAAGGTTAAGTAAAATAGACATTTATGGATACACGTAATGAATAATAAAATAAAAATAATGGCTTTTGTGAAGAAAATATCTTTTATCGAATACGATGGCTCAGGACAATTTTCCTTATGGAGTTTCTTGAATAAGAACACGTGGAAAAGGTATTATTTTTGTCACTTTGTGTTAAAAAGAAAGATAAATGGTATACGTATATTTACTTAAGTCTTTTTTCTAGTTTATATATTTATAGCCATACAAAAACTATTGATCAAGCTGTTTTTTTTCTTTTTCATATCTCTGATGACGTGTAAGACAATTTTATTTTCGGCTGTGCGAAGATTTCAAACGAACAAAAATATAATCCCATTTAGATAGAGTAATGACTGGCGGCAAACAATTTAGCAACCGCTTATGTTCAGCAGTGGGTGGAATGTTTTATTTTATTGCAATGAATGGTGAGACGAGCATGCCGTTTGCCTGATGGTACGCGATATGACCGCTGATGGACAGTAGCAAAACCATGAATAACAAAATAAAACAATCCTTGGCATTCCACTGCGCTATCCTGAGACATAAGATGCTAAGTATCAATATGTCCAGTATTTATTCTAGCTATAATGTCTTTCAAACCGGAACGAAATAGTGCCTTTATACTCATTTTTGGCAGGAGAAATAGATATTGCAATGGTGATGGTGTCTTACCCACATGGTCTTTCATATAATTACGAGAGACCTAACACCAGCAAAACTAGGATTCTAATACTGCCCTACACAATCAAGCCTGTAATAAAATCGAATAAGAACAACAATCCCAAAATCAGGAAAGGCAGTATCAATGCAACAAAACTTGATGCCTTATTGATCCATGGGGTGTGGACTAAATATAAAGTTCAATAAAAGTCCCCCATGCGATAGGAAGTCCCGGATTTATCGGTCTAACCCCATGTAAATAAATAAAGTGGAGGAGCATGCATTTCTTATGAGACGGCCGACGCGCCAGCGGGTTACAAAAACTATTGATTTCACCATAAAAACTTCATTGTTATGATTGACAATCGGCTTGTTGCTTTGTGTTGGTGTTTTATTTAATGGTTTAATTGGTTACTTGGGGGTAATGGGCAATTATTATTTAGAAATTGGATTGTACTCTATTGAATATACAATAGTGGAGTTTATCAACCCGTTTTAAGCCAGCGTTTTTGAAAAAGATTCGTTTGTAGACATACCAAGGTTTGATCACATAATATCGGAGTTTGTCTAGATTGATAGATACTGTAAGTAAGCTGAGGTAAGGAGCTAAGATGTCTAAAGATTTGATAGTTTTACTATAATATATATGTATCCTACACACTATGCCGGTGGCATTGCCGGCGGGTGTGTGCCGCGAGGTTTTGCCAGCGGTAACATCAGCATCATCTCAGTATTGAGAGCCGTGTAGAGTGCTAGTAATTGTGCACTTTGTATTATTTATTATTTATGATGGAAGATGTAGCCGTCAACATCCCATAGCCGCCGTGGTATTCATATTAATTAGGTAAAGAATTAAAAGAAGAAGGAAATTTTTGCTACAGTCAAGTGTCACTTATTAAGCCGCCGGTTCCCCATGCAACCCGCCCGCCATGCCGGCGACTCATTTATGCGGCTTTGCCAGGCAGCTCAGCTGACATAGTGTGCAGGATGCGTTAGAAGTGAATGAAGCTCCAAACTTGGTAGTTGAGCTTTGGGTCGCTAATTGGTTACAAGAACCCGATGGTTGATAAGGACAGGTAAAAAAAAAACAATAAATGTAGCGAAAACAACGGCCAATTGCATAGTAAGACATGTCATGTCCTGGGTTGTTGGTATCACTATTCGATTACAACTGAACGATATTTAACCATATTTTTTTTTTTGTTCTATTTATACACATTTATCGACATGTGAAGGTCGAATACAAAGCTTCTAGCTGCTGAATAAAATAAAAGGGTAACAATTTGAAAAGCTAGGTTATTATCTCATCTTTCGAATCACTTACTTTCAAAATAACACGCGCTTTTAACATTAAAAGTCTTAGGTTTGAGGCTATTCATTAGCGCAATAAAATTGGAGCATAATTTATCAACACGTACAAACGTTAATGTCTACATTCGACGTTTTAAAGCTGGAAAGTAGAAGCCGGCGATTTATCTCAGTCGCAACTTCAATCAGATTAAAGTACATTTAACTGTCGGTAAAAGTTCAATTTGGGGTAACCGGCAAAAGAAATATGGCGTCAGGTACGGGGGCTCAATTCAATCAGCTCCCTTGGTACCTCACGCGAAGGTTTGATGAGATTGTTGAAATTCAAAATAGGCTGTGAAAAACTTGTAACGTTTCCTAATGGAAATACTGTGTCGGTGTCGTGTGAATAACCGAAGCGAAGACGCAAGCGATATTGTGTAAACGGGCTTGAAGACTGTGACGAGACATTGATGGTAAGTGTATTTACACAAATAGTTCTTAAATAAATGCGTTTAATAAGTTAGTAAATGAAGTAAATACACTTGTCATTCGTCTTAAAATAAAAATATCTGTATATTTGTTAAGCCCAATGTAAACAGGCTAATTCTAGTTAACCCTAATTATATACATTAAAAATAATTCTCCGCTCCGTGACCATAAAAGCTGTAAAGTAATCGAAACATCACGTCGGGAAGTAAAAAATGTAAAAAAATAACCAAATTTGCGATCAACGCCGTACCGAATAGTTGTATTTCAGTGTGTCACATTCGCGTAAATTTAAGAATAAATTAGAAAAAAATATTGAGATGTTATGAATTTATTCGGTCAGGGGTGCTCCTATCTAGTGGTCATGGCTTGTCCTAGAATAGGTGCTACGAGTACGCGACCTCGGCCCCCCGAGCTACTGCATTCACTACAAACATTCCCTTCCATGACTGCAGTATCCACTCCTACAGGCCATACTCTCCTTTCCCATTATATCCTCTACTCACAAACCCTATTTCCTTTCACCCGCTGATGATGGGCAGCAGCGTCGTCAGCGCGAGTCCCCTCCTGCGCTCGCCAAGCCGCCTGCCAAGCGTGGCGAGTATTGGCAAATACCCCTCAATGGTGACACAAAAATTGACCAGGCCCCCAGTCCCCGGCAGCCCCACTATTCCTGGCGATGGTAGCAGCCATGGTTACGGTGGGGCAGGGGGTGCTAAGAATCCCCGGGTTGGCCCCGGCTACCACCCCCGACGACGACTAGCCCTGGTAACACACAACATACGCACTTTGAGGACAGACGAGAAGATTGTCGAACTGGAAGAAGAATTGAGCGGGTTACACTGGGATATTCTGGGGTTATCGGAAGTCCGAAGAATCGGGGAGGATACGATAACCCTGAAGTCTGGTAACCTGCTCTTCTACCGGGGGGACGACCAACAGTCCCGAGGAGGTGTCGGATTTCTCGTCCACAGGTCTCTCATCAACAACATCGTATCCATCGAAAGTGTGTCGAGCAGGGTAGTATACCTTATACTCAGAATATCCAAAAGATATTCGTTGAAGGTCATACAGGTATACGCGCCGACCTCGACACACCCAGATGAAGAAGTAGAGGAGATGTATGAGGACATTAGTCGGGCCATACATACTTCCAAAACCTACTTCAATGTTGTTATGGGGGACTTCAACGCAAAGTTGGGCAAGAGAAGCGATGCAGAGTTGAAAATGGGGCAATTTGGACATGGGCAACGGAACCTCAGGGGTCAGAGGCTGGCCGACTTTCTGGAAAAAGAGGGACTCTTCGCGATGAACTCTTTTTTCCAGAAGCCGCCTCACAGGAAATGGACCTGGTTGAGTCCTGACGGTTTTACGAGAAATGAGATAGATTTCATCTTGACGACGAATAGACGGATGTTCAGTGATGTCTCTGTGATCAACAGGGTGAAAACCGGTAGTGATCACTGAATGGTTAGGGGCACATTGAATATCAACGTCCAATTAGAAAGGCGCCGCTTGATGAAGTCTACGCTCCGACCTACTCGCGCCCATATCCAAAACCCCGAGAGCTTTCAACTCGAGTTGACAAATCGCTTTGATTGTCTAAAAGAAAACCTTGCAGTGGACGAGTTAAACAGCGGCTTGGTAGAAGCTGTCCATACGGTGGGATCTAAGTATTTTAGACCTCGCCGTAGAGATAGGCCACAAAAACTCTCGATCCACACTCTTGACCTCATGGCCGAACGTCGATCTTTGACGCTGCAGTCTTCCGTTGACGCCGAAGCATATCGGCGGCTCAATAGACGGATCTGGAAGTCCTTGCGACACGATGTCCGTGCTCACAATACTGTGAGCATTAAGGAGACAATTGAGCGGAACGGAGGCTCCAAAGTGTTTGCAAGAGACTTGTCTATTGGGCAAAGCCAGTTGTCTAGGCTGAAGACGGAAGACGGCCGCGTGGTATCGTCGAGGGCAGAGGTATTAAGGGAGATCGAGAGGTTCTACGGACAGCTTTACACCTCGGTTGCCGAACCTACTGTTAGCTCGACCGAAGACCCGAGAGCCGAGTTAATCCGACACTTTAGCGATGATATCCCGGACATCAGCCTGTTTGAGATTGAGATGGCCCTCAAACAACTTAAAAACAACAAGGCGCCGGGTGAGGACGGAATCACTTCAGAGCTTCTGAAAGCGGGCGGAACGCCGGTGCTGAAAGTCCTTCAGAGGCTCTTCAATTCCGTTCTCCTCGAGGGCTCAACGCCGGAGGCATGGAGTAGGAGCGTGGTGGTACTGTTCTTCAAAAAAGGTGATAACACTTTGCTGAAGAACTACAGGCCCATCTCGCTCCTGAGCCATGTCTATAAGTTGTTTTCAAGGGTCATCACAAATCGTCTTGAAGGCAGGTTTAATGACTTCCAGCCTCCCGAACAAGCCGGTTTCCGAAAAGGCTTTAGGTACCATAGACCATATTCATACGCTACGGCAAGTTATACAAAAAACCGAGGAGTATAACTTGCCGCTTTGTTTAGCGTTTGTGGACTATGAGAAAGCCTTTGATTCGATCGAGACCTGGGCTGTGCTACAGTCTCTTCAGCGGTGCCACATAGACTATCGGTACATCGAAGTGTTGAGGTATATATACAACAACGCCACCATGTCTGTCCGAGTACAGGATCAGAGCACGAAGGCTATTCCACTACAGAGAGGCGTGAGACAGGGAGATGTCATATCTCCGAAACTGTTCACTGCCGCGCTGGAAAATGCCTTCAAGCTCTTGCAGTGGAAAGGATTCGGCATCAACATCAACGGCGAGTATATTACTCACCTTCGATTTGCCGACGATATTGTAGTCTTGGCAGAATCGCTGGAAGACCTTAGCATTATGCTCGAAGATCTTAATCGAGTTTCCCAACAGGTGGGTCTTAAAATGAACATGGATAAAACGAAGATCGTGTCGAATATCCATGTTGTGCCCACCCCCATTGGAGTTGGGGGCTCGACTCTCGAAGTTGTAGACGAATATGTCTATTTAGGATAAGTGGTCCGGTTAGGCAGGTCCAACTTCGAGAGAGAGGTCAATCGGCGAATCCAACTCGGTTGGGCGTTAGCGTTCGGGAAACTTTGCGACGTCTTCTCGTCCAAAATACCTCAGTGCCTAAAATCGAAAGTCTTCGATAGTTGTGTGTTACCAGTGATGACATACGGCACCGAGACGTGGCCTCTCACTGTGGGCCTCATTAAAAGGCTCAAAGTCACTCAACGAGCCATAGAGCGGGCTATGCTCGGTGTTTCCCTACGAGATAGAATCAGAAATGAGGAGATCCGTAGGAGAACCAAGGTTACCGACATAGCCCATAGGATTGGCAAGTTGAAGTGGCAGTGGGCCGGGCACATAGCTCGTAGAACCGATGGCCGTTGGGGCCGAAAGGTTCTCGAGTGGAGGCCACGTACAGGCAAGCCAAGTGTCGGACGCCCGCCTACAAGGTGGACGGACGATCTGACTAAGGTCGCAGGAAGTCGCTGGATGCAGGCCGCTTCCAACAGGTCATTGTGGAGATCATTGGGGGAGGCCTATGTTCAGCAGTGGACTTCCTGTGGCTGATATGATGAAGATGATGATGATGAATTTATTCTATATCACATATGCGACACACAGTGTCTATCTACCTAGTATCTACTTCTATTTTTTATTGTCCTATTTACATTTAAGATGTTCACTCCGTCGGTAAGATTTTAATTTAAACCGTACAATGTCTGTTACACAGCATTCGGTTCACACAGTGTGCAATTGAACCAAACAAACACCCATAAACTTTTAACAAAATAGCAACAAAATGTTTACAAACACAGCTACATTTCAGTACCGAATGAGATATCGCATCGATTGATTACAATGAAAAGATCGGACATCAAAAAGGCGGGCCGAACGGACTGGTCGATTTGTCAACATCATTGCGGTTATCCTGCTGTCGTGCAAATAAATTGGATGGGGTTTAAAGGTGCTTAAATGTACTCTGTAACGAATGAGCTTTGCTTTTGTGTTTGACAATCCCGCGACGATTATTGGGGTATTAAATAAAAAAAAATTAATTGATGTATTTGACGGAGATTAATGTGTTTTTTTCCAAATTGCTTTTAGGCGATGATCTGCAAAAATTATAATTAATTAAACCTTCTATTAGTTCCTTTTTGATTAACATGCATTGGCAAGTATAAGTGCTTAGCAAGTAAAAGTGCTTTACTTCTATTCATTTCACAAGTTAAATTAAATTATCTATTATACACATAATGGTTAAATGAAAGTCATAGGAACTTGAAAGAATAATTTGTTCAAGAAGCCGAACCTTCAATGTATTATATTCTTAAAATAATAATAATTGAGGCTACAATAATTGCAAATAAGCTTATTCACAGACTGTTTGTATTAACTGTTTTTGATCCAGTAATTGGATATGATGAAAATATATCTTATAAATAAGATAATTTTAATTATAGTTACTCAAAAATAATTTTTGTATTGTAAATTTATGATTATTTCCTAGAGTAGGGCACGAGTTTCCTTTTCGATTAAAAAGGTACTTGATTAAAGCCCATATTGCCACCAAGAACGATCACAAAAAATATTTAAATGGAATGAAGAAAAAGTTCATTACTTCTATAAAATAAACACCCTTGCATAAACGAGCACTTCACAAAAATCGTTTGCAAATTTTATCTGCATTCGGAAGTTCGGAAGAACCCTAAGCCCAGCTGCCCAGACAAATAAATATTCACCGTGCTACTCGTATCGCATTACTCGTATGTGTGGATGTAAATTCGGCTGTGAAACATTTAGACCACGTACAGCCTACGGACAGGGCTCCCCAACACTTTTCACATGTTTCCTGTGTAAATACTCGTGTATTTGTATCAATTTCTTGTGTTTTTGCTAACTAAGGGGTGCTTTATTGACCTGTTTGTGTTTTGTTTTACTGTTGACTATTGTTACGAATAGAAAGGTATATAGAAAATCATTTGTAATTTAATATATTTATTTTAGACAAAACATGCATATTTCTGTGGTATGTATCACTAGAGTCAAATAATATATTAACAAAAAATTTAGTACTTAAAACTAATACTTTATTCTTACATATTAATAAATAAATATTACGTGTCATGTTGTTTGAAATCGATAATCCCATAAACTACTGAACCGATTTTAATAAAATTCAAATCTCAATTTAAAGTCGCAATAGCTTTTTATTGCTAATTATTTGCTTAATAAAAACCATCACAGTCGATATTTCATCAGTCAGATATTTATAATTAGATATTTATCAGCCCGTGCGAATAGGGCCTTAGTTAAAATATATAAAAGCTCACACAGGTAAAAAATGTTTGGGGTATACAAAATATTCGAGAAATTTCTGCATTCGAGCGAAGCCGAGCCGGGTCGCTAGTGTTCATATAAAATAATAATTTCGTATATAAATATATCGAGCCATAAAAAATTAGGTCGCCATATCAGTCATAGTCGGAAGCACTTAGAGAAAAAACGCTTCCTGCTTGCTATAACGTTGGTTTTAGGTGGCGCCGGAGTGACATCATTGAGTGTCTGACGCCAAAATAATAGGCAAAAAATGCGGCAGATAAAGTTACACAAATATTACATTAAACATTAATAAAAAAATAGGACAGATAAAAATAAAGTAACTATATAAATAAATCAAACATGATGGAATAATACTGTTTTGTTTTAAAAAAGCCTTTGTAAATAGGAAGACAGTATGTTTTAAGAATGGTACAATGATTTAATGAAGTCATTTAGGCTATGAAATTAACAGTATTTATAGGCTATTAAATTGAAATAAGATAATTACCTGATTACCTGATGACCATATTTTAAAAAATATTGTTTAATAAATTAATTATTTATTGCTCCAAACTGCCTAATTAAAACATTAGCACACCGAGCCTTTTAACATTCTCATGTTGAGGGGTTATTGTCCTCTCGGGCTCCCCAATATTACTTATTCATACATATATGCATATGCTA
This sequence comes from Hyles euphorbiae, assembly GCA_023078785.2. NCBI lineage: Eukaryota > Metazoa > Arthropoda > Insecta > Lepidoptera > Sphingidae > Hyles > Hyles euphorbiae. The sequence goes on along the minus strand of CM041041.1, from coordinate 6,648,406 downwards.
ATGTTAAACTCGGAAATCCATTAATGTATAGTGTAATTCGGGAAGACATTCCCTTACCCTTTCATAACTGAAAATTTATTAAGACGTTGTTGTCTTACTATATATTATATCAAGGAACCTTTCTTTCTGATTAAACGGATAGATAAATTCATAGTAAATAGAAAAATCAAGAAGCTTTCGCTTGATAGTGTGGTGATACACTTACACGTTTAAATGATAAAAAATACTAGCAGCTCTCTCATATGTGAGAGCCGGCCATCATATGTGAGTAGGTAAATAAATAAATAACACCCAACAGTCACATACATAGTCCTGACCCCACACTAAGATCGAGTCTTGTATCGTGAGTATCAGGAACTACGAGAGACTTTTCGGTCTCACAAACACCCAGACCCGGAAGAAATATTTATGACCACACAAACATTTCTCTCGGTGCGGAGATCGAACCCGCGACCTCTCGTTTCACAGGCGGCGTCTAACCAACTCCGCCACGGAGGCTGTCAAACCAAACCAATGTACCAAAGCAATGTCTATTTTTCGCACCAAACTAAATACACTAAATGCACTGTTGTTTTCTGGTCTGATGAATATTGTAGCCAGCGTGCCCGATGGACGTATTGAGACTCAACATCTTATTTTTCAGGATGGCGAGCGCAGTGAAATGCCAACATTGCTTTCCCATCAGGCGAATGACATACTCGTCTGGCCACTTATTACTATACAAAAATCTAAAGATGTAGTTTGAGTACCTGTTTTTAATTATAAAGAACCCTGTCTTTATAAAATGTCATTGTTCACTTTCTTCTACATGCTATTTCTTCTTTTTTCATATTGCTTAGCCAAATTAATGCTGATCTTATAAAATTACATCTAGGTATGGATGGATTATGAAAAAAAAATGTACTGACTTTGAATAACATGTTCAAAATACGTCTCTGTACGCTATAATATTTTATTAACCCTATCGATGCACACACTTTTCATTTTGCTGCGGAAATGAATTTCATATTATTTTTATGAATTCTTTATCAGTGTGTTGAGTGTAAACATTGCAATGCACCCGTGTTTGTAGAACTGTAACAATTTTGTTGTACAAATACATTTTGATTTCCATCAGGTACAGAAATTAGTTATAGTTGGTAAATAATTGCGTGTTCAAAATTTTGTTTGAAATGTATTTCTGGAACCGCTTGATATTCAGAACTAATATAATTCAGAAGTACGTATGCTATTTTGTTTTATTAGATTAGTAATATTGTCTTAAGAGCTGTTAATACGACAGAAATTAAAAAAAAGTACTATGTTATAACGTATAAACTCATGCATCTTTTCCAGAAAGGGAAGGTAGAGGGGTTAGGACACACCTATGTTGCGCCTGATATGTTCCGTCCCACGATGTGATATGGGGCGAGCTTATCACCACATCAGGCACAAATTTCTTACTTCAGGCTGATAATTCATAGAAAACTCCGATATCACCTTGCCCGACTCGAAATTTGAACCCGAGATCTCAGCTGTGTAATCGATTAGTAGTACAACTACGCCACCGAGACAGTCACTCAGTAAATAATTATTTAATATTTTCTATATTTTTAGTTAGCTACTTATGCTAATAACACCAAATACATACATTTATATGCATTCAGAATCATTAAAAATAGCAATTCTAACTTTTTAAAACTGTTCAGCGGATATCCGATGGCACTGTCCACGTGGGGCCGATGAAGCCGGCATAATTGTCCATTTGTAAAGTTTCCGCGATATGGTAGCGAGTGGACGGCAAGCAGATCCCCAGGGATTGAACGCAACCTTATTACGATGTCTGAAGTTGAAATAATCGGCGGCTAGTGCATTTAGTTAGTAGAGAATTGTTTTACAAATGTGAATTAAAGATATATTTTTCTTCTATAAACTACCTACCAGCCCTGTGGTGCCTACAATTCACCTGATCTAATCAGCAGCCCATATTATGGTAAATTCACCTATGGAAGGTCGTAAGGCTTATTTTAGTGTGTTAGGTGCCTTTATTTATTTAATCAATTAACAGTTGTTTTCTGTTTCTTGTATCTTAAAAATCTTAAACTACGGTGAAATTTAGTCCCAAAACACCCTTTTTTAAACCAATGCATCAACATTTGTGTTAGAGCAGGTAATGCAAACGCTGCGGATAACATACCGCATCAGGACTCCTAGCCACATACGTACATACATACATACTCCTAGCAGTCACATAAATAGACTTGACCCCACACTAAGATCGAGTCTTATGTTTTTTTATTCTCTTGAATGGCAAAACGAGCATGCCGTTCGCCTGATGGTGAGCGATGCGACCGCTCATGAACAGTAGCAACACCAAACAACACCTTAATTAAAAAGCAATGCTTGGCATTCCACTGCGCTCGCGATCCTGACACATAAGATGTTAAGTATCAATATGTCCAGTAGTTACTCTAGCTACAATGTCCTGTCTTCATAGTTATGTCATGGGTATCAAAAACTACGTCAGACTTTTAAGTCTCACAAACATTCAGACCAGAAATACTATGGATCATACAAATGCATAACTGTGTTTGGTCTGGGAATCAAACCTGCGGTTTCTCGTTTCACAGTTGGCGTCTAATCAACTGCGCCCCGGTACTGTCTGTATTGTACTGATCTATAAATTAAAATAATGCAATCCGATTATGAATCAGCACCATTTACAGATTCTCATAATAAATTCCACATTGGTAAGCGCACGGCCAAAATTGCAGTCCAAGATTCACTTTGCAAAGATTAATCTATTCCGCAAAATGAATTATGTATAGAGTATTGTCTCTCCAACGTAGAACAAAAACACTAGTGTGTGGGAAGTTGCCGGTTCAGGTCGGAATTACAACGGTAAGGGCATGTTCATATTTATTCAATACTGAGTGACTGGCTTTTGTTATGGGAGGTTATTATAATTTTCAGGAACTGCGGAATAAAGGTATTCTTTTCGCTGAAAGTATTGCATTTTATGTGTTGTTTTGTATTAATTATAATATTGTATGTATAATTATGATTTCTTAGATTTACTGCGAATGTAACACATGAAATTAAACTATTTACGGATTTTATCGCGGATTTGGTTCATTTTTTATATTTCTTTAACTTCCCGACGTTTCGATTACTTACAGGTTTCGTGGTCACAGGGCGCACTGAGGTATTAGTCGTCAACACAGAGACTGTTACAATTTAACTACCCTTAATTTAACAAAATTACATTAAAAAGTTAATTGGTTTTTGCGTCACGATCTACGCAGGATTGTATGTAATTTGATATTTTAAGTTAGACTGTGGTGGCCAAGTTTAGGATTAAAGAAAAGCCTTGTTGACTTTTCTGGCAATTATAAATTAATTTATAGAGTACACACTATAGTAAGTACAATGGAAGTCCATGTTCATTTATATTTTGTTTATATTTATTATTATTCGTGTTTGTGTGCGTTTAAGAAAAGGCCTTTCATTTAATTATTGTTATCAATATATCACAACATACACTATCAAACCATCATTCACGTATTATTTTATATCAATAATTACTTAAATTGAAATACCAATTGTAACATCCATTTACTGACGTGGAATAGACTAAAAAAGTATACATTTATTAAATTATTTCTGAAACATGTTAATTTTTTTAATCTTATTCTGCTATAACAATATTTACTCTACTGTGAACACGAGCTAAGGGGTAAATTTCAAAACAATCCTAAGGATTGCGGCCTTTCGCTACTAGCTTCGTGTTTGTTTTGCGCTGGCTCTTTAGTGACATTTGAATTTCTCATTAACATTGTACCAGAACTGTGCGGTTCATACGTTCAGGTCAACTTCGGAACTGTATGAAAAAGTTCTCTTATGTTATTCCATTTACTGTTATGGATATTCTTTTTTGAAGGAATGTTTCTTTGGGTTATGTTTTGAATCAAGGAATTATTTGGGCCACCGTGGTGGATATATGGCCAAACTACTTTCATTAGTTTGCATGATTGTAGAGGAGGCCCGTGCCCTGCAGTGGGGCGTATATAGGCTGATACAGAAAGAAAATATTTGAGAATGTTAAAATAAGTATGACATTTCACGCGATAGTGGGTTTATGAGTCAAAGTTGATTTCCTGTGGCTGAGGATAGTGCTTAATCTCAGAATATAACAATCTTACGGCTATAAAAACAAAAGACTTACCATTTTTGTCACTAATCACGACAACAGTTCGCTAAGCTTATTTCGGACTTTAAAAACGATTACGAACATAATATGATAAAGGTACGTAATACAATTAGGTACACATGTATTTCAGCCGAAATATACAAAATGAATTAAGATACTAGGTAAATGGAGATTTTTGCTACCAAACTAAAATTCCTATACACGCACATCTCGGATGAATACAAGAATATATTATGGTGCATCTAAAACATTGTTATTTTTTGTTGAGCAATATTGTATCGCGCTTCAAGCAACATTCATTAACACTGCAATATGTTCTAAAACTTAATAGCATTTATTAGATAATATTGAGTAATATTTGGAGACGTAGTACTGGTACACCACTGGTGGTAGGTCTCTCATATGTGAGAGGCTGCCTGGGTGGGTACCACCGCAATGTCTATTTTTCCCGTCAAACAGCAGTTTAAATTCACTGTTGTGTTTCGTTTTTCTGAAGGACATTGTAGCCAGAGTAACTACTGGATATATTGAGACATTAACATCTTATGTCTCAGAATGGCGAGCGCAGCGGAATGCCAAGCATTGCTTTGTAATTCAAGGTGTTGTTTGGTTTTGCTACTGTTCATGGGCGGTCGCAGCGCTTACCATCAGGCAAACGGCACGCTCGTCAAGCCATTCACTGCAATAAAAAAAAAAACGTAGACAACAACAAAAAACCGTGGTTCGGATGCATTAGAAAAAATACATCACAAATCACAATAGTACCTCCTCTCAACTGATTATCATCAAGTATAAATCCATTCAACAAGGCATGGACGGCCTATCGTTGGTTTATCATAGATTTGGCATCCCTTATAAGCCACTCACATTAGTGGATTACAAGCGAAAGCTTTCTCCATTCCAAGACGACCTGTAATCGGCTTTCTGGCCCTTTCCCTTTCATAAATAGTGTGGCCAAGCGGCCCTCCATGCAAAATTATCAAATTATGCGAATATGTGATGCAAAATTCATAAGGTGTCATAAAAATATTTTATTTTGTAGAAATTCTTCTACACAGTATTCAGTAAGGGGTGACGTCACATAGCTGGCTGTAAGATTGACGGTAAATATTTTTATATAAGGTCATTACTATGAATTTATAATAGCCTATTACTGGATTGGCGAATTTGGACATAGCAAGAAAAATACATACCATTTTGCATATTTATTTTTTAAATAATGCAATGTATCTTGTATAAAAAAATAGGTGATACCCGTTTTTATAGGCTCCGGGATATCATTTAAATACTACGAATATGCAGAATTTTAAAAACATAAAATTCTGAGTTTAAAACACATTCGTATAGTTTTCTGTACGGAAAAGCATAGCATTTCCGCTTTAGTTTTGAAAACGTTCGCCTTACATCGCTTTTAAATCATGTCAGACGTCAGAAAATAAAAATCGTTCCAAGTCTAGATTGTTTTAAAATATATGTTTCAAGTATGTTCTAGATAAACGCTGCCAGAAAACATCACTTGGCACAGCCACGGTTCGGGGAATTAAAAAACAACACTACTACAGCATTTTAATCAGACCGTATATTTGTACTCGTAAAATGTTGGCACTGCACTAGCCACTTATACGGAATGAAAGATATTTCAATGAATGAAAATGGGTTAATATCTATATTTACTAGCCAAAGTATTATAATAAATAGCTTTTTTTAAGTTATATATTAGCGTAATATATAGCCTATATGTGTACATTTATTTCTGGAAGGCTAAGTAGAAATGTATCGAGTGCTTCCATTAGTTTTGTTTAGGCTACGGTTTGGCGATTTATCTGGTATGTATTAGTCATAGAGGATAACAATCTGATCTTAAGTAACCTTATGCTCTCTAAATGCAGTAAAAAAACTTAGGATATTATAATCAAACTTCCCGCTAAAGAATAACCTTCCGTTAAGCACAATCATGATTTGGTATCTCACTGGACTATACTGTTTCCATTCGTTTATTTTATTTTTGACACATCGAGTACTGAATCAAATAGCGATGGCCTGATGCGTTATCGAATCAATTTTTTATAACAAACGATTTTATTTTTGAACAAGTTTTAATCGATTTAATACATATTTTATTTTTTGCTCCATGCATTGTTTTATAAAACTTCAGGGATATTTAAGTTACTTGATTTAATAATTATATTAAAATAAACCATTTACTCATGTTAAGTTAATATTCTTATCACTTCCGTCGGCAATAGTAATGTTGTTAAAAACAAATTGTGAAACGGCAACACTGGGCAGACAGGTGACGCGCGCCGCCATTTTGTGGTCACTCACAACGAGACGCCCGCGCCCGTGCTAGTGTTTTCCGTTCGCTGAATTTTAATTCACATTTTTCATACGTCGAGTTGAGTATTTATATTCCTCCGTATTGTTTTACCCGTGAATTCCTACATTTGGTTGAATTGAGAACATCGTACCTGCCTTCATCACTTTCAAAATGCCTAGAGGAAAGGTGCTTAAAGGACAAACAAGGGAGTTTGTGTTGCGACTTCATGAGTACTTTGAAAGGGAAAGCCGTAATGGTGAACCTCTTATACCAGTGACTCAAATCAGAGACCGTGTTTCAGCAGCATTAGGTATTACTGCTCCAACAGTTTCAAAAATAATTAAAGAAGGCTACGGCAGTAGTGGCATGGAACAAAACAAGCCATCTACACCTAAGAAAAAACGTCAGCCCTTTAAAGTGACAGCAATTGACAGTTTTGATGGTGATGCTATTCGTCGTCATATATACGATTATTACCAAAGAAAAGAGATTCCTACTTTACATAACCTAGTACAATCTCTGAAAACTAGTGGCTTGTTCCGTGGTCAAAAGTCTTCTTTGGCGAAGGTATTGAATAGGATTGGATTCCAATACAAAAAATGTGACAAAAGAAAAATATTGATGGAACGCAATGATGTTGCTTTGTATCGATGCGAATTTTTAAGACAAGCTAAAAAAATAGAAGACTGGTCGAATGTTGTTTTCACCGATGAAACTTGGCTCAATGCGAATCACACGGTATCAAAAACTTGGACTGACAACACTGCTAGCTCCTCGACCGCAGTGCCAATGGGAAAAGGTGAAAGAATTATAATTTGTCATGCAGGAACCGCAAAAGGATTTGTGCAAGATGCTATGTTAGCTTTAAAATCAAAGAAAACAGGGGATTACCACGAAGAAATGAATTCCGAAGTATATGAAAAATGGTTTCGGGAAATGTTATTGTCACTCGAACAGCCATCAACAATATTTATAGATAATGCGTCCTATCACTCTCGGCAAATTAACAAAATGCCAACGCAAGCCAGTAAAAAAAATGAAATAATAAACTGGCTCCGTAACAATGGCGAGGAGGTGGACGAGTCCCTATTAAAAGTAGAGTTACTTAAAATATTAAAAATGAGGAAGCAGCCTAAACGATACGTTATAGATGAAATGGCTGCAGAACATGGGCACACCGTCCTTAGAATTCCTCCATATCATTGCCAGTATAATGCCATAGAGCTAATATGGGCGCAAGTGAAAGGATATGCTGCGAGAATAAATACAACTCCTCCTTTCACCGCAAACAAAATGCTGGAGTTGCTTAAAAATGCGTGTGAAAATGTGACGCCTCATAACTGGGCGAGTGTCGTAGATAAGACGAAGAAAGAAATAATGTCTGATTGGGATCGCGATGTCGCATTTGACAACTTACCCATGCACTCATTAATAATTAGTGTTACTGGGGATACGAGTGACGACGACGCCGATTCCGACGAAACAGACGATTGTTTATAAATAAAAATATTAACAAATTACCTTTTAGTTGTTTTAATTATTTAATCCTTAAAGTACTATGAATTCCAACATGGTTTAACTGTTTATTACAAGTAGGTACTAAACATTTATTTTCGTTGTAATCATTGTAATTATTTTAAATTAAACTCTTATTAAAAGTCACTTCAATACGTATACCTTTATTCATATTAATTAATTTGCAGCAAATACATTCGATCCTAATATTGGGTACTATATTACGTTTAACTGTTTTCATTAGCATTTTAATGTAATTTTATTTCAAATGATTCCGATTGATTGATTCTATTCAAAATCGTTTTTGTTATCTGTGGTCATTCGTTACGAATGGCACAACTCTAAGTGGGCGTTACCCGTCAAGAAAGTATCTACTTTTATTTCAAAATATTGTTCTACTGTAATGTCGTACTTTATAGGCGTGAACTGTCAAAAATAAAATAAACGAATGGAAACAGTATATATATGTGACTTTTGGGAGTATTTATTATTATTCTAAAAAATATACACACATGCACACTCACACCCACAAACACACACCACACCACTTATCTACCGTTCCTACTTTGTCTTCATAAGTCTAACCATTTACTATTATAATTAGTTTATTAAAATATTGCTTTTCATGTGTATTCTTTGTCTGATCTTTGCTAATGAATTATAATATTATATTAATATTATAGATATTGTTATTTACTGAGTACTTCGTAATTGGAGTATTGCTATGTGTAAAATAATTGTAATTTATTTGAATTATCAGCTGTGATGGAACTAAAAAAACAAAAAAAATATATCCGATCCCATCTAAGCTCTACTTTATAGTGACGTCATCATAAGTATTCTTTATTACAGCGTGTGATCGTAAATACAAAGCGGTGTTTATTTTTACAATGTGTTGTAAGACACCTTCACCCGTGAACAGTTGTGCGAAAGGATCGTAAATAATAGAAGGATTTGGCGGCGCACGTTCAAGCGTTTTCCTGTATTTACGTTTTCCCTTTCGCCGCCTTTTGCGTGTTCCATATTAGGTCGCCGTTTATCCATTCACGACCGTGTTATATTTGCTCACATGTAATCATAATATGGTTTGTTATTTTCCCTATCTGTAGCCGGTTGGAAAATAGCCGCCATTTCGATTTTTATTGTCACTGGTAATGTATTTTCTGTCATTTATATAATATCAAATCAAACTATGTATGATTATGTAACACAACAATCTTAAATACATTTTTGTATGTACGACCAAATCCGCAGACTTATCCAAGGTAATTAAAGTTAAGTTTGACGCTCCAACGCTATTAATAGGCAAATGCGTCACCGAAACTATCGCAATATAGAAGAGACAAGTGTCCCGAACACTGCAATATAATTTGCTTATTGTCCCGGCTTAAACTGAACCGATATGAAGATTATCTGGCGGCGACGTTTTGCCGGTACAGTCAGCGTCTGTAGGCTTAAATTTTCATTATGTTTATTGGATAATTCGCTTCAGAAAGCTGCGTGAGCCGGGGAGATAGAGGGGATTGTCACTGCAACACTGAGCATTCGGTTAACGTGCCCACTCGCCATTGTACCATGGCCCGAGACACTCGAAATTGCTGCATTTGTTTTTCTGGCAAAGACTAATTTAGTGGGGATACAGAATGGTTAGGCTTTGTGATGTTTTACGAAAAATAATTATATCGAAAACTGACAATTGCGGCTTTTAAATATCTTGGACTTGTTTTCCAAAAAAAAAAAAAATAAATAAATAACATTACACGTAAACTTCCTTATCTACTACTCCTTCTTTCGATAACCTCCTTGGCGCACGTAAGTTGGGAGCTGACTCTAAAACAGAAAACTATACGTTGGATCATTACGTCGAAACAAATCGCACGACCCACAAATACTTGTTTTGAGATCAAAATATCTACTAGACAAAACTGAATATATGGCATGTAAACCGCATCGTACAATATTAGAAACTATTATCAACTTGACTCTATTTGTTTTGTTTTTCAAAGGAAATATTTACGTTTTTTGCGAACGTAGCTCGGCTTAGTACAAAAGTGCTTGAATATTTTAATACGAAAGTTATTGGAGCCTGTAATCTGCCGACGTGCGGATGTTGGCATATTTGATTGTAGAACAATGGTATCGCATGATTCAGAGGGGGGGAAACAGAATCACGCGACAGCTTACAGAAGTAGCATTTTAATAACGAACAGTTTCACACTTGAGTGTCTTCGAAAGCAGGAAATTATTTCATTTTGTGTATCAAATCCCCTTTTATTGAATGGAAATAAAAGATTGGCGCGTTTCACATACGTCGCTATTTTAATAGCACACGATTAGATGGCGAGTTACTGACTGACAGTTTAAAAGCAATAATTCATGAAACGAATAAATTAAAGTAATCTTACATTTTTAATGGAAACGCTTGTTACTGGGTAATATATTATGAATAATAAATACTGCAAATAATATTTCTTGATTATTTGGTCTTGTCATGGCGATTCATAAGAATTTCTATGCTATGTAAGTCCGCCAACCCGCACTAGGCCAGCGTGGTGGACTATATGGCCTAACCACTCTCAATCGTATTGTCGATTGTAGAGTAGGCCCGTGCCCTGCAGTGGGACGTAAATGGGCTGATACAGATACAGATTTGGTCTTGTGAGAAATTATCTTATTAACGTCATGAGTGAAGTTTATGAACGTGAGATATTATTTCATAAAGACAAGATCTGTGGAAAAATGCTGCTTTTTAATGATCCTATTTTTATCTCCCGTAAATAAAAAATGGTATCAATGAAATTACTTGATATTTTACTTATTTTAGATTTCTGTAGCACCTTAAAAATTGTATTGTGTAATTTAAAGTTGCCTTTATTCGTTTAAAATTAATTCAAAAGCAAGGCAAATGGAATGCAGGAAGGTAATCTACGGAATCGCCTTTGCGGTTTTAGGTGGTTAACCTACATTCAGACTCAGCTGTGTTACCCACCGGTACAAAGAGATAATGGAAAGAGGGGAATTACAAAAGACTTTTATCAACTTTAATATTTATTTCAATATTATTGTAATGATGTTTAATATATTTTTTAGTAAAAGATATGACCCATATACAGTATGGTTTAAGTGTTTTCTAAACTTAGAAATATCGTTAACAGCTGGGCAATACTTTTACCAATTAATAATTGATTTAATAAGTATTACTGACTTGTTTTATATTTTATATCTAATATAAAATGGTAGAGAGGTTCATTCACAATCCTCAGCATGTCGGTTGTAAGGCCAGTGAAAATAACATACTCTTCAGCTTCCCTCTGGCGAGAGAAAAGTTAATTGCTTTTCCTCTTGGACAAAACTAAGGCGTCAGAAAGTGACTTAACAAACAGCATAGAAATAGATTTATACATGTTTTGTAAAATTAAGAGTGTTGATAGCACTCAAAGGTATTAGAATATTTCTGTGAAGTGATCTACAAATGACTTTTTATTTTTCGAATTAAATATACTAATAATAACATCAATACTCCAGAGACTTGGACGATTATGAAAATTGTGAAATTTAGCAAATTGCCAGCTATTTAGCTTAGAACAAATTATCACGCCATCACAGCTTCGAAACGTCGGAATGGTTCCGTTAAAATTAATTGAAATGTAACATCCAAAGTACGGAATGTAACGCGAATGATAAATCTTCCTAAATAGTCATGAGGTCGCAGATGGTCCGGATATTTTGGTAAATGAGCCTTACATTTGGATTTGCGGATCTAAGAAATGTATATCGCGTAATTATTTTTCAAGTGGATAGGGTAGAACGATTTAAGTACTAAATATAGAATTTGGACAGTCTATGTAACCGTTATGCTCGAAATGTTCTGATATCATACAACATATATACTTTGGAGTTACGGTGGTTTCCAAAAAATGGAAATATATTATTATTATCCAACTTGTTAGCCCAAAAACAAAGACTTTTTTATAATTATTTATAAGATAATGCCAATTCATAGTATCGGTAAAAAATATCGTAGATCCCGATACAGATACTGCTCAAAATTCATTAAAGCATTTTTTTACGTTTTCTTGTTTTATCCCGGATTTTTTTATAAAATAAGGTAATCATTACATTTTATATTTTGTTCCGAAGGCAAAAAAAATATTTTTATTGGATCTCAAGTTAATTTCTCCAAGAAATCCGGGCGTGGGTCGCAATTATGTTTATACTTATTGAAAATTATATTTTTCTCTACACTAAAAAATAGGCTTCATTGAGGGACAGCAGTTTTCGCACCGATACTAAGTTTCATAGTAAAATAGTCATTATCCTTTAATCACTAGATAATGATCACATAGTTTTTGTTCCTTTATAGATATTTTTTATTAAACAGACCTTCTACATCGCTATCACCTTATTATCTTTTATTCAAACGTCCTAATAAATTTTCACACAAATGTAATAAATTGTTCTATAAATTTGGAATATGATAATTTAATTCCTAGATATAATCCTCTTAGCTCGACTATCGTGCTAAACGGAGCTATCTCGGTTTTATTCCGCCTTAAATCACTCGATCTTTATTCTGACGTGCAAAATTTAATTAAAAGTGGAGAATAAGTTATGGTTAGGTGTAAGTACTCTCATACAAAATTCTTCATGTGTCGGCGAAAAATCGGCTGTGAAACGGGAGGCCTCGGTGTCGATTCCCACACCTTAATAAATAAGTACATGAGCTTCATGTTTGTATTATTATATTTATAAAATTGTAATACTCTACGAACGTGACATATACCCAAAATAGTTTCATATTGTATTTCATTTACTTGTGGTAGGTCTCTCATATGTGAGAGGCCGCCTGGGTAGATACCACCGCTATGTCTATTTCTTCCGCCAAACAGTAGTGTAAAAGCGCTGTTATGTTTCGGTTTGAAGGACATTGTAGCCAGAATAACTATTAGACATATTTAACACTTTATGTCTCAGAATGGCGAGCGCAGTGGAATGCCAAGCGTTGCTTAGCAATTGAAGGCGTTGTTGGGTTTTGCTACTGTTCATGAGCGATCACTTACCACGAGTTGAAAGACATGCCATTGAATGTAATAAAAAAATGTTTGCGTTTACTTTTCGTAATGCATATAATCTGTACTAAAGAGCTGTATTTTAATATAATGAACATGCTACACCAAAACAAGGTACTGACGCATCAGTCCCCGCCATCAATATTCCCGACATCAAACATCCAACGCAGAGATAGATTGGGTCGGCATATCCTAATCTCGAGATTCCTTTCCGACATCCGTGCGACGCACTGGCCATCTGTCACCGTGTAACCGGGGACGCAGTAAATTACGCGCCTTCATCATCTTGCGGACTGACCTGGGCTCGTGGCATCTCGGGTATGTCTGCTTTTATTTTATGTCAACTGTTCATTTTACATCCACATTAGAATTTATAATATAAGCGCTAGAATGTTTAGTTCTAATTTTATAATTAAAAATATTTTTCAGAAATTAATTGATGATTGATTAAAAATAACCTTCAATTTTTGGCCTTATTCATAGATTTTAAAACCTATTGTATTTATCGAATGTTTCCATCATTTCGAATGCAGTTAGCCAGATATTTTTTAATAGTTTCTCAATAATAGTCAAATCATTTAATTATAGTTTAGGACAATAAGCATCACGCTTTCCTGATCACAAGTAATCACAACCCATAAATACGAACGCGATATAATAATTCCTAAGTGCCAAACAGGAATGAGGCTATTACAGTCTATGAACTACAGCAATTAACAGCCCTGTTAGGAAATTATGTAACATGAACCATAATTTATGTCTCCTAACATAAGTTATATCGTGTGGACACCACGTGCTCCCAGATACAATTGGCTGCAAGCGTTATAGGACTATTTACAAAATACACACCGTTTTATTTTGTGATCGCTAGTTGAATTTTCAGTAAAATCTTAAATATGCAATAAGATCGTAGAACGTTAAAAAATAATCAAGTGTGATTTCTCATTAGAATCACATGCATGAAGGTGAATGTGTTGAACTTAACGCTGTTGTTTTGGTACTTACCGGTTGAATTAATTAAACTCCGTTTAATTAATATTTGACTGAAAAAGGTTTATTAATTCATCTCTATTGCTTCAGGCGCCAAATAATACAGTTTTCATTCAATAGGAAACGTTCAATTTAACACCCAGTAATTTCTTACTTCAGAAATATTGTTTGCCACACATAAACTCATTTATATAGGACAAATAGGTCGCCAAACTGATTTATGCAACATTAATAAAAATTAGCGAATTTAAAATCATTTTTGTATAAATGACTCTTTAATTTCAAGTAAATTCAAAGATAATCACGGTATTAATATTTCAAATTGATTATACGGCTAACAATAAGAGTAAACAAAACTGAGAGCTCGCGGAAAGTTTGTAGATTTTAAAAACAAAGTTGTTCACTGGCGTGAAACTGCTAGGAAACTTAAAAGCTGGTTAAGCTGGTGTACGTACGGGCACGAATTGTTGTAAAAACGCTCTTCACTAGCATTTTTTTAAAAATTAACATTACCGGGTTATTTATATTGCGATGTAATTTAAAATAAAACAAAAATATTTTGCCACAAAATCCATTATATAATCTGCTAAATTATTTAAAATTCTCCCTTAACAAATTTAATATTATTTGCATTATTTTTAATATTAACTCGTTTTCGTGAGGCATATAACGAGTACTAAACACACGAAGTTTAATATAATTCAGCAAAAATATGGTTTCTCTTCTTCAGACGTGTTATGTTCATTGACATATATAGTCCTTCAATCATTTGAAACGCAACCTTATGGAAATCGCTCGCTACCAGCAATTTCCTGCCAAATCCTAAAATCAAACGATTCAGAAAAGTTACAAAGGAATTTCACCGTAGTACCTCACAAACTAAAAGCTTGCACCGTCTTTCACTTACAATAAATCTATCGTATTTTAAAACGTCATGTCTGACTCCGATGGCGCGCGAAATTGAACTGACCATGACTTGCTGGAGAAATCCTGTGACGTATGTTCGCGAAGTAAGCCGCCATCAGACAGCACCTTGGCAGGCACTCCGACAAAATTGGAAGAGAAAATAAACAGAAAAGTTCACGTACAAGATTACACCTGAGGAGTAGGATGCAAACATGATTTCGGCAGGCTACCGTCGCGTGCCGATGAGTTCGCTCCAGTAACAAAAATAGAACATTACTACTTGAATAAATTGAAAATAGGGGACGGAAATTGCCTTCACTACTCATAGTTGAAGTTTTAGTTTTAGGGCCTGAGGTCTAAAGTAAAGAGAGTTGTGAACTAATGTCAACTAATGGGTGCGATTTGGAATAATACTTGTGAAGGACCAATTAAGATAGGTTATATATTTACTGAACTCGTACAGTCTGGCAGTGTAACAGACGGATTTTTTTTATTATATGAAGCCAACAAGCGTACTATTCACCTGGTGGTAGACATTGAGGTAGTGACATCAACACCATAGGGCATGGAGATTCGTTGCCGGCCTTTCAGGTGGGAATACGGTGGTTTCTTGAAGGTTGCTAGTTCGCTTGTACAGAAATACCGCCCATGGCAATTGGTTTCACAGATTTATAGAGCGTGAAAGAAAATTAAATAAAAAGTTTTGATTGGTTGAGATGATTGAGGCAATGCCCAGTTACCTAGAATACCAATGTGAAGTAACAGTTATGCTGTTACGTTTTGTGTCACGAGATATATTTTCGGACAATTCATAAACGTAGCAATAGGTCAATCATATTTTTTGGTAATGGTAGAGTCATAGTGAGGCACTAGTGTAATCGTGTCAACAGCTGAGAAATCAACCTATTATTTTACAATAAAATTAACACCAAATAAAATTTGAAAATTTAGAGTTTGTAAGTTACGTCGCCTAAAAGTGATGAAATTAAATTAAATTGCTTTATTGATCATGTAGACAATTAAATAGCTCTTATGAGAAATCAATACATAGTAAGTACTTATTCTATATTTAGAAAACAATTGATTGTATCAATTGATAAAAATTAGTTTTTGGTAGAAGTCTTATTTGTTATTTATACCAAATGTGGTTGAAAAGATATTTGATTCACTTTCTGATCGCTATGGCGATGTATTTTTTCCTTAATAAAACGTGAAAATTGTTTTAAATGTCGTATAAGTTAGATAGTTTAACTAAACGCGTTCACTTCTAGGAATATGATATAAAAATAATTTTGACGTGATAGTGTCATGAAAATTACCATTGTATTGTATATGTACATTACATACTTTTAAATCATGATAGAAAGCATTTTGTTTGTTTCAGTTCAAATATATTGGGATTTCCCTTTTACATCAGACACATTTTGCGGCATAAAAACTACTCCAGGAGTTTTCTAAACCAGAAAGCCAGCGTCAAGTACATTCATTCCAAAGGCTCCTCTCGTATGTAGGTTATGTGGCCAGTCTTATTACTCTTTTCGGTAAAAAAAAAAGTTCAGTTGCAGGAAATCAGGTCACTCGTAAAAAATGCATTCGAGTCTTCTTTTTCAGTAAAAAAAAAAATCATTTGCAGGAAATAGATTCCTGCCGTGAAAATTGAATTTGATTTGTCGTTAATAAGAAATATAAAAGATTGCATGTAAGTGAGTATTTTTATGTATTGATAAGCCAAATAAAATAAAAATAAAGCTGTATAATTATAATTTACAGAAAAACAAATGGGTTTAATGAACAAGTACGTATAAAAAGAAGCATGAAAATTGACGAACCGAAAAAGGGATTAACCATAGACTTGAGGTTCTAATGTTTTTGTCTCCCAATGAGACAAGCATATGCTTAATAGGAGTATGTATTTACAAATAAAATACCTGTTATAAATATTTTTCACAAACCACGAGCATAAATTGCAACCAAGTTATAGCAAGCAATTGATTACTCGGAATTAATTAAGGAGGCTTCGAGCAATACACGACGTGACATGATTACCCTAATCCAATGGACTCGTTAGCGAATAAAACATTTACACGGGCCCAGGCCAGCCCGCCCCATGAATATTAATGCTTCACTTTCTCCACTCTACCTGAAAGTTTATTTCATTAGTGAAAACCTGACGAACGTATGCCCGTCCGATTTATGAAAATGATTAAATATCGCAAACACTTTACGGATTACGTAAGGGGTTGTTTGGTTGTTAGTTATATGTATTGTAAAGTGTTTTATTGAAGTGTACGAGTTTGTAAGCGGTTAGCACGGATTTTGTAATAAAAATGTCACCTAAAGCCATGTAATGTAGTATGAATTAAACCAATTCAAATCTCATTGTGACTTGATTTAGTGAAAATAATTTCGAATGTCTTATTATTGTTTAATCTAAATACTGACGATCATATAATAAAAGTTATAATACAACATAATTATCAACTTGATGAAAATTCAAATGTTAGTGACATGTGTGTAATTTCTAGAATAATGCACGCGTACCTACAATTTTATGTATTATATATGTGTATATATATTCTAGAAAAGTACAAAAATATACAGGAAAAACAATTAATAAAAATTAACCCATTAATTACACGAACAACACAAAAGCGGCAGATTGGTTACAAAACTAAAATAAATAAGGAGACATACTCGCAGTAAATCAGCGCGAGTTCAGTCAGTATAGGCTATTACTTTAATAAACTGTAATTAAATTCGTTGCAAGGCGTGTTTGGTGTTAACAATGTACGGGCAGTATCGCGGTGCGCACGCTTTCGCAATTTCAACCACGTTCCCGACTTGGAACTGAGTGGGCTGTGCGCTTCCGGCTGAGGCTATAGGAACAGCGGTTAGACAAGCGTGCCTGTGATATTAGATATTTATTTATTCATGCAGGATTTTTTGGCAGTGTGTTTTCGCGATTAAAATTTATGTAGATTTAAACTAGATTAGATATTGCAAATGTTGAACGGAAAGGTATTTTTTTGTTACTGTGTTCCAAAAAGCAAAATATCATTAAAAAGTTGTTATACGATTACCTAAACACAATAAGTATTTCTGTGTAAAAAGTTTGAATACGTAATAACCTACATTTTATTTAAAGTCGCTGGCTCTATGAATGCACGGCTTTATGAATAGAAATATGTTTCACCTACACAAGAATCCGCGGAAAATTTCTCACGTACTCAAAATAACACTCTCAGTTACAATCTGAGAAAATCTGTGCCATATCATGTAACATGTAAACAAAGAACAAGGTATATGAATAGAGAACAGAAAAACTGGGACAAAAGGTTTTTTTTTCAAAAATACTGCCATATGAAATATACACTCAAATATAGTAACTTATTATGAAATATCATAAAATATACCCTTTATAAAATGTATTCATATTTGATAAAAAAAAACAATAGATATTATGGATTTCGCAAATTTCTGACTGTACATGAATATAAGCTATGTGTAAAAATGTACTTTTAGTAAGTATCTGTACCATTTCAATTTTAGACGTACTGAAATCTTACACCAACATCGCACAGTAGGGAATTTAGTTCTTACTTGGACTGCATGAGTCGTGACATGTTAACATTGAACCCAAGGTTATATAAATACTTGTCTTATTAAATCTATCTTGTTGTCAATATAATAAATAATAATAAGAAATACACCCAACAGTCACATACATAGTCCTGATCCTACATTAAGATCAAATAAGTCTTGTGTCGTGAGCATCAGAAATTACTAGATACTTTTCGGTCTCACAAACACCTAGACCCGAGGCAAATACTTGTGGGCCTCACAAACATTTGTCGTTGCTCAAATATTATTGTATATTGTCTGTGAATATGCGTGTAAGTCTTAATATGGAGTTATATAACTGGCCACAATATCCTCAATATCTGCCTAAACAATGCTTACACAAAACATTAAATATTGTATTTAAGCGGCAGTATTCTTTTCGTTTCCCCAATAGAAACAGCGCGGTACGCTTTGAATTACTCTACAACTATTTTCAGTTAATTCTTTAGTTTAAAATAGAATGCTCGTTGGCCTATATACCCTAGGCGCAATCAGGAAATGCAACCATTAGTTTACTGTTTATCTACAAGAGAAATCTTAAGGTTCACATGCGATTGAAGATATTCCACTATTCCATACATTACTGCCTGTTTGTGCTTCTGATTTCGTTCTTGCGGTAGCACGACGCATTAATATATTAGTATCAGATAGTTTTTTTTTAATTTAAATGTAATACTTATGATGACATCATTTATAATTAGCCTTATCGCTAAAAGATCTATTGGTCAATATATTCTTTCGCTAAGGAACTCCACACCGACCTGTTGGAAATAGTCTGCATCCAGTGATTTCCTATAAACTTCATCAGGTTGTCAGGCCATCTTATTATACTTTCCGATTGCCTGTATTTTTGTGATATCTGTGAGTTTTATAAAATACTTATTGCATTAAACACAAAAGACACCGCACCAAATAAATAGCAAAATTCCATTTCCCGAAAACCCGAATAAAACTGAAGTGCCCCGCCTTTTGGGAGGAGTTTGAGTGAGATAGCAGGCTGTTCTGCGGTTGCGTCGTAATCGGAGACACTGCTGTTGCTGATCAACATTTTAAAATATTGAAAAAGATTAACCATTTGGCTGGGGCTCGAACCTGCAGACATCGCGGCGATCGACGTTAGTTAGTGCGCATTAGGCCAAGAGCTTGTTTGGCCGCTACGTCGAAATAGTCGACCAGACTCTGTGGCTCCTGCGCATTAGTGATTATTTCATCGTTAAACATGATGAAAACGTGTGCCAGCTGTAAGTTGCAGTTCAATGATGGAGTTCAATGTGCGAGCTGTAGGCGGGTTCTGGACTTTGGGTGCGCAAGTATCACCGAAGCTGGTTGGAGAAAGTTGGGTGTGGAAAGGAGAGCGCAGTGGAAGTGCTCTTCATGCAGAATTTCTTCTTCGCCGGCCTTGTCAGTTCCTGATTCAGCACCTGGACCTGCCTCCCTTGATGCCATCCTCACTGAGATACGCGACATGAAGCGTCAATTACTAAGTTTACCGACATTGGTTGATGAAATAAGAACATTTAAGGATCAGTTAGCCGAGCTTAGAACAATGTGTGATTCGTACTCTGGGAAGCTTGATGATTTCAGTATTAGACTCACAGAACTGGAAACGAAAACAACAAAACTTGATAAGCTTGAAGACGTAGTTAACTCCTTGCAGCACGACGTAGAGAGGACCAAGATGGAGACTTCAAACCAGGCTCAACGATCAAGACTTAACAACTTAGAAATTAAAGGAGTACCTTTGAGAAAGGACGAAAATCTGTTTTCGATCATTGAAGCTGTTGGTCGCAAAATCAACTACAACGTACAAAAAATGCAGATTAATTACATCTCTAGAGTTCCTATGTATCACTCTACAGAAAAACTGATAATAGTGAGTTTTTTGAACAGGTACGTAAAGGAAGATTTTGTAGCCGCTGCGCGTGCTGTTAAACATTTATCTACCGTTGACATTGGATTTAATGGAACTCCTCAGAATATATATATTAATGACCACTTAAGTGTGGAATCTAAAAAACTTCTCAATAAAGTCAAGTCAACAGCTAAAATTAAAAACTATGAATTTGTGTGGGTAAAACATGGCAAAATTCATGTGAGGAAAAATCCAATGAGTAAAACGTTTATAGTAAGGAACGATTCTGATTTAAACAAGATTGTTTAAAAT
The DNA here is from genome assembly GCA_023078785.2 of Hyles euphorbiae. NCBI lineage: Eukaryota > Metazoa > Arthropoda > Insecta > Lepidoptera > Sphingidae > Hyles > Hyles euphorbiae. The sequence continues at coordinate 6,627,635 of CM041041.1, read as the reverse complement.
GTTATCTAATACTTTTGTCACGTCAACCAATGTATAATAAATATAATATAGCATTTAGAAATTTAATGAAAGTTAACTCCAACACTAAAGATTTAAATGACTTGCTATACTATTATAAAAGCATGAGCGCCTCTGCTTCGCTAAGGATACCAGCACCACTCTATTGTTTATTTCATCGTGTTGTTTTCTTAATTGCCTGCACGCGTGATACTATATCTGTCCCACTCTTATTGATCTACGTATACGTTATGCATAATTGCTTACCTTCTCGCTTTATTACGTACATTGCAATGTTTATTGGTCACGGGGTGCAGTTAACGTTAGCCTATTTCTGCCCACCCTTTAAGTGGATTATTGTACTATCCATGTTACGTTATTTTAAATTGATTTGGTTTATATTAATATGTTACGCAATATGTTGTTATTATTATTGTTCACAATGTTTGATGATACAATGAATGGATTAAGTATTTTATACCAAAATGTTCGGGGCCTTCGAACGAAATCGGATTCATTTCACCGACAAGTTTTGACGAATACTTATGATATAATTATGTTAACTGAGACGTGGTTAACGGATGGTATTTTAAGCTCGGAGTTCTTCGATAATCGGTATATCGTATGGCGCCGTGATAGAGACTACAGAGCTACTGGACAGTCGCGAGGGGGTGGCGTACTCATCGCAACGCGTAGGGAGCTACCAATTATTTCTCACCCAGTTCTTAATTCTACAGCTGAAGACCTATGGCTAAAATTGCGTCTTAAGAAAAAGAATTCTAGAGACCATGTCAATATTTACATCTGTGTTGTTTATTTATGTAAGCAAAATCAAGGGCTTTCTTTTTCCGCTCAACTGAATAATTTTTTGTCAAAATTAAGCGACACGGTGATACATAATCCTTCTGATAGATATATGATTGTTGGTGATTTTAACATGAGTAGTATTAAATGGGTCCTTACCGATGATACATCACTTGTCCCAAAAAACCCTATCACTAGTGACGAACAACTACTAGTTGACGAGCTGTGTTCTTCAGGACTAATGCAATATAATAATGTTAGCAACAAATATGGTAAAATATTGGATTTAGTTCTCTCCAACTTTAAAACTAGTGTTTCAGAATGTTCAGAGCCTCTGGTCACTATTGATCCATACCATCCAGCTTTGTTAATTACCACTGATATTTTTGAGTTACCTGGCCTGGACATGTCTCCACGGTTGGATTTTATTTTTAATAGAGGTGATTTTGAATCTATAAATAGAGAAATCCTTGCATTTGACTGGGAGCTTGAATTTTCTAATCGTTCAATGGATGATGCAGTTGAATTTTTTGTTAAATTTATTATGGACTTGATGAATAAATTTATACCTAAAAAATCTATCAAGCCTAAAACTTATCCTGTATGGTATAGTTTTGCACTTATCAAATCTATCAAGGAAAAATATAAATATTTTAAGAAATTTAAAATTTATGGCAACAAATCTGATGAACTTTCATTTAAGCTGCTGCGTGATAGAGTTAAGACGCTTGAATCTAAATGTTACGTTGATTACCTTGCAGCTACAGAAAAATCAATTAAAAAAAATGCCAAATATTTTTGGACTTTTGTTAAGCATCGGTACAATTCGAATGCTATTCCTAGTGTACTTAATTATAACAATGAATCTTTACTTTCTGGGGACTCGATTTGTAACGCATTCTCATCTTATTTCCATTCAAATTTTCTTAATTCTAATTTTTCCAGTGGTGATACATGTTCGAACCAGCTGTCCTTTGACTTGTCGTCTAATACAATAAGTCGCATTCATATTAAAGTTGATAATGTCACTAATTTACTACGCAAGCTTGATACATCAAAGGGTGCTGGTCCGGACAAAATTCCTGCCAAATTTCTTGTCAATTGTGCAACATCGATCTGCTTACCAATCACTATTTTATTTAATAAATCTTTGTCTACGTGTGTCGTACCCAGGATTTGGAAGTCTGCATTCATTACACCTGTGCACAAAAAAGGTTCGAAAACTGAGATCACTAACTATAGACCAATATCGAAACTTTGTATTATAGCCAAGGTTTTTGAAAGAATAATATACAATCAGATATACACAACTCTTTCTCAATCATTTAGTTCATTCCAACATGGGTTTTTAAAGGGTCGGTCCACTACCTCGAATTTAATTCTTCTTAATGATTTTATTACCAAAGCCATGGATGATGGTGAGCAGGTCGATGTCGTCTACACGGATTATAGCAAGGCCTTTGACCGTATTGACCATGGGATCCTGTTGAAGAAGTTGAACTCCATGGGAATTTGTGGTGATCTTTTTAGGTGGTTTTCTTCCTATATAGAGAATAGGTCACAAGCTGTAGTGCTTAATAATTATATGTCGAAATGGGTATCCGTGCCTAGTGGTGTACCACAAGGATCATTGCTTGGGCCGCTACTATTTATAATTTATGTAAACGACATAGGCCTGTGCCTTAAATCCTCTAAATTATTATGCTTTGCAGATGACATGAAGATCTTTAGGACTATTTCTAATTTCAATGATATGGAAGCACTTCAGAGTGATCTTTTTCGACTACAAGAGTACTGTAAATTGAACAAACTCGATTTGAACCCTTCGAAATGTTCCGTCATTACTTATACAAGGAAACATAATGCCTTAATTACTGACTATACTTTGGGAGGCCTACCATTACCCAGGTGCCATACCACTCGTGATCTAGGGGTATATCATGACTGCAAATTAATTTTTGACAGACATGTTGATGCTGTTGTGACGAAGGCTTCAAAATCCCTTGGATTCATAATGCGGATCTCTAAATCTTTTACTGAGGCCAAAACTCTCAAAATACTGTATTGCACATTTGTTAGGAGCCATCTTGAGTATGCGTCGCAGGTCTGGAACCCACTTTATCATAAATATATTGAACGTATTGAGAATATACAAAAACGTTTTGTAAAATACCTTTGTTTCCACCAAAAAATTCCATACAGCACCGATGATTATTTCCAACTCTGCAAAAAATTCCATCTACTGCCTCTTAGTAATCGTAGAGAAATAAGTGACTGCATTTTCCTTTTAAAAATATTGCAAAATGATATTGACAGCCCCGAACTTTTGGCGAAAATATTTCTTAATATTCCTACTCGATCCATTCGTTTTAATCCACCAATACATGTATCCAAGGCATCTTCGAATTATAGACAGAATAGTTATTTGGTGCGTGCTACCAGGACCTTTAACAAATTGTGTAAACAACATGATCTTGATGCTTTTACAACCAGTGTGTCTATGGCGAGAAGGCGCTTGAGCCAAAGTTTCTTTAGCCAATAAGTTATTTATTTTCTTACACATATTAGAATATTTTTTTTTTTATATCAGTGTATCTATAAGTGAAAACTTGTTATTAGCTCTATGTTATTTATACTGTGTCTAATCATTCTGTTATTAGCCGTAAGTTTTCCATGTTTTAAAATAAAATAAAAATAAAAAATAAAATAAAATAAAAATTGGGACACAATCGTCACAAAAGCAGGCATAAATTACGCGTATATTATGAAAAGCATATTGTGAAGCAGATAGCTTGTTCATACATTGTGTGTGCGAACACTACATGCGCGGTAGCAATAAAGCTATAAAAACTTGAAATTACGCCCGCCTATTGTTGCTGTCTCCGAGTGGAGTGCTCTTGGAGTCCTCTCGCAGACAATATGCATATTCACAGCGCTCCCTTGTACCGAGTGTTGCGCGGTTGTGTACTCTGTCTGGCAACCCGCGTCTTAGATAAAAATGTTTACGCGTGTATTGGAATTATTAAAAATTCATAGTTTGAAGGGAACTAGCGGGTTTGTTCGTGATTTTGTTAACTGTGATGGATATTTTTCGTAGGTTTTTTGTGAGTTCAACTTGGCATGGGTTCATGACATGTTAAGAAAAGTAATGCGAGTTAATTTAGCTAATTAATTGCTTAATAATAAACAAGAATGGTGCTGCTTTCTTTACGAATTTAGAATTCATTTATAAATATCAACTATTAGAACCTGTATATTGGTAAATAAAATTTTACATAATATGTCATACCATATACTTGTCATTCGCACGTCCTGTTTAAGAACTTAACTTTTTTTTTTACGTTATCTTCACTACTAACTCCAGTCATTGAAAACATTAGATAACAGTCCCTAAATTTAAAAAATATATCAAATATTTTCCATACGTTAAAAATAACATTTTATATTCATCGTACATATAGTATTTTTTATCAATACCACATCACGCTCCACCCATGCATTCCTACATATGGCTTAAGGGTATCATCAGTAACAACCTATGGTGTGTACGGCCCATGTAAGCCCACGTATGCTGCTTAAACGGCATTTATATTCATACCACCATGTATTTACATTCCGTCCGGGCTCCTATTTCTAAGGGCATTTGGTTTTTGTGTATAAAACCCCTTACGGAACCCTAAAGCCGGGTACGTGAGCCGATACGAAAGGATGCTAATCAGCCAGATTTGAAACAGTTGAAACAACCACATTTGTCCTCTGTACGTTTTATCTCATTTTGAATCCTTTGCATATTCATTTGAATTCCTCGTTCATATTTGGTTTTGTTTAGGTTTTATTGAGACAACATTGATTTTTCATCTCGATGTTTTGTGTATACATAAAGCAATTGCTCATCAATGTATGCGATATATACATACATATTTAGAGTTGGTAACATACCTTTAATTGCTTAGAAGTTTTATAGAAATAATACAAAGCTAATGGAGCATAATGTTCCGAGCCAACGAATACAAAGAGGAAAACATTTATTTTGAGAATCATAATTTAATATGTTGCTTTTAATATTGAATTTAACTTTCTAAATAATCTTTTGATTTTAATTACTTTTGTACCAGGTAAATGGTATACAACTTTCATTAAATAGAGTAGATAAGTGGCTCAAATAGGTTAATGTTAAAGTCCTAGGGTCGATACCTTGGTCTGCCAAACTGCAATCATGAATGGGATATCATATAATGTAATTTTAAAACAATAGTTTTGAAGTCATGGGATCGAATTCCTTCCATATTATGTTTCGTTGACCTCACATAACTAGGTATGATAAAATATGATAAAGAAGGATCAAATAATGTATACCAAGAAGGAATGATGTAAACTAATACAATACTCAGATAAACTCCATGATATTACGTCCCTTAAAGCATACCCTACAGAAGGGTATATCAAATACACGGTTCTAATAAAAATCTTACCGATAGTTTTCAACGATTGTGCTCGGAAGAATGTGAACGGTGCAGCGAATTTAATATTGTTGCCATAACATCTTGAAATATTCCCCTCTAATATGATAATGGAGAAATATCTCACAACAACGTTATGAAATTGTCTTACAATTTATCTACGGAGCGATACATTAAACCTTAATAAAGAGCGTAGTTGCAAACATTACTTTGTTCCTTGTTATATAATTTTTATTTATGTACGCCCATACGCTAAAACCTAACTGTGAACTTGATTACGCAGGTGTGATAAATATGTTCGAAGTTTTTTTATTACCATAAATAACGAGACCAGCATGCCATTGGCCTGATGGTAAGCGATACGTCCGCTCATGGACAGTAATAAAACCAATCATCACCATGACTTACAAGGCAGTGCTCGGCATCCCATTGCACTCACTATTCTGTTGCATATGACGTAAAATCTCAATATGTCCAGTTCTTACTTTGGCTACAATGTCCTTCAAATCGGACAATCGAACACAAGATTGCATTCACACTGTTGTCTGGCGACATAGATAGATACTTTGGTGGTACTTACCCAAGCAGCCTCTCACATATGAGGTACCTAACACCAATGAGATTAGAAATGTAATTCCAAAAGGCTGACATCAACGTGTTAACTGGTGAAGATATTGCGATCAATATTCTCGCTATTCGATTCGGTAATCGCAATTTATTGCATTGAACATCATGGATTATTGCATTTTTACCGTCATAGTTTCCATATTGTGTAAAAAGCTCCAATTAATACCTTCTAATACTCATGCCTAGCTCCGAACTTCTAGTCAATTAAAGAAGTTATCACAATCTATCATACGTAGCAAGTATAAGCCATTACCTCGCCCCCACCAAAAAGCCTTCGGTGACGCCGATTTTCAAGAGTGCATTTTCGGGGCGTGCACTACAGGCGACGATAAGTAATAAAGGTAAAAGAGTGTTTTGTAGTTTAAGTACCCCGGACCTGGACAAATTGAGTCTATACAGCTTGCGACAACTAGAAAACGATAAAAAAAAGAAAAAGTGTTGTATTCAAGCATCCAAACTGTAGAAACGTACTAAAACAAAAGAAACAAGTTTCAGGATCAATCCTTTACTTTAGTGTTTATTTGGAATAAGAAATGCTAAAGTTCAGTTAAACGCGGCTTAGGAACGAGCGTATTTTCTTAAAACAGGGACATTTCTATGTAAAGGAGTTTCAACAGAATAGTTTTGAAGCAGGAATTGAATTGTAGAAAAAGGATGTCCGAGGCACGTTGTCGTCGTACCATTAGCGAAACGAGAAGTCGCTTATAGAATGCTTTCGTACAGGACGCGAGTGCTCGAAATGCTCATGAATAGTGTACCCATTTATTAAATTATTTTTCAGGGAAACTCTTCATATTTATTTTGGGTTATTATTTTGTATTTACACGTGACGCTGTTTGTTTAAAGACTTATGTGAAACGTCAATAGTTTCGATCTCACTGAACCTTTGTATGATATGTAAATATTTGTTTCAGAAGTGGGTATTGGTTTACAAAATTAACATACCTCTCGTAGTTTTTGATACTCGTAGAATATGTAATTTATTAAGAGTAACTAAAACATATTAAAAACAATTTCACAATTAACCATCATCATCATCATAATAATGTTGAATAAATGCTCATACAATAAGAAATTATAACATCAGTGTAAGAGTTCAACCAAATTTTTATCTTCATGGCATAAAATGTAAGGAATATACGAAGTTATGAAAAGTTGTTTCATTAATACGAAGCTTTCACCATTTTCAGCGTAAAAACACGTGAACGTCGAGTGTCAACAAAAATGAAAATAACCGGCCGTAAAATGAAGATCATAGTGAAATTATTAAATGAAATGGCAGTACTCGATGAGCTATCATTTTCAATTAACGATATTGATGCTAAAAGGCCCGCGTGGTTGTAACGTAAAAGCCGCCTTAATTGTTTGTTTTACCTCATTAATATCGCATGTTATTTCACATGGAGGAAAAAAGTATTTTAATTAAACGGTCCGCGACAAGGGACGTGGTTGGCGAGGCAAAAACGTGTCCACCCATTAGAATCCTTAATGATAATACAAGCCTCTTTCGAGTTAAAGAAAAAGAAATAAACACTGTCGATATTCTCGTAATAGAACCCCGTGATAATGGGATTAGTTCAATATTAGTTACAAGGGAAAACAACGTTAGGAAAGCAATTTCGGCTTCGCATATTGCCTATTAACAAGTTCTAGTATTATATTTATTCATTGTTCTCGATACGAAGAAAAATCTGGGGGATATTGCCTTTTATTTACCGAAGGAAATTAATTTTGGTTTGTTTCCATACTTAATTGATATTTAGACAAGATTTTTTTATCTTGTAGAAAAACAGTTTGTGTTACTGAGAAGTTGCTTGTGTACTTTCTTCTTCAAAGTTACCACACTCTCCGAAATCATGAGTCAATAAACGAATCAAAAAATTCTTCTAAGATATTTTCTGACTTCGGATTTCTGCAATCGGTAGTAGCACTATTGTTCGCAAACTAGTATGACTTTCGTTATTTTGGAATGCCAGTTGTAAACTTTTCAGAAACATTCTTTTCATCGACTGCCACACCGGCAATGATTATTCTGAGTGGTACATTTCCTTATTCGATGTGATCAAGCAGGATCGAAGGTAGTTCTACTTTTTCAATCCTTTTAACGAAGTTCCCTTCGACTCTAGTTGCTGAATCGACGCGTACTAAGTGAATTGAACGTCTCTTACCCCTTCTAAGTTAATCAAAACCGATGCAGTATTCCTAATGCCAAATATTACTTTTGGAATTCGCATTTCTGTTACAACTCTATTGAAAATTAGTAATGAATATTTAGTAATATTCGTATCGGTTTATATGTACATACACCTCCCATACATAACATATGGTTATCGTTTCAGTTGGAAAGAATATAAGGCCTTAGATCACGAGGTTTCTACCACTTTGTGGACTCCACATAACTTTGAAATATGCTTTTACAGCTATGTTAAACTATACTAAGACTATCGTATCTGAATATTAAATTTTACGTGAAATTCGCTTTTCTTTACGATAGCTCTGTTAGAAATTGCTAACAATACATTAGGACTGCCGAAATGTGCCAAAATCAATTCTGGAAAAATATGGCAAGTTAGCAAATCGTCAGCACACCTGCGCCTGAATAACGCTTCCACGTCTCCCTCTAATATCTTTCATAAATCTTGCAGAAGTTCAGAACATATTCATACTTCTTTTATGGTTATCAATTGCCTCAGCCCTTAAATATATCACCGCTCGAATTTCAACCGTTTCCATAATTGTGCGGGTAGCACTCAAAATAAGTTTGTTTCAGCGCAAATACGCTCTGGTTCTCAGTGAATAATTAAAATAGTTGTTTTAAATGAATGTATGAATGTTGACTGCATATTTCAACGCGTTCTGCTTGATTAAAAACCGCACACCCAATTAATTACTAATACACAATTTATTCTTGCAATTGATATTTTTGGGTGATAATTAATTATTGATTAAATATAAATAGTTCACATTCCTGTGTAAAATTGATTCGATCGTTGCTTTAATTTTATTTTCATTTGCATATTCCTTACAATAATTTGATGAAAGCTTGAGTGAAAAAATGTAATTAAGGGCCTAATCACGTGATCTTTTATTTAATACTAACCCTATACTATGTATATGTGTATGTCTTATTCAAAATAACTAGTTTTACATAAAAACGGCTCAACAATCGGTCTGTCGTAATCAGCGTACAAACCTGGAATATTAATCAAAAGTTATCCCGTTTTTTGTAAAGCAAGGGTGCGTTTGAATAGCACCCTTCCAAATATTGGTTTTTTGTCGCGGCGTACCACAGTCCAGTAAGAGCAAAGCCATGTTTTTCCATTTACTGCTATACGCACGTCCGCGATATCTTGTGCCTGGATAAAGGCTTTCACTATGATGTTTTATAGTGCTACGTCATTAAGCTTTGAATATAAAGTGAGGGAATGACAAAACATGAATTAATTTCAGAAATGTCGCACGGTACGTTGCACACCCCTAATGTGTGATACTTACGGGGATTTTGATTGAGCCAACAAATGTAAATAACATCGATTTCTATAATTCTGTGAGCGAGAAAGATTAAATCAGAAGTTAGTAAAAAAGAGGCAGTGCTTCAGAATAATCGTTTGGATAGACAAATATTTGATAAAGATCTGGGTGTCGACGGGTGTCTCATTATTTAATTTTCTACATCTCAGAATAGCTATATTGTATTTTTTCTATACGAATTTCAACCCATTTTTTTGGCACAGCTTGGGTTTAAAAATACTCGGTTATTAAAACCAGGGCGGTGTCAGTATATTTTTGTGACGCTGGCAATCAAACTATCGATAGGCGAAATTTAGATCGAAGATAAATTATGGGTTTTTAAATTTACACTATCTCAATTACGGCATATTATGACCTGCAATACGGCAATATTGTTAGAAAAACAGCTGTCCGTACATCAGAGCAATGTGTCTCGGCGTTAACATTCCCGATAACAACACCCTCTATCGAGACGTGAGGAAATTTGCTCAATTATATCACCCCACAACTGGTTTTTGGCTTATTTATCAATCAATCTCTGATGCAGAACCGATAAACAACACCTCATTGTCAACGTCACTGCGCCGATCCACTTAAATTAATGGACTATGGACTTCGTTTGAACATGAAAGTAATTTTTAAATTACTTACTTAAGGTAAGTGGTTTCTATACCTAGGCGTGTAGTAACGTTTATTGAAAATTTCATGGCACATTTGGTAATCGAATTGAGATTAATCAGTTTATACAATATATAGTATAAGTGCTATCTAGGGGTGATAGTATAATATACGTATATGTACATACATCTACGTCCTACTGCAGGGCAATGACCTCCTCTACAATCGACAGTTTGATTTAGAGGCGTTAGGCCACATTTTCCACCACGTGGTCTAGTGCAAGTTGGCGAACTTTACATATCGTCGAAATTCTGTAGATATTATCGCTACACGTTTCCTCACGATGTTTTCCTTTACCGGAATAGTGCGAGGTGGTTAACCATTAATACAAATTACCTGAAATAGTCAGAGTTGTGCCCTGGTATTTGAAACCGCGACCACCGTTGAAATGTTAGCAGCCACGTATGGTCCGTTACCAACAGGCTACCATGCACTTACATAAAATGTCGAAACGAAAAAAATAATAAAGAAAAACGATCGCCATAAATAAAGTAAATTTATTTACCTAAAAAATCGAAAGCTATAAAATAAATACACAAAATATAAATAAATACGAACTTTCAAGTATTGGGTGTTCACAAAATTACCATTTGGACTTTGGAGACTTGGGATGCATATCTTACGATTTCACGATTATTTATACATTATAAACCATCATATCACACATTTTCGATAGTTTTGTCACCAAGTTATGGTTGCCTTTCAAGCGTCAACATGCAACTCGTTTCATTATTTCATTTTCACCCACTTATTTTAGCTTTCAATTGATTTTTTCCAGTACATAAAAATCTCAACTTGCATTCCGGTCATAAATTTCTAACACGCTAGTTCCATAAATTATGTATATTTTAATGTGTTGTGTGCTAGCAATTTGCCGAGGAGTGGTTGTTGCAATCTCTGCTAATACATTAGAGGTTAGTTCGGCACGTGGCAGACACGTGTCGAACGGAGGACACGTCATTAGCCCGCGTCTCGTCTCGAGGGGCTGTGTGTTTTTTGTTAGGGCCTATCGGTAAGTTAGAAGCAGTGGCGGTTTGATATTTGGTTGGTTTTTAAGCAAGAATGAAAACTTTAGGTCGCAGTTAGAATTTTTTTTATTTTGGTACGAATGTATTCCAATTTCGATTTAAACTCTTTATTGTACATTTTAATTATATCTATATTAAGTATGCATGGTAAAGAACTCAATTTTTTTTTATCAGAAAGTTGAAAAGTATTCTCATTATAAATAAAGATTACGAACTTTGTAAAGTAGGCCTGTTTATTCCTAAGTCAATATATTTATTGTCTCGCTTTTCAAATTATCAAAAGCCTTTAGACAATTGAAAATATTTTCAGGTTACTTTTTAGGTGACCTTTAACATTTTGGTTATACTAGCTGGGATATATATTTTTAACTCTATATTAAACGATCTTCAACATTGTTTAGTAATTATTTTCCAAACACAATTCTTTCAAAGTTTTTTGTTATCTATATTGTACACAAATGACAGAACAATGGACAGAAATAGTAACTTATAAATTTCCCATACATATTTCGTAAAAATTATCGCTCGTCGCTTACATCTCGCAGCTATTTGAAAAGAAAAAGGGGTAAGATTGCATAGTTCTGACTTTAAGTTTCCGGCGGGGAGGCGGAGTGTCCTCATTGCATTGCAATTTAGTAATTAACACCGGCGCGCGGTAGATGGCTCTGAGACTTTGTGCGAGATCGTAATTTATCATAATTACACGTCATGTGCACATTGTATATAGATGTCTATTAAAGCATGTTACTGTACTTTTTTTGCAATGTATGGTGAGATGATCATGCCAGTCGCTTGATGGTAAGATATACGACCGCTCACGGAAAAACGCAAAGCCAAAGCATACAATGAGTTACAAAGCAATGCTTGGCATTCCATTGCACTCACCATCCTGAGGCATAAGATGTAAATCCCAAAATGCTCAGTAGTTAGTCTGGCGACAATGTACTGCGGTTAAAAACTCATGGTAGGATGTTCTTATTAGCAGTTATAGTATATGATGTGATGGTGAAAAATGCTTCATGGAAGTTCATGCAAGTATGTTACATTTAGGATTCATTTTTTGCGGCATAATTGTATAGACCTTTATTGGAATATACCTACCATCGGGTCTATTAAGGTCAACAGGGCCAGTAAAATGAAAATAAAAATATTTATTGAACCCATAAAATGTCATTATTTGTTTAGATTCGGACACTTTTATCTTTTTTTAATACCACCTGATTCTCTAGGCTATTTCCGAGAAGAAAATACAAGAAACTCTATCGTTGCTCTTTTCAAATCAAGTTGCAATACAGTGATTAAACAGGAGTCATAGCTTAGTTGAAATCAGAGCAGTTCATTTCATAATTAATAATAATAGATGATTAGTAATAATATTGCTTAAGTGATTTGGTGCGGCTGAGATAAGTGAAGACGTCCAGAACTGGGAATCGGTACACAATTTTCTGCCAAAGCAATAACTACTAATGAATTTGTATAAAAATACTTATCTTTTGATCCCATATTTTACCACAAAGCACTCCTATACATATACCCAAGTTAGAAATAAAAGCATTAACCTGATAAGTACAGGGTGATACACACCAAAGCGATTTAATAGCTCATTAATCAATCCCATAAACATATCTGTATCGTCATAATTCATCGGAATGAATGCTCATAGGTACCAAAATAAGAGCTTATGAAGTGACAACGGAAGGTTTCCTTTCCTGAATAATGGCCGCCGACTTCCGGTGATATATTTCCGCTATCTCGCAACCAACATGGCGGCCACACGTCCGGTTGACCGTTATGGAGTGTTAATCGAGCATTATGTCTGCTAGATGAAAAACTATCTTTGAAGGAGCCGGTCAAGCGAATAATTTTCAACGGGAACTCATGGGCTATTTTATTGGTTGAGTGAGAAATTAATGCTGCGTTCCCTCGTGTATATATTCCGGTTTGTTTCAAACAATACAATGAATTTTGTTTAGAGTTTATTCTAGAGCTCACCGCACGATTTTAATTTTCCGGTTGTGGAATAAATATTTTAACATATTGTTGCGTTTTGTATTGTTGAAAGAAAAATAGAAATGTTCAATTTTGATATGCAAAGTGGGTTTGAATCATGGCAAGTTAGGGGTTCAATTGTCATGGCTGATTATTATCAATGAATATTAATAATATTTATTTTAATTTTAAGGTTTATGGAACTCAAAGTCGACACAAAATTATTGCTACCATTATCTGAAACTATGTATTTAATATGTAGCATGTAGTTACAAGAATAAAGTTGAAATTCTGTAAAACTATTTTAAAAAATGTAAAGGAAAAAAATCTTATTGAGCTCCACTTTTTCCCATAGTTAAAACCAATGCACTATAAACGTACCCTAATTACGCCTCCGGCTCTTTTCATATCGCAGTATCGATTTTTGATGACGTGAATGGAAAATACATCCAAGGCACGGTTTCACAGCAGACGTCATTGTTTGCTCCCCCCTTTCCCCTCCATTCCTCGTCTCCGAGGCTTTTGTTATTATTCCCGGCTTACCTACAAACAAAAGAACTTCGCAGATGAACAAAGACGTAATTATAAGGAAGGGCTCCCGCTAGAAAAATCCACAGGTTATTATCTGATTTTCCAGAGCTACAGTAATTGTGAAATCTTTAAAGCTGGTATCATTAAAGATACAATAAAAATGTAATTAGATAAGGTATACCGGATAATTAATGGAAATATGAGCATAATTATTCCTTCAGCTTAATTGGACGCTATTCATATATTGTTTATTAAATAAGACGAAATTTTGTTATTGTAATATTTTTAATTTCGAAATAGCTAGATCTCTACATTACTATAGACATAATAAACCTTGCGGGATGGACTATTCAAGTTTGTTGCAATAACCTAGATAGTGGCTAATCAATGCTATGGATTTAATTTCAATTTGTTTTTTGTCGGCAATTTTTAACGAGATACAAAATTATTTCATACCTATACTTCTATACTAATATATAAAGCTGAAAAGTTTGTTTGTTTGTTTGTCAACTCGAGTCTCAGGAACTACTGGTTATAATAGAAAAAATATTTTATGTTAGATAGTTCATTTATCGAGGAATGCTATAGGCTATGTATCACCACGCTATGACCTATGGGAGGGAAGCTGTAGTGAACAATCTAGCAAATATGAGGACATTTTATTCGTTTTGCATGGTCCGATTGGTCTTAAAATCGATATCTGAGAGATCCTATGCTCCGATATTCTAAATTGATAGTCGGAATTGAACATTTCGAAAAATGAGTCTACCCGGGCGGAGCCTGGCCGAACAGTAGTCTATTATAAAATTGAATGCTACAGAGTTGTATCACATATTTACTAATGACTAGTGGTCGCCTAGCGGTCGAAATTCGACCAAATCAAGAAGAGAAAAAGTTTTTACCTCTATGATGATGTTATTCTGATAATTCGTGCACATTTAAATGTACGTATCTCTCAAAATCACTTATTTCCCCTGAAGTATATTCAATTACTAAAATCGTAAACTACAATAATTGCTTTGAACCAGCAATAGTAAATTATATATATTTTTTGTACCTGAATGTTGTTATTGCAGATTGCTGCTACAAAACTTTCTTTATGCATATAATGATAGTCCGTGTACATTTAAACGTATCTTACTGCTACACAATTTGTATAAGCGCTCAGTATTTCACGTAGTATTCATCAAATAAATATTTTCTGTTTGACTTTCAACAAAACCACAATAAACAAATTTTTCTGATTGACATTCAACTATGTCTATAATAAACCAAAGAAACAATTTGACCAAAGAGTATGTATACGTGTACAAATTCTTGTGTATGCGTGTGTCAAATGCATGCTGGTTTATTTATTGATGTAATGTACTTTTTATGCATTATTATTAAAATCTTTTTTTATATATTCAATTTAATAGTAGGCCTAATATTAATATTATTGCCTCATTTAAAATTAATATTCTCTTTTAATATTAATATTATTACCTCATTAGGCGAATAAAACCTTTTTTTTGATATGTCTATGTCAGAAGAACAAAATGAAAAAGAAAAGAAACAATTTGACACCAGAGTATGTATACTTGTGTATGGATGTGTGTGTGAAATGCATAGCAGTGTGTGTAATGTTTTATTTTTTGATTTAATGTACTTTATAAGCATTATTATTGAAAAATATTAGCATTCTCCACTTCTCCTACACATAAACTATAAGTGTGCCAAATTTTACGCTCCTGCGTCCGCGCAATTTTCGTAAAAAGGGATCCAAAGTTTTTGCATCACGTATTAATATATAGATTACGTTCGGATAAAAATTAATAATGGATTAAAGTACAATACTTTTAACATGATAAAATGTTTGCGATTTTCGTACTTTCAATAATATACGGTAATTTGTGATCCATAACCCGAGATTCAATTGTTTAGTCGCATTATTTTTAGTCCTCGAAAATAAATGACATACTAAAAGACTAGTCAGACGTAATGCGATAAAAATCAATGTATTAGCAGGGGTGACCAACCTCTGGTTCCCATAAGCTGCGTGTATAATGCCATGTCGCTTGCACAACGTTTTTCCAATTACCGAGACAGTTATAGCCAGCCTATAATTTTGCAATTTTTGCATCCTTAGGCCGATTACCTTTATGCGGAAAATATCGCTGTAATTTTCACATTTATGATTAAGGAAAGCTTCATGAGCAAGAATGTATGAAACAGGCCGTTCTCACGGGAACTTTAATAATATATCGGCAGTGGAGCAGGTGTCTGTAACATTTTTATTATTGCTGTTTAGTTACAAGTGAAGTCTTCATGGTATTAAACAATTAAGTTGATATGATTTCAATATGGATGGTAATTGATTCTTGATTAATAAATAAAATATTACAGGTTATATTAATTGTTGACATTATTATACCATGAATATTTATTAATATGCATATGTCGTCTTCAAAAAATTCTGGGAAATCTGGGAATAAGGTGTGATATTATGTATGTATCATCATGTCATGTGTATCTTCAAAAAATGTGATTTAATAAACTTCTTTATTTACTGGCGTTATTATAATATATATGGTCTAAGGTCTAATTCCCTTTAGTTTTGCAGTTTTGAGTTAAATTCTTAAATTATTCTATATTTGTCTGATTTTGACGTGACAACGTCTTAAATTAGGTTGCGGCTGGGAGTCACTTATGAAAAAGTGTAACGCCCGGTAACGTTACGATGAGTCACCGAACGAGAGAGAGGCCCGCCGAATGCCTTGCGTCTCTCTCCCACTCAACTATGATCGGTCTGCCGCGCGCGCAGCACTAGAGAATTAGGCGCATTGAATCGGCGCATGCTTGTGTCTCTGTCTTTGTCTTTCTCGAACGTTCTTGGCGTTGGAAAAACAAGAAAGCGTCACAATACAAGTTCACACGTGTGGTTAAAGTATCGTCAGCTGTGTCTGTAGTGAAAATATGGAGTGCTTAGATTCGTCATTTATCATTTACAACAACTACAACAATAAAGGTAAATAATTGTACACTGATATTTCATTATCGTAAACTATGATTGATTGATTAATTGTTAGATTGACACAAAAGTTGAGAAACTGAGTTTATAGGTTATGTCATACTATTGATAAATGTTGATAGTGTTTTAGTAAACAAAATATATTTCTATAGTTAAAATTTGTGCAATTCTTATTTTCATTCAATTCCTTGTTCCTATTGTGCAATTTAATTATATTCATATCAATAAATATTCTACCGAGAAAAAGACGTTGTCACGTAAAATCTTCGCCCGTAAAACCGACTTTACAGGCAATCATTTTTTTTTAAACAAAAATCAATTAACATAGGGACCGCCTCCGATCATTTCACATAATAACCCATATAGGTATAATGCGAATGTGCAGTCGTTAATTAAAAATGCGGTTGAATATTGAATTCGCCTCCGACAAACCATCGTCTACGTGTCTGGCTAACCGTGTAAAATTCATACAGCATGCACGCTAAATCAAAAGGTGGGTAATTGGAAAATGTGAGGACTTACTGAGATTACTAGTGAATTTAAATAGGAGAATGAAAAAATAAATATAAATGATTGCTCACTAAAATATATGTTTAAAGAGATCAGCCTTAGTGATTAGACCATCAATAATCACATCTGATTCTTGCATGTCTTTACATCATTGCCCTAGTATATTGTGATAATTTATTATAATTACAGTAATCTGCTTTTATTTTCTTATCTTTTCAATTCAAAGTACTGTAGAAGGTGGCTACTGAAAACCAGCGTTGTGTTGTGGTTTGCACCACACTATAATATTAAGCTGAGAATTAGTTATAGCTACGACCATTACTTTTTTTTCATTACTATGTCGTATATTTTATATTAATCTATGTTTATGTACGTTGCGACTGTGACTATTTTTTTCTTTCTTTCTTTCTTTCTTTAATAATTTGTTACAATATACTTTTAAATTAATCAATCTAAATCAAACAAAACATGTTCTTAACGATACAAACTCTGGGAAAAACAACCAAGTATTAATACGACCTAGTTTAATCTAACATGCATCACACATGAATATTATACAAGTGTCGACAGACATGATGATTTGTGATTCTGTTTGACGCATCAGGACATGAGCCTGAGATTAAGCTAAAGTGTCTGCATTAGGATATAGTTTAATACCTGCGCTTGGTTCGTGCTGTCCGACACGGGTGTCTAATTTATTAGTGCGCCCAATTGTATTGCTGTATGGATGTAGGTTTTGATACGGACATCTATGTGGCAAGGACTATAGTCGATGTGTGGATAAATCGGCCAAAAAATATTACGTATAAATTACCATACAAGTTTTTACGAGTAAATAGGTAGTAGTCTTTTGTATTATACCTTTTATCATCGACAGTGACGTGTGTGAAAATAAACATTTTAAATAATTTATTTTCATCGTAGTACCAAAATTTAATACAAAATAATAGGGGGTGACAAAAACATTCTGTCCGATCGATAAAGGTGCTATCAGGCATCACTAATGTATTATATTTTATAAGATCCGTTTCACACAATATGATAAAACAATATCCTCAATAAAATAAATTGAAATAATTGGGAATTTCACACACAAATCACATTGCACTGCTAAAACCGGGTCCATGACAAGCAACGCGCGTCGCGATGTATCAGAATTCATACTGCAGTATGCTGTCAAACTGTATTTAAAACCTGATATTTTATGCTTGGTTCACAAATCGTCCAATAGCATGATAAGAGTATATCTTTACACATCATCTAAAAGCATGAAACATCATTAAAAAATCAAATAACAATCCATATAGGTACATGTCACTTAGTCATACACAATTTACAGACCACAGCGAGAGTTTTAAAACGCTTTAAAACGTAAAGAGTTCTTACCGAGTTTTTCCCGGTGTATATTTTATCTTCGACATGCAGACGGTCGCCAATTACGCCAGGGACCAATACAGACCGCAAACGAGTGTTACAGAACTCTAGATGCGACGGTTATACGAGCCAGAGTCTAACCTGCAAACTTCATTATTCACAATCCTTTTAGAATGTTAAGTAAATACGAGCGTAGTTCCGTATGAATGGTTTTTTATGATGTGAGCTGTAGAAATTTGTTGGGGTAGAGGAGCTAGCTTTTAACCTGATAATAAGATAAAGTATGTGTATAAATACTTATTTTTGTGGCTCGTAGAGCCATTTCCGCATTTCGTAGACAGCTTCCGTGATGCAGTTGGTTAGACGTCGGCTGTAAAACCAGAGGCCGTGGGTTCTATTTTTGAACCGAAACAAATATTGGTGTTAACTACAGAGCTATTTGTTTCGGGTCTGGGTGTTTGTGAGGCCAGTCTCTCGTAGTTTCTGATACTCACTTCGCAATACTCAATCTTAGTGTGGGATCAGGACTATGTATGTAACTTATTGTTGGGTATACTTATTTATTTTCATTGTTTGAAAATTCATTTCGAAAGGAATGTAGAATGGAAGGAGAGGTAATAACGGTTGGCCATCCGTATGTAGAATTGAATTGGAGAATAACAAGTCTTTATAAGATGACATAGTGCGTTAATCGTATAGATTAACTTTACACACACATGCAGCGTATTGGTGCCCATCACTAGACCCTATTAAGAAATTACTGAAGACTCGACAATCCGTAAAAGTTGGTAAAGGCAACCGCATAACGTCAACCTAAATTTTGGTTTTATTTTCTACAAATATTGAAATCTTATTGCATGTGAAAATAGGGCTATTCTATTTCTGCAAAATTTCAAGAATAATTCTTATAACATTCCAAAATCGAACCTAACTCATACATCGTGATAACCTCATCAAAATCAATGAGTACAAGCGTCAAGCACGATAAACAACTCGAACTTTTATCAACAACGCTAGCAAACAAAACAAGCGTGCGAATTCTTACGTATGTTAAGACTTAATTAAATGCCTCGTTGTTAATTAGGCAACAGGCGGCACAGTACTCCAACTTGTAAGACAATAAGGAGGAAGTAATTAAAATATTAACGTACAAAGTCAGATGTTTTTGGCCGGTTATTACGGGGCTCAACAAGTTTGTCTTAATTTCTTACTTGGCGTTATGTACAGAAAAGTTAGGTACTGTTGCGCGGAAAAGAAATTAAGGATGTTTGCTTTGCTTTTGCTTGCGCGTGTACTGGTGATTAGAAAAGCGTATTTCACCCCTGTACAATTATTTTGGGAAGACACGCGTCTCCTCTAGAGTTTAGAAGGGTTAGGTCTTGTTTATTGAGAGGGGTTAGAAAAGTGAATTTGATGTTATGTTTTAGGGTTAAAGAAAATAGAAAGTTAAAATTTATTTACGAATTTAAACATAAAATACCTGAACGATATTTGAACGGAGATTATGACCAAGTTTAATTGCAATTTAGTAAAGAGTAGTATCTCATATTTAAAAATATCTGTTATGTATGTATGTATATATTTATATTTACGTAAAATTATGCCGTTTCAATCCACCAACCGATTTTTGTATAAGGGATAATTAAGTTTTGCTGCATGAGAAATTATGTTTGTATTCATAATAGGCGCCGCAGGGAAAAAATTAGGGCGCTTGAATAGAATTAAGTTTCGATAAACATTTTTATGTTACAATTTTTTTAGATGATCTGGAATATATTTTAATTTATTTACTTTCGTACTTAATACATATTTAATTTGTAAAAGTGATTTAAAATTCCAACCATCACCAATATTAACAAAATATTTACAACTTATTTTCAAAATTGATTTGATAATAAAATAGATGATAAAACAGATCCAAATATAAATGTTTCTGTTTAAAATATTTCTATTCATAGTATTATGCAATGTGTTACAAGTATCGATGAACACTCATAATATAAATACACACAAAAACTGCAAAATAAACACATAAATCAAGGAAGTATCGTTAGTGACGAAACACAAAGCCGAACATAAACAAGAGGTCATATTTTTACAATTCCATATTTTTGTAACATCACAATATTTTCCGGTGGGCCGGGCAGCCCGTCGGTACAGTCGCGTTGTCCCGATGTTTGCCCACGTGTGCTCTCCCACGAGGCACTGTTATTCAGCATTATGCTAATACTGCGCACACAGCGCGTATTATTTTACCTAACTTACTTTTGTGCGTGATGGTACTTTTTCAACGTTTTAATTTTATGTTCTGACGTTTTATTGTTGGCTGTTTTCTTGAATGTGTTTTGCATTTGCGTTATGGATTTTATTATAGCATCACATAATATGACGAGTATTTTCTAGATTATATTTTTAAAATAATATTAATTTATCGCTGTTTGCATATATTTTGAACGACAAATAAACCACGAGATATATATTTCATCTACGTCTTGAAAAGCCCTTTTTCTTTCAATAAAGACTCGAACATTAGGCAGTACCGTTTCAAAAATAGTCAGAAAATTGCTTTAAATTCAAAAGACTAACAAATATATAGTTCAGCATAAACAAACAATCAAAAGCACTAGAATGTTCTACACAACTAACAGCGAATAGAGTACTTACATGTTGGAAGACAAAATTACAAGTTTGACTATGTAACTTTGAAGTATCAAACTTGAGCAAACATTGTGCTGCACTCGTGTGTATTTTGACAACCGCTGTGGCGCAGTGAATTAAAAGCTGGGTTTGAAACTTAATGCCACGGGTTCAATCCTACATTGAAATTTAAAAGGATAGAAATAGTATACAATATAATAAAACTTGTGGCAAATAGTATAAAAAATTCTTTGGGATATCAGACCTGATTACAACTACCACAAAATCATGTGTTTCGATTCAAGGGTACCCTTGAATATGCTTGTCCGGCGTAACAGTATCTACCAACGAGAGATATTTTTATTGCATAATTCCTACACTGGCAAGTGAGTCACCTGATGGTAGGTGATCGCTACCGCCCATGAACATACACAACGCTTGGATCATTGAAGTCGGTCCATGATTGGGAGGGGAGCGGGAAGGAAAGAAGGACAAGGAGGAAGGGGTCCATACCCCTGCATCCGACGATCCCACTCATCTAACGAAACATGACAGAAAAGCTGTCGCTTCCGTCGATCTCCTGTGGTAAGACAGCGGTACTAACCCGGATGAGCCTGCCCATTCATGCTGAGTCATCACTGACAGCAGCGTGGCTCTATCACTTTTGATAAACATCTATTACCGGCAGACATTCTACTTACATTGTAATGCGCTTATTATTAAGTCTATTTTAATTAGTTTATCATACCTATATAAAATGAATTTATTTTAAACCAAGTCCACCAATTATTCAATAAAAACCCGCTTACACTGCTCGTGTCCATCGACTTGGTCCAAGATTAGCTTACAGATATTATGCAAGACAGATTCGGCCGAAGTTCAGCCAATTCCACCAATCACGACGTTGGACCGACGCCAAATTAGAGGTGAAATGGAGCGAACAAAGCGCCGCCATTATTGGCTACATAAATGAACACCACAATTTTACTGTACCGAAAATAATTTTTAATTTTTATGTCGGGTAATTCTTTCAAGTAGTTTCAGATTTTTTAATTATGTTTTGTTATTATGATGTAGTCTTTGCCTTGCCCCAGGGTATATAGGCGTTATACTATGTACGTACATTTGTTTTGCTTATAACGTAATAAAAGGTACTAAGTAGAAATCTCTGTTTTATATGACACCGTGGTGACATCTTGATAGAGTATATTAAGCAAGCCTATAACTTGATAAATGCATTAATTAATTAATTATTGTATTTATTTGTACCATTACATACATATATAAACTCACGCCTTTTTCCCAAAAGGGGTAGGCAGAGGTGCAACTAGGACACCCACATTTCGCCTTTGTATGTTCAGTCCCACGATATCTATTGCTAGTTATAATAGGACAGTTTTAAAAATATACTTATTAGTCATCATGTCAAACCAAGTAATAAACCAAGTAATCAAGTCTAACCAGCATTACAATATTGTTTCCCATGCATAAAACTTCAAATTACCAATTCACATAGCACGCCGAACTTTGATTAACCATTAACATTGCATAATTTTTAACTTACATTAATTTATCGCCACGAGTTTCCAATGAAGACTGGCAAACGCAAGTTTCCACATAACTGTCTGGCCATACTGGAAGTTCGGCGCTCCCGAACAACGGCCAACTTGCGTGTGTCGAACTTAACTCCCACGTTGCGGAACGATCTCTATCATATTATTGATAAATATCAAACGTTTTCTTTCTAGTTTTTGTGTTTGTTTAATTTTTGATAAAGTGCGTGTTGATTGGCCGGTGAAAATATTTGAATTACTGATTTACAACCGTATTTGATGTTAATTTTAAAGACTTGATTTCTGCAACATTTGTTAATAGAACAAGAAGTGATTACTTATTATAATTGTTTCATTTTTAAATCTGTACCATTATTATTTTTTTTCCAACATGTCTATAGCAATTTATTTTGTATTATGATTGGAAAAAGTTTATTCATAAGTTCGTCACTTGTAAGTAGTGTTTGTGTTGGTCATTTCATATTTTTTTTCTAGTTAAGGTTGTGTTTTATCTCACATGTCTAATTTTGTTTTTTCTTATTTTCATACGATAATTCTTATAGCGTACGGACTTAACACTTTATGCAAGTCGTGCTCATATCGAGAAGGATGTACATACATTTGTAATTTTTTTTGGAAACAATATTTAATTCATTCACAATATTTCATTTGCGTTTTGTGTATGCCCAGTTTTGTTCACAAAATAAAAATAAATATTATTAAAATAAATAAAAAAACCTTGATTAGAAAAGTATGTGTAATTATAGATATTCAGTACGTCGAGAATTTCCCAAACTTTTCGACGACATTGCACCGCATCTCTTTCGATTTCACAAAATATTCCTACCACAAGCCCGATTGACCCTTCCATCCAATATTAAAGAGATACGCATCACATATATTTTGAAATCCAGAGCACGTTTACATCATTCACATTACACGAACATCTTATACAACATATTTTATATGTTCCGAGAACGCAGTGCTAGCAACTAAATATTAAACGAGGGAATATGACAGAATAACTAAACAGATATTTACGTGTATGTACTAAAATATTATTTCTTTATTTGCATGAGAACGACTAAATCCAATTGCTGGGCTTACTTCCGTATTTGTGAAGGTTTGGGTCTTCGTAAACCACGTGAATTTATTGTTTAATATGGACAATATTTTGTTATAACCATAGCTAGGATACAATAACATTTTTTAAACTATTGATCAAGTTTTAGTCGCTATTACTATTGCTAAATAACGCAAACTCGAGTCAACGTTTTAATAGTATCCTCTTAAAGATATAAAGACCGGGTATTATGGTACCAATAGTGCCATTGTAATATGAAGTTGTATCCTTAAGCGAATGGTATCTTAAAAGAACGTAAATATGATTTACCATAATATATGTTCTGGGTATTTTTATACTTACGCTTGCTGTTAATATAAACAAACTTATTCCACACTTGAAGATTCAAGCGATACTTACAACCGCAAAAGACTTACCACGTGGCCTGTCAAAGTCATACCATATTAGTGCTCTCATACCAAAGGGAGATTAAAAGCACTTCAATTAGATATACTTTATCGTGCATTTCAGCAGGAGTTAGCAAGGTGCAGGGGCGCATCACCCCCGTACTCATTTGGAAGAGACAGCGAATAGGCGGATCGCAAACGTCACAGCGATGCGTCAATCTATTTAGTTACGGCTCTCGATATTTTTAAGATCTTTCAAAGATCGAGGCTATTTGAATGGAACTGAGGGGAATCTTAATGGGGAATCGAGCTTGTTCTGTTTTTTTTAGACTAAATAGTAAATAATATAAAAGTATTTACACTCAAATGATTATAATCTCTCTGTTATGGTACAATTGAACAGGTCTACTTAAAATTAAAATAAATACACCCATCGAGTATTGTGTGGTGGGTATAAGGAACTATGTACAAGAAAAAAACTACGGGAGAATTTTTGGTCTCACAAACACCCAGACCCCAAACAAATACCTGTGGATCACACAAATATTTTTTTCGGTGCAGGAATCGAACCCGCAGCCTCACGTTTGGTAGCCAGCGTTCAACCAACGATATAATGAAACAACAACGTCACACGTATGTATAGGTAATCTTAATTCACGTGTCTCTTTGGCGAAGCAATGGAATCATCTTATTCCACCTATTGGAACAAAAACTTTGACTATACTTCTATAAAACAGTAATACTGATGGTAGCTCCCTCATCGTGAGAGGCCGCCTGGGTAGGTTCCATCGCAATGTCTTTTTCTTCCCCCAAACAGAGAGAAAAAGTACTGTTGTGTTCCAACTAGCATGACATTGTAGCTAGAGTAAACACTGGATGTAGTGAGACGTAACGTCTCTCTTATCATATACAGCGTGATATTGACATCTGGTATTTAATTTAAACCACATGCTCCTAACCATCCCAGGTAACATTGTACCAAGTTTGAACAAAAACTGCCAGATAGTTTTGTCAAAAATCGCGATTTTAGGTTTCAAGCACAGATCACTCCCAATAGATACCTAATGCAAGGCAGCGGTTGCGCCCAACACATTTAAGATTTCAGATAGATATAAACCGATGCCAAATGTCGCGTCATCAGTGTCGTCCAAGTAGTGGACCCGCACATATCGTCGCACATTAGCGAAAATTACATTTTGGGAACATAATATTACAGTTAAAAATGATTTGTTCAATAAAATGGTGTGCAAAAAACTCAAAAAAATAAAGTATCTAAAAAAACGCAATAAGTTTTCATCGATAACTAATATTCTTTAAATTATTTTGGTCCCGAGCGAGCTCAATTTATACTGGTTAATGTATCAATGTCAAACAGTCGAGTACGGCTGGAGAATCAGCCGTCTCTTTTTGGCATAGCAATAACCGTAATAAGCCATCTTTTTTTTGGCGAAATCACGCGTTCTTCTAGTGTTTGACGCATGTTTATAATATAATTCCCAGAAATATCGATATTGTAAAACAATAATGTAAATTAATTTTATTAAACGACAATGTCACAAAATATATATTGATTTAAATAAAAATTGCAAATTACCATAATCACTTTATTTTATGTAATTTGAAATAGTTAAATTTGTTAACAAGGTACGTTTACAATATTTTTTTATTTATTTTATCTTTGGCGTAATTAAATTTCCTTTTTTCCCTCTAGTTGTATACGTTTTCAAATATAATTCATCATAAGTCAAAGAGCTTTAAATTGCCTACGTGACCAATAAATACATTTCATTTCATTTCATAAGTTTTAGTATACTAATTTTATTGAGAATCAGTAGCACAAGCTATTGCACTAATTTTAACATACGTTGTATAAATCGTATCAAAAACATTCATAGTTCGTCAAGTGGGTTTCATCGTCACTTGTCGATATGTATTACATTTACTACAGCCGCCGTCAAAATTCAAGAAACGGAATAAGTTATTGTAGCCCTTTCGGGCGTGAGGTTTAGTTATTTACTATTTCATATTTTTATCTGATCTTTTATATCAACACTTAATTTGGGTATTTCGCCATTATGGTATACAAAAATACACGGTGAATAATAGAAATAAAACCGTTACATACTAAAGTATAAATCTTAATTCTATTTTATTCGTAGTTAGCGGTTACCGGTTGGTATAATTTATCAGGCCGGTGAAAAAATATTATCAAACATTTAACAAGTTGGTAATTAAGTTATAGAAGCGATCATAACACATGAACTTACTGGCAAATCGAACTATCGATACATTTTTTTATTTATCGACTTATGCCTCATCTCTCCAGTGAAGTCCACGTGACCGCGCTGCAACCCGCCCACCCCCTGCGCAGTTCCCTTCGTTGGCGTTTTCGATTCAAAACAAAACTATCGTAATGCGGTATCTATTGGAAGTGATCTGTGGTTTCAAGGCTATTGATCAACACATGTAGATACCGAGTCTCTTACAGCTCAGATAAGTTTCCGAACTGAACTGAAATTCAGCTAAGCGGTAAAAAAACTCGTATCTATATGGGATGCCCAAAAATAGTAAGAACTAAAATCACAATTTCTTACAAAAAATCTTCTCATATTTTTTTCAAATAATGTAAAATGTCACCTGGAGTGATGAGAAACATGTGGGTAAAAATAAGTACAATGAGTCAATATCACCCTGTATATCTTACGTCTCGAGATAGTGAGCGCAGAGGAATGCCATGCATTGCTTTGTACTTCATGGGATTTATTGGTGTCCATGAGCAGTCATATCGCTTACTATCAGTTAATGCAAGGTAATGTAAGGCATGCTCGTCTCGCCATTAATTGCTGTATAAAAAATATAATATCCAGAAACATAGTTGATAAAGCCTATCGTTATATTGCTTCTGGTAGAAAATATTGAAGAAAAGATATCTATCAGTCTGCTGAAATTATTATATAATAATAATATAATAATAATAATAACACCCAACAGTCACATACATAGTCCTGACCCCACACTAAGATCGAGTCTTGTGTCGTGGGTACCAGAAACCACGAGAGACTTTTCGGTCTCACAAACACCCAGACCCGAAAGAAATATTTGTGGGCCGCACAAACATTTCTCTCGGTGCGGGGATCGAACCCGCGGCCTCTCGTTTCACAGGCGGCATCTAACCAACTGCGCCACGGAGGCTGTCTAATGTATGTAGATGTTTGCAGTGACCTTGTTGGCCGCTGAAACAATGACCTTTGACACTGAAAGATATTTATGTCACATACGGGCAGTAAAAGCTGACCTTGTCATATAATTTAGATTAGGCTTTTAAACTATAGTGTTACAGTGACACAGGTTGATGAATGAATCCTATAATATGGTTTTACATATTATCGTATAATCACTACATAGTATAAAACAAAGTCGCTTTCTCTGTCCCTATGTCCCTTTGTATGCTTAAATCTTTAAAACTACGCAACGGATTTTGATGCGGTTTTTTTAATAGATAGAGTGATTCAAGAGGAAATTTATATGTATAATAGGTACATATTATTATACAGAAATCTATTTGTACACGGGCGAAGCTGGGCCGGGCCGCTAGTAAATAATAAAATATCTGTTTGCATTACCTTAACTTCGTCTAAATACAAGTACAAATTGTTATTACTCGAGCACTCTTTTTAAGTATAAAAATAATTGTGTTAAGAGGCTCTGCTCCTCCAAAAGTACTTATATTATACATAGGTACAAATTCCAACCATTAAATAGAATAAAATATTAAAACGTATATCAAGAATAATATATTTTTATGTGTATTATCCCTGATTCCGCTTTCTGGTAAAATAAAATGAAGGCTCACAAAAATTAGTTACAATAAGCGTCACTCAGTATATTATTTATTGCCATCACACGAGAGCAAAACATAAATCCATTTATCAAGTTAACTCGATTTGCATCACAATGTTTCCGCTGTAAAACTCCATTATGATGTAAAAATTCATTTCTTTATCTACATGTACGGAATATTTAAACGTTCATTAATGTTTGACTTTCTTTCCCCGATCTGGGTTGGAACAAAACTCATAAATATGTAATGTTGCGGCGGTACGCGCGCTATGCAAAACTCCAGCTTCGTTCGCTTATAAACAGGTCAACCTCGATTTTATGTAGCGTTGATTTAAAACTCAATCAAATTAGGCGATTGTCGCTAATATGAGGTATTGTACGTTCATATATTAAATTTCTTGGTACATGCCTTTTGCCGAATAGCCTAAGAAGACTGAAAAGTCTCTTGTATTTACTGATGCTCACAACACAATAACTATCTTAGATTAGATGCTATAACTAGGTGTTTTTATTTATATCATTATTCATTAGGTGAGTTCATTATTCATCTGCATACAATTTTAAGGTGTTGTGGTAAAGTTCGCTAAGTCAAAAAAATTGCTTAAGGCTCAAAAATGCTTGGGATTTTTCCCTTTTCTATTTCTAGTGCAACTTCAAAGGCTTAAAATACATCCTTGGTTCTGTCAAAGACACGACTCGGTGTAAACGGTTATCTTTTAGAGTCAGTGAAACACAAACGCAACCTCGTTTAAAAATTGTAAGCTAATTTATACTAATATTATAAAGCTGCAGAGTTTGTTTGTTTGAACGCGCTAATCTCTGGAACTACGGGTCCGAATTGAATGATTCTTTCAGTGTTAGGTAGTCCATTTATCGAGGAAGGCTATAGGCTATATATCATCACGCTATGCTATATATAGGAGGGAAGCAGTATTGACATTTCTAGCAAATACGAGGAATTTTTATTCGTTTTTCGTGGTCCGACCAGTCGATATTCTAAACTGATAGTCGGAATTGAAAATTTTGACCGCCACTTTGAAACGTGAATCTGCACCCGGGCGAAGCCGGGCCCGACCCCTAGTATAAAATATAACATTGATTAAGTATTCAATTCTACGTTACAGTAACTCAATACAACAATTAAGGAAGATACAATAAAATACCAAAAATTACATAACAAATCGCGACAAGTAAATTACTAAAGACGAAATGTAGCCATACCAGAAATAGCAGACGACAAATATTTTATTTATCTTATAAATATTCCAACAACTTTATAAAAGGTCAAGAATTCCATTTGTCTCGACGAAATGTCGATTTGATCTTATTTATTAAATTCCACCATCCCGGCGTCGTCGTGAAACAGAAGCGAATTTCATATTTAAAAATTCTGTACGAGGCATGCGAAAAAATACCGCGACAGGACTTCACGGAATTTAATTTCTCATGTATAAAAATATCTAGGATGTGTTTAACTATTTTTTGCATAAAACAATATAACATTTTCAAAAGCAAACTTCAATCCCGACAATAATTTTATATTCGTAACTTTTCTTTAAATAGTCGCGGTACTCATCTGGTTTATATTTTTCGTCATCACAGTACTTTAATGAAAAAGCAAGAGTTCGATAAACTTCAAATATTATTTACTAGCCTGTATAGTCCCCTCGCAGGGCAAATGCCTGACTTTTCATGCATTCCGGGCTTTATATGACCATGGACTACCATTAACTAGGCTATAATTTACTATAATTCCATAACGAAAGAAAATGTAGAGAATTAGTTTTTTATTCAGATATGTGTCAAAGATTGCTAAAGCGAAATCAGAATCCTATTGCATTATCTTATTTTCTATCATTTCAATTTCCAAATTACAGTAGCTATCTAATATATTAATAATACGGTCATCAGAACATAAAGAAATATGACATGAAGTCCGAAAATCCGGCACCAGGTCAGCATAATTGACAGCGCAATTTTTCTTAATCGAATTCTTGATCATAGAGGTTTGTACCCTACTGTGAGAAATATATGGAACAGTTTAATATTTATTTTTATGTTATGCTATGGCAACAATTGGGAAAGCGTGTCGGGTTGAATGGCCGCGGACACCGGCATACCTCTTTCGTCCTTCCCTGAGGTACAAAAAGGGGAGCTCAACAACTTTCCATTCATATAAAAAGAACGGACAATTTAATTATAAGAAATGCAACATACATTATAATTGTCTTAAAGTACGTAAAATACAGACACATTGAAATACAGGCATAAACTTTTATTCATACTACGTCACAGATCGGAACTAATAACTAACCCTTTCCGCTTGAACGCGCCCGAATTCTCACAACTTGACTCGTTCAATAATATCGTCATATTTTTTTCTAACTGCGAAATTGGAATAAAAGGGCGGAAGGGAAGGCCCCGCATCGAAATTACGGGGGTCGTACACTTGCTATAAATAATAGACACAATCTGTGCCCCGTTCGTTCGATGTTGGACGTGCTTGTCCGGTCTGTCTGTTATACGCCTTAAATATTCAGTAAATATTTGACCAAATACATGGCCAATAAATTTAGGGAACGGGTTGCGATGAAAGGTTTTTATGCTACAAATTCTCGGGAATTTAATTACGTGTTGTTTAGGTGTAAACCAAAAAGTACTTAGTTCTTGTTAAAACAGAAACAATATCTAGACAAAATCACAGAATTAACAACATTACCGCGTGTTTTTTTTATTGCAGCTGTAGTTCCCTGATTCAATTGTTACGGATAAACATATTCCACTGCCGATTCGAATAGTGGTAACTCCATATTTGTGAAACTATAGTTTATGCTAACACAGCAATTTAACAATTTGATGTTTACGATCATGTCTGGATATCACGCCTATAATGTTCGAATATAATAATAATAATATATAATCTACATACTTCAGATTAATTAATTATTAAGCTTCTTGTCAATAAGAGTTTAGTGTGATAATTACATGGATAATGATAAAAGATGGGTAAGGTTCAATAAGACCAAAATTATGAAAATAACCGAAGGAAAATATGAGACTTACACATTTGATTTAAAAAATGTCTAGACACACAAGACATAATTTAATCCACCTGTGAATTAAACAAAAGTTTCTTAATAATAATCCAATGCATGATTTTCCAAAACCAAATATTGCTTCATAAATCAGTGAAATGACTAAAAGTCTACCTAAAATACCTCTAAATGGCTTTAAATGCCGTTTAGAGCCCAATGTGGCGAAACACCTCTGTACACTGATTAGCCATGATTCATTGAGCAATTAGCCGAGCGACGATTGGCCACGGACACCGGGAAATACATTCGGATGCGGCCGGCCATAACTCAAAGGAAACACCCGACTCTGATATCGCATACTAGCTTTGAAGGTGAACTCCTTTGCCGAATGTTTTGCATTGATTTAGAACTGTGTTTAAATTAGCTTAAAATTTTCAAAGAGCTGTCTGCATCAATTGTATTTTGAGTCTATTCATAGAAAAGACTAATTAAGTCATTATTTTTGTTAAAGACAAATATCTATAATTTAAGTATCTATAGGTTTACATGACACTTAATAAAACTCATTGTTTTTGTAGTAGTAGAGAGTATATCGTATAAACTTTAAATCTTGAAAGGATCAAATCAAGAACAAATTATTAATATCAATCTAATAAATCCGCTTAAAATCATATTTAAGATTAAGCTTAAGATTACAGATTAAACAAAAACGTTAAAAATGGCGACAAAGTAAACGACAAACAACACAATTCACAAAGCATTCCAACTTACATCTGCAGTTAATCTGTCATCCCAATCATTAGGCGAATTCATTCTTTCCACGTTTTATAGGTACAGAAAAGCATAATGTTTTAAAATGTTTTTTACAACGGGGAGCTCTAAATAATTACCTACGTGAGCGCTGACCCTTATTTCAATCTTAGAGAAAAGAAAAAAAAAAGAAACACCCGGCCGTGCGTAACATCTTGCAGTAACAGTTATTTATGAAAGGTCCTCGAGATTTTGGGGCAGTTAAAAAAGTTTTTCCATTACGAAACTTAACCGAAATACGCTGAGAGCTAGCGAAACATGAATAATAATTAACAAGCTACAATCTTATTTCCTTTTAAAACTTGCTTATCAAAGTGTGTTTATAACCTGTAAAGTAAAATGAATTTACAGACAATATAGAGCTTAAAGTAACATCTGAAATTATAGCATAAGGCGAACCGATATTATTACTGTTAACAATAAAACTTTTTGCGTAAAAAAATACATTACGTTACCATAGCTGCTCTATATTATTTGTAGGGATAGATGCCTGCTACAAAACTATATTTTGTACTTTATCAGCCCATAATTATATACGTCCCACTGAAGGGCACAGGCCTCCTCTACAATCGAAAGTACGATTGAGAGAGTATAGGCCACCATATTATAATCCACCGTGATGGCCTCGCACGGGTGGGCGGACTTAGAAATTCCAAATATATAGCTATGATAAATAAATCATCCAAACAAAAAAAAACAGCCAATAAAATAAAATATAAATATTCAAAAATAACTATCTACTCGAATAGTTAATGGTCCCAGTTAACAATAGAAGATCGTAAATACAATAAACGCAACAAAATATTATTATAATCCTAAACTTTATTCCTTTATGTTCTAAACAACTTAGGGATATACTGTATAGTTCATACTTTTGGGACCCTTACAAAACTTTTTTTAAAACATCTTTACACCACTAAACATCTCATCTAGCAAAGCACTACCACAACACATTGCTAATACTTTTCAACAGGCGCGACGCACGGTCGGTATGCTAAAGCAAAATAAAGGGCGAAGTTAGTATCTTCGTTGAAGGCGACCAGATGTGCACCCCGACGGCCCGCCACATAAATTATTGTATGTCGGGCCCTTGTTACAACTTAAAGAGAATGACATTATTCCGTATAACTGCTAGTCGGGAAGTACTGGTGGAATAAGACTAGGTTGTAGTGTGGAAATTGTTATAGTAGTTTCTTAGTAATAGTGTACTACCGTTACAGAGATTCTGTAATGTGAATAAATGTATTGAAAGGTATTGGGGACAACCTCCGTGGCGAAGTCGGTTAAACGCCGTTGTGAAACAAGATGCCACGGGTTCGATCCTCGCGTCGAGAGAAATGTTTGTGCCGCCCACAAATATTTATATCGGGTCTGTGTGAAACCTAACAGTCTTTCGTGGTTTCTGATAACCACGACACAAGGCTCGATATTTGCGACGGATAAGGAATCAGGACTATGTGAGTGACTGTTGGGTATTATTTAGATAACACACAAAATGAAATGTAGGTGTCTTGGCATCTCTGCCTACCCCTTCTAGAAAAATTGTGTAAGTATATGTATGTAAGTAGGTATATATAAAAACACCCCAAAGTAAAACGTAAATATCAATTACTTACCATTCTTTTTTAATTATATATATTTAAATTATTATACTTAATTAAAACCCAGAATGTAAGTACAGTGTACAAACTGGCACATGACAGACGGCACGTTGTCTGGCTAATTGTGTAGAATAACACAGGAGATTGGGTTGGCTCATAGCCGCGGGTCGACTACATGACTCGGGCTACGAGTGGCAAGTTTCTTGGAACTTGCTAACTACGATAACACACAAGGAGTTAGAGATTACGGATGTGCTATTTACATTGATAATTTTGTGTACTTGCATTGAAAATTGTGTGTACTTGAATTGATAATTTTGGGATCAATTGATATGAATATATGGACAAGGTGGAAAGCGTGAAAAGTGTTCAAAAGTGCTGCTCGCGCTCCAGTACACACATATATATCTAGTGAAGAGTTATTGAAATTAGTCGTCGCTCGCAACGTTTTGAAAATTTTTGCTTATGTTATGACAGTAACTGAGGCTGTTTTATATGCATATATTTTTAGTTCCAAATTACTGTTACATAAAAATTCTAATCAAGGATATTTTCCTACTCATTTAAGCCCTCGTATTATAGACGCATTTACAAGCAAACATACTTGCATAAAACGGAACACGCGGAGCAAATGAATGCCATACAAATGCAGAAAGCGGATTGCTTGCCGCTGCACCAAACGGTCGCCGACAGTCGCTCATAATCACTGTGGAACCTTATTTAATATTCCGTATTATATAATTTACCTCTAGGGGTTTTGAGAAAGTCCACTCTATTATTACCCAAATAAAGTTTTGATAACATTCTGACCCAAATATCCTACCTCTATGAGATACACGCGTGACTATTAAGTATGAAGCTTAGAGTATCTATAATATAGAGGGAGCACTGGTACTTCAAAAACATAAATAAAAATGTTGGTCCCGGCCACCTTTTTCTCTCCTCCTGATATTTAACAGATTGTCCAACATACATGAATTACTTAGAAATAAAAAAATAAATAGTTCAGGACTATTTCATTCCACTTTAACTTGCTTTAAAAGGATTATAGTTACATATAATTTCAGTTTTTAAAGGAATCTGTAGCAATTTATTGCTAAATAATGAATTCAATTTTGCACTAATATAGGAGCGCTACCAACATTACTAACAAGAAAATGTCTACGATTTTCAAGAAGCGATTATGTATGTAAAAAGTCGCCAAACATTTAATTATTAATGAAAAATATCGGACCAAAAAATTTCTAAAAAGAATTCACACTTTTAATCTGAATAGATTTAAATGACACGGAGAGACAGAATAAGCTAAATATAAATAAACACCGAGGGCTTGCAACCGCAGGCTACCCTCAAGTGACATGGGTTCGAATCCAGGGGTGCAACCGCATACCGTGGCTTAAATTTTGAGTCCCTCTGTGCCAATGAGAGTTAGTTACCAGTTTCCGTGTTAAAATACAGCAGTCATTAAGCTATTCTGTGTATGAAAATATTCTACTGTAAAATAGTCTTTGTGTGTTAGATATAATTTTCTTATTAACCATTATCAAATGTTTTTAGTATATTAATTTTACTATATTATTTAATTTTAGTCTGACTGCCTCAGACTACCTCGGTGCTGTAGTTGTACTACGGTATGATTCCAAAGGTGAGGTCTCGGGTTCGAATCCTGGATCAGCCGCAGTGATAGTGGATTTTTCAATCCATTATCAGCCTGGAATCAGAAATTTGTACCAGATATGTCGATAGACTCACCCCCTATAATTTTTGGATCATATTCTATTATTTTTGGTTGTCTGGAAGAGATCGCTTGTAACGATAAGACCGCCAATTGTTCACTTATTTGTAAGGTTTCCATGTTTTATTATTTCTGTACTTTGTGTTCAATAAAGTATTGTGTATCTGTATCTGTAACACATTTATTTAAACAAATATACTATCCAGAATATAGAGACAAGTTAAAAACTTGCACAATACATGGACAATGTTACAATGTACACGTTTGATGGCTCAGCTGTAAAACTGAACGAAGTCGATCCAGCTGAACACCTCTTTAGCTTCGTGTCTTTATATAAAGTTGTACAATTTGTACAATGTCTCTCAATTGACAACTGTTTTCTTTTATTTTAGGTGGAGTATACTGTATACTGATCGATGCTAGAGTATACCTCGTGAAATATTCTTGTATACTCCTGATTTAAATTTTGTATAAACGGTATAATTTAATTATTTTTTTCATAAGAGGACACTGTGGATATAAGAGGTTACTTGCTAAACATTGGGAAGACATTCTAGGCACATAGGTTGATAGGAAATGAAGTATTTTTTATCTATGGCTTAAGTTGAAGAAAAACTTATTTATAAAACCTCAAACCTATACTGCTTAGCGAAACGTACATATTTATAACTAATCTAAATCGAGGCAACCAACTTTTTTTTATATAACTTTATGCATAACTATGTATAACTTAACTTTATGCACTAATAAAGAACTCTTTTAGTAGCCCTGTATAAGGTTCACTAGTAGAACTACCTCTAAATCTAGGACTCACTTGAAGGAATACAGATTTAAATCTAATGTTAATAAAAAATCGTTTGTAATACAACCAATAATATGGTATATTAAGTATAAAATTTCTTCTTCTTACAGTTTTTCCGACGAATATTTGCACGTCATTTTATACACGATGATATTGACATACGGTATTTAATTTAAACCACCCAAGGAAACATTGTACCAAGTTTGAATATAAACTGCCTGGTAGTTTTGTCAAAAACCGCAACTTTAGGTTTCAAGGCTATTGATCAACCCCTATAGATACCGAGTCTTTTACCGCTCAGGTAGGTCCCCGAACTAATCTGAAGGTCAGCTAAGCGGTAAAAATAATCGTATCTATATGGGATGCCCAAAACTCGTAAATACTAAAATCACGATTTTTGACAAAAAAAAAATTCTCATTTTTACCAAAATTATATACAATGTCACTCGTGGTAATGAGAAACATGTGGGTTAAATTAAGTACAATGTGTCAATATCATCCTGTATATTATACATTATATTTAGAAACAGTCATTAGTTTATTAGCACTTTTGTATGTATACTACACTCTTGCAAATACATATTTAAATATAAAATAAAAATAATAAATGTAAAAAGTACGCTCCTTAATTAAATTACACTGCCACTTCCAGCACAGTAAGTTAACATCTATGGCTTTACGAATAATAACGTCTTGAAATTGTTGCTTGCAGTTTGCGGCTTAATTTGATACTTAATTGTATAGTTTATCCTCAATTGCTCGCTTTATGGGCGGCTAGTTGAATTAACAGAAACTTTAATATTCACAAATGTACAAGGGTTAATAGTTCTAGTGGTTGGAGGATTAATGAAGTCATTATTAATTTGTAGTTTGTTTTGTAATTCCTTCGAGATTTTTTTAATCTGAAAAAAATAATATAGCGAAATTTCAAGAATAAAAATTGTAAATACATCAAGAATAAAATGTTTTAAAGATTACAATGATACAGCTGGATTCAATTATACATTTTTATGCTAACAAGTCAAAATTATAAGGCAAGCCAACTTACGTAAGAATTTCTTTGTAAACGAATTCTCAATAAGTACTTAACCACTAAGAATAATTACCACTCAAAAAAACACTCACCACTCAGAGAAAGAAAACGTACCTGTTTCTTTTTTATTTCACCCTCCGAACTCGACCTAACGCGCAATACAATACGAGAAAATCCCATACTAAAATGTGTTTACGTAAAGAGGTTATAAAATCTAGAAAATAATAAGTGCAGCTTAGCTCTAAGCGAGGCAGGAACATTGTAAGGCTGCGAGTGTTCATCTCTTGGGACTCGTAGCCAGCTACGACCCGCGGCACAGACGTAGCGACGACGGTAACGAAGGTAGAGCTACGAGTTTCGTAGACGCGATGCTACGATGAAAATTTTAGTGTGGCGTCTTTTATTTATTTGTTGGTTTTTAAATTGTTTAAATACATTGTATTTTAGTATGTCAAACATTTTAAACCATGTACGTTCACTGTATTTTGAGACCTAAATCAAAAGTTTTTTTTAGGATTTTAGTAGCTAAATGTATTAAAAAGATTTAGTTTTTTTTATTAGTCTTGACAAGCAAACTAGTATGCGACCCGCTTGATGGTAAGCGGTCATCGCAGCTGATGGCTAAACTGTTTTTAAATTAGCGTAAGTCATACGGCGTTATTAAGCGATGATTTTATACATATTATGACATGAAAACCATAATAGAAAGTCACCCAACAAAAGCCACAAGTTTTCTCCACCTTCATCGCTCTACTTACCAATCAAGTTAATTTTATACCAACCACACTGCCCCTTGATTAACATCGTAGGATTTTCTTAACCCGTCATCAAGAAACCTGTTGTAGCAGTAGTTTTTCCTTTAGAACACTTTTCTTTATTCGATACTCATATAATTATTAAAGTAGTTTAAACTCTACTCTCTATAAGAACTGAAAGTAGTTTTCGGGGTATATAGTATTCCTTACAATGCCTATTTTCCCCGCCAAACAGTAGTGTAAATGCACTGGTGTGTTTGAAGAACTTTGTGGCCAGAGTAATTACTAATGAGACTTCGTGTGTCTCAGGATGACGAGCGGTGTGGAATGCCAAGCATTGCTTTGTAATTCATAGTTTGTTCAGTTAGTACTGTATGTGAGAGGTCGTATAGCTTACCTTCAGGTGAAGGGCAATAAAGCTTTGTTTTTATTGTATATGTTATGGGCCAAGTGATTAATCCGGCATTATTCATAGTGCCCGGGCAATATGAATAATGCCCAATAAGAGCGGGCAATGTGATTATAACTAATCAATTTATCACATTGCCCGGGCACTATGAATAATGCTAAGTGCCTAATGGGCAGAGTGATATATAGCGAATCAAAATCAAAACAATGAGCCGAAGTGGTAGAATTTAGAATAAGGCAGCACGATGGGGTGGGTGGGTTGCTAGGAGTGGAGGGGAAGGGGGAGTGTCGCACCTCCCCTGGTACCACTCCCATGAAAAGGTAACGCACTATTCTTCAGAAATATCTATTATAGCCTTCAAACTTTTTCACTTGTTGTCAATACAAATTAGTTTCTGCATCGTCTCCGGCGCTACGGGAAGTTCAGCCTTTTCGCCCTTGCGTAACAAAAGATAGACACCCATGCTCACCTCCGCAGCTTCGGTATGCTGGTCGCCTCTGGCGACCAACCTCAGCCGCTACGGCTCGCACGGATGCCTATCCTTCGTTACAGCGGGCGGGGGCTGTTCTCCCTCCGCGCCTCCGGCTTTTTATATACACTCTAGGGTCAGTACCCAAAAGACTACGTGAAGTCAGGGTGTTCCAAGTCGGTTTTGGGACACAGTCGACCTAACTGATCCATAAAGTGGGTACACTAATTTTCTTCTGAAGATAATGTTTCGGTCGTTAAAACATAAGCAGATCAATTCAACCTTTCTAATTTATGGGTCTATCGGAGATGCGACAATGCGGCAGCACACCACGTAAAAAATCACCTATGAATCCTATTGCCCGATCATCATGTAGCCATATTCATAATGCCCGGGCAATGTGATAAATAGGTGAGTTTAGATTGTAATTATTCACTTGGCCCGATATGGCTCGGCAATATTCATACTGCCCGGGCATTATAAATACTGCTCGCATTAATCACTTGGCCCATAACATATATATTAATTTATGTAAATATACTTTATGAGAAATTAAGCTGAAACATTTATTCTAGAACAGTCGTAAGGCCGTGTTGAGACGAATGTAATCAGTATCGTTCATCGCCCCACGCAACCGGTAGTTGGATTTCTTGAACCGTGAAATTTTATCAAGAGAATTAATCTCGGGAAACTTTCCCCTTGTACGTGTATTTTTTTCGATTCAAAATTGAATCTAGAATTCGTTTTCGAGCTATTTTTCAGTTTTCAGATGGTGTTTCAATTAAGTTAGACGGCTAATTTGAATTCTTGAGCCAAAAGAGGGAGTCGTTGGATGAAGGACGCTTCTAACAGGTCGATGTGGAGATCATTGGAGGAAGCCTATGTTCAGCAGTGGACTTCTTGTGGCTGAAACGAACGAACTGAAAGAGACTTGTAGTGTGATATTTTAGAACATATTTAATCCAACATATATAAAGATTAAGGTACATAAACAAGATTATTATAGTAATTATTATTATGATGGTCGGAAATTAAACGAAATCTTGAAAATCACATAGATTCAATATGGTGATAATGAATATTAAGTATGGTTGAGACATTCAGACAAAAAATCTTGTTATTAAATTTAAAACAACAGAATTTAAAAAAATCTTACTCCTTTTCCACAGAACAACAACAAAGCAAATAAAATTGTTTTAACTCGATACAAAGTAAAGTATGAAACTCTTGGTGCGGTATTAAGGGGAAGCGAGTAATTAGTATTTGCAACACGCGAAAGGCGTTACTTCAGAACCTTGTTACTAAATAATTTAAGATTCCACAGTATTGAAAACCGGTACGATATTGACTTTATGAAGACGTTTATTTGAATAATATGGGGTAAGCGGTTACCATGCATTAAACTATATCTGTAAACTTACATTGATAAACTCTGTATCTCTGTATCAGCCCATATACGTCCCACTGCAGGGCACGGGCTTCCTCTACAATCGAGAGTACGATTGAGAGTGGTTAGGCCATATGGTCCACCACGCTGGCCTAGTGCGGGTTGGCGGACTTACATACCATAGAAATTCTTATAAATCGCTATGGTATGCAGGTTTTCTCACGATGTTTTCCTTCACCGTTTTGACTATCAATGCTCACATGACTCCAAAAAGTCAGAGGTGTGCCCTGGGATTCAAACCCGCGACCACCGTGAATATGTTGGCAGCCGCGACTATTTCGTTTACCAACAGGCCACCATGCACTTCGCCGAGCACCAGATTAATAAGCACAGGTGGTAAATAAAATGCGAAATTGTAGTTTGACTACTGATAGCTTTAGCCTTGTTTACAATACTTTTCTACTTACTTCATTTCTCTAATAACGTGTCTATTTTTATAGAGTTGTGCAAGGAAAATGATTCACGTCTCTTAATACTGCTACTATCCACTTCTCTCAAATATCAATAATAATACTTTATCACGATTCTCAATCTAATTTGTTTGCTGAAACTTTACTATGGAAAATAGTCCGTAACTATAAAGTTAATAACATGTACTGTATCAGCCCATATACGTCCTAATGTGGAACACAAACGAGCTCTACAATCTAAATTGATTGAGAGGGGTTAGACCATATTGTCCATCACGCTAGCCTAGTGCGGGTTGGCGGACTTTAGATACCATAGAAATTCTTGGAAATCTCTGTGGTATACACATTTCCTCTCAATGTCAACCTTCACCGTTACGACATACAGGGTATGACTGTAGTCATTTAAACTACCACCCTACTTTGTATTCTGCCACAGTCAGTATATATCCTGTTTAGTGATAGAATTGTAATTAGAACATTTTAGTTTTTAGCACAAAGTATTTGTTGATTCACACTCACAATCTAATTTATCGTACTCAGAGCTTGCATTTAACCTACGTGAATATTCATTGTACTATTTCCGAATGCATACGCCATGCGTTCCCAATGCACTCATATTAAATACGTCGGCCTGCCTCTAATGATAGGCGAGGATACACATCAACAAAACATATCATTACCGGTCGACCCTTTCATCGAGTCGATGACATGTCTAAGTCCCCATTGTCGGTATTGTTCCGCCATAACCCCATACATATCGTCTAGTATACAGGCGGTAATATTGATATTAGATTGAAAACAAGCATTAATTAAATAGAAGACTGGCTTTGCTAAGTTTTGTGGAAAAGAACATAAATGAGAAATAATTGTATTGTAAACAATTATAATGTACTGATGGTAGGTACCACCACAATTTCAACAACAGCAGTGTAAATGCACTGGTATG
This sequence comes from Hyles euphorbiae, assembly GCA_023078785.2. Classification (NCBI taxonomy): domain Eukaryota; kingdom Metazoa; phylum Arthropoda; class Insecta; order Lepidoptera; family Sphingidae; genus Hyles; species Hyles euphorbiae. The sequence goes on along the minus strand of CM041041.1, from coordinate 6,586,165 downwards.
TGTTATGTTTCGGATTGAAGGACATTGTAGCCAGAGGAACTACTGGACATATTGAGACTTAACCTCTTATGTCTCAGGATGGCAAGGGCAGAGGAATGCCAAGCATTGCATTGACTATACTGCTATACCACTCTCAATGGCACTCTCGATTGTAGAGGAGGCCTGTGTCTTGCAGTGGGACGTATAAGAAGAAGCTCATACATATATTATTATACTTGTAACGTCAGGCCTATTTAATTAAATACGCATGAAAATTAAAAATCCACTACCTTCTATAAGTAAATTAATTTTTAAAACGAATAAATTATCGATGAACCCTTCATGCGTTAACGATACCTATCTCGCTGATACCAGAGATTTCTAACATAAACCTTTTGTTCGAGCCATGAACGTTCTCATAAATAAAGTTGAAGTCTGTGAATATTTTATAAATCCGCTGCCATTATCGGATAGGGTAGGATGTCCGGGCTACCTCGCTTCGATCCGGGAAATCTGTTGTGTCTGAAACATGTTTCCTAACGATCGATGTTTCGTGTTCTTGTTATGAAATACACAGCTTTGCTAAAATGAATTGCATGGATTTTGAATGGATTTATTATAAAAATGGTCCGATGAATATATTTTAAAATTACTTAGTTGGATGAGAATTGAACTGTTAAGGTAAGGATGATTTATAATGAAATCTCAGAATGTATAAATCGATTTTTTTCGTATATTAATGTTTGAAATATTTTTGCTTTGATGATGAAAGAAGCCATCAAGACGTCATGTGCACGTATAAGTGTTGTTAGTGAGAACTAGGAAAGTCCATGTATTCTAATGCCCCTAATAGGCTAGCATAATTATAGGGTTCATACATCAAAAATAATGCAAAGAGGTAACTCGTTGGTTTATTTGTAGATAAAGTGCTACAGACCTGTCTTTACAGAGCTGGTCGATTTTATTAGAGTTTAGAAAACCTCTGTTTATAAGTTAAGTTCAGTATATAAATTCGAAAAAATATGTATAACTGCTGAAGCTTTAACTAAAATTGCAGATAGAATTGCTATCAAAAATCGCGTATAAAAATATTTTTTGAAAAAATATTCAGCAATATACAATTTCGAGCCATTCAAACAAACAGATTCGCAACTAAACTATTTGTGTTGCAATTTTTTTCACAACTTTCAACGCGGGAACTACACGACCGAATAGCTTCAAAAACAGTTGAAGTATCCCCGGGCCGAGTTACCTTCTGTCTGCATAATGCACTTGCCAAGTTAGTAAAAGTAATAAAAACGAAATCCTAGTGATGCCCGGTATCTATACAACTCTATTAACAATACTCGTATACGAGTTATTTATTTTTATCTAACTTTTGCTTTGGTGGAGTTTTTATATACTCGCTGGATAACTGTTTGTAATAGAAACCATCTCTCTCAACCACTGCAACTACTGGTTTCAATTTTATATGTACTTTAATGATGCCGACGAATGAAGGTCGGTGAGTCTCGGAAAGCCTCAGTTAGCTGATGATAGTAGGATTTTTCGATACTATTATATGGCGTAGAACCATTTTCTTCAACCAGATTCTCACATAAAATATGACCAAAGAGGCTGAAGGAGTATAAAATATGGTTATACCGCCATATCTTAAAAATGCCATGGCGTAACCGAATCACCAACGTTGCGGTTCTAGGCGGACTAAAGAAGAATACGATACCATACCATTAAACGCCGAAAGATGTTGCAATTTGATCATGTTCCGAGAAAAGACAAACACGGGCTGCTCCACTCATCGTCCATGGGAAATTCGTGAAAAGAGGTATATTTACAGAAGGCGACACTCATGGTTAAAGAATCTTCTGCTGTTAGGCTGTTCAGAGTTCAGCATAGCAGGTGAAAAAATTAAAATGAAGCTGTCCAGTCTTCGATAGGAATGGAACTCAAAGAAGAATAAGTAGAAATGAATAGGATGGATAGGGTAGGATGACTCAGGCAAGTGTCTCACGTTTCAAATTCAATTGTATATTGGCTCACAAGCAAGTCTTGAGTGATGATGGATGCTCTATTCGAATCCAAATTCACCTACCTATGTGCGTTAGATGCATTGATCATTTTGTCACGCCTCTGTTATTTTGTAAGACGCCAAGTGGGTCATTAATTGTACTTTCATCCCTCTTTGTCAATAAAGGAGCAAAGAATAGTTCCTGATCAACTCATATCTATGTGTGGTTACCAACAAACATATAGAAAGAAGTAAGAAGAAAGACAATTGAATTATTTATATAGTAAAAACACAAGTAAATAATATGTCTAATTAATTTACTTGATTTTTACGTTAATAACCTGCAATATTATCTTTTTAGGATATTTTAATGTGTAAAAACATTTATATCATTTATGGAACTATTACTTACTAGATATTCTCAAGACATAAAAAGTATTTATTTATTTAATAAATAAATAAATAAATACTTTCTAGTAAGTAATAGTTCCATAAATTATATAAATGTTTTTACACAAAGAAGCAAAGAAGGAAAGAGCAAAGAATAGTTCCTGATCAACTCATATCTATGTGTGGTTACCAACAAACATATAGACATACAAACATATATACCGGGTATTTCAAGACTGCTACCGAAAACGAAGCCGGGTGGTAGTTTTAGTGGCTACAAACACAATGCAATTAAAATTTTCGCCTAGAAACGCGACAATTATTTTTTATGATTTTTTAAATATCGTCATTTTTGGGTGGTAAATCCATAGTTTTTGCTAAAATAATAATTGAAACTCTTTTATACCTTAGAGTATTTATAAATAAAAGGGTATACACTATTATTTTAGGAAAAAATGTATTTATCACCCAAATATGGCCATAAGAAAAAATAACAAAAAGCGAAATTTTTTTTTTTTGCAACTTTTTCTGTTGCATTGTGTCTGAAGTCGCCTAAACTACCACCCGGCTTCGTTTTCGGTAGCAGTCTTGATATACCCTGTATAAGTAAATATGTCTAATTAATTTACTTGACTTTTACGTTAATAACCTGCAATATTATCTTTTTAGGATATTTTAATGTGTAAAAACATTTATACAAACAAACATATAAGACGCCCGCCTACAAGGTGGACGGACGATCTGACTAAGGTTGCAGGAAGTCGCTGGATGCAGGCCGCTTCCAACAGGTCATTGGAAATCCTTGGGGGAGGCCTATGTTCAGCAGTGGACTTCCTGTGGCTGATATGATGATGATGATGATGAAAAACATTTATATCATTTATGGAACTATTACTTACTAGATATTCTCACGACATCAAATGTAATTTAATTTAAAATAAAGAAGGGTATAATTCGCTTTTTATTTGAAAAAAATCATAATTTTTGTTATAGTAAAATAAATTTTATCGTCTCGACGCAAATAACTTTGCCCAAATTGAGTCGTAAGATTCTTTGCCAACTATTTGAGTTATAATGCGATTTCAGATTTTATTTTTCTTTTGTTTTGTCGCCAAATCAAGATCTTAACTTAGTGTATTTTTGCACAAAAGAGTTATAAGATATTTAAAAATTTTTAATCATTCACGAAAGATGCGATTACTCTGTTAAAAGTCCGCACTCGGATTCTTTATGTAGATTTCTTCAAGATGTCTCGAGACGACTGGATTTGGAACAAATCGTTGTAGATCAGACAATTTGTTCTACTATATTTTCTAGAAAACTAGTATTTTCTCAGTTCAGTCACGTGGAATTGAACAGCAGGGCAAAAACATAAAAAAGATTATTTTTTTATTAATTTTTATACAACACTCCCCTGAAACTTAACAGGGTCTTTTTTGCACTTTATGTTTTTATTTCTTGGAAACGTCATCCGTCTGATATTATTATGGGGTTGCAGTTCTTACATTTTTTATTTTTATTTACATTAAAAAGATATTCAAATCGAGGTATTATAGTAATTTCATTTAATTTAATGCCAATCAATTAAGATAAATGTATGCGGCCATTCTAATTCTGTGGATTACAAAACTTTCTAATCTTCTTAATCTTTAATGAATCAATAACTCAGTTATAAAAGATTTATTTTATTTTAAATAACAGTCATATACATAGCCCTGATTCAACACTAAGATCGAGTCTTGTACCATGGGTATCAGGAACAACGCGAGACTTTTCGGTCTCACAAACGCCTAGACTCGAAACAAATACCGGTGGATTACAAAGATATTTTTTTCGTTGCGGGGATCGAACCCGCGGCTTCTTGTTCCACAGTCAGCGTCTAACCAACTGCACTAGGGAGGCTCTATTCAATCAATTCCGATAAAATTTCCCTAACAACATCACATAAATATATGCTAAGCAGAAATTACTGTAGCAAAACATTCTCGTCCATAACTCAAAACAATTCCTCAAAGAAACTCCGAAGTAATAAAAGCGTTATTATAATACAATTGATTCAGGTCCAGGTGTGATCGACCCGCGCATCGAACCGACTTATAAAACATTCATTACCCCTTACTCATTCATGCTGACGCCAAATCCGGATCACAAAGCGTCGGGATATCACCGGTTATCCTCTTCGACGCTGTAACAACGGTTTAAACTTGCAAACTTGATACTGTGAAGTTTTTCAATAGATTTTTACATGACAATAAGGCTTTGACGCTGAATCGTATAGGGTTTCATTTTTCAGCGAAAATTAAAAGTATTGGGATGTTTATTGTTTTACGAAGTTTTGTATTTGCGTGTAGTGTGGTATTGTGATATTGGGAAAAAAATATCCGTCATACTTACATAAACTTGAGCCTGTAACCCCGAGAAAGGTCAACTAGGACCACTAACGGTTCCATTAGGGCATCCCAAGATGTGGACCTCAAAAGGTTCATCTCCTGACACAGAAATCAATACCGGGTTCAAATTTAAATCTAATATAAATTATGTGAAATTTTTCAATAATTAAACACATGACCCACATTAACATAATTGCTTGAATTGGGAACAGAATACATAACCTAACGCTAACAGCCCATCGATGCTGCTACTTACTAGACGATCAAATAAGCAAGTAAATTGTATATTTTGTATAAAGCATTGCTGAACAATTCAAAATTATGTATATTTTCTTATTAATATTAATAGGATATTTTTTTGCTTTCTCATGAATAAAAAATAAATCTTAAATATGCTTTGAATTTAGTAAAATAATTGCCTATTTAACACCGCATTTTGAAAAATTAACATAATCTATGCATAGAGTAATACTCGTATTTATCGACTATGAAAATAATAATTTGCCTTGTTTAATTTCATTACTATGCTTCTGTAGGTTACATTGTAGCCAGAGTTTACTCGACATATTGAGACTTAACATGAAGGTAGCGAGGGCCGGGAAATTCCAAGCATTGCTTTGTAATTTGTGGTGTTTTTTGAATTTGCTACCATCCGAGAGCGCTCGCTTACCATCAGGTGAATTACATGCTCGTATCGTCATTCATCGCAAAAAAAATATACCAATCCTTTCATTCAATGCAAAATCTAAGAAACAAATTCCAAAACGTCTCAAATTTTCATTACCAATAAATAAACCGAAGTGAGACGACATGGGGGGATTAAGGGCAGAAGTCTTCGCTACACGGAGAAAATATTTCACGGCCTATCCCAATACAATTACTGCAATGTAAAAGCGATGTTAATAACAGCTTGAAGCTTCTGAAACGTCGGATTCCGGGTGAGATTGGCGTCTTCAATGCGAACAATGTGCACTGGAATTTTCTGCTTATTACATTTTTATAAACAATGTTCGGGCGGGGGTTGTTTATAAAGTGTCAATCAATGTCTTTAAATTGTATGTTAAAGGAATACTGAAATAGTGCTTGTACTTGTACAGAAAATAAAACCGAAGGTAGGAATATAATTTAATATAATGTAATCATAACGATCAAAGTGCGTGGTGGCCTGTTGGTAAACGGACCAGACGCGGCTGCCAACATGTTCACGGTGGTCGCGGGTTCAAATCCCAGGGCACACCTCTGACTTTTCCGAGTCATGTGTGTATTGATAGTCAATCACCACGCACTAAAACGGTGAAGGAAAACATCGTGAGGAAACCTGCATGCCATAGCGATTCATAAGAATTTCTATGGTATGTAAGTCCGCCAACCCGCACTAGGCCAGCGTGGTGGACTATATGGCCTAACCACCACTCTCAATCGTACTCTCGATTGTAGAGTAGGCCCGTGCCCTGCAGTGGGACGTATATGGGCTGATCCAGAATCATAACGATCAATGGACTATATTGCCTAACCACTCTCAATTGTACTCTCCATTTTGGAGTATGCCCGTGTCCTGCAGTGCGACGTATATAGGCGTATAAAGATGACGATCAAATATGTGGAACGGGATAAAATAATGGTCTTTTGTCGGTCTGTTTCTTGTTATATAGGGCGAGTCTGTTGCCATGCCGTATATAGTCCTACTCATGTAATAAATAATTTGAACTGAAAAGTCATACAAATTGCCCGACTGAAGGTCAAACCTAGGAATTTACATTTCACAGTCTATAAAGACAATAGACGCATAAGACGAGTTGTAAAATTCCGTCATATAATTTTAATCCCTTATTATCATTCCTACAATTTCCAACCCTAACATAAAACCAAACTTCATAGACACTCAACAAAGATACTTGAAAGTACAAAACCTAAAATCGAGCAATCAGAAACACTGTAAGAAAATTTTTAATTAATTAGCTGGCACTTCACGTCAAGGATTCTTTGACGGTAGGTAGCGACTATTTATTTGCACCTTAAAAAGGCAACTCCATTAGTAGAATGAGCGCCGGGGAATGAATAGAGGTTATTCAAGAGATGGCTGTCGCAGCAAGACTGTAGGTAGAGATTGTAAGTAGGGGAGACTCGGGACGCTCCGTACTTATGTATTTGGGATCAACTGTCGTTTTTTATGTCAATGAATTTTTCGATGGATTCGTGTGAAAGATTTAACAAGCTGCCTTTGGAAAATTAATAATGCAGATGTAGTGTTTGAATATCTTGAACATTAAATAGTAAAAAGAACTTTCTTTTAAAAACATAAATAAACAAATACTGTAGCATGTACACCCGAAAGAAATTACGGGAAAAAATATAAACAGCAGTGCTATAAACATTCTTTATATAATAATGCCTATATTTTTAGTAAATAATCTTCTCCAACAATAGGTTTTTGTAAAAGAAACTCGTACTTAAAAATAATTATCCCATCCGTTTATTTAAATACCACTTAAGCTCAATGTAAAAATAAATCTCAATAAACTGTAAAAGGAAAGTTGCCATACAAATGTCATCAATATAGAGGCAAAAAACGTAGCGTTTACGCAAAAAAATGGCTTGCCATCACCGTGGACATTACAGTCGATTGGAGTCGCGATCGGTAATAAATCAATTTGTGCACGGATTTATTTACGTTTGCCAAGTGGCGTTTGTTGCTCCTACATCCGATATGTCTTGTGCGATGTGCTTATTGTGGATCTAAGAATCAATTATTATAAAATATTTTCTCAGAACCAGTTTAAATATATGTTCACCCATAATCCATAATTTTCTGATGTATAATATTCGCCAGCAATATTTGAATGGTCTTGGGTTTTAAACTTCCCTGATGTCACTTTATAATATGATTTAGGAGTGAACTTATGATTTCTATGTTAATGACCAATGAAGTGATTTTGAAATCTGTGGGTTCTTCTGTGCTGTGTCGTAACGGTTTACATTAGTAAAATGTTGTTACAATGAGCATGGCTCAAGTTTTGATACGGCCTTAATCGCTACACACCTAGTTTCACAACTTCAACTGTTTAGTAATGAAAACACTTTCTATTTATCACTTTCTATTTTGTTTCTTTCATTCTCCTTCTCTTATGTCCATCCAAAGATTGTCTGGTAGAGATCGCTTTCTAGCGATAAGACCGCCTTTTGTACTTTCAATTGATGTTATTTCTTTATATTGTGATGTTCTATTTGTTTGTGTACAATAAAGATTACATAATAATTTATTTACTAAACTACGACACTACATAATATATTGTCACAAAGACTCCATCCTTAAACAGCACCGTTGGAATTGGCCGTATTATCAATACCTGTCCCTTCTCACGTACGTCGTATCCCCTTTTAGCAAAACACGCAGAATGCAGTACGCAATACGGATATGCGATAACGAATGCAATTTTCCAAGTCCGTGAACAGAGTTTAGGCGGGCCCCGTCGGCATTCAGGGACTTGTGCCGTATCACCTGATCGTGAGCTATTGCCCATTATTTTGATGGGAATTGTTTTATAGTGACGGTGTATTGGTTTAAAGGTTGGATAGGAGTTTTTTAGGGATAGGAAAAAAGTCAAATTAAATATTTGGTGTTGAGCTTAGTAAGTTTTATAAGTGAGGAATGAATAATTTACATTAGTATTTTTGATTCTTGGTAAGGGTTTAAAGTTGATACACAAATATGTACAAATGCGTGGATCAAACCCACGGCCTTTTTTCATTCGACAGTTGGGTTTTCCCCCGAGGTTAACCGATTTTATAAAATATATGTCGATCATCATTATATTTGCAATAAGAACTCATTTTAAGTTAATCTCAAGTGCACAGATTAAATATAGGGAGAAAATAATATTTTAAATGATATAGCTAAGAAGAATTAAGAATATTACCAACGAAAATTGAAATTGCAAATATTAATCACAAAATCTCCCTGGGTAGCAACTAATACGTACTATAAATCGATGACCGATACGTCCCCCAATTGAATTGTCTAACCCGGGCTCGGTATATCATAATGGAGTTAATACCCGGGGGATCACTATTTAGTCTGGATAATCCTCTTTTACAGAAAAAATAATGGCGACCACTTTTATGTAAATTAAATGACGCGTTCGCATGTGTCCCGGAGTCCTGCTGGGGATCGGTATTAGCTATGACATTGCACTCCGCATGTGCCAAATGTGACTAGGTATGTTCGAGGTGTCATTTGTGCATATTTTACAGATATTTTTTCTAAATTATGAACTGATTTACCATTTATCGTTGACTTTAAATTTGGATTTAGGATTTGGATGTCGGTATTACAGTTAACATTGAAAGGAAATTAAAATATTTATTGATTTCATAAAAAATGTCGTAGATTCAGTCACTTTTTTCCATTGCCACCCGGTTCACAAGACTGTTATCGCCAGAGAAGAACGGACAAGAAACCCAAGCGTTGCTCCTTTCAAAACAAGTTTACAATACAGCGATCATACAGGAATTTCAATTTAATAATTGAATAATAACTATATTGTTTAAGTCATTCTGTATCTTTCATTACATTGACTGTATCAGCCCATATACAACCCACTGCAGAGCACGGGCCTTCTCTACAATTGAGAGTAGTTAGCCACATAGTCCATTACCCAGCATTACACGAATACAACAAAATAAAATTGGCTTATTTTACAATCCGCTGCTTTTGTAACATCAAGGATTTTATGGTAGGTAACTAAACTTGTTATGTTTTTCATATAAAACTCAACCAATCTGCACAGTTCAATTTTGATGTTCGAATCAGGAGTAAACAAACATACATACGTCGACAAGACTAGCACATGCCAAACACACATTTAAACCCTTATGTGTATATTATCTACATAAACGTAAAACGATCTCTACGTGCAAACGGTTACCTACATTTATATCTCCGATCTGGGGCAATAGCAAAGTTGAAATTCAGCGTTCCACTATAGGGAAAATTAACTTATTAATTAAATACCCGATTTGAATATTAAGTAGCAGCAACCCACGCTTTTACAACTTTAAATTAAAGGAATTAATGAGGCACTTAGGCAAAAAAATCTATACAGACTATAGGGTCACTAAGAACACTAAACACGTTAATTAGTTGTCAACAAGATTAAAAATAATATTTTGAATCAAACGGAATCAAAATATAATCTGTAGTTATTTAGTAAGCAATATCAGAAGGCAGTATACATATACGAATACAATTAGTGATTTTATGTGTAATCTGATCTATACCTCACCTTGTATAATATACATGCATATTATGCTTACGCCTTTTTCCCAAAAGGGGTAGGCAGACGTGCAACCAGGATACCACGTTTGATTTCTTTCGTCCCACTATGTGAAACTCTTCACATTATTGTATTTAAAGCCCAGACCTCATTTTATGACAAACCATCCAATAATCCTTTGGCTGGCTAACATACTGGTCTAAAAGGAAATACCTAAACAAAAGAATTTATATACCAAAGACGCTAATAGTCTCACTGGTCAACATTTTAAAGGCATCCGTAAAGTCTGAAGCAATTTCCAAAATGTGACACCAGTTTGGATGGATAGTCTCCACGACAAAGTTCTAAAGCTAAAGTCTAGACATTTACCAAAGATCATTTCGCATGCAACACTCGAACCTGCGTTTATTCCAGTACAGTAGAAAGGTTTGGGTACCAATCGTATCATAATCATGTAGACATACTCGTAAATTATAATTTGACAGCCTTCTTGGCGCAGTTGGTACAACGCCGGCTGTGAAATGAGAAGCCACGAGTTCGATCCCCGGACCGAGACAAATATTTGTTAGGCCCACGACTATTTGTTTCGGGTGGGCTGGGTGTTTGTGAGATTGAAAAGTCTTTCGTAGCTCTTGATACCTACGTCATAAGATTTGTTTGATCTTAAGATATCTCAAGATTGAATTGTGGGTCTGGACTATGCATGTGACTGTCGCGTGTTTTTTTAAATATTAACCAGATACTTTCCTACTACACTCCAATACCCACATAACTAATAGGAAACGACGGACAAATACCTGAGCCAAATTATCCCAAAAATGTGTTAACTACAAGCAATATCCTTCAGAATTTCGTCCACCTTCGAAATGCAACACGAATTTCAGGCGCTAAGCCCGAAAATCGATGGGGAGCGGCCCCACAAGAAAGTTTCTAACGACATAACCGCGTGCAATTGATATGCCCCAAGAGTAGGCCCATTGTAAAGAAAGGAAAATCCCGATCCCGAAAATCTTAGCGGAGTTAGACTACGTCATCAGTATTCAGGCGGCGCGCGGCGCGGTGTCACCGTCCCCTCCTTGAATGTGGTAAACTCCTTCGGTAATTTGACTTTGTTGTTATAACTCAGTTTTAGTTGTTGTCGTCAGATTTATTGCTTTAGTGAAATCCGCTAAACAGTCGCAAGTTTTGCTCGCTTTTCGAGGCTCATTCAAATGTTGGAATGTTAAATAGTGTCGTTTGTATCCTGTTAAGGGTTTACACATAACAGTACATAAATTAATGTTATGGGCGCAGTATTGTTGTTATACAAAGTTCGTTTGCTTGACTTTGTATTGGATTTTAATTTTATGAAATTATTAGTGAAAGAAATTTTTTAATAGAATTATTTAGCTATAAATACCTGCGTAAAAGCCCATATTCACAAACAACCTCGTATTAATATCCCTAAATAAGTAACAGCTTAATAGGGCGCCTAAATTAATTTCAACGTAAACCGCACCCAATTTCCGCACAACAGCGTAAAATCTAACAAACGGGATTATTTTCTATAAACTACGGATCATCGGTAGTGCGATAACCCAATAATGGACAAGCCGCGAGCTAGTAAACGAGCTATTTCGGAATGGATCTATTAAATCACAGCATTGTCGTGGCTCCTATTCAGTTTGAATAGCGTACACGGCGTTGGCTTCATCAAATTGCACTGAATGGACGTTAGAGCACTCATCGAGCGTGGCCAGCGTTGTGAGGGTAAAAATTTGAATGGAATATACGTACAGGAGTGGATGAAAGGGAGCACCGCCGGTTACCGCGCTCATCGACGTGCTTCCGACCACTCGGACGGCGGTCACAATGCATCGGGACCGACTCAATCCTATATTGAAATTGGAGCTGAACTAACGCTGGCTTTTACAAACTTGCTTTGGTTTAGCACAAAATAAAACCAACGTCAAATAACCAGCAGTATTTTTTCGGGATTATTTGATTTTTTTAACTGGTGCGCGAACGGAATTTGTTATTCTGAATATATGAAATAGCCTGGATGCCGAATCCGTGTTGGTGTGCTGGAATAAACTTTTATGCTTAGCCATTAGGTACTAGTTTTAATCCAATATATTTTTAAATGAATTCTATTTAAGCGATTTTATTTTATCTCTAAGAGCAACGTTAAGTAGCCCCGTATATCATAGTTTTAATCGGAATCAGCATTTCCTTTTTGCTTCACAATGCTTAGCTTACGCCTGAATTTTATGTAATGCGATAAAAGTTCTGTGCGTTTTTTTACAATTTATTTGATCCTCTAAACAAACTGTCCATATCCTCTGCCAGATACCAGCTAATAACATACAAAATTTCATTAAAGTCAACAGCTATTTCCCTAAACACAGCCGATCAAAATCCATGACACAAGGAGTTGTCAATGCATTCACAGTCACGAAGGGTCCGTCACCCCAATCACCCCCTGTTGATCATTAATGATGCCATCCCTCATACGCTGTAATGTAGGTTACTGTGCAAACATCCAGGGGTGGTTGGCCTCTGGAATACCCAAGACGGAGGAGCGGATAAAGTTTTATGTCTATTTTAATTAGAAGCTTAAAGGTTTATGGTGGATCACAGATCCTCAATATGGCATGTGGGATTTTGAACTGGTTGGATAATAGTGACGGTAAAGCGATTTATGGAGGCATGGCCTTAAGTTACGCTTCTTAGTTCGTGTCGATGGCTCAAATGATATAGATCTACACTGGCTATCCCATCCCAGCTGGGTATCCCAGCCCAGTAGGTTGCTACCTCAATAACAGCGTATGTTGCCTGTTGTTGTTAAGTCATACTTAGAAAAACATTTCTTTTTTTATATTTCAGCCCATATATACATAACTGCAGGCTACGGGCCTCCTCTACAATCGAGAGTACGACTGAGAGTTGTTAGGCCGTATTGTCTACTACGCTAGCCTAGTGCGCGTTAGCGGACTTTTGCATACCATAGTCATTCTTCCGAATCGCTACGATATGCACGTTTCCTCACGATGTTTTCCTTCACCGGTATAGCACGTGGTGTTTGACTTTCATTACACATATGACTTACAAAAGTCAGAGTTATAATAATAAATAATAAATTTATTTATTTCAATTCTATGTGAATTGAACGTGTGTTCAAATCCCAGAACCCGCTAACGCCGTAAACATATTATTGTCAGCCGTGTTTGGCTGGTACAACTGCAGACCATCATGCACAAAAAGCATCTACATATTTTAAAAAATAATTATATTAGAATACTAAAAAATAAATTTAAATTAAGAATAATATTTTATTCCTAATGTGCAAAACAGAAATTCAATTTACATTATTCCGTTTTTGAAATTTCCTATGAACTAGCTGGAATTTATTGTTATTCGTACATCCAACTAAAATTTTGCATGTCAGTTCCCGGCGGGTCAAACTTTTAAGTGTGTCTTTTAGTAATCTGTATGACTTTTGCAGTTTTTAAAGCCCGCTCTCCCATTAAATGCTTAGGCAAAAGTTACAGAGGGATCGTTTGTGCATATGGCATGCCAAAAGGCCAAATAAAAATCTGGAAACATGCCGTTTCAGTATTCCAACTGACCCCGTCCTATATTCGTATTTAGTTCATTTTGTAAGCTTGCTTGGTTTGTTGAATCAGAATTTGCCTGATGATAGCAATTGATGCTATAATATTTAGAAAGTTAAAAAAACCTTTATTGAGCGTCGTTTAGTGTCACTTGTGGCGTTTTTAGTAAATCATTTATTTATTTTTTACTTTTATTGGTAGTGTTGTTTTTAATACAAAATGATTATTTACAATTCGGTAATCCAAAATTTGTTATGTGGTGGTTTCAATACTTCATATCTATTCTTCTAATTAATTCGTAAACTTTGCATTAAATAAATATATTGTCCTTTACTTATACTGGACTAAGATTTGTCCATACAAAATAACAAAAACTATGATAAAAATAGGGTTGCTCTGCCCTTTAGACCTCAAACTGAGATATCGTTAAACCGATAAAATTTATAGCTCCCGAAATAAAATTCGACTTAATTGAGCATAAAATATGTAAGATAATGTTGACAATAGATAATCTCGCACCCTTTCTTACGACTATAAATTAAGTACACTCGTGTACTTACTAGACGCATGTCGCAACCATTAGAGGATCTCCTTTCGCGTTGGTTGCAGCAAATATTTAGTTATCCTGATGCATTTTTGGCTTAGCATATTTCTACAATCGATTTTGTACTCTATTTAATTACAGCTAAAGATTAAAATAAGTTGGTGTTATGGGGATTAGGTTTGAATTATTCAATTGTGTGTTCTATGCTGAAGGTGACAGGATATAAAATGTGTTGTTTATAAAAATGCACGGGTAGCTTACTGACCTACATCTCTAGAGAGCGAGTGGTAGCGTTAGGTACACGCGTCCATGGGGACCGATATTTATGGGGTGCATTATGCACATGACACTTTTATGTTTTTGGCATTGCGTTGATAGTAAACTATTGCGTTGACTCTTTCGTTTTATTGCGAAAGACTTTTTGCGTAAATTATGAATTATGTTCGGTTGTCCCGGAAGACGCTCTGTACAAAGCAAATATCGCGTTGTGTGTATGATAGGGTAACGGAAATATAAAATATATCTAGGTACGTTGTTTCCCAATTATTTATATCACACACACGTAAAATACACAACGAAAAAGTGAAAGCATTAACAACAACTTTAAGAATTCTTCCTGAAAAACATGGCTGAAAAATTAGGGCGTTTTTTAAATCTATTCGTTTGTATTAATTTAATAAGACAATCATACAAATGGTACTTGATTAAAATAGATGCTAGAAAACAATGAACAACAGAAATCCCTGCTGTAGAAACGACAAGAAATTATTGTTTAATTCTTGGACTCATCTTGAGAGGGGACATCGCAGCTGACTCAATTGTCTACCAAATTGCTGTTTGGATTTCACTACACTGTTATTTGCACATGCAAATCAGCATTTTGTTTTCATCTTGCCATGTGGAGAGAGCGAGAAAATAGGAGATAGAAAGAGACAGGACATTCGCATTTCGAATCAGTTTGACACAGATTTGCATAAACTGTTAAGAATTAGCAGCTGAACTTAAGGGTTTGTTGAGAATTTAATTACAGTTTTACGACTGTAAACACATTGCAATATTGCTTTGTGTTTTGCATGTTAAAACGTGTAACCTACGAACTGTGGGCCTCCATATGCTTTCTAGAGAATGGAATAAATAACTTTTGTGAAGTTTTAAATCTCGATACTTCTTGGTGAAATCAGAAAATCTGCAAATCGTACATTATAATAGGATTTTTTTGTGAATTGTGAATGTAAAAATATACTATTGAACTGAATTACATAGAAGGCCGGTAGAAAACATAAATCATACAAAAAAATTCATATTTTCCCAAGGTATGAATTACAAATTTTACAATGTAAGAATAATCTACTTGTATCAATTAGTCTCCATATTTTTTGTTCATAGACCTATCAAAACGTTACTTATGTAATTAAAAATCTATATTAATTGAAGTATTAAACTATGAGACATTTTTAAATAATAAAACACCCCTTAATCTCGGTATATCTCAGAGCGTGGTGCAATAGGATTTAATATCGCCGGCGACATGTGCGGCCGTATCGTTTTAGATTTCCCGTTAATGATATATCGCGGCATTAATTGGGTGTTATGTGAATTCTTGTGAATCTTGCGAGATTTATGCTGTGGACGTTGTGAAAATGTTCCGTTTGGAATTAATTTTATTAAAATATGTTTAAAAATATTGTGTTTTCCCGTTTTAAAAAGGTATTAGAACATTTTGTAGGAAATATTAAATAATATTTGTAAATAAATACACCCAACAGTCACATGCGCAGTTCTGATTCCACACTGAGATCGAGTCAAGACTCGACACAACTCTCGTAGGTATTAAATACTATGAGAGACTTTTAGTTTTACAAACACCCAGAAACGAAATAAATACCTATGGATCTCACAAATATTTGTCCTGTTACGAGGATTGAACCATAAATTAATCCTTCTTCCAACGTGTGGGCTACCGAAGTGGACTAACACTTCTACTCCTACTTTTACATTACAGCGAGAGTGCTGTGCCAATCAATGGGGTTATTTTCAGTTAATCGACGTCTTGAAAAAAAAAACGGAATTTCATCATCGTCATTATTATCAGTGACAATAATTCCAATGCTGTATGTACATAGGCTTTCCTAAATATTTCCAAGGTGACTTTTGTGTAGCCTATACCTAGCGTTACCAGTAAATTATAACATTTATTTTAGTTTAATAGAACCGACAATAATTGAATTTCCTTATACAAAACACTTAACATTTTCCCGAATATAGAAGCAAAACAAACGCACTCCACGAAGCGTTGGCCAGACGAAGTGAAAATCGGTGAAAAAATCAATAAAAATATTGCGTCCCCTCTAATGCAATGATGGATTGAGGCGCACTTATCTGTCGGCGACATCGCTGACCAGTGTAAACAGGGCCTATATGTGCTTTATAAAAGTGTTGGATTTATGAACTTGACATGTATCGGTACTATTGTATACTAAGTTGTAATGGCTGGTAAATATCGGTAAAAGAACCGATTCAATCGTGTTTCGTTTGCTTAATGTATTTTTTTGTGTTATACACGACACTGAGATTTTATAAGTGCAACTTGTAATTGCAATGGTGTCTAAAGATAATAGAATATGTATGATATTATTCAAATTAGACGTGTAAAAAAGTCATATTGTTAACATGAATATCTTGGCAGAAAATCAGCTACGTAATTAAATCAGTCATTGTACTGAAAGTTAATGATGTAACTGATCAAAAGTAAAACATTTCTAAATTGAAAATATTTATAAGATAGTAGGTAGTAGTAGTAGGTATTGAAAAGTATATTTAAATGCTTGAAAAAAAATATATATTTCTTTAAGTTTTTGGGTTTATTAATTATAAACAAAAACAAGAATACAAATGTTTTCTCTTTATAATGTTATATAGTTATGAGCAGTTTATTTGTCCTTATAGATAAACCACATTAGAATATTTTCTATAAAATGGTTGTTAAACTTGTATGATGCAGAGACTTGTCCAAGAGTTTATTGTGCTTTTAAAGTAGGGAAATATTTCTATTAAACATGCATGCCGTTAAAATAATTTATAGTATCTTGTGGACACAATTTGTTGCAACTAAAGTTTAAGAATAAATACTCGTGTGATACGGGAAAATAGCTTGCTTTTAAAAATAACTTATCACCTATATAAAATAACGGGATATTTAAAATATAAAAATAAAATAACTCTTTATTTTTGTTCTCTGTAAGACATTGCCTAGAGCGATAAGACCGCCATTTTTACTTTGTTTTGTTTCTGTGTATATTTTTGTTTATTTTGTGTACTAATAAAATAAAGAACCAATAAAAATATATATTTTATTTTGGAATAGAAAAATTTGTTGCGTTGCTATTTATAAGATCCTTAGTTCGAAACCACTTCACCTCGTACTTATAAAATAAAACAATCTCTTCTTAAAAATACAGTTTATCATCACGACACGATAAAGTTTACTTACAAGTTTGCACGTTTATTAAGTATTATTAAGCTTTATGAAAAAAAAAAACTTCCTCTTTCGTTTGCCCATTTATTTAAAATTGTATTCAATATACGATAAACTACAGCTAGTATATAAGTTAACGTGTCTACAGAAGGGGAGACAGCGTCAAACTTGTCTCGTAACCTTTGCACGTAAAACGTAGTTCTGCTTTATAGATTGCATGCACGCACGCTTTCGAAAAGAAAAAAATCACGACATTGTTATAGTAGGTAAGCAGTTCTGTGACAATCTATCTAATTATAGATATGTCTGCGATTATTTTCGGATTTTTATGTATTTTTGCATGAAAAAACTGAAGGGATTTTTTTGTAATCATTATGTAACAAAACAAATGACGCACCTTTTTCTTTTCATTTCAGATTCATGGACATCTGTGAAGGACCACTAAAGGTATGCTCGAAGACTAACTTAGTTTTTTGTCATAAGCGGTTTATACAACTAAGTGTAAAAACTCAAATTAATGTTATGAACGAATGATGTTAACTTCTTAATCGTATAAAAAGACCATGTTACACATTGACAAATCTATTACATAATAGGTACTACATTTTATATGTACCAAGACAAACCTTCAGGATTCATGACTATTAATAAACCCAAGCCATGATTGAAACATAGCCTTATTAATAAAAATCACTTCATCATCAACCTATAGATAAAAAAGCGTCACCAACATTATTCATACTTGTCTCCAGATTGATCTACAACTTAAATTTCATCACAGAGACCGCCGTCATATTTCACAGCGGCTGCCGCGTCGCAAAACTTTAATGCTATCAAGTTTGAGTAATAGAGGCTTGTTGGCGACAACGCTGTTTCATCTGGCGCAAAACCTCCAGCCATTCTGTCAGTTTCTAACTAAGCTTTTCATATGAAATGGCGCTAATGTGTGTATTATTTTGTCGTGGAATGGTAAATACCCAGACGTTTGTTTATTCTGTTACTGTGGTCTAAAGGCTTTTAGTTTAATGTAATAAGGTACCATTTATGACGTTTTGCTAGCGATGTGTCATATTCTTCGACTGGAAAATGTACTCTACGGTAAGCAAAAGCATATACTTTGCTAATGTCTTTGAAAGTTATTTTATTTATTTATTTATTATTTACCTAAGTAATAACTTTAAAGAATAATAATTTAAAGTACTTTTACTGTAAGTCTGTATTCATCCAGAAATCAGACGGTCTATAATTCCATTATATTCAGCCCAAAATATAACTGACAACCACACTAAACATGCAACAAATAGAACCAACACATAAATTATTAGGTTTCCAAGATCCAAACCCGATTTAGACCGCGATTCTCCTCAATAATTCTCTTCGTCTCCAATCAGTCGGAAAACATGATTCGACGCAGGCCGCCCGATCTGTCTGGGGCAAAACAACTTACTTCGAAAATTACTATAAGTACCTTTAACCTAATAATAGGATCTTATGGGTTATATTAATTATTGCTGTTATTATTTTTTAAAAGGTTCTTTTTAGTTTACCACAAATTCATTAGCGTGATAAAGCGTTTTCAATACACCTAATGGTGATTGCAATACTAACGAAACACACAATATTGATTGCAAAATATTTTTATTCCATAGGTTAATTTACGTTATATACGCATTATACAAATATAGGTATATGGTAAAGATAAACATCTCGAGAAAACTTCCTTTCCTTTCCTTTAATTTCCTTAAAATCGCCATCGATTTGAAAGAAATTAATATGTGGTATGTAAAGTCCGCCAGCACGCACTATGTCAGCGGGGAGGACTATCTAACGACTCTCTATCGTATTCGCTTTTTATATGAAGCCGGTGCCCTGCAATGGCGCATATATTATGGGCTGATACAGACACAAAAGTTTTTTTTATTAATCCTGTAAATTTTATTTTTTGAGTTTCAAATGAACAAGTACGTAAGTACTTTTTTTTTTATTTTTGATTGATTCGTAGCTGTCATGTGGCTGAATGTCATGTCTGCACTATCGTATGTATAGCATATAAAGACTGAATACATATGGTAATATCTCGGCTATAAATCTTCAGCACGCTACGTTTGCTCACGGTTTTGTTCACAAACTTCCGACCAAGTTATTTCCCCTATACAAACTTGTTTACCGCTGTGTCACGCTCCTTTAACGCTAGATTTTAAACATTCCTCTAAAATATTACATAGTGCATAAAAATGCTAATTAAATATTACTATTTTTTCTGCTCAATATCATCGTCATTGATTACTTACACTTCGAACAAAAATTTCATTTTTTATATTTTCGGAATAAGACGAGGAGGCCTTTCACTGGTTTTTATGTATCATGCCTGTCTATAAACAGGAGTTATGTTGATTTATGATTAAATACTACATGGGACTATAGTGCGCTCGTCATCTTGAGAGATGAGGTGCTATTGGGGAATAGCCACAGGCGTTTTTTCTTCAAACTAGAACCACACCCGTCTACTATGTAACAGAAATAGACAAAACAATAGACTACACCAAGAAGTCCCTTGCATATAAATCAACGTATTGCTTTCATTATTATCTTCGTATTAATAACGCCTGCACCTACCGATAGTCCCCTACATCCTAACGTGTTTCTATTTAATTTACTTAATTCTCGCATTCGGGGTCATTGTCAAACACTAACGTTGTAATAAAGCGACGATGACGATTGCCCAAATTTAATTACGGAATGCACCAACCCTTCGGACGTGGCAAATGCTAAAGTTAGAGGCCGACACATGGGGCCAGAGTTTTGTAATTTTATTAATGATGTAATAACAGTACTGTCAGAGGCATGTGCGTGCGTTTGAGTGATAGTGAAGTTTGCAACGGGTTAATATTGAAGGGTTGGATTATCTATGTGATCCGGTGTTATGGTATTAAGTTAGTTAGTGAGAGGACATTGGTTACGGGTTGATTGGATTAAACTTTTGCATGCGGCTTTATTGGGGTTTCAAATTAGCTGACCGATGTCTTCATTAGTCAATTATCCATTATGTACGAATAATTTTCTGTTGTGCTATTTTTAAGTGGATTAAAAGAGATTTCGAATACCATAGAGGTTCTTTAAAGAATAAAAGTACTGACAACAGGATTTTTATTTAAAACATCATTACCGCAAATAGCCCATACCAACCTAAGCAAGACAACAACCGAGTAAACTCCATTAAACATGATGAAAATGACCCAAAACCGCGCGTAACGCTTCATGCAATTCCATAAAAAGCTAAAAATGGCGAGATTTAACTGGAAATACCATTTAAAAAGGTAACATTATACCGATAAGGGCACGAGTCTACGAGGGCGCGATATTAAAAGGCTTAGAAGTGTTGGATCTGAAAAGCCTCTGAACATTTCTGAACCTCGCTCACTTAAGCACTGTATTAAGGGCACTTTGGGCTTAAGGGCGGCCGTATATTATCGCTGCCTTTTCCTATGCGGCAAACGAGAATTTAAGCTTGCATATCAAGCAAATTAGAATATTTAAAAATTCACGTTAGTTGCATCTTGCCACGAGTGCACTTTCATTTTACATTTATTTTATTTAAGTGCTATTTTAATTGGGACACGTAGCTCAATGAGCTCATAAAGCTACCACCCTAGTGTTAGATACCATTATGTAATTGCTAGTTAACTAGTATCAGGGACCTCAACTGTAGCCAATATGTACAATACGCATTTGTCAGTAACAAACATAAACAATAACAAACAGATTGTTTTATGCAATTAGTCTGATTTATGGTTTTTGTGAATGAGCATTCCCACGATAGAGTTATTTATTTATTGCCAACTTAAGTAATGTGAAGTACCCTTTTTATTTTTTGTTTGTTGAAAGTAATGTTTAAGTTCCAAGAACATAATGGGGTCCTTATTTTTCTAATAGTGCGCCACTTGTAAATCTTTGCTTGTATGCAATAACTTATATTTCTTTATGGCCTGTAAGGCGACACTAATGTCCTGTCAAAACCATAGTATAAGAACACTGTATTTTGCGGACGACACATTCGTCCTCAAAGCTTTGAATAGTAAAGTTATAGTTAGCTATTTTATATTCAATTTGTATAAACTTTGGTATACACAAGTTATTTGTAAATTTAACATTGATTGTAAAGACGTAGATAAATGGAAGTAAATTGTTATTTTTCTAATTCGTTTTCTGATTTCTAATACTAGTGACGTAGGTATCTGTAGATTACAATGTAAGATATACGGCCGATGCCAATAACAAATCGAAAAAATTAGATTGAAGTCAATCTGGATTGTTTTCTACTTTTCGATTGGTTTCTTGTCATGTTGCCTTAGTTTTTTCACTACTGAGATTGATTATTGGCAATATAGTATCAGAAAAAAGATTGAGCTGTCAATCTAAATCGGCAAATTTTGGATTTGGTTTGTTTATTGGCAGCGGCTGTTAGTTGAATTACTTTCTCACCTCTGAAGACACGTTAAACTATGGGTTTCTGATATTGTCTGTTAATAATAGCATGCTTTGTTTCAAAGTCTTGTAAGATAACTTAATAGATAATTATAAATATGGTTGTTTTTTCTGAATTATTTACTAAATAAACTCCAATAAATCTGAGTGACTTACTCAGCTTCAGTACTCACGGCATTCTTGGTGTATCTCTTAATCCACTCTTGATCGTCGATCGTTAGCCTCCGTGGCGCAGTTGGTTCAACGCTGGTTTTGAAACCTGAGGCCCCGGATACAATCCTCACAGCGATACAAATATTGGTGTGATCTAAATGTATTTGTTTCGTGTTTCGTGTGTATAGGTTCTGATACCCACGACACTAGACTTGAACTTAGTGTGGGGTCACGACTGTATATGGCTGTTGGGTGTATTTATTTCATTATTTAATACTTTTTTCTCTTTATTTGAAGGAGATTTGTTTGAATTATGAAAACTTCACCCCCGTCATTAATTACAGCAGATACATTACAATTATATTTAAATAATTAGTATTACATTAATATTATAGGAATACAATAAAAACACAAAAATATCAAAGTATTCACCCACCCCGCAGTCTTAAACCTGTAAAAATTACTTAATTATTTAATACTTTGAAATAAAACTATTATTTAGTTTCGTGGTCACGGGGCGGACATCCGCCCCGTAAGCTGTAAAGTAATCGAAACGTCGGGAACTTAAAAAATGTAAAAATTCAACCAAATTCGCGATAAAATCCGTAAATAATAGTTTTATTTCAATGTGTAACATTCGCGTAAATCTAAGAAACCATTATTTAATACTTCCTATTATAAATATCAGTAAGCGGTTACGAGAAAGAAGGTCCCTAACCGTACTATAATAGGTGTCTATTCAATCATCAAGCTAAACTTTTATTGTAAAGAAAAATCTGAGGGAACCAGTAAGAGTTCTGAACAAGAATTTTAAAGTTATGTGAAGTCCGCCAACCTTCCCTTGGCCGGCGTAGTGATTAAATCGTTCACAATTGTAAAGGAGGATTTCCTTGCAATAGGTCTGATTTTTACTATTATTCAACAAATGGCTGAAATTTTAACATTGCTCCTGGTAGAATATTTGCAACCACCCGGATAACGAACACCGTATACCATGGTTCAATACTTTCTTTATTTATTTAAACATTTTGTACAATTAAATAGTACACTGGACGTAAACCCTAAGGATATTCTTTCCCAGTCAGCCGTAGGTAAGCCAGAGAGACGGAAGTAGGTGATAAGTGAAAGAAAATAAAAAAGTGATTATAATATTTGTAAATTATAACGAGCTTAGATATTAATACGAATACTAAAAATGTGCTACTTAAATAAGTGTGCATAAATAAATACTTTAAAATATATACAGAAGCAACGAAATATGAAAATTAATACCTCCATAGATGAGGAGAATCTGCTTCTTCGACACGGTGTAATGACCGAACCTTAAATTTGAATGCCAGCCGTAAATATCCATTATAGTGACCTACGTAAATGTATCGCTGTTGGGTTTCATCCTGTGTATATTAGGATACTGGAGTCTGATACAGGGTCGGCCGGTAAGAAATAGTTCCATTTTTTTACAAAGATTGAAGGCACGAGCCAAGATATGAAAAATTGAAATATAGTTGTCGTCTTGATAAGAGCGGTAGCTTTGATAATTTGCTCCAATTACCAGATTACAATTTAAGTATGTTTGAATAATTCAAAATGTATTTTTATAGTATAATAAATTATCGAAACTGTCGTGATATGTAATCGAACATTTAGAACATACGATATATTTTTATGACTCTTAAAACTTGTTCAATTAAATGAACGTGTTACGTATGTAGAATAATATAATAGTGATTACAACAAATAATAAATGAGGTATTTTAATTACACTTCATAATTTTTGGGATGTAAAAATAATTAATTAGCCAGAAAAAAATATCGGGCCCATAACCATGCCGGATCTTAATTCTAAACCTCTTTCAAAATGTACTGGACTTTCTAGGATTAGAACCCACAACAACACCGATTTACAACCCACACATGCTGTCCTAAAGCCAATAACGCGATAAAATTGTGCAAAATAAAAATAAATTTCATCTTCCCCGAAAAAAATCAAGGAAAATCTATTCATACCCATTTCAACGACCCATTACCGTAATTGGTGCTAAAAAAGGCGCCGCACCCAAATCATATCGGGCAATAGAACAAAACCCCCGATAGCCTCGCGACTTAATCAAGCAATTAATTTCTAATTGAATTACATCCGTCATCGCGAATCGACCCCGATTTGGGAATTGGCCCTCACCTGGAAACGATTTCCGATTATCAACCCTGTCGTTTTGAGTGAAAATTATTTTAACGTTCAATTCAATTTTAAGGTTTATGGTAGGGGACGAGAGGCGATTTTTGAGGCAGTCTATAGTATTTTTTGTTTTTGTTATAAGGAAAGTGATCATATATTAATTACAATACATAATTGTTCGATTTGGGAATGTTGCTAGTGGCTAACAATTCTATGAAGATTCAAATCATCTGATATAATATGATATCTATAAGCAACAGCGCCGCGAAAACTTTCGATACTTAGTTAAAATTTATTTTAAAGTTGTTTATATATAATTGTTTTTAGATTGTGACATCGTGGATGTAGAATAACAAATAAGCGTCATAAAAATGGCTACAACACAAATATTTGGGGCAGAAGAAATCAGTAGTATGTCACAGACTATTTTGGTTGGCTGCGAATGGGATTTAAATGAATTTAAAACATTTTGTTGAAACACTAGATGGAATTTATGTAGAAAATAAAAACTGTCGGGTTTTAGACAGTTTGTATATGTTTACAAAAACTTAATAACAAAGTCTATGTTTTCGAGGTACAAAAATAAAGAATAGTTAATGAGAATACTGTATCAGCCCATATAAATGCCACTGCAGGGCACGTCCCTCCTCTACAATCAAGAGTACGATTATTATTAGTTAGGTCATATAGTCCACCATACTGGCGTAGTGCGGGTTGGCGAACTTTACTTATAATATACCTAACAAATTCGCTATGATTTGAATGTTTCCTCACTATGTTTTACTTCACCGTTAAACTATGTAGTGATTGACTATCAATATATACATGACTCCGAAAAGTCAGAGTTGTGCCCTGTGATTTAAACCAGCGACCACTGTGAGCATTTTGGCAGGCACGTTGAAGACACAATGAGAATACAATTGACATGAAATATAAGGTAAGGTTGTAATTTCATATATTAAACTGTAAATAAATCGAAAAATATATAGTAAAGACTGTTCACGAGTAGAAACAATAAAGATTGTTCAAAGTTCTAACCTAAAGCCACATTTCCATTGTTTAAAAAGAGCAAACGATGCAATGCCAATTCTTGAGAAATCCAGTGAACTTTCCATAAAAGAGGTTAGTGAGAAATGTATAAGTACGCAGTGATTAAAATTACTTACCTGGCTGCGCGCCGTTGTATAGTTTTTCATTTAAAAACCTCATACATTCTCAGCGAGGCAAGTTCCGGCGCAACCGTTGATCAGTTAACTTTTAAAGCTCATTAAAATAGATGGTTCATTCAGTCCGTGTAAATTTCCAGGCTGGCGGAAAATTAAAACGATACCCGCGGCGAGGCGTCCCCGCGCGACCTCCACACACACCAGCCATTGTGAAAATATGCAAAAGTGGAGCGAAAGAGAAAAACTTCGCGTGTTTTCATATGTTTACTTCACTCTAAAAAAGTTTATCGCCCGACCGTATACGGGTTTTAACGAATTTTATTCGTTTTTCGACTGCCATTTTACCGGAGCGGAGCAAGCTGCGAAATTTACTTCCGAAAAATTCAGTATTGGATTTTTCTATTATTCGACTAGCTCCAGATTTACGGTACGCGATTGAAGTGAATATATCGTGCGCCATTACACCGCTCTTAGGGAACAATGCGCGCCAGTATGTATGTACCTTAATGTGTTGAATACACGTTTATCAGGCGGGTACAGACGGGCGGCCGGACCGCAAGCCTCTGCTAAATACCGCCCGATAATATACTTATGGCGAGTGTAGAGTCGAGATTTGGTTTATGAATTGTCCATAAATTGAATACGCTGTGTAAACAATAGTAACGTGTACTTTTGTCTGGTGCGATTAAAATTCCATTCATTACCAGCCGATTATTACGCTTTTGTCCGTGGTGCTATTCAAACGTTGCATTTCCAATTAAGCGAAATGTATACAGTTGAAAAGTTCAGCTATTACGTTCAGTGTTTATGTAACTAGCCTTATTCATATACGTGAAGGACGTCGTGTTTGTTCGGTACAATATGTAATTACATTTTTTTAGATGTTTTGTTGATGAAATTCCTTCTAGTATACGTAAAGGTTAAATTTACTTTTTTTTATAGCATTTAGTAATTATACCTCTAGCTTTTATTTCAGGAATATTTTTTGTTTGTTTCAGATTTTTATAAGTATTTGTGTAATCTAATTTCAAGCATAATTTGAACTAAGTGAAGATGTATGATTAAAATTATTATGTAAATTCTATGAACTCTATGATGATGATGTGATGTTATGATGATAGAGATAGTTCTATTCTCAACAAGGGGCTAGTTTCGCAGTCAATACACATAAAAAAATAATATTTTATGACAGTCAAATCAGGTACCTAATTCGATGCTGTGATGAATAAAAGAACTATTTCATTGGTAATTTAAATTATTTTATTAAAAAATAGGTATTCAAAGACTAATACAAAAATTAAAAATCCATTCAGTGATATTTATTGTTATGACATTTCTGGTTTTAATGGCTTGTTACACCGAGCGTTTTGTCGCTGCGTTTTGCGAGCGTCAAATCGCTGAGTGTAGACCGCCTTTACACGTTACTAAAATAGGCCGATATACATTTCAGTTTTATCAATAAAATGCGTGTGCGGACATATTGTTTCGATTACGCATACTTAAAGTATGTAGCATAAAGTAGTTGGTTTATTATCGTTAGGTCTCGATACCGACTCTGAACGAGATATCATTATTGTTTACTTTCATACTTGTACATTTAGTATACAAATCGGCTGTCAGTACAGAAAAATAATGTATATTTGCATTATGAGCATTCCATTACATTTGTGAATTTGTTTTTGTATTTATTGGTCATTTTTATTGTTATAAATCAAACATTATTGAACTCTATGTGTAATAGATTACAGTTTACTTTTCAAGTGTAAATTCATGCTTATTTACTTAAAAATCTCTATATCCAGACATTACCACGAGTGATCCATATCGGTAATAAAAGCCAGTGAATTCAAACAAATGTTTAACATTATTCTCAATGTGCAAAAATAGGAACTGGAACGTTTAAAGATACATGTCGTGTGAACCGCTAACATCCTACATTACATGATTTTGCTGAACACCAAGAGCGGAGTAACAAATCATTCACCAAACAAAGGATGCACAAGTTTAGAATGACGTAACTATTTACAAAAATAACAGTCAAGTACAGGCCAATATGAAAGCGTCCTATAACATTTTTTAACTAATACTCGCCTAATACAGTTGATATGCAATCATACAAGTGCTAATCAGATAGTATAACAAGTGGCTATATTATAACTCATATCACATTATCTTACGTAGATTATAAGTTTGTCTCATAGAAGCTTCATTTGAATTTCATTTCACAACTCCAATGTTACTCTTTATTATATTATTCATAAACGCTACGTTGTATGGCACATGAAATCAATAAACCAAAGGATAATCTAAAAAACTATACGAGTAAATAAATTACAATTAATCAGGAGATGCAAATATGCGGCTAATTCTTCAATTCTAACGCTATTATTTACACTACGATGAAATTCAATAAATTATTTTTATTTCAAATTATTGCCAAGCGTTAATTTGTTTCATGTTATGAAATATTCGTACTTAATCTAATGATATAAGGATTACAAATTCGTTCAATGATATTCAGACGGACATATCAATTGAAACGCTATCAATTCCGACATTAACGTTACAAACACATCAGATTTATATTTAACATTTTAAACAAGTATAATTATAGTCAGATCTTTCAATACTTTTAGTAACGCTATATGTACAATATTTACACATCTATACAAAAGACTAGGAATACGTTTTCATAAACAAAAATAAGATTAAAGTCATGATACAATATAGTCCGCGATATAGGCCAGTGTCAATAAGATTTAGGCCAGAAACAGTCCTCAAGTACATAAAATAAATCACTCGTTGACTTCACGACACTTCGTATAGAGTTCTTTGCACGATACATCAATAACTGTAAAACGTGAGGAAGAACTGCGATTAGTGACGTCACTACACTATATAAGTTCTATACGTCCGTTTGGCACAATTCGCCGAAAATCGGCAAGGCATGATACTACCGGGTCACGGAATCGACCCGTGGGTGCGGTGCGGGGGGCGGCTGTGTTGGCGCGTGGGACGGCTTCGAAGCAGTGGTTATCACCCCCTGTCCGTGTCTAAAGGACGTAAGTCGAGCTAAGGTCCGCGTCCCTTCGTTGTCGAAGTTAGGACGCTCGTACTGATGCTGTGGTCTTTGCCTTTGCTGCATGGACTGTAACTCATCATAACCTCCATCCTCCGTATAATTTTCGTCATCTGATTCATCTTCGCCAAAAGCTCGGTACGTTGTCTCTGATTCAGAATTTTTCCGCGAACTTATCCCGTACGTACGACCGATTAGTGATTGTGTCGCATCAGCCTTTGAATTTTTGTCTCCTTTCCTCTCTTCTAAACTTTGATTATATCTCAATTGAGCCTTTTGTGTCTTGTCTAAAGACGGTAAATCGTAAAATTTAAGTACGTTCGGATGTCCTTGGAAATATTTCTCACTGTAAACGTTTCTATTGTAGTATCCACCGTTGCTAGCTGGATACATTTCCTCGTCTGGAGCGTACCGATTGTCAAAGGAATCAACGTTCTTTCCGCTCGGTGGAAACCAGCCCTGTGAATAAAAATATACTTGAAAATATCTGTATTAACTATTGCACATGCCGTAATTTCAATGGATTTTTAAAGACGCGATTTTATAAATAATTTAAATTACTCTTACTCACCAATGAACTAACGCATTGTCTCGTGTTTGCCACCAGAGTGACAGAAGCATACGCAGCAGGAGAGCTCGCAGTTTTGCTCGTGTTCCAATCAACTGCATTAGCTCGCGCAGATGTCACCTCCGCATACTCCGGTAATTGCTGAGTTACTTTGTCGTATTCAGAATTTGTTTTCTCTTTACTCTGATTTTGATTCGCGGACATGCACACACCGGGTTGATTTTCCATCCAAAGCAATGACTCAGTCTTTGTCACCGTATTTTTATTGTAACAGCTGCTCAGTGGATGTGACAGCGACACGGCCGCTTTTATGTTCATTTGAGTCACTAAACTTGTACCATTGGAATCTACAACAAAAGTAAAACAAAATGAAAACACAACGGAAGATGCAATTAGCTATCAGTTCCATAAAGAGAATGCAAACGATCTCGTTAACCGTCGCCTTTAAATATGTAAACGCGAAACAAAACAAACAAAGAAACAGAAATTGGCTTAAAGGTAACTGGGTGAGTCAACAAACGAATCGCCCGAAGAAAACAAAATAGAAAACATTTACATTTACTGGGTCTTTATTTCTCGGATTTGTATCATTCCTTTGTGCCCCGAATGTGAATGCAAAGTGAAAGAGATCCACTGCGCTCACGAGAGAGGGCTCGTGCTACCTTTCAACTCGAAAGTAATCTAGCGGCCCTCCCTTCCCGACGCATGGCAAAGCCTCCATCAAACAAACGCCCGGCACCCTGCACCACCCCACGACACCCGTGGAATGTTTTTAATTTTGAAATTCTGATGCTGATTCCATGGAAAAATAAACGTTTTGAGATAAGCTGGATAAATGTTTATTTTCGAGTTGTTATCTGCAGTGGATACTAGACGCGACAGCGCTCGAACTAAAAGCACGTCTCTATTGTCATGAAAATAAACGTTATTAAATTGGTACTTACCGTAAATATTTGGTAGGGCAGACTTTTTAGCGAAAATGTTATGCTTCCGCACGTAAATAATGCCGCCAATCACAATTATTTTGAACAGAACAATCGCTCCAATCAAAAAGTAAAACCATGTTTCCATCACAAAATCCCCCGCCACTATAGACACTTCCCCGTTTACGGGATATCTGAAATTGAATTATCGGATTAATTTTATCAAATATATTGTGTGAATATCAAACTTATTTAGGTAATTTTGTTATGTTTACCTCGATAATGGATCCAGACCAACGGAGCGAGAATCGATATTCAAGTAAACTTTTTGGCAGAAAGGTCCCAAGCCAACAATCGTCTCGGCTGCAATTTGTACTGAGTAACTGATGCCAGAAGTCAAATTAGTCATAATAAGACTAGTCGCTTGATGCACAGTTGTGTTTATTGCCACCATAGATTTATTCGCCGGTATGTCCAACCAATTTACCACTACATTATAGCCAGTTATAATTCCATTTTGTAAATGGCTTTCTGGCGGGGACCATTTCAAATGCACAGTTGTGGTATTAAATATGAACATTTCGATGTTCATTGGTGGACCATCGGGTACTGAAATAGAAATTGATATGTTAATTTTGTTCTTAATTTTGAACATTTTGTACATGGAATATTATAATCTATTATTAAAACGTGCTTACCGTCGTCCAAAGTTTGAGCGACTCTGGAATTCGATGGCTTTCCTTCAAACTTCTTGTAAAAGGGTATAAGGAAAAATTCGTACTTTGTATATTTTTTCAAAGACGTTATTTCTTTCCCAGAGACGTCGTTGGAATGTAAAATAGTCCTCATTTCATACTCAGTGGTCGTATTGTCGAGGGGTCTAAAATATATGAAAAGTCCTTCCAAATAGTAGAAATTTACAATTTCCCACATGAGCTTTATAGTTCTAGAATCTATAGGTGTTGCTTCGATAAGTTCTACGATGTTATCTGTAAGTATGTTGTTTCTAAATTCTGTATTGTTAGAAAACACTCCTGTTTCCCAAAGAGAGTTGGAATCTTCCCCGACAACTACAGCATCTGACACCAGACTTGGTCCGGATAATCCGTGAGAATTTTCTGTTCTCACTATGAACATGTAAGCGATCCCAGGGATAAGTGATTTCACTACGAAATAAGTCTGAGGTATTCGTTTCGCAAGTACCACCCATCCTCGAGAATTCCTCGGCGTATTATTTCCTGAAAGTGTTTCTCTTGAAAACACCTCAACTTGATATCCAATTACCGACGATGATCCAATTTTATTGTTTTGATTCCACGTTATTGTCACACTTGTTTCAGTAATATTGTATATTTGTGGCTTAGTTGGTGGTCCAGGTAAGGCAGAAGTGTCCGCTGCCCGAAAAAAGTGTATGTTTGGATTAATAGGACTATCTACGAGTAAAACTCCGCTCCATACGTATTTTCCATGTCTTGATGAAGCAACGCATGTGTACGTTCCGCTGTCGTTTTTATCCAAGTCTTTTAATATTAGTGTACCGTCATTAGTGACGTTTCTCCTGTGGTTTTGTATTAACGCTTCCCCTTCGAAGTACCAAGCTATGATTGGTTCAGGTGTGCCGACGGCTGTACATGGAAAAACTGCCATCGATTTTATAGGTAACGTTTGGTTAGAGGGCCCGTTTGTTATGATTGGCGGTGGGCGGTCATCGTCCGACGTTACGGTTAGTTTCCCTCTGACAAACGAACTGCCAGCGTAGTTTACCGCTGAACAAACTATCGTGTTTCCACTATCGTTTTTGTTGGTGTCGTTGATTGTTAGCACAGCAACTCCGTTGAGTACGACTGACGCATAGTATTTACCTCGTGAAGTCCCGGGGAAAATTATTGATCTATTTCCTTCAACACTCCAGAACATTGTTGGTTCTGGTGTCCCGCTAGCTGTGCATGTCAAAGTAGCTACGTTACCACTTTCTACATTTATCGAAACTGGACGTAACGTTACCGATGGCGGATCTAAAACAAAACAAAATTATTCAAAAATGTTCTGTCAAGTGTTTTCTGTAATAAAGTAGTTGATAACTACTACATACATCCAAAATTTTGTTCGTAAAACTAGTGCTAAAACTCTAAAGCAAAACTAATATACTAATTATAATACTTTATATTAATTAGTTAACAAAGCTTATTAAACAAACAACTCACCATAAACAGTCAAGTATCCACTAGCGCTAACAGCACCAACAGAATTTTCAGCCTCACACGAATATTCACCTTCGTCTCCCAAAATCACGTTATCAAGTCTAAGACTCCTGTCATCTAAGACTTTGACGCGACCGAGTGGCATGTTTCCACCTCCAGCGCTCCTTCGCCACAGCACGTCGGGAAGGGGGTCCCCACCCACCCGGCATTGGAACGTAACACTCCCGCCCGTCTGCGCCACAACGTCCTCCGGACCCGTGATTAAGTACGGCTTAACTGTGCAGTGAGAAATATCTCTCTGAATTAAATGACAAAAGAGGCGTTCACGGGAAACGGCTCACAAACGTCGAGCCACAATCAGAAATTACTAGAACTTAAGCTTAGTTATGGATTTACGACAAATCATTGTCAAGTAAGGCGGACAAATATTCATGGTATGAATCTGTTCATGTAGGTTGAAATACTCACTGTGTATTTTGAGCGTTGCAACGGCGGATTCCCTGGTACCCGCTGCATTCCTTGCGATGCATTGATATCTGCCGGCGTCGGTTTGTCTGGCGTCTTGAATTACTAGATTGCCACCGTCTACTAAATGCATTCTGTTGGGAGAAAAACTTTATTGTTTACATCTACCATACAAAAAACTTTCAAAAGCCATTATGAATGTATTTCATTACTTTGAACAAAGTGTAATATAAAAAAGTAATTTTAATGTAGGGCGGAATAATTCTATAGAAATTAACATTTAATAAGGGGTCCGGTGAGTCAGAACTATTGAGATTTTTACTTGATTGCTTGTCGAGCTCTTCAAAATATCCCCTTCCTTTATAACTTTGATGTACCCTCCCTCAGGCTGTTAATTATTTTTATACTCTGCCATACGTAACATGTGCCCCTAAGACTTAGTTGGAGACTCATAAAAATTCATAGAAGTAGCGAAGTGAAATTGATTGCCAATAAAATTTACAAACATTGATTTTTTAAATCACCAACCCCCTTTTTGTTTGTTAAATTGAAAGTCACGTGACAACTAATGAACTTCATCATCCATTTGAACTATTTAGGTTCTTATGTGTTTTTATTGCCGTATAAAGCTGTCGTTCCACTTTGAGTCGAGTCAAAGTAGACATATTAATTCACCCAAATTAGAGGCAGTAACGACCGCCTTTAAAGTTCTGTAAATATTCACAGCAGACGCACAGCGGCCACGGCAAAGTCGCAAGGTCGTAAAAGATGCGGCACTGCCATTAAACCCCGCATAAATTAGTAGCTTTGATTGCTCGTGAAATCACACCACGATTAAATTTAAATGCCGCACGAGATATCCAATATCAAACGACTCTATTTGGGTAGCTATTCACAAGACTATCGAGTTTCCACCATCCCACTTAGCTCCATGAGTGCACTCACGGCCAACCCTCGAATTTACTTCAAACTACGCTTTATCATCTCGTCTACCTTGTTCCTTCGTAACTTTCATTCGATATCGCAAACTTCTTATTTTAATATCGTAACTACCAAGTTCCATCTGATAATAGTTCAAACTTCATACTCTTTGCATTCTAAGTGTCTCGTATTATTATTATTAGTAAATATTTTTATTATAAAGAGTGTACAAACCTGGAGTCTCCATCAAAATGCATAATTTGTCCATTCTTTTTCCAATAAACATTTGGTTCTGGTGACCCTCTGGGAGGGGAGCATTCTAATATAACAGTGTCTCCTTGCGCTGACTGTGTTGATACTGGTTCTAATCTAAATTCTTCGCGAAGTACTGAAAAATATTGCTAATTAGACCACGAAAATCTTAATTTTATTTTATAGTTATATATGCGATATGTATAAATGTTTTTAATACTGACTGTTATTAAAATAAACTAAAAATAAGTATCATGTAAATTTAGTCTAAATATTTTTCCTAGAACTCACTTCCACTTTTAAAATCTATAAAAGTTTTCTGAAAAAAATTAACTGAGCGAAGCTTAAATAAAAACTACGTAACTGTGTATTAAATGCAAAATTTTACTCACCAGCAACATGCAAAGTTGCGTTTCTGCTCCTCGCAGTACCATAAGGGTTAGTGGCTTCACACCAATACACTCCAGCGTCTGAATGTGCTCTTCCATGCGTAGCTCTTAGGAAGAAGAGGCCTCCAGCCGGCAGTATACTTCTATGAGTATCTGACACTACTAAGATACCGCCTTTATACCATCTGATGGTAGGCGTGGGAGAGCCACCAGCTCGGCAGTTCAATGTGGCTGGTTGGTGTCGAGCTACAGTGACGTCTAAAGGTTGTTCTACTATGTACGGAGCCTCGCCACTTCCCACGTAGTCATCGCTCATCCCACTTTCGACCGGACCTGTTGACAATACCATAGTATTAGACACCACTCTTGAATTTTGTTAGGGTAGTCACGAGCTACTGCTTAGCCTTCTTCAATTTTCGTTATAGCTTGGTCTGTACTTAATATTTCTTAATTCGTATGTTACGCATTATATTGTCGCATGTTTCATATGCTCAAGGTGGTTGTGGTTTCAAATACAACGAGAGGAAACCTGCATACAATAGCGAATTTGTAAAAAAATATATGGTATGTAATATCCATCAACCCGCATTCAGCCAGCTTGGTGGATTATAATTATGGCCTAACCACTCTCGATTGTAGAGGAGGCCCTGTAGTAAGACGTACATATATGTTCTGTTAGAGATACAGTATGTTACAGATACATCTAGGTACTCAACAGTTCAGTTTTTACATATATTTATTTATCCGTCATTGTCAATACATCCCATCAACATAACCAAAGCCATCGCAGGGTTCATCGGAATATTCTTGTAGTATATTGTATCGGTTACCATGTAAACACTCCAGTTCGAGTACCCATTGCAGTGGCGTGTTGGCCCAACGGTCTAATGAAAGGCGACGTTCGGTCTCGCAGTACCACCCACTGCAATTTCCTACAAGCTTTATTTTCAAATTTGCTTAACAAAAGCCCTTTCTGCGCTACGGTTTATTTTAATAATAGGTGGAGTATGTCATTTACAGCTACTCTAAAGCGGCGCACAATAATAATGAGCCGTAAACACAGGCTTGGCGAGGCACGACTCCCCCAAGGATGCTGGGACGCTGGGTTTGATCCCCTCCACAATGTTTACAACGGACGCGCAGATGTTAGTTTTTGACACTCGAATTGATGCCGGCCTATTGTTGCGCCTCACTATTATTGTAGCGACGTAAAAATCGATTAACAAAAAAAATATTCGATTCGGTGTCCGATTTTGGGCAAAATGAACCTCCAGGGATTGTTTGCGATTTTAGAGACAAGGTTGTATTTTAGGAGCAAAATCAATAGGGATTACTCTTTGTGCAAAGTAATTGTGTTTATTTATTCACGTGTCCCAACGTTGAATGCGGTGCTGTACAAGGGCTAATCTATAATTGAATCTCCATTCGATTTGCTATCGTTCGATTTTTGCTCACACCACTGTGTTTGTTATGACTAATTTTATGCGTCATTTTTGTTTGGTCTAATTTATCGTTATGATAATAGGATAGGATACTCATTGCAATAACACATGCCCAGAAAATTAATGTTAACTCGAGTTGAATTTTGATTTAAATAAACGCAAGCAATGAAAAGTAGATGTTAAAATCGTCACTTTAAATATATCCGTACACTGAGGTAGTTAATATCAAAATAAACTTCATTTGAGGAAAAAACCAGACATTTTATCATTCACACATACTATAATTCATCACAATGGTTCATTGCACGATATTATTTATTCTATAACATTCATTCAATAATGTAATGCGGAATCAAAAAAATATTTCCCTTACCGCTTAAACGCAGGGAACACCCATAGAACTTGACAATGAAATGAGCAAAAAACACTGACCATAACACAGCGACAGCAATAAATTAACTGTCAAAGTTGTAAGAGACGATACATATCATTCTTGAAGGATAAAAATAAGATTTAGCAGATTGCGTGGAACATAAAATATTGTTTATCTAGATAAGTTGGTTTATCGCGCATAAAAGTTGACTTTACGGCGTAGTTGAGTTAGAACACGATCGATCATCGGATGCGTGATGAATCCTATTTGGAGATTATTCCTTTTACGTGCAAAATTTTATTATTTTGTTAACGTTTAAGATAAGTCATAAGTGCCACTGTTGGTAGGTCTCTCATATGCGAGAGGCCGCCTAGGTAGCTACTTCAGATAGAGTAACAACTAGTCATAATGAGACATCTTTTGTCTCTGGGTGGCGACCGCAGTGAAATACATTGCTTTGTAATTAATGGTGTTTTTTGGTTTTGCTGCTGGCAATGAACCGTTGATACGTTTACCATCGGTCGAACGGCATGCTCGTGTTACCATTTAAGGGAAAAGGGAATAGGTTAAATGACATAATATACTGTTGACCAGTGGCTGTTTTCCCAATATTATTCATTACTTACTATCTACAATTTTTTCGTTTAACTACAGATTTACCTATAGTACCATAATTGAATTACACTATAAAAAGTAAATAAGGAAGTATATTTAATTCTGTAAGTTACTCAATATACCACAAACAAACATTAATATAAGTATATTTTGATTTTATTATTTTTGTTACACAAGCAATCAACAGCCGTACGTACTACAGAGGAAGGGAATGATTTTTTCAACGCACACGCGAGTTAGCGCTCTATTGTTCAAAATATCTTTGTTTAAAAAAATCGCAAGGGTGCCGTGTCCCCCTGCTAATTTACACTAGCACATGTTGACACGCGCAAGAAAAAATATATAAAAAAGGAGTTATAGAAACATTGCTTTCGCCTTAGAGCGCCGACGACTGTTACATTTAGAAATGTTTTTTGTCGATAGTTATTGATAGCTTTCGAATGAGTGTGAACTATAAACTTTAAGAACATTCTTTTGCACTCAACTGGTACATTTTTTGTTGCTGTACTTTCTTAGTCTGTGAGATGTTGTATAGATAACGTTTTCTCTTTAACTTAGTTGAGTAAATGGATTTATGATATTGTCACAAGCTAATTTTAGTTCTAAAACAGTCTATACAAATATCAAACGGCATAATAATTGTATAATATATATTATATATTTACCGATTGCTTGGTACTAGGACATGGAAGTTTTATAGACCATGCTATATAACTACAAATATTTTCATTAGATTTAAAGCATTTCGCACATTAAGCTATTAGTTCCAGTGTTATAATTTAGCCACAGCTAGTGCAGATCTTATAAATTCAAAAACTTGTCTAATATTATGCAACCATTACCAATTCAAATGTGATCCTCATGGTAGTCTACCAAACGAATATGTCCCACATAAAAATATAAGTAAATATCAAAAATATTCGTGCGCATTTACGCGAATATTCGCGACACCACTTACTCTAATGAAAAACGACACGCAGACTGCAAGCCCTCGGGAACATTTCTTTGATCAAATGCCAGAAAATTGACAGTGCACGAGCGAAATCACGACGTTTTACATCTAATTACACAAACTGAACGAACACCAACTAATAACTGTCACCCCATGTAACTTGATCGTAGTTTGAATTGGAATATCTAATTCTAATGGTCGTGATTGGCTCCCTTAGGAGGTAATCATGATTTTTCGTATTTTGAACACGTGTTCAATTTTGGGGTCCCTGCAACTCGATGCCTCGGGCGAGGTACGCAACATCTTGCGAAATTACGATTTAAATTGCTGTAAACTTGATCGTTAATCAAGGGATCATGAAATAAGCGAATCGAAGAAATATTTTTTTCATGTTATTTATTAGTGGTTAAAATCGGTGCATTTGTAAGAATTAATTATATAAGTCAAACTTTGTGTTTCGGTCATTGCCAAATGACATTATCAACGACTATTATGTGGTATCAGAGACCTCATCGACAACCTAAATATTCAAATCCTTAAATGAATCATAAAAAAAATCATTCTAGCAATTTCTTAAAATTAAAATCTGATTCTCTTTGTAAAATGTGCAGAGGGAGATCTAGAAGCTACACTAAGTTGTAAAGCGATATTTGATTGATAAAGGTTAAAGAAATCGTTGTAAATAATAAAATAAAAACTCGCCCAGATTACATTTCAGCTAAATTACACTGTGTCAACAACATGCACCATAAAAACATAAAGCAATTGCCGTTTTAGTGACAAATGATTCAAATTAAGCAAAACAGCTGAACGAAAACATTGAAATGTCACGCGTAATGAAATAGTTCACGGTGCAAAAAATGAAACACATGTGCCAAGAATTAGCCGCGTGTACGGATGGTCGGATTATCTTAATGTGAAATTCGTGAGTTACAATGTTTGTGTTGTGAGGCGTCCTTCTGTAGCAAGAAGGGACAAATTGTTTACACAGTGTCATCTTTCATAGGGTCCGACTTACCTGCCTGATGGTGGCACGAATTCTTTGCCACACAACCTCTTTGCTATCGCGAATAAAAGCTACTCAATTTTGAACCTAACTGCATTGTTTTAAAGTCACTGGTTGTAAAAATTAGCAGAAGTTGTAAGGTGGTGAAAATGATGCCATTTGTGTGACAAAGTTTAAGGAAATGTGCCGGCGACAGTTGCAACGTTTCTCACTTTGAGTTTGTTGTTGTTGCGACTCGGCGCGTGGGCAGATGGAATAACAGATCGCGATACTGTCCAGGAAGATACATGACCCGGCCCAATTACCGTTATACAATATTAATCAAATTGTGATGTTTTGGGCCATCTTCCATTACTGAAACTGTTTAATTCCTATGTATCACTTCGGTATTTTTGTTTTTAAGACAAACAATGGAATGTTGTTCCTATATTGTGGGTTCCTTGGAAATAACTACGTTACCTGGGTTAGCAGTGTGTGTAAAATATTAACTGCTACAATTTAAAAACATAAATATAGCTTCTAGAACTATTTTGACTTTTTATTAAATTTAAATAAAAATAGCTTAATATATTTAATAACTAACCTATTTAAAGAACACAATAAATAAAAGAATCTCAACTAAACTAATTGTATTGTTTGAAACATAAAAAGTTTATACTCTTAAGTATTGAAACTCAATGGTCGACTACCGGTTTATATCGCATAATAAGCCAGATAAATATACAGGGAAGCGACGGCAAAATAAAATAAAAGTTTAGTTTGCAATGTATTATCAGATCGGGAGCCTTTAAGACCGACACAAAGGTTTTGGCGATCATCCGTTGCGATAAAACTGCTGATTAGCTTACTGACATCTTTATTTTAAGATCGGCCGATAAGTGTCGGTGCACAATACAAAGAGCTGTTAACAACAGTTATTCGTCGCCGAAAATATGTTTTGGGTTCTCAATAACAAGAGCCTCCTTGAGTTTGACATAATGCTTGCTTTTTAACCGACTTCCGCCAATTGGAATTCTAAATTATATTTTATAAGATTATAAAGTAGTTTTATAGGGGTCACATGAGCGTATATATTCATAAAAGTCACATATTTCTGTCGAAGATTTTAGATATGGAACATTTTTCAATTCACCGGTTTGGGTACAATGAGAGGCGTCATACTAAGCGGCCATTGTAAGCCGCCCCGTATTGATTGTGTTTATTTTATTGTATCTCTTTTAACGTATTTTACGCAGCATCCATCACGCATTATGTACAAAAGATAGGCGTCGTTTAACATTAGCTTAACTTCTTTACGCTTTGATAGTTTGGGGTGCCCGATTTTTACGTTACGGTTGAAGTTGGTGCACCGTGCAGAATCGACACTTCCCGGGTTTACTATAATTTACATAATTTACTGTTAAAATATATATTTTGCCAACTATATAGGGTATATCAAGGTTGTTACCGAAAACAAAGCCGGGTGGCAGTTTTAGTGGCTACAGATACACATATTTTTTTGATGGTTTAAATATCATCGTCAATTGGGTGGAAAATTCTTAGTTTGTGCTAAAATAATAATATAAATCCTTGCGTACTATGGCATCTTTAAAAGTAAAAGGCTTTATATTGATATTTTTGGAAAAAAAGTAAAGTCTAAACTCAATAAAACTACCACCTGGCTTAGTTTTCGCTAACAAACTAAATATTATGACTGTATACAGTCACATAATAATTAATGCTTAATTACACCCAGCTGGGATCTTTTAAAATATTATAATTGATAAAATCGGTTTCAGTTTTCACATGTATCTATGATGTTACTAAAATAATAAACCTATGATCCCTTGTTAAAACCGAGATGATGTAACCAAC
The DNA here is from genome assembly GCA_023078785.2 of Hyles euphorbiae. Classification (NCBI taxonomy): domain Eukaryota; kingdom Metazoa; phylum Arthropoda; class Insecta; order Lepidoptera; family Sphingidae; genus Hyles; species Hyles euphorbiae. The sequence continues at coordinate 6,545,493 of CM041041.1, read as the reverse complement.
ATGGAGCGATGTTATGTTATTTTAACCTCCAGGGAGGCATTGATTTTTTACTGTATCTTGCGCTTCTACTGATATACATTGCAGTTTCTTTTAATTAGACAATTAAAACTAAAATAATTCAAATATATTAAAAAACTACTATCACTACAATCTTAAAAATACACCCTATATGTGCATTTTAATCTTTAGTTTAAACATTGTGAGACAGAAGTCGGAATATACAAGGTAAAATGCGGGTATCCTGGCACCTTTGCCTACCCCTTCTGGAAAAAAGGCGTAAGTATATATGTATGTAAAACGCTTAGTTCATGAATAATTCCTGGGTAAACTTCTAAAAAAATCAGTTTGATAATGTAGAAAATAACATTTGCTAATTCCCAAACTGTTAAATCCGTTGAAAATTCAGTTCTGATTCAGAGCAGATGCGTCTAAGTTCACAGAATTAACAAATTAAATCATTATAACGCTGTTAGTGGGGTTCGATGATCCAGTCGGGATTTTTGTTAGTAAAATATTCACAGACAGATGCGTGCATGTGGGTGATGTTAACCCAATAAGTCAATGAGATGCGCTTTCTTCTCCATAATGTATTAGCCCCGGGAGGATAATTATGTGTTTGTTTTTGGGATACTGTTTTTTATGAACTTGGTTTTCTTCGGGTCTGGTACTGTTTTACATTGGTTAATGTGTTGTTGTGTTGAGCTATATTTATTTGTTCGTATTAGTTTAGTGGTGAAGTAACTTTCCGAATATTTTCCTTCTCGTTTATCCATCCCATGGTGGTCTGGCAGAAATTGCTTTAAGCCATAAGACCACCACTTGTGCTTTTTTTTCTGTAATGCTGTCAAATTTTATGTACCTGGTATACAATAAAGAGTTCAATAAATAAATAAATAAAAACAGTTAATGAGCAGCTTATTTTTTTTATACAATGTCGGGTTCGTAATAAACGATCTACAAATAGAGAAGAATCCAGTTTTTTTTGCCGATGTTTAAAAATTGAATAATAAATAGACTTGAAGGACGAACCTAATATTGCTTTTTATGAAGGTCAAGATGCTTAAAATTTCTAAAATATTTAACATTATCACAGCTAAAATCGTTCAATAATTTAAATATTTTGCTACATCAAAACGAAGAGAATGTCTATTTTCTTGTCATAACAGTGTCGAAGCCAAATATTCAGCGAGGAATGCCAGACGGTATTGGCCTGATTGCCGCATTTGCCGACCGAGTTAATGATCGCAATCTGAAGCATTTTGAATCTCTGACATTTAATCGCTTGATTACACCTTTGCACATATTATATGGTGTGATTTTCTTATATATGTGGCATAAATAAAGTGTGGTTCTAATGAATTTTCAAATATTATAAATTATGTCTCATTTACACTTTACATGATATTGGATAATTTTTTAAATAGTTTTTTAATTAAATGTTAACATGACCACACATCAAAATGGTACATCCATGACATACATCAAATTTATAACAAACAAAATATCCTCCCATTTCTTTATTTATTTTTAACATACATTTATCATCATCGTCATCCATAGCATGTAGGGTCCCGCTGCTGGGCATAGGCCTCCCACATTTATAGCGTATAAAATTTTCTGAAATAAATTGATACATAATATTCTTCATTTTGTTAACTTTTAAGTTTTAACGTACCATTAAGCAACAGATACCAAACATTTCCCCGGAATTTATGGCACCGCAGTTACAAAACAGGATGTTTGTTTATGAATTAATGCGGAATAAAATTACCGAAAGAAGTGTCGAAGTCAAGGTTCAGCGTCGCTAATAGCCCTGCGTTCCCGTGGGGGTCGGACCCTCGTTTCACATTTAGTGCCTTGCCGTACCATCTTAGATTTGTGGCAACACTTAGCGACCAAAATAACCGTGTCATTCTCGTGGCATCGATTTTATTTATTACCCGAAAAATGGGGTATATTTTCTTGGAATTATTGTCAAATCGTCCTTGTGGTTTTGAGTTATTTTTGTGGGTGTAACTTTTTTGTTTAATTTTGTTACATAATGTTTACTTTTTTTAGATATTTCGTTTATTTTGTATATTACTTCTGTATTAGCCCATATACGTCACACTGTAGGGAAAGGGCCTCCTCTATAATTGGGAGTAAGTACCATTTAGAATTATTAGGCCAAATTATAGTCCACCTCGCTGGCCTAGTGTGGTTTGGCAGACATGTATATTACTTACGTCTCATGGAGGTATAGTAGGTGGCATAAGATATTGCACTAAATAAAACGATCGTGTGTAAACTTTTTCGTTTTTTATATATCATTAATCTTCTGCCGTGAGCTCACCACAACACTCACAACAGCTTCTTATTTTACCCATTTACTTTTATTTTAGTCTCATTTTAAACTTAGTCTTATTAGAGTACCTACATATCGCTTATGTAAAACTTTAAAATATAATTGTCACTTACTTAGTTAGTATTGGTGCGGGATGAAACCAGCGTTTTTTTTTATGTTTTTGAATTGAATACGGGCGATACTGTTATCAATTTATTATCAACAAATATGTACCCCAAAAATTAACAATCGTTTAATTACCAATTTTATGAAAGGTATTAATAATAAATATATTACTGTAATTAAATTATGAATTCGAAAAAAAAGTGTAATGTCAATAGAACTACAATAGGGTTTTTAAGACCTCATCAAAACAGAAAACTTATAATAATATTGTATATATTATAAAAACACAATTGAAAAAAAGGCCCAAAAACCTCTCTTCATTGAAATAAAATATCTAAAAATTACCTGGATAGAAGAATATGAGTCCGATCAAAGACGTGACTACTGTCAGGACATCCATAGTGCAAGTCACTGCCACATCTTCAGATCAATATTTCAAGTCTTTCGAAGTCCACTAGAGTTGCAGTAGGGCTTCCGTTTCATCTGAAACAAAAAGAAATATATAAGCCTTACGAAGTTTCTTGAAACTTATCTTTGGTTTACAATTTATTTTTCAAAAACATCGACAAATAGTATTATATATGAGAATATGTTTCTACAATATGATACTACTTTACTGAAAATTACTAGCGCCAAATTAATTCAACCAACAGATATTCGAGAACATACGTATTGCATACACAATGCTAAACCTATGTTAACTAGTCTTGCGTCGTCAGTATCAGGAACTGCGAGAGATATTTTCAATTTCAATAGTCACAGTTTGGAATGGAACCCAGATACTCTGCATCACAGCCGGCATCATAACATATTTTTAAAGTAAAATTTACCTTGACTCACATTTAACATACATTAGAGCTTATATACTGTACTGTAAATTGTGGTCTAAATTAAATTTGTCTATGCTATATACAATTTTCATAAAACCCTTGGCTTTATTCAATAATACGTAACGAGTTAACAAGACCCGCAGAACAAGCGCCTTGTAACTTCGAGGACGGGGTGTTCCCTGCGAATCTATTGCTCTGCGAATTGGACATAATCTGATTTTCGGAACGCTGGTTATCTAATTTAGAATATTTTTAAATATATTTACTGCAGCTTGCTGACTACGTACTAGCTGACCAGACCACCATTAGGAGTTAATGGCTAGGAAATAAAAAGAGACTTATAAGTAATGTATTAATTTTTTTTTTAATATCCTTTCGATTCTAAAATTTGACAATATGTTATTTTACAATCGGCAAATTAAATAATAATGAGAAGAACAAATGAAGAATGACATATTTATGTTTAAGAACGAACACGTACTTAAACGTAAATATCAATATTTTTCAATTAAAAGAAAAACAATTCGTTTTTGATGTGCATAACCCTATTAAGCAAAATAGCGTGAAGGCTATCGTTGCCAGCGCAAAGGAAATGTGTGATTTGGTTACCAAAACAATCACATTATAACCCGTCATGTGTACAAAATTCAATTTACATGTTGATTGACGGCGATGTTTCAATTATAATTGACAGTTCCTTCATTGATTCAATTATTGATAGGATATTGAAAATACATACTCATGGTATGGTAAGTGAGCTTGAGATACACACCCCTTCTGTTAAAATATTTATGAGAAATTATTTTAAGCTGAATCTAAAAAAGAAGTTATTGATTCGGTTGATTTTTAAGTGTCCGTGTCTGCTGAAACTCATATTCTTAATTAAATAAATAAATACAACCAATAGTCACATAGTCCTGACCTTACACTAAGATCGAGTCTTGTTTTAGGGATATTAGAAACAACGCGAAATTTTGCGATCTCACAATCACCCAGACCCGAGAGAAAATATTAGGGGGCCTGACATACGTTTATCTCGGTGTTGGGATCGAGCCGCTGCCTCTCGTTTCACGGCTAGCGTCTAACCGATGGGGCCATGCAAGCAATCCTAAATTAAGATTCAAAACTAAGGAAACTTAGAAATAATTGTAGCTTTAAAATACAACCCCGCTCCGTGATCATGAAAATATGAAAACTGTAAAGTGATCGACGTCAAACGTCACAACGTGAGGAAGACAAAAAAAATAAAAATTAACCAAATCCGCGAAAATAAATTCAATATGTAATATTCGTGTAAATTTAAGAAACCATTAATTTTTAGATTTTTGATTATTATATTGGTGAATTAAATCCACAAACAGAGTGTGACAATTGTCCTTTTTTAATAAAATAGCACCAGTTCGTGCATACTTTGTATTGACTGAACTATCGAACAATGCAAAAGAGCCATTAAAATCCAAGTAGTCTGCCAAATAAAATTAGGTTATCGATGTAAATAGGCTGCTTTCCAAAAACTTCTCAATTAACCTCATAAGAATTGCGTTATTCAAAACTAATATTTTACTTTTTGTTACATCAGCCATTTTACTTTTTTTGTGTTAATTGCGTTGGCAATCAGACTTATCACATCACATTATACATTTAAGCGTCTCGGGTGCAGCTACTTTTTAACTGGGATATCGTTTTTTTAATTATTTTTTTATTAATGCTCTGCTCTTGAGAATTGCATGATGTTATATAACTTATAGCCCTGCGCAGTAAATGTGCTATCTTACACAAAAAAAAAACCGTACCAGGAGACCTACTGAGATTAGCACATTTGTATATATTTTACTAGAGATTTAGCTCTAATTTTTGAGGTATAGTTAATATTTCTATAGTAGGATTATGCATGACGGCACAATGTCCGTCTTAATGAAGCCATAAGTGTCTAAATCTGATCTAATATTTAACTACTTCAAATCAGTTTATTTCAATTGGCTCGCACTCGTCCACTTCCGCCAGTATAGAGTGGGTGATAGCTGTCGTGAATTGAGACTGTTATTGTTTTCGTAGTGCTTGAGGAGAATTTATTAAATAAATGAGCTAAGTGACTAATTTGTAGTAATATTTATTTGTATACCTAATGTAAATAACAAAAAATCTTAGAATAGTAGTTTGCGAGATTACGAAAGATGCTATACATTTAATGGTCTATTTTCAACATTTTTACTAGTGGTAAGTTTCTTAAATGTGAGATGCCGCCTGGGTAGGTGCCTCTGCAATGTCTATTTTCCCGCCAAACAGCAGAGTAAATGCACTGTGGTGTTCCGGTTTGAAGGATATTGCAGGCAGAGTACAGGACATATTGAGACTTAAAATCTTACATTCATAATGACGACCGTGAATGCCAAGCATTGCTTTGTCATTCCAGTTGTGGTTTGGGTTTGCTACTATCCATGAGTGGTTGTATCGCTTACCATTAGACGAATGCCACGCTCGTCCCGCCATCCATTGCAATATTGAAAAAACATTTCAGTGTAAATTCTTTTTTAAAATCAACTGATTCATTTTCATTGCGTTGTTATGAGCTATTTCCAGCCAGCTCTTCAAAGTCATGCACGACACATTAATACCTTACATAATCTGAAATAGGACGTGATTGCAGCCATAAGTCACAATTTCGAAAACACCGACGGAACTTTATTACAAAAACACTGGCTGTAAAGTTGTTTGACACAGATAAGATACGAGCGACACGCCTCGTAAATATTCACGGATTAAGGAACAACCAATAAAAATTCATATAACGGATATGATTCAATAAACTATACACATGCTGCAGGAATATTGATAATAATGGCTGTGTCGAAATAGAGCATGGTTTTGCATACATTTCCAGTTTAATGACCAATATTAGCTCATTATCGCCATTGATAATCTCGATGGAATCTAAAATCCAATCTAAAATCGGCTGGATCACTGGTTATCGGATTGTGTGATTTCAATTGGGCTGAGTACTCGAGCTTATGATATCAACTCGAAATTAATATTTGTATCTTTTACTTAGTATTTTCAATGTACTCTTTACAAAGATTACTGACATTGGTGTTTTGAAATGGTTTTAATTTTATTTCATTTTATTGTTTAATTATTCGCAACTAGTTTTATACCGAGTTTTAATTTCCCGATATAAAAATGTGACTGTGACACGTAAAAGTTGAAGCATTTAACATGTACCAAATACAAAATATGTTTAATAATAAATTATAAGTAAATAATAAAGTTCCTACAGCCTGTAATATCAACGGCTACATTGTCATCATTCATACATATAGCACATTCCTTCATTATTGCAACTTAAGCAGCATGTTGCGGATTTAATTAGACCAACTAGATACTTGTAACCGTTTAGCCATTCTGTCATACAATATAACTGCTAGTGTACTTTGCTTCTACCTCCTAGGGCTTTGATTATTTATATAACAGCTGATGTTTCTAAGTTCAAAATACAAAGGGCCTTATCTATAGACAGTTTTAGAACGTATTTAATTATGTTTTGTCTTCTTCGCTCAAACTTAAATCAAAGGGCATTTGAAAGGGACAAAAAATTTGATAAAGTCTATAAATAAGGCTAAAAGAGTCGGCAAGCATCGGCCAACATGAAACAATATTGTTACAAGTATTAAGAGGAGACTATAAACAACGAACAATTATTTATACACCAATGTTTACCAATTTATTTTTTGAGCGGTAAGTATGTGGGATAATTTGGTTCTCGTTTGTGTATGTTTTCATTAAGTAGGTAAGTAAAACTAACCTCTCCAACAATAAAGGGGTTCTCACGATGCACATATGCGCCAGGCTCAGACGGGTAACCAAAACAAACGCGGCCAAGGTTAACATTATAATTTATTGCCACTTCACCGTTGACAGGCGGTTACTAGAAAATGTATCGCCAGCACAAACAATACCCCCGATTCATACATAGCAGGACCGTAAAGTAAACACCATATGAAGTGAACTGTAATTGAAATGGACTGTGAAAGTGTTGCGCAGTTTTTGGAATCGTTTTTCCGTGCGCTGTGAAAGAACCTGGCGCCGTCCAAAGTAACCCAATAAACCGTGATGTTCCCGGATATTTCCATAAAGGTATGCCTCACAACACATCGTTTATGTAACGACACTCGAACTCATAATGCGACTGTTGACTTTTTTACTTTCAAGGCGCGGTTTGAAGATAAGTTTAGCAAACGCACTACACCCCGAGCACCGCTGTTTATTCTTCACATACTCATGTGTCTGCTCAGCTTATTAACGTTGAACTACGTACACAAGTTAGTATAATATTATTGCAACTCTAATGGCGGTAGCTTCATATACGAAATTTAGGCAACGTTAAAGGTTTTTCGCCCATTTTGTAGGTGTGCTTAGCTATGTTTACACAAGGCCTTAAAAGTAACATGTCATGTTCACCGATAACAACTAACATATGAAAATATTTTGTATGTGGCTTTAAAGTTTATAGGAAAGTCTCACGTAACTCGCGCGCCCGGTACGATCACACGCGGGCTTTTTAAACGTGGGTGTATTACAAAAATAAATGAAAACATTATGAATAATGTTTGTTTTGACGAGGGCCACCATATTTACGGTGGCGAGAGGCGGGTGACGACGCGACTTGGACCCACACAAAGCGCGATTGATTGCTCCAAACATGTAAAATATTAAGAGCGCTCTACTTTCGGAATTGATTAATTGTGAGTTGTGCGACTTCGTGATGCGAGATCCAATTTGGGAACAGAGACGCTCGTTTGTCGGCAAAGCTATACTAGTTTTTAATTGCAGGCGTCATCAATCCACTGCCGACGCTGATTTACAAGCTAACGATACTCTCGTTCCGAGTACAGACAAAGTAAAAATAGATGTAACGTGTGAAAATCTGTCAGACGGATTAGCGCGACTTGTACAATTTTTTTTCGTCTGTGCGTGTATTGCCCAAATTGCACAAGTTTTTGCGAAAGTTTTTGACAAAACGTTGCTCGTCGCTCACAATGGTGTATTTTTGTCCGTGCGGTCTCCACTGACAGTTCGCGTGATGTATTGGAGTCGGGTAGGGGATTATTTTTACCCATTTCACGAAGTTTGCATGCATCTATTGTGCGCGGCGGAAGCGGCTCCACAAAGCGACAGACAGATTATTGTCTGTGAGTTCGGGACTCGATTCGGCATTTGAAATATAATATTATGAGTGAATCATAAGCTTCGGTTGCGGTCCAAACGTATCGGAGTAATTGCAGGGAGCGTAATTACAAGGTCCACGATTCAAAAATACTTTTAATGAGGTATAAATAGTAACAAGGTAAAGACTTATAAGGGCGTAAAACCAGTGCTAATAAAATAGGAAAAAGCCCTACTTACCTGAGTTAACAACGTTGCTTTACTGCCATAATAAACATTTTCTGTAACGTGCGCGTGAAATGAATCGACGGAATAAAACCAACTGGATATTTATCCGGCACACACCTGGGAGGAATTATTGTCATATTTAAAGGTTTAATGGCGGTTTAAATATGTTACTGTGGCCATCCGCACTGTCTCCGCATTTTTGTGTACCTTTTATTAAGTCCTTTAAAGCGAATTTTATGAAGCCATTTATTAAACCTGTTTTTGGGAGCTGTATGCGTGTGTTTAAGGTGTTGTTTTTTTTTTAAAAAAAGAATGGTTGTAAATTTAGAATTGATGTACCTGTAGAAGACTCTCTAATAATTCCAATCCCTACTAATACTATAAATGTGAATTTAAGTTTTTTTTGTTACGCATTCACGCGAAAACTACTTAACCGATCATTATAAAACGTTGTACACATATTTTTGGAGGCATAAGAAGACACATAAGGTGCTGTTCATGAAAAAAAAACGTTTTACGGAAGATAAAAAAATATTTATCGGTATTGAGCATTTCAGCCATTTTAAAATGTGTTTCTGCACCCGGGTGACACGGGGCTGGACCGCTAGTGTTAAACTAAATGCAATATTTCGTTTGACTTCTCGGTATTTTTCCCTTGCCTATACGGTGTGAATATAATATTACATATTTTATCGTAAATAAGTGATTAACATTGTAATTTGTTATCCTAGAGACTGTCTAGTTCTTGAAGACCATAAAGAAATAGAATTAAAAATAGTTATTTTAATATTATACTTTTATTATATCTTCCACTTAATTTCAATATTTAATACGTTAAGCGTTTTTACCATCGCTTAAGTATTTTTCAAAACCTTACACAACTTGAATCGAAAACAGCAACACATAAATTAAATATTTTATTACAAACATTTCGAAATCATCGCTTAAACACATTCGTTCGAGAACGCGTTTTTTATTCGTATTACAAAAGGGCAATTTGTTTGGCATACCATGCAACGGGCCAGACCAAACAAAATTTTATTTCCTGAATAATTCACACCACTTTGAAGTTTAAAATAGAGATGTCAAACGATCGGTGAAACTGCAAGTTTGGTTTATGTTATATCGAGTTCAAAGTTGGAATGGTTAACCTGCATGAAACTTCTAACGGAGCGTAGAAATATTTTATTGGCTGTCTTTTGGTATTGGCACATGAAAGCTGAATGCATGAAATTATGAGCAATAAAGTTCTGTTTACAAGGTTAACCGATGATCGATAAATGAAATTATTGAGAAGAGATATCGATAGGATAGTCAAAACGAAAACATAAATGATTAAATGTGTGTTTCGGTAATTTATACTGCGCATACGAACGACGGAAACATTCGATCACAACGAGATAAAAAATTGTATTAACAAACATTTATTTTATTCTTCATATTGAAAGCCTCCGTGGCGTAGTTCGTAAGACGCCGGCTGTAAAACGAGAGGCTGTGGGTTCGAACCCCGCACTGGCTCAAATGTTTGTAAGGCCCACAAGTATTTGTCTCGGGTCTGTGTGTTTGTGAGATCGAAAAGTTTTTCGTATATTCTGATACCCACGACACAAGACTTGGTGTTAATATGGGATCAAGACCAGGGTAACTGTTGGGTGTATTTATTCTATTTGAATTTACGAAACAATATTGTTGAGTATAATCAGTAGTATAATTAATTATATAGATTGCAGACTAAACTCAGACGACTCAGTATACGATAAACTAGCAACAAACATGTATAGATGCTAACAGCTGATAAAGCCGTTTTAATATCTCCATTATGAAGGAAAATAACAGAAGTTAACAAACATCAACGTTGACTAAATGTATCCTTTTATCCAGAGATAAAGGAATAATATTAATGGCGCGATAACCTTTGCCACGAATTATCTCTTGAAGAATTCTTGATCTGATGACATCGGGAGACAATGTCTTAGTGTGGTATATAAATACTGACTAATATAATATAATTGAGGCTGTGGCTAGAAATATTAATTTTATGTCGCACCCATTTAAAATAATGTTGAATTTTGCATCATAGCTTAGCAAAGAAAATTCCTCTACTTTTTGTTATAGTTTATGAAGTCGGTTAAAAACTACAATATAACAAGCTAAGAGATATTACTTTTCGCTTAAACATAGTATATAAGTATATTTATTATAAGTAGGTACTATATTATGTTTGTCATCGTGCATATCATTACAATAAAAGTTTGGAATTTCTTACTTTCTCTAAGTAAAAGCAAAGAAAATTTGTTGCTTTTTAGATAGTAAACCTTTTCAGTCTTTGCTAAGGAGTGGACATCTCTCAAAGATGACTTTACCTTGTAGAAATATAAAGTAAAACTTACATTTTACTCCGTTTGCAACTGGCGAGCTCTTTGCAAATGGAATTTCTCCACGTTTACGCTTTAAAGTAAATTTTTACTCGCAAATGGTCAGTAAATATAATAAAACTACAAATTCAGAACTTTAAGGCCTTTTGTCCGTTCAGCGTCGGCGCTTACGTGTTACTGTTTATGTTCAAAACGTGAACAATTTTTAAAGCTCATTTTAAAATGTTTCAATGTTTTGGAGCATACTTTTGTAAGCATGTTTAAAAAACTTTCAACTACATTGTTACAGTCAGTTTAATAATTGGTAGTAAAAAGGGAAGTTCATGCAGCTGAATATTAAACGGTGTACACAATTGCATAGTCACAAAATGTGTTTGTGACTGTTTCATCCATTCACAACAAGCCGTGCACCTGAGGGCAACGTTGCTTCTGTCCCCAGACATTTTCGTATTGCAAATATTTGTGACCAATACAGACGCAATCGCCACAAGGCAGTCGTTCCGTCGAACCTCGCTGCCCTCTATAAAACCCTGAATAATTGGACGCGACCCGCCGCCGTGGGCGAAGTGTCAAATTTTCCACGTCATTTAACGTTCTTTTAAATTTCAAATTGCTGCCCTTAAAATTTTACAACCGTTTTAGATTTTCGACGCATCAGGTGATTTTGTGGCACTTATAATAATAACTCACGGTTTAACACGTTTCCTTTGTTTGATTTATTGTATCACTTTTGTAATAAATACTAAATTATACGCATAACGCGATTGTGTGTAGTGTAAATAGATTAATTAATGAATTAATTGGTTTACTATCGTCTATAGTCCACAAACCATCTTAACAATACTCCAAAAATATATCGTCAACAAAAACAACCGAATAAGAATATTTGACCTTCCGAACGTTTATGGGGTAAGAAAAAAATAAAATCGCGTTCCGCGAAACTCTCGAGGAAGGAAGGAGGAATTTCTCGAGTTAGCGGTTGATTCATCCACGCAGACTATTTTGGACGTTTGTTCCTTGTGACGGGAACGAGCGTGCCGAAAGCTCGGTTACATTTGTTTTGGCCAAGCTAGCTGTTAGCCACAACGCAAAGATTAAACAAAGATCGTTGCTCAATGTTTGGCCACATGTATCTACCGCTGGTACGGCCGAAACACGCGCACTATCATAATATTGACCCTCTTATCCGCATCGAAGCTGCATTGTGGCATTTAAATGCTCAGTTTGCTCATCCCATTAGCCAGTGTATCGGGTGCGTCAACGATAATAATCAGCTAAGTGGCGTCAGCTGGCACAAAAACTTTAAAAAATTCGCCCTATCACACATTATGACCAATTACGGCTACCTACTAGTTTTTTTGTGCTAGCGACGGCCTAAATCGTCTCGTTAGGGTCATTTATTTAGGTCCATTTTTTATTTTAAAAGGACCGTTTCGCCGTGAAGGGTGGGCTGTAACAATTAACCAACCCGTTAAGTTAAAAAATGTCACCCTTTGAAAAGCTCTTCGCTTGTGCAGTAACCAAAAAAGGGCACTTTTTATCACCTGGGTTGGAAGTCACAATTTTGTTTATCGCCACTCGAGAACATGTTGATTTATGCTTCCACCCCGTCGAGGACGGGACCCGACCGAAATGAATTAGATTGTTTAATTGGTCATTTATTTTCGAAGATAACGCCCAGTCACACCGAGTTGAGTTATTTTAGGTCACCGAAGTGGCACTCCGTCCAAAATCAACTAACATTTTATCCACATTTACCTGGCCCTTGAAATAAAGTACTTCGTGTTGGGTCACATTATTGAACACTTCTGGAGCAAAATTAAAGACGTTCCCGACTAAGCTGTCCCGGTACATTTTGATGTATTTTTATAAAAATTAATTTAGGCATCAGCTGTTGATCTAACATAAGATTTATTATACATAATTGCCGAGAGGCGCACGGTACCTCATGCATTATGGATTACGTTCAAGAAATATGATGTGCATTAAGACAAAAGGTATAAAAGTGGTTTCAAAAAAGTGCTTAATGATCGGCTTACACTTTCCTTGAGCCCACCCGAGACGTAAAAATTAAAGGCTTATCTTAAATTATTCTTAATTGAAGGGTCTAAAAGTACAGATTGAATTTCAAACACTTGATTGATAGCTTTACACTGGCGCTGTTTCGATAAAGGTTGATGTAAAAATTCCAATATTTATTAGCCTAATTACCATAAGCTAAGTTACGATCGCGGCGAATGGCCTTAATAAATATGTCTGCCTAGCAATATAGGTGTCTAAATATTAAGACGATATTGCCGTAGCAATAAATGTTTTCTTTTAATAAAACGATACAACTTCGTTGCAGCGAAGTTACAAGAAACTTATACGTTTAAACACTTTTCTGTAAGGATTAACTCGATCGCTTATCGATTTTTAAAAGCAGTGAAGTGGGATAACTGAGATCTCGTTATAAGTTATGCATTCCAAGTCTATTCGCATTGAATAAATTGCATACGAGTGTAATAATGATCTCATCAGTACGAGTCCATACTGTATCGTGCTTGAGCAAATATTATGTTGTTTTTACGACTGTTTCGAGTTCCTTTATTACAGGTATTCACCTGTTACAGATTCTTCGGTAGCAGAAGTATTATTTTTACTAAGTAATCCTTTTTATTTGACAATGATTACGTTTACTGAATTTCTATTTGATAATAACAGTTTTAAAAGTAAATTTAAGTACATGTCTGCCAGTGTTTTAATTCTTCAAAAGAATGACTTTACTAATAGGACACAAAAAAACTATTCGCCATAAAAGTGATAAGAAAGCGCATTCCTCAGTCTAAATAAAAACTGCTAATGTATTTTTATCGTAAATTGTTGCATTATAAAACCTAAATCAATCTAAAGTTTTTATCCAAACTGATTCTAAACACTGCAGTCACATTTTACGTAAGTTTTACATTCAAATGCATTATCCAATCTCGAATTTCACATAGAATGCTTTATGATTTCGCCTCGGATTATGTTATTTATGTGCGCCCAAATCGACGTCGTTTTATTTATGGCACAACTAATTACGTACATTTGCATTTTACTGTTTGTTTTCCACGTTAACGTTATAATTCCGGTTTTCTGTTGTAAATAGTGCGCCATTAGAGTTTTACATTTAACACCGTCGATGCTCACATCATCCGTCATTATATCGATTTATTGATTAATTAATTTTGACATTTCTTTCAAGATTCCGCACTAGAATTGATTTACTGCCAGGGGTTTTAAATCTAAATAATAACATTCCTGTCCATGAATTTTATTACTAAGAATTTGTGTTCTAGTACTAATTATGCTAATGCAGATGTTAATTTATGTGAAGAGAACTGAACTAATGCAAGCCAAAAAAGATTAAAAGGTCTGAAAAATATCAACAAGCTTTGTTCTGTAAATAAGCAGAACAAATTACACTTAAATGGATTAAATAGAGTAAGAATGGTAACTATTAACTAACGCGTCTCAACTTATTAAAACATAGAAATAAATAACTGACGAAAGAAATCCTTTAAGACCGCATGCTGAAGAAATTAATGTTAATAAAACTATCCTCACAAATAAACTTAATTATCCGTCGAACTAACGTTCATAAATCATAAAAGTTACGACTATAATATCATTATTTACCAGATTTATGAATAGACTTCGTGAAAGAAATAACAAATAGCTAGACTCTCAAACAATGCGCCATTGTTCCCAAAACTTTAAACAGTGCGTGCACTGTTCCCACAGATCACTCCCAATAGATACCTAATGCAAGGCAGCGGTTGCGCGCCACACATATAAGGTATCAGAAATATATAAACCGATGCCAAATGTCGCGTCATCAGTGTCGTCCAAGTAGTGGACCCGCACATGTCGTCGCAGGATGGCGAAAATTACATTTTGGGAACATAATATTACAGTTAAAAATGATTTGTTCAATAAAATGGTGTGCAAAACCTCAAAAGAATAAAGTATCTAAAAAAACGCAATAAGTTTTCATCGATAACTAATATTCTTTAAATTAATTTGGTTCCGAGCGAGCTCAATTTATACTGGTTAAATTATCAATGTCAAACAGTCGAGTTCGGATGGAGAATCAGCCGTCTCTTTTTCGCATAGCAATAACCGTAATAAGCCATCTTTTTTTGGCGAAATCACGCGTTCTTCTAGTGTTTGACGCATGTTTATAATATAATTCCCAGAAATATCGATATTGTAAAACAATAATGTAAATTAATTTTATTAAATGACAATGTCACAAAATATATATTGATTTAAATAAACGCAATTTACCATAATTACGTTATTTTATGTAATTTGAAATAGTTAAATTTGTTAACTAGGTAATTTTACAATATTTTTTATTTATTTTTATCTTTGGCGTAATTAAATTTCCTTTTTTTTCCTCTAGTTGTCTATGTTTTCAAATATAATGGGAGGGTATTTATCATAAGTTTTAGTATACTAAGTTTATTGAGAATTCGTAGCACAAGCTATTGCACTAATTTTAACATACGTTGTATATATCGTCTCAAAAACATTCATAGTTCGTCAAGTGAGTTTCATCGTCACTTGTCGATATTACATTTAATACAGTCACCGTCAGAATTCAAGAAACGGAATAAGTTATTGTAGCTCTTTAGGGTATGAGGTTTAGTTATTTACTATTTCATATTTTGATCTGATCTTTTATATTAACACTTAATTTGGGTATTTCGCCATTATGGTATACAAAAATACACGGTGAATAATAGAAATAAAACCGTTACATACTAAAGTATAAATCTTAATCCTATTTTATTCGTAGTTAGCTGTTGCCGGTTGGTATAATTTATCAGATCAGGCCGGTGAAAAAATAATATCAAACATTTAACAAGTTGGTAATCAAGTTATAGAAGCGATCATAACACATGAACTTACTGGCAAATCGAACTATCGATACATTTTTTTATTTATCGACTTGTGCCTCATCTCTCCAGTGATGTCCACGTGCCCGCGCTGCAACCCGCCCACCCCCCGCGCAGTTCCCTTCGTTGGCGTTTTCGGTTCAAAACAAAACTATCGTAATGCGGTATCTATTGGAAGTGATCTGTGACTGTTCCAGACGACGATCTCAGTTCCTACAAAACCCCATGAATGGTCCGTCTGAGAGGCAATCCGTGAATTTCAATAACAAATGCTACCGTGGAAACTGTATCGCCTTAATTGGCTTAACAAAAACTTCTTACACGATCCCAACAGAGTATAAAGGTATTCGTTCAGTTAAAACAACAGATGCTTCTAAAAACAACTCCCAACAACTTTATGGCATTTTTTACTATATTCGCTTTTATTCTTAGGCGCCGACGTTCACTTTTTTTCGAGACGATGCTTGTAGTTTTTCTTCGGATTGTTTTTTCACTTTTGTTAACTTAATTCTTTTAATTGCGTGTACTTTGTTCAGACAAATTACAAATTATGTAAGCGCATTGCTTTTCCAGATGTAGTTAGAACCGCAAGATATTTTTTTTATATCGTGAACATTAATGTTATATATTACCCATTTTATTAGAGTAATAAACCGCTGAGGCTATCTTAGTTAGATATTAACGTATATAATAACATTGAATTAACGCTATTCTGAACGCAAGATGGACTGGACTGAGGGTCAACAAAGAGATTCATAAGGCTCATTGGCGAAATGGCTTCCATAGCTCTGGTCAACATCAATGGCACGAAAAGGGCAAAATATAGATAGCCATCGGATGTGGGCGGGAATGAGACAGTTAATTCTAATTATGGCCGTATTGTGAGGCGAAATTTTATTGCTATCTCATTGGCGCGCTCATTACGTCGGCCGTACGTAATTGTGCTCTATTGTATTCTCCCGCAGACCTCTATTTTTCCACGGACCGTGTGAATCTGGAGCGAGGGGACAACTAAATCGCGTGAAGTTCCGCTGATTTATCGAAATCACTCTCCCAGAATGGTTGAGATTTGAAATTTTAATCCGACCAATCGACGCGGCTTAGTACCACTATCGAGGTGTAGACGAGCTTGTGTAAACACGGTGCAATGTTCATTAAAAATAACGACCTTTGGGGCTATTGCTAAAAGGATAACAAAATAAATAACTAGCGTTATTGTGTTTCTATTTTGGAACACACGTTGGCCTTTTAGACTGCCACTGATAGACTGTAAAGTTTCATCGCGGCCTGTCGGAGCGATTAGCGGGCTGACAGCTAATTTATATACTCAACTTACTGTTCTATTCCCGGAGGGATGCGCGCAGACGCGGCTAACTTTAGACACGGCACGTAGAAAATTGTTTGTGAATGATTTAGTACTTGTTCCATTCATAAATTTGTATATTTAGCAATATGTTTGTGATTTATGAAACAGAATGACTTAGTTTGTTCAAAACAAAATTACATAACATTTCCATATTCTCGAATAGTATTTTGTTATTAACACTACATTCTCAAAGCTGTTATAAAATATATATGTATAACTTACTAACCATTTTAAAACTCATAGCTACTCGAATCCACCATTGTAATTTAACCGATATATACTTGATACAATAAATAATTTATGCCCACATATCGCTAATAAATCCGTCTGTATCGCTGCAACAAACAGCGTCATTAGTGAATATAATGCCGGCAGATGCGTCGGCTCACACCTCATTGCTTTTTCCGTGACATTGCACCGAGCCATAAAAGATATTGAGTTTTGTGATATCGCTAAAGTGTATGTTTGATTTATGAAGTTTTTTGCCAACTGCAGTTTGTGATACAATAGTTATAGGATGGCGGGTGTCCCATCTATTCATTTTGGAATGTCAAGAAATGTAATGGATGAAATTATAATTAAGTGATGTTGATTTGTAAGGCATGATTGAATTATAGTTTCATATTATTGTTATTATTACGAGAATATATGTTGCAATATAATATGTTTCAAATTGTTATCTATCTCTGTTAAAAGTTCAGCATTTAAGTATTTTTCTTCGAGAAATTCATATTATCATCTAAATAAATTATTGGGATGTCATAGGATTATGATACCATTTATGAAAAGTTGGAAAATTAGTAATGAACTTTTTTTACTTACCAAATGGACAATAGCGGCAACAATTACGAGTAATTCTTATTACAACTTTAATTGCTTATGTCTTGTGTAGATTTTCTTATTAATAACACTAAAATGTTGTAATTAGTGAATATATACAATTCAACAAACTCAAATTAATGTAATGAATACCACGTACTATGGATACCTACTAGTTAATTCTACATAAGTTTCCAATAACCGGTTAACAGTCAATCATTATGAGCTTATGAAGAAGTTAGCTAATTTCATTTTTTTTGGTATAGGTTTTGGATATTTTCTCATTAAGAATTTCGCTATCTGGAATTAAATGCTGTGTTTTTTTATACAGACTCGACAAAGTAATTAGTTGTTACATTCTGTATCAGCCCATATTGTTCCCACTGTAGGGCACGGGCCTCCTCTACAATCGAAAGTATGATTGAGAGTGGTAAGGCCATATAGTCCACTACGCTGAACTCGTGCTGGTTGGCGGACTTTACACATAAACTACATACGAGTAGTCTGTAGTAGTTACATTACACTTGGATATAAGTGCAGGAAAGATAAGTTATATTCGTATAGTTAGTTTTTGTTTTAACATTAACTGCCATATTCATTGCTTATAGCCTATTGCCTATTTGAGCTATCCAATGTCTTCTTCGCTCTAACTGAATTAAAAAGTGGTTTGAAAGGGACATTCGGTACCTAAAATTGATTTATTAATAGTCGAATTTATTTCGTCAGAATTATTTTTTAAAAAATATTGATATTTGTTTTATTTGATTTTTCATTTCTAAAAGATTAATAATTCTATGAACTTGTACATTGTCTTAAATGGGTGCTTCTCGATACACCCCTTCGACGCTAAATCTGGAAACGATTTTAAGAATGAACAATCTTGACAAATAATTCCAATACAAATTGGTCCGAGTGTTGAACAATTGAACGGGCTTGTTTTACTTGTTAAGTGCTTATTGTTCCTTGGGAAGTGGCATTTTGTTTAGTCTTTACTAAATTATTACAATAGTATTTCCAGAGAATAGCTTTTGAGGAAAAATCGATATATAAGTGCCTGTATATTTATCTAATATTCTATGAAGATTCATAAATTTATAAGAAAATCTACAATAAGTCAACGTAAGTAACGTAACATAAAGTAATTAAGTCCGACAATTATGCGATTTAGATCGACTTCGCAAATTTTTCTTGTCTTAGATATTTTTGCATGTAATTTTAAGACGGTCTGCTATCACGCCATTTCTATGAATATAAACTCCTAAGTAAATTAAAAGTTCATTCAAAATTCAAACCCGGGACAGTAGGGGAGAAGTGGCATGAAGGAGCCAGGTTTTGAAAGAGCCACTTCTATTATTTCGGTAGTTTAGGAACCAATTTGGTTGGGGATTTTATTTTTAAGTGGTAAAACTGATTTCTCGTCACCTACAAACATTTGACAGTTCGCCGACATCAACAGACGTCGGTGTAATGAGTTAAAGTTTTTGGCACTAAAAAGTAAGTGTTTTACTTCATTTAAGTTGTTTTTTAGTATTTTACTGTAAATAAATATAGATACATGAATTGTAGACTGAGTTTGTGCATATGTTTGGCTTTGCAGCTGCATAAAAACTGAGCCCCAAAAGATTTAATATTGTTGTTATTTTTAAGGTTATATTTTTTTTAAGAATTAGTTTTGAAAGAGCCGGGTGAATGGGCCATAAAAGAGCTGGCTTTTTCATAACCGACTCGTTCATAAATCCTGCATTTGAATTTTGTAAATAAAATATACTAATAATATATATGCATTTTTTTCATATACCATTAAATTATTTACTTCAGATATTGCATTATGGAGAAGCCTGGTCTAAAAAAAACGAATAAGACCCGAAAAATAAATTAATAATAATAAAATAACACCCAACAGTCACATACACAGTCCTGACCCCACACTAAGATCGAGTCTTGTGTCGTGAGTATCAGAAACTACGAGAAACTTTTCGGTCTCGCTAACACCCAGACCCGAAAGAAATATTCGTGGGCCACACAAACATTTCTCTCGGTGCGGGGGTCCAACCCGCGGCCTCTCGTTTCACAGGCGGCGTCTAACCAACTGCGCCACGGAGGCTCTCATCGAAATCGGTAATTGAAGAAGCAGTCAATGAAGTTTTGGAGAAAGGTCAAACTCCAAAACAAAGAAAAATAGTGATGATTGCGTAGTTTGCAACAAAACATATGAAGACAGTGATCCAGATTGGTTTAAGAGTGCAAAATTTGTTCTGGTTGGGCCATGAATCCTGTGGCATTAAGGAAAAAAATAATTTCTTTTGTAAGATATGTTTCTAATTTCAAGAAAATAACATTATATTCTAAAGTTCCTAAAAAATCGGAATCTTGAGTGAGCAAATTTTTTTTTTAATTTCTTAAAGATTTAACGTAGTTGTTTTTGATAGAAGATTGATTATTGTTAATTTTTGAGATTGTTATTAATAAAAAATAATCCTTCTCTAATATATTAAGATTATATATACGAGTATTATAATAGGTTTGACTGAGTAATATGTTAAGATTAAAGCGCTTGTTAAAATGACTTAAAATGTCTGATAGAATTAAATATTTGTTAAAAAAGTCATTAGTATATAAAAAGGATTTGGTAGAATTGTCTTTTCGTTTTTTATAGGGCAATAATTATTATTTTACATTATTTTCACAGACTGGCTCATTCATAACTTTTGGTGGCTCTTTCAATACCGAAAAGTTATGAAAGAGCCAAAAGACACATTTTTTAGAAATGAATATTTCGCTATTTTTTGTAAAGTGTTTAAGGTTTTTTCGTATGAAATAACCTAGTTTAATAAATAAATAAGAGTTTGACAAAAAAAATCATCATTTCTTTCATTAAAAGTATATTTTTTTGCTCCGTATAGTAAACTGGCTCTTTCATACCACTTCTCCCCTACAGCTCTCCGTTTACCTATGTGGACATAAAAACAATAAATAATACGAGAATGAGTTTTAATAATACATATTTTTATAAATGCGCAATGATTCTAGTAAACAAAACTTTATTTTCATCTTCCTATGTTTTATGAACACAGTCTATTTGTATTTTCACACGATCATAACATAGAGCCTCTTTTGTTCTTAATGTGTGGTGGAAATAATTAATCTTATAGGCACTACTCAATAACAAAGCATTAGTTGATCGCCGCAGGCAATTACCACCTTCGCATCAAAACACAGTAATTTGAATCAATATTTTGATCATTATCTACAAGTTTCATATAATTTATGTAATGGAATACTCGCTCATTATAATTTAAGGCATTTTCCGGTATTAAGCAGAGTATAATAGCAATTATTAAGTGTTACTACCAATACTTCGTGGGAAAATTTATATAACAGGCGTTCTACAAAGAAATGCCTCGTACTTCGACCTTATTGTGATAAATATTTCTACCATATGATAACAATAATTTTAAAAAATACAATTTAAATGAGAACCTCCTCTATTGTTGATGTTGGTTAATAATTAGGCTATATTTGATACAAACAAAATGAAAGTGAGAAAAGAGATAATAAATAAGTATAATTGAGAATATTGTTGACAAAATAATGAGTTAAAAATAATTCCAAATCAATTCTAAATGTGTTAAGCAAACATTTATCTCCAAAACCAAACGGGCTCGGGAAAAATCGTTATTCCAAACCATCACCCTAAAAGCAGTGCATCGTAAATTAGCCTACGATATACTAAAATAGCGTAACACCCCAACTACCATGGGAACTGAGGGCCCCGCGACCTCCCGCTAAATGCTGACAAATCTGCAATCCCAAATCAAAAAGACGAAACATCCCTACATTGAGACACGCTCTTCAATAAACAATTTATAGGGGCTGACGAAATTCTTTAGTAAATGATAAAATGCATCAGTCACGCGATGAAAGGAAAAGTAAACGGTAATTTGGACTGAGGTAGGTTCGACAATGAAGAAACGGGAGCTCGGAAGCATCTCAGATTTTTCCTTGTTATTCCTACAACAATGGAAGGTTTCAATACTCATAGTCTGTATGCTCGCTATTGTTCAATTAATTATCCTACAGGTGAAGTAATTAAGCTCAGATTGCAGAATTAAAACGTTCCTTTTATTATTTATTAGTATAAAAATTTTGCTACAATATTGTTCTTTGATTTCGTTTATTAGCCAATTTCAAATCACCATACGGATAGGAGTGTATAAGAATGCGTCAAACTAAGGATCCAAATTAACGAGCTTAAATAAATATTAAAGCATCTACAGATCAAGAATCAAATATGAATAATAAAAAGAAATAACAATGTTTTTAATTGTTAACCAAACGAAATCGTAAACGAAGACTATAAACAATCGAATAATATCATTACACTCCGTGAATCGATTCCTGGTGGTGAATTAAATTACGCTTGTATCGATAGTTATGAATTGTATATCACGGATTTGAAAGGTGATCGGTCACTATGACAGTAGTCTCCGTAGTGAGAACCAATGGACCGAAATCAACCATAGTTTTATGGCAGAGGGACCATCAATCAGGAGCATTCGCAATACGGCTGATAATGTATCGCCAACAACCCAGCATTTAATTGTTGATGGATCGGCACGCCGCCGGGCGCATTTCACGAGCCAATATCATATTTCTGGTAAGGATTTTTTTATTCCCTCCACCCGTGCATATTCGATACGGATTTATTATTTTCATCTTTACATCTTACCCTCTTTAGGGCCTCGGAAGCGATACGTAAAATGACGGAAGATATGAAGGGCGGTAATGGGGGAAAATTGTACTTTATTCGATTTTGATAGACTTGATGGCGGATTTAGGAGCCGCTGTCACTTGGCTGTGATAAGCTGCGTAACAAATGCTCCGTTGATATTTTGGTACATTATTTTGTCTTATTTAAATTAAAGACAATAAGAGTCAAATTAGTTATATTGAGAAAATTGGCATGTATAGTTGGGAGAGAAGTGGAAGCCTCAGATTAGAGCGTAGGGCACACACCTCTGACCTTTCAACGTTAGGTGAATATTTTCAGTTAATTGTTGCTCCATTTAATGACGAAGCAAAACAGTGTGAGTTAACCTACATACTTTACACTTATATATAGATAAGGATTTAACAGTTGTTAATTATACCGGTTAAAAGTACCCTGAACCGACGAGAATGCCCGAAGATATTGAAAAAGTAGATAAAGCGAAAGTGGTATGACAAGACCAAGCAAAGTGGAAATCCATAGTCTCTGCTTCCCCTTTTAGGATAGAGGCGTGACGTTTATGTATATATGTATGAATGTAAACATACATGAGCAATCTTATTTTGAAATATAAAAAAAAAAACTAAATATCGTAATTATATTTCTCTGTATTGATACGCGTAATCATTTATATGCTGCAGACGATACCAACCCACAATAACGATCCATATAAGTTAGGCGGTTGCACCTACTGGAAGGTTTTTTCTCTAGTCGCAGCTCATAAAAAAAAACAATAAAACGGGAAGCAAGCAATAACCAAGTTGTAGGAAAATAAAAACAACTCAACTAACCACTTCGGCGTGCAAATTATCCACGGTGTACGCATTCGCTCAGTTAACGCCTTCAAACGAGCTGGGTGGTACCATAAAATTATATTATTTTAGCGTTATCTATGTTACACAAAAACTAACTACTGAAGTAGTCTTCATATATTTACCTGACGATAAGATTTTTATAACAACCATAGTCATAAACGAGAAGGATCATATTACTACCGTCGTGTTTTTTTAGTCCTACTGGTATTGACATAATCATGTCTCGGGTAAATTATTTTAATTCCGAAGTGGCTACAATTTACTTAGTTTTTTTGGATGTGTCAAGCTGAGGATTTTCTAATCTTACTTGAAGTATAACTGTCAGCGCTATAAGATTTTCTTATCCCGTTCCATGTTTAAATGTCTGTACTAATCTAAGGGTTCGCTTCAAGAGGGCAGCGTAAGAACTTACAAATTATGTGTCTTATATTTTACAATAAATATAAAGATACCATGGATTTTTTGATAAAAAAAAAGAAAACAATACTATTATTTTTATATACTATCATAATGTATTCAATTATTTTGTAAATATAGAATACGTACTATGTATTGACTTGTTATAAGAGCAATTTAATTGCCTACATGATCAACAAACCAAATTCATTTTATAGTTTTAGCACAATATATTTTATTTCATTTCAAGACATATATGAAAAATAGGATACCAAATCTAACATATATATTTTGGCATGGGGGAAATTTATTTTATAAATACTTGTATGAATGTTACTCTTTGTAAACTCTCACGCACTTATTCATAGACAGTTTTAAAACCGATTTTAGTTATCAAGTACTTTGTCCCTTTCGAACTACTTTTGAATTCAGCTGGAGCGAAGAAGACAAAACATTCTACAGCTAAAAATGTTTTGAACTGTCTGTAAATCCTTAGCCGTAATTAAATAAAGTATTTATTTTGTATTATAGAATCAACCATAGCATTACATGCATCCATACATGCCAACCCGCACTAGGCCAGCGTGGTGGACTATATGGCCTAACCACTCTCAATCGTATTCTCGATTGTAGAGTAGGCCCGTGCCCTGCAGTGGGACGTATATGGGCTGATCCAGAATTACATGCATCGAAAAGAAACAAATACCAAATATCATAAAACACAATTTAATTCACAACCACCTATCTAAACGTCTTCGATATGTTTTGGAAACGGTCATCCACATCACCAATTACCTATACGATAAGGGATTTATTTATGATCCCGGCGGCCGGCTCGAATTAAAATTCATTGTTTCTCTTATCCTGAAAAACAGGGGTCACAATATCGCCGTATTATCTTTACAAGAATAGGCTTTTAAAGAACTCAATACCGATATCGATATAATTACGCGACCTTACTCCAAGGTTTTTGATCTGTTAAACTTTTTAAAGGGTGTATCGGATTACCGTAAACTTTGGATTCGTTGATTATCTCAGATTAGATGAGGGAAGCTGATAAGGAATTTGTTTTATTGTCCTAAATGTTTCGTTTAGAGGTGGTAAAGGAACCATTTGGACGGGTTAAAAATGTTTTATAGTCTTTTCGAGTTTTCTTAGGAAATAAAATGTCAAGAGGAAGTGACTATGGTTTTATTATAACACGATTGATTTTGAACTGTGAACTCTTGGTGTCGATTCCAAAACAAGAAACTGATTTTTAAAAAATCCTACGTGCTTACATAAACTTACGCCTTTTTCTAGAAGGGGTAAGCAGCGGTCAGTAAGTCTGAAAAATACTGTTGCAACATGCAACTATTAAGAAGTTTTTAATATAACTTTATTAGGAAGGTCATATTTAAGGGCCATAATTTTAATAACATTCAATTTTCATCCGGAGCAAAATTCATAATGCAAAATTATTTCAAAAGGAAAATGAGGCCCCTGTGAGTCATACAAAGAGTACCGCTTACTTTTAACCATTTTGCAATGAGCACGAATGCTCCCTAAGTAGGCCGTGGTGCTTATATTTGGTAAATATGCGCATATTTCTATATTGTATGGTAAATACAGCAACAAATAGCTTTGTATGAGATGCATCCGTTCGGCAACCGATGACCTCTGGTGACACGACGCAAGCGACAGGATCTCAAACATTACCCGTTGTGTTTCGAAATATGCTTATTTTGCTTTGTAATGTATAGTGTAATGAGGTCGGACTGAATGTCTTATTTTGAATATTTATTGATTTTTTTATAGATTGAAGCAGTGGGTGAAAATCCAGCCATGATAACAAAGAGGAGGGAAGGGCTCATTTTTGGGTGATCAATATTTTTTCTAGTCCGTGCATTATAGGATTAATAAACCCTTTTAACCGCATTACATGTTATATTTAACGTTAACACAATACAAGTACAGGGCACGATGGGTTTTACGTATCGCATTAATTACGCAACAAAAGAAAAAATATTGTACAAAACTATTCCTTCCTGTGGTGTTAGATCTAGATAACTGATCCAAGTAAAATATTTTTTACTCATAATTAATTAATATATTAGTAAATTGATATAAGGTATTATAATAATTAATATTATCCTCAGCTTTTTAGTAAATATTATCATATCCAAAATAAGACGGAGTTGATTTAATAATACTGAAGACTATTATGAAATCAGATAAATCACTAGTCAGTTTGAAAGACAGTCGGTAAATGCAAAGCGAGCTAAAAGTATCAGGTTGTACAATTACGAGAATTAATGTATCTATTTGTAACCTACAGCTTCCGGTTTTTTACGATGCATTACATTGGTGTATCGTGTGGATATTGGATATATATTTTCAGTATAGGCAGCAAAAAGATAAAGAAAGATTCTGTACGGTATGCTGTAATGGGATTTCAAATATATTTTGTATCCAATTTGATGCAAAATTAATTTAATGAAAATAATAAGATTATTTTATTATAAAAACAAAAATATGTTTAGCCCTATGTTTAAAATATACAATAATAGAAAGCAATGTTCCGCTTGTTTCATGTTATTTTTTTTAAACTTAATTTAAAAAATATATTTTTATAGTTTAACAAATAAAGAAATAAATTGTAACATATACTTAATTTACAAGTTAAATAATAATAATATATATATTGTTTCCCAAAAAGCCAAACAAAATAAATTCCGCCTTAATTGATTTATCCTATCCTAACAGGACAACGTAAAATAGAATTTTAAATGACAATTACGATGAGATCTGACAAAATCCACGCGAAAAGGTGCTTAAAAAATCATCCTCACTAATTAATCTGGTCGTATAACCACTTAAAGCTATTCTCGTTACGTTCGTTCAGAAGTGGACAATTATGGCCGAGGAATATCATTTATACTGGCCTAGTTTTCTTCATTAATCCATGTACAGTCAGCAACAAAGTCGCTGCACAGTCACGAGATTTGTAATTGTCTTTTCATCCAAAATAATAATTATTTTCTATATCGTATGTCACTTCTCGGCATAGATGACTTTACTTGGTTATATTTTACGACTACAGAGTAGTACGTACAAATTTTCATTCATAAAAAGATTATCAAAAAATGTAGTTTTTTATCAGCGCAGTAATACTACGATAGGATTACGACGTTGAAATCTCGGGTTTGAATCTTGAGGTAGGTAAAGATATGTTTGATTTTTTAATTCATAATCAGCCCGGAGTCAGGAATTGGTATGACGATAGGCTTGCACCCTAATACATCGAGAGACGGAACACGTAAGGCCAAGCGTGGGTACTCCTGTTAGCTCCTGGTAAGTCTGCCTATCCCTTCTTGGGTAAAGGCGTGACGTTTTTATGTGTGTGTGTTTTTTTCTTCTAAGCACAGATCTTGGTTGTCATTGCTTCTGTGTTTGTATAAGCTCATCTACATACATCTCATTATAGGCCACGGGCAGGTACCTATAATCGAAAGTACGATTAACGCCCGAATACTGGAACGCCATCCAAATAATAAGTTGCAGTTAACAGCGCACGGCTCACTTAGCCAGTACATTTAAGCGGGATTAACGTAGTTAAGCATAACTTATAATTAAATTGCGTTCCAGTATTCGGGCGTAAGAGGCGTTAATCCATATAGTGTATTAGGCATTACTGCGATTTAGTATATATTTAATTTTAACCGACTTCAAAAAAACGAGGAGGTTCTCAATTCGACTGTATGTTGCTTTTTTTAAATATATACTTTTGACTGTAACTTTTATACATATATTGCGTATGTGTAATGCCAAATTTGTACACCTTTGTTAGTAAGTAAATGTTTGTAATATCTTTCACAGTCTATTTAGTTGATAAGGTCAGAACCTCGCGTGTGATTGTTGGATATATGTAAGTATTCATAATATTATTTATCTAGTAACAGACAAAATAGGCTTTTACGGCGTATACTTGTAATATGCTTGTAATATTGATCACTTAAATTATCCATAACATAGTTAAATTATAAAGTGTCCGTCTCAATATAAATTAAGATATATTGATCTTAAATACAATTATGTATCTAGTACCTAATCGAATTAACTATCAAACTTCACTGAAACTTACAACGTTGTTATCAACCATATTACAATCCGTCCATATTAAGTATATAATTAGCATTAGTAACATAATGCATCTTTAGACTTAAAGTGACCAACAAAAAAAAATAGTTTTTAATTTTATGAAAAATGGCTTAAAATGGCTATCGACCCTATATTAAAGAAGGACCTATTGACGTGTAAAAGATAGAAAGATGTTTTTGGTCTTCTCGATATAATTTCTCCCGTACAAAATTTCTTATGTTACAAATCATAAATGATTGGTTCCAAAAAATGATTTTTTTTAGTTCGGTCTCTATTATTTCAATGTACGATAAAAAAGCCTTGGAGTTAAAAGTGCTTGATGTAAAATGTAAAAGTATCTTTTAGCGGAGTGCATTTTCGCTAATTCTTATGGAGTCGCCCTGGCGTCTTTAAGTGGGGTACCGCTCGGCCGGAAGTCACTTTTTTCATCCCGAAAACTCTTGAGTGCTCCGCAAAATGTCTTCGAAATGACTTTTTCTCCTTTTTAAGTACATTTAGAATTTTTTGTACGTGTTTTTCGACGACTGTGCGCCACTTGCCCCGGTATTATTGGGGTGTTGACGGATTTTATTTAAAAATCCTAACGAGATATGCCTCTCTCGAGATATACATATGGTATTTGTTACATGAATTTATGAGGTTTAAGTTTTGTAAGAAATTAAATTATATTTCATATGCATTGGTCTATTTAAAAGCGCAGTATTACGCTTGCATGTTTGAAACTAGGATAGGAAATCTACTTTAAAAACAATCGATAGTAATTATTATTGATACATTGTAATTTTTTTAAAGTAAGACTTGCCTTTTCTAGTGATAACAAAATTAAATTTACGCATAATTATATTTACGTAACACAATTTAAAATATACTTACAACACGAACCAATCACTTCCCATATCCGCAAACAAAAATTCACAAAACCAATAATCCACTCAGTACATAAAAATCCGAAATAAATTCCACGAACGAGATATTCAATTTGAATTTCGCGCCAAAGTCGTGGAGAACGACACAGCCTCTTCGTACGAGAGCTTGCGCGAGACTGACTCGTGGTCTGCCCGCCAGTCTAGACGAGGCAGGCGGAGGGGAAGCGGGGGCGAGGGGAGTGCACGAGGGCGAATCAACCCCAGTCAACGTTTGCCCAGAAAAACGGTCAAGCTCAAACATCAATAAGGAAGTATTCGTTTAGCTGTTAAACTTAGGCTTTGCCGGACACCTAGTGCCTTGGGGCGCGCGTCTTAAGACTTGGTTGGTTTAATTACGTGTACATGTTTTTCAAAATGATTTAGGCTTTGGCAAATGTAATTAATGATTTTTTTAATTATAATTTGCCACAGATACAAATACGACCCTTTACAGTTGTCGTCGATGCCATGACAAATAAATATTTTATGAAAGTTTGTGACTAGTGATTTTAAAGTATTAAATTCATCAATTATTAGATCCATTCTTATAGCATCTTATTTGTTAGTGGCATCAGATTGAAACTTTAGTTTTTAATTGAAAGTAACAACTTTTAATACCTAATTAGCATTAATAAGACAAATAATATAGAAAAGTAGCCAATGCGAACTGTGGTCGAGATCAAACCTTTTATTTTGTCAACCCCCAAAACCTCAACAAAATAACAAAATTTTCCCAGACTGATAAAAAAAACCTGAACTGACATGATACCAAACGGGCAGAATTTTCGCACCCGAGGCAGTTTAATGCCACATCAAGCGTAGGCACATAATTAAGATTGAAAATTCAAAAGTTCCAGGCGGACCGAGTTGGAAAACTTACTTTTCCAACTTTATTTATCTTCAGTACCTGGCGGTTGGAAAAATTTCCTTTTGTCTTTTGAATTATGACTGCGTATCATTTAATTTACTCAGCTGACTTTTAACTTGGAATTACTAAGTAATGCTTTCGCTGAATCTCAGAGATCTGAAAGTCAAATTGTCCAGTTGGATGGACGATTTAAAAGTTATTATTAAATTATAATACTTTTACTAACGCTCGAATACTCAAACGCTACTTAAATAAAATTGTTATAGCTTTGCGTTAAAGGCGTGACGAGCATGCCCCTCGCCTGATGGTAAGTGATACAACCGTTCATGATCAGTAGCAAAACCAACACCTTGAATTACAATGCAATCCTTGACATTCCACTGCGCTCGCCATCCTGAAACACAAGATGGGAAGTCTCAAATTTCTAGTAGTTATTTTGGCTACAATATCCTTCAATCGAAACACAACACTGCATTTATACTACTGTTTGGAGGAAGAAATAGAATTGCGGTGGTTTGAATTGGAATTGAGCTGGCCTCTCACATATGAGTTACCTACCACCACCCACGTAAATGTAATGAAAGAGTAGATTAACGTAGTTAGGTGTAAATTAATAAGTAAAAGGCGTTTGAGTATTCGGGCGTAAAACTCGGGAAGGACATACGATGCTACTTACAATATCTCCATGAAAATTTACAATCATACGCTGTGAGAATTAATTATTGAACTGATTTATTATCATCTCATAGAAACAAAATAAAATAATTATCTTACATACATATTGTCACGACTGTATCTCATAGGGATAGACAAATCTTTAGATCGCACTTTGTTCGTCCTGACATATTGCTTTCGCTTCATCCATTTTCAGCAACCTCTTCATGCCTTGTTTAGGGTGTCACCGCTTTGGATGGTATATGTTCGGTGAGGTCGACCCCTAAAGACTCCCTCATCCACACTCGCATTGTATATTTACTTGGTTACTCTCCTTTCATCCTTCCTCTCTACATGACGGAAAAAAAATCCGTTCTATAATTCCAAAAGGGTAACCAGAGGTGCCATTAGAGCCACACACAGGAAAACCAATCGCCAAGCATAAAAAGCGTCTATCTTTTATTCATTAATGAACATAAATCACTACCAAAGTTCATAGAATATAATAAATATTAAATAAAGTAAACAACAAAATATAAAAGGGCGAACAGCGCACGCAATTTGCGATTAACATCAATAAATTGTTCAATAGTTTATACCTAGAATAATAAACAAGCAAAATATAACCGCGGAATTAATATTCATAAACACAGGGCTTTACACTAATCCGAGCCAACTCATCCAACCAAAAATAGCGTTGCGTAATATTTATCAAAACATGGATATAGGTCATTATTTAAAATAGCCAATGGCTTTAATAATCGTCGATTAAAAGTAAGGGCTACTCAACAGTAGCTAATGTACCATTAGGTGAGCTACCATTGCGGGATGAGAATAGCTAATAGAGATTTCTATTAATATAATGTCTACACTGCCGGTGCAGTGAATAATCCGTATCGATCGGGTTTAAATTTAGTGCAGATCCGTTGGAAGATCTCGCGCTCGGCTCTATGGACTGTGAAAACCGTTTCGTTTCCAACAAATTCGGAATACGGACGGTGCGCTGTAAATTTTAGGTTTGATTCGAACGTATAGAACTAGCCGCTTCTAGTTTTATTGAGCGGAGTACTGCACTTTTCGAAGGCTATTAAAATGGAATGCATAATTTTTTATATGAATATTTTCTGTTGCGAATTTTTGTGACGTTTGTAACTTTATGTATAATGATTATAATAACATTTTTACTCAATGTAGTAGTGGTGTTTGGTTGAAAAGTATGTCTTGAATTTAGAACTAGACATTTTCTTAAATTATTAATTAATAAATGCAATCAAAAACCTAGTCATTAATAAAGAATAAAATAAGTAAAAGATATAAGTTAATGATCACTTATTTGATCGTAACTGATTATTTTAGCAACGGCTAAATTAGGAAAGTGCTAGGTGGCTAGTTGGTAAACGGACAGACGCGGCTGCCAATATATTCACGGAGTTTAGGTCACGGGATCGAATTCCAGGGCACATCTCTGACTTTTCGGAGTGATGTGTGTATTGATAGGAAATCAACACGCACTATAACGGGGAAAGAAATATCTTGAAGAAACCTGCAAATCATTGCATTTTTTTTAGGATCTCCACGGCATGTTAAGTCCGCCGAACCGCACTACGCCAGCGTGGTAGACAA
Source organism: Hyles euphorbiae (assembly GCA_023078785.2). Taxonomy (NCBI): domain Eukaryota; kingdom Metazoa; phylum Arthropoda; class Insecta; order Lepidoptera; family Sphingidae; genus Hyles; species Hyles euphorbiae. Next base: position 6,513,172 of record CM041041.1, on the reverse strand, counting down.
TATGACCTAACCATTTTGCATCGTACTCTCGATTATAAAGGAGTTATATGGGCTGATACAGAAGAACCATTAATTATATACTAACTAGCTAACTCTATCCGACAAAATAAATAATTTCCTACAAATCTGTAATCCCAAACGGTCCTACTGAAGGATCATTTAAATAACTGTCAATTAAATATAACGGTCCGATGAATGATCGAAATTTGTTAAAAATTCGCAGAGAGGAAATGGCGCTGACATCCCTTTAAATATTCAAGCCTTGCCACTTTTTCTGAAGGCTAATTATGTTTGTCACTGGCCGGTTATTATTTTTCTACGCCTTTTCAGATACAGTACTTAAGTTTTTATTCACAGTATATCTATTCTGATCTCATTGAAGGAGGCCTATACCCAAGATGAGGCTATGACTGTACAATAGTTTTAAAATATATTTTTTTTGTTTGATATGTTTTTTGGAATGTAAACAGTTAAAGCACAATAAAGGCTAATTGTTATTATTATTATATCAGAGTCAGGAATTTGTGCCCGATATGGCGATAGGCTCGCCACCTATCACATTGTGGGACGGAACATACAAGGCGAAATGTGGGTGCCCTGGCACCTCTGCCTACCCCTTCTGGGAACAAGGCGTGAGTTTATGTATGTAGTTTAATGACATCTACAATACGGAAGTTGACTAATTTGAAATTGCTTTTATTATATAGATAGACCAGACTATATTAACTATATAGACTACATAAACACTAAAAAAAGAATTTTACTAAACTATAGGACAAATTGTAATTTAAAAATACGCAAACAAAAATAGTTTTCAAATTCCTACTAAACTGCCACGTGGCTTTAATGTGTGGCGATAGCAATACGCCAACTAGTGCTCATTCTTATACCTACACTTAAAACCACCAAAAATGTATGTAAACGACCAGTAACAGAGTCAATTCTATAAAAATGAACTGTTTTTCATCTTGCCACCCGAGCAGTGACGTCAGCGCGCTCCGATCGCTGTTTGCAATCACCTGATGCCGGGTAATGAAAAATTTAAAATATTTTTATTTAATTTATAACAAACAACTAGGTTCTCAAAATATTATATTAGATTTTAAAATACTATCTTTAATGTGTAAAACATAAATTAACTCGAATTTGTTACATGAGTTAACATCCTTATGGTCAAATGACAATAACCTGGAACTGGATAGAAGACTTCAAGTATTCTCCAACACATGGAAATATTCGATATTTTTGCCATCGACCATTTCAATACAAAATTGTTATTTGTAAACTTGTCCCTGCTTTTAAAAGCTCATGACAAATAAATTCCAAGAAAAATATATACATATTAATTTATTTGGAACTGACAGGATTACTATCACAGATCCCGTTATCCCAAACATGAGATGCGGGCGAAATGACAAATACATGACGTATGACGCATCATTTTAATAAGTACTTGTTCTGTTTAAAGTGGCACTGAATAATAGAGTTGCCATGATTCAGCGAATTTACAGCGGCCGTACCTTCAATGGATGATGTGTAATCATTACTGCTCAATTCATTACTGTATTGTTTTGTTATAGCTTATAATAATAAAAAGATAAAAAGACTTGGTAATTGAAGTGGATGGGTACTCGCTTAATGTAGGGTTAAAATTAAATGAATATACAATACTATAGTTGGGAGCACTTTAAATGATGTAGATGAAACGTTATCCTAAGATACTGTTGTAATAAATACAACCAACAGTCACATACATAGTCCTGACCCCACACTAAGATCGAGTTTTGTGTCATGGTTATCAGAAACTACGAGAGTCTTTTCGATCTCTCAAATACCCCTCGATGTGGGAATCGAACCTGCGTTCTCATATTTCGCAATTGGCGTCTATCCAACTGCGCCATAATAGATTTATATCTTGTTCTTCAAACCTCACTAGGAAGGTCTTATAATATCGCCCAGTAAAGCTAACATAATATTTTTATAAGCTTATAAAAATATTCGGTACACCCACAGAAACACATCTATTATTCCATACTCATAAACTACACATTCCATTACTCTCCTTAAATTCAATGAATCCAACTTGTACATTTGAAATCTTGTTCAAAATTTCTCGGAACCGTCTGACTACACAGTGCCGTGTTTGTGTTAAATTTGAAATGTGACGTCAAAAAGACACGTTAATCGTGAAGTTTTCATGTTGAACTAAGTTGTAGAGGACTAGTTAATCCACTGCGTCGAGCTGAACCCACAGCGCATGAGATTTAGAAGGTTTGAAATATTCTTGTGGGAATTTATAGTAAAACACAATTGATATTCTAAGTAAAATGATAACGAAATTCCAAGTAATTAATTATAGTCATAATGCTTTCAATAGAAGTTCTACATGTTTTAAATTCCGCAAGTATATCTCAAATTAGGTAGGTTTCCATGGAAAATAATTTACAGAACTTCAACCTTAAGACCATATAATATCCTGAATACAAGTTAAAGTATATATTATAATGATTAATTACAATCATAGCGATGTAAAGCATATAAGTATTAAACATTTTAACCTATCATAGAACATTATAAAATTTCTCAAAAGTCATATCACATATTTTTGTTTAATAAACAGATTTATCAACAGTAATACGATTGTTTATTTATTATTTTTAAAATCATAACAAAAAATATACACTCCTAATCCAAATGAACCTTCTCAATCCGTTAGTTTTTGTGCGGGCTCACAAAATCTTGCGTCGTCTAGAGCTTTCGACTGTTTGCCACGCGGCGCCCAAGCATTATCTGTGTGCATACATAAATATATTTACACACATAGGTGTGTAAATACATAATTACACACACAAATATCCGTGTGTGATTATGTGAAATGGTACTCGCGAAAAGTATCACCTACGCGGCACGGAAATGTATTCTTTAGCGGTTGGTGTGAAAAGTTATTTTTCTTTTGTCACTCTTGTTAGTGTTACCTATTTTTTGTGGAGTGCTAAGCATTTTTGTTTGCTTTGGAATTTTTGGGAGCTGGTCTAATTGACTTGATATTTTTAAAATTGTATAAAAGTCTTATGAAGAGGTACCGCCCCGGATGAGGCTGACCATTCATGCTCACTCATGACTGATAAAAACATGATTCTACCTTTAGAATTGCATATATGTATTGCAAATATATATGTATACTATTCGAAATACTATACTCTTAGAGATCAGAAGCGTATTTAATTTTTAAAGAAGAAACAGATAATATTATTCCATTAATCGACTATTTAATCAATATTAGAATTAAATCAAACAAAACATTTAAAAATCAGAAAACAAAAATAATTAGCAATCCGTCGCATCCGAGCACCCGCGCGAAAAAGTGCGCGAGTGTTGTCGTCTCTTTCAATCGTTACGTCATTGCGTCACGTGATCATGCGATATTCCCGCCTCCTTGGTGGAAATCCTCTAAGACGGCCGTTCCTGACAGCTGAACGTCCTCGTCAGCTTAACAGCTTGTCCGATCTTCGCTTGGTTGGTCTGCTACAGTAGAATCACCATGTCCCAGGTTTACTTCGGTTAGAGTTTCACCTGGAATGGTAGTTAAAGGAATAATTTCGAAAGCATTTTTTTTTTCTTTTGTGATCCCATTAGATCAGGCAGTAATATGCAAGCTGTATCACTGAGTATCATACATGAGTTTGAGACAATATTCATTACTGAAATAATAAAACATCGGGCAAAAAAAAGGCTAAAAAAAAACGGTACTTCCATGATGTCAGGGCAACGAACACCATAATGTCGAAGTGCGAGACAGCCACAATGTTGGGGCTGCGAGCACCACAATGTCGGAGTGCGAGACAGCTTCAATGTCGGAACTGCGAGCACCAGTGTCGCGGTGCGAGGCAGCCGCAACGTCGGAGCTGCGAGCACCACAGTGTCGCGGTGCGAGGCAGCCGCAACGTCGGAGCTGCGAGCACCACAGTGTCGCGGTGCGAGGCAGCCGCAACGTCGGAGCTGCGAGCACCACAGTGTCGCGGTGCGAGGCAGCCGCAACGTCGGAGCTGCGAGCACCACAGTGTCGCGGTGCGAGGCAGCCGCAACGTCGGAGCTGCGAGCACCACAGTGTCGCGGTGCGAGGCAGCCGCAACGTCGGAGCTGCGAGCACCACAGTGTCGCGGTGCGAGGCAGCCGCAACGTCGGAGCTGCGAGCACCACAGTGTCGCGGTGCGAGGCAGCCGCAAAGTCGGAGCTGCGAGCACCACAGTGTCGCGGTGCGAGGCAGCCGCAATGTCGGAGCTGCGAGCACCACAGTGTCGCGGTGCGAGGCAGCCGCAAAGTCGGAGCTGCGAGTACCACAGTGTCGCGGTGCGAGGCAGCCGCAAAGTCGGGGCCTCGAGCACCATAATGTCGAGGTGCGAGACAGCTGCAATGTCGGGGCTGCGAGCACCAGTGTCGCGGTGCGACAGCCACAACAGCCGCAATGTCGGGGCCTCGAGCACCGCAATGTCGGGGTGCGAGACAGCCGCAATGACGGGGCGTCGAGCACCACAATGTCGGGGTGCGAGGCAGCCGCAATGTCGGGGCCGCGAGCACCGCAATGTCGGGGTGCAATACGAGTACCACAATGTCGGGGTACGAGATAGCCACAATGTCGGGGCTGCGAGCACCACAATGTCGGGGTGCAATACGAGTACCACAATGTCGGGGTACGAGATAGCCACAATGTCGGGGCTGCGAGCACCACAATGTCGGGGTGCAATACGAGTACCACAATGTCGGGGTACGAGATAGCCACAATGTCGGGGCTGCGAACACCGCAATGTCGGGGTGCAATACGAGTACCACAATGTCGGGGTACGGGATAGCCACAATGTCGGGGCTGCGAGCACCGCAATGTCGGGGTGCAATACGAGTACCACAATGTCGGGGTACGGGATAGCCACAATGTCGGGGCTGCAAGCACCACAATGTCGGGGTGCAATACGAGTACCACAATGTCGGGGTACGAGGTAGCCACAATGTCGGGGCTACTAAACTCACCACTACTGAAGAACGCTTCACAAGTCTCCGGTGTCCACTCACCGCGCCGTTCTTCCCATACCAACCAGCCAGCAATTCCAGTAACTTTTTAAACTTTCCATAAAAGATTAAACCATTGGGCACCCTTATTGTTCACTTCTATTCGCAGCATGTTGATAGCCGTCCTAACCAAAGCTTCAGCCTTACTTGGACTCGGCCTAACCTGACCAAGCGCAACAAGTCTGCCCAGGTATTCAAGTTCAGTCCAAAAACGTAGAGTTTTTAATGTTAATTGAAAATCCAAATCCTACGTCTCCATTTTTTTTTAATACCTTACGTATAGTTTCCAAACCTTCACTGATAGAATTGGACATGACCAGTACATCATCTACATAAATAAGCACTTTATCAGTATCCACCAGGTGCTTCAGTTTTAGAGATGATTCCTACATAAACAATAGGTGGATTAGTGAGCCCATATGGCATCTTTAAATATTCGTAATGGCCTTCGGGCGTAACAAATACTGGTTTTACTGATAGTCATTATCCTTCATCGGCACCTTGTCAATACCTCGCATATAACGTTACGTAGAAATCTTATATAAACTAAAGTGCCTTAAAACGGAATCGGATATAAGGGAAATATCTGGACCAGAATCAACTAAAACATCAACTCGCATATTCTGAATAGTACAGGCATCACATTATATATCCGGAAAAACTCTGAGCAAAAAAAATTACATTACTGCAGGGTTCTTTTTTCACTTATCTTAAATTCTACTCGTCGTTTAAAAAAAACAAGTATCGACAGAATGTCCATTCTTTTTTACAAAACGGACAATACTTTACAGTTTACAGGTTTAGAGTCAGTTTTCATTGAATCACGGAATCATATTAAGAATTCTTTGACCTTTTTGGACTAAGAATCTGTTTATGGCCACATGTGGAACAAACCAATCGATCATACTACTAGGGAGTGTTACGTTTACGTATGTCAGGGTTAATTATGTCTGACGTGCGAGCAGGATTGCTAGTAACGGCAGGTGCACTTTCAGGCTTAAATCAAATCAAATCAAATCAAACTAAAAGTGTAAACTGAGAGAAATTCTACTAGACCTTATGACTGTAGCCTGGCGGTAGTAGCTGCGGCTTTGAATTGAGTTTAACTTTTAACGACATTTTATCGCAAAAGAGACCTTGCATATTCTGTGTAGGTAAAGAACTTAGTAGAATTAGTATTCATGACGCCATATAGTACGGTGGCCATGATGGTGGTCTACTTCCGCACACCTCACGTCAACAGTTATGTAAACTGTGATCAAATTTAATTTTTCGATTCTGTAGTAATGTTTAGATCTTACTTGAAATAACGAAGAAAGTGCATCCACAATCCTGTCCGCAACGTCAGCCTCACGCGTCGATTCAACAGGCACAGCTTCATCCGTGGCGCGTATCCCAATGCCGGGAACAGAAACCCCGGTAGTTGCTGAAGCCGATGCTGGTGTATCTTTTCCAGTGCAAGGATGCGACGGTAAAGGGTTAAAAGTATACGTTGCCCGTTCCTCTAGAGCATTTACCGATCAAGTATTTCATTTAAACCATCACGGCGAGGGCTGTTTCGGCTCGTATATGAGCTATTCCAACGCCTACATGGATTTTCAAAACAATACGGTCTATTGCGGAGACTTGATTTTCTACATTTTTCACGATTACGGTCTCTTTGCTCACCATCGCGACGGCTTTGAAAATTATTACGATTTTTTTTTACGTGGTGTGCATTTACAGCTCGACATTTTTATATAACAAGTTGAACAAATAGTTTTAATAATAACTTACGATTGTTAACTTCAAGGCGCACACAAAAACAAAACACTATAGATGGTATTTTTACTTACAGAAATACACCATCCGAAGTAAACTAATTATATACACACAAAACCAACACGTAAGTTATCAAATCACGAATAAAGAAATTCATTAATTAATAAAATGTAATTGTTTACAACGCGAACAACAAAAAAAAAACAAACAAAAACAAAAACGCGGGAAAATGAGAAATTGCAGCTGGAGAGATGGCGCGAACGATCAAAGTCGCGTGTTTTAAACCTATCCCACTTCTGATCTTAGAGATCAGAAGCGTATTTAATTTTTAAAGAAGAAACAGATAATATTATTCCATTAATCGACTATTTAATCAATATTAGAATTAAATCAAACAAAACATTTAAAAATCAGAAAACAAAAATAATTAGCAATCCGTCGCATCCGAGCACCCGCGCGAAAAAGTGCGCGAGTGTTGTCGTCTCTTTCAATCGTTACGTCATTGCGTCACGTGATCATGCGATATTCCCGCCTCCTTGGTGGAAATCCTCTAAGAATACTGTTTTGTATAAGCCCATATACGTCCCACTGCAGGGTACTAGCCTCCTCCACATTCCAGAAAACGATAGAGAGTGCTTAGGCCATATAGTCCTTCACGCACCTAGTGCTGGTGTGCGGATTTACATACCATAGAAATACATACAAATCGCTATGATATGCAGGTTTCCTCACGATGTTTTCCTTGATTGTTATAGTGCATGGTTATTGACTATCAATACACATGTGACTCCGAAAAGTCAGAGGTGAGCCCTGGGATTCGAACCCGCAACAACCGTGAACATGTTAGCAGCCGCGATTTGTCCATTTACCAACAAGCCACCACGCACTCTTTCATTCGAAGTACATAACACAAGCTAGTATAACAGGTACTTTGTTACACCAATATAATAATATAGTCAAGAGGATTAAAACATTTACCACAACCATTTAGCTCCAGTGATTTAAGCCTCTGGACTAACCATAAGCCCTACATACTAACAAGCCAAATTAAACTTAATATTTGCTATAACCAGCTTAATAACTATGACCTATTGTAACGCAAATAACAAGCTTTTATGTTTTACGTGTTCAGCAAAGGTTATTAAAATGGCTGGAATACCTGTGCCATTGACCTCGACATTCTGGTTTAGCCTTAATGAAGTCGTGTGTATGCCATAATTTTCATATAACATTATTACGGAATAACTGCGTGTTCAAAATCAAGGACTACCCTTATTGCTAGGGTATTTACTTAAAAAGAGAAATTGAATTTGACTGTGGTAAATTAATTCCCGTTATACCTAGCCTCCATATGATAGCAATGTTAAAGTCAAAATAATTATTCTTTATTTCAATTGTCTTTAAATATGTAACTTTTTTTATATTATATAATACGCTATCATAATTCATTACATATTTCGCATAATATTTCTAAAATACAATAGTAAGTCCCAAAAGACGGCAGAGCAACGGACTGTAGGTTATTACATAAGTACTATGTCACACATTTCAAGGATTCAAGGCCTTTTGAGAGCTCTTCCCCAGTTCGGGTTTTATGGATGATACTTAACTGAAAACCAGACTAAAGTTTTGCGAGTAAGGGAAAAATGTTTATATAAAGCCAGATGATGTTTGCGTGGCGAAGTTTTTGACTATCTCAAGTAAAGTTTTTATTTTCGCCGCAAAACTATTCAGACCCAAACCAAACTTGGTTTTTATAAGTTTCTGGACTGAAGTGTAGCTATTAAAATTTAAACTACAAATTGTAAAGCATTTTTTCTTGCAGTACAGACTGGAGGGAGCTCATCAAATTAGTGTTAAGTCTACCATAATGACCACCTCATCATCATCACCAGATCATGCACCCGGACATTCTAAATGGAAGACATTTTTGGTATATAAATAAATACACCCAACAGTCACATAAATAGTCCTGAACACACACCCAGACCCGAAACATATACCTGTGGTTCACACAAATATTATATATTTATTTCAGTGTAGGGATCGAACCAGCGGCCTCTTATGTCACAGCCGTTGTCTAACCAAATGCGCCACGGAGGTTGCAACGGAAGGAAAAAAGAAGGTAACAAATGATATTCCTTGGACTCCAGATACAGGATATCCACTGCTAGACCAAAAGTACCTAGTCCTTTCTTTCTTCAATTTCTATTTAACGTCAACACAATGAACAAATTCTATGCATTGTTTTGACGCATGCCTAAACTCGTAAGTTGATTTTACTCAGTCAAAATCGGCTTTCTTTGATGCCATAAACAATAATCACAAGACAAACAAAAGATAAGATATATGATAACTCCACAGAACCTCAGCTGTTAACTTAATGGATTACGGAAGGAAGTGTTTCCGATTCTGACAGGAATTCTGGATGTATTGTTTTATTGTGTCTGGCAGCCGACGGGCTCACAGGCTATTGATTGTGATGTTCTAATCTCGTCCCTATGTGTAGTGCAATTGAGTTTAAATTCCAATTCAAGATGTTATCTCATAGATCATTATACAATGTGTAATTAAAATGGGATAGTGGACGTAGACTGCGTTGTATTTGCCATTTGCATTTTCAAGTATTACAAAAGGAATGAGAGAATACATTTATATACGGGAGCTCTCACGACCTATTTAGCGAAGATTAAAAAGCGTTTAAGGTTCAATACGAGGATTTAAAAACCATTATTTCTTTAATATCAGACTTTTATAGAGATTCTTTACTTGTCATTTTATTTATATAGATTTTAGTTAAGTAAGTAAGTGCGTGGTGGCCTGTTGGTAAACGGACTAGACGCGACTGCCAACATGTTCATGGTGGTCGCGGGTTCAAATCCCAGAGCACACCTCTGACTTTTCGGAGTCATGTGTGTATTGATAGTCAATCACCACGCACTAAATCGGTGAAGGAAAACATCGTGAGGAAACCTGCATACCATAGCGATTTATAAAAATTTATATGGTATCTAAGTCCGCCAACCCGCACTAGGCCAGCGTGGTGTACTATATGGCCTAACCACTCTCAATCGAATAAAAACTGTCGATTGTAGAGGAGGCCCGTGCCCTGCAGTGGGACGTATATGGGCTGATACAGATACAGATTTTAGTTGGATGAAAATGTCACAATATCGGTGTATACCAACCATTATTGTATACGAAGCAGAACAAGAATTTAAGAGTAGGCAATTATATCAATCAACTTTCCTAAATAATCAAATATGCATCTGTGTGGAGAGGTTATACTCGTATCTTCTGAACTGTAGTAAAAGAAAATTCAGTGATTTTATGAAACACTATATCAATGTTTAGTAATATTTCCAGCACATTTTAACTCTAATAAATTCGAAATCAACCTTAAACCCACCATCAAAATCAGGAATGCAGCTACACCAAACATAGCTTCAAACAACTAGTAACACGCGTTTCAGACGTAAATTAAAGCGAAATATCTCACGGTTTAACGCTGAAATTAACAAAGCATGGTGTGAATGCTCGAACTACGGCTGGGCTCGTGTTTGGCACGATTCGTGCTTAATAAGTTCAGGCACGCTCGTGGATTGCAGGAATACGAGCCGGCGCGGCGCATCGCTCCATCTACAATTGATGTGACTTTATTTCCGTAAAAATTGCTAGGTCGGGGAATAAAGTGCTTCTTTCCTTACGTTGGAATGCCAGTGATTACGGATGGTAAAAGGCAGAGGTGCTTGAACATCTGTGGTGGACATTCTTGGGAGTATGGTGATGCGCTGTTGCCGATACAGAGTTTATTTGTAATAATATGTGTATAAGAACCAATATTTTCTTGTTGGGGATTTAGATCTAGCCCTATGCTTGTTTGCTTTGACAAACGATTAGAATGATTTTGGAAGAGGTGATCATACATAAGTATGAAGTAATTAACCAATACAATTTTTCATCCCTTCGTTCAACTCCTTCTAGTTTTGTTTTCGTAACGAATTAGCATTCGTTATCGCCTATGTCCAATGTCCAATATATCTCTACGTTAAATTTCATAAAAATCAATTTGGCCATTTTCGCGTGAAAATGGCACATACATGCATACACACCTTCTCATTTATGTTAGTAGGGAGTAGGAATTTCCTATGACTTCTTACAAGGCTAAAATTCATTAATATCAGAGCCAAAACCTACCAACGTTCTATATACAACGACCTTTCTCCGTGTTAAGCTTACCAACTCCTCTCACCACTAACTAGCATTAACACGAAAAACAAACCGCCTCGTTAGCTCCATTCGCGAAAGAATACCCGAGGATTTACAAGCTTATATTTAAAAAGTATTTAGCGGTGAAGGAAGGTAACTCCACTAAGTGACCACTATGTTTACAAGATCCTGGATGCGGTCCAAAGTTTCACTAGACTCATTAACGTGCTAGTGTTAATGCTTGGTGCCCGTGAAATCTTTTAGTGCCACTCCACTATTTTAATCTACATTGCGTGCTTCGTTAAATTTGAGTGGTTATTTGGCTGCCGTTTTCGGTTGGTTCGTAAAAGGGATGGTCATTATTTTAATTTGCCAGTAGTTTGCACAAGTGTGTGAGTGGTAATAGCAAATTTATTTTACTATTTCATGTCTTACGTACGTATTTGTGAACTGCAATATTACAACATTTCACAGTATTTTTTATGGTCTTAAACTTTTTTTATTATTTAGGTGGATTAGTAGCAGTTCTGTTTCATCCGTTTCATAGAAATATATTTAAGATGAATGGTAAATCATACGAGGTAAGAATAACATTTCAATTCTCAGATCGTGGAATTTAATTTGCTTATTTATTGGTTCAAAAGCATTATTCGATCAGTTATGGATTACTCCCGGAAAGATTTGAAGTAAAACAGATGGCCGGTCGTAAAATCATAAACAATTTTTCTGCAACATGCACGGCATTCATGTTGTTCCGACGCAGTGTACTTTATCTGGGACAAGAGAGAAAACAAAAGAATAAAAATAATATTTTCATATTGTCACTGCGTCTTATGAATAAAATGTTTTATGTCAATGAAAAATTCTACGACGTGAATAACAAAATAAAGTAGTCGTTAATATTTCATATTACCTACCTTTATTATTGTTAGTGGGTATTCTTTTCTCAACGTTATATGATTTATTACCCCTTTAGCAATATAATAGCGAAACTCAAACTATTGTGATATCATAAAATACTTATTCAGAGCTATCTACCATTCACAATATCTACCAACTTGCCATTATAACATAAAACTTACAAAAAATATCCAAAAAATAAAAACACGCATGACATCCCAAATCTCGGTATTAACGATCAAAATTCAATTTTATATTGTACACATTGAGTCTATAAAAGTCGTATCTCACAGACATCCTCAATAAAAGTATACAGCTGGCCTGACAATGACCATACGTATTCCTGACCAGTGTGTATTGTTCAAACACCATTTACAAAACACGACGTCACAGATCACCCAACCTTCGGCAACAATACACTTTTGTAATAAGCTTTAGGACCGATATATTTCAAACAAAAAAATGTACGGAATTATTTTGTATCGAATAGGGATGCCCTTTGAATCCGTTCTGTGTTACATTTTATCTTGTACTTACTATGGCCCGCGGTTTCACCTGAATCGAATATTAATTATAGAATAGTCACGCATAATATGCTTGACCCCACATTAGGAGACAAGTTTTATGAGTATCGGAATTCCGATTCTACAAGCGATTTGTTTAAATCACAAGTCACACAATTGATCTTTGCTCAGACCGAACCTGTAGTTTTTAGTAACAGTCAGTGTGATAACCGGCTTATCTACAGGTGCAGTCAATCAGATATTTTATAGTTAGTGGGTGGCTGTCAATCATACTCCCCACTGTACAGGAGGCACAAAAGGTTTAAAGCAATATAGTTCCAGTGGTTGAAGAAGGAGACAACTAACAAGAATATCCAAAACAACGCACAACCGTACAAACACCTCATAATTATATATACAGTGTGATATTGAATATTTACGCGCTACTGATTGATATATGAGTTTCAATAGTAATATTCCGTGTTACGCGCTGGTCTCCATCGTTTTATTTTGACAAACGGACGTGGATTCTCTTTGTTGTCTTTAGTCCGATATATCAACGGCTGACATGTGCTTCTCTGACCGAAAAAATATTTTTCAATGGAACCTTTTTTCGAATGCGAACAATAAAAAAGTGTGGAGTCAACGTGTTATAATTTTTTTGTAGTTGTAATCTAGGTGGGTTTACGTTTTTCGTGTGTGTTAATAGTGTTAGAGGGAGTTAGTATTTTTAATACCTCTATTATATTAAGCTTAGGTTGACACCTACGAACATTCTATGTCCTATAAACTTGTTTAACATTATGATTTGAGGCTTTTTAAACGAACAGTGCTACATTGTAATTATTGTATTGTATTTTAATGCATTTTAAACTCTCCAAACAACGTGTTGTATAAAGGTAACTTAACGAGTTAAGCATTCTCTACCAGTCAACTCTTGGGTGATGCAGAGATTTTCTACCATCACTTACGTATTTTAACTCATTAATGTAATTGAGTGCAAAAAAGTAATTAAGAAGAAATCAACGAACGTCTTAACCTTTTTTTTTCTAATATTGATTTTAAGTACGAAAAATATATTATGATGTCGTCACCTCTTTAAAAAAAAAAATTCTTTTACTTTCTTTGCAAAAGATTTTCATACCACCAATCTTTACCTCGATATAAAGAAGTGGTAGAAAGCCTAGGACACCCCGATGTTGTGGTTCTTCATTAACGAATCAATTACTACCCAGTGAGGCGCTAGCTTCGTACCTCGTTCGTCAATTAAAATAGCTATGCGATTTATGGTCAGGATTTGATATTAGAGCATGGTAGGTAATCTGTCGTGTAAGAATAAGTAATACAGAAAGTAATAGATATTCCAATTTTCCTATATTATGTGGCTATTTAACGTAGTTTTTCTATCGCCAATTTTATTTTCTAAAACTTACATTATTTCTGTTCACCATATCTGTTTATCCTTTTCTAAAATCTATTTCATGATTGTCTGTAAGACATTGCCGTTCGGCAATAAGACCGCCAATTAAACTTTTTATGTATGTGATTTATCTTTGTATTAGATTTCTTTTTGTGCAATAAAGTGTCAATAAATAAATTATAAACGACACACATTAAAATTTGGATCCATGTGGCATCTTGAAACAACAAATAAAATTAAACAAAACCCTACTATTAAAAACAAAAGGAATTCATTTAACATAATAATAGTTGTAATAAATACAATTACCCGAAACGTTTCTAGTAATGCCTGATTTATGACGTCACCAATAGAATTTCAATGCACCCGACCACCCGCTAACTTACTAACGATGTCATTTTGTACACAATACCAGTGGCACAATGCGAGAATAACGACCTTCCATCCAGCTCCATTGACACGCCACTGGCCTAAACATCCAAAAACAAAAGACGGATATAAATCACTAGTGAGCCCCACGCGTCCAAATTCAAATTGATACTTTGAACATCAATTCTGATGATTGCCAATCAATTACCAACCTTAAGTGTAACACTAAGAGCCCTTTTTATCTTTGTAATACAGATCTGAAGTAACACTCCGAAGTAAACAATAGGTTTTAGTAATGTTAGTCTTAAATGACCGCAGTAACATAATCATTGCTCCATTGTTGAGCCTACAAAACCCATAGTGTTGAGTCTTTTGTGACCGTGCATGATGTTTGACGTGAAAGGACAAAATATTTTTACCGCCGAGCGAGACGAATTGATTTTTGAAGATCTAGGATTTTTATTGTAACAATGATCTTTTACAAGGAAATTTCGGACGGCCTTTAGTTAATAACAATTAGTGTGTCGTTATTTACAACTATATTGTGGTTTTAGAGGTGAACTGAATTCATCAGAATTGGTAAGACAATAAATCTTGCCCGTCATTTGGAGGGGATTCTTTTAACAATTTGTATCATAAATTACCTTACATACGTAGTTTGTTAAAGGGAATGCGGATTTATATAAATTAAAGAATAGTGTCCTGGGTAGTGCAAAAAGATTTTGGTTTTTCTATACATTATTAGCCTGGAGTCAAGGATTTGTGCCCGATATGGCGTTAGGCTCGCCCCTTATCACATCATTGGACGGAACACAAAAGGCGAAACGTGGGTGTCCTGGTTGCACCTCTGCCTATCCTTTCTGGAAAAAGGCGACATGTTTATGTATGCTATGTAAAGAAGTAGGACATCAATGATTTTTATTTTAATGGTGGTAGGTATCTCATATGTGAGAAGAAGTCTAGGTACTACTGCAACGTCTATTTCATCCGCTAAACAGCAGTGTATATCCACTGTTGCGTTTCTGCTTGAAGAACATTGTAAGCAGAGTAACTACTGGACATAATAAGACTTAATATCTTTTGTCTCAGGAGGGCGAGCGCAGTGGGATGCTAAACTTTGCTTTGTAATTCGTGGTTTTGCTTGGTTTTGCGACTGTCAATGAGCGGTCATATTGCTTACCTTCAAGCGGATAGCATTCGTCGCAATAAAAAAAAAACATTGGTTCGTTTTTTGATGCAACCTTATTTTACTTTAAAGGAATACTGAAGCACAAATACCGGATATTAAATAAGTGATCGCAATATAATATAATAATGGTACAAGAATATGCAGAGATAGACACAAAAAAATTGTAGCAAGCAAAAAAAATTGTTCAACCCTAACCGTAGAAAACAAAATGCAAAACATTACATTACTTTATAATCAAACACTAATTATATACTCAGTCATACGACTATAAACTAAACTAACAATGTTAATAATGGTTGTCACACTATTAAAATTAACATTTAAAGTTGAGCCATTAATAGCAATTATTAGCAGTAATTAATTCACGTAGGCACCAATTTGAGCCGATAGGACATAAAGTAAACTCGTAAACTTGACCGCAGCCCTAGTCTAATTACCCTATATCTCCCCTCTCTTTACGTAGACAACACGGCGAAGTTAGATAGACACCCCTTCTGGACAATTTACAAGGACCGTTGCTGTTAATCTAATTGGCGCTTTCACGTTCGCTTCCTTGTTGCCTTGACCTTTGTAATGCATTTTGTGTGTTGGTTTTTGACGAGACAGCTCTTTCTAATTAGGCCGTTGTTTTATTGGGAACTTCGGGGTTTGTATGAATGGTATTGATCAAGTTTAAGTTATGGTTTTGTAAAGTCGCAAAATAATTTCTAATGTTCTTTAAAAAAAGCGCGATATTGCAATAAGATAGTTATTTGTTGAATCAATAACATGTTTTGATTGATATTTATGTAATACTATGATAAGTAAAAAATAAAGTGTTCACACATCCTGCTCTGGTTAGCAGTGTATTTAAAATATTTTACGCCTTTTTTCACTGTACAGAGAATCAATTACATCAAAAACATTCAATAATAATAATTATCGTACAAGTGGCTCCCTAATTACACTAGGCAATTTCTTCCAGGCAATCTTTGGATAGTTGGTTCCCGCAGAAACCTACTTCAATAAGTAGACTATTACCAGGTGAAAGATGGCTACGAGTATGCAAATCAGAACGCTTCTCGCCATGGGCTATCGCCCATAATGCGTGTGATGGTCAACGAACGGTTTTAGTTGGTATGCTGGAGTAGCATTTGTTGGGACCCGGTCCATCCGCAATATCCGCAGCGTACTGGCCCGGAATGCCAATGATACCCCTTTCGGCCTCCCCGGGATACCAACGGGGAGCTTAACAGCTTTCGTCTCGTCAAAATTATACTATTGACCAAATAATGCCGGCCTTCTAGATACATAACTATACTTTGATTTGCTACTATGCTGATTTAATTTGCGTACTATCCAGCTAATATCGGAAGTTGCTGTCTCATCGAATATACTATTCATGTAATCAAATTCTCACGGCTGTTAATTTTTTCTAAATTCCTATGTAATTGATTAATAAGAGCTTCAATAGTACAAAAGAATGAAGCAATTTGTGAGAAGTCTGCAGTTCCGATAACCGCAATAATACTTGAACTGAGTCAATAGAGACATGAAATAAATGAGAAATTAAATAATCCACTATAGCAATATCATTTGCATGTAGTAGTTGACAAAAATAGAAGATCAGAGCATTTCCATTTTTAATTACAAATAAAAAAAATACTTTTAATAGCTTAAGCAACACTAATCCAATACCAAGAAGGTACAAGGAACTAAACAGCAAACAAGCTCAAGAAACGAGATTATTACATTAGAAGTAATTTGTTGGAGAAAATGTGTTGTCCTCCCTCCAGTAGTGAACACTCATCGCATGACAGGACAAATTAACACATCGTCCAATCCTTGTTCCCCTGCATTACACACGTAGGTAATTACTCAGAAAAGTTTTCCAACAATCAACAAAACAAATGCAATGTTCAGAAATGTTACAAAATATCGTGTGACTGAATTATTTCTGTTCGTGTTTGGTATATCATGTTTGTTTTTTTTTTTAATTCTTTGTGTTGTACGTGTGTGGATTTAGAGGAAATTTAGAGTTAGTCGTTTAAAATATTTTGGTTTTGTGATTTAAAAATTAAAACGCGATAAAAAAGATATTATAATTATGTTTTAGGGACACTTTTAATTAAGATGCAATAAAATTTACTAGCAAAACATCTTAAAAATTCAAACATTTTCTTAACTTGCCAATGAAATTGTTCCATCATTATAAAAGTCGAAGCTACTATAATTATTTGATGATTATATCTGATGGCATAAAATTTAATTTTCCTCTAACTTTTCATATATTTCGTAACAAAAACCGCTCCTGAAAAAAACTCACACAATAATAATAATCAATTTCTAACTGGCGACACCGTACATCGAATCGTTCTTTTTTCAAAAACATGTTGAGCATCCGCAACTGATCAATCAGATAATAATAAATAGCTCATTTACAACAGCAAAAGGGAAGTACTGCGTCACACCTATTGTCAGGGATGTTGAAAGCATCTGATGGCGAGATTTCGTGATACGTGGGAGTAATTGCGACGAGGGTATTGGAAATTTTTGTATCGCGTGCGGAGGGGAAAAGACACGGCTGGCAACACACGCGATCATATTTTCTTATGGCGCGTTCACACAATCGTCGATGTTCGCCGATGATAGGCGATGACACGTTTGCGCATCATTGCCACAAATTTTGCGCACCTCGCCACGTATTCGAGCGAGTTGTCAATAGATAAGTCGTCAAAAATGGACGTCGATCGACGTCGATGCATTAGCGGTTGCCACGACATTTATTTAAAAAGCGCGTATAGATACGAGTTTTATGAATATATATAAAAACCAAATAATACCGAGTAAACAGATAAGTAGAAGATGGTGGATGTTAAGAATTTACCGCAACATAACTAGGTATTTGTAATCGTAAAAACAGCGTTTTTTCTAGGGATATATTTTACACTACATAAGAAAACAATATGTTCTTATTATCGCCCTTGAGTTGTTGTTGTTTTGAATCATCATTAACATTTCTGATTCCTTCCCGTTACATCCCGTCTTATCAAGTTTCATTCGATGCCATACCTCAATCCTGTCCTATTTTATTCGCCTCATACTTTCTAGCATACCATCTACTTACATGCAAATAGAGCGTCGTAGATAGCCAGAACAACCCTTAAAGTAACTTATTATTTGTATTACGATTAATATCATGGTTATAAACAAAAAATAGAAAATAATACATTATTTAAAGAACAAGAAGATAGACTTATATAAATTACGACGGATACATTTTTTGAAATTTATTAGGATTAAAAATTTTGCCTTATAAACGTAATAGATAACGTAACTTTACCCGTTTACACAGCTCACACAAGGCAATTGGTTCAGTGGTGTAGGCGTAAAAGTTTAACCCCTGGACCGTCGGACGAACCGCGCTCAGGCTCGTCTGACTTCAAGCAATAAAGCAACCTAACGTTATTGAAATAGGGGCTATTTTAATTCAAGGACCCAATATGGCGCTTACGACAAGCCAGGGGTTAACAGGCACTAAACTGTCAAACAAACAGAATTGTTAGAGCCACGCTGTTGTCAGTTATTGCTCAGCATGAATGATCAACGTGAAGTAACAGCTTTTCCATTGCATTCGGTAAGTGAGATTGCTGGATGCCCAATGCTCCTTTCTTCTTCCCATCCTTTCTCCTTTCCACTCCTCTGCCATTTCATGGACACGCAATACATCTTTGATCCGAACGTTATGGATGTTCATGGGCGGTAGTGATTACTTACCATCAGGTGATTTGTTTTCTCATTTTCCATTAATAAAAACAGACAGACGACAGACAAAGAGTTTCGTTTGAATTTATAATATTAAGTAGACATAATAAGATGAACAGAATCAGAGCAGCACGAGCAGAGACATAGAATTAATTGGATTGATAGAATTGGCTGGTCGTAAAATTATAAACCAAATAACTCTGGTGGATGAACCCTTATTCATCACATAGCTCTGAATTATAACAAGTACCACTAATACCTGGTTCAAATCAATGGGTGAATTGGCTATGGTAGAATGCTGGTTTTGAGATGAGATGTCATAAATATAATGAAAATAATAAATAACACCCAACAGTCACGTACATAGTCCTGACCCCACACTAAGATCGAGTCTTGTGTCGTGGGTCTTTTCAGTCTCACAATACCCAGACCCGAAAGGAGTATTTGTGGGTAGAACAAACATTTCTAGCGGGGCGGGGATCGAACCCGCGACCTCTCAGTTCACAGCCGACGTCTAACCAACTTCGCCACGTAGGCTGGTATATGATTCAACGACATTTATTTTTCATTTTGGAAGTCAATCATTTAACTAATCGCAAAGCCCGCAATGCCTAGTGTTTTTTAAAGCAGGTACTCATAAAACTCGTAGTAGAATTTCATAAAAAAACGAAGTTATTAATAACAGACATATTAATTGGATTAAAAACTTGAATTGGTAATGGACGATGAAGGTTTTTGGTCGTATATATCCACAGACGTCCACAGATGTCAATTGTGTCATCTTTGTCAAAAATATAAAAATATACGAAAATTATGATTATTTTGTTTAGTAGGGGGTGTAATTAAATAATAATGTACAAGCAGTTTATTTAGAATTATTTCAATTAGTAATTGTGCTTTTTACGTACACTATATTGCATGTAGTGAGAATTGAACAATGGTGTGGAATTTTATAATAAGAAAATGAAACCGAAGAAGTTGCAGCAGGCAACTAGGTGCAGATACAGCTGAAACGCACGCGTGCCCTGTCCTATAATTCGACTTATTTATTTTAAAGTATTTTTTGTATATTCTTGTTTGAAATAAACATTTTCTGTACATCTATAATTTTATTTATTTTCTTTTAGTATATATTGTAGAAATATCAACCCGCAATAGCAAGCTAAAGTGGAAGTAGGCGGACCTTATAACAATAAATGAACAAATATTTTGAGAAGACCGGGTTTCTGTAAACGCAATGCACGTCATCGGCATAAGCGGAGTGATATTCATACAGATATAAATCATAATATTCAAATATATAGTTTAAATCATGTACAAACACTTATAAACTATGATACTTATTTCTGAATAGATTTCGTATTGTGATCAAACTGAACCAATTATTATACGGAAGTAACTGATAGCTCCGGAAAATGCTAGCTCATAGCTGTTGTTACTGAAACTTGTATTTCGATATTTTTTTAATGAAAAATTAAATTTCTATAGCAATACACTGTCACAAACCCGCGGGGCATGTGGCTAGAAATCCATAACTAGCGGATCGTCGACGATGACAGGCAAACATGGGTATTCTCACTTTACTCTCACTCTGATTACCGACAGTTGGCGAAAAACTCCGAACACGAATGTTGTAAAATTTTACCAGGGTTATAAGTTTTGGAACAAATCCCTAAATTGTGGGTGTATATCTTAATAATTTAATTGGTTCATTTTATGATAACGAGTTAAATTATCAGAGTCATTACACTGTAATGTGAGTTATTTTGTATTATAATAATATAAGATTAACAATAAAAATGCATCACAAAAAAAACACTACACGAGTCAACATTATAAATAATTTGTTACTTATTTTAACATAAGCATAATTTTATTTACTATACTTCGCGGAACCGCTACATTCTCCAGATTTGGGAATGAAAAATATTTCGTTAGCAACACTGCTTGATGTACACGAATATCGGCAATGAAAGGCAATAAGCCGTACACATTACCGTCATCGCCTATAGTTGCCGATGTTGGGCGATTATGTAAACGGGGCATTAACGGTGCGCCCGAATCGCGGAAACCTTGGTTATAATTTATTGGCACGATTTGGAATGGCGAACAATGCTTTGTCACAATAAGTAGGAAACTTTGTGCCGACTTTGAAATAATACCGAGTTATTTCACGGTTAAATTTGGGTGTCTGTTTAATTTTATTTCGTTTAAGGACAATTGTTTTTAGTGAAATTACAGCAACGCTTGGTATTTAAGAACTCGGTTATGTCATAGATATTCCAGCCAAGCTGAAATCGGATATCTATATGTAGAACCAGAAATGCGCCGCACTTGCGTGTTTTTATGCAACGGTTTTTTTATTATCTTGTAGGGTGGTCGCTAAACCGAAAGATAACAATATTCTACCATCAGCAACTCACCCCGAATTATGTTTTTAATACAAAGTAGTGTTACATTAGAAGTGAAATTCTAAAAATATTCATCATATTTAGCCCTTACTCAATTTCCTGAAAGATTCACTTTCATCAAAGTATTCGTAACATTACGTTTTCTCCTAACGTCCATAATATTTATTTTACGCGTACAGTTTATTGAGAATAAACTTTACGACGTAGACCATAAAGTTCATTGTTGCGTGAGGTAATGCCGGATTCAATGTCGTTTCGTCTCGCGCGAGTCCATTTCTTTCGCCGCCCATAATAATGTTTGACGATTTATCAAGTCGCAATTTCGTAATAGATACCCGCTTGATGCGACTTATGATAACATTTTATAAATTGTTCTATTTATAATAATGGTGGGTATTATTAAAGTGAGAGCATATGAGATTCTAAGAGTCACTATGTTTGGAAAAATTGTGAGAGGTTAATCTTCCAAAATGTTTGAATCGTCTGCCACTGGATTATTATTTACATAAAAGATGCGTAAAATATATTAATCTTTTGCCGTCACACGATAGCCAAGGCATAAGGTTAGATAGGAAGCTTTTGGAGAAAAGTAATTTTTTACAAATTCGTCAATCCCTTAGCTCGTCTTTCAAAGGGTCAATTAACCTTCTAATAATTTAATGTTAATATCATTTCTCTAGATATTTTAGATATAAGACGTTTTTGCTATGTTTTAAATACTATTATTAATTGCGATAAATTTTAATTTAGATGTTGATTACTGTGTTCGATTTTCGTTATTATGTGAATTTTACTATATAAAAAAACTTGTATTTTACACTTAGACCCACGGTCATCACCGAATAAGAAATTAAATTCTCGCATTGCTTCGCAGTATGAAAACAAATGATCGCAAAATTTCACACTTCAAAAAGTAATTTAGTGCTATATTTTATACATCGATTTTTAAATTAAATATTATATTTCGTGGTTTTTAAAAATTTGTACACCAACGATATAATCCAATGCCTAACAGTTCTTTATCTCAACCTTTCATAAAACAAGTTACCACAAACATTGTTTCCGTAATTCAAGACACGAAACCTAATAAAAAAGTCGGGAATTTATCTTGTCAACCATATTCAAAGGAACACAAACAAGAACATATCAAGATGCGGCACTTGATTATTCAAATATTCCTTATCTGTAACACTTGTATCAACAGAACAAACACGGAGTTTAAAAAGACTAACATAAATTATTCCTAAGTAAACGTGACAATAGAGTAAGGATATACTCATTTGAATCCATTGTCATCTTTCGGCTATCATGCACTACAGAAACAATCATGTGTAACCATCTTAAGAATTCGTGGCAAGGGAAAAACGACCTTATTTGATTTAAGCAATACTGGATTGAAAAAAATATTTGTTGTTTCATAGGGTAAAAGTTCGTAACAAAAATGTACGTAGGCGGTTCACGTTTTTTGATGTTACTATTTTCTGAATTCGATTTGTGGATTGATGTCCTTTTATATTAAATTAAAACACAAATGTCTAATGTTAATATAATGTTTAAATATTTTAAATTCATATTTCTATATAAAAAGAGTTTTTAAAATACTTGCAATTTTATAGATACGGCCTTAAAATTATTTTGTTATCCTTAATCAAACAACAATCGATAATAAATGTTCGTTTCTTAAGATGAAATTGATTTATCTTCATGAAATATGCAAAAATATAAATTATTTATTATGCATTAATTTCGCCAAGAAAAATAATATACTAATTATCATTTTTACTATAATTGTCGTTTACAAGATAATTATATTGGCTAAAATAACGCGATTAATCGCCACTATCTTTTTTTTACCAATTAATAAATGTTAATATACCTGTCCATAAAAAAGTTTAAAAATAAATAAATCATTTTTTGTAATTCCACATTAAATTAATTAATTGTCCGCCTCTAATATAATTCTAATTAGAATCAAATTCAAACTAGAATCTAATTCAAATTATTTTTTTAATAATAAACTCACCTTATGGAGCCATTGCTTCCTAAACGTACCACAAAGTCCGATCACCGTTCGAGCACAACACTTAAGGACACTGAATATGTACTTGAAAACGGCACTGCTTGCAAGTCTTTCGATTACGTACAGATTTATTATAGGAACGCGTGTAACCCTCCCGGCAGTCGGAACGACACTGAGGGGAGGGCCAAAGCCTCCTAGAGGCTTCCCTGTAGACGCGCGCATCTTGTACCTTAAGCACTATACATATGTCCGGTATATGCCAGGGTTGCAATATCGGTGCCAGGTAACAAATGTTCCAGGTTTTTCATTCATTATGTTGGTAGGGTTTGGAAAAACTTTTTATATTAGATTAATTGAGAATAGCTTAGATATGAATGATAAATTGTTAAATTAATGAGGCTAACTACCTGTATTATCCCTCTTAGGCTATCAATTTTACATTTACAAGGGGTCGGTGCAACAAGCTTTTTCAGCTGACTGTAGGATGATTTCGTCTTCAATATCACGCTCAGCAGCCAGCATTATATCTCATTCTATAGTTTCAGGAGTTTTATTTCCAAAATGTCAGGACTTCTGTCTCGGCATATTTGAGCGATCGACTAAATATTTACGATTCGGAATTTTATGGAACTAAAAATATATTTTCGTAGTATAATAAAGATACTATTTATGTTGATTTGAGACATTTTAATATTAATTTAATATATTTGTTACTACCAGTACTATTTAACTCAGTAAACACAAAGAAACACTGTGTTGCTCCAGTGAATAAACACACACTTTTACTACCATTCGCCCAACTTTCAGCAGACACGTATGTTTATTTGACATTTTTATAATGCACTTTGCTATTCCCGTATAAAAAATCAAATAAAGTCCACATGTACTGCACGATTGCGCTGTCGGATCGCTATGTGAATTTAATATATGGAGCGAATATTTGTTCATTCCATGAATGCTAGGAAAATGAATTTGAAAATAGTTTTACGTAGAAACTAAAACGGGCAGTAATTGTACAAGTATAGTGGCCAAGGCGAATAACAAGGTTATAAACTAAGATTTCGAAGGAATGAACAGAGAAAATGGAAATATGTATTTGTCTTCCTCGTCCTTGCGTATAATTCTTTATATTATTATATTATCCTATTTCTTAGCGTTGAGGGTCGTGACCTCCCTTCTGTATCACCTGTCTGTTTCTCTGTATCATATTTATTTTTTATTTATATTTATTTCTCATACATCACGCCTTTTTCCCAGAAGAGGTAGGCAGTGGTGAAACCAGGACATCCACGTTTCGCCTTGTATTTTCCATCCCATGTCCGGTCCATGCCAGCGAGGCAGTTTGTCCATAGATATTAATTAAGTTAATTAATTTAATAAATGCCATTTTTTGCGACTACACTACATTTTACTACACCCTAAGAGGGTTACACAGTTATATTTATGACAAACTATAAATCGATTTTTTTTATCCCACAACATCTTCACCAGATCTAAATAATTTTGGATATCACGAACATTCGTCTAAAACGTTAATGGATCACTGGGTCTCTCGTTTCATAGACAGCTTTTTAACCAATCATGTCACAAATGCAGTCAAAATTATATCCCTGAGTAATAGCCAGCCTGTCATATTTTCAAAACCGCATGCGTTTTCGACGTAGCGGCCGTCAGCATGTGTCCAATGCTAACAACCGAGTCATCGATTATGCGTGTTCTACGATGTACGAAAAGGCTCAATATTTTGGCCAAAAAGCATGGTCACTGTTCAATCTAGAACTATTACCATAACATATTTACATATTTTGAAGATCCTTTCAATCAACCCAACCACACACAAAATAAATTTATATGTATATAAGCAGAGAATAAATAATACTAAAAGATGAAATCAATTTCATGGTTGCTCGGGGAAACCTTTGCCTATAAGAAAATTGATGTAACCGCCTAAAATATCTCAAGGTCCACGCTTCGAGGACAGGTAAAAAGATAACAAAAAGAATTGGATTTTTTTGAAAGCAAATTTCTATTATTTTTGTTCGCCTTGAATAGGTGAGCGTCAAGTTAATCTTCCATTTCATTTTATGTCGTAAAAGACCGTGTACTTAGAGCCCGACCTTCAAGTCTAATGGAAACCTTTAACGCAAAAGTGCTGTCGGAAGCAAAACAGTAAGGAAAACACAGATAAAATGTATGTTAAATACATATAACATACATTTTGTCTGTGTTTTTGACAGCCTCCATGGCGCAGTTGGTTAGACGCCGCCTATGAAACGAGAGGCCGCTGGTTAGATCCCCGCCCCGAAAGAAATGTTTGTGCCGCCCACAAATATTTCTTTTGGATCTTCTGGGTGTTTGTGAGACCGAAAAGTCTCTCGTAGTTCCTGATACCTGCGACACAAGACTCGATCTTGCTGTGGGATCAGGATTATGTATGTGACTGATGGGTATTATTTATTTATATTATGTGATAATAATTCTTCTTCTATCATGAGAACTAGTGTGATACCATTTATTTGAAGTAAAACAACTGGGAGTAACACCTTTGCTATAGCGTCGGGTTTGTGAACTACAGGCTCAGTCGTCCTTTTTCCACAGCATGCAATATACTTATATTTATATTGTGTTTTAATTCAGTCTGTGGAAAACACGCGACTAAGGAGTTTCAGATATAATTTATAAGTTATAGTAGTGAATACATACACATGTCACAATTTTGTATCTCTGAAAAACAGTTTAAGGTCCATCTGCTTTTAGAGGCCGACAATGTATCTACAATCCTGAGTCATTTAAATCTTAATCCACTGATTAGTTACTTCATTTGTAGAACCAAAGCCACAACAAATTACTTATCTTGTTTATTGCCACTGCAAACTCCGCCACACATACATCCTCTCCAAATTAATGAGGTAGCCATTGAGACAACAAAAAAAGTGAATACACAACATTTCAGCCCTTAGTTACCAAACCACATTAGATTAATCGCGAACCACCTACAAAACTGGCGGAGCGTTCTTTTTATTGTCTCCGCAAGACAAATGCATTCATGGTGGCACATGTCGACCGCTCGAGCAATATATTTCCCCTGGCAACAGAAAAAATTACGCACAATAAAAAATTGAGTTCCCGTTGAAATTAACGATGTATGAGGCGACGGCACTTGCTAAGCTTATCTACCGGTTTTAATGGGAGGGGAAATTATATCTGTACCTTTTTTACGGTCGAGCATTAACTGTGTTTTCTTTTAACGTTACGAAATGTTTTTCAGCGTTTAATTCTCTTCTCTTTTTACTTTAATGTTCTGTTTAAACCATTAGCTAAGAATGTTTTGGGAGATAGGCTAAGCGGATTGTTTAAAATCAAATGATGCGGTGCGATGAATTATTATGGTTATTGTTTGATTGTGTATTGTATTTTAGACAATGAAATGGTTTGTTATATTGTTCCGCTTATTCTTCCTTGAAAATTGTTAATGTAGACAGAATCTTGGTATAAAGCCAAAAAATAAAACTAACTGTTTTGCTTTTCAGATTGAATGTTGGAGACAGAAATGATGCGGTGGAGTGATTCGGTAAGTGCATTATTTAGTATTTCAAAGTATCACACATAACCTTACAATACCAGTACGAGTTATAATTATTTCAAAACATCAATAAAAAAATATTTTCTAATTACAATCAAACAGAAAGTTCAGACTTAACCAAAAACATTGTTGTATCACAACATGGTATAATCCCGTACTCTAGGAATATAAGATAGAATCTGTAGCCAGGGATAACAGATATTCCCTTTGATATGTTTCTATAATATTAACTCCATTTGATGCGACCTCAATACCCATCAGCCTTTACGATTTCCCACAAAGCTAATGTAGACTATATAAAAGATTCATTTCGCTCTGAGGTATCTCATTGAAAGTATCTGTACCGTGGGTACCTCTGACTATTTATCAAAGTCCTCTAAAAGGCTTTCACGCAAAAAAATACTCCGAATTCAGTGACTGGAGTCATCTGTAATACGCAACGTTGACGTCAAAAGCAGCCTTTATAGATTTTAGTAAAGCATATGAATGTTTGCCTTTATCTATAGCCAGGAAATTAACAAA
This sequence comes from Hyles euphorbiae, assembly GCA_023078785.2. Lineage (NCBI taxonomy): Eukaryota > Metazoa > Arthropoda > Insecta > Lepidoptera > Sphingidae > Hyles > Hyles euphorbiae. Next base: position 6,485,477 of record CM041041.1, on the reverse strand, counting down.
ATGCTTGTGACGTCATTAAAGTTTAGGAATATGTGACAAATCATTTCGAGCTTAATTGACAAAGGTAAAAGGACTATATTTACAAATCAAAAGTCAGAGGTTCGAAGAGACTTACTTCAAAATTTTCAGTGGTACGTTTGTATTTTGAGTACAAAGAAAAATTGGTTATTGCAATACATTGCTGGCTTAAAAAAATTCTAACACCAAAGATGATAGATAATAATTTAAATAATTTATTTGTAAATGTTATATATAAAATCAAAATATCTACATGAAATGCGACAATTGTGATAATTTTATTAATATTACCAATTATACAGGACATTACAAACAAATGCTATACAATATTCGCGTTACAATAACTGTTTAAGATGCAGTTGGCAGTAACTACAATCTACATTGAATTAATTTCTCTGGTAATTAATTTAGCTTGAATCTGCAAGTTAGCTAAGTAAGCCATTTCGTTGCGTAGAATTTAAAATAGAGACGTTAAAGTCAAGCTGAATAGATTTTATAATAGAGAATTTACAAATATATTTAAAATTCATTATCAACAAATTTTCTCTCTTGATAATATAGAAATCCTTTATAGACATCACTATCAATTGATGTACTGTTTCAATCTATGAATCTGATTTTTTATTATCTCATGTACGCCATTACTAGACACTAGTGCGGGTAGTTGACACTAAAGACGCTCTGGTATAAAAGAAGGAGCAATTCTTACGTTCGGCCAGTTTTGAAATCGATGTAGTGGAGAGTAGAGTTATACTGACTGCTGTACAGCTAGTACTTCCTTCGTAATAATAATGATATCTACAATTTACATTAACATATGTGTAAAATAGGATAGCTTTGCACGAAAGGAAGTGGACAATAATTTATTTCCGACTTCTCCTAGTAATTTAACTTTCTGAATGATAACAAATCCAAAATCCATGAATGTGTAAATGCGAAACCGACAGCAACAATACTGAATATGATAGAATATTATTATAACCAATCGCAAGAGAAGGGTCATTAAATGTTTAGATTCCGTAACATCTCGTGCAAAATTACATTCTGTGAGCAAACCACGAGAACGCTTTACACTGAGTTGTGACTTTCTATTGCTTTTAGACAGGTTTAAATCTAGACATGAAATTTAACTATGTAAGTAGTGGGTAATGGTTATGATGCGCCTTACTAATAGAAGCTTTTGTAATAGACTAACAGCGGAATAACTATGACAGAGAATAGCCCAAATATGTAACAGAGTTTTGACAGGCAGCTGCTTACTGTGTGGTGGCCTGTTGGTAAACGGACCAGACACACCTCTGACTTTTTTTGCGTTTATCCATATCCAAAATCTAGCAATCAAAGAATTTTCTAAACCCATTGACATTTAAACAAATTGCATTCGTTTTAAACCTTGTAGTGGGAGTAAAAGAATAGAGATGCAAAACAAAACTAGTGACGTCACTAGTCTTAATGTGCATTGCATTGTGCGGGTATGAAAGAGACGGTATGATATGCACTACGCTCCCAATCTTATTTATCTCACGAAACAAACTAATTTAACATTGTTTTGATAAATATGTTTTAGTTCAATTATATTCGTGTTTGTACGCAAAATACTCGTAATACAAAAGAACAATTATAGTACAGACGATTGAAAACTCAGGACAAATAAATAATACACCATAGTTACTATACAATAACAATTGTTTTCAAAAACACTTCCAAAGTACATTAAGATATAGTTCAATTCAACTACACAATATTTCAGTAAAGCCGACGCTATCCCTATTACGGCCGAGCTCGCTGGCCAAACCACACAATAGCTGAAATTTTTACTACTATCACCTTTATTTTCCGTGACTCTGTATTGTGTGGTTCGATGGATTTTCTTTCATTTGTTGTAGACATAATAGTCGAGTGCCCTCGGCGCATTGTAGAATTTTACAGGTACAAAGAGAATTTAAGTGGTTGTTTTTGTTTCATTTCTACTATTGTTGGCATTTCATTTTATTTATTTCATCTTAATAATTGTGATTGTAAGTTCGTGGGATTTGCTGAAGAGGGGATTGTTGGATAGGATAATGAAGCTTGATTCAGGCTAGGATCGCTATAGGTAAAAAGAATTCATGGAAAAATATGTTCGTTTACCAATTCCGTGTCATAGAAACTCAACAGGGACGCTTTGTAGTTCCATGATTTCCTAGTTTATGCAGTCTGGCAGAATATTGTTTCTGGGGTGATGAACTTCCTGTATATACACTAGCTGGTGTATGTTGTAGTCCTCTTTGTCATAGTCAAAGTATAATTAGCAAATTTACAAGGCGAGTGTGAACGGAGGAATCGGTAGGGGTTGTCCTCACCAAACCAACACCATTCAAATCGTCGATACATTCAACAAGGGTCAGGTCAAAAGTACTCTGAATCGACAAGAATGCATGAAGAGGTTGATGAAAGTGGATGAAGCGAAGATAATATGCTAGGATATAGTTTCTGCCTACCCTTGCGCTATAGAAGCATGCATCGCCATGGCGATTGTATATGGATGTATAGTGCTCTTTTGACGTTTACACTAAAAATAACTTACTCCAAATAAATTTTGGAAAATAAGCATCCTAGCTGTATTGCTAACTTTAAAAATATTGTACATAAAAATGTACATGATCTCTGTAAAAATCGTCAGAATATGCCACAAAAAATTATAATAATTGAACTATATTCGCATTACGTGTTTTTTTACATTGATAGATATTATTTTTAGGAAATATTATATAAAAAAGACAATACTTTCAACGGCCTCTTTAAAAATCAACACGAAACAAACCAAAGGCTCTCAGTGTCGCAATTAAGATAAGACACAAAGGAAGCGTCTAATAAAACTAAAATAAGTTATACAAAACATAATCAAATTCACAAAATCTACATAATAACGGGCGGTAAGCAAAGGAAGGCGTGCTAAAAAAATTCCGACTAGGAAACGCTAATGGAAAACCGTGAAAAGATAACATGAGATTTATGGAAGCCAAACAGGCAAAATAACGAGTGACGCTCGTGGATTGAGCGCAAGCACGTTGCTTTAGAATTTAATTTGATGTGTAGTTTATTTATTTCTGTCTTATATTGGGGGTTTGTGATGTGGTGAAAGGGGGTGATGGTTTAGGCTGAGGAAACAAGATGCTGAAGTTTACTTGGGATTTTTTTTCAGAACTGATGCATTTTTCTGAGCCCTTGCGGGGTAGCAAGCGAGAAGGGTTATGCGAAACAAAAGGTCGCGTTTAAGCTGTGGACATAATATGAAAAAGTAATGCAATATTTTTTGGGTTTGCTTCATCGACTAATATAGTCCACATACAGTCTCTAATATCTACGAAACAAAAAAAGACGAATGAAATAACTCTAGACCAGCAAATACGACTTTATAATGTAAAGATTAATATTACTCTAATCCTTACTTATTACACCTAAACTTAAACAAAATTATAAAATTGTACACAAAATATCCACTCTTAGCGCAACAAACAAATTAGAAGAAAAATTAAACGTTGCGATTTAATTTAATTAAATAGCTCCGAAAAGCCCTTTCCAATTACGGCGCGGCTCTTAAAAGTTTGATTATTAACTCTAGGATTAATTAATTAATAAGGTGTGCACTTAAAAAGTGAATGTCGAAAAAGGCTTAAGTGGGAAGTTTCCCGTAGCGAACCATTCACGTTCCCTTAATCCTATCGTTGGCTGTCGAAGCTTGAAAAAGTGTACCGCTGAAAATTCAGATTACAGCTGTAATCTGCAAATAATTCCCGCGCACATACGCTGCAGTGTCAATGAAGAATATTGAATGATTCGTTTTTTAATTTAAAATAAAAATGCAATGTTGACTTTTAAGCTTTGATTTGTTGATAGCTTTAGCGAGTTGGACTTGTTAACAGATGAAAAGAGTGTGAAAGAGCGTAGTGTAATTTACATGATATAGGTAACAATATACTGATATATTTTACTCGAATTCTTTGTATATTAGTAGCTGCATATTTTAAGCCATAAAACTATTTGGTAAAGAATTGCGCCATAAAGCATTATGATGGACTTTTCCTCCAATTAAATTATATTGTATAAGTATACAGTACGGTTACAAAACTGAGGTCTTGGATTCATCATATCGTGGGACAGAACATACGCGAAATCTGGCACCACTGTCTACCTCTTCTGGAATAAAAAGGCGTGAGTTTATAGTGTATGTGTGTGTGCGTAATTTGTATTGCACAATTGCTAAAATCTTTACGACTAGGAGTATATCTTGGCTCATAAGACAGAGGGATAAAAAAATGTTTAAAATATATCTTGCGAGAGCAAAGCACAAAGTCGCAGTCGCAGCCAACATTCCACTTACTGAACAATTTCATAAGTACAGTAAAATAAATTGAAACATTATGAGCGTGCAAAATCTCATTTTGCTCATCCTCACGTCTACAATTAAAATTTTGAAATTCCTCCCCAGTTTACAAGTTGAAGCACCTCGCTATACAAAACGAAGGAAGGTGCAAAACTCGAAACAAATTGTGTTAAAACGTAATAGAAACTCGTTTCCCGTAAAACTTTCCATCAGATTACGAGGCAAATTCAATATTTAAGATTGATTTGGGCAGATGCTTGAAGGGCATTGACGGCGTCTCGAAAAGGGCAACCCTATTCTCATGTACATATATTAATGCATGGATACAAGTAGAGGAGGAAAAAGTGACGACAAACTATTTCACAAATTTGGTTTCAAATCAAATTGTTTTTGTCGATGATGTACACGGTTGTTAGATATGTGCCAGTGCTAATCTCAGCTTACAAAATTTAATATCTTTATGATAATACTGTAGAAGAATGGCCACGACCTGAATTTGTAATAGTGAGGCCAGTCCAGTAAAAATAATAACCAAACCTAACTCTTACACTAAATGGTAATATTTGACGTGATCATAACTTTTCAGAATAAACTTAATACGAACTGACGAAGTTGCCGTATCATTATCATAAATAAACAAAAATAAATTGCACCTACATTTCTCCTTAATTTAGTCCCAAGAATTATGTACGAAACACGCGGTTATTTGCGACACCATTACATAAACACACTGTGCATACGGCATTTCATCAATTAAGCATTCTTCGCGGAAAACAGCCGGGCCTTTGTTAACATTGTAAGCGAGACTAAGGAAAAAGCTTTCCACGGCATGACCCAAAACCCGAAGAATATAAGAGCTAAAAATAAAAAGAAATTCATACCTATACCGATAAAATTTGCATGATATTACACCTCATCTGAATTTCGCAAGGTTTCTACACAAATGTAATCGATAAGCAAGGGAAATTGAATTCTAACTAAACAACCGAATGGAATTAATTATGAACATTTTTCCTTTAAAAATAACATGCGGCTGCGAGCTGTCTTCATCAGATTTTTGTGCGTTTTTTACTGCTCGCTCCCTTGCAAATGAAGCGTGAACCAATCTTATACATGTTGAAGTATAGCGGTAGAACATAAGTCCGATTCCCCGTTCTCGTCGAGCCTAAACGCCCCGAAGCGTCCAATTTACAAAAAAGAATCCCACAAACACAGAGTTACTCGCTCGAGATCACACCATGCACTATTTGAATTTTCTCCCAGGGGAGGGCGGAATCAATTTAAATTTTAACTCACACTTAATACACCCTTGTTTGGTGTCTAAGTGGTATGTTCGAGTCACCCTCTGTTTGAAACGAATAATAAGTTTGGAAGACAACAAGTGCGGTGCGCTTTCAAAGGTATTTTCGTCTTTTATTTGGAATGCTTATCTTGTGGACATTATCATCTATGCTGTGGTAGTCTTGGAGCAAATATTTACTAAATATATGGTGATTGTATTGCACCAACAACGCTCTATGTAAAACGCTCTCTCGTTTTATTTTACAATGAACACAGAACATATCCGTATATTTTGATTTTAACAATCGCATTTGAAATTCACATAACCATCACCGAATGCTTGCGTTTAAAGATCCCGGGAATATCAAGTGAGCGTCGGAATGAATTCGCTAAATTGTTATGCATCGCAGAGTTCGCAGACCGTATGAGATCTTGGCATCGTCCAAATAGAAATTGTAAATTTCACAAACATGCCTCTGGCTTGGCTCACACCCATTCTCATTTTCTTAGATGACCCCGTGTATATAAATCTAGGGCCGCTGTAATGAAAATGCCAGACTAAATGGCATTAAAGTGCATTTAGCTCTGAAATGTGGTTGCGTACACAGAAATGTCGCTTCAATCAGTTGTGGAGAAGCAATAACACTTAATCACCTAGTAACTGACATTCCCAATTTGGATGCACAAACACAAACATGGTTGAGATATTTTTCTTGGTGCATCGGAGAGTTTATCTTATCTGAATTAGTTTATGCGCCCACGCATAACTCACTTAATAGCTTGGCTAATTGAATTGACGTAAAGCTTCGTTTTGTGTTCATTGTGATAATTGGCGTATCTTTATTAGCTATTTTGGGGTCTATAAAAGACGCTTTATTAATAGAACGCGCTTCATTAACAAAACTCTTTAAACTTTCCGTAAACTAACCATTTCCATTTTCGTTGACAGTCTCTGTGGCTCAATTGGCTGTGACATTAGAGTTCTCTCTCTGAGATAAACAAAGTCTCGCTCTGAAACAAATATTTGCGTGATCCACAGATATTTGTGTCGGACCTGAGTGTTGGTGAAACCAAAAGTCTCTTGTTGTTTGTGATGCCCAAGACACAAGACTTACTATTAGTGTGGGTTAGGACTATATGTCATGACTATATGTTATGACTGTGGTGTATTTATTATTATTATTTACTTCAACATCAAAATGGTTCGTTTGGTTGGTAGTTTTTGCATATTATTGAACATTGTATTTTTTTTTTCATCAACACGATTTTTAATGTACATATGTGTATATATATATATACACATATGTACATTAAAAATATGTAATGTATATATATATATATATATATATATATATACATACACCCACACACACACACACACACACACACACACACACACATACACATATATATATATGTGTGTGTATGTGTGTGTGTGTGTGTGTGTGTGTGTGTGGGTGTATGTATATATACATATATGTACATTTATGGATTTAATTCTTTTTTGCACTGTACAGAGAAACCACAAATAGTACAATTGGCGGCCTTATCACACTAGGTAATTTCTTACAGGCAACCATGGGATGGATATTTAAATAGGAGCAAGAAAGGGCAGTCAAAGGGCATAGATGAAATAATCATCCATTAATAGTTTGAAGTTTTTGATTACTAAAAAAACTTATTCCTGAGAAAAAATTCCATGATATGACAATAAAGACGCATTCTGCCATTTAACATAGTTCCAAACTGTGAATGAAATATGGGTGTGGTAGCCACACCTTTGCTTACAACTTCGGGGAACACGGTGTGCATGTATGTTTGTGAATATTTTTTATACGAACAATTATTTAACTACAGCTCAATTTAATCAAACACAACCTTAAGTAATCAATAACGGCATTAGTTAAGGTTATATTCTTTAAAATTTATTTTGACATATACTCTTTCTTAGATATACATTTACTTATTAGGTGTGGTAGGCATATAATTTCAATAACTTTTTGATCCACACAATACCCAAAAATATGCACGTTTAAGTTGCGTAATTTATTTTCCTATACTACGTCCGCTGTTTCCAAAAGTTGCCAACTCAAATAACTCCAAATTGTCATTTGAATTCTCGGCAACAACGTCGCTCACCGTACACACTTCCATCGTTCAATTTAGCGCCTGTAATTTACCGCTGAAGTAAAAATACTATGAATGCAGGCACGAATGGCGCGCTGCAATTGCCCCGAGTTGTTTAGCATAATACGGTGATGGCATTAAGGCACAAAAGACATCCGCCAAGAACCGAGAGCCAGTAAATAGATTCTTGAACACTTCCAAATGATAAAAAATGCGAATGGAAATATAGAAATTATGAATAAAGATTTTTCTGTGATGTCTGCGGTAAAGTAGATATTACTATAATGAGTGTTTACTAATTCCAAGGGCTATATGTAAGAAATTATCTAGAATATCGAGACTGAATATCGAGTACGAAAATTAACAGCTTTACTGCACTTTGCTGGACGGTCAATTATTATCTATAATCACCTTCATTTTCCCTTCCATTCTCTATTTTCTAACATTAACCTACGTTTCAACATACTGTATTTTGATTGCTCATATACGATCCATGTTATCATTGAGGTATGTCTTTAATCGTGAAGATATTTATCAAAATAATCCATTCTCATTGAAATAACACAATTTATACGAGTTCTATCGCCGACTTGTTTTTATTTATTTTTTTATTTTTTAATTCCCCATGTTTCGTTTACCTTAAAGCGTTCGTAATCACGGGGCAGACTTCGAAAATAAGTTTTATTTCAATAGATAAGATTCGAGTAAATCTAAGAAACCTTATTCGAATTCTATTTCTAAAACAAGCGGCGTCAATGCACTATAAGATAGACGGAGTGTGTACGTTTTCCTAGAAGTTTGCTTTGCGTCGATGCTTGTCGTTCATATAGCATGCATTAGTCAATCCTTGCTTACTTTGTACCAACACCAATATAGACGCTAAGCTTCTAGTTGAAGTCTCGTAAGAATTTCCCTACTGTAGTCGATGTATAAATAAAAATACAGGGTATATCAATACTGCGACTGAATTCAAAGCCAAATGGTAATTATAGTGACTTCTAACACAATGCAACTAAAAATGTTGCAAAAAAATGCGACGAATATTTTTTGTATCTTTTTCCTATCACCGTGTTTGGATTTTAAATGCATAGGTACCCTAAAGTAGGAATTATTTTTAAAAATATTATGTTACGCAAAAGTGTAAATTATTATTTAAACGGATATTATGAAATATTGAAAATGTAACGAAAGGAAAACGCCTTTTTTATCGACATTTTTAGTTGCATTATATCTGTAATCACTAAAACTGTCACCCGACTTCGTTTTCGGTCGCAGTCTTGGATTACCCTATTAATTAATTGTTAACAGATTCAGGTATGTAGTGTATCATAGAAGATAAATAAGTATAAGAAATAAGATGAAAATAAGCATGTCCCGTTGTTTTTTTGTTTTCTTGCACATTTAGACAAAACTCACCTCACGCGTATTTTTAAAATTCCGGTTGACGTATACGTCAACTATTTTATAACAAATATGCGGATAATTCATACTTTTCACACAAATAGCTGACATTTTGTTGCAAAGCATTCCAAGAGAATAGTTTTGGTCAGGAATATTCTCTTATATGAATATTTCAAAACGAATACAACACGATAGAACAATCCAGAAAACAAAGATATACGGCTTTCTGTTAGTTTCTCGCGCGATCATATAATTTTAAAAACTTCACTTTGCTTGATTTATGAATACGCGAGATCCATTCACTGTAACAGATATATCATATTTTTTAAAACTTGTGTAGCGGTTTACTTCACGAATTTTGTATCTGGCATTCAGTGTTGAAATGATCAACATAACTTTTCCATTTAACACTGAAATTAGCGATGTTATCATCAGTTTTGTGATCATATTTATGTATGAATATTAAAATGTAGACTATTAAAACAGTTTTATTTATCCTACGTTGTCTATAGTGTCTACTATTCTGAAGGTGTATGGCATTTATTGTTGGCTTGAAATCTCTTTTTGCATGAATCAGTATAGTGATCTTTTTACTATGACTTATCTTTTTTTCTTTGTCAGCCCATATACGTCCCACTGCAGGGCACGGGCCTACTCTACAATCGAGAATACGATTGAGAATGGTTAGGCCATATAGTCCACCACGCTGGCCTAGTGCGGGTTGGCGGACTTACATACCATAGAAATTCTTATAAATCGCTATAGTATGCAGGTTTCCTCACGATGTTTTCCTTCACCGTTTTAGTACGTGGTGATTGACTATCAATACACACATGACTCCGAAAAGTCAGAGGTGTGCCCTGGGATTCGAACCCGCGACCACCGTGAATATGTTGGCAGTCGCGTCTAGTCCGTTTACCAACAGGCCACCACGCACTTTGTTTTTATGTCTTATAAAAGTATAAAATTGTTTAGGAAATACTAGTTATGGTAGTAAGCCCGCCAGTCTGAAATTTGATTTTGCGTGTGTAATTATCACATTTTTACAATCAAATAAAATAGGTAAGCTATCTTTCTAGATTTCTTATTATTTCAGCTATGGAAAGAAGCTATAATACACGGTTCTATTACCACATTTGAAAGGAAGCCCCCACGTTTGGTTTCGCGTTGTGATTTTATATGCGCCCATCTCAGTACGTTTGAAAGGAGTTTGTATGTAAAATATTCCCATTCAGCTTTCTACCACGACTTCTATTTTTACATACGCGAGATCGCGAACGGCAACAAAGAGCGTTTTACAATTGATATATCTGGAGAAATATCGATGAGATGCAGTAACGATGCCATTATGTCGATAAAGTCAGGTCGGATAAAATTTTGAGACTGCGGTGACTACACTATGTTTTTCTGTTTGTTAAATGTCATATTTTTATTCGATATTACTTGGCGGATTATTGATTTGAAGTGGTAGTGGGCAGGGAACATAGATTAGAGGATTGACGGGTCGAAATTTCTTGAGTGGTGGCAATGCACCGACAAGCGTATTGTCGGACATCCGCCCACAAGGTGAACAGACGACTATGTAAAATTGAGTAGTTATTACATGAAGGCTGTTTTTTTCAGGTCACTATAAAAACCATTGGGTTATACCTATATTCTGTATATATTATAATAATTTACAATTCATGGAATATGTCCAAGCTATTAGAAGTTTTTGTAATATTTATTTCTGAGTCATTCTTTGACTGAATATTTTTAGAATACCTAGGTAGCCGAAAAATTCATAGAGATAAAAAAGGATGTATATTTTGTTCTTCTATCATCGCACATCAAAATAACAATATTACACCAAATGCTGTATTAGAAAAGCGTAAAATACGAGTATTAAACGGAAACTAAAAAAAACTCACACCAATTTTAAATTACGAAACAATATCAATTGTATATTTTGCATTCAACAACACAAAAGGGAAATTAATTCCGAAAACATTATACAAATAATATGATACTTAAATAGTATTTCTTGGAAGCTAATGGGCACTTAACTGCCGTAGCCAGGTGCTTGAGTATTTATTCAGATTTTAACCCGTCTTATAAGTGTGTCGCACAGATACTAGTCGAAATAGATGTCGCAAACTCGAATGTATGAAAACTAAGGCCCAAGTGCTAACTAACTTTGCCCATAACTTTGACTTTGTAAATGTCAATCCCATGCATTGGAAATCTCAAATAAATCTGATATGTATGCCGATGACATTGTCAAAATTAAAGTTATGGTCAAAGTTAGTTTATACAATTGGGCCTAATCATGTAAGATTATGCTATCTACGATGACGCTGCGATTATTTAAATTTAATTTATTTAAATTTAATTTGGCCTGTTGGTAAACGGATTAGACGCGATTGCCAACATGTTCACGATGGTCGCGGGTTCGAGTCCCAGGGCACACCTCTGGCTTTTCTGAGTCATGTGGGTATTTATAGTCAATCACTACGCATTAAAACGGTGAAGGAAAACATCGTGAGGAAACCTGCATACCATAGCGATTTATAAAAATGTTCTATGGTATGTAAGTCCATCAACACGCATTAGGCCAGCGTGGTGGACTATATGGCCTAACCACTCTCAATCGTACTGTCGATAGTAGAGGAGGCCCGTGCGCTGCAGTGGGACGTATATAGGCTGATACAGGAATGAAAATTAGAAAGCTAATAATAGCATCGGAATCTAATACAGTTTTTACGTACTTGTAATCTAAAGGCATACATCTGAAATGTGAACTGAATTTTGTAAATAAATATCTATTTGGATGTATTTCAGTTGGTAAGGCTAAGTAATTAAATAAAAATTCAATAAACTAAATAAAAATGTAACTCGAGCTCAGTGAAATGCCAAATATTGCTTTATAATTTATGGTTTGGTTTTGCTACTGGCCATGAGCATAACTTTTTTTTTTTATTATTATGGCTCGACATAGTGGCGGCATTGCACCTGATGGTAAGCCATGGTAGGCCATGGCAGGCCATGGCCAGGCATATCTCTTATTATCACTCGAATGGCATGCTAGTCTCGTCATTCATTGCTATAAAAACTATCAAGAAACGGCTCAGCGTGATATTAAACATCATTGAAGTATTGAAGCTTCGTATGGACACGTGAAGCGTAGCTTACGACATCTATTTAATTTTATATCCGTGGTGTGTGCACAGTTGCAAGTAATGTAGGAAGTTGTCTTGTTATCATTACAGATAAGTCTCTTCAATTTTCTTTTGTGCTGTATTAAAATGCAAGTGCACTCCACATACGATGGCTGTCTCTGAGGTACTTTTGTATGGAATTAATTGGGTTTTTCTCGAATGTGCATGGGATTTGTTTGCTATTGTGTCGCAATTGTTGGAGTTTTGTTTGGTTTATGATGCATATTTTTAAGAATAAAATAACGTGTTTTATCTAAAGTATTGCTTCATGTATAGAAATATCATATCGATGGATCTGTATATTGGTTGATAGAGCCGTTTGGTTAGTTAATCCACATTATCGCCAACTTTAGACTGTAGTGAAATTCTTCACAACTATTAGAGCGAGTTCATTGCCGCAAAGAAAAATTATAAGCCACGTGCCATTAACATTTCAGATTTATACAGACCTTAAATATACCTTCAAAACTGCAGAAGGAATACAAGAATAAAATAAAGCCTTGTTTTTTTTCGGATACCTTGCAATAGATTACCATTATTGGTGTTGATACTGTCATAGTTATAGTTACTAAGCTAATTAAGCCTTAAGAACTATCGCTGAGCATCCCTGACATATGCCACGTCAGTAAATTACGTCATAATATCATAATATCTATATTATTAATGACTCCATCTAGAGTATCCATCTCGCGCACTCGTCCGTAAACCGCCGAGTCAGGCCACTGTCAAGTGATGACGTCATATAAATAGTGATTTACGTCCCACGTCCACTACAAGATAATTAAGCTGGTAAAGGGTCAGTAGGCCGGCCGAGATGTTCTAGATATCGCGAAACCAATTGGAGGCATGGACAACTGAAGAGAACCAAGATGGATATTGCGATGTGGTTTACTAAATTGACTTATAAAATTGTTTTATGCTACTATTTGAACAAATTCATCTATTCAAACTAATAGACACAGAGTATATTTTACATACTAAAACTAATAGATGAAGTATAAATTTGAAAAGGCCTTAGTTTAAAAAATATGAACCTAGACTAGTGATGATCAAATAATGGATAAATAAACAAAAATAGCAACCGCAAAAAATTTCGCGTGTGACACCTGAAACATAGATGAAAGTACTATTTACATGTATATACAAAGGTCCATATATACCTCTTTCGCTTCTTCAACTGTCACCATTCTCTTCATACACGCTCATTGGTTTCGAGGACTTCGTATTTCTCCTTTCTTTAATAGATTTTTTACTTTTTTTTTAAATTCATTATTTACTTTTATAACTATGTCTAATAAAATTCCACCACTGAGTTTAGGCCTACCTTAAACTCTAGCATCTTTATCGACTCTTATTTACAAAATGTTCACCTTTATATAAATGCAGTTAATACAAATGTGCTAACAAAACAAATGGGAGTATGTACCACGCCCGGAGCAGTAGCACACATCCTCGCGTGTTCAGATCATTCCATTTATCGAGAGCAGCGACATGAAACACTACTTTACAGGTGAATTGCCTTAGGATAGACGCCATCTATTTGTGTTTTAATTAAAAATCCTTGTTGGATGGACAGCTCTTTGTGAAGTAATTCTGTTGTATTTTTATTTAGACATAACAGGTACCATAAGTGCATTTTTTTACATCATTTCACTGAACAGCGAGACGACAAGGCCGTTCGCCTGATGGTAAGTGATATGACAGCAAATGGACAGTAGCAAAACCTAACAACACCATGAATTACAAAGCAATGCTTGGCATTCCACTGCTCTCGCCATCTTGAGACATAAGATGTTAAGTCTCAATATGTCCAGTAGTTACTCTGGCTTCAATGTCCTTCTAACCGAAACAGGACAGGGCATTGACACTGCTGTTTGGTGGGAGAAATAGACATTGCGCTGGTACCCAGGCGGCCTCTCACATATGAGAGACCTACCACTAGTAGATAGTATTTGCCAAAAATAAATAAAAAACAAACAACACGTCTTTGTACATTTTTGGTTGAGCCCTATGTCCAGCAGTAGGCAACTTGAGGTGAAAAGAGAGAGAGAGAGAGGGTTTTGTATTGATATGGGGATCGATCCTGCAGACACTTAATTTAGGTTCAACTTCCATACTCTCTAGCCTATCGAGCCCACTTGCCAGTCAAACGATGATAAAAATTGAAGTACTTTTTGCAACAAAAACAATTTCATCATTTATTTTCCAAACAATTTATAATAAAATTGAACGCGTTCAAAAATATTGTTACATAAAATAGCGAACAAATGGGTTATGATACGTGAACGCTAATAAAAAATGTCGTTAATCAAAGTTTTTAGCTGAAAAATACCATTATGTGTGTGTTATTTTAAGCGTTATATTTTTAATGGAATTTCATATTGTATCCCTTGATTGTATGTCACTTTTATATAAACAATTGTCATTATTTACATTTTCTGTATTAACTGTTTTATTATTAGTACTATTTTTAAGCTATATAATATGGCGATAGGCTCGCTTCCTATCACATGGTGGAACAGAACATATAAGGCGAAACATGAATATCCTGGTAGCACCTCTGCCTACCCCTTCTGGGAAAAAACGTGAGTGTATGTATAATATGTTTAAAGTATCTGCAATAAACGTATTATTTATCTTTCCTTATCTAAGCCAGTGTCATCTCAACTTCTGCTTTATCACGTCATGACTCGTGTTATTTTTGTTCTTGTCCGAAATCTCATCCAGTATTATATTTTATTCATCTACTATTGATTCTTCACAAAACAACTCGTAGCTTTATTTTACTTAACTGTAAATATACTCATTGATCTAATGTAAGCAGTCTTTGGCAAGAGGTTTTAGGATAAATTTCCAGTTGGAGCCACTTAGCACGACTTAAAAAACATTTCACCCATAATCGAACAATTATTGGAATCCTATATCAGCTGACTGATTCATTCAGAAATATGACCATTTTAAGCTTAAGAACTCATATGAAAATAAATTCATCAACGATTGAACTAATCTCAAGTGTCCACAGCTAGACTTCGGTACATATCCAAGTCCGTAGCTTCAAATTTGGCCTGAGATATATTGAGTGGGATTTGATATCGAGTTACGTCGCTAAGCACTAAACTAACGTATATTTATTGATCCATTGAGTCTCGTGAATATGTATAAATTTGCCGTTGTGGGACCTTAACGAGGGTCTCAAAGCTTTGTTACTCCGCACATTGAATTCTATGGGAACGATTGAGCAATTACAAGCAATCCGGTGAGACTACATGGTAATTTAGTTTGTGGTAGAGTGGTGACTACTATAAGGAAATAGGTCTGCTACTGTCATAGGTGGTGCTGGTGTCATACTCACTAGAGGTCTCTCATATGTGAAAGGCTGCCTGGGTGGGTACCACCGCAATGTCTATTTCTCCCGTCAAACAGCAGTTTAAATGCACTGTTGTGTTTCGGATTGAAGGACATTGTAGCCAGAGTAACTACTGGACATATTGCGACTTAATATCTTATGTCTCAGGATGGCGAGCGCAGTGGAATACCAAGCATTGCTTTGTAACTCAAGGTGTTGTTTGGTTGTACTACTGTTCATGAGCGGTCTTAAAAAAATAATAGTGACCCAGTTAGGCACTAGTGTGGGTACTAGCCATCGGTTTTTTTATTAATGAGAGATAGTTGTCCCTACCCGTGGATTCTTTATTAAGACGCATTGAACTTAGCATCAAGTAGATAATATATTGTTTTATTTCAATGAATGGCGAGACGAGCATGCCATTCGCATGATGGTAAGCGGTACGACCGGTCATGAACAATAGCAAAACCAAACAATGATTTGTATTACTTATATCTGGAGGTAATTAGTCTGCTTTCCTAAAAATGTAAAATAAATAAACACCATGAATTACCATGCAATGCTCGGTATTCCACTGCGCTTGCCATCCATAAGATATAAAATCTCATTATGTTCAGAAGTTACTCTGGATGCAGTTAGATTTCTTAGCCATCGATAGGTTAGTTTGGCGCACTGGGCTTAAATTCATGACCCATTTCACTCGTCAAATTAAAACAATTTTTTCACCACTCTGTACTGCGAGCACAATCTAGACTGATACGTATTGGCTATTACGACCTTTTGAGTCTACGGCTATCTCACTCACCGAACTGCTAAAAATAAACTACGTTAATCTGTAGACGTGATCCGCGAAAACCTAATCTTTCCCAAAATTCACGTCAATTAATTTGTTTCCAAAGAATCATTTGTTACCTGCGATCGAAAGTATGACTAAAATTACCATATAAATGGCCAACTTTACGCCAAAACGTTTCAATGGGTTCATAAGTAACTGAAGCCTTACCCCCGGATCACGCAGTCAATTCATTATTCTTACAAAGATTTATCCCTTTACACCCGAGCTTAAGCGATCGTGAGTTTTGACTTTGAAAAATTCTACACTGTACACGAAACAACTTTTGCGGACGCAACCATCGTCGATCGATCGTAAGACTATCTGAGAACCCGCGCAAACGCACTTTATTACTTTAAGTACAGTTTGGAAATTGTCAGTCGTCCGGAAGACACGAGAGAGATGGCTGCGTTTTTGACCACGCCGGTCGAACATGTAAGTATTTGATATTTTCGTAATGCTAATGGTTTACTAACATTTTTTTATGTAAGTTGCTAGTTTATTAGTTGTTAAAGAATACTACATATGTTTATTGTACATTACTTTATTGATCGGTTGATACTATTCCCCGAAATTTAAACTCGCACGATCGTGGGACCTCGGTTGTACTACGAAAACTTAATAACAAATGTTACTCTGTCTTTTACCTTTATTTATGGAATATAATGCTTTTAAATGTATGTTTTTTTTTACTTTTAGAGCGCATACTCACGGAACAAACGAGTTGTGACCTTTTGGCGAACGGCAATATCTCAGATTTTGAGGATCTGGACGAAGATGACACAGAATTCGACCCAGACGTCTTGTTCCGGCACACTGCAGACGACGTGTCAGAAGAAGAACAGGATGACGAAGAAATACCATCTACCTCCGTGGCAACAGTACCACCACCATCACCACCATGTGAATTGCCAGTCCTGCCAAATTTAAGAACGACTACGCGAGAATCGCGATCTACTATGCGAGAATCAAGATGTTCGCCATCTACAAGTGACAGATCGAGATCACCAGAAAGTAGCCGTGGACGAAGGCCTTCAAGTGGGCGAGGGGCAGCATCAGTACCTAGAGTTACAAGAAAGCGAATATGGAAACAAACTGCTTTTACAGAAAGTCTCACAACTATTCTGCATTTCTAATAAACCCAGTAAGACGACCAATTGAATATTTTCAAGATTATTTTGATACACAGTTTTTAGAAAAGATCTCTTATTGCTCCAACTTATATTACCTACGCAGTACGGGTTATGAACTTAAATCTTCAAGTGCTGAAATAGCTAAATTATTTGCCATTCATCTTATTATGGGCTGTATTCCTTACCCTCGAGTACCAATGTATTGGAGAGTTGGTATGAAGTTAGGCTTGATCAGTAACCTGATGACAAGAGACAGGTTTATTACTCTTCGTAATGCACTCCATGTTATCGAGTCCGATTCACCAGCTCCAAACGAAGTGGATAACCCGCTATGAAAGGTACAACCCATGATTGACAAGGTAAAAGAAACCTGTAACAAGTTGGGAAGAGTTCCAGGATTTTACTCGATTGACGAGCAGATGATCCCCTTCACAGGACGCTGTAAGCTACGGCAGGTCGTGAAAAATAAACCACGACCTGTAGGCCTGAAAAATTTTTGTCCTTACCACAAGTGATGGATTGATGCTAGATTTCGAAATTTACAAAGGCGCTAAAAGCAGTTTTGGTCATACAAATGTCGGTCTCGGTCCCTCTGTAATTTTACATTTGATAAAAGGTGTCCCACGTGGTAGCTGTGTATATCATGACCGCTATTTTACTACCATTCCTTTAATTGAGGAAATGGAAAAGATGGGTTTACATTCGACAGGAACCATCATGCAGAACCGAATTCCTGACCGAGCAACAATTAAATTTAAATATTAAATTTATAAAGATAAAATTGTTTTAAGTCTTATCACGTCAAAAATACGAATATGTAGTTTATTTTTCTATTAAACTTTAATAAGGCTGATTATTTAAATAAGTACAGTTCCTATAAAATCACTTACCAAAAATACGACTGATGTCTTCAAAAAATGACTATTTTGTTTAACTTACGTCTAAAAGACTGATTAAAGTAATGAAAAAGCGTTGAACTTATAGTATTTTATTAAAATAAATATATTGTTTATTAATTATCAATGGTTATTTTATTATTTTCCTAGTTATATTGCCATATAATAACACAGACTCACGATCGTGCCACTTACAATTATTTCCTGAAAGTCACGATCGTGAGGGTCTGATTGCTGCAAACCAGGTGCACCAGGATTTTTTACAATATTTTTCTCATAATTTTTGGACACTATGGAAGTTACGGAATAACATTTAAACACGACATAGAAGAACTTCATCTCTCGGGTGTAAAGGGTTATGATCGTCGAAAACTCCTTTGTTGCAAAATTCGCGAAATGGCAATTCTCAATACGTATTTTAATTCACCTTTTAATCGACGGTTTGGAAAAGAACTGTGGTCTACGCTGGGATGTTTAATGTATTTCTTTTATAATGCAACCCGTTTCTATCAGGTTTATGCGAAGATTTGTGGTTGGTAAGTTTAAAAAAGATTTCATCAAAATTAATACGAGTTGATTATGACATCATGCCACTTACATCCATATTTAATAAAAATAATCTGACACAAAATTATTAGTAATGTGTGACAAATATCATATAATTACTAAATCAATTATCATCACGAACATAAATATGTTCGTTTTTCAAACTATCTGCTCTAATTGGTTAAAATATACCTACAATGAAATATTTTTTTTTGTGCATTATGATAGTTAATTTTTATTAATAGCGGAAAATTTAAGCGAGATTCGTTAATGTAACAAGCTATTTCTGACATCCGTATGTATTGACCGACAAGGTAGACGGACGACCTGGTTAAGGTCATAGTAAGTTGCTTGGATGCAGGCCGTTTCCCACAGGTGTATGAGGCAATCCATGGGGGAGAACTATGTTCGGCAGTGGACTGCCTATAAATTAAGAGTGAGCAAGAGATAGAGATAATTTATACATGTTAAAATATGTATCATGATATCAAGACTGCTATCGAAAGCGAAGTTGGGTAGTAGTTTTGGTGACTTCAGACATAAAAGTAAAACTTTAAAAAAGGTGACATTTATTTCCTTTCCGTCCTTTTTTTGCCTACCGTCGTGTTTGGGTGGTAAATACATAGCTTTTCTTAAAATAATAATGTACAGCGTTTTATTTTTATTGACGCTATGGAACACAAGAGCTTAAATTCTTATTTAAGCAACATCTATATATATAGTACCCACTCACGATGATAAATATTACATCACAAAAAGAGTGTCATATTGTTTTGCAACAAAAGTTGATTGCATTATATGTGTAGTCCCTAAAATTACCACCGGCTTTATTACTGGTAGCAGTTTTGATATACCCTGTATTAAAATACAATTTCAAATACAAATTCAATTGAATTCCACAATATATCAGAAATTAAATAACTAACTCGATTCAAAACCAACACGATACATCGAAATTAATCTAAATCACCCCAGTACTAATCAGCTTATCAGTGACACGTTTATGAATTAATAAAACCGAAAAGCCCCTTCGGAATTCGTTAAAGTCTAGTAAAACCAACATTAAAAATTCATAATGAAACGTTTCTTTTATCGGGGTCCATTCGGCACAGGCGTAAAATAAATCCGCAATGTATAAAGTGGGACAAAAAGGCTCTCTCATGATCGGGAGAGAAATCTGCTTTTTTATTCGAAATGAAAAAGTTTCCGCGGGTCCTCTGAGTTGCGTCTATAAATCACCTTAATTTATAGAGACGAAAACGACAAAACTCTGGAAGTTTTCAAATTACGAGCCGTTTGCCTAATGCTTGCCAAGATGTAAGTTAGGGTTACATAGTATTTTTTTTACTTTGCTTGAATGCGCCATTTCCAGTGGGTTAATGATATTTTAAAGCAATCTGACAAAATGTATGTTATGAGTGCCCTCGTTCTAGAATTGAAATAATTCATTGTATGAAATTGTGAATAAGAATTTGAAAAGTTGGACCGATGATGAACCTGCAACTGAGTTAAGGTCAATGACGTGGAGTCAGTGATGTTATGATGTGCCTAATGATGTATTGCAGACAAAGTACTTGGGTGTTTTAAATTATTTACGAGCATAAACATTGTATGTGTTGTCCAAAGACATATGACCCGCTACAGGCCTTCTACATGCACAATCGAGCATGCGATTTGAAGGGTCACCACGATGGTACCCCCGTCATCTTTCTACCATCGCACCATCACCATCGAAAATTCAGAGGTATGTGCCATGGGATTTTAACCTATGACCACAGTAAATATGTTGACAGCTGTGTCTGAATGTTTAACAAGAGGTTACTAGGCATTTATACGCATCTATAACTAAACCTGTCAAAAAGTGCGTGGTGGCCTTTTGGTAAACGGACTAGACGCGGCTGCCGACATGTTCACGGTGGTCGCGGGTTCGAATCCCAGGGCACACTTCTGACTTTTCGGAGTCATGTGTGTATTGATAGTCAATCACCACGCACTAAAACGGTGAAGCAAAAAAAACATCGTGAGGAAACCTGCATACCATAGCGATTCATAAGATGTAAGTCCGCCAACCTGCACTAGGCCAGCGTGGTGGACTATATGGCCTAACCACTCTCAATCGTATTCTCGATTGTAGAGTAGGCCCGTGCCTTGCAGTGGGACGTATATGGGCTGATACAGTATTCGTTGATACTGCGGACTTACAGTAAAAAAATAATTTGTTCAAACGTCCGAAAATTGTGATCCGAAAATGTGGACGCCTGCTCAAATAAACAAATTTGGAAAAATCATAAAAATGTTTTTAACTTAACACGCTCTTCGATGCACAAAAGGCTTGAAATTTTCATCTTATCTTCTTCCAACTTAAACTGAATCCTCACTTCACTACAACAGAACCACATTCAATGACTACCTACCCTCTGTAAAAATTGATTAAATTACAAAAAAAAAACAGGCCAGTATTGATCCATCAAAATCCAAAGCCGACGTGTTCTCAAAAAGTCAAACAAATCAAACGAAGCACTTAGCAGAGCAGCTCTTTGTTTCTCTCCCTCAAGACGACAAACTTTAATTGTTTCCCAACCTCGTTACATTTTAACCTGATTGGAAGTTTCGAGACTTTTTAACATTTCTTGCTGAGCATTAAGCCATACAAATCCACTGAAAGCAAAAACTCCGAGCCTTGTATGTACGACATTCAATTACATCCTTCACTCGAGTGTAGGTAAATAAAACTTAAAAACATTTTTAAAATTAAAACCTTAAATCATTCTTTCGTTGAACTTTTTGCTTTAAAATATATATAAACTATTAATCTATGAACATATTATATCTCTTTCAAGACTGGAAGTATTCCGTTTCTATACAGAAGTTGTGCAATCAAAGAGTTTCATAACTTAACAATTACAGGCTGAGTAAAATTTAAATGTAATTCTCAAAACTCACGAATATTGGGAAAGAGTGACAAAATATATTTTTAATCTGACACGGCGTAATGGCTGTACTGCACTTGATAGTAAGATGCCATCCAGGCAGAGTATCGAAAGGCATCAGACGGCAGCCCCATACTATTTGATACAATTATGTCGGCCTGCTAAGATGCTTTTAATAAAACCGCTTTTCATTTGGTATCCAAACATAGAATCATTAATTATACATCATTACATAGTATAAAACAAAGTCGCTTTCTCTGTCCCTATGTCCCTATGTCCCTTAGTATGCTTAAATCTTTAAAACTACGCAATGGATTTTGATGCGGTTTTTTTAATAGATAGAGTGATTCAAGAGGAAGGTTTATATGTATAGTACGTACATATTATTGTACAGGAATCTATTTGTACCCGGGCGAAGCTGGGCCGGGCCGCTAGTATTCATATATAATAAAACATACCATATAAGATCTCTTTCAATAATGCTGCTGCAGAGAGCAAAACACGAGTGGTGTTTCAATTTAAGTTTTTGCCAATACCCGCCACCGCATCGAGGCTTTTTACTTCAACCAACTTGCTTCAGTTTTTACTGAAGATATACATTTCACTGTAATTGGCGATAATAATGAAGGAATTAACTGCTGGACATATTGCGACTTAACATCTCATGTGTCAAGATGGCGAGCTGAATATTTTTTTAAGAATTCTGAACAGAGGTTTCCTTATTAAGGCTTCGAATGGCGATTTAGAAGCTCTAAATAACTGAAATAATTAAATATGAGACGAACATAGAAATGTTACCTTACTAAAAAGACCCTCTAAAGTAAAGTAAAAGACTAGAAAGATAGTTTAGTATAATAATGGCTTACTAAAATTAGAAGACATCTTGTGAAAAAATTACAATTTTTATTTTTTAATAAAATTAGTTTTACTTTTTTCTACAAATATTTTAAACCCTACTATAAAAAAAACAAATCAGAGTTGGATTTGTTTTTACACCTTCCATACACACACGTCACTCGGCTACAAACATATTATAATATGTATAGATATAGTTTACAATGATTAACTGTTAGGAAAATCAGTTGAGATGCCCCATTACTTGCCATCCAAATTATTTACAACTAGCGGTCGGGCCGGTAAGTCCAAAATCATAATACAAGTTATTCAGTGTCATTTATTAAACTTCATTCCCCCATTTTACAATAAGAAAGACGCGAAAAATTAATATAAAATCGGGTCTTTCACTGACAAAAATTATGAGAGTGCGTTTATATTCGTTAGCAAAGTAATTACATTATTTTATACAAGACTTTTTTGTGTAATAATTTTCAAAGGACACAAGAAGACATTTTCCAGTGATGGTTTTGGTTAAAATTTGTAATTTAACATTAATTTTTAATGAGAAATTAAATGTAAAAATGTTGGAAGATTTTTTCTTTTTACTCGTATTACTAGCCGCATTGATATCATGATATACTAGAACATAGAATAAAAAAACCGTTCCAAAACAATCTCAATTTAATAATGGAACATTTGCGTAATACACCTGCGCTTAAAATTGAAAGCTACAACCGCTCAAATAAAAGACTTCGTTCAAATTATGTTTATGCGAAAGCATATATTTTTCAAATTGGCCGCGTCATTTCGATGCAAATGTAGGCAGTTAATGGAAATTGTACTTTTAGTAAACACTAAGCAGAACTTGATAACATCTACATCCATTTTATGCAAACGAGCTGACTGCGACACACCGACCATCACTTCTTGTTAGGAGAGAAAGAAAACAGATCACTAAAAACGAAACAAAACAGACACGAAAAATTCTTAGCGTGGCTTAGATGTTATTTAAAGGTAACATCACTTTTAATTGCTTTCTGTACCCTATTAGGTTCGTTAGACACGAACATAAAAGCAAATTAGTATCGTTATCGACTACTGAAGTATCTACGGTGTCTACGATGTCTACGATCGCTACGACGTAGCGTTGGTAGACGATGAAAAAGTGAAGTGCAAAGATGAGCTACGAATGTTTCAGTACTAAGGTTCTCACTTTTAAAATATTTGGTTTCAATTTTAATTTAATGAGCTTTGGCGTTTTAGTTTTGGTAGCAAGGTAGCAAAGTACAATAATTGCCGATGATAATAAAATTCGACGGAAAATACGGAACCAAGCATTCATGTTTACGTTTACAATAAATTTTATATTTTAGGACACAATTCCGCTAAAGTCATACATCAGTAAGCTTAATTTATAAATATAGTATTACTTCTTTTATGTCCCGACCCATTTACTTTATTCAATGCTTATGTAGGATAACTCGGTTTTAAGCTCCCAGTTTCTTTTATCATTTATTCGTATCCATATATCTTCTATTAAGTATATATTATATTTCAAATTTTAATTTTAGCTTATATTTTTGCCAACCAGAAAACAGCTGTAATAAAATATTATTAAATCTAAAAATTATACATACATAATTGTCACGCCTGTATCCTATAGGTGTAGGCAGAGACTATAGACCAAATATACAAAGAAATATAGTTCTTAAAATATTTTCTAATAAATATTTTTTAGGAAGTAAAACTTGTTTTAATGTCTCGTAAATACAATAGTAGGGGAACGAACGCTCACGTGAAAGCGAAGTACAAGTATGAGATACGTAGTAATGAAGTTAATTAATTCTCACTATAATGTTAAGTCAGTAAAACATAACTTGTGCTTACTGAGTTAAATTGATTTAACTGCTGTTTCAGCTAAGTAATGAATATTTCTAATAAAAACAAAGGAATAGTTCTTGGTAGAAATATGTTTTGTTTTCTGTTAAAATAGCTAAAACATTTGAGACATGCCGAGTAACTATCTAAATGATACTTAGCGATATTTAACAGCCTCCGTGGCACAGTCGGTTAGACGCCTCCTACGAAACGAGAGGCCGCGGGTTCAATCCCTGATTCGAGAGATTTTTTTGTGCAGCCCACAAATATTTCTTTCAGTTCTGGGTGTTTGTGAGATCCAAAAGTTTCTCAAGATTCCTGATACTCACGACACAAGACTCGATCTTAGTGTAGCGTCAGGGCTATGTTGTTGGTCGTTCTAAATTTAATAAACTGTGAAAATAGAGGCTGTGTATTTGATCTTATTAATAGATATTTGTATTTTGTGTGAAAAAAAAATCCATTCTTCTTTTAAGTATTGCAATGGTCCATATTATTTTTTCTATAAATGATGCGCACATTTAATAATCGAATTATAATATTAACGACTTCGACGAGACTGATATATGTGCCATCCACAAATATATCCGTTGGTCCGAAGATCGGGTCCACAACCTATCACTCCACCATATTCTTGCCCATCGCCCACTACACTATCAAAGCCAGAACAAGCAATATACCTAGCAGTTTCATGACAAACATAATTAGTAAATTATGATTTGATTACTCGGTGAAATTGCATTAACAAGGAGCGCGGATAGAATCTCTCAACGCGTAAAGAGAAACACACTAATGCAATGTACAGAACAAACATAAGCCACTCGATGAACACGAGGCTTAGATGCAGCCCGGCTAAACCAGTTGAGTAACTCAGGTTTTGTGTTTATTGTTGATATATTATGTTGTTTGGAGAATGTAGGCAATTTGATTTGATTCAAAGCTCGTGTGACAATGTATTAATTTGTACTTTGATTCTAGGATAAACATTGGTCTTAAGTACTTGAGAAATATTAAATCAGAAACGTGTAATTGAAATTGCACAAAACTTTTATTTAGTATATGAATTTTAAAAAATGTAGTTATTTATTTAATTCCCCACTCTCTAACTAGACGGTTGTCTGGAGGAGAACGCTCTTAAAAATAACCAGTGGTGCGCTATTTAAAAGGTTTCTATAGTCATTTTATTATTTTAAAATATGTGGTGTTCAATAATCTGTATAATATATAGATAGATACAACGCACCTATCACTACGTGTTTACGAGCAACGACTGTGATAACATTTTTTTCCTACTGAATGCAATAATTTTCCATTCGAACAGTCGTAACAATATTCAAGAACCAAGTTTAATTCTAGTACAAAAAAAAAATCTTGACTTACTCCACTCTGCAAATGAGACAGCCAAGCGCATCTTTGGTTTGGGGTGACTTAAAACGACGCAAGCTCCTCTCCCCTAATGAAATGAAGACGTAGCCAGTTTACATGGCGTTTACTTGCACCAGACACAGCTCACGAGTGGTTGAGCGGTAATTCAAGTGCTTGCTACACGACGGGAATTATTTCAGCGCACTTCCCTGCAAAATATATATGGTTTATTTTTAATTCTGCATTAATTTGTAAAGTATGAGTGAAGCTGTTGAGTGCTTCATTTAGTCTGTGTCCAGCTGTGGACTGTGCATGGTTGCAAAATTAAAGTTTTAATTGGTGGTCAAATTTTATTAAAATGTTTTACAAGAGTAACCATCAACCAAATTTTCGCTAGTATTTTCGATAGCTCGTGGATGTTACAACTTATTTGGAACTACTTAATAATATTTTTCTTAATATATTTAACGACATATTATACGTTTACCAATATTTGTTATAATTTCTTTGTTTGTATCAATTGTAATACATGATGCAATGTACGAAAATCTTCACTTTAACATTTGCACAGGACGGATCATTAAATATATATGTATATTCTCGTATATAATCAATTAACTAAATTGTTTCCTGGGAGTAAAAAATACCAATTTTAGTAGCACAATCTATCGGAAGCAAAAACAAAAGCATCGGTTATATCTCCCCTACCATTTAGTCGCTCACGTCCGCTTTGGAATACTCGTATACCCGCGACGTACCCTGAACGCCTACGTAACACTGTTATCCGGGAAATTGTCTTTCAGTATTAGGAAATAATGTCATTAAAACAGTGCTTACGCGCGGCGTGATTAATGCGACTTCATTTATCGTTCGTTAACGCGGCTCAATTGGAAAGTCGTTTCAGTTTTACGAGGCTTTTGAGGCTCGTAAAAACCGCGATTATTTTTTTTGTGATTTTTAAAGCGCATAAAATTAAACAAAGAAGTTCAGTTAATTATCGCTTTTTTTGTATAATAACACGTTATCGACTGAGCGTAAAGCTGTAAGAAATATAGTTACTAACTAATTCATAATAACTAACTAACTAATTCATACTATAGTGCAACGTTTAAGATAGAAAGAAATTGACTCTTCATAATTATATTTTAAGCAAAGGACTGATGGAAGACAATATAACCACCAGTTCTTAGTTTTACTTTGTTTTAAACCTTTGTGGCCAGCCACCGTGGCGTAGTTGGTTAGACGCCAGCCGAGAAACGAGTTCGATTCCCGAATCCAGACAAATGTTTGTGTGAATTACAAGGATTTGTTTCAAGTCTGGTTGTTTGTAAGACCGAAAAGTCTCTCGTAGTTCCTGATATCCACGACACAAGACTCTACGTTAGTGTGGGTTCCGGAGTATGTATGTGGCTGTTGAGTTTATTTATTATTATTTAAGCAAACTATATAACGCTGAAGGATCATCTGGTGAGGAAATCAGTATATCATAGCGATTGGTATGAATTTCTATGGTATGTAAAGTCCGCCAAACCGCACTAGACCAGGTGGTAGACTATATAGCCAAACCACTCTCAATTCTACTTTCGATTGTGGAAGGTGCCCGTATCCTTCAGTGAGACGTATATGGCCTGACACAGTAAAAAACAGTAAGCATAACAATTCTAAGAAATAATTTAATATTCAGTACACATTTATAATTTTTTTAACGATACATTTATTACAACTACATTTATCGCCTTTTATATGTACAAAAGCATTGATATCCCGTTACCCAAATATAAAAGCAGGAAACCGGATGATTTGAAGGTGAATATGGGTAAGTTTTTTCCAACCAGCTTTTACATTATGCAAAGAAAACACATCAGTCACCCGCCGACACCGCCTCTACCCTTTCAACAATATTAAATAGAAGAAAAAGAAAAGTTTCACAAATGTATTAGTAGTAGATTACTTTATGAAAAAAGTTGATATCGTTTT
Source organism: Hyles euphorbiae (assembly GCA_023078785.2). Classification (NCBI taxonomy): domain Eukaryota; kingdom Metazoa; phylum Arthropoda; class Insecta; order Lepidoptera; family Sphingidae; genus Hyles; species Hyles euphorbiae. Next base: position 6,457,347 of record CM041041.1, on the reverse strand, counting down.
TTACTTCGCTCAAGAATTGTATCGAATACCTTTTGGATTTTTTACTTTGCTTTCTTGTAATTGTTTGATGTTAATGTCGTTTGTTCTAGTACTGTTTCGATTAAAGTTGATTTCTGTTTTTTTTTTTTTTTTACATTATTGGTAGACATTAGGTGTAAGTAATCAAATTCGAATATCAAAATATAATATTAAACTTTCTATGATCAATTAATATATTAAATTCCAAAATCTCAATCTTACAATAATTAAAACTTATTACGTAATAAGCAATTGAGAAACAAAACCTTTTAAAGATCTTTTCACGCAAACTTCATTATATTTTTTTAAAACCTAAAATTAGCACCCAAGTAATAAATTATTCATGTCAATATAAAATAGCATCAATCATCTAATCTTCAATCACATTAGTCAACTCCATCTTATTTGCATCACTATGCGGAAACTTTGCATAAATCATTCAAAAAGGATGCACGCACTGTCTCTGATTTTCTGTTCAAACATTTACGAAGTTACTCAGCTATACGGAGGTAATTAGAAAAGTTTTTAAACATAATTACAAATCATGGCGCCCCAAAATCGTGAATTTCGTAATAGCGTTAATTCTCAAGTTTGACTTTTTAAACGCTGTTTACCGGTTTCTACCCCTAATTTCGTGTCATAAACTGAATTTTATTTTCATTGCTCCCAACGGAAATTATCATACTTAATTTATGCTAATATATAAACAAATCTGTTTTTGATGAATCAATCCCTAACAATATTTATTTAGAATCTATTCAAAGTATTTTAAGCATTTATTTTTTATTATGTTAAGTCCCAAAATATATTACCATTCAAAAATATAACCAAATATTTCTATGCAAATTAATTGTTTTGACGCCTTTGTTAAGTAAGTCAGTGACAAATATCAACTTTAACTAATATCTTCTTATATACAATTTTGTTAATTTACGTAAATGTACTAAAATTAATTGGCATGCTTTTACGCACACCATAAACGTTCCAATTTATATTTATAATTTGGCAATATTGCCAGCGCTATTAATATTAACCCCTCTCTGGGATACCATCTTCGCAGAAGATGCAATCGGTAATATGATAAAGCTTTCCCTCTTCCCCATGACTTCAATTTCGTTGAAAAAAATTGAATTAATTTCTGGCAAACAGCCGATACAGAACCCTCTAATGAGACGTGTAACGTAAGCGTTTTGTCTTAATTGTTCTTAAGTTACATAGAAATATATTTGAATGTATGTCAGTAGGATATTATTAGATACTATAAAAAAAATGGCTTTAGGATGTAGTTGACAGGAGAAGTTGATGTTGAGAGACGAGGTAGCTCTTGTTCGATCCTAGTTGGTGGTGAGAGACAAGATCGTCCTTGTTTGATCATAGCAATGAGACAATTGTTTCTTTATTTTTTATTATTTTCCACTCTTTAATCGCCCAAAAGTCCTACATACGTTTTCACGACACAACATTTATAATCTAGACTGCGAAATCATCTGAATTAATAGATGTATATATTTATCGTATAACAACAAATTCCTATAAAATATAAACAAGAGGAAATAATATAACAAATAACATTTCCAAAAACAAAATTTCCCGACAAATCCAATCGCACTAACAGCGTTAAACATTCACACATATCTTTACCAGCGTCAATTACTATAAATAATGTCATACATGTACCCTAATAGACAGGAGACGGTCAATGTGACACAAGACACCCCACCGTTCCACCCCAGCGAGATCAAATAAAAGCATTACGTTCGGACGTTTATGCGAACATCCTGAATGTTTAGCGATATGGGAAGAGGAATTCAATACACTTATTGTTGTTAGATGATGTAGAATACCTCCTGTGATGTCTTGGTTTCCTAGTACCTACATTTTGTCATGTTATTTTAATCCTCTTTCATTAATTTTTGCTTTACTTTTATTTTTCATTTTTTTATTGCAGATTGAAGTATTGTGACTTGAATGCCTCAGAGGCTCAGTTGTACTACGATATGATTGCAAAGCTGAAGTTCCGAGTTTGAGTCCCAGTAGGGCAAAGTAATATTGGATTTTTCTATTCAGTATCAACCTGGGATCAGGAATTTGTGCACGATATGGCGATAACCTCGCAACAAAAACAAAGGGAAACGTCGATATCCTAATAGCACCTGGTAGAAGGCGTAAGTTATGGGAAAAGTATGTGAATTTATGTATGGTATACATATTGTATTCTTACTTTTACGTATTCTGTAGAAAGAAATGGCTACAGTTTCACAAAAAAAAATTGCGTTGCCAGAGGCAACTATATGAAAACCACTTAAATATTGCATTTTATGTGTACATGATACATCTATCTTTCAGTTTAATATATTATAGTCATCAGTAAAAGGTACAAAATATGAATTAACGAATTAATAAGAGCAATCTGTAATGCATCCAAAATGAAAAACATATTTCATATCCTTTAAAATCATCGCTCCATTTTAGAGGATTACGCAATCAAAATCCATTAAAACATCTATGGAATATTGAAACATCAGTCTATCAATTCCGGTGCTTGTACACATCAATGCTTTTAGGCGCAGCAATGTAATTTAAAGCGACAGTGGACAAACTAAAAAAAAATATTACATGGTCCCTCTATTGTGTTAAACATCAAAGAGTTTGCGATAGGGTGACGGATTAAGAGCGTGTACGGCACGTGACTGAGTAGATAAGCACCCTGTATAGTATGTATAGTATACAGCTAAATGATAGTGTCGCCCAGGGGACTGATCGTGTGTCGTTTGGCGCATATCTTGGTGCAATCGCACGGACTGATTGCGTCGTACCGCTAACCAGAAGGGTGATATCAGAAAAATGTATCGTAATTAAGTTTTAGTGTAATGCAGATTGCGGACTCTGGGAACTATGTGTAATAAGGGTACGCAATTTTTAGTACAGTGACAATTGTGTGTTGATGTTGGGGAAGCTCTCGTTTGACTTAAATTTTAAATAAAAATTATTTAATATTTGAAAAAAATACGCGTATTGGCTTGATACATAGGCGTGACGCGGTACTGCCATTTCTAAACACTTGACTATTAAAATTAAAGTTAAACACAGACAGTGATAGGATAATCTATACAACTATATCGTGCGTTAATAATATGCACTAACAATTTATAAAACTTTATTTTAGTATCAAAAAATAAAAAAGGCAATGGATTCCATTGTTAAATCCTAATTGATTTTGATAGAATTTAACACAACAGTCGTCTTCTATCTGCGATGCTACTCTTCCTTTTAAACGAAACATGATTCGCATTCTATCGAAAAACACTACAATTTGTTCCACCATCTATTATTTCGTTCAAGTAACTGATAGTTATCATTTAATGTTCAAGCCCAGGGCAATTTTCCTTCCAAAAATGGCCATCGCTTAGGGACTGAACACCGCAGTGAGTTTCTGACTACTAATGTAGGTCCCAGGACGTCTCAGACATTTATATCTGGTTTTACCCGACATCTGACACGAAATGTACAAATTTGGGGACGAGGGATATTACGCAATATGAAAAATCTACTTACTATAAAAATATGGCTTGATAAAATATTATTAAGAATTTACTTACTTTGAACAACAAAATAAAACACTAAATTGAGACAATTTTAGATAAAACTGAATTGGATTTTTTTTTTGTATTATTTATTTTGCATTCAAGTTGTCAATAGACTATGATTTTACTTACGCTCTTTAATAATACTATATAAATTCTTGCATTATTAATTATTTGTTCATATAAAAATCACAAAGTATACGCATTATAAATTATTTGTTTATACAATAAATATAATAAACTAACAGCATATGCGATTGCGTTTACGAAACCTAACTGAAAACTTCACTCAAACAATTCTCATAAATAAAATGTAAGCCAATAAATCCTAATATCGGAGTAACATTTGTATTCTATCGGATGCGCTGTGAACTGACACATATCCTCTCAAAAAGGCACTCGCATTGGAAAGCGGCCAACGATAGACAAAGGTCAATCCTATAAAGGAGCGCTGAGTTCAGACACGCTGATATTTTTGTGATTCTAATCTAATGGAATAGCGAAATCGACGGAGATCGTATGACAATGGACTAGAAAACGTAGGAAAGTGTTTTAGTCTTTGTATGTAAAATTGTAAATACGGAACTTCAGTTACTATTGATGATTATTGATAAAGAAAAAAAAAATATTATGATGTTGCATAGAACTACAGAAAGTCTGACTTACAAAATGGTTGTTAGTTTAAATTAGGATCCCACAATTTACTTTTTCCGTAAAATGCAGCCATGAATCGATGATATGTTACTCGAATTTCTTATGTCTTTAGGTTCAATTGAACTTGTTGAAGGTCTCTCATATGTGATAATCCGCCTGAGTAGATACCGCCGCAATGTCTATTTCCACCGTTAAACAACAGAGTAAATGCACTATTGTGTTCCGGTTTCAAGGACATTCTTACAACTTATGCCTCAGGATGGCGAGCGCAGTGGAGTGTCAACCATTGCTTAGTAATTATTCATAGTGTTGGTTGGTTTTGCTACTACCCATTCCCGGTCGTATCACTTAACATCAGGCGAATGGTATGTCAGTCTCGCCTAATATTTTCAAATAGCAATCAGCTAACATTTCAATAATTGAGCCTTATTTAAATGCGATAAAATAGCATCCTATCCAATACATTAATTGTAAGAGAAACTTCAGTAGTAAAATCATCCCAGTATACGTTGGTGTTCTTGACTCACCAAACCGCGGGCCGGACCAACTTGAATTTAACTGAACGGTGCCGCGTGATCTGCTTACAAACCATGAAGGAAAGAGGTATAAACTATATAAGTGTTTTCGGCTTTTAAAACAGATTTTTAAGTATATTTTGAATTAGATCAAAAGTAGGTAGTTTAGGAGTTATCCATTCGGTAACAAAAAGTATGTGTATTTCGCAAATATCGGAAATTGAATTGAAGATTAATTTTATAATTATACATAAACAATATATACAACCAGCAGTTGCAGACTTCATAATTAAGTAAATTCAGTGTCATAGGTATCAGAAAATATTATACTATTATACTAAATATAACATATAAACATATTGTGTTTTTGTTTCATGATTGAGTCTTTAATTATAAGCCTTACAAGTATTGTTAACCATTTTTTGTATTGTATTATTTTAGACCATATATGTCCCACTACGTAACGGTAAGCGCAGCGTGGGACGTCCACCCATAGGTGGTCAGACGACCTGGTAAAGGTCGCGGGACGGTCCAACAGGTCTCTGGAAATCATTGAGGGAGGCCTATGTTCAGCAGTGGACTTCCTTTGGCTGATGGATGGATGGATGGATGGATGGATGGATGGATGGATGTCCCACTACAGGGCACCTCTTCTACAACCGAGAGTAAGATTGAGAGGTGTTAGACAGCATATTCCAAAGTAAGTTTTAATTACACCACACCAGAGATACATTACAATAAATACCTTTTTTTGATACAAAAACCAAACCACAAATATCAAAATAAAATCCAACACAAAATAATACACCTGTGTAAACCGAAGCGAGATTGTAATAATTTTTAACTAAACTTGGCACGGTCGAAGCATAAGCTTAAGTAAGATTAACAGCGGGCTCGGAGGCAGTAATTACAGGCATTATTGGCAATCGATGGGGATCCACAGATTTACTATACCAAGGGGGAGATTTCGTGAATTAACCAATGCAAAGTCTTTATAGTCGGCTATCGACTGTTTAATTATTAATACACTTAAATGGTTAAGATGTTCTCTGATGAGTGGCGAGGATGTAACAAACTTCTTGATTATGGTGAATCTGTGATGCTTCCTTTAGTTTAAAGGTTATATTTTGATGTGATGTACGAGTATATTTTAGTTTTATATACAGCTAAACTAGCATTGATGCTACTGTTTCACCCAAAAAAATTATTTCCTTGTGCATCCTTGTTTATTGTGGTTTTAGATTACAGATAATCTACAAACGAATATAGTTAGATAAGTTTTCTTTTGATGCTGAAAAACATACCTTTTTATTGATTCTGATTGATTCTGTATTTTTAAATCTACGAAGTAAAAGTCATTCTATTGAAGTGCTCTATTATTCTAATATTTATCAATGTAAAATTAAACATGAAATTTTGTTTAAAACAACCTGCACTACACCGTGCAAATACCATCAACATTTATTAATCCTTAACACATCCATTCGTGAAACTATAACTCAGAATCTGTCCCAAATATTCCGTGTCCTAAAAGTCCATAATCCGGCATTAGATCACCAGAGACAGGCACTTTATCTCACAAAGGTACGTTGAAATTATTCCGCCCGCATCCCGGCTACGTCACGGATAGCTTGGCTCGCTCGAGAGATTAGCGGCCGCGTCACCCTGAGGCTTTATGACCTACTTATCTGTTTTAACAATTAATTATCTTGGGATTGCCAAGTATGAAGGTTTTTAAGATTCCGAGACAGAACATTTTCGTAAATGTTATAGTATTGGATTGGAATATCAAGTTACAATAAACGGAGATCAATAGTCAAACGTTTTAGCATGATTTTTAAACCTTTGAAATTTTCATTTTTTTTTTCCATTTATTAGGGTCAACCAACAGCATCACACATAAAATAAACATAAAAGTGCTAAGCAGACAGATATAGTAAGCGTGAAACCAACATCGTTAACCACAGCTTGACAAAATACATAATACAGTAAGGTGGAAAATATCAATTCTAATAGAAAAAAATAAGTTAAGAAATGAAAACAATCAAAAATAAATTTCATAAAAACAAACAAATATTTTGTGAAGAATAACAGGAAAAAAAGGCTTTTCCGTGAGCACTGTGAGTATTTAGTGGACGTAAGATACCAATATTGGAAATCAATTATGTTTTCAGAATTGTAATTAGATATAGGCATTTTAGCACATGAGTACAATAACAACACCGGCAAGATAAAAACAAAAAAATATTTATAATCCACTGAAAGTAAAAATAACATTCAAATTATTCATGCCACTGTTCATTTCTCTAAAAAACTGTACATATTTACAAACAAAACCTTTACAAAGCGTTAAAATCAGCGGCAAAATCCATAACGTTAAAGCTCAACGCTTGTTACGTGTCAAAAAAATAGCAGCCGTAATAACAGACGAGTTAGAACGCAGACGCACTATCTGGCGGCTTTTCCGACCCATTGGCGACGACAAGGGCCGACGGAAAAAGAACGATGACGTGTGAAAAGTGCCCCTTACTCACAACCAGTTGGGCTTTATTAGTTCCAAGATGCTCCGGCGAGTTTCAAAAGAAAAATTCTAAACATATGCAGCGAAGACGTGAATCCGGTGAAAGACTTTTAAAAGGTAGAGGGGTAGGGTTTGAAGGTAGGGGTCAACGTATTCTTAGCTTTCTCAATCGTCATTTTGATTGAAGACGCGCAGCGTACTATAGAGTAGATAGTAATCCTAGTAAGGACAAAAAAATTGTCGACAGGCATATTGATATATTAGGCATATCTTGTTATGGGGATTAATATAGGATGATGGATAATAATTTATTGTAGGTCAGAGTAAATGTATTTAAATAGCGCTCAATGGCATCATCGAAAAGGCCGAAGCCGTGCAGCGGATAAACGCTGGCTTATGGGTAATAGATCATCATAGGTTACAGCTAATGTGTATAAAAGTTTTCATATACCTAAATAGTTTTTTTTATAGCCATAAATGGCGAGACGATCATGACTTTTGCCTACTGGCAAAACGACTGTTGATGGTCAGTCAGAGACAGAGAATGCTCAAACAGATCCATGAATTACAAAGCAACTTAGCATTCCACTGCACTAGCCATCCTGAGATATACGATGTTAAGTCTCAATATGCCCAGTAGTTTCTCTGGCTGCTATGTCCTTCAAACCGGAACACAACAGTGCTTTTACACCGCTGTAGGCGGGAGAAATAGACCTACCTAGCCAGGCGGCCTCTCACATATAAAGGACCTACCACAATAAAGTCTAAAATTTCGATAATAACAAAACATATGATTTCGAAGCAAACATCTTCATTTCAACTATGAATAAATTCAGACAAGATCTGCACGTTTGTCACAGTACGTTTAAAATACGGTTACCTCAAAAACTCTTGATAAATTCAATTTGCAGTACGTAGGGCCATGCGGCAGAAAGTTTCTTGAACGCCGAGACTTTGTATTCGCGACGACATTCAACGGGAAATAATTCATTTGACTAATGTGATGAATCATGCCGTTATTTGTATGATGCGAAGGAGTTGGTGAAATTTATTGCGAAGTGAGTGACTTTTATATTTTTAAAATGGCTTCTTGAGAATGTTGCAGAAAAATAGACTTCTTTAGATAAACATTGTAACTGTCATAGAAGTATACTAAAATATTAAAATTGATTAAACTATGTTAAATTAAATTAAGAACGACACAACTTTTCTTGTATCTGCGCCTTCGTTGAATTTTCCAGGAAATAATCCCATACTGGGAAAATCAAGATTAAATTTCAAACAAATGCAAAATGTTAGCAAGGACTACAAAAGATTTCTTTGACAGGCACATTGATGCTAAAAAATAATCATAAAAAGAACACAATCACCAGGTATATTTTCAACGGATTCTCCGTGCTTTGTCCAGGAACTTAAAGTAGGTCAACCCAATTAAGTTGCGCAGTTTCGCTCCATCGTTGATGAAAAATGAAACTATTACTTATACGAGACAAAACAAAGTTGCCGTTTGGCTCCATATGGGACAAAGCGAAGTTTCAGTTCCCCTTTTGCTGTTCATCCGTTTCAAAATTGCTATAATATTTTTACGCCTTTTCACGAACGTTGCTTTTTTAAAGAATAATATTGTCTGATACTATTATTGCTCCTATACGGCCTTCTTTTTTCCTGTGCGTTTTAAGTCTACATAAAAAAATACTCGGGCCAACATTCCTTAAACAGAAAATGCAGCTTCTTATGTATTCACTCAACTTTTAAGTAACGCAGCTAAACAATTATCTCTACTTATCTTTTTTTTAATGGTACAATATGACTGCATTGTACCATATGATGAGTGTACTGTACCTTAAAAAAAATACGACTACCGGGAGATAATTATTTCTTGTCCATAATTTATTATTATTCGAAACCGGATGTATGTTCATTAAACTTGGAAGACGACATACATCTGTCGTATAAATTTTAGTGGTCATAAAATTATGGTTGACATCAATTTTCTACCATCAGCAAACGATTGCAGAAGTTTTAATGCTGTTCCAACAAGACCGAAATGAGAAACGATACTTCTATTCAAACTAGGTCAGTGCTTCCACTCGGGTAAAATGTTAGAAAATAATTTCACAAGATCCTGAAATATGTATTGGAGCGCTGGAGTGCGATTTCCAGAGACTCCATTCTTAAAACTAATGCTGTTGGAAAATCCTTTTCAACAGGCGCGGCTTCGTTTATCACATCCAATAAATCAGTAATAGTAATCGCAGAATCCCATTAGTTCGGTGTCCGAATGCCCTCTAGATTTCTCCTTTAGAACAGAGCTTTTACTATCTAAAACGTTGTTGGAAACGAGCCAGTAACGCTGACAGCCTTTCGAAACCTTATTTATTACTAGTTAACAATTTGTTTCAATAAGAACGCTGAGAGTTTTTCCTTCACTGAATTTGCTCGAGATTAAGAATTTGCGATTTGTGATTTATGCAATGTCTGATGGTGCTTATTTATTTAAGTATATAAGATCGGTTGCGTCCTCCTTTATGGTGTTTTGTCATTGGGATTGAGTTAGTTCATGCTTTATTAAAATTATGGTTAATCATACTACATTGTGCTGCATTGCTTATAGTAACACTTTTTAAAACTAAGAAAATAGATAGATTCTATACATTAGGCTATAAAAAATTTAATTACATACTTTTATATTTAATTACATTACGGAGATTTTGTAAAAATATTATTTCACTGGTAGTAGGTCTGTCATATCTGAGAGGCTGCCTGGGCGGGTACCACCGCAATATCTATTTCTTCCGTCAAACAGCAGTTTAAATGTACTGTTGTTGTTGGATTGAAGGGCATTGTAGCCAGAGTAACTACTACTAACTACGGGACATATTGAGACTTAACATCTTATGTCATCAGGCGAACGGCATGCTCGTCTCGTCATTCACTGCAATAAAAAAAAAATATAATCGTCATCGTCCTCGAAGTGTTAGAACACAGATTTCACATAAAATTTCAGTCTCTCACTTCTTTCCATATTAAGCCTTCCTCTAAGTAATTTCGGCTATCAATACATTCAATCAGTTTACTGCAAAATAAACTTTAATATAATATATTATTAATTCATTAAATATATTATACACATATTTAATGAATTTATAACATCCCCCTTTTTTGAACTTCAGTTAAAATATATAATTAACTATTAATTATTTCTTTATTGAAAATCCACAGCCCTTAATACTAATAAACTTAATACAGCTGGTGTGCTTATCAGACAGCACATAATGGAATTACATTTTAAAAAATTAACTTACGTAATAATAGACTACTGCTAAATATATACTCAACATCTCAAATAAACGTTCCACAAGCAGATTCTCAGAACAATTAACTCTGAAACCATTTAAATCAGCATAAAACCGACAATAAACCTCTCCATCCCACAAACACAGGACTTAATCGTATAAATCAAATTCTTATAATGAAATGTCGGAATTAAACCGCTTCGCTCCGTATTTTCCATAGTGTAACAAGTTTCCTAGTAAATTTCGTTTAGTGATGTGTATTGTAGTCGGGATTAATTCGCTCGGTAATGGTGAATGAACAATGCGGTACGTGGAGCTTTTTGCTTTAATGCCGTAACCACTTTATTACTATTGCCAACTAGACAGATTTAAGTCTTGTTGGAGGATGTTTAAAGACTTGTTGTGGGAAGTAATTTTGATAGTTTTGATATCGAGTCTTTTATACAGCTCTTTTTATCATTAATCCAACATATCGCTATCATATTACGCTATTTTGCCAACAAACAAAATACATTCTTAGTAGTATATACATACAGATATTGATATGCTTGTTTACTGATGGTCTCTCATATGTGAGAGACATCCTGGGTACAATCATAATGTCTATTTCTACCGTCAAACAGCGGCATAAATGCACTGCTGTGTTCCAGTTTGAAGAACAATGTAGCCAGAGTGACTACTGGATATAATGAGACTTAACATCTTATGTCTCAGGATGGCGAGCGCAGTGGAATGCCAAGTGTTGTTTTTAATTCATGGTGTTGTTTGGTTTTGCTACTGTCCATGAGCTGTCGTATCGCTTTCCATCAGGCGAATGATATGATCGACTAACCATGCAAAAAAAAACCCTCCAACTGTTATTCAATTCGCTTCTGTTCGGAGTCTGTACCTTAAATAGAACCAATATAACACGATCAACTTACACCAACATAAATAAAAAATCAGGTCTATTTCTCGCACATCAAAATGGTGTTTATAACGCGAACCGAGCTAAAATTATTATAAAATGTATCAGTGCGGCCTATCAGACGCTGTCGGCAGCAAATTATGTATGACATGTTCCGGCTTGTTGCGCTAATGGAAAACAGTTGTGAACCAATCACCTGTTTTGTGGAGCTCGGTACGTGCTCCCACCACATATCTGTTAGCGTCCTATTCCGATGTAATGCGATTGACTTTTGTGGATTGAACATTCGTTGCACTGATTTTTTGGTTTAATAGTTTAACTTAGATACAACATAAACTCACACCTTTTTCCCAGAAGGAGTAGGCAGAGGTGCAACCATCGCACCCACGTTGTTTTTCCGTTCCACGATGTGATACGAGGCGACCCTATCAATTCCTGTACACATTTCTGGTTCAGGACAGATAATGGATAGAAAAATCTAAAAAGGAAAGGATTCGAACTAATTCCAATCCTATCCTGGATATAGGAAGTGACTTGGGCCACTATCTATTAAAGTACCATACCATAATACTAAAACGCAACCGGGCAATTTAGAGGTCAAAACACAATCGTTGTTCAATTCTAGTAAACTGCAACGCAAGCAGACTAATTGTCAGACAAAAAGAAAGTCGTTTCGAATTGCAACACTAAAACGTACCTTTGAAAAAACCCGACATCACAATGACGGCATGTGATTGGCCGCTGTTGTGGGCTTTTTGTTTCCGTATTCATAAAAGGCAGCGATATGTCAACCGAATCAAACTGAGGTTTGGCTAGTCAAACATAGGGAGCGCGCGGTTTAGTCAAAAACCGCAATGTTTTTCCTACGATTGACTTTTTTACTACGCCTACGGGGGAACAAAGAGTGCTCTGAATATCCAAAGTCTTTTATTCTATTGCAATAAAATATGCCCAGACGGGACGTTACTACTGTTTTACATATCTTTTTTTACGTTGAATGTGTTATTTAGATAGACCAATAAAAGGTAACGCAGTGCAGTAACGTTTTTTACTGAAAATTAAACTTATTTTACAATATATTTTATTCTAAAATAAAATAAAATAATAACGTCAACAATATATAGATACATATATTAATATAAGGTTTTAAATAAATCTAACGCGAAATACATCCCTGTTTTTATTTTTGCATGATTGCTAGTTAAATACAGTGAACACATACGGTCATAAACTTACGCCTGATTCCCAGAAAGAGTAGGCAGTGGTGCCACTAGAATACCCACATTTCACCTTGTTTGTTCCGTTCCATGTTATAATAGTGCCTAGAGAGCCCTCCTGTCACCATATCGCAATTATACCTTTCCTAAAAATACCCTATCAAAACCAGAAAGTTATTTTTAAATTTTATATCAATTTCCAAAGATAATATAAACTCTTCTGTCTCATATGTTAGCACACATTGACTCAATCTCTAAACCAAGAAGCAACTAAATTTATTTCTGCACTATTCTAAGACCATAATCCTATTCAAAGTCCAGTATATACTATGTACCCTATGTCTTGTCACGGACATCAAACCGCACACTGGCCGTGTCTAATGTTTATTACCCATATTAGAAACACTGGCTATACGCCAACTACTTGCGATGTAATAAATGGACTAAGCAGTACTTAGAGCAAAAACTACACTGAACTTACGATGCCAACAAAACTGAACAAAAAGACTTAGTGATTTCATTATGAAGTTGTTCTTTGTAGGATGTAGAGAAATACGGGTTAAAAGAAGCTTTGGATAAGAAAAAGTAATATTGAAAATCTTTATATTAATTAAGGAGTATTTAATGTTATTGTTTATGTACATCTCGAGGTATTTGAACTAAATGCTACTAAAAAAAACAGGGTGTGATGCTAGGCTGTAACGTTCCTTAATGATATCAAACATGGGCAAATTCGATATCTCATGTAATAATCGCAAGTTTGCCCTCATAAGTAGTGATAATTTTGTCTGCTGATTCTTTATAAGGGTCGGTGGACAGTAATTTACTGATAGGAAACAATTAATTATTGTCCATTTTCCTAGACGTTCTATGGGTTTTTTTAGATATATTAAAAAACTCATTAAGCTTTGATGATCGGAATCAATTATTATTTTTATAGTGTTAATACCTGCTCCGATGAGTATAAAACAAAATGATCGTGAAAAATAATACTGAACTACATTGTAGTGCCGTCTATGAATCAACAAAAATTAGCATGTAGACAATGTAGCATAATTTATTCAATATTGTTTGCAAAATATTAAACAGGCAAGGAACACTTTACCACAATGCTTCAATCACGATTATACAATAAGACGTTACAGTATCCTCAAAAATGTACTAAACTCTAATATTTCCTTGAAAAACCCCAGACGTTTCACATTACCTACACCGTTGTGATGATAGTCTAAAAGCTAGTGTACGCACTGCTTTCCTTATCCCTAGATCATGACAATGTGATGTGTAATTTTTTACGATATACATAGGTATAAACATGTGTCTGTAGTGCTTTAGATCCTTTTTCAGTTAGTACAGTTAGTATTAACCCTAATATCAGAATATATTTCTTCCGAGAATACTGATAGAGCATTGATAGTCGATAGACCTAAGGATATTAGTATATGTTAATATTTCTTTCGGATGAATTTCGGGAGCAAATATGTTATTAAATCTCATCAAATCTCTCAATAGCAGTATCAATTGATACTGGCTCGCAGGAACTTCTATATGCGATCTCTTACTCTTATTACGTCTATCATATCCTCCACAAACATATTTACTCATTCCATTCATGTTTATTTAATCAATTCAATATATCGAAATACACTTACAATTGAATAGAGAACCTTTTTTTTAAATCAGTTAAAAACATACAATCGATTGTCACAAAAACTCAAAGTAAAACACATCGCGGTCTCCCGGGCTATAAACATAATGTGGCGTCTTCGCGACGGAAGTTCTGGCGTCGTTTTTATTACAGCTCGCGCAACTTGTAAGAACCGCTGTTATGGCTTGTAAGTAAGCACCTTCGCAAATAACTATGAATACGAAGTTGGACTTTACATAACGCTGTCTTATTTCACGAACATTTTGATATTTTAATTGTAAAATCGAATTATTTGCCTAAACCACTTAACCCACTGACTTTTGGTCAGTTTATGGTAAGTATGCTGTATTTTTAAGGAAAGGAAATTGAAATACTTAACACGAAATAAAATTTTAGGCAAAATCTCGACAAGTTCAATTTCGAAATGAATTAAACATTACATTTTCACAGTATGTAAAATATACTCTGTTGTCAACTACTTATACTTTTTAGATAATAAAAAAATACTTACAATATGTCACTTAAAACTATCGTGGGTCAAGGATTAATCCCCTGTAGTACCTACTTGAAAAAAACTACGCTCCATTTGCTAGGTCGACTCATCCGCTTACCCAATACCAAGAAACATGACCATTCCGAAACCCTTTCAAATAACTAATATATTACATTTTGCACTCACATGCTGATAACCACTGCTGCAATTTATAAAGCGATTTTAAACGTATCCTCTATAAATCAATGTTCAGCCGAAACTAGCCGAACATTTATTATGGGTAAAGGATGAAAAACACCAACATGACCAGTATAACTAGATACTCCGATCACATACGTCCTTTCGGTCAGTGTTTTTGCTTACTATTTCGATGTAGGATAGAAAGTTAAATTAAATTTTGTATATTGTATACTAGGGAGAACTATACGAAATAAATTTTACAAATGAAAGTGAAATAAAGAATCCACAAAGTCTCCAGCCTGACAGCTTCTGTGTTGCAGTTGTTAAGACGCTGGCTGTTAAACGAGAGGCTGTGGGTTCGATCTCCGCACCGAGACTAATGTTTGTGTAATCCACAGGTATATGTTTCGGGTCTATGTGTTTGTGAGATCGAAAAGCCTCCCGTAGTTCTTGATACCGACGACTCGATACGAATCACCAGTAGTCCTAAAATTATTTATGCATTTAACCAACCCAGTTCATTTTAAAATTATAATATTCCGATTAAATGCTGATCCGAACTATGCTGTACAGCAGCATAGTATCCACAAAAAGTGTAAAGTTTATATGGGAAAGGGAGCAATTAAAATACATCGTGATAAAATTATTATATCGTCTTCAGTTTACTGCATGGGTGGGATCCGGTATATACATAGATGCTGACGTTAACGCGTTATCTTATTGCTTTCCATACGGTGCGTGTGATTGCCGGAGGCGTCACCGGCTTTAAACACGGCGACGCACGTACAATACCTATAAAGTGCCATATATGTATAGTAGTATCATGATAGTCGGTGGAAACTTATCTTTGGCGTTAGGGTTTTTGTACCACACGTCTACGTTTTAAAATCTAAAAACACCTTAGATAATAAATAATTAGTCTTAAGTTTACTACAGTAATAGAAATTCGATTAATTAAGATAGTCATTTGTAATTAGCTGCCCCAGTCTCCCACAGTTTATGTTTCCACAACTCAAAATTTGTGTCTTACTATATAATCTTAGTATGGGTATATCTATTTCATTATTAATTAGTAAATAACAAACACGGATGATTTTTACTACTGTTAAATCCCAGTAATTTTCAATTTACTGTTTAAAGTTCTCTGATGGCGGAAGGATTGCACTAAGCAGTTTTACAACTACTAGTCTGGCACGAGACAGTAGTCTTAACTAGTTTATCAGCACCAATTCACCGCTTCTAGGTGCAAAGTTGTGCAACATCATTATCTACCTGAGCATTCATTCAGCAAATTCCATGATGCAGTCGGAATCGATCGGTACAACTGTACCACACATTGTACAGTCTCGACGGCTCGTTAAAACTACGTGACCGCCATCGGAATTGCCTATTTATACATACACATTGTCGGCTGCGACGGTACTTCCGACTTTACATCATAACCAATCAAAAAAGAACCGAATCAACTGGCAACTTTTCCTTTTCATCTACGCCCACGATGAGAGAAAGGAAGGCAACAGGGGTCAGCATATACTGGTCGCACTTTGATAAAAAATAGAGGGAAATGAAGCAGTTTTAGCAAATTCGTTCGGACACTGAAAAGAGTCGAACTTACTTGGACGTTCGCTGTTGGATGAATGAGATTTTTTTCAAATAGCCTGATTACTCGTTAGTTTTTAATGGCCGATCGAGTGAATCTCATAGCATTCATGTATGTTGGGAGCTATTAGTTAATGGTAGGTAACCCGAGTGTTTCGGTTTTTGTACACATTCAATATTAAATGCTGCTGTATTTCATTGAGTCTGTTATTTTTGAGTATCGATGAATTGATCCGAGCGATACGAGTAATTGAAACCGCAGAATAAAAAAGTATATTCATCAGTTAATATCCGCTGTTCCAACTTCAATGTATGGTTTTGTATTGTAAACATCAAAAGCTATGAGTATTTCGGATACAATGCATCTGATCTCACAAAACATGTGCGCAGATTATAATTACCCTTGATACGAAGAGGAAAGTATGGACATATTAGTGCACAGGCTAGTTTTTCTTATGTAGTTTCTAAGAGAGAGATGGTTCAAACCTCCATAGATAGTTTACAACGATTCTCGCGCTACCTTATTAGAGTATCCGCTCCTCCATCCCACTGCGA
Organism: Hyles euphorbiae; assembly: GCA_023078785.2. NCBI lineage: Eukaryota > Metazoa > Arthropoda > Insecta > Lepidoptera > Sphingidae > Hyles > Hyles euphorbiae. Next base: position 6,440,160 of record CM041041.1, on the reverse strand, counting down.
ATCTCAACACCAGGGATTACAATTACCTATAGCAATACTACAGTTAAATATTATAGTTTTAATAAAATGGTAGATATTTTATTTTACGTAGTATCTAAAACATGACTGTAGTGTGTTAATAGAATTGTGATTAAATTTTAACCATTTCTCAAGTCCCAACAAGGTATTCCTTATATTTTTATGGAGTTGAAGAGTAGCTAGTGCACAAACTATGATTATACAAGGTTATTTTTAAATGACTGCATATTGATTTTATTGAATTCAAGATAATAATTAATGAATGGTAAAAAATATTTTTATTTAGACTTTATAAATAACTGATTTCCATTTAAAATATGCTTATCAATGGTCAAATTATACTCAACATCTATTTGTAGCACGGTCGCCGTTCACATAAATATATAGTCGTGCGCACGTGTATTGTTAGTGTTTGTGTGCATATTATAATATTATGAATGGACTTGTCATAGTCGTGCGTGTTGTCTTAAGTATTTTGCTTAGTGAGGATAAATATGATCGCTTTTTTGCTATTTTACAATACTCATGAATCTGAACCTTCGTGAGGAATAACGCTGAAATGTATATTCTCTAATGGAAGTATGTATAACGATGAATAGCGGTCGGGCCAGGCGACGCCCGGGTGCATACACGTTTTAAAATGGCGGTCAAAATGTTTAATTCTGACTATCAGTTTAGAATATCGACCAATCGACCCACGAAAAACGAATAAAATATCACTACTGCTTTCCTCCTATAGGTCATAGCGTGATGATAGATAGCCTATAGCCTTCCTCGATAAATGGACTACCCAACATTGAAAAAATCATTCAAATCGGACCAGTAGTTCCGGAGATTAGCGCGTTCAAACAAACAAACTCTGCAGCTTTATAATATTAGTATACAAGTAGATGTAATACTACACAAATAGTGGCAAACGATAGTACAGTCATTACAGCCTACCCATTAGGAGATCCAGTTGTGGAAGGATGTAAACTTGCTCGTTTTTTTAAATCCAACTAAACGCATACATCCATCCGTACCTCCACAAAAGCAAACAAACCCCAAAACAAAACCTGAAATTTTCAATATTTTCTTTCCAATTAAGGAACATGCACTCAAAGCCAACCAATCATGTTAAAACATGGGGTATTCAAATGAACTGCGGTCCGCCAGAGCGATTTCAGTCTGTGCCGTTACAAAACGCACGTAGGATTAATATAATCGGACGGAGCGCTCAGACATTGGACACGGCCTGACCTGCATTGAATACCAAATCGGAAAATTCATAGCATGTGGAACACGTGGATGAATTGAGACCGTTAAAAAACAAGCCGGATAAAATAGAGTAATTATATTGTGTATGTTGATTCAGCGAAATATTTTAATGGCATTGAACCGGTAAGAAACGACTATAGATCTTTAATTGAAAGAGTGGCAATATAACAATCTACTAAAGAACCAAGCTGGTCAGTTTACAATAATAGATTATCCTCGGTTTTAATGATCAACAATACTAAATGCAACACAGATGGATTGATGGCTTTGAATGAAAAAAAAAGGGCAAGAACTACTTCCATGCAAAGCAAGGACCTATTTCACACGAAGAATAAGGAATATTAATGACTGGTTATTCCATAAGCCAGACGAATGCGACTATAACATGCCGTAATAGAACATGTAAATTGCCACTTACACCAGCTTATTTCAAAGATTAAGTACACCCAACTGTTTGTTTTGCAGAAACTATAACAAAACAGCAGTTATTACAAAGAAGAAAATAACTCATATTCCTGGAAGCAGCTGCATGTAATGGCACACAGAAACGAAGACGTCAGCGGTGTATAAACGCGCTCACTCTAAATACGAATGCAGCCATTGTTCGCATGTCTTCGGAGCATTATCCCGACTATACCTCCAGGGAAGTGACCTACTTCGCCGGCCATATCCCTAAGTGCTTACGCATCTAGGTTATTGTGCTATAACAGTATTGAAATCGATCGCTTGATATACGATATTGAATATCACTCGCTTTTACCGCAGATTGCGTAAATGGGATTCTGTTGGAAAAACAATGTGGCCAAATGTTTTGTCTTTGGATTGTAGTCGCGCGTTTATAGCTTCGTTGTGAGTTGAACGTGACTGTTCTGTATATATGTGAAATGTTTGGTAAGATTCGGTCTCATGAGATGGCAAATTAATGTATCTGTTTGTCGTCATAACATAAAAATTAGCTTAATAATAGATGTATCACTAATACCACAAATACATGATCCAAAAAGATCCATTTAAATTTCAATAGTTACGAAGCTAAAAATTGTGTGTGTTATTAACTGCTGTCTTTTAAAAACATTCTCAGTCATTACCAGTCCCATGGCCTAAAAATACAAAAAACAAATTTAAAAAAGAACTAACCACAAAACCTCCTCCTTGGCTTAACACAATGACTCTCCAAAACAGCGTGCACAAAGTAAATCTCGGCTAGATTACAACAGCGTTATACATACGGCTTTGCAGAACCTTATCTCTTTTAAACGCAGGAGATACCCTATTACACGGCAAATCCCATGGTAGTTGCGACTAGTTGCATTGTCAACTCTCACACCGACCAATTTAACTTTGCCGTTGTATAATTCTGTCTACTTAAGATTTCGGGTATGAGGAAGCGATTTTAATACTGGTAAAGTAATGTTTGGCTACACAAAGCACTCTAATGCAGACACGTGGCGCAGACGCAGCCGTGTTTAATCTCCATCCCTCGCGTTTGAAGTGAAAGGTCCCCATGTTTGTCTAAACACGACGGTTTAATTACAGAGCCATTAATTTTGGATTATTTACCGGGTACAGTGGATACCCGAGCTGCATGAGGACGTGGAATTTAAATGTGCATTATTAATATATTATCAAAGGATACCGAGCTTTTTTCTGTTTTCTGCGGTACGTTGCAAATGTAATCAGTACGTCTTTTTCAGCTTTGTGTTTGTGTTTTTATCTTTAGTAGCATAAGGGCTTAATGTGTTAACATACCTCTGTATTGTGTGTTAAAAGTAACTAGAATTAAGATTTATATTTTAAAGACTTACATATTAACAATTCAATTATCATTTTAAAAAGGCTCCGAAAAATACGATTTTTAGGCGGAGGAAATTATAATTATATTACGATCCCGAATGAAATTTCCATTAATCTGATCATTGATATGCCAGCTAATGGGCACAGCCTTATCCATCTTATTTGAAAGAGGCGCTTATATTTTGATCTAACATGAACCATTGAGTCAGGCTTAAAAGTTATTTGTTGGAGTTGTGCACATTTGGGATTCTATTCCCCAGCCGAATAAGTATTTGTAACGTCTACTAAAAATGTTTGGCGTTGTGTCCATTAATTTGGAGCCGTGGTATACTGTTGTTACCTCATTGAAACTGATGTATATTATAAAGAGTAAAGATGTGACTTGCATTGTGTGGGCTCTGAAACTACTGGATCGATTTGAAAATTCTTTCACCATTAGATACCGACGTTATTCTTGATAAACATGGCAACAGAATATTTTCAAAAAAGTGTATCTACGTCCCACTGCACGGCACTGGTCTACTCTACAATCGATAATACTATCGAGAGCGGTTAGGCTATATTATAGTCTACCACGCTGGCCAAATGCGGGTTGGCGGATTTTACATACCGTGCCGAATCGCTAGCTAGGTATAAATGAAAAAGCACCTTAAAAATACATCTAAGAAGCCAGCTTAATGGACCGATATGATACATCACAAACAACACCAATATCACGTGACAAACTACCGCAATTATTATTTAGTCTCGCAGAGTGGCTAAACAATGCTAATTTCATAACATCTGCGTCTGTTTTGTATGCAGGAGTGGAGAACGCTATTACAGGGATTATTGCGTCGGCAGTCGACTCAGGGCCTCATTAAATAGGCGTTAGGAGTTTCCTTACGGTTTTTGTTCTGTGACGGTGCTATGGACAGCTGATGCAAATATACGAACGTCTCTCAGCAGTTGGGAGATTTCTAATGGGTAAATAAATGTTTTCGGCTGCAATTTGTATTATTTAAATATAAAAAAGACTTATAGCCGGTAATATTGATTTTTAAAGTATTCTAAGGTCTTACAAAGGTCTACAAAGATCTTATAATATAAGATCTTTGTTACTTCGAGGACACACATTTGTATATATTTTTTTGTTTAAACAGTCTATATAGATAGATCGACTTAGGACGCACATAAACTTTGAGATTCACATCGGAGAAATCTGCGAAAAAAATGATATATTAGTGCTTTGCTAAGAAATGCAGAATATTGCCCACAAATATAAAATATAGTATATTAGTTAAGTATATAAAAATAGATGAATATTAAAAATTATTAATATTTTTCTCTCTAAAAAATGTCTTTTGTTACAAAACGATATATCTTGCTTAATAAAGACAAGACAGTCAATAAACGAACATGAAAAATACAATGTAAACAATATTTACATTGTTGCAACACTACAACTCGCTTCAACACTTTAATCTAGTTAACGCGGGACATACAGTCGGTCCCAGACTTGCTGAAGAAAATATTTGTCTTCACAGAGAAGCAATATTTCGCATCTAAAATCTCGTATTTTAAAGGCAACTTTGTAGAGAATGTATGGGAGTGCATTTTGTTAGAAACTAGTTTTCATGTCTTTGTGACCATATTTTATGTATAATATGGCCTAATTTCATGTCCTTATTTTGTACATATCCGTATTTTGGCTTGTAAGTTATCACTGCATTTACAGGCGCCAAGCTATTAAAAAATTCCGAGTTAGGAATTTGTTCCTGACATGGCCATAGGCTCGCCCCCTATCATATCTTCGGACGGAAAACACAAGGTGAAACGTAGTTGTACTTCTGGGAAAAAGGCGGGAATTTATGTGTGTATTTAAGTCTGTTACAGTTCGTTGGTAGTTGCTGTGGAATTTTTTGACGTGACAACGTCTTAAATTAGGTTGCGGCTGGGAGTCACTTATGAAAAAGTGTAACGCCCGGTAACGTTACGATGAGTCACCGAACGAGAGAGAGGCCCGCCGAATGCCTTGCGTCTCTCTCCCACCCAACTATGATCGGTCTGCCGCGCGCGCAGCACTAGAGAATTAGGCGCATTGAATCGGCGCATGCTTGTGTCTCTGTCTTTGTCTTTCTCGAACGTTCTTGGCGTTGGAAAAACAAGAAAGCGTCACAATACAAGTTCACACGTGTGGTTAAAGTATCGTCAGCTGTGTCTGTAGTGAAAATATGGAGTGCTTAGATTCGTCATTTATCATTTACAACAACTACAACAATAAAGGTAAATAATTGTACACTGATATTTCATTATCGTAAACTATGATTGATTGATTAATTGTTAGATTGACACAAAAGTTGAGAAACTGAGTTTATAGGTTATGTCATACTATTGATAAATGTTGATAGTGTTTTAGTAAACAAAATATATTTCTATAGTTAAAATTTGTGCAATTCTTATTTTCATTCAATTCCTTGTTCCTATTGTGCAATTTAATTATATTCATATCAATAAATATTCTACCGAGAAAAAGACGTTGTCACGTAAAATCTTCGCCCGTAAAACCGACTTTATTTCGTTTCGAAACCTACTCTGTAACACGAAATCTTCGTATCGAAGAATGAATGATTCGAATATATCGGCAATCCGAACATTTACAGAGGCCCTACTATATTCATCCGAAACGAAGTTCGAAACTACGGACGATCGAAGTTTGTGACGATACGAATGTACCTACTCTGTAAATGTTCGTATTGCCGATATATTGAAATCATTCATTCGATCCGTAGATTCAAATTTCGTGTTACAGAGTAGGTTTCGAAACGAAAAACGTCACGAAGTTTCGAACTTCGTTTCGGATTTATATAGTAGGGCCCCAAAACTTGTAAATGGTTGTTTACCTGCCAGCGTCATCAGTTTCATCAGGATCAATGCCCATTTTCAGTATTTTAGTGAGTAAGGTGCTCCTGCCTAGCCAGCAAGCCCACAAGGCTGCCGTTCGCAGCCCTAGCCCGCCATCCAGGCCAGAAGCAAACGATATAACTTCATCATAGTGCCCCGTTTCCACCAGTGCTAATATTTCTTCATAATGCGGGAGCTGATGTAATGTGTATTGTATCTCATCTGTTGAGCGAAATATTATTTTAAATTCCCTAGACTTGTGTTATGAGCATGACGTAAACATTGTATTCGTTCTTTTCTTATTTAAACTTTTTTTTTCTTTTGACAAGTTTATCTATGTTCCGAACAGAGACTTCATGTAGTTGGTTGAAATGATTTTTATGTTAAACAGTATTCCAAGAATATAATCTCCTTTTTCTTTAATTGTTTGAATATTTCTAGTATCAACAATTCCGATAAAGTCATAACGTTACGAAACGTTTCCATAGGATTTAGTCCAATAAAACATAGATTGGGAGGTTATTGGGTTATTATACTATACAACATTATCATAAATGCATTTTTGATTTTTAAGTTATAACAAAAAATGAAACTTTCATATTATAAGGACAACAACAACATAGATGAAGCTTTCTGTACTCGTATCTATTTATTAAACAATGTTTAACACCTCTTATAGAACTTCTATGGTATGTAAAGTCCATCAACCCGCACTCGGCCGTGGTGGAATATATGGCCTAACCACTCTCAATCGATTGCAAAGGAGGCCCGTGCCCTGCAGCGGAACGTAAATGGGCTGATACAGATACAGAATACCTCCTATAGCTTCAAAGCGTACCCTTCCAAACAAGGCCCCAAACAAAGGATTAAAAAGCACTCAAGTAAACTCAACATGACAAACGACACGGCAATAATTCCTACAAATTCACTGTCATTACCGACTCGTATTAATCTCAATGAATCAAAACCCGCCAACTGGCTCTTCATGCCGGCGGACGAGAAAATGCCTTAGCATTTCTCCAAGCGGGTGTTATCTTGTGAAAGCAGGTGACAAAGTAAGAAAATAAAGTTGTCGCAGTAGTCTTGGACATTGGGCGACATTATTCATGTTTATCGGCCGCCCGCCTCCGGCTCGCACGTTCCGTTCCATCCCGGTACTCTGCAGGGCGCCGCAATTAGAGGATTTCTGCTTTGTTTAATGTAAATACGGGATTTAAAACGATTTTAGGAGTGTTTTGATTGAAATTACTGTAATTTATATATTACTTTGTGACGTTGTGAGAGTGTCACCTCTAATATTTGCGGTCTATGGTTCAATAGTCGGCATAAATCCTATTGTCTATGCCAATCAACGCCTCCGTTGCGCTGATTGGTTGATTCAATCTCTGACATCTGTCAAATTTGACGTGCGAACTGTCATCGGCGCTCGCTTAAATACGCGTGTAACGGCGCTCGCGTCCTTTTCCTTAACCTAAAAGCCGCGTGCTACCACGCGTCTTTCTGAACCCGCTGGGGTGAGTGTTCTATTTGCTAACCGCTTTTTACTGCTTGTTTGTCAGTGTATTCTGTCTGCCGGGCTTGTGAACTATCACGAGTCGCTGGCACGGAATGCAAGCCTAGTTTGCATTCCGATTTCTTGGACGCTGATTCCAGGTTCTTCGAGTTCTTCTTCTTCGTTCTTGGCGTACTTGGCGTTCTTCGCCTACTTCGTTTTGCTCCCGCTACGGAGAGCTGACTCCGTGCACTGACATCGCTGCCCGCTTTGCTCCGCACCGCTACCTGCCTGACTGTGCCCGAGCCTGCGCCGCGCCGCTGACCTGCGCACCGTATCCGGCCACGTGGCAGCTGACTTCGCCGGCGAGCTGTCGCCAGGCTCCGCCACGTGCCGAAGACCCGGATCAGTGTCCAGTGAAGGCCAGTGACTCCTGTTGCATACCACCAGCAACAGCAGTGCCGGGTGTAAATAGTGATGCGAATTTATTAAAGCCCGAACCACGAAATTACCCTGAGTACTCATTTACATACCTACCCCTTTTGTTTTTTTTTTTTTTTTTTTTTTTTTTTTTTTTTCTCGCGGGGAAAATCCCTTTACGGACCATCCCACCCCCGAAGGGGCGAGGGTGTGTCGGACTCACCGGCGCCTTCCGAGCCCAGCGACATGTTGTGCCGCCCGTGAACGTGGACGGGCGGCCGCTGGGTCGGGTCCCTACCACAATACGCGCCGAAATACCGACTAAAAACCCCGCGTCGGCCACCATGGGTGCACTTCAGAGACGGCCCCGGGTTACCGTTGAGCGGACGCGCCAGGACCGCCTCTTTGTGCACCGCCGCTTAGCGACGCGGCAAATGACGCGTGTTGCGTCACGTCTCGGGGGCCGCCAAGGTAGGGACGGCGGCCCCGTGTGGCCTCTGCGGCGCCGGGTTAGTTGTTGTCCCGGCGCCTCCTACGCCTCCTGTGGCGACGAGCGGGATCGGTCTGCTCCCGATCCCGCTCAGCGCTCTCCTTCTGCGACATGACACGTTCGCAGAAGGAGAGCATGGCTCGCCACGAACTCCGGCTGCCGACCATGGCGGCGACCACGGCCGGCAGCGAAAGGTCGCGTCCAACGACCGCAGTGAGAGCGCTGCGCTCCTCGTCCCAGGCTGGGCACTCCTCCAGCGTGTGCTGGGCCGTGTCCTCACGGCAGTTGCCACAATGGTGGCACACGGCGGACTCCTCCGCTCCGGCTATGCGACACAGGTACGCACCGAAGCAGCCGTGCCCGGTGAGCACCTGCGTCAGCCGGAAAGTCGGCGCGCCGTGGCGCCTGTCCAGCCACTGCTCGAGGACAGGTCGCACTGCCGCGACGGTCCTCGTACCAGCACTAGGGCTCTCCAGCCTGGAACGCCACTCCTCCACAGCGGACCTGCGGAGGGAGGCCAACATGGCCTCGACCTCCCTGGGGACCAACCTCTGCCCACGCCCGGACGCCTCCTCTCGTTGGAAAAAAGCTGACGAGAGGATCTTGGCGTCCAGCACCCAGGGCAGAGTTCCCGCCAATACGCAGGCCGCCTCGTGCGAGACCGTGCGGTAGCCCCTGATTATTCGCTGCGCCACCATGCGCTGCGGACGATGCAGCAGGCGGACGCAACGATCGCCCAGGGACCCGGCCCAAACGGGACACCCGTAGAGGGCCATGGACCGCACGACTCCAGCATAAAGATTTCGGCAAGGGATGCCAGGACCATCAGTGTTGGGCAACAGGCGCCCCAGTGCGCCCGCCGCCCTCACCAGCTTCGGCGACAACTCCGCAAAATGCGCGCGGAAATCCCATCGACTGTCGAGGACGAGACCGAGGTATTTCATCCTCGAGCCGACGGGAATCCGCACGCTCTCCACTGTGATGTGGGCCCCAGGCGGAGGCCCACACCGAGGACCGTGGAAACACACGGCCTCGGTCTTGTTGTGGGCCACCGTGAGGCCCAGTCGCCGAATCCTGCCCACCACCAGTCCAGTACCGAACGAGGCGAGCAGGGCGGACCTCTGGAACGTCCTGGCCGTCGCTGTCACCAACGTGTCATCTGCATAGCAGACGACAGCGACGCCCCGAAGGTTGGTACCACGTAGCACCCAGTCGTAGCCGATGTTCCACAGGAGCGGCCCAAGAACCGAGCCCTGTGGAACACCGCACGTCACTTCCCTGCGGTGCCACCCGTCGGCACCCGGATACACCACGCACCTATCAGACAGGTACGAGTGCACCAGACGCCGAAGGTAGGGCGGAACCTCGTGGTACCGCAGTGCTTCTTCGATGCAGGCCCAGGGCATGGTGTTGAACGCGTTGGCGATGTCGAGAGACACCGCCACCACGACTCTACCCCGGGACACCGCACGCTCCGCTTGTGCCTTTACCCGCAGAATCGCGTGGACCGTCGACCGGCCCCGCCGGAACCCGAACTGGCAGTCCGCCAGATCCGGGCCCGTTCCCTCCAAATGCTCGACGAGGCGCGCGTGGACTACGCGCTCAAAGAGCTTGCACACCTCGTCGAGCAACACGATCGGCCGGTAGGCCGAGGGCGAATCTGCGGGTCGCCCCTCCTTGCGGAGCAGGACAAGCTTGCCCGTCTTCCACCGCGACGGGAAGATGCCCTGCTCAAGGCAGGCGGAGAAAAGGCCGCGGAGCCTCGTACCCAGCGACTCGACGGCCAGCACCCAGACACGACCGGGTACCCCGTCGAGACCCGGGGCCGAGTTCTTGCTCCGCAGCCGAAGCACTGCCGCCTCTAGTTCTTGCGGCGAAACCTCCGGGATATCCCTTACCGAAACCAACGACGATGGCGCCGGTGGACGTGGCGCCATCGGTGGAGGAGTGAACTCCTCGGTGGCCGGAAACAAGGCCGCGACGACGTCCTCCAAAAGGTCAGTCCGGAGACTCTGGGTCAAGGGGGGCGCCCATGGGCGGAATTTCCGCATCGCCACACGGTACGGACGCCCCCACGGATCTCTGTCCAGAGACCTCCGGAACTCCTCGTTCGCCGCGGCCTTCGCTTGCGCGATGGCCACCCGCAGCGCTCTCTTCGCCTCTCTGTGGAGGTCGAGAAGGTGCTGCCCCTGCTCGTCGTCGCCGGGTCTACGGGTCCGACGACGACGGTGCCTGGCGAGTCGGCGGCGCGCGACCTGGCAAGCCGCGCGTAGCTCTGTGAGCTCGGCCGACCACCAGTACACCTGGCGCTTCGCTGGGAGGCGGGTGACCCGGGGCATGGCCGCGTCGCAGACTCGCGACATCGCCACCCCGAACCATTCCGCCTCTTCCTCGACCCGCACCGGTCCGTCCGGCACGGGGAGCCACGCCTGAACAATGGCAGCTTCCTTCGCGGCCTCCACATCGAGGCGCTTCGCGGCCCAACGTCGGCCGCCCGTGAATCGGGCAGTCGGACCACCACCGGACTGGCGGGTGGAGACCTGGGAGGATGAGACGCTGAACCGAATGTAGAGATGATCGGACAGCGTCTCCTCCTCAACCAAAACCCTCCAGTCCCGAACACGGCGGGCAAGGGCCGGGGTGGCGAACGTGACGTCCACCACCGAACCGCCGTTGTGCCGCACGCACGTGTTCTCCGACCCCCGATTCAGGACGACCAACCCGATGGAGATCGCCCATTCCTCCAGGGCCTCGCCCCGCGCGTCGGTCACCGACGAACCCCAAGCCGAGGATTTGGCGTTGAAGTCGCCGGCTACAAGCACGGGGCGAGGCTGGCTGTCATGCTGTACCAGGGCCCCCAGGCGCGCGAGGAAAGTCTCGAATTCCGCCTGGGACCTGTTGGGAGAGAAATAGACTCCCACTATCCACACCCCTCCCACCAGGACCGCCACGCATCCCGCACCCTTCGCTACTTTTTCGAAGGGCGGAGAGCCGGCGGCGCCCTGGGTGAAGACGGCCACCGAGCCATCAAGGTCCCCTGCCCAGTCGTCACGGGCAGGGACAGAGTATGGCTCGGCGACCACAGCCACGTGAATCAACCACTGCGCCAGGGACTGTTCGAGCATGTGCTGTGCTCCTTTGCAGTGGTTGATGTATACCTACCCCTACCTGCGGGCGGCCTAACCCGCCGCAACTTGCATATATATTACCAAATTGCTTAATTAAGCACAAACATAGGTTTCTGTTATTCATTACCATCCAATGAGTATTTTTGTTTGCTTTATGTTGTTTAAATGCAAATGTAGATAAATAAAATTATTAATTTATATTGTTTTAAAACATAAATAATACCAGCTAGCCATTCATAACATCTAATTAATATTTTCATAACAATTCATATGAAGAACAAACAAATTCAATACAAGCCAAACAATGAAACAGAACAAGCAAAATATTTACCGTACGTACGGTCAACAGAAAAATATCCAATTTTCACAACTAACAGTATATCAAGCTTCGGCCATACAAAACAACTCTAAACTGATTAAAACAAAAACAAAATCGGACCGCAACTGCAAACAAAACACGTTCGACAAAGTTAGAATATTAATGCGTCTGGACCGACCCGTGCTTCGACCTCACTAATCCCTGTGTTAGGAGATAAACCTGGAAAGGTGTCGCAAACTGGATTATTTTTATTTTCTTGCGCATTCATTATATGTTTATGGCTATTGCCGTAACACTAAGTTTAATAGAAGCTTACAAGGGCCAATATTGATCTAAATATATTCTTTATACAGTTTGATAGTAAACATAATAAAAATAATGAAGAATATAGGCCCATCGAATTACTTAATAAACGTGAGCGGCTTTAGAATTTCTGCAATAGATTCATATTTGGTCTACGCGAGTATGATCAAATCTCTGAGTTTCGTACTAAGCTCAAGTGGTTACCTATACGACTTCGTCGGAATACTCATATTCTCTCTCTCCTTTACAATATTTTGTTCAATCCTCCCTCGCCTTCTTATCTTAAAGATCGATTCTAATTTTGCATGACTCACATACAAGATCCTTGAGGTCGTCGGAGAACCTAAAATTAAAAATGCCTGAACATTCTACAGCATTTATGGTCAAATCTTTTACAGTCCAAGCTGTCTGACTGTAGAATGAACTTCCAGTTGTGGTAAGACGGGCACGAATACTGACTTCTTTGTAAAAATGATTAAGAACTACTTTCTTTGTCACTAGGAATTGTTACGCATTCCGATCTATTGGTAATTACAGTATAATGTATTAGTATATGTGTATGTTTGTGTATGTATTTATATATGTATATTTGCATTTATATTATAGGTATTAAAATAGTGTAGTATATTATTCATTGTAGATTACTATTATTTCATTTATGCTCTTGACTAATCTTTCGTTCTCCTATTTAAATATCCATCCCATGGTTACCTGTAAGAAATTACCTACTGTGATAAGGCCGCCACTTGTACTATTATTATTATGTGATTTCTTTGTTTTCTTGTGTTATAAAAAGAACTAGATAAATAACAATAACATTTTTGTGTTTGTCTCATTTTTTCCAACGGTGATGCCACACATTTTTAATACCTAGTTTTGCTCAGTCGTGGTCATCAGACAGTTCGGATATTTTCTTTCATATCTTGCTGGACGCCATCTAGCAACCACTTTTTTGTTAATTTGGAGCCTTCCATCCAATTGCTAACATACTCCTATTGTTTTCATGAAACCAAGTCATCTGCCATCTAATTAAATTTGCCCAGATTAAATACCGAAACGCATTTGCCTGTAAATCCAACCAAACGTTCCGATTGTCAACCGATCGAGAGGCGACCGTAATTTTAAACAATTTTCCCTGTTCTACCCACATCACCCGAAAAGTCAAACCACCAAATGAAAATGAACAGGCGTTGCCACTGGCACCCTGCTTCAACGCGGATTAACTCAGGTACATTGGGGTCCGTAATATGATTATAGACAATCGATGTTTCTCCCTCAAGACACGGAGTTCACGCTGTGATATTTATAGGCGCATTTTTTTGCAAACTTTATTGCCGCTTTGTGATATATGGATGAGATTCGACGACAGGCAAGAAGGTTGCTGGTAAAAGAAGTTTGAGTTCGGATTTCAGTAGTCTGATTTTGATATCATGAACATGCTGAAGATTATGATGTGACGTGTTGTTGAGTGAATTTATTTTGGTGCTTCTTCTTTTCAGTTGTAACAGTCTTATACTGAAACTTTTTTATTGTTTTTTTTTTTATTTTGTGTTTTTGTGAATATTATTAATCAAACCAATATATGATCTTTGAATCTGCACAACATAAAATCTCACTAAAGTTTTGGTTAAGCAATTTCACATTGAATCGTTACCCTGTAAGTATTTTTAGAACGATAAATTTATCTTAAATATATTTATAATTAGTGGTAGGGCACGGCACCGCCCGGATGCAGATACACTTTTTTTTGTATTCTGTCACTAATGTTGATCAATGATAATGTAGTATTCTAATAATTAAATATTTTTATTATTAGTCTAGTAGGTAGTTTAAGAGCTTATTTAATGCAAACAAACAATCAAATCTTTCCTCTTTATAATATTTCTTAAGATATAAGCTTTCTTATGTCCATCTTACGTCTTAAATAACACAACACTACATACAAAAACGTCTCATATAGAGCTGTATGGTTTAAGAAGAAAAGACAACGCATGAGGGCTAATGAAAATGCCTCGGAAAGCTGCAAAGAAAAATGGAGCAACGTGTAAAGAGGTAATTAACAACAACACAAGCAAACCTTCGTTTTGCGACGCTTCTTTTAAGATTGCAACAAAACATTTAAGTAGTTTTACAAAGGCTGTAAAACAAATTGTATTGTTTGTAGTTTCCAACACATTGTTTGAACTACAGGTGGAAAAATGTAACATATACTTAAAATGTATATCGTCACTTGGACATTGTAAAAATAATTAAGCTATATATTATATGGACACTGAGCGAATGACAAATACTTCAATCCATCCCGTGACCACGAAAGCAGTAAAGCAATCGAAAATTCGATTAGTAAAAAGAAAATAAACCAATACCGCGATAAAATCCGTCAATAATAGTTTTATTTCAAAGTATAACATTCGCGTAAATCTAAGACACCATTATACATTCGAAAGTATATTATGACCTGTAATTATACCTTTCCCGTACCTTTTTATCTTTTTTCCTTTTACCGTATCAAACCCACAGACTCCAGTTTCATTTACTTTGAAAGAACTGCGTCAACGGTAATAATCAAATCTGATTCTTACAATAACAAAAACCACACTGAGATGTTCACAAGAGATCACGCCTCCATAAATATGAGTGGGGATCATTCATCATTCGAGGCTCAAGGGATCCCGGTCTATTCCATTCATGACGGAACCAAATCTTTTTACGCCTCCGGTGTTTGTGCCCTTCGACATTTCGCCCTCGGAATGACGAATGTGTGCCAACTATGAATATGTCACTGGAGGAAAAGGCTTTGCGAGTAAAAATGACGATTTAGCTTATCATTATGCGAAGCATGTTTGTGCTGAGAGATTTATGGAATGACGTTGTTTTGACGTGGGAAAGTTACTTGGCTGACTCTATGCTGTGATCATCATGCTTAGGATATTTTTTCTATAGTTTTCCTTATCTACTCCAAAAATATTTTTTAAATACTTACATACTTTATGTATGCCTTTCTCATAGAAGGTTTAGGCAGAGGTGTCTACTGGACACCGTACGTACCGCCTTGTGGTTTCCGTCCGACGTTGCGATAGAGCCCGGACCTATCGAAATATCGGGCACTTCCTAACTCTGGGCTGATTATGAACAGAAAAATTCAATATCACTTTTGCCCACCTGGGATACTTTCTATATTTTTAAATGCTCGTTTAAGTTTCTTATTGTAAAGTTCATTATCGTTATGCTACTTTTCAAATAAAATCTACAGTAATATTATTTTCTATATGACATAAAATTTCTTCCGTGACTTCATAAACTTTCTTACAAAAAACTCGATTAAAACAATTAAAGTGGCGAATCATGGTCCAATTATTCATAAACCTAAATGTTATATTAGATAATCGGTCAGATTCCGCCATAATATCCGGTAAGGGCACAGCAGTTACCATAACGCCGCGTCACTTCCTTCCACGACCCTTCGGGGTCACTGACCTTGACACTGCCGGCGTCGCAAAGTCAATAAACAAATTTGATGTTACATGTTCTTAATCGGCAGTATCATTGGCAATTTTCTTTAATGGGTACTTATGTACCAATAATGTCTAATGGATGTCGGAATGAACCAATTGAGAGCTGTTCATAATTAGCGTTAAGGTTTTGTTCATCGTTCTGGTATACAAACCAAACATTGAAAAAGAAAGGTGATATTTACTCCATAATTCTAAGATGATATTTTAGACCAATGGAAAATAAATGTGAATTGAAATTCTATTCATGTGTTTGTT
Source organism: Hyles euphorbiae (assembly GCA_023078785.2). Taxonomy (NCBI): domain Eukaryota; kingdom Metazoa; phylum Arthropoda; class Insecta; order Lepidoptera; family Sphingidae; genus Hyles; species Hyles euphorbiae. The sequence goes on along the minus strand of CM041041.1, from coordinate 6,424,286 downwards.
GTTGATGTACCTATTTTAAATATATAAAAATACAACATCGGGGAATATGCTTTTTTATTAATTACAAAAAACCGTGTGAGGTCTTATGCAACCTGACCCATCGATTGAAAGGCAGCAGCAAAATTGTTACTCCCAATCAATTCTCTTTGAGCCAACCGACTGATAATATAGCATACACGACTAACATTACTCTACGATTAATTATAATACATTATAAAGTAACAGACTCAATCCCATAGAATTAAAAGCATCAAATCCGAACCCACAATTAAACAGGGCACGCTAAATGCAAAAATCTGCGTACTCCAGACGTCTACACGTTCAAATAAAAGGGTTGTTTCACGCATTCGGCGCCGAGGGCCCAAATCCTAAATATACGAGCATTTAGCGCTTTCATATAATCCTTTATTTACGGTGTACGGCGGCTAAATAATATTCCCGGGCTGGACATGCCGCAGGATTAATTTGAGCACGAATCAAAATGGCGGACAGGTAAAGTTTGCAGCCTCTGCCTGTTGCAGTTTGCAGGATTATGGTGTACTCAATACGAGCCTTGGGTGGGTTTTCATGAAAGAATTTTATTTAATGACTGGTACTATCCGTTTTGAATTCAGAAATGGATTGTGGCAAAGCACCTCTAATTTAGGGTTATACTTAAGAGATGTTAATTATCTTAACAGTTTAACAGCCGACCACGTTCTGGGTACGGGTTGAAAGGCGCGGTTTCAAATAGTCTGATCTTAATGTGTTAAATTGTTTAATCAGTTTAGCGTGAGGCATATGAAACGTGAGTTCTGGGATTCAATTATCTAATCAACAATACGTGCCAATACATTTGGTAATAGTCTAAGCTTTTCATGTGCTCATGCCTGGTTTTTCCGAACAAAAAATGTTTGGCGGGCCTTTAGTAACGATGATGGCAAAGCTAGAGATAGCTAGACGTCCAAAGATACAAACTTAAGCTAAATATATCTACGTATCTTACTTTCGGTATAGCCGGAGCTGCAACAAACATCTCCTTTTCTCTATATTTCTTCATTCACTTTCATGGACCGAAACACATATACGTTTTTCATATTACATACATTTTTATTTTTAAGACGAAATGCGGTAAAGTTCCATTTACCCTGGAGAGGACAGAAAGGGCTATACCAGTGTCACTGGCCTACCAGCCCGGCACACTGCGGATATTGAATTGAGTCCCTAACAAAAACCTACGCTAACATACTGACTATAATCCCATCGTCGATCATCGCACGCATTTCGGATGGCGCTATATCTCAGGGCGAGAAGCGCCCCGATTCCATCCCAGTCATCGCCCGGAGCAGAAGCAGGACGCAGACTGGTCTCTCTTATTGGGAAATAAAGTAGTTCCCAATCTATGTCTAGATTTGGATGCCCCTTCAAGGTTCATTATATATATATTACAACTTACATACATTCATAATTAATAATTGATATTCCAATCTAAGCCATCCCTGATAAGAGTCTGTATCATCCCATATACGTCCCACTGCAGGACACGGGCCACCTCTACAATCGAGAGTATGATTAAAAGTACTATATAGTCCACCACGCTGGCCTAGTGCGGGTTGGCTGCACTAAGTATAAGAGTGGCATAAGAGTATATGATAGCAATCCCCATTCTTTCTTCCTTCAATTTAGTGTTGAGTAGGACATGACTTGAAAAAGAGTTTGTAAGAGTAGCCTCATTTTTGTACTAAGCCAGTACAATGTCCCACTTCAATTGAGGTGAGGCGTACTGACGCTTGGCCATACGTAAGATAGTATTTTTAGCATGTGCGTCACTCCCTCTCGCTCTCGTCCTATAGTTAATTACGTAGAGTAACGAGTACCGGGACACCAAATATGAAGTAGTACACGTTAAAAAGTTGAGCCGCTCTTACATTTTGACGTCATGTACGGGACAAATGTACTGCTTCTTGTATGTCCTACTCAACACTACTTCAATTCGTAATTACTACTATTTTAAAAAAATGTTAGAGAGGCGAGGCGAGACGAGCATGCCATTCGCCTGATGGTAAGCGATACGACCGATCATTGCAAGAAGCTAAACCAAACAAACTACGAATTAAAAAGCAATGCTTCTGCGTCAGTGTTACTATACGTACAAATTTCAATCACTTAACCCTCGATATTGCAGCAAAAATATTCACTTCCATTTGACAGGACCGTACAAAGCAAATATTACACGAACAATACACAACAAACGCCCATGGAACTCGGAGACTTCGCCATAACATCGTCCAACTAAATAAATCAAGGCAATCCAATGAAAGCCAACTAGTACGTCACACACAAAGCGAACATCCGAAGCCTAGTCTAATGTGAAATGCCGCAAGTGCACTTGCCATTAAATTAAACATCGCGTTCAGACTATGTGAGACCGGAGCTAATAAACTTTGTACGATGTATGATGGACATTCTTTGAGGGTTTCGATTTTGTATGCTTTTTGATTGCGTTTTTTCAGGAACTTGTTTGTTTGCTACTGTTAAACTTCGTGGTTATCGAATCGTTATCCAGTCGTTTCATTGTGTTTTTTTTTATTTATACCTTGACATGGCTAGTAAGAAGAAAACAGGTACTACAGTTTAGTAGAATTTTAAAATTTGAAACGTTTTCAACGTTCGGTTTCTGTTGTTCTTTTGAAGTCCATTTAGTAGACAGATATAAACGTACAAAATCGTAATTTTTTTTTTAATTGAATAATGAATATAATAACATCTCGATTAAATACAGATCAATATACTTTTTGAAGTTATCTTGTAATAAGAGTGTTTTCGTGGTACTCACATGCCTGTCACACTCACAAGGCCCAAATCCGTATTTCAAAATTAGAAGGTAGTTACAAAAAACCCAGAATCACGGTGTTGTGCCAAACTCGGGCCGTCACGTGCCAACCAGCCGAATGAGACAAGCCCAAACGGGTCCGCTTGATTTATTCGCAGTACGCGCACGTTGAAGGTAGCGTGGCGTAATTCCAGCGCGAGCGTAAATCTTGTTACTCATGGAAATAGTTTGCTACTGGAAAAAGGAATTTATAGTTCAGATTAATGTGGCAGATGATTGATTTGGACGGTGTAAAGTACTGTTTGCAGGTTAACGCGCTTGTAACATTTGTGTGTTGCGACCTAGAGTTATTTAAATAATTATAAGGTACTAACACGTTACAGTTACTTTAGCAAACACGTCTCTATTTGGATTCAATCTGTGTATATTAACATGCCTCAAATGTGGGTATCATGGTTTATTATAAAATACAATGAAGGCACACTTAAGTAGTAGTATAACAATTAAAAATAAATACACAAAATATAAAATAAATAAATAATTAATCAAATAAGCATTAAAACCTACATTATAAATACCAAAACAATTAACCTCAGTTTTACGGACCTATCGTCGCTACTACCAACTCGGATTAGGCCAGCGTGGTCGACCATAATATGGCCTAACCACTTTCAATCGAACTGTCGATTGTAGAGGAGGCCCGTGTCCTGCAATAATACTTATACGGGCTGATACAGTTACGAACCAAACAAAACTTCACAAACAAGGACAAATATTATTAAGCTATTTATTACGTATGTATGTTAAGTTGGTGTATTTTTATGTTAAGTTAGTACGAGTATTAGTTTCCTCTGTTTTATTTGTCTTTTTTACACTGCCTTCTCTTTCTCCTTTTAAATAAATCCCATGGTTGTCTATAAGACAGTGCTCTAAGCAATAAGACCGCCATTAGTACTATTTTTTTAATTTTTGTGTTTGTATATTGTATTTTTTTTATGATTAATATATACAATAAGGATTTAATAATAATGAAGGTTGCAAGAGCCATCTAGACGTCAAATATCAGCGTCCCTTCTCAATGACGCCGGATATTCGTAGGAAACGACAATACACTCTGATAAACTGTTTGCCCCGCAGACACAAGCGACAATTTGAACAACTAATTTGCGTTTCACTCGATAAATTATCTTCTTGATTGCGTACTCTCGTATATTTGCGTTTGTGTAATCGAATAGGGGGTTGTAGATCAGTTGTGTGATTTTGGATGTTAATAAAAATACATATTTTTGGGATGAATGCTTTTAGGGATATGTAAGGCCATCCATCCATCCATCAGCCAAAGGAAGTCCACTGCTGAACATAGGCCTCCCCCAATGATTTCCACAGAGACCTGTTGGAGGCAGCCTGCATCCAGCGACGTCCCGCGACCTTTACCAGGTCGTCTGACCACATTGTGGGTGGACGTCCTACGCTGCGCTTTCCGCTACGTGGCCTCCATTCGAGCACTTGTAAGGCCATATCTAAAGTAAAAGTCCAAAATACTAGTAATGATTATATTAGGCAAAATAGACAGTAGTTTCTAAATGTATTTATAGGATGATAATAGACGTTCTATAAACGCAACATGGTAATGAAATTAAGTATTTAATATTAAAACATCAATATTATCCTTAATTTGTTAATGTTGTTCAAATTTTATTGCTGTGCTGTGATAAAAGCATTGCCACTATAAAACTATTTTACCGTAATACAATTACAAACATTTGATTAGAGTAATGATCGTTAGTTTTAAAATAAATAGTTAAATTCAGAATTATGTGAATATACCCAAAATAGTTAAACGATATTTAAAGCGCTACCTATTCTACACGAATCCCACATGAGAATTCGACTATTTGTGCCGCTATCGCCTCTTCGATAAATATGGCCGATCTATTGCCACTCCAACCACTTTAGCTCACAGGTTCAATAAGGGTTGTCAATAAAAATAATTTTAGCTACATTGCTACGGCTACAACTCTTGCTACGGTTTTGTAACTGCGTCATTTCATAGTGCTACGTCGTAGACAAGTACGCTACGCAAGATTTTACACATTTTTATTCTTATGTACGTATGTATGTTTATCCGTTCACTAACCATGAAGCGATGTCAAGGGTGTGAAATGGCTCGTATCCAGGAGGGGGACGTATATGTATTGCACTAAATATTCATGACGTCTTATGTTGCCCAAGCAATTTTGCTGAAATTTTAAAATAGTCAGCGTAGTTCGTTCTATAAAGAATATTCTCATAATTTTCAAGTAGTTATAATAGTACTGATTTTTTGAATATTTCTCCTACCAAATAATGTGTAGAAAAAACACCTCGCATTATCGGAGCTCTGGGAAAGTAAGAAAAACAAACAATAAGCGCCGCCATAACTTTGTCAGAACATTTATATATAACGCCCGGGCGTAACTCTTAAGCGGTGTTTATGTCTAAATCGACAAAAAATCCTCGCGCAAGTGTCGACTTCCCCTTATATAGGGGTCCCCTAAGTTTTCCGCGACACCTGCGGCCTACAAGATGTGCGCTGAGGTACTAAGGCTACGTCTTGACTTTTTTTTAACAATAATATTCACTTGAGTCTAATCCATCATACTTCATGACTTTGATTCGAAATAAACTTTAATGCATAAAAAAGACAGAAAATGTATATTATTTAATATTTAAAACTCATACTGACTGACAACTGCACTCAAGTTATAACTCTTTATTTTAAAAGCTTTGTGAAAGCCTTATAAGACCAAACATTATTTCTTGCATCTTAAACTTAATATTTTATACACACGGTTCTACATGGGCAGACGTATATTTAAGTTCAATTAGTTAAATAAAATAGTAGCCTGAAATCTTTAAATAGTAGTTACTCTTTATTATAAGTAAACATCTCACATTATTTTAATATAAAGACAACTACACCTACACAAAGATTACCACAGGATACACCAACACAAACTTCACTCCGTCCTTTATACATTCACGGCGCGGCGCGACGCTGCGGGTAGGGCTGACTGCAATTTCCCCTCCCTCTTTCACATGATGATGTGGCACCCTGTGATATTTCACGCTTTGAAAAATGACTTGACATATTAAGGCTTTACACGGTACATTCGCGCTCTTCAATACATCTGAAGTGCGGTGAGGGTTTCAGAAGAAATCGTATTATATTTGAGTGCTTTGAATTGATGTTACATTTGTAATAATAAGACTCATGAAATTATATAGCGTTAATAGGGGATCGAACCTGCAGAGGCCAGTGCAGTATTTTTCGTGCTTGGCCATGAAGGAATTTTGTTCAATTAATTACTTTCCAGTTTTCGAGATAATCTCCATATTATCACTTATACTACATGAATAACTCTCTTATTATAAGTAGCGATTACTCATCACGAATCCAACAATAATCAATTAATCATTAATTGATTTAAACGAGCCAATAATCGACCAACATATTGGACGATAGAAACTACCCACATACAGAAATTTGAAAATCAACATTGTGTTTATAATCGGAACACGTAATACCTACCTACTCCACCTCAATGAGATCTAAATTAGCTTAATTAAAGTTGACCATGGCTAATGGCAATTTATTACATTAATCAACACATGATACTGGCATCTCATTAACTACCTAGATCAGGTACACAAACTGCACTAATATCGTTTATTACTATATTAATATGTTTTATAATATACTATTATGGCTTATTTTATCTTGGGAAAGTTATTTTAGTGCTCTTTTAACTTAAGGATCGCTAGACAGAGTAGGCCAAATTTTAACGTACTAAAACATCACGTTGGGTGCCATTAGCCAGACAATAGATTTTTACTAAATCTCCTGAATAAGGTAGCCTTTCCATCATGTGAAACAGACTTGTCCTATATTATTAGGAGCTAAGGTCTAAGACCTAGAATCTGGTATTATAGAGGGCTAATGGACGTTTGTATTATATATTGTATAATTTAGAAGTAGTGGATCGATAATCATCTTTGTACTTGAGCATGAATAACCACGAGGCATTAAGGCAGCTTCAGAAATCAATGCATGGCATCATTCTGGGTTCTGATCACTATGTTAAACTTTAAGTCAAGACATGGAAACTATAGACTAACTTGATGACATTAACCAAATTAAGTTAGGTTATAATCTAGGGAACCTGTAATTGAAATGGAGCTGACGCAGTAATTATGAAGCAGTTCCAGTATATTCGATAAACTTTTAGAGTCTATAAGTACAATATAGATTTAAAATAACATTGCTGTGAGCCTAAGCATTGTCTCCTCTCATCTCTGTTTATTATGTTACTTTTCACAAAGACTGGCAAGTCAGTAAAGATAAACATAGTATATTTCCTGCCCCCGAAGTAAGATTTCAAGTTATATTACGTGGATATTCCTATCCATCCATCCTATAAGACACTTGTAATCGCAACTAAGTTCAAACACGAAGAAAATATTTGTGGATTGCAGAAAACATTTATCTCAGTACAGGGTATTAACCCACTGCTTGTATACATAAAAGGATTTTTGAACATACTGACATAGAGGTTATTCAATATACAACAGTAATAAACAAAATATCAACTGCTCATTATGACCATAAATCTGTATTAAACCGCACTATATTGAACGGACAAATTAATAAAACGATTATCTATTTCGATTAGGAGTAATTAATGAACATTTTCGATTTATTGCGTACTCCTAAATCACTAAATGTCACCTGTAACATTGGACCAGTTTAAAAAGAGCCCTGGCGATGTAGAAAACAGCCCATTTTAATCAATTTTGCGGAGTAAGAAGGGAACGGGTGAGGTCTTTTTAATCTGGTTGCCTCAACACCTCTGCGCTGGGTATTAATAAAATTAATTAGTTCGAGATAACGCCTTCGTAGTACACGAGTTTTCGCGTAGGCTAGCATGCCTACGCGGCTAGCATGCCTAAAATAGGTGAAATATGTTCGCATATTTCAGTGCTTGTGAATTTTAAAACGAAATTTACATAATTTAGCGGTAGTAGCTTTTTAATATTGGCATTTACGTAATATTCAATTTTAATATTTACATGCATATAATATTCTTCTTCTTTTGTAAATATTCTTATTCCACAATACGGGAGTATCTATCGGGCCATCATATTTTCAGTCACATTACAAAGAGTCTGCACTAATTTCATCACAATTTAGGCTGCACGTTCATTTTACTCCATTATTTAAGTCCATTAGTAGTAGTGGTCAACAGCAGCCAATAAAATAACTACAGACCTATACAAACATATACATATAACTCACTCATTACTACAATTTGAAGCATTAGGAACTACTAACTCAATATGCCATAATTTTTGGTTATATTATTGTAATAATAACGATTATATTATTACCAATCTCCCGCAAATTACACTCCTGAAACATCTTGGCAGTAAACTCGTCCAAATTGAAAATTCAGTGTACGTGAAACCTTTCACTTCCAAAATTTCAATCCTCGACTGCAAATCTAACGTTTCTATTTCCGATACACTAGCGTTACTGCGCGCAGTGGTGCTTCACGCAATTAGAGTGGACAAAAACAAATATAATCTGTGTTACTGCTCTAATTATAGAGTTTCCGTATGAAATTGTGATAAATTATAGAATAATATTATATCTCAATAATATTGTTGACTGATCTACACTACCATTCAATATGGTTTAAGAAAATAATAGAATAGGACTTTTATTTAAACCCGTTTTTACCACTAAATGCACTGTAGTGACTTTTGTTAACCGTCATAAAATAAACAAACGAAGAATAACATCAATTTAACTATTGTCATTTTTGTTTCTAAGATTTACGCAATTCTTACACATTGAAATAAAATTAATATTTACGGATTTTATCACATTCTGTTCTGTTCTGTATCAGCCCATATAGGTCCCACTGCAGGGCACAAGCCTACTCTACAATCGAGAGTACGATTGAGAGTGGTTAGGCCATATAGTGCGGGTTGGCGGACTTACATACTATAGAAATTTTATAAATCGCTATGGTATGCAGGTTTCCTCACGATGTTTTCCTTCACCGTTTTAGTGCGTGATGATTGACTATCAATACACACATGATTCCGAAAAATCAGAGGTATGCCCTGGGATTCGAACCCGCGACCACCGTAAACATGTTGGCAGTCGCGTCTAGTCCGTTTACCAACAGGCCACCAGTCACCACGCACTACAATTTTATCACAGATCTGGTTTAATTTTTTTTTTTAACAACCTCACTGTGCTACCTGTCTAACTTCAATACACGTTGAGCTCTTTCTGCGTAGCTCGAATCGCAAAACCAACAACTTTTTTAAATAAACTGTTTAATTCATTAATTTTAAAATAGCGGTAGTGAAATTGTATAATAGTCACTGTCTACAAAAGCTGTAAAATAATTGAAACTATGAGAAGTACAAAAATGTAAAAATTATTTAAAAAAATCCCCGGTAAAATGTAAAAATATTGAAAATAATTATTGTATTTCACCATTGCCATTTTATCTCTTTTAATAGATCTATTACACTCATACCTAATCTTTTCTTTCATTACGAAATGAAGTTTTACTTACCAAAACATATTAGTAGAAAGTTTTCAGTAGATCTAATTTAGTAAAATGTCAAAACAATAACACTATTCAAAAGCCATTCCTATACTTTGTCATGTAAAGTTACGACAGTCGATAAAATATTCCAAATTCCTAATATTTATTGCCTCACCCTCGATGTAGCGCACTGTGCATCGATTGCACTGTCAATCACCGCTTCGCGGGAAGCCGTGGGGACTATCAGACTTCGTCATCAGCCTTCAATACCTAATTTTCCCTCTCTTTCATACGTATTGAATAAAAAGGGACGGATACGAGGCTGTATAGGTAGGCTGAACCGGCGGATATTCGTTCAGGATCTTATTTACTGCCTCAACAGCAAGCCGACGTGAATTCGTTTTCATGTGCATATTACGCGTCTTAAAGCTTGGCTTTGACACGTTTACAGTGGAGTTTTTATGCTATAAAGGCTTTAGTTTATTTTTTGCAATATGTTACAAGTTTTGCACGATGAAAGATTTTTAACGTGATATTATGGTAGTAAATTATTTATATTATTCGTTCATTCATATTAGGTTCATAAAATTATATATTGACTCTATACGATAGCTTCCTGTACCATAATGGAGACTTATCGGAATCAAGAAATAGTTATTCAGTAAAATCTAAAGTTAACCTCTATTTTCTCTCTCTCTCTCTCTCACACACACACGCGCCATTTTATTTATTATTCTACAACTAATAAAAAAATAAATTACCTCATAGTTCGAAACAAATTTATAGCTTTAATTTCCCCGAAGAATCAAATTAATCAGCAATAAAGTTTTAACTAGCCCTAACAAGGCAGCGAAATGTCGGACTCCGATTGCGCGGTAAGCTAGTGAAATAAACTTTGGTTACCCTGTTCCTAATGTAAACGTTCCTTTTTCTTCGCTAAGTTATTACACCACGGAAGTATGCAAACAAGTGGCTTTCATTTTTAATGCCTTACACAAGTGAAATAGAAGTAGACTGTAAAATATTTTAAGTTTCTTTCTTTTGAATCGACAGGTTCCGTGGCGCAGTTGGTTAGACGCCAACTGTGACACGAGAGGCCTTATCGATCCCAGCACCGAAACAAATATTTGTAAGGCTCTCAAGTATTCATTTCGGGTCTGGGTGTTTGTGACGCCGAAAAGTCTCTTGTAGTTTCTGATACCCACGACACAAGACTTCATTGATGTATGTTGCTGTTGGGAGTTTTTTATTTTATTTTTTATTTATTGCATAGGTCCAATAAATGAGCAAACAGCTCATCTAATAGTAAGTGATCACTGCCGGCCATAAGCATCCATAATACTTGGATCATACATGTTTTGCTGGCCCATCTAATCTGGAGTGGTACAGGAAGGATAAAGGATGGGAAGATCAAATGGGTATTGCATATCCGACAATGTCACGCACAAAGGACAGCAAGGTGGTTGCTTCACATTTGTTTTCTGAGACAGTGGTACTGCTCTGAACAAGCTTGCCTATTCGTGCTGACTTATGACCGACTACAGCGGTTAGATTTTATTATAAAGTTTCAAAATTGTTTTTTAGGCTTGACAAATACTGTGTTATGATATTATCTTAAGCCCTTTGCAGTCCACTGTTGCGGGCTGCACGCGTACATATGTAAATATAGCTCTTGTTGCATAGATATATTTTCAAGTTTTTTAATGTAAACATATTATATTATTTTAAAAATAACATAAATTCTACCAATTAAATACAAATGAATAAGAATCACCAAGTAGAACCAAGTACCCAAGCATAAAAAGCAAATCCTCTCAAATTAATTAAAAGTCAACGGATGATATGCAAAAAGTATACAAGACTAATAAAATGCTGACCGTGATGTTTCAAAGCGGCTATTGGACTCAGAATTCCGCGGCATCCTCAAAGCTTGCTTTTAGCGAAACACAAAAAGGTAAAAAAGGAAAAAAGAAAAAAGATTGCCCCTAGTGGACAGTCCTGTGAAACGCGGACCGCATTCAGACGTAATGAATGCACCACCTTAGTCCCGTTTGACAGATACTAATTTGTACACGACGACACGAGTAAAATTGCAAAAAGATCGCAAAGATAACGGAAAAAGAAACGTGGACTTTTACTGCAAAAGGATTTAGTGCCGAGTGTAGTTAAATGTATGCGAGGTTTTATTTTAAGTGAATGGTGATGCTCTATCGTAATCGTAATGTAGTGAAGCACAACATTTCTTTATTGATGTGATGTTTAACATAATGCGGAATAGACATTATTTCTGGAAGAATTACTTGGACATTTTTATATGTTGATTTTAAATACTATTTTTTTCGTATATCATACATACATACATACATAAACTCACGCCTTTTTCCCAGAAGGGGTAGGCAAAGGTGCCAGGGCACCGATATTTCGCCTTGTATGTTCCGTCCCACGATGTGATAGGTGGCGAGCCTATCGCCATATTGGGCACAAATTCCTGACTCTGGGCTGATAATGAATTGAAAAATCCAATATCACTTTACCCAACCCGGGATTCGAACCCGAGACTTCAGCTTTGTAACCGTACCGTAGTACAACTACGCCACCGAGGCAGTCGTATATCTAGCCTTAAAAATATAAATTCAAAGATACATAGTAAATATAATACGATACATTGATAAAAATACTGTTACTACAAAGTAATCACATGGGTATATCATAAATGCAATACAATCTCAATCCATCGACGAGCGGTGGTTATAAATACGTAATTTCGGCTAGGACGAACATTTTTTACCCATCAATTAACGTCTTTAAAAATTCATATCTCGCTTTATTGAGCCAAACAGAAGATGCTGACATGCATAAAGTTTGACGCAGCAACCTCAAGCACTCGCCCCTTAAATACATATTCTAGCTAAGCCTTCTGAATTTCAGATTTTCTGTTTAACGGATCATAACCCTTATTCCGACAATTCGCACAATTCTCTTCAACATACAATTTAAATAATAAAGACATAAAACACTGAAATAAGAGATGGAAATGAAACATCATGACGAATTAGAGTGACCCTCGTCGGCTTAACCCACTTCATTTAATATTCTTTACACACGTACATGTTCTGTTTAATTTCGCCAGCCAGAGCGTCAATTTTAAATAGACTTGTAAAAGCAATGCCCCGGGCCAGCGAAGCCTTTTGAAATTTACATTATGCCCAGTTTTTGTCTCCACACGCACTAGTGTAGTACAAAGTCGTCTAGGCTTTGTATTCATGTTTACGATTATACTTTTCCTTTTATCCTTCCAATGTGGGGTCTGTCGTGCTGTAAACAACTTCTAAAAAAGAGGAGGTTTCAGTTTTGATGCATTATATTGTATGGACACCGAATCCTTTGATTTTTTTTTGCATTTTGACAACATTTTATTTTAATACCCAAATTAATACGTGTACAGCGCCATCTTGTGGAATTTTCTTGAACTATAAATTTTCTGTAATAAATTAAACTATAATTCCCGATAATTCATCCTTATCAGTCGGTCAGACGACCTGGTACAAGTCGCGGGACATCGCTGGATGCAAACTGCCTCCAACAGGTCACTGTGGAAATCATTGGGCTATGTTCAGCAGTGGACTTTCTTTACCTGATGCATGGATGGATGATATCCATACAACACAACCATAACACAACTTCCAATATATTAACAGTCCAACAGCAACCGTCTCTAAAGGCACATTATTTAAAACCTAAGAGAGTTTTCGTTACGAAATTATGACAGATGAAATCCGAACAGCGAGAAGATTTTGCGGTTTCGGCTTTACGTGACGCAGCGGCGAATCCCTTGAGCCTTCCGTCTGAAAGCCGAGCGCGGGCCTCCCACCCGCACCGTGAAAACTTTCACTCGCTCTCACTTTCTCGTAATGGAGCAACAAAAATGTATCGCGGTTTAGCCCACCGCGCCGGCTAAATTGGTAATTTCCATATTTTTCTGTTACAATACCACTGTCCCTTTTTGTAGCGCGGAAGGATGTAATTGAATATATTATGTTTAACTCATGTTTATATATGGAGATATGTGATTGTTGTGTTGGCATATAATATACTGGTTAACAAATTCTATATTCCAATTTTAACCTCAATAACGTTACCTATTAGACAAATAAATTTTGATTAGATCCGTCCTACAATTTAATATACAAACTGAAAGTTTTTTCTGCAATCCACAAAATTTAGAAGCCGTTTAGCAAGGACTACCATTGATAAATTATTTATTGCGATAGTCACTTAAGATTCTTGCCATTTAGCATTGGCACTTACAAGCCTATATTCGAACCCACATCATTCTATTGCAATAAAATCGCAAAATGCCTGAATGTAAATGCACGCTCCTGAAATAAATCACATTATTAAACCAATATAATAAATCGCGTTTTAAAGATAATATATTCACAACAAAAAACATCCAAATGTGTCAGAAACATCTGAATATGTCAGAGGGTAACAAATTGAATATTGTAGAAATAACAAGGACATCAAAGCTGACCTTGCATATAAAATAATGTGAAACGGTGACTCCAAGTTTCGTGGGTGAATCGTAACGATATCAATACCAAGGGAATACGAAAGACAAATAGCGGCTTGCCAAAATGAAATAATGCTAAATAAGCAATATGTAAAGTGTTAGAGAAGTTGGAAATCAATAGTGCGTGGAACGAGGTAAAAGATTACAGCGACTTTTAGGAAGACAGTTAAGTAGATTACTTTGCCACTTCTGTATCAGCCCATATACGTCCCACTGCAGGGCACGGGCCTACTCTACAATCGAGAATACGATTGAGAGTGGTTAGGCCACATAGTCCACCACGCTGGCCTAGTGCGGGTTGGCGGACTTACATACCATAGAAATTTTTATAAATCGCTATGGTATGCAGGTTTCCTCACGATGTTTTCCTTCACCGTTTTAGTGCGTGGTGATTGATTATAAATACACACATGACTCCGAAAAGTCAGAGGTGTGCCCTGGGATTCGAACCCGCGACCACCGTGAACATGAAGGCAGCCGCGTCTAGTCCGTTAACCAACAGGCCACCACGCACTTCACTTTGCCACTAAACCACGTTAATTAATATAATTTACGCTAGTTACATGCATGTTTTCATTCAAATAATTCATATAAAGATTTCTCAGGAAATGCGATTATATTACAATTAGTCTGTGTCCCGGGAACCCGTGTCTTACTCCTAGCATATATATAACCTTGAGCATCATAGTATTAATATATTACGCAAGAAAATAATAAAAAAAGGGTCCACCTTCGTGCTTAAGTATCCTCGATTTTATGACGAAAAAAGGTTTCTTAGATTTACGCGAACTTGTTTTTACGGATTTAATTGCGGATTTGGTTTATTTTTACATTGCTTTACTTCTAGACATTTCTATTATCAATATAATCGATTCCTAAAACAAAATATTAGTGGCTAGTGCATTATTGTCACTAGATCAAAACATGACAAATCCTATAATAATTTAAATTACAGAACGTACTTTAATTTTATATATTGACCCCGCTCGGCGCTTGCACCCCACACCACCCTAAAGGTTAGGTTAGGGTGAAGGAGCAAACAGCTCCGGGGTAAGCAAATACGCTGACGAAGGCGCAGCACACCTCACCGTTTATCAGAAACCACGGTTTTTATCTGTCACCGCCAGCCAGGACAAGCGCTTCACTCGGCCTTTTGATAATGTTGACATTGCGAATGTAGTGTTGTGTGGTCCCTATTTGTTTGGATATTTATAGAATTGTAGATTGTTTTTTGGTTCAGTGTAAATATTATTATGAAGATATAAATATTATAGTAGATTTTGTTTATATATAATGAGAGGCCCTTGTCAATGAACTTTGGAGAGGTACGCAAAGTTTTTTTCTATACCCAAGAGACTTTATTGTCTTGCTGGCCATTATTTGCAGTCCCAAACTATGAAAATTTCTAAACAAAAATCTTACCGAAGATGGAATAGCCCGCCTAAACTTCGAATCCAAGACTTCTTTAACCCACAGTGCATGGTATACACAATGCATAGTTTGGTAGATGAAAACAGTTAGTAATTGGCGAGAGGTGTCGGAGAATAGAGTCCTTAGGTCGCTAAGCTAGCAGAGGTTTTATATGAAAAGAGACTGAATAACAGACTGCATATTAATAATCGCTTTTTAGCCTAATCAACCTACAACCACCGAATTAGCACGAGTTGTAATTTATTATTTCTTCTTTTTCCTTCTTTCTCTTAAGCCTAGGACTCCCCCAAAGATCTTCACATTAACCTGTAGAAAGTGACCTACATCCAACAACTTCCTGCTGACTTCCTAAACCAGATCGTCCCTTTAACTTGTAGGCGAACGTGTAACTTATTGCTATTAAAAAATTGCAGGCGCTTTTAGTCCAAATAAACTAGTTTGTAAATATGATCCAGATATAATTCAAGGTGACTTTCATGATACTACTATTCAAAAGCCTTTTGTTGAGATGTAAACTGTAAATTAGAAAATTAAAATTAACATCAAGTCTGTAGAGTTTATAGCCAATGAATTTTCCCACTAGCCCAAAGGCCAGTTAAAGTGGCCAAATCAACCCTAAGTTTTATTTTCCTTATCGGGTATTACTTGAATTTACATAAGCAATGATACCTCAAGTAATTCGCCAGTTTAAGCTAAACTGCCATTCATACGTAAAACTAAATCATAGCCAACTACTGAAAACAGAAGTTACACTATCGAACCGCTAATATAAAGTTCAACTGGACGCACCCACTGTTCAAACTGACCGCTCAAAATTCCGAATATATGCGGAAAAGAATTTTCATTAGTGAGTGCACGTTTCATGGACCCGTGTCACCCCGCGTCACTATGCAGAAAACCGACGTCAATACGTTTTACATGTGATGGAATTATGCCGGGTCAATCCTTCGCCTTATTTTTTAATCAGTTCTACTGGCGTCTAATGCGTCATTTAATTAACTGTTAGCGCCTAGATCACCAATCAAACCACTTTGTATGCACTGTATGTAATTTAATATCACATTAATTGCTCGCGGTACAATATCAATGTTCGACAGCTGATAGTCCGAGTGATGTAGTTTTTATTTGCAACTAGTTGAGCTCGATGACCGGCCCGATCGAAAAAGTGTACACTAGGCACTAGGTTTATCACGCGAAAGCTACTTAAACTATCACCATGAACTTTTGTACACATATTTTTGGAAGTGTTAAAAGTAACATAGGATACTTTTCATAAAAAAAAAAGAAAGATTAATAAAATATTAAGGCGGGATCGAACATTTCGGGTGCCATTTCGAAAAGTGATTAAATAAAATCGAAATACCACGAATTATACCCTAGCTTTTATATTATTACATACTAATGTGCTAAGGATGGCTGGATGGATGGATGGAATGTGCTAAGAGAGAAAGATACACAAGATGTTTCACGCTTAGAATGGCATTAAAACTATAATTTCTACTAGTAAAGTTTCTACCATCTCCGGCTCAAGACATGTTTGTCTATTTATGTCCAGCTCCCCACGACGTATTAGGGCTGTTGTCTCAACGGTCATAAACTGACCCCTACAATAAACCACTGTCTCGGTACTTGACGTCACTTCTAGAGGGCCAGCCGTATAAAATAGCTATAAACATTATTTATACTGCACTCTGCTTTGATCCTGACATGTGCTTGATGAAATCGGTTTTGGTGAAGAATTAGGTAAAATGATTGGTGTCAGCATGGTTTATTTAATCTATATTGTAAACAAATAAAAATATTATAATATAAAGAAACTAACGGCCTAAACCGGCCCCGCCCGGGTGCACGCACTTTTATTAAATATTCCGTAGCCTATATTCATCAGGGATAATGTAGGATTGTAATGATAAATAATTTTTCCAACCTGCCAGTATTTTCAAAGCCTATTCAATGCAAACAACGCAAAGAAATGCTTTATCTATAAAACACTACCTTAACTGTCGAGTATGATCACTGGCCAATGAATCAACACCAACTACCTAGATTTCAAATAAAAAATATAGTTGAAAAAAAAAACATTAAAGTACCTACCTCTAAATAGTAAGTGCGAATAAGCCCAATCAAATATAATAGTAATATACAATATAATCCTTACTAATATTATAAAGGTGAAAGTTTGTATGTATGTATGGATGTTTGTTACTCTTTCATGAAAAAACGGCTCAACAGATTTTGATGAAATTTGGTATAGTGATAGCTGACACCCTGGATTAACACATAGGCTACTTTTTATCCCGAAAAATGTAGTGTTCCCGTGGGATGAGTCAGGAAACCAAATATACATATTTTCTACTCTTTCAAATTCAAATTGTTGGCACGGGATGTCCTCTCCTACGGAAGGGAAATATAGTCGACGGCACGCGGGAAATATAGTTAGTAGACACGCGAAATAATATGTTCTTGATGTGGATTGGACTCAAAAACTATCTGCACCCGGGCGAAGCCGGGCCCGACAGCTAGTATACAATAAGTTAATATAATTTTCTCATGTAAGTGAATGTAAATTCTTATGGGAAATAAAGTTCTTAAACCACAAACAACCAAATCTTCCCTCTTTATAATATTAGTATGGATAACATATAAAACAAAATACGGTCCTGTCGGTTTAAGAAGAAATCCCATTTAATGACCAGTTTATAATAAACATGACGACATCAGTTAAATATTTTATATTATATTTTTCTTATCTGACATGAAAATACGGTTCGTTTAGCGTTATCAAGTAATTGTCCTTCCTGAACCAATGTTATTATACGCATATACATATAATGTTTTGTTCATAATAATTTAAACAATATACAAGCATTTGATAACAAAACCACAATATTATTTGTTAATAAATAAATAAATCAAAACTTATTGTTCTTGACTCTTCATCATAATCATCAGTAAACATTGTTGTCCACACTGTTGTTGTTTTTTTTCCTTTTTTTTGTTTTCGCGGGGAAAACGGTTGTATGGGGGAAAGGCGGGCGGTTATGTTGGTTTCACCGGTCTTACGACTCAACGCTGATCCACCCGGGAAAGATGTTACCATCCAGGCCACCTACCTAGTCGAGTTTCTACCAAAATTCCTACACCGGCATACCCACCAAAACCCCACGGTGGTCCTCTTCAGCGCATTGGAGTGGCTCCGGGATCCTGAGGCTTAAGCGCCCTAAGCGCCTCGCCAGATCAAATACTGTCGTCCACTGCTGGTCATAGACCTTCTTCAAACTATACCATTTCGCCATGTCTTCAGCTTGTCGTATGCAGCATCTGGCATATATCATAATCTTGTTGAGCCACAAAAATATCTAGGTTTACCACATTGGGCTTAAGTTGTGTAATTTCCTTTTAACTAGTTAAACAAATAAACAACTGTTATAATTTCGCGAATAATTATTTATCCTAATTTAGCATCTTAAATTAAGTTTTACTGGCTGACATTTTCTCCATTTACGCCAATTTTTCATTCTCCAGTAGCCAAAGGATGGTGGTGTTACAATACGCGTGACTGCCACCGAAAAGTATGTCATGAAAGCGCTTTAGTAGAAATGAAAGACAATCCACAGTGACATTCTCTTTCAACCCCTTATGCCAAAGTGCACCAAACATACGTCATAACTTAGGAGTTTCATAGTTTTCTTCTTATTGAGAAATGTGTCTTCTGTCCTCAACGTCACCCTCGCTTTATTAATTACCACTTTTTTTACCGATGACTTAACATTGTTGTTTTTATTTCTTATATTTTTTCTGACATACTTTTACGCTTACCTAGCTCCTGTTTGCTGTATAGTATTAAATTTTATTTGAATATATATTATCAGCGTTCTTCAATTTTCGATGACAAATTCAAATCATATCATTGTTGACAAATCTGTGTGGTCTTTTTCAATGCTTAATATTGTGATATGTTAAAAGTGATGATTTTTGTAAAAAAATAAAAAAAAATCAAAAGAAATTTAATGTGATACAAATTACAAATGGCGGTTTCATCGCATGAGGCAATCTTACGGGCAACTTTAAACGATTATAAGAAAAGGAAAAAGATAACTACCTTCATCTGAGCTCAGAGTAAATCTTAAAATAGAATTGCAATTCCCAAACCGGCGTGTTTAAGCGGCTGTTGGTCGTAAATACGAGGTGTAAACACTCATACATTCGTTGCGGCTAAGCGCCTAGTCGGTAAACTATGGTGAAGCTCGTCTGCCCAGCTGAATTGTGTTTGCGGATTAGACGCATTACAGAGCTGTTACTTTGACATTTGGGAGATGTTGACCATGTGAGACATACATATGAGATGTATGGACATTTGTATATTTTATTTGGCGCATGATTTTATTTATCATCATTGCACATAATTTATCAGGAAAAATATTCCTGTCTATTACACTACTAACGTTGTTTGATACGTTTCGCTATTTGTAGCCTAAATTAATTAAGGGATTTTCTGTGGTTTTAAGCTTTAATAATATAATTAACTAACCATATGCGCACTATAAAAAATCAAATATAACAGCTGGGATTCGAATCTGTGATCTTTCTCCAAAATTCACGTCCGGTTCAATTACAACAGGCCACTTTATTATCTAAATGTTACAAAATAAATCTCTCTCTTTGTTTCATTAGTGCAATTTTTCCGATGCCAATAGCTTTCCAGACGTGCAGTTGTTAAGCGCACTACACACCAAAGCCGCTAGCACGTAGCTTATGTCGGTAACTTTTGTCGGCGGGGTAGTCAGTAAACGTATGTCGTGGCGTGTCGGCGACTCAACATGAGGAACTGAGAACCAGCACTGTGTCGTGGCTTTCTCATTGGGGTCACTTTACAGATGATGGCCACCTTACTCATCACGTTTTATTAAATATTATTGTACTGTAATACTATTGTGACAATAAATCTTTTTTTTTTCTAAACCTTTTTTTTTTTACTTTTTAATTAGGTTGATGAGTGTCGGTCAATACATTCGGGCGTTTGTTTATATTCTTTCGCGCCGGCTTGCATCGGCGGGGTTTGTCGGCAGATCGGCGACTATTGTGTGTAATGCGCCTTAAGCCACGACCTCCTATTAATAAATAGCATACTGAACGCCAAACGACCTCCAATAAACCGAGGGCGGAAGTCGCTTCAATTGTCTTTATTACGTTTCGCCTAATTCATTGCCTGTAAGAAAGTTTTATTTTATAAGATTTTGTTACGCAATGATAGTTCGCTCCCACTTTTATGGTATCCTTGGCTTCTATTTCCCGTATATTGCATACGAATTTATTTTTGTTTTATGTTGATTTTGTGTACTGATGATATTAAAGCAGGAAATAATGTACAGAAGTTAGATAACACATGATTGTTTGGAAATACATTCTGTGCAAATGACTAAATTAATATACAAAATATTATTTCCTCATTTATTACAATAGGAAGTGATAAAAAAAAAACATTTTTAAATGGATTTCATATTTTGTTAGAGTTTTCTGTTTATGAAAATAGTATCAATTTCTTTTTAATATACACACAAAATGCACAGTTATCGAGATGTGAATAAATATCTTAAACTATTACAAAAAAAACGTAATGTACCCATGACCTTCCACAGCAAACCAACTGTACAGTAAGTTTCAAACTTATTAATATACTAATCTCATTATAAAAACTACGATTCCTATCTATCCAAATTTTACAAAATAATCACCCGGAAATAGAAACCCGGCAAAAATCCAAGCATGTGGCGCTCGAATCTCGATCAAACTTATTTTATTAATTAAACTTCCACAACAAAATTACGAAACATCTAAAGAATAAAGTTTTAATTAATTTTGCAATTACAACCCGCTTTGTACGTAGCGAATGTGCAGTGGTGTTTGGTTAGCCAACAATAACATTTGCCGATGGTTGCACAAGTTATTCTATCGCGTAAGCCGGCCATGTTGGAGTACATCGGTCAGGCACGAATTTGGCCACGTGGTATTATCTTTTAAAACTAAATTGATTGATTTTTATTTGATTCAGCTGTTTCAAGTATATTGATCATTTGGGGCAAAGGCGTAATGGGAATTCATTATATTGGAACAGGTTTACCAAAACCTATCGAAGTTTTAGCTAGACCCTCCTTAGACCTAGTTTGGATATCTGTATCAGCCCAATATACATCCTACTGTAGGGCATAGGCCTCGTCTATAATAAAGAGTCCGGTTGAGAGTGTTTAGACTATATAGTCCACGATGGCGTAGTGTGGGCTGGTGGACTTCACACACCATACAACTTCGTACAAATCGCTATGCAGTTTTCCTCACGATGTTTTCTTTCACCGTTATGATTCGTGGTGATTGATTATCAAGTGGATGGTGGTATGTTGATAAACGGACTAGGGACGGCTACCAACATGTTCACGGTGGTCGCAGGTTCAAATCCCAGGATACGCCTCTTACTTTACGGAGTCATATGTGTATTGATAATTTGGATATAAATTGATAGAATATGAATGGATTGATTCAATTACGTTAGAGCATCACAAACGACGCGAAGTTACAGATGTTCTGTTACATTTTAATTTGGGTTTTAAGCTTTAAGTGCAAAGGTTTCTCTATCAGATGTCCTTTCTTATCTCAACTATTTTCAAGACGCATAAAGCACCTGCGACTGCCGCATTCATAGAGGTCTCTAAGGGAGTGACGTTTGTCATTCCTTGATAGTGTTAACTTATTGTTCTGGTCTCTGACACGGTGCAATATCTAGTACCTATGTGATTCGTTAATAAGGGATCAAATTTTCGGTATGATCATAGAGCACAAACCGGATAACGAAGAAGCTTCCGCTGAGTACGCACATAATCAAAATACTTTAATTTAATTGCTTGGATTAATTGATCGGAATATAACTGAACTAACGCACATAGCCGGACTTCAGACGCCAGGTCATTAGTAATCGATAATGAGGCGTACGTGCTTAATGCGTATCGGAGCCAACATAATTGGATTTGCAAACCAATTAATGTTGAACACTCTGCTCATTATACCGTGCAACACACTACAACATATTCTAAAGTCAACACGAAGCGTCGATTACTAATTGATTAGTTTCCACCGAGTGTGTTCTTGAAAGGTTGTAAGCTACTGATGTCTGAGTCTCTCATATGAGAGGCTGCCTAGGTAGGTACCACCGCAATGTCTATTTCTCCCGCCAAATAACTTTGTTAATGTACTGTTGTGTTCCGGTTTGAATGACATTGTGCCCAGAGTAACTACTGGATATATTGACTCAACAATTTATGTCACAGGAGCGCAGAGAAATGGTATGAATGGATTTGTAATCCATGGTGTTGTTTGGTTTTGCTATTGTCTATGGCTTACCACCAGATAAAGGGCATGCTTGTCTCGGCCTTCAATGCAATAAAAAAGCTATCCGTCAGAGATACTACGTACCCGGTAATCTCTATAACGGCCGTTCTCAATATCCTATCTATCTTTAACACGGGGTTAAAATAGCTACCATGGCTATGTTGGTACAATACTACGCTTCATGAAATAATATAATAGTTAAAAAAAAAACTAAAATACACGCTTTAATAAGATATACAACTAAAAAAGTAAAAATAATTGATACTGAATTTAAGATAAGAAAATGGAGTAAAATACATATATTTTATTGTTACAAAGCGTGGGGTGTTTACAACAATTACTTATCCTCCTGCACCCCACGCTTTGTAACAATAAAATATATGTATTTTACTCCATTTTCTTATCTTAAATTCAGTATCAATTATTTTTACTTTTTTAGTTGTATATCTTATTAAAGCGTGTATTTTAGTTTTTTTTTAACTATTATATAATTGTTTTGACTAAAAACATCCATCTACGGCTGTATTTCCAATCAATAACGCCATCTGTTGGTCAGTAGTAACATTTGACACTTGAAGAATACAAGAAGCTTATACCCAAATGGAGATTGCATTCCGTATATAAAAGTGAAGCACAAAAATTTTACCTTGAATGACGTCGCTGATGCCTGCTATCCTTTTCTTTAGCGTAACAATGAATGAACTTCACGTGAACTTCATTCATTGTCACTCTAAAGAAAAGGATAGCAGGCAACAGCGATTGCATTCAAGGTCAAATTTTTGTGCTTCAGTGTTTTATACGGAATGCAATCTCCATTTGGGTATAAGCTTCTTGGAAGAATACAATGTTAACGCCATCTAGCGATGAATGTAGCAATGGTCATCAATTATAAGAATAATTAATCCTGGCGAATCTAATCAGGATAATTATATATTTTAATCGAATTATTGTATTGTCATCGGTCTTTGACAGGTGTGCAAAATTTGAACGAAATCTGGCCGTTTAAAGTGGGTCAAAATCGCGCCCAAAGAAGTCGGTTACAAACAAACATACAAACATACAAGTGAAGCTAATATAAAGCGTGTAAAAATAGACTCATATATTTATATAATTTAGATATAAATATATGCAAAAGGTTTCTACCTCTTTATCTTTGTTAACTGAAACATAAAATGCATATAAATATCCAACAAAATCTCTTGTTAAAGATAGATATATTATTGAGAACGGTAAATGCTGCGAACCATAATAATCAAAGATAAAAAAAATACAGGCAAGTTAACCTGGATTAGTAACGATAAGTTTATCTATAAAATACTTATAAACAATTACTAATAAACTATTACAATACTACGTATCAGAAATAAGATTAGAAATATTAATAGGTGCATTGTTTAAACAAAATAATTAAGTGTCCTTTTGCCTACTCCATATATGACAGCCTCCGTGGCACAGTCGGTTAGACGCCGCCTGTGAAACGAGAGGCCGCGGGTTCGATCCCCGCACCGAGAGAAATGTTTGTGCGGCCCACAAATATTACTTTCGGGTCTGGGTGTTTGTGAGACCGAAAAGTCTCTTGTAGTTCCTGATACCTAAGACACAAGATTCGATCTTACTGTAGGGTCAGGACTATGTATGTGACTGTTGGGCGTTATTATTATTATATATTCGTATTATGGAACAGGAAAATAAAACATAAGGGCAGATGCAGAATAAGATAGGACATCAACGTTTTTTTTAATATATGCCTCACGGTTAATATTATAGCTAACTTTACTTGTACAGATGCCAACACGATTGTGTATTCGGTTTTTTTTTTTAGTTATACACTTATTTAAATCTCTCAAGATTCTATCTTGTAATTTTTGTGGATGTTACATCATATTATCTACTTGACTGTATCCGATGATAAATGAATTATTACATAGGCTACATCTTATTTAAAAAAAAACATTTATCTAGTACATACAAATATGCTTTCCAGCTTCAAATATTTATTATTAGGATTAATGTCTCTATTCTTTGACGTTCTTCGAGAAAATTAATGTACGCTGCAATCCACCTACTATATTGATTCTCGCATCCAAGACATGTGCACACAGAAATAGTCCCTATATATAGTATACGTTAAGTGAAATAATTCTATAGCCGCTCTTAATACGATCGCTTTGTCATGCACGCACTTGACGCCAAATGGCGAGTAATCAACTCACCATAGTGCCTTCCCTTAATGACCTGCGCTTAGCTGAAAGCCTAATATCAATTCATGCGTACTGCAGCTATGCACATGTGTTTTGATCCTATAAGTACTTCGGGATCAGTAAATGTATCGAATAAGGATTATGTTATGCTGTCTTGTATTTTGACTTTTGGATTAGGACCAGATTTTTTCATTGTGCTAGTATTTAATGCAATTTAAGACCCGATGTTACTGTATTTTACTTGATTGTGTGAGTGTGTCTGTTTATATTCTCATAGTAGTAACACTTCGATTGGTGAAGCCATACTGTTCTTATTTGGAATTGTAGAATGATTGAGACAGCTTGGTTCGAAGTCGAAACACTGTATCAGACACCAACATGAAGCGACGGCTTTGATGAGGCGTTTCATTCGGTTTGTGAGATTTGCTGAAAACCCAATAATCCTTGAAGATGCAGGCAAAAAAGTCGAAAGTGTAGTAGATGTTCATTACGGCGCTTATCGCTTAGCATCAGCTTAATAATTTGCATGTTACCTGACCTATGCATATGAAATTAAATCAAGTGACAAAACTAAGCCGACTGAACTGAATCATAGGCGGTGAGCGATAATTAAGGAAAGAGGCAATATAACAATGCAAATAAAATCAAATAACCTACCTCTATTGTGTTGATAAACTACCTATTTTAATGTATACAAGTTTAAACATAAAGGATTAATACAAATAAAGCTGAATTTGGGATGCTACGCTCATCATAATTAACAACTTTTACTATGGAGCCAAACCCTGAAATCACTGAAAATAAATCAATTGTTCCATACAAAAATAATCGTTTCAATTTGCAAAATCTTACCTTGTCATACAATTTTTCCAGTGCAGGTTTAATATCAAGTTAATACAACGCATGATGTCACGTTGCAGAAAATCTGTTGAATCCATACGTAAACCTTTAGATAACATCTTGTAGAGGCAATGTTGTAATTTGAAGTGAGTTTATGTTTGTGGTCTGATAAGATAGCCGAGTCAATTTACATTCGTGTCTCAATATCTTCTTAATTATATTACACATTAGTCATTCGGACTAATGTAGTTATAACAACTGGAGGCCAGACTAATACACATATATATATCTTAATTGCGATAATTTCCGTTTGTAATGATAGTCCATTGGTGCCAATACGGGAACTTTTTTATTTTCTTTTCTAGTAAAAAAAAGCAAATAACGAAATATATTACCTTAGCCATAGAAAATCTACGTCTTCCCAATTATATTCACAAAAATTTAAAAGACTGAGAAATAACCTCATCGCAGGTTAAAAATAGCGCTCGGAAAAAAATATTCTACGGCATATTGCAATAAAGTAACAATAGATGGCGTTACTTTACCTACGAAAAATTTTAATTACCTGAAGTGCTGTCGATCCCTTAATATGTGATAACTGAGATCCACTTACCTTACGTTCTTACCATTCTTGTATGTTGAATTAGCTCATACTAACATGTAGCTTAGACAAATATTTGTAATCTATATAAATATTTATTCGTTTTTGTGTCGCACTTGCAGCCTCTAATATATTAAAAATTTCGTGTCGGTACTATTTTTATTATTCTTTATACTACATGATTATTATGATAGGGGAAATATATTTTTTGGCACTTTTTTTTTATTTCTTTCATCTTTTTTATCACTTGACAACAATGTTCGGGAAGATTAGTACAAATTAACCGATATTAAGTGCCTGTGCACCTACAAAAGATTGTATCCAGCTGGCTGATAAGCTGTCAGGCTGAATGAAAAGAAAAACAAATATTTATTTAAAGTTAAGTATTTTATAGAGTGTTACTCGACATTGTGCTGCGTGATTTCGCTCACAGAGCAATTCGGATCAATTTGGCAAATACCATCAAAAATTCCCTCCGCATGTACCTTTCAATTAGCAAATATCCCACATTCCCGGAACAGTTTGGATGCAAATACTGCAGTGTGGATTCTGTTGATTACGATTTTGTTCTGAGAAATGGCTTAGATAACAATGTATCGAAATAACAACACAACCGATATTGTATCGATCCGTCACTATCACTTATAAAAAATAAGCCTAGCACATCATGGCTTTATCTAGGGGGTTACTCCGATAGTTTTTGTGGTCATCTTTTCTGGTGATTCGCTCTAAAACCCATCGCCATTCCTCTCGAACTGAATCTTTCCTTGCGTATTCACGTACGGAACCATTAAGTACAGCATTTTTGGAGTGCCATCGTAAAATAACATTTTCAATATTCTGGTTACACTTTTTTGTGTCCGTCGCCTGAATATTTTAGTGATCCTAAAACCAGTGGTTCTAAATATAGACCCAACCAGCAGTATACACATACCGTTGTGTTACTAAAATTACTGGAATTATAATACTTACCACATCAAATTTTTACAAATCCAATCGTGTGTTTACTGTTTAATAATACTAAGTTAAACGTGGTGTTGCCTTTGATTATAAGCAGGTGTGACGCCTACCAACACGTCAGTAATCAGCTGGTCTGAAAATAAATGTGTGAATATATAAATTGTTATTTCGCTAAACATGTAGATTTAAAAAAATCTAAGTATTCGTTTCTATCAAAATCAGGTTTGTGACTCCTTTTAGCATTTGTCGCTACTCCTCATAGTTTCAGATTTAGCCATCCAGTGACATGCATATGTACATACATAAACTCTCGTCTTTTTCCTGACGAGGTACAACCAGGACACCCACGTTTTGCCTTGTATTTTCCATCCCACGACGTCATAGGGGGCGCCATATCGGGCACAAATGTCCGACTCCTAGAACTGCTAGAAATTCGAACCTAAAGACTACTGTTTGACAATCATACCATCTTTTCTCAATATTTTTGAAATAATGTTATTCACTCTCATAGTAATATTTATTAGTGGCAACTTTACTGGATTGTGTAAAATAATCTTGTTATCTACATGTAATATTTTCTGTTTGTTTCCCAATTAATAATAATAAATAAATGGTATCATAAATAATATAACTGCGCCACCGAGACAGTCCGGTATTTTATGTTGATTTTATCAGTGACGCACTAAATATGGATAAGTGTTTGGTGCATCCACGTTATCTTTGCTTTGGCGTGTTTGCTATATCGGCTAATAAATACATACACAAAATTATAATCAACCTTCACACCATAGCGTATGTACTATATGTTCTAACCACTCTGAATCGTACATTCGATTATAGAGGAGGCCCGTGCCCTGCAGACGGACGTACATATAATTATGGGCATAATTGTTTTTCTTTAATGCCAATTGTCACCGCATCAGGCCTTTTTGCCAAGTGATAAAATGAGGCCAATATCATTATTTTAAATAAGATTGAGAATGTAGTGGGGACATCTTACCGTCTCTTTCACACGCGCACGCTGTAATGCATGTTAAGACGAGTGACGTCAATAGTTTTGTTTTGCTTCCCCTTTCTGCAACTGCTTCTACAACATTTGAAACATTCATAATTCTTAATGATTTCACAACATCCTTTGTTTTTTAATTTCTTGGATGACTTATAATAGTTTAAATTAAAAAAAAAGAGTGAAATACCCTATTCACATTATGTCTCATCAACAAATATAATATTTGTGAGCCACACAAAAAGCTCTGGCTCAGTGCAGATATTGAACCCAAGACATTTCTTTTCATAGCCCACTTTTGTCGAACTACGCTACAGCGTTTTACAATCATATTACGGAAAACCTATGTACGCAAGAGTGCACAGGATAAATATGTGTTACTTGTAAAAAATGATTCACCAAACAATTTCCTGTGCTGCTGAACTGTTGAGATAAAATGTTTTAACTGTCCGTTTGAATATTATAAATCCACATATTTCCCATTACCTACTTTGTAATACCTATGTATATAATTTTTTTCATGTTTGCTATAATATTTATAAAAAATATATCACTCTGTTATGGTTCCTCAGTTTACTATTAAAAAATATTTTTGCCTTCTTTCACTACTCTTGAACAGTGAGTTGTAGTTGACGTCACAAACCTTCCAAACACTTTAAATTTTTTATTGTTTTAGCATTGAGATAATATACTAGAGGGAATACTGCAAACGAAATGTTTGTAATAAAATGAAGGGTACATTCTATATCTGTCTCTGTCACGCCTACGAAGTAACATATCTTCCCTCTCGCCTCAATGTGTACCCTTGTCCACGCACCATACGCAGAGATTTTGTTCCCGATGTCCGCGCTAGTATAATACCTCAATGTGTTTTAGACATTTTTGGTACAGTTTCCCATTCTGTTTAGCGTTCTAACAAGTATAATATTTTTACTTGCATTGTGTCTGAATTCACTAAAACTACCACCCAGCTTCGTTTTCGGTAGCAGTCTTAATATACCCTGTATTCACTAACTAAAATACTGGGGTAAAAATAACCGAAATAAAGATGGCACTAGGGGCTTCTCTACGTACTTTTCTTTTGCATTTTGTGTGTACTCACTAAAACTACCACCCGGCTTCGTTTTCGTTAGCAGTCTTGATATACCCTCTACAGTAGGCGACAGGTCGACATGGCATTCGGGGTATAAGGTGATGTGTGAGGGAGGGGACGCCTCGCATACCCGCACATCGCCCGCGCCGTCCTAGACCTATTGATGCACGAGTCCACATCGACCACGTTTATCGATTTCAATCCCGCTCACATAGTTATATACATACATACATACATACATAAACTCACGCCTTGTTCCCAGAAGGGGTAGGCAGAGGTGCCAGGGCACCCACATTTCGCCTTGTATGTTCCGTCCCACAATGTGATAAGTGGCGAGCCTATCGCCATATCGGGCACAAATTCCTGACTCTGGGCTGATACTGAATAGAAAAATCCAATATCACTTTGCCCAACCCGGGATTCGAACCCGAGACCTCAGCTTTGTAACCGTACCGTAGTACAACTACGCCACCGAGGCAGTCGTTATATTTAGTGTATTATATTGTTGTATATTGAAATGACTACAGTAGTTTTAAGGTTATAGGAAAAAACAAAAATTTCATCTCATTCTTACGATTTTATTATATTCATGTAGTGAATATATTGTTTTTTCTCATATATCCTCCATGTACCATCATCTATCAGTTACAGATTGTAGATAATAGTTTGCCATAATGCATATAATTAATTTGACTTAATTTTTCTATTTCTTATCATTGCGTTACAAAAAATATATCGATATAAACTACTTACAATATCATACTAATATACATCACTATAAAATTGCTATACCGACCGGTCGCCTACAGTAGGTACTACAAGCCTAAACTTGTTTATAACATATTACAAATTGTATCCCGGAAGAATATCCCTGTCAATTGTTAGCAACAAAGCCATCCAAACAGGCAAAATTTTCGGTTATATTGAACTCGAATAGTCCGATGTCTAACGTCATTGTGCATATAGACATAAGGCGGGCAGCGTTGCTCAACTTGCTAAAATCATTTCCATAGCTCTGGCGGCACATCGGCCGTTATGCATTCTGCCTTTGAACCGGCAATAATTTAATTGGAACGTCTCCGTGCATCTCGGATCTGGCTGAGCCAAGTTTCGGACGCGTCTGACTCCAATGGACAAACTTTATCGTTAACCGATTTAAGATCTTTGCATGAGATATAAATTAACGATATTGTTGAGCATGTCGGTTAGCAATGAAATCAAAGTTTAGGACCTAACTAGCTACTTTTTTTATTTCAATGGATATTGAAATGGTGTTTTGCGGTTGTCTAACAGAATTGTAAATTAACATGAAGTTAAACATCGTCTGCAATTGATTCCAAAATTAGGTAATTTAGCATATTGGCCACCGAAAAAAACGATTATTTTGTTTACCCACTTACACATATAATTTTAAACCAAATAATTTTCAGAAGGTTTTTAAAGGTATATACATTTTGTATTACAAAATCAGAGGACGTGGTATAATACGTAAATTCGATGATAATGACGTTAAACATTGGAATAAAACTATTTTTTCCTTCAACATGATATTCGTTTCAGTATATATTCTTTATTTTGGCAATGAATAGTAAGGCGAGTATGCCATTCGTCTGATGGTAAGTAAGCTATACGATCGCTTATGGTCAGTAGCAAATGAAACATCACCATGAATTACATAGCAATACTTAGCATTCCACTACGCTCGCCATCCGGAGACCTAAGATGATAAGTCTCAATATATCTAGTAGTTACTCTCTCGGCTACAATATCCTTCAAACCGGAACATAATAAAGCATTTACACTGCTGTTGACGGTAGAAATAGATATTGCGGTGGTACCATCCCAAGCGGCCTCTCACATATGAGAGACCTACCACCACTACCCGAACCAATATTCGGCAGAATACCGATGGGATACAACTCACAACACAGTCTATTAATAAACTGATCCCCTCCCTTTTTATACGTGATGGTAGGGATTGGAAACGAATTGCTCACCATGGTGATAGGATATTTATATCCACTTGGATAGCTACCAAGAAATTATTAGAATCCCAACAGTCAGCTGTATTCGGAAAAACAATACTGAATTATATTATATTTATCTCGGTGTGTTTTGCCTTGGTTCTGCCGCACCTTGAAAAGCAATTTCACAACTATTGGCGCAGTTGAATGGACGTAGATTGTGAAACGTGAAGGCGGGTTCGATCCCCGCACCGATACAAATATTTGTGTCATCTCCCCGTATTTGTTTCGGGTCTGCGTGTTTGTGAGACCGAAAAGTCTTTCTTACTTTCTGTTTCCCACGACACAAGACTCGATCCTAGTGTAGGGTCAGTGTTATGGATGTGACTGATGGCTGTATTTATTTGATTGTACCGAACGACGTGTCTTTCACCAATTAATATTCATATTGCAATATCGTTATCATTAAGTGCATTAAATTCACTTTGACAGTACAATAAATCGTCCTCATTTGGCCTTGGAGAGATAATTAGGTGTAGCGATAATAAGGTGTCACTAGTCATACCCACATTTTGTCGTGCATACGTCCGATAGGGCTTATCTTCGGGCATGAAACGGCTTGTTTTTGGTTTCCACGTCGACGTCACTCTATTATGTCTATCTGTTATCAACTGGGTATAAACAATATACCCAGTTGCTACTGGTGGGAGGTCTCTCATATGTGAGACGCCGCCTGGATAGAAACCACCGCAATTTCTATTTCTCCAGCCAAACAACAGTGTGAATGCACTGTTGTATTTCGGTTTGAAGGATATTGCAGCCAGTGTAACTACTGGACATATAGAGACTTAACATCTTATGTCTCGGGGTGGCGAGCGCAGTCTAATGCCAGCATTGCTTTGTAATTCAAGATGTTGTTTGGTTTTCCTACTGTTCATGAGCAGTCGTATTGCTTACCATCAGGCGAACGGCATAATCGTCGCGCCATTCATTGCAAAAATAAAACAAGCTGAAACCGATGACCTGCACATTCAATGATCTCCACGACAATTTTTCGCCAAGTACAGAAGATGCTATCTCAAATTCCTTAATGTTTGCATGTTCTACGAAATATATTAATCTTACTCAATCAGTTCCAGGGTTTTGTGTAAATATAAAATATTTACGATACAAAGACAGTAATGTTGAGGTGGCACCGCAATAAACTGCGCGAAGTGTTTCCGCACGTTAAATATCAGTGAGTTACTACCGGTGGCAAGGGACTAGGGTTTATGTAAGCGATCCCCTTCTTACATTGAACTACGAAAATCTATACTAATATTATAGAGGAAATATTTGATTGTACTCAACCCGTGATCACGAAAGCTGTAAAGTAATCGAAACGTCGAAAAATTAAAAATGTATAATTTAAACTAAATCCGTGATAAAATCCGTAAATAATAGTTTTATTGCAATGTGTAATTTTGTGTAAATCTAAGAAACCATTATGCATATTTTACCGGACCGATTTGAAAAATTCTGTCGCCGTTGGAATCCTTCATGTCTGATGAATATAAGCGGTAAAACATTATAAAAAGTGAACCTGCAGTCTACACCCGGCCGAAGTCGGGCCAGCTAGTGTTAATATGTTAAAAGACTCAAAAGACAGGACGTGAATTTATCAGTACGACGAAATTAAATTTTGAGATAAGTTATTATGCCATATGGAAAATGATGAATATAATTCTCAAGAAATACTTATCTTCTAGATGTTCTTATTAATGTAGAAGTCCAGCATAAAGGCATGTTGCTCAACTGATGAATGGTAGGTAATATTAATCAGTACTGAGGAACGTTAACTTTTGGATACGAAATGCTTTCCGCGGCTTAAAATGGATTGACGAAGGCAATGAAAAGAGAGTCCCGCCTAATATTTTTTATGTTACCAGGAAAATAAACAACACGAAAATAACTCTATGAAGGTTACCCCGTCTTTAATAATTTCCTAATCTATACATACATATAAATAAAATTGAAGTGTCTGTTTGTAAAGTAAAAATAAATAAAAATGTCCAAGTACATATCGTTATATACACGATAGGTACCTATAGCGAAAATGACCTTAGAATTTTTTTTGTCTGTCTGTCTGTCTGTCTGTTTGTTCCGGCTAATCTCTGAAATCCGCTGTGTGAAAATGATCCTCTGCCACCATCGTAAAGGGGGAACTAGAAAAAACAAGAATAATTTCAAAAACTTTATTTCTTAATATTAACGGTAAGGCATGTATGAATCAACATACACTATTACAATTGATAAAAAATTGATCATAATGACTTTAATATGTATGTAAAAATAACAAAAAAAATTTAATGCAACAATTTCCCGAGATTTGAATGTGCAATTTTGACTTATTACGCTGACTGTTCGAAATTTAAATTTAAATATCAAATACGAATTCTGATTTTTTTAAATACTGTTATCCAAAACACATTAATATACTTTAATACATGACCCTCAGACAAAATTGTGGCTTAAAAATAAAAACACGTACACTAGAATCTCATAACGTGACACAAAAATATAAAATAAAATTCAAACTAATCAACATCGATTTTCCTGTGAATCCAGATTTTAGCGCTTGATTACCGCTTGTACGAAATCCTCCATACTTATATCACATCAAGTAGTATTTCATAGTACAAAGAAAGAATTCAAGTTGATAAAGAAAGTAAGAATTTAAGTGAACAAATAGATACAATATATTACATAGTTACTAGTCAGGCGACTACAACTTACAAGGCACTAAATGCTTTTGAGGGCAATACATGATGTAGGTAGTACGTAAATTAGAATCAGTATAAAAAATACTTATTGTAAAGTGGAACGTTAACCGAAGTATTAAATAAATGCCCAGAGGAAAATAATTACATTACACTGCTTTAAGGTCTAGTTTTCATTTTCTCATGATACCACGTGATGTGTATTATTCTTTATAAAATAAACTTCGAAAAATACACCAGCAGCAACATTTTGACACAATATTATAAAAGCTTCATTGTCATGAGTTTTGAAGACATGAAGATGCATTTTTTAATCTTAATTTTGTAGGCATTTTGAGGTAAACGTGCATAGTTAATAAGTTTTGTGACAGTGCGCGATCATTCTACCGCTCGTACGTTCCGAGGTAGGAGTTACAGTTGGGACAGTAGTGGTCTGCATTCTGACATGAGTCCATGCAGTATGGCACGCATACACATGGCCAGCACCTAGAAACAAACAATATATTATTGAATTAAAGCTTTGTTGATGTAGGAAGGTCGTTTCCACCAGATATAGGCGATACCACCAAAAAAGAAAAATTGGTTAAGAGCACAGAGATTAGCAACATAAGCGTGCCGCATTTCGGAATTATCATGTGTAAAGTCGGATAAATTCAAGCTTACATAACCGTGTTGACCAAACAGATATAATCATTCCACGACAGATGGTATTCTTTATCAGTATCGCACACCTATTACTATCAGACAGTGGGTGTAGAAACCTTGACGTAAAATGAACCGAAATTCGTTTATTGGTGATGTATGGAATGAAATAGCTCTTAAGATAACTCAGTACAGATTTTACTTAATCTTGCTAGTATAAAAACAAAACAGCCAAAAACGGCCAGTAATGCACCGATTTTGTATTATAGGGATGTTTTATATGGTAAATTATTCGATACATAATTTTTGATTCCCAACAAAACACGCGTATCTAAGTCATCGGGAAGCAAGATACAAGCGTCGAGGTTGTATTGCATTGATGGCAATTTGCTACGCATTTCAGACATCATTGTGAGAACTGTGTACTTGTTAACGATTTCCGCAATCGAATTACATCGAACTTCGGCCATGGACATTCGCAGGAAGAGAATTCTACTGAATTCTACAAACCCCAAACAAGGCCACTTCAAACAAAATGCTGTAACTGAGATGCTATAGGAATCTTAGTACAATATCCGGCAAACTTCTAGAGCAAATGACCTTGACTGCGCAGAACCGTATTTTAGATCTCTTTGGTATGAAGATCGGGGCGCGACGGCAGAGGATATCGTATCGATCGCCTTATTGGTCGATCAGTCGCACCTTGCGCCCCGCACCGCACTCACGTTCCGCTTGCTCCCGAGTACACTTGCGTGCAGTGAAAAGTGAATCGCCATTAGTCGTTGAAGTTATTTCTTATAATTGTTTGTTGATTTTATTGTTATTCTGTTTGTTGACTTTATTTTGCATTGATACAATTTTATCAGACCACAATCTGCATCTTAGAACCGACATATGTGTCTGCTGTTGTAAATATATGTATAAAATAATAATATAAGTAACATATATAAATAAGCTTTGCTGAAATAAATTATTTTTTTATAAAATAGCTTTCAAATTATTTGAAATATAGTAGGAACCGGAATAAGTGTCTGCCATTCATTTTTTCTATAAAACATATTATATACTTTAATATATCAAAAGGACAGACATGCTGCGATCACGTTTTTAAAGTAAATTTTTATGCCATTTGACTTCTAGGCACCCTCAAAGGAACCCTCGATGGGAATAGCGAACCCCTATTTCACCAATGGCAGGTGACACAGAATACCTGGAATTACTATGTAGTTTGTTACTTTCCTCTAAGTCTGCGGAACACTCGCTCTTAGACTATATTTATTAACATGTATTTTTGTGGATGTTCTAATAAATATATAAATAAATAAATATGTTGTTTTTCATACCTTATCAAACAGAGTAACCATTTTTTATGCACGTAAGTGTACGATGCGCGAACTTTCCCCCACTACGTCAACTAATGCTCAAAAAGTTTGCCGGGTATTGTACTTAATGTTGCATACTGATAAAATGCATTCTTAATAGAAAGAAAGAAACATTTATTTGTTACAAGCAATGATCTACAGCCGTACTTATATTTAAAATTAACTCATAGTGTTAATATAGCAGTGCTGTATTTTTTAACAAAACACAGGAGACAAATAAAATTCCTGTGTTCTTTTTAGATGCTCAGGGTCCTTCGACAGTTTTCGCTGGGAATAGTTGATAGTTTGTTTACAATCGGCACTCTTTCTGAACAGTATCGCTTAATGTTGGCACCTTGCCGTCTCAGAATAAAGAATCCGACGTTTCAAAATGAAGGTAAAATATCTAATAGACTCTATCATTAACCCAAGTACCTGAGCGATATTTCTTCGTAAGGCAACAATATACTTCTCTTTATCAATCTTCTTGGTATTTTACCCTCAATTAGTCACGTATACGAGAAATTATTCATTCTTACTATTGTCCCACTCGATGGAAGTGTCCATGTTCTAAGAAAACCTTAATTTTATCGCCTACTCTTGAAATTCCTCTTTAACTAACATTTATAGCATAATCTATACAAATATCATAAAATTATAGTGTTTATTTGAACGCGCTAATCTTTGAACTACCTACCAGTCCAAAGTATGTTTTTGTGATTGCGTCTACATTTTTGCTAAGGTTTTTTTTACATTTTTTTACAACATCACACTATAACCTTCAGAAATTGAGCAAAATTATAAAGAAGTTAATTTGGCAAATGCATCCGTTTACAGATTTGTATAAAAACTTGTTCAAGTGAGACTAAGAAGGTAATTGAAAATATCAGTTTAGGACGAAACATCGTGAAGATAGAAGATTGAATACTCACAGGCATAGACAAAGTAGGAGGGCCATCAGATGTGTCTTGGTGGTGGATTTGCGTTCGACCTTGGTCATAATGGTGGCGTGGCACGACGGGCACACCACGCTCGTGGATTCAGGTCCTACTTGTACGATGTTCATTTTGTCCTGTAACAATATAATCATATCTTCAGAACTGTTTCCTATTAATTTCTTCGGAGGGAATATTAAACGCATGATTTACTTTCATATCGAGGGCTTGTCATCAAAAGCGGTTGGCTTCTCGGTACTACATTTGTTGATCACGCAAATATTTGTCTCGAAGCGTTATCAGTCTTAATCTTTTGGTGGTCAGTCAGTTTTTCGTCAGGCAACTTGACAGGTTTGCTATGTGTTTATTAAATATATTTGCAATATAATTTATAAAATATCACAATTTAGATGGTGTGCCTTCAGTTAATTTTCCAAATCATATTTCTTTTTAATTACAAAACATACTGATTGCATACCTACTTCGCTTATATTTTTATTGCAAGTTTTAGCTCATTCTGTAAACATGTTTTGCAAGCTATATTTGCTTTGATATGGCGCGCAGCTTACTTCCTATCATATAAATGGAAATACCGTTATCAAAGCGTGTTTGCACGGATAGTTCACTCGTTTATCGTTTTGTGGAATCAAGCATTATGGTATTTACGTACAACGAAAATTGTAAACATAATCTAATTATAAATAGGTATAGCTGGTATACGATATCAGCCAGTAATAAACCACTAAAAGTAAATCATAATTAATTTAGAGAATTAATATAAATCAAAGCTAACACGCTGTATAGGTACAACCCAGTGGTAGAAGACAAACAGGTAAAAAACACAACTACCTACAATAGTTTGATACCAAGATACGCTCATCCATATATTTCAGTGTAGATTTCATCGTTGTTTCCTAGCTAAAAGCAAACCGGATTGTATACGTGACATAAGAAAAATAATAATAATAATTTACTTATTAGAAAATAATACCTATACATGCTCGAGTGTCGTGAGCAATTTT
Organism: Hyles euphorbiae; assembly: GCA_023078785.2. NCBI lineage: Eukaryota > Metazoa > Arthropoda > Insecta > Lepidoptera > Sphingidae > Hyles > Hyles euphorbiae. Next base: position 6,386,101 of record CM041041.1, on the reverse strand, counting down.
TCCTTAACACAATTAGAATTCCCGCATGGATACTTAAATCATGCTTTAGTCTGTTTTCCTCAATGCAGATAATTATTGATTTTGTGCTCTTATGCCACGACACAAGGAAAATCCTAGCATAGACTATAGATTTAAAAATAAACGACTTGTTGTACCGACTGGTACTGGACTGACCAAGTTTGTTTTTCACCGCTAATTATGAACACTCGGATTTCGACATGGCAGGTCCAGAATCTTTGTAAAAAAAGGCAACATACTATTGAATAGTTGAGAACTATTTTTTTCAAATTAATAAGATTATTATATAGGTCAGACAGAAAGTCGAAGTAGACCATGAAAGTTGTGACAGGATTATTAAAATGGTTAATTAAAACAACAGTGCCTACAGTGGAAACTCTGAAGACCAAAAAGTCACGGCAAGCGTAGAAAAAGATGGCGAAATGATCTGGACATGTAGGAGAGAAACTGGAAGGATCGAACCCTGAACCGGGACGAATAGGAGCGTAGAGAGGTCTATCTGCAGTGGGACAGCGAAGGTGGATATTTGTGTGTATTTATATGGATGACCATTTCCCAAAATGATAGGCCAATGCAAAGACAATTCAAGACGAGTAAAATTGACCAAGTAAATTATTGAAATAAGGGCGATATTTACATGGAAATAGCTCAGAACCGAGAAGAATGAAATTTTAGGAAAAAATGTTGGAAATGCCCAGCCTTGTGCAAAAGGATTCTAGGCTTACTATTTATAATCATATTTGTGACCAGGAGGGCATACTCTAGCATCGACTATAATAAAATAACTTCAAAAACATAAGTGTGATTATTTTTTCTATAAAACCATTTAATACTGGATTTAAATTTTAAAATGGCAACGGATTATAAAATACAATTTATTATTAACTGTTGGCAGCCCCAAATGTCACAATTTATTTGAATTATAGTGACGATAGCATCTGCCTCGGGGTATTTCCCCTTTCGTGTTTTACTCGGATATTTTTAAACATTACGCATAGTAAATCTATGTCTCCACGGTATACATAATTGCAACACTAATTAAATAAATAATAATTGAGTATGTTATTCACAATTGATAAGGGATTTTCCGTAGGCGGTCAATGAAATCTTGTTTAAACAAAATGACCTCTACACGAACAGCATTCCAGTTCAGTTCAGCTCAAATGAGATTTTTAGCCAGCAGATTATTTATTTAATTCACCTCGATATTACTATACACACTAATCATTTTAACTTGACCTGTGGTGCATATGGAATTCCATACAGCAAAGGGTTCAACTTCAAGGCGTACTCCTCACTAAATCGATCGGAATAAAAGTTATTGTATGTTGGCATGCTACATCTGCCACTTGCCCAATGAACTATAGATGAAAACTGTACACGACGTATACAGTAGACCTTACGATGTCCAGAATGCCCAGAATATGGTAGCGGGTCGAGCGAGACTTGCATTAGAGTGATAAGCGTCTAGTCTAGTAAGTGTAGTCTTACTGGTGGTAGGTGTCTCATATGTGAGAGGCCACCTGAGTAGGTCTATTTCTCCCACCAAATAGCAGTGTAAATACACTGTTGTGTTTCGGACTGAAGGACATTGTAGCCAGAGTAACTACTGGACATATTGAGACTTAACATCTTATGTCTCAGGATGGTGAGCGCAGTGGAATGCCAAGCATCACTTTGTAATTCAAGGTGATGTTTGGTCATGCTATTATTCATGAGGACTCGTATCGCTTAACATCAGGCGAACGGTATGAAAGTCTCGCCATTCATAGAAAAAAAAAATGCTGGACAGTGAAGAATGACAGAGCATCTAGGGAGGCCTTTAGCCTTGAGATAACAAATATGTATACATACACATAATATTCATTATGTACAATACACCTACTTTTGAAATCATTTTGAAAATAGTATCCACCGATGTTTACCTTCGCCCTTAAATTGTGCTATAATTAGGGTTTCTACGCATTTTCGAAGAGCCAGATGTTTGTGTGCTTTAGAGTTAAATTTGAGAGCTCTGATTAAACTTAATTCAAAGCTTAAATTCAAGCTATATTTCCCACCTTGTTAATTAAAATAATTTACTATAAAAATTCTTACAATTTTTTTTTTTATAAATTAAATTATTTATCGATATTCCTATAGTCAGAAGTTATGCAAAGGAAAATGTGTAGTCATTTATCTACTCATTTTATCAGGCGGACGTCCCTTATGGACGAATTAATCAAACACATTTATATTTGTCATGAAGCCTTGAAATAGGTTTGTAATTAGTCACCAAGTGTGTTTACAACCCGCATCGTTACTAAGCAACATAGTGATTAGTTGTCAACGTGAGTACTGAAAGTAGGACAATTATTTTAGTGACAAAACACACAGGAAAGGTAAACAGAAACGCAACCATAACACGAGGTGTGTCCGCCATTTTGACACTTGTATTTGGAATTAGGGCAAGGTGAACTGTCATGGGTATTATAAGGTCTACTATTTATACGTAGTTGCTTTTTCAGGCCCTTATTAGGTATACGATTTATTTAGATTTTGTAAATGCGGATCGGAGAGTACTGAGTTTGTCCCATTAAACTTTTTTTTTTTTACATCTAGGTAATAGTAACATTTTACGATCTATTCAATACAATTTTATATGATAAATAAATAAATACCAAACATCGTTTTTTATCATTTTATAATTGAGACAAAGTTGATTACCGCTAAAAATTTTATCATATTTTTCAATATCAAACCAATTTTAAACAAATTTGCAATTAACTTTTTCGAAACCAGCCTCTCTCTCTATGTTCTTTTGTGGGTTCTATTCATTCTTTAGAGGAAATACAAATTATGTATCAGGGCAGTGACCTACCAATTTTACACGACAGTCGCGAAACCTTGGCATCAAGTAAGGTTCTTTCTCAGGGTCACTATTGGTCAGCGACCTGAGGTTCCTATCGTAGTAGCTTTCCACAAACCTGGCGCCAGGCAGAGAGTACTCTATTATGTTAATCCCGTGGTCTATAAAGTAGTAAATATTGTTGCTGCATCGGGACAGTTATTTGTGTAATCAACAAATACTTTAGATTTGGGAATTTCGGACCCAAAACGTCTGAAATTTCAAAATCATAGCACCAAAATGTCTAAAATATCGATAATTTGATTGATTGATTACTTTAAAACCAAAATACAACGAGTTTTTTTGTTACAATACTACTTTGGCTTCCAATTCTAAATCTTAACGAGTTACAAATAAATCATCATGAATTTAAACGTACGCCAAAGCTTTCAGTTCGTGGATCGTCAAGTATGCCACTTCAAAATCGAACAAAGAAAAGACTCAAGAATTCCCATAACACAACATACCACTCACATCCCATATTTCTAATACATTGTTGAGTAAATCAACGTCTAGATCAGTGATTCTCAACCACTGTGCCGCGGCACTTTTGTGTGCCGCCAAATTTCAAAAGTGTGCCGCCAAATTTGGCAAATATATAATAATGTTAATATTATTAAATTATATCATTTAACAAGAAAAATAATTTTAACATGAATATATATTTAAATCCACAAAAAAGTTAATTATTTTATTATTTGCTTTGCAACGCGTTTTTTCTTAGTGCCAAATTATGATGAAGCGGGGTGCATAGCAATAGGAATATGTCTCAAGGCGCACTTTGTGTGCCGCCAAATTTGAAATCGTTAAATATGTGCCGCAACAAAAAAAGGTTGAGAATCACTGGTCTAGATGATTTAAAACGGAGGTATGCATATTTATTTGATGGGTACATCAAACATTTATCCATTCCGTAAGTACTTTATAGAGCAAGGCCGCAAATTTGGTTAACGTCAAAACACAACGCCAAGATGACGCGGTTAGCTTACTCCAATTTATTTTGAATGGAATTATCGGGCAAGGTCAAGAGTTATAGTTCTTAGACCGTAACGTTTTAAAAACTCTTGCCGGTAAATCGGAACCATCGGAGGTTATCTATTCATTCATAATAAACAAATAACTATAAAACAAAGCATAAAACCAAATGATGTCTGAAATATAAGGAGATATTTTATTAAAACAATCTAGTCCTTAGTAACTAAAATAAAATATTAAAATAAAACGTCTGTAATTACTTTTTGTGCGTTCGTAATACATGTAAATATATGCATAAATTAATTTCGATAATCTTTCGGTTATTGAACCGATTAAATAACGCATAATAATACCGACAAGTTTAGTGCCCTCCAAGGGCAAGTTCATATTTTAAGATTGAGTCGTTCAGGATAGGGCATATTTTACGTGTATGAAAATTTTAAAGTACCTAGCAATTCTAACACGAGGTAAGTATTTAGCGTCTGTGTACGTTGTCTTATGTCTACCTGTTACAATAGATTAATACAAATTTACATAAAACAGGTTTTTAACACACTATTGTTGTTTCTCTACTTATAAAGTAAATGGTAAATCTTTCTAATGATGATCTTTCTAAGAAAATGACAAAATGTTTGATACATTTAGTGTCAGGTGAATGTAGTAAATAACTCTGAGGCAAATTCACAAAACATGCAGTGAAAGTCGGCGTCGGTGTTGCAAGACGACCTTAACCTACACGACGCAACAGATGGTGTCCCAAGATATTTAGTACAAATAAACTTACAGGTGGTTGTTATCACGATAACAAAAACACAGCTCACAATACCACGTTATGGCTGGTAGACACAACTACACTATAGTAATAACGCCACACGACTAAATATAAGATCCACGAACGCAATGATTCTAAAAAGTAGGTGCAGTCGTTTGCGCCTTCATGCCTTCTCGCTCGCACCACTGGCACATGACTCATAAAAAAAACTTGTAAGTACAACAGATATTACGTGTCCTGTGGCGTTAAAATTGTAACCATGGACGTAGTATATGATTGTAACTCAATTGATTTGTTTTTTGAGAGTAATGACAATGGCATGTGCTCTCTGAGGTCGTGGGATCTATCTCGGGATCGGGCAATTCAATTTGTATCGGTTTTTCAAGATGAAGAACGTGCTATCCCCGACGATGAATATTCCCAGGGTTAGGGATAAAATAAAGTGATTTATAGATTAATTAGTTTTACATTGCCAATCACCTCGCGTCATTAATAAAGTGGTATTTAAAACCGATACATAATCAATTCATCAAAATAGATAATAACAAATTTCATTATTGTCATTATTTTCAAAAATATTCCAGCACAGAGAAAATTGGAATGCGTTTAAGTAACATACTAGGTACGTAAATTCTATCGTACATGGATGGATTTATAAAAATAAATTGGTTTTTACTACAAAAACGTCCGATTGTGGTCTTAATTTTAACATAGTGTACCTAGGACACTTTGTACATTTTTGTCTCTCTTGAAATGACTAATAATTCTATCTCAGCCATTAACCATTGTATGTTTTCAATTATAATCAGTTTGTAAAACCAGATGTTACAATATGAAATATTAAGTAGTTGAAGAATGTGACAACAACAGAAGAAATATTATGACATCACTGCAGTTCCTGTAGTCAAAACACCCACTGTTTCGCAGGAATGCTAGCACAACAAATGCCGAATGTGTCTGTGTGTATGTTTGTGTAAGTATGTATTGTATATATCTGTTCATAGTTTCATATCTAATGGCATGTTGAATTTTTTATCACGTGGTATTGGCAGCAGGATTCTGTTACAAAAACTCGGGCATTTGTTCCAGTCGTATTAATATCCAAAAGTATTTTAAGCAGTGACATATTTTATCTGAAATCGTCTGATGTTTTTGTTCAATTTGTTTATTTTTTATTATGAGCTTGAGTCATGTAACATAGTAGGTATCTACTTTTCTCTTCTACTGTTCATCTCATAGGTTATTGTACCATTATTTAAACATAAAATATTCCCAATAACATCTGACCTATTATATTCTTTATTTGATTTCGTCAGATTTCTTGTCCTAATGCTTCAACTTGCTAATCTGCTTGACTATGTCGGCAAATCGGAATCATAAATTAATTTCATGAAAAGTTTATATTATAATTAGCTTATTATTATTATTTATTATAGCATATATATATATATATATATATATATATATATATATATATAGCATATATGCATATAGCATATAGCATCTCCAGTTTAAAATATTATCTGATTCTAACATCAGAATCGTTTTGTTACAAAAAATATTAAATTTCTCGCATTCTAAAGAATTTGGACGTTGCATAAAGATATACGAGTACATACAAATTATTTTGCATGTTGAAGGATCATGAGGCTGCGATAAGTAAATTTTCTTTTGCACGTGTTGTGATTCAGATCGTATGATCGCATGATTCAGTATGTTTGGACTTATATCGCAAGATTTAGGATGTTATTCCGCACTCAAAAGATTAGGGGAAATGATAAAGGTAGTTTTGTTCCTAAAACAAGATATTAATTTGATAAACTGCATTCTATACTAAATCCTTTAAGTCATGATATGACACTTATCACTTATCTAAACTACATGTCGGCCAAACAGTAAATCCATAATTAATGCAATCTCCTCTGTTAATCGAATAATTATAATTTTATCATAATATGTACGTTTTTTCAATTTTAATGTAATTACATAAGCACATACCATCCATCAGCCAAAGGAAGTTCACTGCTGAACATAGGCCTTTCCCAAAGATTTCCTCAGTGACCTGTAGGAGGACCTGTACTTCCAGTGACGTCCTGCGACCGACGAACTTTACCAGGTCGTCTGACCACCTTTTACCCAGAAGAGGTAGGCAAAAGTGTGCTCCGTCTCACGATGTAATAGGCGGCGGGCCCATCGATAAGGGGCGACCTCATGAGATAAAATAAAAAAAAGATTAAAATCCATGATTAAATAAAATAGAGCGTTAAGTCTGATAACCTCTGTGACGCAGTTGGTTAGACGCCGCCGCTGTGAAATGAGAGGCAGGTTTAATTCCCACCCCGAGACGAATATGGGTCTGGGTATTTGTGAGACCGAAAAGTTTCTAGTAGTTTTTGATATCTCTGACACAAGACTCAATTGATCTTAATTCGGAGTTAGAACTATGTACCTATGTATATCATTATATGACTGTTGAGTGTATTAGAGCGTTAAATGTAATCAAGGTTTTCGCGAGTTTCGAAACTAAAGAACTGAAACATTATACCATGTTCACGCAAATAAAGAAAATAATGCCATGCTGGCCGTAAAACTATTCATATCAGCTACTCAATTTCAGAGTATTATTATAGTCGTTCCATCTCTATGATTGAAATGAAATGAAATGAAAATTACTACTTAGGTACTTTCGCCTTTCTCTCATAAAAATAAGGAGCATGAAATATGCACGTTCGTTTGTGCTTGGGACTATTGGTCCCTCCGCCTAATTGGTTCCTTCTTACACTAATAAATCCATAAGTAAGGTATCTGTTGACAGATAGGAACATCAGGGTGTCATATTAACTTGCTAATCTACTGACAAGTACATTGTTTATTATAAACTTACATCTGTATCATGTATGTATAATGGTTGTGTGATCTAGATGTATTTGTTTCGGGTCTGGGTTTTTATAATACCAAAAATTCTCTCGTAGTTCCTGAACCCAAGAAACGAGACTCGATCTTAGTGTGGGGTCAGGACTACCGACTATGTTGGTGACTGTTGGGTATATTTATTTATTTATCCTTAAAGGGTTAAACAGAGATACAGTTAGCGCCATGTAAAGTACGCCGGCCTATATCGGTCTTACGACTCATTAATGTGATAGAACGAGCCTATTGGTACTCCGTACACAAATTCCACGATGGCATACTCTTTTGAATACTGATGCCTCGTTAATATTTTAATAGTATATTATGACACAATGGTTAAACATGGATATTTTCGTGATGATATTATAAATTTGACAATGCGTTAAGAATATTGATATATTCAGCCTATCGCCATCCACTGCTGGATACAGGCCTTGCCAAGTAAGCACCAACCATTCCAGTCTTAAGCAGCCTCATCCATCCGCTATCCTCCGCTCTTTTCAAGTCATCGTCCATTGTGCAGCTGGACGTCCTACACTACGTGTACCTAACCACTCTTTAAAACATTATTACTTCGGCGCACATCAGACACTCATGTCTGAGAGTATTTTCTTTTTGGTAGGCAGCGACCATATTGTGCTAGACCCCTGGCACTGCGAATGTTCATGATCAGAGGTGGCTAGTTATCATCAGGCGGCCGGCTAGCTCGTCTGCTTATAACGGCAATAAAATAACATTTATCGACTACTTGACATAGGCCTCCTATTTTTACAACCTCTGCTCGATGCGCCAATCTGTTCCATGCTTTGCCTTGAAGCTTAAAAATGTCGTCATTATGTCTATGTGGTCAGCCTAACTTCCTCTTAAGTTCTTTAGAGACTAGGCATCTCTTCTGTTACGGCCTTAGTCCATCGAATATAGTTCCGTGCAGTGGCGTAACAATAGGGTGGCATAGTGCGCAAAATGCCACGGGCCCCCGACCTTAGGGGCCCCCGGCGGTCCGGCCTCTCAGGCCCGAGAGGCCGTAAGAAGAGAAGAACCTAGCCAATTTATTACCAACAAAATTGATAATCAAAAACTATTTTCTTAGTTTCCATTAAAGATACCAAGGTTTATTTTGGATAGATAAAAATAATAATAATGGTTCTTTAGATTTACGCGAATTTCCCTAACTTTTTTTAACTATTATGTACAGCTTATAGTGCGAATTTGGTTTAAAAAAGAACGAAACTTCAATACTAGGCTTCTGAGGGGGCCCCATCACCATTGCTGCGTTTGGGCTCCGCCCACGTAGTAAAGATATTACGACGACTGATTGGTCTCGTTGTGGAGTTCTTTTTATGGCCTGCAGGTATACGAGCATATAGCCCGCCTCAAGGTCAGCGGTCACCGCCGCTCATAGACTTTTTCAGATCCAGGAATCCATCAAAATGAAGTCACTTCCTACCGTAAGGAGAGCACTTTCTTAAAGCTTAGTTTACAGAAGGATAGGTTATAGTGCTCAGGGAATACCGAAGCAGGGAGTTCATTCCAGAGCTTGCACGTGCGTGGTAGAAAAGAACACTGGAAACGTACTTCCCGGGAAGGGATAGTTTCCAGGTAGTAAGAATGAATTCTACTGCGGTGACGGGAAGTGTGATGGGAGGCGATAGTGGCACCATCTTCCTCAGAACACTTTCCGTGGAACAATTGATAGATTATACAGAGAGACCCAAAGTCTCACTGCAATCCCAACGGCTCCACATTCTCCGTGAGATCGGGATTATCGATGATTCGAAGAGCTCGGCGCTCTAATTAGTCAAGTGGGTCGAACTGGTATTTTGGGGCTTCTACGCAGGGGTGAGAGCGGAACTCCACGTCGTGCCGGATCGTCGCATTTATAGAGCAATAACCGATGATCCGACAAAAAGTACCGCTTGGCTCTGTTGAGAATCCTTAACTTTTTGCTGGCCAATTTGCCCTTGCCTTCCAAATGACACCTAAACTGCAATTTTATCAATAATTCAGGTCAATGAATACTCTCGGATGCTTAGAGAGAGTGTCTCCATGACAAAAGGGGTCTTCTTGCTTGTAAACGAGAAACTTATATCTTCGTGGGGTTAATTTGTGCTATGTTCAATTTACCCCATTGAGAAGCCTGCCCCAGAGAGGTCTCAATTTCCGATAAAATTTGAAACCATATTTCTTTAACGGATCCCTGATAGAGATTTTGTAGTCAGATGTATCATGCCTAACTTGCACTAGCATCTGCATAGCAATGCCAGCTAGTGATACACAACAAGTCATTGATATGGAGGATAAATAGGGTCGGCGAAAGCACCGAGCCTTATGGAACACCAGAATTAATGGTCTTGGTTTCGATGCAAAAGCGTACAATACGACTTTTATGCTGCGATCATCCAGAAAGTTGACGATTTACTTTCAGAGTTCCTCAGATTGAAATACCAGGCAGGTAGCTTCCCCAAAACGACGCCATGCCACACTAGATGACAATTTCAAGGCCTACCGAAATCGCCTCACCCCGACTATCCAATGCCCCCACCTGATGGTGGATGAGATAAACGAGAAGATCACCATCCGAACGACCCTCAGTTAGTGATCCTCAAGATAGTCAAGAGCTGCAAATTTATAACTCGCTCCAAGACCTTAGAGACTCAGCATGTGACAGCAATTGGCCTGCGATTCGAAGGATCCAACCGGTCACCCTTCTTGGGGATTGGATGAACATGGGCGATATTCCATGAAGCCGGGCCTAGGTTGTTTTAATAGAAAAGACGCGTGAGTACGGGGGTTATCTCCGGGGCGGACATCTTAAGAACCACTGCAGGGACACATTCCGACCCACTCGACTAATAGATGTGTAGTACCGACCGAAATGCGGAGGTTAGGGTTTTATTCGGTATGCTAGCGTAGAGTTTTTGTTAGGGACCCGCTTCGGCCTCAATTTACTGGCAGGCCAGTGACACTTATATATTCCTTTCGGTCTTCTCCAGGGTATCGGAAAATAAACTTAACAGTTTTCCTCTCCATACAAAAAGGGGGGCCCCCATCCGATGATTTTGCCACGGGCCCCAGGTGGTGTAGTTACGCCACTGGTTCCGTGTTAAAACTTACTTTGAAAAACCATGTTATACTTAAACATAATAAGACGTAGTTTTGCTCGGGGTACGTGACAATTAATAATATTTAGTATATATTTTCTTACTTAATAAAACTATAACAATTGATAAAGGTTATAAAGAAAGACTTTAAAGCACAAGTGTTAAATTGAACTATGGTGTCCAAATAAAGATTAAATTTGTAATGGGCAAAAAGTTAAATTTATACTGAAAACTCTGCTGACTCAACTATTTTACTAATCATAAAATTACAAATATATATTTTTTTATATATTAATATGAAATGTCAAGCTAGTTACCATCAAATAATTAAATAAATTTATAGTGGTGACCTGTTATCGCCGAAATCTTGTTAAAGTTTTTCAAAAAGATGACAATCTACAATTTTAACTTAACTTTTTTTTTCAGTTTAAAAATAATATAATACAACGGATAATATAACGTTTATTTTATTTATTTAACTTTCCGTAGCGACGTTCCGAACACTACATTTTACTTTTTAAAATAAATCTATTATGATAACACCGAAAAAGAAAATTATCGCTAACAACAAAAAAAATTATACTTACTTAATATTTCTGCTATGTATGAGTATTAAAAATGAGAGCTCACAATATGCAGAGGTCAACAAGTCCAAAATTCATCTTGGTTGAAGGTCAACCAGTTATACAAAGTCTAAAAGAAGAAAACGTTGCGGATGTTACAAAAACTTATAAAGGCATTTCTGGTTGAAACCAGTATGCAATCACGATTATTGTCTGCATTGTTCGTCATGGCCTTGTGATGTCGTGGCCCTATGTATATGAACCGTGATGTCCTAAGTTTAATTCTCAGATCGGGGATCTCTTTGTGTATATTATACGTTTTGAAAATATACTTAGCTGTGGCTGGAGTTTGTGCTAGGCATACCGCATGACCATAGTTTCATCCTAACACATCTAAGAACGAATACAAAAATAATAACCGTCGACGGCAGAAATGGAATCTCTACCCTATCCCTACGAGTATATAGTCGCCAAAGTGTACTTACGTGAAAAGTTCCAATATTAGTCATAGCCTGCACTCATAATGCACATCATTTATTTTGGGTTCTAAATCAACTTTAGTCATTTTTTTAGGAATCCCTTTTTACAAATGGCCCCCATAATTCCGTACGTACCGGATAAAATAATTGACATTTTATCTTACTATCTCCACAAAATAATTGAATTAAAGTCTAGTTATCAAACTCTTCAAAACATTCGAGCAGGAACCACAGGGTACGTTTTTATAGTTTTATTGAGCCGACAATGGCGATGTCGGCACGCAACCTTGATGGTGTCATCAAAAAAACAACCTTGAGCAAAGGCGCCATGTTGTTGGCCAAGGCTGTATAAACAAGAAATGCGCCCATACATCGATTTCAATACATTTCATGTAAGTATTATTTACAAAAATATGCACAATATTTCATTATTGCAGGTGTTTTTACTTATACCTTTTTCACCGAGTACACAATTCCATTAATACCTACTTCATATAAAAAAGTCCATATGGTTGTCATTTCGCACTAGGCGATTATTACGCAAACTAAGATCTTTCCTGAAAAACATGATAAACATTGAAAAAAATTATAAGGAAATATTTCAATACCGCATTTAATTTTCTTCGCTAATCCTATACATAATCTATGGCGTGGCCATGATATTTAATTAGTGAAGTAGTATTAAAATTTAGTAGTATTTGTTCATTAAAAACACGTGTTTAAGACATTTGCGGCTAGTTTTAATGACAACACAAATCATGTGACGTAGCACTCTGTTGCTGTTGTTAGTGGATAGTATTTATATTGCTGAATTTGCTGTCTCCAATCTACAAATACATATATTATATAATACATATATATTATTGTATAATTTCTATAATACATATATCTTATCTTATCTTATCTTATCTTATCTTATCTTATCTTTCTTATTATTATATAAAAATAAGTCGGGTTTTCCTTCCTGACGCTATAACTCCAGAACGCACGAACCGATTTGGCTGATTTTGGTCTTGAAATATTCGTGGAAGTCCTGGGAAGGTTTATGGAGTGAGAAAAATTGGAAAATTTCTAAGGAATATACCAAAATCCCTTTTTTATGGGTATTGTTCAAGCGTGACCTGTCCAGCCAATATAGGATGATCTTTGTTTATTTGACGGGAGACGTAAAAGACGGTCAAGTTTCAACTACCATCCAACGTAAAATGATCTATCTTTCCATTGTCTTTCATTGACGGCTGACGAAATAGAACAAAATTCAAAAAATGTGTACATCGTGTATATAATATTATCTAGATACGGCGTCTTGCGCGTAATTTTGTTAAATGTAAAATAAAACGATGTCCATATCTACCAAAATAGCCCATTGTTTTTTGAGATTATTGCAACAGTTTTAAACAAGGTATACTCTATCGAAGCGTTTTGCCGGAGTACACCAAAATATATCTAATTATAATTTTTCGTTTTCATAAAGGACATTGTTTTTTGAATTGATACTTTTAGATGCGCTGGGGGACAAATTTAAATTCCGCATTAGTGTTGTTTTCAGACTCAAGAATAAAAAAAAATATTGGTACGTTGATGCCGTATCTAGACATTATAATGAAACGATGTGCAGTTTTATATTTTTAAATATTTGTTCTATTACTTACGTCACCTTACCAGGCAGTATGAAGGTTTTATTAATTTGTATTTGCTAACGTACTAGACGCGACTGCCAACAAGTTAACGATGGTCACGGGTTCAAATCCCAGGGCACACCTCTGACTTTTCGGATTAATTTCTACGTGAAATACAATTCGCCAACCCGCACTAAGGCAGCGGGGTGGACTATATCTTCTTCTATAATATAAAAATGAATCGCAAAATGTGTTGGTAAGCGCATAACTCAACAACGCCTGGACCAATTAGGCCAATTCTTTTTTTTTTATTTTTATTTTTAAATGGTTATAAAAATGAATCGCAAAATGTGTTGGTAAGCGCATAACTCAACAACGCCTGGACCAATTAGGCCAATTCTTTTTTTTAAATGGTTATTATTGCGTTATTATTACTGTATATATGGACAAACAGCATTGGGGTGCGGAAATAAGCGAAGGAATATTGGATGGACAATAAAAAACGGTAAAGTTTTTAATGTCAAAATTTCATAAGGCAATCTTTATATATACATGTATATGGAGAGACGGGATATGATAGAGTCGAAGGTACGGGAGAGGGCTGGGATAGCTGACAGATTCGATAGGACGAAATGTAAATGCACGTTATAAGACGGGATGGATAATAAAGGGAAAGGACGGGACGGATCGGGAAAAGACTGAACAGCCGGATGAGACGGGATTGAGCCGGACAGTAGAATAGCTACGTCAAGTTTAGGTATCTGTATCTGTATCAGCCCATATACGTCCCACTGCAGGGCACGGGCCTCCTCTACAATCGAGAGTACGATTGAGAGTGGTTAGGCCATATAGTCCACCACGCTGGCCTAATGCGGGTTGGCGGACTTACATACCATAGAAATTTTATAAATCGCTATGGTATGCAGGTTTCCTCACGATGTTTTCCTTCACCGTTTTAGTGCGTGGTGATTGACTATCAATACACACATGACTCCGAAAAGTCAGAGGTGTGCCCTGGGATTCGAACCCGCGACCACCGTGAACATGTTGGCAGTCGCGTATAGTCCGTTTACCAACAGGCACTTCACGCACGCAATGAACGCACTTCGTAGAATATACTGTACAATCCACATAAAACAACAACATCGTATGAAAGTGGGTATTGACAAAAAAAAAATATTGATATGAATGGCGAGACGAGCATTTCATTCACCGATGGTAAGCGATAAGACCGCTCATGGCTAGTAGCAAAGCCCAACAGTACCATGAATTGCAAAACAATGCCTAGCATTTCACTTCGCTCGCCGCGTTTAGACATAAGCCGCCTTATTAATAAAAATTGCGTCTTCCACGGTTACGTCAAACCTTAAACTCGGTTAGTTATTCCCAATGGATAGCGAGGTAATAACGACTTTATTAATAAACACGGATGAGCTTTGGCTTAACATGACAATCCTGTTATGGCAACCCTCTGATTTTAAAAGTAAAAAGAATGAACGAAATAACCGAGTCGATCTTAAAGACTGGACTTGAACGTAAACAAATGTATTTGACAAATAAAAAGCGGATTTGTCAATCTTGTACGTATTTTCAAAGATTAGTGATTTTATAATTTCTTTCATTGGAAATGATTCAAATAGAAAAAAAACGTACTCGTTCCATTAACTGGAATTAAGAAAAAACGTAAGCAAATCAACATGTTGCAATAATTTTGTATTTTATTTGTCAGTTCCTATATTAAGATCCCGCCATACATCGACCTTCACCGAGATGTTTATTTGATGAAACCTATTTTATATGCAATTTAATATGTCAATAAATATATTGTATATGGGTTGCCTTGCAAATTTCAGTCCAGAATACGATTAATTAATTATTAAAAATAAAAAAAAAATTTTTTACGCCTTTCACCTGTTTGATTATTAAACAAATTCTATACCAATCGAAAGTATGAAACCCATAGAATATGTAAAAGTTAGGTTGCCTATTTTTTTCCGGTCACAACCCTCAGGTTGCCAGGTATAAACAGGTAAATCGCTACTAGCATTTTGCGCCGGTCTGATTATTGAATGGAAATTAAATGAAAATAAAGATCATTTTATTATGAACACGGTGGTATAGGGTTGCCTGCAAAAAATCAGTCCCGAATTGCGGTTGTCGAATTTAGAAAAGTGAAATATTGCTCCGAGTGACACAGCATAGCAACTGTTCGAAGTCCGCTCATAAAGAAAGAGGGTGCGCATGCTATTTATTCTTGAGAATGAAAAGGACAGCGATAGACTCGTATATGCTGTGTTCTGTGTTACCTGGCAACCTGAGGGTTGTGACCGGAAAAAAATAGGCAACCTAACGTTTACATATTCTATGGGTTTCATACTTTCGATTGGTATAGAATTTGTTTAATAATCAAACAGGTGAAATGTGTAAAAAATTTTTTTTTTTTAATAATTAATTAATCGTATTCTGGACTGAAATTTGCAAGGCAACCCATATACAATATATTTATTGACATATTAAATTGCATATAAAATAGGTTTCATCAAATAAACATCTCGGTGAAGGTTGATGTATGGCGGGATCCTATACTTTTAGTACTTAATGGCATGTTTATTATTCTTCCAGCTATTTTTTCGTTTGTTGCTTAAAACATATGTATGCGCCAATCATTGAAAATAAATCTTTGGACACTAACTCGCATAAACCAAAAACTAAAGCTTGGGAGGATTGGCATGAAAAGTAAAAGCTTGCTTGGTTTCTTTCAGCGTTTCAATCACTTGCCGTGTAAGTAGTAAATAATAATTATTATGTAGGTTTAATCAATTAAATGCACGTCCACAAACTGTAAATCAATTAAAAGCAAAATGGAAACTATTAAAAATGAATGCACGGAAGAATATGAGTGCATTTAGGAGAAAGTTCAACAAGACTGATGGCAGTGGAGAATCAACAATTTTCATGACTGTATTTTGTTCACATGTAAGAAACACGCACATTAAACACTTTTCTAATATACATTTCTTTACACATGTACATGGCTACTCCACCAACAAGTACAGTTGAAACTGTGAGTGAGATTTCCCCATTTCAATTACAGATGAATTGCTAATGATTTGAAATAATATAAATCTCTTGAGTATCAAATGCATATTTATGACATATTATTATTATCTTCCTTCTCCATTTCAGGATACCAAAATAACGAAATATAATATTAACATACTATTAGATTTGGGAGCTATGCAGGCAAGCGTAAGTTGCTTTCATATTTTTTTTATCAGTAAAGCAAAAAAGCGTTGCATGTGAAATATTGTTACAATAAGTTAATATAATTTTAAATTGCAGACTTCACAAATCAACATAGTAACATAAAATATGGGAGAAATGTTACCAAAAAACGTATGCACAAATTTCACATCTTTTATTTACTTTTGCAAAGACTAAATTATTACCTGATAAATCAACTATAAAAATAAATGATGACCATAATGGTGACACTATTTAATACTTCCAGAGCAATGACTGTATAAACACCATGGCCAACTATAGCAAAAAAATATAAGCCGAAGAAAATGAGAGACGGAGGGAGATCATGGATCAAGCGGAGTATAAAATTTGTATGGCCATCCAAGAAAGAAAAGTGCAATATTTGATAGAAAAATATTGGAATTTAAAAAAATCACGAGAGATGACTACCAAGTCATTCATTATATCTTAATAACTTATCAATTTCCTCCAAATTTTCAGTTTTTTTATTGCTATGAATGGCGAGATCAGCATGCCGTTGACCTGATAGTAAGCGATACGACCGCTCATGACCAGCGGTGAAATCAAACAACACCTTGAATTACAAAGCAGTGCTTGGCATTCCGCAGCGCTCGCCATCCAGAGACAAGATGTTAGGTTTAAATATGTCCAGTAGTTACACTGGCTACAATGTCCCACCGAAACACAATAATGCATTTACACTCCTGTTTGGCGGAAGAAATAGACATTGTGGTGGTACCTACCCAGACGACCTTTCACATATGAGAGACCTACTACCAGTAAAGTAAATACACTTGTACTACTTTCCTTTTTTCCTTTTTTGTTTTTAATTCTATTCTAGTTCACTTGAACAAATCTGCATATTATGCATTAAGATTATTGATAAAAAGTAATAATTGTTAGTTTGTTTCCAGAATTCACATATTATTGTTTTTTTGATCATTTAATTATATTTTTTTTATCTTAATATGATATGTTTATTTGGAAGGTCAATTAAATAAAATTTCTTGTAATTTATGCATGTTTTATTTACACACTTATCATCATATAATATTTATTATATATCAGTATATGCAAGGTGACGAATAATGAAAAATGCAGTATATGAATATGCAAATAGACACAATAGTCACGTATGGAAGATTATTATAAAATAGAAAAAAACAAATATAAAATAGAAAAAAAAGTGTGTAGTGGCCTGTTGGTAAACGGACTAGATGTGACTGCCAACATATTCGCGGTGGTCGCGGGTCCAAATCCCAGGGCTCACTTCTGACTTTTCGGAGTCATGTGTGTATTGATGGTCAATCACCAAGCAATAAAACGGTGAAGGAAAATATCGTAAGGAAACCTGCATAGCATAGCGATTTCTATGGTATGTAAAGTCCGCCAACCCGCACTAGGCCAGCGTGGTGGACTATATGGCCTAACTACTCTCAATCGTACTCTCGATTGTAATAGGCCCGTGTCCTGCAGTGGGACATACATGGGCTGATAACAGAATACTAAATAGATTATGTACACACGCTTCATGTCTTTACATATTTTTCGCTGGTTCTCGCCTTGTTCTCGGATTTGTGTCGGATTTTTGTCTCGAGACAAAGAAACTAAGAACGCGAGAACTTGCATTAACTCCACACTCGCATGTTTCTCAGTAGCAAGTAAGTCGTCGAGAACAGTTGTGCGTAGTAGGCATATAATGAGCGAATATATGAGCTAGATCCGTAACTGATTTTTTATCTATAATGAGTAAAAATACATATTAAAATGAAGCCTACATTTTAATAAATTTCGGTAAGTTTATAACTTGTGTAAAATTTTTGAATCAAAAACGTTTTTTTGCCGTTTTAGCTTTCTTTATCGTATTTCGCCTGTCAAAAATGCCTATTCCACTCTTACTTCAAACGAGACTTGGAATAGTTAAGCCGAGGAAGTAGGAGGTAGGAAGACGTTATTAATAAACGCGTTATTACTTCGGCCTAAAGACACCAACCTTATGCCGAGGTTATAGTGTGTGTTATGGCAACTCACTGATCTTAAAAGTAAATAGAATGAACTAAATGACCGGTCGATTTTAAAGATTGGTATAGATCGTCACGGAGCACTGTCTCCCGAGAGCGCTGTTGTGGAAAGTAATAACTAATAATAGTTTTTCTCTTTTGACATTACATTATATAACATGGGACATATTATCATAGATCACGAGTTTTTTTATGTTCGTTGTTATATCACGAAACCATAAGGCAAAGTGCAAACAATAACTTAACAGATATTTTTATCTTTTCACTTGTAGTTCCTAATGTCTCCACACGCTAACTTATTGTAGATGCGTTGTACTTGCAGTTACATCAAATGTGACATTTGTCATACATTATTTATAAATTTGACGTCCATCAAGATTGGGTTTCAAAACATTTTCAAACACGATTTTACAAGTTGAAAAGTTTTTCGTAACTTTGTGTGGTATTTTATTAGTTACACCACATGTTACTACCCACATGTTCGGCTCTTATTATCTTGAATCTTCTTATGAATATATTTTTGATTTGTTAGGTAGTTAATTCTATAAGCAAATTAATCAATGTGTACAAGTACAATTAAATAGATATTATTTGTTACTTCGTTTACATTTTTACTGAAAATATTGTTACTTTCCTTTTTATTTATTCGTCAGTTGCTATAAAGTAAATTTGAGTATTTCTTAATTAATTATTTCCACAATTATTTCTCACGGTGCTGAAGGAGTATGCACCGAGCAAGTAGCTGAACACAAATTTTTCTGTGACCATCCAAGACTACTAATTTGAAAGTGCAATCTTAAAATAACATCAATTTTATGTAAGGAAAGGGAGACAGGTCAATGTAAAGTAAATAAATAACACCCAACAGTCACATACATAGTCCTGAGACCCCACACTAAGATCGAGTCTTATGTCGTGGGTATCAGGAACTACGAGAGACTTTCGGTCTCACAAACACCCAGACCCGGAAGAAATATTTGTGGGCCGCACAAACATTTCTCTCGGTGCGGGGATCAAACCCGTGGCCTCTCGTTTTACAGGCGGCGTATAACCAACTGCGCCACGGAGGCTGTCAATAAAGTAATAAAATTCTGTAATATTCACAAGTTTTATTCTCAAAATAATATGACATAGGAACTCGTCGACTGCATATGAAACCAGTGACCACTATTGAATGAATGTATGCGATCGACGAAACAGAAAGTACAATGGCCCCGCA
Source organism: Hyles euphorbiae (assembly GCA_023078785.2). Lineage (NCBI taxonomy): Eukaryota > Metazoa > Arthropoda > Insecta > Lepidoptera > Sphingidae > Hyles > Hyles euphorbiae. The sequence goes on along the minus strand of CM041041.1, from coordinate 6,366,273 downwards.
TAGAAAAAGTTTACACAGTGTTAAACGGGGCGAGTAGATATCACGGGGCTAATTGATATATTTTACGAATAATTTCACAAGCAAATATTCTACTGAAAATTGCATTAATTTTTAATTGCTTTATTAAACGATTTTTAAATATAACGACATATTAATAAGGATATATCCATTAAATAAGTGGAAGTGGCAGTGGGCCGCATACGGCGCGTAGAACCAATGGCCGTTGGGGCTGAAAGGTTCTAGAGCGGAGGCCACGTACAGGCAACCGAAATGTCAGACGGCCGCCAACAAGGTGGACGGACGACCTGGCTAAAGTTGCAGGAAGTCGCTGGATGAAGGCCGCTTCCAACAGGTAATTGTGGAGGTCCTTGGCCTATGTACAGCAGTGGACTTCCTATGGCTGATATGATGATGATAATGATATATCCATTTGCCTCAATATAAAGAATTTGTATATTTTTCGTGTTTTTTACAAAGAAGAGTAAAAATTTGTTAATGTAAAATGATGAACTCGTAAAACAACATGCTATGTATCAAATCAAAACAATCCTTAATCTGTACAGACCAACATTTATAATGCTAATTAAGTTAAAAATGACTATTCTCCTAAAAATGTAAATTCATTTCATTCCTTAAACCATGTGTCTCGGCGGTATAACTTTAAGTCAAAAATTAGGCTTATATTGGTTTAGCCCCTCCTTATTTCGTGTTTATTAATACAGTTTTGCACATTCCACGCGTAAGCCTTGGGTTAAAGTCAATTTGACGCAAATTTTGCTTCGATATTGAGACGTGACAGCTCGTCGGAATAAGCTTTAGACAGAAAGATTAGGTTACGCCATGTTTATTAATACAAAATTTGTTTAAAACCTTGACTTATCGTTAAATCCTCGCTATTTCGAGTTTATTAATAAGAGGGTTAATGTCTCAATATGTCCAGTATTTACTCTGTCTATAACGTCCGTCAAACAGGAACACAATAGAGCATTTACACTGCTTTTTGGCGGTACTAATATACACATATTATATACTAATATCACCACGCACTAAAACGGTGAAGGAAAACATCGTGAGGAAACCAGCATACCATAGCGATTTATAGAATTTCTATGGTATGTAAGTCCGCCAACCCGCATTAGGCCAGCGTGGTGGACTATATGGCCTAACCACTCTCAATCGTACTTTCGATTGTAGAGGAGGCCTGTGCCCTGCAGTGGGACGTATATGGGCTGATACAGTACAGTATATTCAAATTCAGATGTTTATACAACATTCTTATATCGACATATATGACCAGAAAGTGATGTAGTTTGTTACGTTAAGCCGTTTCAAGTAGATTTTCCGCATAATTATCATCAGCATTTAAATGTACCTCTCACACAACAACCTATATCTTTTTTTATTGCATCTATCTGGCAAATCAGCGAACAGGTCATCTGATGGTAAGTGATCACTGCCATCCATGTACAACCACAAGACTTGGATCATGGATGTTGCCGGTCCATCAAATCGGGAAGTGAAAAGGGGTATTGGAAATCCGGCAATTTAACCTGCAATCTTATCCAAAAACGTAATGTGGTTTGGTCTTTGAAACAGATAAATAAAATCGTAATAAATTGGGTTTCAAAATGTCTATTAATTTTATCGTTTTGGTTTCCTAATTAACATAACAATTACGAACGGACGTCAGTAATTTAATCAATGTATTAGCTCGTTAACGCTTTTCCAAATTACAGTTTTAGTACAAATGTTATCACTGCATTCAAAAAACAATTAAATTATTAGTCTTTCAATATTCATAGGTAAATCGATACAACAGGCCACCACGCACAATGTGAGTCACTTGACAGGTTTTCCACCATCATAAAGATAGCCTTATCCGAAATAATATCCTATATCCTTATCTGAAATAATAAAATAATTTATCGTTTATCATTAAAATACTTATGAATACACTCATGACTGATTCCTTCGTTCAGAGTATTACAATAACGTTATCAATGCGATGATTTGTAATGCAATAATAACAATGACCATTTTAAAGATATCAATACACATACATAAATAAGTAATCTCACGGCTTTTCCCAAAAGGGGTAGACAGAGGTGCTACCAGGACACCCATGTTTCACCTTGTGTGTTTTATCACACGATAGGATATAAGCCTATCGCTATATTTCCAAGTTCCTGACTCCGGGCGGATAATAAATATCATATTGCCCGACCCAAAATTAGAACCCGGAGCCTCAGCTTTAATATCATTTTATAATTATTTATATTTATGTAAACCAATTATTTAAAAACTAAGCATCGGCCCTTCAGTACATTTGAAGTTTCAAAAAGATGACCGTGAAAATCGCGCTACAATAAAAGTTCGATTTTTATCTTTAATCGAAATTAAATCAATTTCGTCTGAACGGTGATAAGAATTATTTTTATTAAACTTTTTCGTCATAATACAAGCAAATATTTTCAAAATATTTCGGTGCTACGACTAAATTAGTGGTCACAAACATAACATACATACATACATAAACTCACGCCTTTTTCCCAGAAGGGGTAGGCAGAGGAGCCAAGGCACCCACATTTCGCCTTGTATGTTCCGTCCCACGATGTGATAGGTAGCGAGCCTATCGCCATATAAGGCCCAAATTCCTGACTCTGGGCTGATAATGAATAGAAAAATCCAATATCACTTTGCCCAAGCCGGGATTCGAACCCAGACCTCGTTTTTGTAACCGTACCCTAGGACAACTACGCCACCGAGGCAGTCGAGGCAAACATAACAAAACTAATCAAAATTAATATTGTTATTAACATGCTTTTATTAGCTTCGGCTGTAAGTAATATACACATATTTATGTATACCGGGTATCTCAAGACTGCTACCGAAAACGAAGCCGGGTGGTAGTTTTAGTGACTACAAACACATTGCAACTAAAAATTTCGCAAAGAAACGCGACAATTATTTTTTATGATTTTTTAAATATCGTCATTTTTGGGTGGTAAATCCATAGTTTTTGCTAAAATAATAATTTAAACACTTTTATACCTTAGATTATTTATAAATATAAGGGTATACAGTATTATTCCAGGAAAAAATGTATTTACCACCCAAATATGGTCATAGGAAAAAAATAACAAAAAAAAAATTGACGCTTTTTTTGCAACTTTTTCTGTTGCATTGTGTCTGAAGTCGCTTAAACTACCACCCGGCTTCGTTTTCGGTAGCACTCTTGAGATACCCTGTATAATGAAATCTTTGAACTCGACTTTCGAGCAATTCAACACGTCGTCATCGGAAAATTTGAAATGCGTACTTATCAAGGACCGAAAACAATGCAATAAATGAAGACAACAAAACAAAAACCCGGCCAAGTGAGAGTCGGACTCGCGCACGAAGGGTTCCGTACCAACATCTATAAAAGAAACCCTACCCTATTCTATGAAAATTTAAGCGTCTACCTGTTACCGTTATTAATATTGACCAAAAAAATACGTAAGAAATCACGCTTATTGTATGGGAAACCTCATTCAAATCTAAAAAATGAAGATTTTCTTCTATCACGGTTTATGACATACAGCTTGGTGACAGATAGACAGACGGACAGACAGACAGGTTTAGTGATAGGGTTTAGTTTTTACCTTTTAGGTACGGTACCTTAAAAAGCATGGTGTGCTCACGACAATTATCATCTAGAAATTAACTCCACTTCAAAATTGTAATAAAAAGAGAGTAATAAAATGAATATTTTAATAAATCGAAAATACCTAAATATACTATAAAAAATTGAGGTCCCCCCCTCACCTCCCCCGCGATGTTTCCCGCAAAGTTCGTAGCGTAAAATTGTAAAGCTCACAGAACAGATGAATATAGTTAGAAGGGAAATATAAGTGTTTGACGCGTCGCAAGGTAGTGCATAAAAAGCATCACTGCCGCGGAACGGATGATTTGTCAAATCAGTCGTTGTCGAAATGCCTTAGAGTGTGGTGCTCCGGCAAAATAGAGTAAAAATGCAGATTTGTGCTATTTTATCCTGCAGTTCCAATACTAATGCGTCGAATATCAATAGAGGAAGAATATTATACCACTATTAAATCCTATTTTATTAATTTTCACCTTTATTTCCAAAAATTGCGGTTGTAATTACGACATTTTGAACAATTCGATAATATGATAGACGACATATCAAAAATATACATTTGTATGTATAGTACAGTCAACGAAGCATTTTTTCCTGCATAATTTGCCAGGAGTTTTTTGTTTTCATGAAGAGGTGGCATATGACCCCACTAAGTTAAAAACCCAAAATACTTACAAAAATGGCGTCCGCTAGAGCCGCCATTTTGGAAAACGCGTTTGAAGCCATATCTCCGGAACCGTCCACTTTAGGCCCATCATGCTAAGGACCTTTTTTGTAGATAATTAAATTTCTAATCTTTTTTGTTCAATATTTTTTTTTGTACCATTTACCGTTCGCGATTTACAAGGTTATTAATATTCGTTTCTTGCCTTTTTGCCCATATCTCTGTTAATAATTGTTTAAACAAAAAACTGTTAATGACTAAACTTTTAAATCAATAAATTTTTAACAACTTTTCACCCATACTTTTTTTCTCTAAAATCAATATTTTAGAAGTTATCGCGCGTTGAATGGTGTACTACCGAATCAAGGTCAATGGAAACGAAGGATGCATAACGTAATTATGAAATCCAATTATTTCTCCATTATTATCACGTAATTAATTAAATACTGATGGCATAAGGGAACAAAGCAATAAGGAAATAGTAAATTTTGTTAAAAATCCATGTAAAAGGTAAAAAATGAAAATTAATAACATTGTAAATCGCGAACGGTTAATGGTACAAAAAAAAATATTGAGCAAAAAAGATGGGAAATTTAATTATCTACAAGAAAGGTCCTTAGCATGATGGGCCTAAAGTGGACGGTTCCGGAGATATGGCTTCAAACGCGTTTTCCAAAATGGCGGCTCTAGCGGACGCCATTTTTGTAAGTATTTTGGGTTTTTAACTTAGTGGGGTCATATGCCACCTCTTCATGAAAACAAAAAACTCCTGGCAAATTATGCATTGCGGACAAGAGTAAACCGTTGCTTCGTTGCCTGTACTATGTACTCATTTTTGTTAAGTCAACTTCGAAATTTGTCACATGTCACAGTATTGTAGTCATGTACATAGTAACTATATCGATGTAGTTATAGATTTCGTATACTCGTAAATCAGTTTTCATAGGCATTAAACAAAGAAAATTAAATCAAATCCTTTAGTAATTTTAAACTGTAGTACTCGTAACGTTTGATAACGTTGACGAATGACGACCTATCCTTATGTTCTGATGTCATAACTCCGTCAACTTGAGAACAACATATATTTGTATCTAAATATAATTTATAATATTAATTAATTCATTTGTAGGTTTCCGAGAGTGAGTCAATAAAGGCACCAGGTAGAGACAACTGGATTCCTACAAAATCCAGTATAATTTGTTCTAAATATTCATTTTCGTTGCATATATCTGCTTTTCCAATAAAAAAATGTTAATATCTCACACACAGCTGAAAATCTTGAAAATCTTGTACATATAGATTTATAAAATAGTATACAAATTAAAATTAACTTTAATATTAGATATTGTAGTCTAATTTATTTTCCGTCTATCAACATAATACTTATTAAATAACTGTATCAGGAAAAACCATTAAGAGTATCGATAAAATAAATACCGGTCTTATAACAAAAACATATTTCCATAATTTTATCGATACTTTAAATCGACTATTGCAAGCTTTCTATATTAGATTTGTAGAGGTTTTGTGTTTCGAAAACGACGACACTGGTTTTCATACAATTTGACGGCTATTGCCTTTCTAACCATATTCAACTGTTCTGTGGTATAGCTTATAAACATCGAGCTGGTATGAACGCAAAAATAATTAGGTATATTTTAGATTTATTTAAAGTTTCGTCTTATTTTTCTCTTTTTATTAAAATTTAGAAAACAGTTTACAATTTTTACTTATATTTTATTTAATCTTAAAGTCATTAACAATTACAATTGCTTTAAATTTAATATTTAATTATTTTTAGTTGAAAATATGTTTTTTATTTTTATTGCTTAGTTGAACCTATCAATCGTTAATAATACGTGGTTTAGATTACAGGTGCTGATAACTCATTAGATAATATGTCCAGGGACTTTTTTCTCATCGTAAAAAATAAAAGCCGGAACTATAAAGGTAGATTGATTTTAATCATCGCGCTATCTTCAAGATAGTAGTTTCATAAATATACGTCATGTTGTAAAGATATGATAAAAGTTAGTCATCGTTTTAAATGTCTACGCTTACCGTCAGGAGATTTTTTTGATCGTGTACCGAATATGCTATCAACAAAACGCTTGCTCCTATCATACCTTGGGATTGAACGCACAAAGCAAAACTTTGGTGTCTTGGTAGTACACCCGCTTACCCTCTGCACTGCTGGGAAAACGGCGTGACGTTTGTGAGTATAGGAAAACAAGTGAGCGACGGGAATCTAATGTCATGTAAATCTAAATTAAAATTTGTCTATATTTATAAAACTACAGTTAAATCTAAGAGGATATTTTTGTTATTCTTCTGCAAAATTGTTAAAGATTTTTTGTTATCTAGGTATGTCAAACTAGCAATCGGCTCGCCAGTTGTGTGATCATTTCTGTCCATAAACAGCTACAACACCTAAATCGGAGGTGTGCCGCAGGCCTCTCAAAATTGATGAGAAACTATAGAAGGAGGAAAATATGAATTGAATTTCCAGGAACATCTATCATCGAAAGAAACACGACATCAAAACAACTTCGAGATCTGTGAACCATTCGTCAGATAACTGTTTCTTTTTTGCTCTTTGCCTAACTCGGTCTTGTTTTTACTTTAGTTTTTACTCTGTTGACTATGTATCCAAACCACGACTAAGCTCTAAAGTTCACAAATCATACGGTTTTATAAACTTAATTCCATGAGCGACTTCGACCATTTACCATCAGTCGGGCTGATTGCTCGTCTGTCAGCAAAAGCTAAAAAAAATTAAATTAATAAGCTAATCAAGTAAATAATAAGTACGTGGTGGCCTGATAAGTGCGTGGTGGCCTGTTGGTAAACGGACCAGACGCGGCTGCCAACATGTTCACGGTGGTCGCGGGTTCAAATCCCAGGGCACACCTCTGACTTTTCGGAGTCATGTGTGTATTGATAGTCAATCACCACGCACTAAAACGGTGAAGGAAAACATCGTGAGGAAACCTGCATACCATAGCGATTCATAAGAATTTATATGGTACTAGCTGTCGGGCCCGGCTTCGCCCGGGTGCAGATAGTTTTTGAGTCCAATCCACATCAAGAACATATTATTTCGCGTGTCTACTAACTATATTTCCCGCGTGCCGTCGACTATATTTCCCGTCCGTATTGAATGCTGTTCAATCCTGTCCTCTCCTATCCCGTGCCAACTATTCGAATTTGAAAGAGTAGAAAATATGTATATTTGGTTTCCTGACTCATCCCACGGGAACACTATATTTTTCGGGATAAAAAGTAGTCTATGTGTTAATCCAGGGTGTCAGCTGTCACTATACCAAATTTCATCAAAATCTGTTGAGCCATTTTTTCATGAAAGAGTAACAAACATCCATACATACAAACTTTCACCTTTATAATATTAGTAAGGATGTAAGTCCGCCAACCCGCACTAGGCCAGCGTGGTGGACTATACGGCCTAAACACTCTCAATCGTACTCTCGATTGTAGAGTAGGCCCGTGCCCTGCAGTGGGACGTATATGGGCTGATCCAGATAGTTTATCATCAAAATATTTTTTACAATGTTGATATTATATATGCAGAATTACTGCCTTATAAAATGATCAGTAGATAACTTACCATCAGGCGACTAGCGTGCTTTTCTCGCCATTCAATGCTATAAAAAATGGTAAATCAATAAAACAATAATGCTTAAAAGTAATGACCGTTTATTTTTCACAAAACAAGTTTTAAATATGATACTAATTAAACAAAACCCAACCACTTATTATTCGTTTCATTTTGTTTGTGTCAAGTATGATACCAACAATCAAAACAATATGTAAGGGCAATGCAGGTAAACTCAATTAATTAATAACATTTTCAAAATCTGCTAATTTGCTGCTGTCTAAAATTACATTATGAGACGGCTTTTGTGGCACGTAAAGTCCGCCAACCCGCACTAAGCTAGCGTCGTGGACTGTATAGCCTAAGTCTTCACCACTCTAAATCGTACTCTCGATTGTGGAGAAGGCCCGTGGCCTGCAGCAGGACGCCTATAGGCTGATACATATACAGGTGTTGAGGCATTGGTAACTTGTTTTTTTTTTTTAAGAACTTCGCCCTTAGCCGTAGAAAACCTTCATTACTCATTTCTACGATATAATCAACCATACACGCGATCATCAAACGTAGAACCAAATAACCTTTACTTAAATATTCGGCATATTTGTTAAGTGAACATTATGTTAAGCCTAATAATATTTATATGCTCCAATTAACGTTTTGCAATGAGGACATGTGTGGTTCAATTTATTACAGCCTTTTATGCAGTATGTCATGCACGCGCAATCCACAGTTTGTAAAAAAAAAAATTATATCATTTTTCTATACTAATATTCTGTATCAGCCCATATACGTCCCACTGCAGGGCACGGGCCTACTCTACAATCGAGAATACGATTGAGAGTGGTTAGGCCATATAGTCCACCACGCTGGCCTAGTGCGGGTTGGTAATACTAATATTATAAAGAGGAAATAATACTAATATTATAAAGAGGAAATATTTGGATTTTTAGATTTTTATTTATAATGAATAAACTCAAAAACTACAGGACCGATTTTTAAAATTCTTTCACCATTCGAATGGTACATTATGCTGGAGTAACATAGGATATATATTTGCGTAAAGGGGTTGAAATAAGGGTTGAAATGGAAATTGAAAATAAAAACCAGTGGAGATATATCTTTATGACTGCCTCGGTGGCGTAGTTGTACTACGGTACGGTTACAAAGCTGAGGTCTCGGGTTCGAATCCCGGGTTGGGCAAAGTGATATTGGATTTTTCTATTCAGTATCAGCCCAGAGTCAGGAATTTGTGCCCGATATGGCGATAGGCTCGCCACCTATCACATTGTGGGACGGAACATACAAGGCGAAATGTGGGTGCCCTGGCACCTCTGCCTACCCCTTCTGGGAACAAGGCGTGAGTTTATGTATGTATGATATATCTTTAAAAATTTGTATTATAGCTCCTTACTACAAACGAAAAATAAAAGCGTGCAACAATTTTGGAAAAACGGCTTATGGGGTGAAAAATTGTATTAATATTAAAATAAGGGATGAAATATTGCATGGACAATTAAAACCGCTGAAGCTATGACTGATAAAAACATAATTTCGTTAAATACCACTAATGATAAACAATGCCACGCACAGTTTTCTTTATTGGCTCTGCAGGAGCAAAAAGGGGTTAATTTTTTTTTGGGGTAGGAGTAAATTGTTGGAAATCTTTAGCGTACGAAAACACTTTTTAGGTTTATATTGACTGTATAAATTCGAAAAATACATGAAAGTTAAAATTTGTTATACTTGTCTATACTTCAAACATGCAAGTTCATAGTCAGAATTGGAAATGTTGGCAGGAATTTTGGACTTTTTAGTAATGGAACAAATTGGTCTCAAAATCGATACCTGAGGCACCCTTTGTTCGAATCTGGGGGCGCGGCCGAGCCCCCCTTCCAAGTCGAGCTATAGGCCGTAACATCCTTTTCTCGAAGCAATTCAGACCATTTTCAACCCCCTATAACTTCGTTGTGGCTAAAGCATGAAGCCTGAATTTTCAGTTACTAAGCAGGCATTGTGTAAACACGGTATATTTAAAATTTCATTCAATTTGAACCAGTAGTTTAAGAATTGTAACTAGTCAAACATTCTTAATTTTGTCACTCACTGACTGACTGACCGATCATCAAAAGTCTAAGGCACTTCTAGCAGACATAGAACCTTCAAATTTAGAATATAATTAGTGTTTAGTGTCTAAAGTAAGGGAAAATTCAAACATTTCATAATTTGTGTCTAGTTTTCTAGATAGACCAACTGTCAACTAGTAGTTGACATGACGTGGCGCGTTTGGATGCATTAGAAATCCGTTAAATATGGCCATTTCGGTCGCACTAAGGGCAATTTGTATTACTATTTTAACCTTGACGGGCATGAGCGGCGGTGCGGATAACTTTGTAATCCCATATAAATGTATAGGATTATAAAGTTACATTTGCAGTTAATGAATCATTGTACCCGTATATAATGGAATAATAGTTGTAGATAGATATCTATATATATGAGGCATAACAGGAGGGGATATAGAGAAGGAAATGGTGTATTCAGCATGTCACATGCCCTTGCAAATAAATAGACTAAATAGCTCGAAAATATCAATTACAGTGAAAGAAAGAACATTAATAATCAAATCCGCTATATTTGTGATAAATTGATGCCTACAAAAATAAGAAAAATCCATAAGACAGAGGCTTTAAGAAAAATCGTTAGTGATATTCTAGAAGTAAGAAGTACCGAAAAGGAAAAAAGTAGGACTACAAAAAGACGTGAGATCCCATCAAAAACATCCTGTAAAAAAATTCCAAGTCTCGCAGCTCAGGTTTTCTACCGCAAAAAGTTGTCAGATGCATGTAATACCAAGTCGATTAATTTATTTAGTCCTTAAGGGACCTTCTATATAAAGTTATTACGTTAGTTATTACCATATCAATCTTAAAAATTCTTTACGATTTAAATAAATAGATCGACTTGGCCAGCAGCATTATGTATAAATTGTACGATACATTATGTTTTCATGCGATGGCCAAGTCAATCCATTTATTTAAATCGTAAAGAATTTTTAAGATTGTTATGGTAATAACTAACGTAATAACTTTATATAGAAGGTCCCTTAAGGACTAAATAAATTAATCGACTTGGTATTACATGCATCTGACAACTTTTTGCGGTAGAAAACCTGAGCTGCGAGACTTGGAATTTTTTTACAGGATGTTTTTGATGGGATAATCTAAATTCGGAATCAGAATCGAAATTTTTGGCCGCGATTCTGAATTAATTTGTTATTGATCCGATTGGTCTCGAAATCGATATCTGAGGCACCCTTTGTTCGAATAACCTAAATCCAGAGTCAGAATCGAAATTTGTTATTGATATAATCCGATGTGTATTTTCCGATTCGATCCGATTGTCATTACATCTCTTGATCTCAATGAATGTTGGAGTAGTAACAGTTTACTTATATCTTCGTAACAAAATAATGATTTTAATCCAGAGAGATGAGTTGGAATACAATATAAGGTGGATAAAATGAGACAGAAGAATACAGGACGGGATTGGATAAGCAGTATAGAGATATAACGGCAGTCATGTTGACTTGAAATAAAATATGGACTGGAATCTGTATCTGTACCCGGGCGAAGTCGGGCCGGGCCGCTAGTATAGAAATAAATATAGTATAATGCAACGGTCACTTGAATTCAATCCCACGAAATCTGAGAAGGGAATGATAGGTTTAGGGGACACCCAATAATTTGTCATTTATGAAAAGCTAAAAATGCAATCATCACTACTCACTAGTACAAAAGGAGACAGAAACAATACAACAAAGTAAAACCAAATCCAGTAAAGTTGCCACCTAGAACTAATACATACATACATGAAAAAGTGAACATAGAAAATTCAACTTCGAAATATTTGGTGTAAGTGCAATGCTTATCTTTAACGATAGGAGATGAAGGAACGACGGGAAGATTCTAAATATATTTAATTAAATTTGTATAAAATAAAGTAGAGAAATGTGACTATTTGATCAGTAATTGAATCTATGATGGATCTACGTGACTTGCACATATTAAGACACAAATTAGTCATAATTAATTACACTCATTAGCAAAATAGGTATAAAGTAGGTAAAATATTATATAATATGACTTTGTGGTGCTATCGGGTGGACGTGGTTCCCTTTCGTACTCTAACTTATAAGATTCTCATTGTATTTCATAAAGCATATTGTGATTTGTGACTATGAAATATTGACTTACAGGGGTATGGTTGTAGGTTAATATTCCTTTGTACAGGACTTTATCAGTTTTTCAGCAAAGAAACGTTCGTCATTAACCACCAATGTTCTGCCTTCATGGAAAAGACAGAATTACTGTTTGTTTCATCGGACAAGAGTAAAAAAATAATTACGCTTTAAAGAAATTCGGCAGTTCTGATTATTTCATTTGTTTATTTTAATATAAAACTATACAGTAATAAACTCTATGCTTAAAAGATTGTGGTTAGATTTTGTTACATTATAAATATTAATAATTGTTAAAAGAATGGTCAACCATACAGGCTACACACTTAGTAGTAGTAGTAAACAGGCTACGTCATAAAAAATCAAGAAGTCGCTGGATTCAAGCTACTATCAACAAAGTTTTGTTTTAGGATAAGGATGATGAATTGCCAATGACTCAAAATTAATACCTACTATGGAAATGAGTCATAAATTAAATTTATAATATATTTTCTATCTAATCATTTGTTCTATCACACACATATAATCCTTATTTCAACAGCATTCATGTTATGCACAGTTCCTTATAATGCTTCCTTATCATTGCAGATAATTTAAATACAATTCGATTACTATTAAAATTCATAGTATAGTAATTGTAAATATTCCTATGAAATTCATTGCAAATTATCTATTTAATGTCTAAAGGCCAGCGCAGACCGGGACGGCATGGCAAGGGTTTTTTTTCCGAAGGATATTCAAACATATCGGGTGAAAATAGGATATAAATTCAATTGTTTTAAGTTGATGTCTCAATCATACTCTCGATCGTTGTGGAGACCCATGCCCTGCAATGGGTTGATACAGAAATTGATGACGCGGCATCGAGAAATGGCTTGTGATGCCACGCCATAAATTTAAAACATTGGAACTTATGTCGTATTCCCACTGGACAAGTTTGAATATCCTTTGAAAAAAATTAAATCCTTTGCCATGCCATGCCGTCCCGGTCTGCGCTGGCACTAACCATATTGACAAATATCATGCCACTATAGCTCAAACACAGAACACATACGACTTTGTTGTTGTGTTTCGTTGGGCGTTTGAGATTTCCGAAGGCCCTGTACACCTTCTCTCTCTCTCTCTCTCTCTCTCTCTCTCTCTCTCTCTTCCTCTCTCTCTCTCTCTCTCTCTCTCTCTCTTGCAGGCAGTCCCTGGATGCAGGACGCTATTAACGGTTCAAAATGGAGACCCATAGGGGAGGCCTTTAAATATCCTACTACCAGCAAAACTAATAAAAAAAATAAAAACCGACTTCAAAACAAAAATCCACTAAAAACCAAAAATAAATAAAATAATAACTACCACTCCAAAGCAAAAAAATAATATTTATTTCATGGAGCTCGTGCATGTTGATTAATATTTTTTTGCTTTGGAGTGGTAGTTATTATTTTTTTTATTTTTGGTTTTTAGTGGATTTTTGTTTTGAAGTCGGTTTTTATTTTTTTTATTAAAAAATTTAGTTATTTTTATCTTTTTAGTGTTGATAGGCATTTAAATGAAAAAGATTTGGTCTCCACAAGGAATATGTTCTTTCCGATGACAATAAAATCGCTAAAATCGGCTAAAAGCTGCCAAAGATATTGGAATATTCACATGTTTATTATTTGTTCCTCAACTACTGTAGCCTAGCTTTTATACTGAACTCAATGCAAAAAGAACCGTTGAAATCCTATTAAATTTTGAGGAGTTCTACTGTCCAGGTCCGAACATGATAATAAGATCTTAATGTTGTGTTCCTGGGATCAACCTATTAATACGTTCTTTCCAATGAAAAAGAAATCACTAAAATCGGTTAAAAGCTGCTGAAGATATTAGTATTTACGTGTATTTTAATTTTATCACCCCCCCCCCCCCCCTCACCCATACCCCTTTTTCCCTCCCTTAATGTAGCTTAACTTTTATAATGAACTTAATGCAAGATTGCAATGATTTGCAGCCGGTGGACTGTTGTGTGTGGGTAAATTAGCGGGGGATAGTACATTTTCTGCGGATCTAATTGAAACAGGTTGAGTCTGATGCACAGTCTCTTCAACCATTTTCTGAAACAAGCAAAATTATAGATTTTTTTACGTCCCATATAAGCTTATTCTAGAATATATTATTATTCTATTCGAAAATTCTAGTACACTACAACGCTTAATAAGCCTGGTAACTTTATTACTAGTGCATTAAAAAGTATAGAAGACCTGGCATTTTGGATCCTCAAACATACTGCTTTTTGGTCCAATTTTAAGCCTAAATCGAGGATATATTGATACATTACAATACTAGAAAAACGCAAAATTTGACTAATATACCTCTTATTTAGGTGCTGTAAAAGGAGTTTTTATACTAACGGGTGAAACCACGTAGAAGGCGCCTGGTAACACCACCAAAATACTTATAGTATGCCTAATCAACCTGGTTGCGCATAGTGTGAAAGTACATGAATAATGGCTTAGCAGTCAATGTGTTAACGGCAGTGGCGTAACAATAAGGTGGCAAAGTGCGCAAAATGCCACGGGCCCCCGGCCTAGGGGGCCCCCGGCTCGGCAGGGCCCTGGTCCGACAGGGTCTCAGGCCGAACAGGGCCCCAGCTCGATAGGCCCTCAGGCTCAAGCCCAACAGGGTGTAAGCAAGGAAGAATGTAACATTAATAACGAAATGAATGATAATAAATGATTGACTACATTTTAAATATGACAAACATTTCATCATAATTTTTTGTTTTTGTTTTATTATAATATTATACTTAGTTAGAAACCAATAAAGAGGAGGAGTAAGAGTAAGAGTAAGAAGAAGGTAAGAGTTCTAAAACCACTCGTCAATCGTTATTCCTTTTAACATTTCATGAAATGAAATGTTCAAAATCTGATGAGAAATATGAAGCCATGTCATTAAAAGATTCTGTGCTGTACTGTATCGGCCCATATAAGTCCTATTGCAGGGCACGGGCCTCCTCTACAACCGAGAGCACGATTGAGAGTGGTTAGGCCATATAGTCCACCACGTTGGCCTAATGCGGGCTGGCGGACCTGACGTACCATAGAAATTCTTCCAAATCGCTAGGGTGTGCAGGTTTCCTCAAGATGTTTTCCTTCATCGTCATAGTACATGATGATTGACTATCAGTACACACATGACTCCGAAAAGTCAGAGGTGTGCCCTGAGATTCATACCCACGACCACCATGAACATGATGGCCACGTCGGGTCCGTTTAAAAACAGGCCATCACGTACCTTAAAAAATACTCATAAAAATGAAACTACAACGTTAATTTTTTCTTCTAAATTTACGAAGGGCCCCACTCTTTAACTTTGCCACGGGCCCCCGGTAGGGTAGTTACGCCACTGGTTAACGGCAACTAGTGTATGAATAAAATTGCTAATTTTGTAAATTAATGCCTACAAAAATAAATCTAACACTGAACAATGTACGTATTAAATGTATTCGTACGATAAGTTACACGTTTCTTTCATATCCTATGAAAAAATATACCATGTATTATATTTTTATTAATTTCCTACAGATAAATTATAGTTGAATTACTATGAGAGGAAATATGTATTATTGAAAATAAGTGCCTGATTTATTAATTTGTTATGCATGCAAATAATGTTATTGCTATATTTTTTTTGCCAGGCACTGCTATTATCTTCTACCCGATAACTATAGTTTGTCAGTACATAGGACCTCAACGTCACTATTACAATCGTCACAACCTTTGCTTCCGTAGTTCTAAAAAAATCGATCCCAAAGGAACTCTGCATATTATATCCAAGTAAACACCTCCCGGACTCGATTAAATATATAAAAAAATCTGGCTAGTTGTCGTGTATGATAGGAAAAACTGATATAGAAGCCAAAATGTTATCAAATTTGTATTAGTATGAGTACATTAAAGATATTTTCATTTTGGAAACTAGGTATAAATTAAAAAATGACAAAATGGGGTTATGATGGGCGGTCTTATCGCTTGAAGTAATCTTTACAGTGAACCTTCGGATGAACAGTATTTGTAATACTGTAGACTGAAAATAATTATCATATCATTGCCATCATTGCCCGACTTTATTCCATCTGAAAAAAGGGCTAGGCGTTAATGCACCACAGCTTTTAGATCACATTGCGTTATTTTAAATAGATGATGTAGATTCTAGACTCTAGATAAAACATACAAACCTTATTTATGTTACCTTAATTTAATGAGGTATTTTTGTAATAAGACATGGAAAAACACGGATAGACATTCAATTGTTTTGGTAATAAACTCATAGTATGGTTGTGACTAAAATGTTTTCACTAAACGTAACACTAATAACTTAATGTATTAAAAGTATATTAAGTTTCCTACTTACCTTTTAAATCGTATCCTATAACACAACACCGTAAAAACTGGACGGTCAAATTGTGATTCGTTTTTGACAAATATCGTTACACGTAGTTGATAATTTTCCGAATCGAATATTAAACGAACCAACCATTTGTTAGTTATCATGTAATTATACGCACATCGGTGTTATGAAATCTACTATTGTATTATCGTAAGCTGTTTTTCTACCTTAATCGACTTTGTGGAGATTAGTTACATAGTTATTTGTATTTCTGGCTAAAGTTACAGGAAGTCGTTGGATGCAGGCCGCTTCCAACAAGTCGATGTGGAGATCCTTGGGGGAGGCCTATGTTCAGCAGTGGACTTCCTTTTGTAGCTGATATGATGATAATGATTTGTATATGAATAAAAAAACTTAAGAGGAAGGCTTTAAACGTTATTTCAAATAATTCAAATTTATTTTATATTGTGTAACACTACCACAGTTTGGTAATTAAATGTTTAAATGTTTAGGAAATAAGTCACTAAATATGTCTTACACATTATGTTAAGTAGATATTATACTATTGTCTGACACGTTTATATACCTAAATTACCCAAGTGTACTTTATCGAAAAATCATGCAAAGAATATTACTAACAAAAAATGATACAATTGATACAAAACAGTACTTGTTAAATATTATTTATTCCCAAAAAATACAACATAAAATCACAGAATAAAATTGCTGTCATACCAAAGAAAATTTAACAAACAACACAGAGCTATAGCTTCATGTTACTTTAATATAAACATAGCAATACATATTTAAACTTTGAAAACAGTTACAGCTAAATCAACTAACATAGGTACCCAAGAAGGCGTTGCAGTTGGGACAGTAGTGATCTGCATTGTTGCAAGACTCCATGCAGTAAGGGACGCATACACAAGGCCAGCATCTGAAAAGTAACAAAAATAATAAATAACACCCAACAGTCACATTTATAGTCCTGACCCCCCATAGGATCGAGTCTTGTGTCGCAGGTATCAGGAAATAAAAAATACTTTTCGTTCTCAGAAACACCCAGACCAGAAATAAATATTTGTGGGTGTCACAAACATTTATCTGGGTGCGGGGATCGAACCCGCGGCCTCTCGTTTCACAGGCGGCGTCCAACCGACTGCGCTACGGAGGCTGTCAAATGAATCATTTGTAGATAATTTGTAGATGCAATCTCTTAAACGACAAGTTTTTTAGCTTATTAGTAATAAACGAGTTACGAATAATATTTGGAAATACCCTATCCGGACTGTGCCTGAAAACGAAGCCGGGTGGTAGTTTTAAGTTAAAAAGCGCGACAATTTCTCTTGTATTTTTTTAAATATCCATCATGTTTGGGTGGTAAATCTATAATTTTAGCTCAAATAATAATTTACACGTACCATAAAATGATTAAAAGTAAAAAGGTGTACATTACAATTTAAGGAAAAACTATGCATTTGCCATCCAAATACGATGATAGGAAAAAATTAAAAACGTGGTCAAATTTTTCAAATTTTTTTGTCTTTTGTCTGAAGTCACTTGAACTACCAACTGGCTTCGTTTTCGGTCGCAGTCTGGACATAACCTGTATACTACCTGTACTGGATACATATATGAAAAAGTATATACTTATATAACGTATGGGTATGTCATGCTCGCTAAAAAGTCTGTGCTTGCGGTGGCGTCGTGTGCCGGGTCGGTCACTTCCCTGTAGCATGGTTGAGGAGGCCGATGGCTGGCACATGCGTCATACTCGTGAACGGGTGCTGCTTGCGTAGACTGGTCTATCCGATTTGCTTACATTGTAACGGATTGATCGATGGAGTATATAAGGCTTTCGCAATCATTCACTGCTTTAGCGAAAAAGAGTATACTGATTCTTCGTTCTGGGCGGCTTCGCTTCACTCAGCCATAGTAATTATAATATAATAATATTTGTATCAAAATATTTATTGTATATTTATAACAAATTATTATTAAACTGCTCTGATTTAAACCAACTTGTAAATTTTGTAATAATTCACTACATTGTAAACTGGTTTTGAAAAGAGCAACACTAGAGTTTTTTGCTCGTTCTTCTCTAGTGAAAACCGCTTTCCGAACCGGGTGGTAGATAAAAAAATGACTGAATCTAAATGATGTTGAACTTTTTAATGGATTCAATTAATTATTTTCATTTCATTTTCATTTCCTTTCATTAACATTTTATTGAGAATGTGTTGGCGAACCCAATATTAATGTACATTTTCGATAAATACATATTTTACTGGTGGCAGGTTTCTCATATATGAGAGACCACCTGGGTATGTACCACTACAATGTCTATTTCTCCCGCCAAACAGCAGTGTAAACGCACTGTTATGTTCTGGTTTGAAGAATATTGTGGCCAGCGATTCTAATGGATATAATATGATTTAATTCGGCTTCAGGATGGCGAGCGCAGTGGAATGCCTTGCTTTGTAATTTACGGTCTTTTGGTTTTGCTACTGTGCATGAGCGGTCGTATTACTCACCATCTGACGATTAATCGCGAAAAAAATACATCTTTTATACTTACAGGAACACGCATAACAGCACTGCCAAGATATGTGTTCGTGTGGTTGGTCTCCTCTCCACTCTGCTTATAATCTGAGCTTGGCATGAGGGGCAAGTCATTGAATTGGGACCTGGGCCAACAGTCACCACGTGGACGTCCATGTTTACTGAAAAATAGGAATTTATTTCTTTTAATCTGACTTTAGCTGCCGTAGCCAATACACTTGAGGTAGTGGTGGAATATTCCTATCCGCTGGAAAAGCTGCCTTTACAAGTTGTTTTAAAATTGTCAATGTGTATACATTCCAGTCTTTATACTTCTGGTTTCGATAAAGCCATAATTGTATTGAATTAAGTTAAAGTGAAGCTGTGTAAAAAAGCATATTATAGAATCCTCAGCGATTCTATAATATGCTTTTTCACACATACATATCCTTACTAATATTATAAAGGTGAAAGTTTGTATGTATGTATGTATGTATGGATGTTTGTTACTCTTTCATGAAAAAACGGCTCAACAGATTTTGATGAAATTTGGTATAGTGATAGCTGACACCCTGGATTAACACATAGGCTACTTTTTATCCCGAAAAATGTAGTGTTCCCGTGGGATGAGTCAGGAAACCAAATATACATATTTTCTACTCTTTCAAATTCAAATTGTTGGCACGGGATGTCCTCTCCTACGGAAGGGAAATATAGTCGACGGCACGCGGGAAATATAGTTAGTAGACACGCGAAATAATATGTTCTTGATGTGGATTGGACTCAAAAACTATCTGCACCCGGGCGAAGCCGGGCCCGACAGCTAGTATGGAATAAATATGGAAAACAAAGATGCTTGAGAATAAATTGCTCGATTAATAATAATTGTGACATTAGACGTGAATCATTGTAACGCTGTAAGGCTTTATAAAAAAAAACTCAGAAACAAAACAAGAAAAGAAAGATGGCTGGTCATTGCTGAATTTGAAGTTTCTTGCGCTGATTCTTCTTAACCGCTACTACAACACGTTCCGATGCAGTGATAGCAGTAATTAACAATTTAAAACATCTTGAAAAGACCATTTGAATAAAGAATATTTTGATTTCAATTGATTTGATTGGCAAGATAATCTTTCACCAGCGGATATTCCGAATAATACTACACTAACCATCCTCTTCATATTATTGCAATGTATTTGTGTAAAATATCCTCCCTTCATCTTTAAAATGGACAATGAACAGAACATAAAAATCTATTCAACCTATTCATTCTGTAACCTTTTTAATATTAAGGATACTTCTTTTCTATAGATCACGTAAGGAATACTAATATTCATTTTATATGTATATCTAATAGACAACTTACTGAGGAATATAATTTTCGCTAAAATTTAGACCATTCCTAATAAGTGGCTTCCATTCGTCGTTGAAGATATCGAATTGCGGGTAATTAATGAAAGAAACAAAGTAATATTCTATCGATTTGACCTATACTCCATCGGTTTAGGTACTTAACTAAATGTAAACAAACCATTAAAAAGGTTATTTAACATTGCCATTTCTCATTTCTAAATTAATTGAAGACAAAAAAATGTTTACGTAAATGTAAAACTACATTGCGTGTTCAAATTTATTATAACGATTATAATTATGAATGTGTGAGCTTAGAAACAATTAAATTATGTAAGATCACAATTAAATTATCTAATTTTACATAATGCAATCTGTCTATAAAAAAGACCCAAACAGTCAGGCATCCAAAACATTTTCATTAAAGTTACAAGAAATATTATGCTACAAAATCTAGAAGTACGACTTTACCGTAATGCGACCATTTAAATTAAAGATAATGCGTTAGGTCGGCTAACTAAGCATCATCATATGTTATCTATGGCAGCCAATTATTATTCATTGCGTTAATGTACTTACTGTATTCGTGAAGTGGTGAAGTGTTTGGAAGTGTTCACCGTTGTTCTTTACTCTGTTTTAGTTATTATTTGTTATAAGCTGCTGTTAATTGTTGTGAATACTTGTTACTTGGTTGACTAAGAAAATATTCGTAAATTGGACATTGCAATAAAATGTTGAACAACCATGCGTCACGTGTTCTGGTTTGTTTACATTTAGTTAAGTACCTAAACCGATGGAGAGAATTCTAGAATCTTTACGGTACTTTTATATTTCTGTAAAGAATTTGAATATGTGTTGATGGTCATCAAATTGGGAAGGGAAAAGACGACCCGACTAACCTGCCCATGTATGCTGAGTTATAACTGACAAAAGCGGGCCTCTACCACAAGAAACAACCACCTTGTTACACATAGATGTAAATGATTTAAATGAAGTTTTTTTTTTACTGGCCTGAGATAATATACTGCACCTGAGCGTAAGCGCAAAAGCCGTCCGGGCAGATTATCGATCAGTTTTTAAGTGGTAGCCTTTTTACGTAAAAAAATAAACTTTCAATGAAATTAACTGTAATATCGATGAGCATTATTGTCCGCATACCGTAAATTAAATATTTTTTTTAAAAATTTTACATTAAATCAGCGATGTAGTGCGTATTGGTTCGACAGCACCTCATGCTGAGTCGGTGTCCAATTGGCATCACATCGCTTTCGAATGCACTTAAAATATCAATTGTTCTATATGTTTTCATTTATTTTTTGTTTGTACATATTGAATTATATTGTTATTTACTGAATATTTGCTATTTGTATTGTATGTGTTGATGCCAAATAAAATTATGTCTATGTATATTCTACCAATACTGCATCAAGAAAACAATATTAAATAGAACAGCTAAAATAATAAGATTAAAAATGAAAGATACAATGTAATATACTATCGATTTGACCTAGTATTTTTATCTGAGCGTACCAATTCTATAATTTCTTGTTTAAAAAATATATTTTTTTAAACAAGAAATTATTTTTACTAACCTTATAATCGCAGGTTGTCTTTCCCAAATATTCACTACCAATAGCCATAAACTCCGTCGCCTTCGATACACAAACCGTAGATACCGAACAACATTGAATCATAGCGCTATTTCAAATCTAAAGAGCATTATACACTTGTCTACGTGCAGATAAAAGTTTAACCTGCAATTTGGTTGGAATTAAACATGTAAAGGACACTTTTTTTGTCAAGATATCGATACGTTTAGTTCTATTGTAGACAATACTTCAAACCTACTGGCGACGTAGTGAATACAGTCATATGATGGTAAGTTTAATGTAATCCAAATATAAATTAATAATCATACAATGGTCGACGATATTATACTGTTAAAAAACTCAATAAGTTTATGTATGCATTATTTAATTTATTAAGCTGTGTATGTTTTTTAACAAATAAGTAAAATAAAAAATAAATTAAAATACAGACTGAACAGCTGACGAACATACTTGCGTGTGTAGCTATTTAAGGCTCTGGTCCGGCGGCAGCATTCCAGCTGGATAAATATACACTACCACCAGCTTTTTAGTCTTCAGCAATCTCACTCATAAAACAAAATGCAACCAGAAAGCTGTTACGTGATTTATGTTCGCTTGCTATGCCCCAGCGATAGTCTAGTCGAACTAACTTTCTAGTACAGTAAATTTAACATGCTATAGAAAGTCACTAGTTCTTCGAGCAATAGGGAACCTCTCGTCACGAAATGAAACTAAAATAAAATGTTTTTTTATGAGATCGTGCGATGCAAAACTTACGAAAATTACTGTGTTAAAAGTGTGAATAAAAGTGACCTGTAGCCTTAGGTCATTGGGCAGAGACTCAACAAATAAAACTGTTAACTTTTATCACTAAAGCTCTTTAAAACGTAGTGCACCTGGTACCATACAACTAAATATGTTGTATGTCCCACAACTACATTCGGTTGCATTCATAATACCTAATGGTAGAAGCCGACTATGAAATAAGAGTGTGAGAAACTCAAATACTTATTTTGACTTCACATTTTTTCAAAAGTCCCCCTTGGCTAGGCTTTTAATACCATCGAGGACCATATAATCCAAAATAGAACTATAGTGAGACTCACGTCTTATGTCATTAGCATTTTAATTGCTTTGTAACATGCATATGCACAAATTGATTAAAATTCTAAAATCATACATGAAGTAAGTCAAATAAAATGTTATAGACGCGATATGCTGCTTAAAATTGTAGTATGTGAAGAACCTTTAGATGACTAACGTCGGCTAATCTTTCAAATATCTTTATCAAGTGTATCAACGATAAATAATCACATGAAGTCACCAATATCAACATACTGTGGAGGTTCTCTATACTTGACAGATAAAGACTGTACTTTTGCGTGTGAGTATCTATGTTTCCTCCACTTGATTCTCAGAAGGTTGTAGAAATGAAAGTTCACCAAAGGATTAATAAAGTGTATATTGTTCACTACTTTTGCATTCACCACTTATTACATAAAGTGTGTACGGTACCTAAAGTCTAGTATGGCTTAGCGAGGCGAGTGGCGGGGAACGACTGACGATGACGATGACTGGCGGGCACGCTCCCGCGCAGCTACAAAATGCGCCTTCAGCAAAATATAAATTCTATGTATCATACAGTGTGTCCCTACAATACAAAGGTCGCTTTTACGAGAAACTCATATTTTTGAAAATATATCACAAGAATCGTTATCTAGAAATATAGATCAAAATATTCTTCGTAAGACTACTTATGTTTATATAACCATAAAATAGTACTTTTATGATATGAATATTATATCTTAGCCTCATAAGTTTAGTAGGAAGAAACTAGGAGAAATTAGGTGCAAACTTGGTGCAAAGGGTAATTAATCCTGCGCCGGGTAGTTTCGCGGAAATAAAAAAAAAAGTTTATTTCTCACCACTAGTTACAAATATACAGTAATGTTACATATAAGAGAGCACAAAAAGTATTCAATTTAAACATTACACTAAGACAATTATTCCCTTATATGTATGTGGCTGTAAAAGGGTTTTGACATTAGTTGGTAAATCGGGACGCTCCTCGACTTGGTAAGGTGAGTATCGTTGAGTTGAGTTGCGTTGTGCGCGTGACAGTCACTAGGATTTAAGTCTATATGCTGGCCCGCCCCTTTGGGCGTCAGAATTCCGCCACAATATCGCTGTCCTAAGGCCATGGGTACCTCAAAAATTGGGAATCCTAGATGGACGACAGACCGCATCTTGCATTTGTCGTGGACGCCCATAGCATCCTTAACGATAGTCCAGGCCTAGATGTAAGGGGGCAACTATGTTCCCCAAAGAGAAAGACCAGTAATGTTTCTACGCCGGCCAGTCTCTGACCGAAGGTGAACAAATAAGTGCATTTCTCGCCCTGAGATATCCAGTTCTGCCCAAAATGTGCGCGACAACAACCGCTTTATTCCGTATGCTGGCGTAGGATTTTTTAGATGCCCAGCTCAGCCTCAATTACCGCAGCGTACCGGATCGGAAAGCCAGTATCATCATCATCAGTCTCTAGACACAACAGCCGCTGATGTTTTGACCTACGTCAGTAAGATTTTGGTATGCGGGCTAGTTGGTGACTTCACTCATTGGAAGATAGAAAACCTTGTTGGTGACATATCGGTCACTAGAGAAGAACGGACAAGAAACTTTAGTTTAGAAGAGTCGGTCGGGCGGCAGTATCCGCAGGGCTTCATTCATATATGTATGGCCAGTATTCTCATATCCCATTCAACGTCCCCAGTAATACCAGAAAACAGCTTAACAGTCTCTCTCTCGTTCAAAATAATATTAAGGCCTCAGATCACTTCATTAGTTTTAATTGGTTCATGAAAATTCTGTTTAGGATATTATTCTATACTAGCGAGGTATTATCCCTAAATCACGGTGGTTTAACTTAGAACAAACTACGACGAATTATAATCATTGGTTTGACTTACTTAACACCAGAGGGCGAAAAAATCGTTGGTTTTTACGAGTTTCCCCATTTTACGTAGATTATATTTTACGCGGCTATTATTGGCCCTTAATTAATTCCAACAACATTGATTCGCTTATTTGCTGATTAGTTTATTTTAAAACAATTATTAAATTTATTAAAATTCATACTCATGCGGAAATGAGAATTTTTATGTTCGCATTTCTATACAGAATAATTCATTTCAAATAGACAACATTCAAATCGATTCCGTTGGATGTAATTCAGGTCCAACTCTCCCTAAATCTTTTATTTTCGTATATAAACGCAATGAAAGTAAGTTGAGACATATTACGGGATTGTTTTTCTTACTAAATGCCAGAGGGCGCCTTGAATTGATTGAGTGACGTCTCTATCTTAGTATGTAAAATGTACTCTGTGCCCTAAATGTTGAATTCAGGCAGGACGGTTGTCAAATTATAAGCCAATTTTTTTATCACAAGTTTGTTTCAGCGCTTTAGACACCAAAACCGCTCATCCGTCGACCTATACGAGTATTAGCAAGATTTTGGTCGGCGGGCTAGTTGGCGACTTCACTCATTGCAAGTCGGAAAACTTTGTTGGTGACATAACGGTGGCTCGACATGAGGAACTTTTTTATGCTATTGTTCAGTTTTGCCGGGCAACTGAGGTGTGTGATTGCGTTACTGACATGCCGCCAACATGTCGCTTGTTGGCGAAATTAATCTTTTCGCCAGGCAAGTAGCTTTCGTCTGTAGAGCTCTTTAAAATAATTTTATAGCACGTAAGTGTCGAATAACTTGGTATGGCAATAATATACAGGTTATATCCATAATGCGAATAAAATTATGCCAGGTGATAGTTTTAGTGACAATGTGTCTGAAGCAACTTGCAAAACCGATGAATTTATGTATTAGTTTTTTCCTATCGTCTTATTTGGGTGGTAAATACATAGTTTTGCCTAAAATAATAATGTAAACTATTTTATTTTTAAAGACGTTATGGTACGCTAGGGATAAAATGAGTATTATTTTTGCAGAAAATATTGATTTACCACACAAATAAGTTGAAGTTAAAATAAAACACAAAAATAATGACGCTTTTCTTTACGAAATTTGTAGTTATACTGTGTTTGTAGTCACTAAAACTACCACCTAGTATCGTATATACGAAACCTACAATAAAAATACAAAAAAGAAATAAAAAAAATCAAACTACTAATATATTTTTTTGTCTTGTTTATTTATTTTGATAAGTTTAATGAAGTTATGGAGTAAAGAGTACTAATAATATATGTTTCTTTTTGTAGGTGCAATTAAGTGTATATAAATAAAATAATAAATCAAAATAATTGATATTATCATAGAAGTTGAATATTAACATATTATTATTATTATAATATGTATATATTTTTATATGACATTTATTGTTATATCTCTTTTGTAAACTTTACTTGATAAAGTTACAAAAAGCAACACTGCCAGTATTGGGAATCAAATACAATAAAATAAACCGATATATTTATTATATTATAGTGATTCTGATTACGGTAATTACATATTTTAAAGTTTATTTTTAGTAAATGAATAAGTACAAACTGCGTAAATATTTTGTTATCATTTTTAATGACACAGTAACATTCTATACATTTTTTTAAATTATTAACGTCATGTTTGTTACATGTCATGTAATTAATATACACAGGATTAAAATTAAAATAATTGTGAATCTCAGAAACCTCTGCTACTGTAATTTTACATAATTAAATGTAATTATTATTGCTGATACATAATTACAATTTCTGTATAAATACAAAACATTGCGTAAATTATTTTTCAACAACAGGAAAATTATTCCACACTTGTTTCACACATGCCACATGTTATATTAGATATTATATACAAAATTATTTATTTGATCTTGTCTCTATGATATACTCAAAGCAATTTACAACTCCATAGAAATAAATTCGTTTTACAAGAATGGGACTTGAATCACCTCACAATCATTAGTTTAGGGCCAATTAATTAATTTATTACACAAGCTGCCCCTCATTTTATTTTTCTAGTCCATTGCAAAGAGATAAACTGGAATATAATATAATGGACAAATATAAAAATATTACTTATAAGTTTTAGTTTAGCAATTAGTTTTTTTTTAAATACTGCTTTCTATATTTCTATATCTATCTGTACTCTTTACTGATATATGAATAGAAATAGTTTGTTCAAGCAATTTTCAGGAACTACTGTTTCTAAAGCAATAATTATTTATTGTTAGCCCATATGTCGAAGAAGGCTATCTATCTATTTCATCATCATCATTTACACGTGGACGAATCCCTGAGCCATCTTATTATTTATAGATTAATAATATAAATAAAAAAAGATCGATTTTATTCGGGGACCAATCAATAAATATGTCCTACATGAAAGATATTTTATTCTTTTAGTTAATCGGATCAATTTGACAAGAATTTGACTTTTGTAGGACAATTAACCATTAATAATATTCTACCATCATTAAAGAAAATGTTGATAGAATCATAATGTTGATGTTTGCGAGAAAACATTTAGACAAAGCTCAGATTAAAAATTAAAAATCTTTCATCAAAAATCATTTAATATCTGATTTAATAAACAAACGTTTAATTTCCATCTTGTCATTTTTATATTTCCATTTTACTTAAAATCGACTAATTTTGTGGTCCATTTTTCTGCGCAAATGTTTTGAACAGTTTAAACAGTTTATTGAACAAAATAATTTCTTAGTCCCTGATTTGATAATAATCAATTAATATAATCTTATTAAATAAACCTTAAATAAAAGAAAATATATTACATTAGACTTTAAATAATAATGAAAGGGTAGACTATGCGACGTAGCTTCCAATGTAGGCATTGCAGTTTGGACAGTAGTGGTCCGAGTTGTTACAGGAGTTTACGCAGTACGGCATACACGCACAAGGCCAGCATCTGTAAATATACAAATTACATATCAGTATATATATATATAAATTATTTTTTATTATAATGACTGCAGTGCACCTGATGGTGAGCGCAAATGCTGTCAGGCAGAGTATGGCACGGCATGGCATGGGGCTGCCGTCTGATGCCATTGGATACAATTATGCCAAGCTGCTAAAATGCTTCTTCACACAGCGGAATGACCCAGGATAGATGGCCCAGGTAGGAAAGAACACGCGTGACGGCATGCAATTCCACAGCTTGACGCTGCGATTTAGGAAATAATTTGCGAATCTTTTGGTACGTGCCGAGATGGTTGGTTTGTTTTTGATATACAAAAAAATAGTTCCATGGTCTCTGTTTCTGTGCTGTTAAGTTGTCAACAGAGGCATTTGTGTTTTGTATAGCCTTAAAATAGGCTGCCTGTTCCCGGAATTTCTGAATAAATTTTTGTGGCAACTTCAGTTATCAATGATGAGTTACTGGGTCCCATTAAAAGGCGTTATAAACTAGTTTGTCTTTATGGTGCTAGAGTAACTACTGGAAATATTGAGACTTAACATCTATCTTAATATCAAGTTCAGTGGAATGCCAAGCATTGCTTTTTAACTCAAGGTGTTGTTTGGTTTTGCTACTGTTCATGAGCAGTCGTATCGCTTTCCATCAGGTGATGGGAATGCTAGTCTCGTCATTCATCACAATAAAAAAGTATTTTCATAATCCCAAATAAGTTGCCTGAGACCACAGTTGTTTTTAGTTGATAAAAGTGTTTTTTATTTTATATCTTGGGTCAGATATAAGATTACCGAACTGCAGGTGCCACAACCCACTTCACTACTTACGACTTCTACGGAACAAGCATGAACTTATGTCTGTGTGAAATGAGTCATGTCTATTCTGTTATCGCGTAAAAATATCGTTTAATATCAACCTAATCATTTCATATTAATTTATCAGAGCTTAAAAGGCTGTCTATAAACTTTATCTTATTTCTTATCTATAGATAACTGTCTTACTTTTAATATTTTTTTTATTCAAGTACTTACCCTATTAGACAAAGTAGTGCTGCGAAAAGATGTGTGCGCATGGTCGGCCTTGATTCAATCCTAGTCATGATTTCAATGTTGCAGGATCTGCACGTCATTCTAGTAGCATTTGGACCTATCTGCTGGCCTATGACCATTGGGACCACTGTGGGGTACACGGTCGCTTGGACCACAGTGGGGCCATAAGGCTGCATAGGAGGTGGCCCAGACTGGCCTGGTGGTGGTGGCCCCACGTAGGGTGGGGGCTGGTCTGGGAAAGCTCCTGAATGCATGCTTTTGTCTGGAAAATGAAGAAAATATTTTTCGTCAGGTTTTATACTAGGCCCGCATGGTGGAATTAATGGCCTAACCATTCTCAATCGTACTCTCGATTGAAGAAGAGGCCCGTGCCCTCCAGTGGGACGCATATAGACTGATACAGTATCGTAAATTTATACTGATATAGCGTTGGTATATTATAATGGTCACGCATAGATAACCAGCATAACAGTAATTCATAAATTATCAGAAGGGACACAGCAAACAAAACAGCGGTACCGTAACGCAACGTATGTTCTGTCTCTGTCACTCCTTATCAGACACACTATCTTCCCTCTCGCTTTCATACATAGGCACAGAGCTTGTTCACTATGTCCACTTTAGAAGTAATTTAAGGGTATCCAAGTATGTTTAAGGTTTGTTCTTTTTTTATGTACTTTGTCTTTGTTACTAGTGTACGCCATCAACAACAAGTGTTGAGCAGATCGACAAATAATGTCGACTAGCGATTTTTAACTCTACCTGACTAATTAATAGTCTTTAGTTTGTCAGGACAGCAGTGTACATGCCAGTCATGCACCTATTAATCGCAAATCAGTTTGCAAAAATACTGTTCTATCGATAGACGATATTGGTTTTATCTCTGTAATCTCGCACGTCACAATTTTTATCAATAGCAAATTGCGATATTTAATGCTGATTTTGAAAAACAACATGAAAATACAAGTATTATTTACGGATTTTATCACGAATTTGGTTTAATTTTTACATTTTGTAACATCGCGACGCGACGCGACGTTTCGATAACTTTACAGCTTTCGTGATTACAGTGTGGACTGTATTAGTCATCTGCTCAGGGTCTATTACAATATAAGTACCTACCCTTATTACACAATTATTAAATAAAAAGATAAAAACAAATACATTTTGAAATATGGTCTGCAACAGATTCCGTTCACAGATATGTCTAATTTGTACCACTTAATTTATATTTAATTGCCTATGTGATCAACACACAAATTGTACGTCTTTTATTGTTCTTTGATTAAGCAGACAGGTTCTGTAGTTAATCAGTACTATTTTCATGATTATAATACCCTAGTAAAATTTTATGTATAGAAAACATCAGTGACTTCAGTGAGTGAGTATAAATAGAATGTCTTACCTATCCAATGAAATAAATGAAAAAAGCAATAAGGACAATTTTGTCAACTATGAGAATTTTGCACAAAACTGTCTGTAGCGAGAACTAAATAAGTAATGCTTATTAAAAGAAAAGCCTTGTTTATTGATAATTTGTAACAATTAATGATCATTATGATTACATATCGGTAAAAGTATTGATTAACATTCTTAATCGAAACCAGATATCATTTTTCAATACGAAAAGATTAATGTGCAATGTCATTAATTTTATTAAACATATCACAATCTATTAATATATTGAAAATACATAGACATAATTAGGATAAGATCGCCTTGTTCCATGCTACTTTAGAGATTTTAATGAATTAAAATCAAATAAAACAGCAGAAAATGACAAACGTAATAAAATTTGTTTTACCTATGACAGACACAAAATGTTCATGACTCAGTAAATATATTCCCATTCGAGGAAACACTGATATTGTTCAAAAGTTTTAGATAATAACATTGTAGTCAACACTCCATTCAATCTCCTCTATAGAGAATTTTCTATTTCGTGATTCAACAATAAGCTTGTATACTAATATTATCCCAGAAAGTCATATTGATTCTAGTGTTAGTTTATGAAAGTTACACTAACAAACGCATTTTGCCGTCATATTATTAATGCATATGTAGTTATTTTTCGTAAATATTGGCAAATGTGACGTTAATACATGTAAATATGATGAGATTTTATATGTATCATCTCGAGATAAAAAATAGTCATAACTATAAATAGAATGTAAATATTTTGCCGATGCCGGATATTCGGATTCTTACATAGAGTACATTTTACATATTAAGATTCTTCTAAATAGCGACCACCGTACACAACAGGGGAAAACCCATCATAATGCCCAAGAAAATATGATTCATACCTTTGTGGTTTACCCTATGTAAAACTGGTTTCAACCGAACTAATATGATAGGTGGCAAGTGATAAGCATCTGCCATCGAAAAGTTCGTCTTTATTTCCACTCATCTGAATCTCGTGCACTGCCTATACAGCCATTAGGCGTATTGTAGTTTTCATGCCAGTATACAAGTATAAAATAAGGCTTCTTTTGTAATTTCTACAATCAAAAACATTTACCAAAAATCTTGCGTTACTGAAATTACTCATCGCTTGCAACGATTTTGAAATTTCCTCCTTGCATTATGAAAGGAAGTTTAGTAAACAAAGGCACCTAATAATCTATTACGAAAATATCTATTACGTGATTTAAAATTACTGCTTATTTTAGCAATTACTACTTATTTTTATTTCCACGTATTTACGAAAAAAACTAACAGAGGGCGCGATTTTCACGGCCATTTTATTGACACTCCCAATGTACCAAAGGGATTGTCCTTAAATCTTAAATCTATGCCAAAAAAAAATACTTACCGGTGTCCATATTCACTGTAGTATAATAATTTTAAAACACTTTATTAACCGGTCGCACTTACACACCGAAGTTATTCTGAGCACTGTAATCAATTCCGATGGTCTGCGTGTATTTACTGTGAAATGTATTGAGCAGATACCGAGCCAGCGGCCGTATATATAGATAACGATAAAAATTAACCGATAAAATGTTATCTGCGAACGTTTTACAGATACTTGCTTATTGCCGGATTTGCGTTTGAATAGAAAAAATAAAGATTGTAATGTTTAAAAAATACATTCATAAACTCATGCCCTTTGCCCAAACGGAGGAGAAATCAAACCAGGACACCAACAATTCGCCTTATATTTCCGTTCCACAATGTGACTGGTAGCGAAACTATCAACATATCAGCCACAAATTTCTGACACTGAGATAATAATGAATAGAAAAATCCAATAGCACTTTGCCCGACCCGGGATTCGAGCCCGAGACAATCATACCATAGTACAACAGCGCCAACCAAGGCGTACTGCCTTGGTAAAATGTAGGTATGTAGGTATTCGACGTTCGTACTCGCAGTAAGCCAGGATGGCATTCTATGGCTTTAGTCTTTTTTGATCAATTGAGATTTGCCCTTTCTCAATTGTAGACGAGTCTCGTATTTGTTTGTTGGCTGATACAGATAATTTAAGATAAGCAAACGTGACAGACTTTTTGAAGTAGATTAAGACGCCTGTCGTGAAACGTGAAGCTGTGGGTTCTGTTTTTTTTATTAGGATGAATGGCGATACGCGCATGTCATTCGCCTGGTGGTAAGCGATACGATTGCTCATGGAGAGTAACAAAACCAAACAACACAATGAATTACAAAGCAATGCTTGATATTCCACTGCTCTTGTGGTCCTGACTCATAAGACATACTGAGGTGCCGCCTGGGTAGGTTCCACCGCAATATCTATTTCTCCCACCAAAGAGCAGTGTACGTGCACTGTTGTGTTTCGGATTGAAGGACATTGTAGCCAGAGTTACTATTAGACATATTCAGACTTAACATCTTAACAGGAAGGCGAGCGCAGTGGGATGCCAACCATTGCTTTGTAACTAAAGGTGTTGTTTGGTTTTGCTCTTGTTCATAAGCGGTCGTATCGCTTACCATCAAGCGAACGGCATGCACGTCTCGCCATTCAATGCTAAAAAGTAATGTTAGTCTTAATATGTTCAGTAGTTGCTATTGCTAAAATGTCCTGCAAACGGGACACAACAGTGCATTTGTAATCCATATTGTTTCGGAGCTCGATACTTGATACACACGGGACTACATTGATAGGTCACTCACTATATTATTCGACAGACAAGCTACTTATCTAATAGATGAATGAATCTATCTTTAATCTTTTACATTACGTAAATTTTAAATAAAATCATATTTTGTACTCACGTGCATAATATGCCGCGTTGTTCTTTTGAGGAGAATTATTGCTTTCAAGAGACAAGTACTAGGAAGTGCTGGATTATAATCAGCTTGACGCATAATGTTACAACTTTTGAATGCATTGGAAGAAAATTCATTAAAACCTCTTAGAAGTTGATTTCTTCCAGCGACCTCTTCCAACCTGTATCAAATACTTTGACAAGATTTATTTGATAAGGATGGAAATAAAACTATTATTTTCGGATTTTGTCGCGGATTCATTTATTTTTAACTTCCACGTGACACGAACATATATTAAAACAAATCCGCGATAAAATCCGAGAATAATAGTTTTATTTCAATGTGTAACACTCGCGTAAATCTAAGAAACCATTATACCGTATATGGATATGTCACTTGATATATGTATTATCCGGAACGCTTCTCAAATAACACCATGTAATAGTGAGTTAATTACTATAACATTTACGATTTCATAGACGAAGAAATGAATTTATATAACGTAAATACATACATACATAAACTCACGCCTTTTTCCCAGAAGGGGTAGGCAGAGGTACCTGGACACCCATGTATGTTCCGTCCCACGATGTGATAGAGCGCGAGCCTATCGCCATATCGGGCACAAATTCCTGACTCAGGGCTGATAATAAATAGAAAAATCCAATGAGTCTCACCGACTCGGGATTCGAACCCGAGACCCCAGCTTTGCAAGCGTACCGTAGTACAACGACGCCATCGAGGCAGTCAATTTCAGTTTATTTCATGTAAAACCAGTAATAGAGTGATTTATTTGTTAATCAAATCATGACGAAAGTTATTTCCGTTATTGCATCATTTACGTAAAGTTATTCTTGAATCCAGATAAAATCTGAATGCAATGGGCATCAAAATAATACCAATTTGTTAAATCATCATTTGGTCATAAAAACCATTTATTTAAATATTTCAAATTCAATGTAAACACTCCTAGGAACCATTTTAAATAACTAGAGCTATGATTTTGACACACGTTCCTTTTCCTTTATTATCATAAATTATAACATCAAGATATTAGAGATAAAAGAGTAAAAAACAAAATAAATATGGCAAAACCAATTAAGTATTTAAAATTAATAATATCTCTTATCGCATATCCGTAAAGTTCTTAATAATGCATGAGTCAACTTATCTGCTTCTCTTATCAGTTACATATCCGTACAATGATTCACAACTTATTGTTTTGCAAGTTCGACGTCCAATTACGTGACCAACGTTGAGTAATAGTTAAATGACGTCATACTTCAAGTAGGCTGGTCACTAACGTCACACATTCGCGTAATAAGCCAAAGCTAATGATATTAAGCTAATGTGCATTCTATTTTTAGAAGCTCTACGTATTTACAATTAATAGATTCTATATAAGCCCATATTATACATCCCACTGCAGAGCACGGGCCTTCTTTACAATCGAGAGTACAATTGGGAGTGGCTAGGCCATATAGTCCACCACACTGGACTAATGCGGGTTGGCAATTAAGATACGCCTAAAGGAAAATAACTTACTTTATTTCAAATTGTAATGTGACAATTGATTTGCAACTATTCAGATTAATTTTACCAACAACCACAACATTGAGCGACTTTCTCGGCTTCTAAGTTTATGCACTGGCTTATGAAAGAATATTATTTCTAATATTTATTATAAATTAATAGATAAAACAGTTACACATGTGGTTCGGATACCATAAATATACAAATCTTGTATCAAGGAAATTTGACTCCAGAAAAGATCTATCGATGTTACAACACACAGATTCGCAATAATAGGAAAGAAATAAAGCTAGCCCTAGCTTATACATTCATTACTAATTTAAAAATAGTGAATGAATCATCAAATATCGAGAGAAAACCTATATACATAGAATTTTCCACAAGTGGTTTGACGTTATGCATACTTGGATCTATCTTAGGCCGTGGTTCCTAACCTGGGGGTAATTACCCCCGCGGGGGTAAAACTTGTATTTTGCGGAAGTAACAATGAGCTGGTTATCATCTTCAGTGAAACAAAACCTAATATTACCAAACTTGTAAAAGACATACATAGACAGATACATATAAGCAAGATAAATAACACCCAAATACAAGTATTCGTCATACCAATGTATGCCAAAAACTTTTAACTGATAATTGTAAAATCACTCCTAAGTTATTTTATTGATGTGAAACATCTATAGGCTCACTTGTAAACCGAATTGTTGGCGTGGCGACGCTTGCCGTGGCGACGCGACGGGTCGCCACGGTATTTAATGTTTATTAAATAAAGTTACCATTTTCTGTAAGAAATTCGTAATACTTATTTTTTTCATTAGGCTATATTTAATTCCTGTAATAATATTATCTTTTATGCATATTACTTGTACACACACGATGTTTCACATCTGCCAGGCGTCCCACGACGGCTCACATTTTTTTTAGTTATTATTCATTATTATTTAGTTATTATTAAATATTAGTTATGTGCAATTGTTTTTAGTTTAATAAAGTCTATATATAAGTATTAACACATGTTGTTTGAGATCATCCTTGGGAGGAGGGGTAAAATCAGTCACCCTTAGATCATAGGGGTAACGGACCTAAAAAGGTTATATTAGGAACCACGGATCTAAGGGCTTTTGCAGCCCAGGGCTCAGTGGATACAAAAGGCCTACCTTTTTAATATGTTCATTTTAACGAAATTATAAAACAGCGCTAAATCATTAGGAATAAATGGATAAATTTTAATTAAATAAATAACACGTTATATTGTTCTATTTTTTGCTTCACTGTAAACCTAGATCACTCTGCAAAACTGTTTTCTGACGCAACTACAGTTAATTGAATAATCAATGGGCCTCTAAGTCGTATTAGCCCAGGACCCACAATTTCATGGTACTCCCCTGACGTTATGTGAAACATTCTAACTGAATTACGACACCATGATAGATTCAAACTATAACTTAAATCATTCTACGCTTTAATCATACTGGTGCTAGGTCTCTCATATGTGAGAGGTCGCCTGACCAGGTACCATCGCGATGTCTATTTCTCCCGCGAAACAAAAGTGTAAATGCATTATTGTGTTTCGCATTGAAGAACATTGTAGCCATAGTAATAACTGGACATATTGAGACATCTTATCATTATTGACACATCTTATGTCTCAGGATGGCGAGCGCAGTGGAATTTTGCTACTGTTTATGAGTGGTCGTATCACTTACCACCAGGCGAACGGCTTGCTCGTCTCGCCATTCATTGCAATAAATTAAAAAAAAACTGGAACATAGCTGAAAAGTCATACCAAATTGATCATTACCAGGGGGTAAATGTAGGCGTATAAGTCTTATGGAAATATTTTATTTTACCTATCAAGCTTTACAATCAAATCTCAAAGTTGAATAAGATTAGATATGTACAGGCGGCCGGTGCGAGTGGAAACTACGCGGGAGTGTTTGTCATGCCGGTGATAAGTTAATCTTGATGGAAAAGCTATTTGACTAATGGACTAACACGCAGGCCGCGACCGATCGCCCCATGCCGTTCCATCACTTACCTACCCGAACTTTTATTAAAAGTTGCGATTTTTGTTGTCCGTTTGCAATGTGCGTATTGGATGTGGGAGATGTGTTATTGATGCATGTTATGTGTTGCTAAGCATGCCCATTTTACTATGTAAATTAGTGTCGGTGCGAAGATTTTTATGCTTCAAGGAAACCAATTTTTTTATTGAAATAAAACTATTATTTACGGTCTTATCGCGGATTTGGTTTAAATTTTACATTTTTGACTCCCGACGTTTCGATTACTTTACAGTGTCCGCCCCGTGACCACGAAAGATGTAATCGAAACGTCGGGAAGTCAAAAATGTAAAAATTAAACCAAATCTGCGATAAAATCCGTAAATAATAGTTTTATTTCAATGAGTAAAGTTCGCGTAAACCAAAGAAATCAAATTTTTATGTAAGGAAATATATGTATATTTTTAATAAATATAAATAAAATTGCGACCCAGATCCAGAGTTCTTGGAGAAATGAACTTGAAGTCGACTATATATTTTTGTCTCCTTCACTGTGAACTAAATGTAAAAATGTGATGATAATTACTTTATTTACTAAATTTGACGCCTGGGATAAACAGGAACACTTGTAAGGACCAACCATGAAAAATACTATAATGAATTTCAAACAATATCGGGATCAACGATATTTTTATATCGATATTATGAATGGGCATTCCGTTATCTATAATATAAAAATGAATCACTGAATGTGTTGCTAAGCGCCAAACTTGAGAACCTCTGGACCGATTTGGCCGATTTTGGTCTTGAATTATTCGTAGAAGTCCAGGGAAGGTATTAAGGGCGAGAAAAAAAGGAAAAATTCCGACGACGATACTAAAAACTCATTTTTTTGGATATCGTTTAAGTGTGATGGTTCCAGCCAATATAGGAACTTTGATTGGTTGACGGGAGACGCAAAAGGCGGTCAAGCTTCCATGACCATCCAACATAAAATGATTTATCTTTCCATTGTCTTTCATTGACGGCTGACGAAATAGAACAAAATGCAAAAATCGTGTACATTGTGTATATAATATCTTAACACGGGGTCTTTCGCGTAATTTTATTAAATGTAAAATAAAAAGATGTCCATGTCTACACTAACAGCCCATACTTTTTTTTTAATTATTATAATAGTTTCCAACAAGGTATACTCTATCGAAGCTTTTTGCCGGAGTTTAGCAAAATATATCTAATTATAATGTTTCGTTTTCATAAAGGACATTGTTTTATGAATTGATACTTTTAGGTGCACAGGGGAAGTTTAAATTCCGCGTTATCAATGTTTTCAGACACAAGAATTTAAAAAAAGCAGCACACTGACGTTGGTTACGTACCAGACGCGACTGCCAAGATGTTGACGATGGTCACGGGTTCAAATCCCGGGGCAAACCTCTGCCTTTCCGGAGTAATTTATATGTTAAATAAAATCCGCCAACCCGTACTAAGCCAGCGTGGTGGACTATATGATCTAATATAATAACAGCACTATTTGTTTTCTCTCCGGAAGGAATAACGAAAAATGTTGTTAATTACAATGCAATAAAATAATTATTAAAATGTTAGACTTTAAACGGTATTAATGGCAAAAAAATATGATCTGAAGTAAGGTCAATAAATATTTATTAGTATTTTTTAGTAAATTATAAATAAAAGGATTTTCTTCTTATATACTATGCGCTTTTTGATTTCAAACTTTAAATTTTAAACTTTTCACGTATAAAAATAGTTTTACTTGTAACTAATTATAAAGTAATACAATAAAAAATCCTTACTAGTATTATAATTCTGAAAGTTTTTGAGTATGGATGTTCGGATATCTTTCTTTATTTTTCACGCAAAACAGCTCGACCCATTTTGATGAAATTTGGTATAGACATATGTGACAAGTTGGATTAATACATAACCTTTTTATCGCGAAAAAGGAATGAGTCAGGAATTCAAATAGACGTATTATTTGTTCAAATATACTTTTTCAATTTCCAAAGGTTGACACGGGACAGGAAACGACATATTGCTTCCTTCATGATCATAGGACAGTGGGGGGAAAATGAGACGGGATGGAACGGGATATAACGGGAATGGGACGGAAACGGGGAAAAAGCAATATGGTATGATGGTGGCTACACTGAATGTGAAATTCAAAACAATACGCGGAATAATATGAACTGGACTCGACAACCTTCTGCATCCAAGCGAAGCCTTCCCGACAGCTAGTACGAAATAAAAACTCGAAAATAATTACCCCAAAACTGAGCGCACCAGCAACACGTTCATAAATCAATACAGATAAGCTGAGTATATTATCTTGATAAAGATATTCATCAAATAGTAATACAAAAAATGAAGTCATAATCAATCATCGGATGCATTAAAAATGAGTGGAAAATCAGCAATTTCCATGGTGGAAGCGCTGCAATAATCAGTGATTTATGTGTCGATAATATTTTATTAAGGCTATAAAACACCTCGTGCCCGGCACAAGAAACCCTTCCTTCGTTCCGTATATATTTTTCGATTTGACGATGTTTTCAGTGGCAAAGAACCGTTCCTATCTGTGAGATGGGTTATTTTTTTACAAGAATAGATACATAATCTGTATCTGTATCAGCCCATATACGTCCCACTGCAGGGCACGGGCCTACTCCACAATCGAGAACACGATTGAGAGTGGTTAGGCCATATAGACCAAGTGCGTGGTGGCCTGTTGGTAAACGGACAAGACGCGGCTGCCAACATGTTCACGGTGGTCGCGGGTTCGAATCCCAGGGCACACCTCTGACTTTTCGGAGTCATGTGTGTATTGATAGTCAATCACCACGCACTAAAACGGTGAAGGAAAACATCGTGAGGAAACCTGCATACCATAGCGAGTTATAAAAAATAATCTATGGTATGTAAGTCCGCCAACCCGCACTAGATACATAATCGTTTTATGAAAATTGGGTTAGACGTATTTTGAATAGCTTACTTAAACTTAGCCAAACATTACATTACATTAATTAAAATATGACTTGATGCCTTCAACAAAATATTAAAGAAATTCTGTTATTCTTAAATATTTTTTTTGTTGTAAGCTGTCTAAAAACGACATTGCTACTGGTACAGCGAGAAGTGTCCGTTTTGATTTTATTTTTAATTTTCAACAAATATAGATTTTTTTTATTTGGTTCACAAAACTGGATACAATCTTAAAATAAACTTATAAAATACTATATCTAATTACTATTTCTAGACTATATCCTACTCGATGTGAACACAACATGTTTAATAAAGTGTTTTATCTCGTGTTACATAATGTTGCTACACCAATATAATACTGATAAATAAGTATGTTTATTCTATTGAAAATACAAAACATAAAGAAAGATAATAATTAAAACTAAGTTATAATACAAAAGAAAACACAAAGAATATATAAAAAAATACAGCCCATACATCACACGCACTGTTTTTTTAAAAGAGGCTAAAGAACCGTGACGAAAAATGTCAATATCTCCACGAATATGGTTGCACGCAGAGCACATTCAATACAAAGGAGAATGCTGGCCGAGATACATCATAGAAGGACATTGTAGCCAAAGTAACTACTGGACATATGGAGACTTTACATCTTATATTTCAGGATGGCGAGCGCAGTGGAATGCAAACATTGCTTTGTAATTAAAGGTATTGTTGGTTTTGCTACTATTCATTAGCGGTTGTATCGCTAACCACCAGGCAAACGGCACGCTCGTCTCGCCTTTCAATGCAATAAAAAAGAAAGATACTTACTATTCAGTTTTAATAGCATTTCTAAAAATAAAGCATGTCGCATGATGCTAAACAATGACGCAACTTTGAATAGAATCATTGCGGTTATTTGTAGTATGTGAATAAACCATTAATAAAATTGTAATCAATAAAAGGTCACTTACAAAATTCACGCTGTTTTCCCTGAAGAGGTAGGCAGAAGTGCTACCAGGACAACCACGTTTCGCCTTGTGTGTTCCGTCCCACGCGACGCACGGTGATTCGCCTAGATCAAGCTAGGTGGACAAAAGTCATTTCAAGAATCTACTAGTTAGTGGTCACATATTGTAAACAACACCCCCAATGTCATAAAAACCGGTAGAAAGGGTGAAAAACATTCCACAGGGACGAGGCATTAACTATTGAAGTTAGGTAATGTAATAATGAGTGCGTGGTGGCCTGTTGGTAAACGGACTAGACGCGACTGCCAACATGTTCACGGTGGTCGCGGGTTCGAATCCCAGGGCACACCTCTGACTTTTCAGAGTCATGTGTGTATTGATAGTCAATCACCACGCACTAAAACGGTGAAGGAAAACATCGTGAGGAAACCTGCATACCATAGCGATTTATAAAAATTTCTATGGTATGTAAGTCCGCCAACCCGCACTAGGCCAGCGTGGTGGACTATATGGCCTAACCACTCTCAATCGTACTCTCGATTGTAGAGGAGGCCCGTGCCCTGCAGTGGGGCGTATATGGGCTGATACAGAATGTAATAATTACATAAATGTAATTAGGGTAGTCGCATTTTTGCAGTGCTTTCGATACCATCTCCTTCAATTTGTGTGATATATAACTGTGATTTTTGTGATAGATACTACTGTCGAGGGTCAGTGCTTTCATATATTGCCACCTATAAGATTCTAATATGAGAAGATTTTATCCAATATGACTTGGAATATATTATTGAGAAATACAATTTTTTTGTCAAGTTCCCAAAGAACATCGGCGAAAATAGACCATGAACGGGAACAGTTATGCATGGTACATCAAACATTTTCATAATTTATTAGAGTCAAAATGCATATTTCAATTTATTTTTTAAAACCCGGATAAAAAAGAAAAACTTAGTGTTTTTAATAATATTGAACGCATATGAGTGCGTTCCATCAGTCATGCTTTGTTTTAAAATAAGGTTTTAACTACAACGTTGAAGGTAGTACTAAATTAAAAATAAAGTATAGGTATTTTCTATGACACATGACTTTTCTTTGCGCTGTCATTTTGCTTTCTTGTGATTTCCGCGGATTTCCGATTTACGACTACTGTTAATTATCTGTTTATATTTGTGACTTTAATCACGGACTCCAAATATACCCTTGTATTTCTGATCACTTTGTAAGATTAACCGTTGTATAACGATAACGCTTTGTGATTTGGTTTAAAGTGTTAAGTATTACCATATTTCCAACATGAACTCGGAGCAACAGTGTGCTCCTCAACAATTCTTGCATTGTGTTCAATCCAATACCCGTCTTATTATACTCATTTCTAAAATCAGTGAGTGAGTCTATTCACTAATCGAAGTTTTTATTTAGCCATAAATCTACAAGGTATCCTATTTACCATTTAGTCAATATGGTTTAGTATCCTGGAGTTCCCACAGGAAAAGTGTATGTGTTTTGATGAAAAACAATGATGCAAAACTTCCAAATCAAGGAGAGACAGAATAACTAAGTATTGTTGTAATTATGTAGTAGGATGTCGCACAGTAATGTTGCTGTTCCCACGTCACGACTTTGATGTTGCTGCCCCTGCAGAGTTCTTAGGTTCTATTGTATTATAATAAGAGAAGATGAGAAATAATACATTAAAAAAATGTTTTCTGTGTTTCATTTTATTTTGTTTTATTTTTGTGACCACTGCTTATTATAGTCCTATATTAACATATAGGTGTGTATGGATGGCCAAATACGAAACTATGAAGAATAGCGAAAAGTACTCAAAACAGTCTGTAATAAATTCTGATAAAATTCTGCGAAATAATGACAACAAAATACTACACTTTCTCTCATTACCTTAAGGTAACACAGGTATGGTGTACACCATATTCAACGGCTAATTAGTTTTATGACAAGGGAAGTTATAGAGCATACCGGCTTTGCAGAAATCTTTTTGTAACTGGACATCACTCCGTATGCACTATACAACACAATAAACTATATCTCAGCTGTGTACAATATATTTCTATGTCAGGTCCCAAAATGTATGTACGATGTTCTTTTAATCGTATTTATCTTTTTGTATCCAAATGTATCCAGTCTAATTTTTTTACAATATATAGTAGTGATAGTCACCTTTAAAACGAGATATAATTTTCCACCACATTCAAGCACATTTTTTTTAAATTTCATTTTTCAGTATGTGTGTTCTCCATTTCGAATATTGAAATTTTTGAAGAATGGCGAAAACATGCCAAAGAACAACGAAATTTTCGTTTATTGGAACATAATATAAGTCTTAAATTTGATGTTAGTGATATAACTAGTGATTCGTTAAGGGTCATTAAACAGAAAATATCTAGTATATCGTCAAAATTAACCCAAAAATGGGCGGCATCAAATATGTTATTGAAACGCTTTTTAATTAATAATTAAAAGGGGTCAGAAGGAGACAACGTAAGTTTTACTATTTTTCTGCATCGACTTTTCCCATTCACGGCATCAGAAGAGAGTCGGACTCAAGGTAGACCCAGAAAAGGTTTCGACGACTCGTCTTATAAAACAAAACAGCGCAGAGTTGAAGAGTTTGTGCAAACACGCAGTGCCGATGAATTAACCATAGCTGCGGATGTTGCAAAGAGTATGGCGGGTCAGAGAAAAGCTGCTTCTGGGATCAGAAAGAAAAGCCACTCCTCTGGAAAAACTGAAGCAAATAAAAAACGTGTGGTGATAGACAATTGAATAGTGATGCAGCATTAGCCTACTATATAGATTCGAAATGTACGAGTCATTCTTATAAACAAACGCAAAAGTGGTCATTGAAGGCGGAAAATCAAGTGTTTCCATCATATCATAGTTTATGTAAGTCCAAACAGTCTTGTTACCCTTCTGGAGACTATATTCCTGTAACGTTAACTCGAGCCGATATGAAGCTTCAAGCTATGTTAGATAAAACATGCGAATGCTTAGTACTGTGCCTATTTGACAACTATCCGAAGAAGCTCAAGAGGCTCGAAATAATGACTGGCGTAGATTTCGGGAACATCATACCAGGAAACAGTCGCGTATTGCCACGAATACAGACTTATTGAATATGCTTTTAATAACATCAGATCCTGTCATTAATTCACGCAGAGAAC
The DNA here is from genome assembly GCA_023078785.2 of Hyles euphorbiae. Classification (NCBI taxonomy): domain Eukaryota; kingdom Metazoa; phylum Arthropoda; class Insecta; order Lepidoptera; family Sphingidae; genus Hyles; species Hyles euphorbiae. The sequence goes on along the minus strand of CM041041.1, from coordinate 6,322,378 downwards.
TACCCAAAAAGAAAAAAGAATGTTTACCATCAGAAGTGCCGAATTTGGTAGTCCTGCCTACATTACTATTACCTCGGGCATCAAATAGTGTAAATGCCATGTGACGTTGACGATTACTTGCTACCTGACTCGTCTGGTGGTTAGAGTGATGACCAATATGATTAGGATTTCATGAAAAATTTCGTCGATTTTAATTTGTGCCTTAATTATTATCATTATCATTTAAAACACATTTCCCTTTAAAATATTAATGTCTGTAGCTAAACCAACCAACATACGCACTCAAATGTTTTTGTCCAGCTAGCTTGTTCTAGACGAATCACTGTGCGACGGTGTGATTAGGAGCATGCCTATCGCCATATCGAGCACAAATTTCTGACTACGGGCTGATAATGAATAGAAAAATCCAATATAACTTTGCCCGACCCGGGATTCACATAGCGTTATTTTATAAATATATTCATCAAATGGAATACAAAAACATAAGTATAGGTACGTAAGTTCGTTAATAAAATTATAGCTATGAAAAAATGCATATAAAAATACAATCATAAATTAAGTTTATCTACGAGTCGTGGCTTTAGTTAATTATATTAGAAAATTAAAATCTATAAATATGACAACTATTATAGATTACTACAAGATGATGTTATTACGAAATGATTAATTGGATTTTTCAAAACTCTACCACGTTATGCAAGTTGGCGGACTTAGCTCAAAAAATCATATATACTTACATTCTATTCAAAAACAACTCCGCATACAAGCAAGTATCTATAAAACTTAGGCAGATAATATTTTATCTGCAATTATTTATCGCTATCTATATACATATATAGACGCAGGCTTGATATCGGATCATTACATTACACTGCATACTCGTACACGCGAACCCGTGAATTTGTGCACAGAATAACTGTCAGTGCGATCGGTACTTCAGGAGTTTGGAAATATACGTACAACTGTTAAAATGCAAAATGGTTTGTAAAAATATATTTTGGATAATTATTTGCATAGTAAATATGACAAAAATAGCCTTTTTCATTGATTGATTGTAAAATGCGATATGTTTTCTTAATCAACTACCTATATCGCAAACTAATTGTTTTATATTGAAAATATTTTGCTGGTTTCTATTTTTTATAGCAATGAACGATATCGCGTGACAGTAATCGATACGACCGCTTAAATAGTAATAAATTTTATGGTACGAAAACAATTTTTATGGTATGCAAAGTCCGCCAACTTCCAACAGCCCAACGTGGTGTAGTTTGGCCAAAATGCACTCAATAATTTCGTAATCACATCATAGTGTAATAATCTTAATAGTTGTCATATTTCTAGAAATTAATTTGCTAATATAATTAACTAAAATCACAACTCGTTGATAAACTTAATTTATGCTTGTATTTTTATACGCAATTTTTCGATGTTATAATTTTATTAATGAATTTAAATGCCCATACTTACATTCTTGGATTCTATTTGGTAAATATATTCATGTTCGTATAAAAATACAAATGTTAAGTTTGACATGAAATAATACACTTGTATCTATTCCAAACATTAAATTAGGTTATCACACAATAGAGTCCACGACCTCTTGCAATCAGATGTTAAAAGATATAAATAATCATGACATTCAGTCATTTATACCATTCCCCTAAATAATAATATATCTGCTGATATGAAATTGAGTACCTCTCCCCCCATTAGTCGGAATAGTTTAAAAAACAATATTGGTGACAACAATATTTTAAAACTAGTCCATCAAAATAGCCAGGGCATGTTAGGACAATAATTGCAAATATAATTGTTTATCATTTGTCAGAAAATTGATATACTTTGTATTACAGAGCATTAGCTGAGAACTGAACAACTCATGTTCAATTTTAAAAATTATGTAGTGTTGTTAAAAACTGATTTAGGGAAAATGTAATACATGGTGGCTCACTAATTACTAATTAGTAAAAATATTTAATTTAAAGAACAAAAGGATATATTGAGCCTCTCTGTGGAACAAACAGTAGAAATATCATGTATAGAGTCAGAGCATTTTATCTTGTAAATGTATACAGTCGACCGTCCTCATTATATGACAATTTTGAATGTATAATTGAAGATACATTAAGGAAATTAAGCAAATCAAATAAAAGATTGCTGGTGTATAGAGTATTTAATATTCATTTGTTAGAAAGTACTTCAATAACTATAAAGTTATAAATCTATTTTTGTCATTTGACTTAGTAAACCTTTTTCAGAGCCAACTAGGATAACTAATATCAGTGTTACATGTATAGACAATGTGTGTGATATAGTGCCAATAAATAGTCGTATTGTTAATAATCTTATTATAGACCTATTTCAGTACTAACTTAATTAAGCAATTTTTTGAAAAACTTATGCTCTTATTTGTAAGAGCATTTGATTTGTCAAACTTATTTCTCAAAAAATAAAATATCTCATGGTAAACAACTTGGTTTCACAGGGGTCGAACCACAACTGACGTTGTTATGAACCTTATACGTAACATATTTGATGCTTGACACAATTCGCAGGATGCCTTAGATGTATTTTGTAATCTATCCAAAGCATTTGATTGTGTTCACCATGATATTTTTATCACAAAATTGAGCGACTACGAAATTAATGGTATTGCTCTTGAATTATGCGAATCATATTTAAGTCATAAGGTTCAAAAGTGTCGATTTCAACGGAATAAGGTCTCCTGGAACTGCTGTTACTATGGGAGTTCCGCTAGGCTCGATTCTTGGACTCTTTCTCTTTTTAATATACATTAATGACTTACCTATTTTATAAAGCACATCTGTGAGGTTGTATGCTGATCGTACAGTCAGCAACATAAGTCGCTGAACACTTCACATTTTTTGATAACCTTTTTATGAATTAAAATTTGTACGTACTACTCTGTAGTCCTATAATATAACCAAGTAAAGTCATCTATGCCGAGAAGTGCCATACGATATTGAAAATAATTATTATTTTGTATGATAAGACAATTCCAAATCTCGTAACTGTGTAGGGACATATGTTGCTGACTGACTGACCTCATTAATGTATAAAGTAAATCGTCATAATTCTGATATTAACTACATAAACCTCACCCTCTTAAAAATATTATATTGGTTTAGGGTGAATAATTTGTAATTAAATAGCCAAAAAACTAAATGCATGAGGTTGTACAACACCTAATGTCAAAAAGTTAATGCTAGCATTATTTTGAATGGGGATGAGTCGAGCCTTGTGGATACAACTAAGTTCTTGAGATGAGAGATTTACATTAAATCCGATATTTCAATGAGGTTCTCACATAGTCGCTTTAGCTAAAAATCTGAGCGTTGCAATCTTTGCCGTGGGTAAGATTCGTCAATTGACTGATATTGATACAGCTCGATTGGTACATTTTGCCATTTCATAGTCTTATGAGTTATGGAATTTTACTGTGGGGTGGTGCTGCTCACATTTATGCAATCTTTGTTCTCCAAAAGCAAGCTATAAGATCAATTTATTCGCAAGGGCCCAGATAATATCTTCTTAAAGAAATAAATATAATGAGACCAGCATCACAAAACATTTTCGTAAATGTAATGTTTTTAATTTAACTTAAAGAAAGTTTTTGAAATATTAGAGATATTCATAACAAAAACACTAGGAATAAGAATAATACTACTCATAAGACCAGAGACCACAGGATCAGCAAATCTTTTAAGCGTTACTGTATAAACTTTTATAACAAAGTTCCCACTCATATTAAACCATTAACTATTGAAAAATTCAAAGCTAATATCAAGCAAAAAATATGCAACAAGGCTTGGTAATTATTTATATTGATTTGCTTTGTAAGCGATTGGGTATGTCATGTACGCTAAAACGTCTGTGCTTGCGGTGGCGTCGCGTCGTGTGCCGGGTCGATCACTTCCCTGTAGCATGGTTGAGAAGGCCGATGTCTGGGACATGGGTCATGCTCGTAAATGGGTTTTCTCCGATTTACTTACATTAACTTAACTGGTTGGTTGAGATTACTTAAGGCTTTCGCAATCTTTAATTGAGACTTAACAATTATAAAATATCTTATGTCTCACGATGGCGAATGGAGTGAAATACCAAGCATTGCTTTGTGATTCATGTTGTTCAGTGCTTTTTTGATTTTTGAGTTCAAATGTTTCACGTATAATTTAAAATAAGTAAGCCATTTTACTTTAAAACGTTACTGATTACAAAGTAAACAATAGAACCTTATTAATACTAGAATTGTGAAAGTTTGCGAGTATGGATGCTTTTCACATTTTCACGCAAAACAGCTATCCCGATTTTGATGAAATTTGGTATAGATATAGCTGACATGTTGGTTTACACAAGTTTACATGTACTTACCCAGGCGGCCTGTTACATATGAGACACCTGCCAACAATTAAAATGTAACTAAAACTTTCTATCGATCAAAACAAATCTTAATCATTATTAGTTATTCATAGAATTACACTTATCATTTATTTTATTAAGTTTTCTCTTATTGCAGCTTTGTGTGAAAATCTTTTTTTATGATTTAACAGTTTAATGTACACATATTTGTTGCTTATAGGGTAGGTAGTCGGTTAAAACATATTTAGAGCATTTCTCAACTCGTAGTAGGCTATGCACATTCATATATAATGTTAATAAAACTCAACATCATACAATAATATTGATAACGTTTACCACTTATCATAAGGTGTATATTCTTTTGCCTCTTAGCACAGAATACTAACAAAAGTCAAGCTTGTGTATGTACTTCACTTTTATTGCCACACTCACACTACGCTCGGCGTTCGCGCAAGGGTTGTTAACTCTGGCTTATGCGAAAACACGTTTTGTGTTAATAGCACTCGTATCGTTTGATTGAATTTTTAAATTATGTATATAAAACACAATAAATGAATAATAATACAATAAATAAATTTTAATTTTATTTATGAACTCGCTGAGAATGTGTATGTCATTATTCTAAGTTTTTTTATTGTTTTTATAATATATGTTTTTTTTAATGAAATTTATATTTAATAATTATAATCTGGTGTTTTTAAATACAAGTGTAATAACTTTTATTCATTTGCTCCATTTTTGCACAAAACACCTCACTATTTGCGTTCCCGAAGCGGGTGACACTCGCGCGCGCAGTGGTCTCGACTGGTTTCGAATATCGTGTCGGTGAACGCTGTGAATGTGTGCGTTGATTTAGCGCGCTTTGTATGGAGCTTGACTTCTGTTAGTTTAGTATTCTGTGCTCTTAGTTTATGAAAATAAATGTTATATATTGATCATGCACGAGATTACAAATCAATAAGAAGCCAAAAATGTACCTTATCTTCAAAAACAATCTTTTCTGAGGCCATATTGTAAGTTGTTTTTATTACGATAACGCATTATCAACGATTATAAGATAACGCAGTATGCTATTGATAAAAATTGTGACGTGCCAGATTATATGTTTAGTCAAACCCACCACGTTTAGAACATTGTTTTTGCTAAATTGGTGGATTCTTAAATTTACGCGAATATTACACATTGAAATAAAACTATTATTTATCGCGGATTTTATCGCAGATTTGGTTTTTTTTTTTGAGTTCCCGACGTTTCGATTACTTTACAGCTTTCGTGGTCACGGGGCGGACTGAGGTATTAGTCACCCGCTCAGCGACTGTTAAAATTTAACTACCCTTAATTTTGAATGATTAAATTACGAGTAAAAAGTTAATTTAAATTTTAAATAACTAATCTGTATTCGCGTTCCGATCCACGCAGAAGGAGCTCACTGTATCTTGAGGTCTGGCAGTTGGTCTTTTGGGTTCCGATTTAATTAGGTGTACAATTGGATCCCATGCTTGTGCAAGCTTCAAGCCATCCTCCCTATTGAAATTTGGATGTTTTTTAAATTTCAATAGCCTCGCGAAACATCCTGGGCAGGAAACGGTGTTCTTTCGCGAGGACTTGGGGCTGGTCAAAACGTAGGTAATGCTTGGAGCCTTCTTCTATGTGCTCAGCAACTGCAGACTTCGTTGAGCATCGATGTTTGACATCAGCTATATGTTCTTTCACGCGGGTCCCTATGCTTCTTTTGGTTTGACCAATGTAGGAGAGGCCACAGTCGCAGTCTATTTAATATACGCCCGGTTCTTGCAAAGGCATATGGCACTTGACAGGTGGTAGAAATTGACTAATCTTCTTGGGCGGCTTGAAGTATGTATAAGTATGAAAATTAAACCAAATCCGCGATAAAATCCGTAAATAATAGTTTTATTTCAAAATTGATGGATTTATCCTGATATACTTCTATTCTAATCATTGTCAAGATACAATTATCTCTCTGGATAATATTATGCTGGTTGGTCAAAATGTTATGTCACAGCTATAATCATCAAACACGTTATTTACACTTACAATAATTAACAACAATGAAGAAAACTTTACGTTCCAGTACAATATAGTTACACTGTAGCAGAGTGCGTGGTGGCCTGTTGGTAAACGGACTAGACGCGATTGCCAACATGTTCACGGTGGTCGCGGGTTCGAATCCCAGGGCACACCTCTGACTTTTCGGAGTCATGTGTGTATTGATAGTCAATCACCACGCACTAAAACGGTGAAGGAAAACATCGTGAGGAAACCTGCATACCATAGCGATTTATAGAAATTTCTATGGTATGTAAGTCCGCCAACCTGCACTAGGCCAGCGTGGTGGACTATATGGCCTAACCACTCTCAATCGTACTGTCGATTGTGGGGGAGGCCCGTGCCCTGCAGTGGGACGTATATGGGCTGATACAGATAGCTGTTCAGGTATTATGTAAGAGCAGATATTATGAACAAAATCTGTGCGCACCTACCAGTCACGCAGGAAAACAGTAAGGGGAGAGAGAAGATAGTATACGCGTAGGAGTGACAGAAACAGAACATAAATTGCGATACGGTACTGCAGAATTGTTTGTTTTTCTTTCTAGTATCTTTCTTCTTCTTCTTTATCAGCCCATATACGTCCCACTGCAGGGCACGGGCCTCCTCTACAATCAAAAGTACGATTGAGAATGATTAGGCCATATAGTCCACCACGCTGGCCTAATCCGGGTTGGGGGACTTACATTCTATAGAAATTCTTCTGAATCGTTACGGTATGCAGGTTTCCTCACGATGTTTTCCTTCACCGGTTTAATACTACCTTCTAGTATACCTAATATCAAAAAGTAGTGCGATATTTAAACAGCAGTATAAATGCACTGTTGTATTTCGGTTTAAAGGATACTGTAGTCAGAGTAACTACTGGACATATTGTGACTTAACATTTTATGTCTCAGGATCGCGAGCGCAGTGGAATGCCGAGCATTTCTTTGTAATTCAAGGTGCTGTTTGGCTTTGCTACTGTTCATGAGCAGTCGTATCGCTTGCCATCAGGCGAATGGCAAGCTCGTCTCGCCATTCATAGCAATAAAAAATAAAAATATAAAGTTAGGGTACTAGTGTACGGTACGATGATATCCAAACGTAACGTCAGTGTACACCTAATGTGTAATTATTTCCTTTATTTTCCAGAAAAAAGCGTTGAGATGGGAGTTCTCCCAAGCCAACTTGACCAGCCCCCTCCCTACGTAGGACCATCGCCAGACCAGCCTGGAGCGCCCCCTACAGAGTCTTGTAACCCCGGCGAAGTCCAAGTAATTGAGCACCCCACAATGTTGCCAGCTATTATAAGCCAACAAGTAGGACCAAAATCTACTAAAATGCAATGCCCATCTTGCAACATAGATATCATGACCAAAGTTGAATCAAAGCCGACCATGCGCACGCATCTCTTTGCAGCACTTCTTTGTCTAATCGGGTATGTATTTAATTAAAATTAACCTTTACACCAATGAGGTATTTTACTGGAGCGGACACAGGGCACCATTGACGTATTATACTAGAGCGGACATCGCGAACAAAATCTCTGCGTATGGTGTGTGCACACGGGTACACAGTGAAGCGAGAGGGAAGATCATGTTACTTCGTAGGTGTGACAGAGACAGAAATAAAATGTACTCTTAATTTTGTCACAAACATTTTGTTTGCAGTGTCCCTTCTAGTATATTATTTCAATACAGGGCACAAAATCTCTGCGCATTGTGCTGGAACAGTACAACGAGAGCGAAGACAATGTTACTGTGTGTGACAGAGACAGAAACAAAAGTGTAGGTACGGTACCGTTCACTTTTTGATACAAAAATTTTGTTGCCAGTGTCCCGTCCGGTACAATATCTCAATGGTTACACATAATAAAAATGTAATCTATTAATAATCTGGTAGTTTATCATTAAATATTTGGGGCATTAATATGAAACGATTTTGCCCGTGTTAAATGAAAGATATAGCAATTATTAAAACGATAACAAATAGATTCCACATAAACTCATGCTTATGTCCTACTGCTGGTACCTACTTTAAAAACTAAGAATAAAATGATGGTGCTGGGTATCTTTTCTGTCTTCCTATTGGCTGTCATTTGACGGGTTGTCCAATGTACGAAGAATATGAAAACGAAAAACTAAAAAACTAGTTGAGGGCTATTAAAATCGACTCAAACTCGTTTTGTGTGATGATTCGTATGTATTAATTTAAAGAAGTTTGTTGTTAAATCACTAATTCAATTTTCACTAATATAGGAGCGCTGACAACATGACAAACAAGAAAAAAAATTGAAAAAAAAATACACAACCAAACAACATGAACTACACAGTATTGCTTGGCATTCATCTACGCTTGCTATCCTGAGACATAAGATGTTAAGTCTCATTATGTCCAGTAGTATCCATTATCGTACAGTGCTAAAAACCGAACTCAAAAACCAAGAATCGATCGAATAGTGTATGCTAATATAATTTGTATATTTAAATTAACATTATAATTTGTATATTTTCAGTGGCTTGGTATGTGTATTCATCCCGTACTGCGTTAGCTCCTGCAAGAACTCGGACCACTATTGTCCAAACTGCAACGCTTACATTGGAAGCTACGTCCCTTAATGATCTCTGGTCTCCTTCAAAACCACTATTGAAACCCAAGTAACATCTGTATCAGCCCGTATACGTCAAACTGCAGGGCGTCTTTTTAACCCAGAGAACAATTGAAAGGGGCTAGGCTATATAGTCCATCACGCTGAAATAGTATGGGTTGGCGGCTAAACACACTAGATTTTTTTACAAATCGCTATTATAGGCAGGTTTTCTTATTTCCATCTGGTACAGTACGCGGTGATTGACTTTAATGTAATATATTTTCTGTTTATTAAGGTTTTTTTTTAATAAGATTATATTAAGTAATAACTGTAATTAACAAGAGGCCGCAGAAAAATAGTTTTATTGTTGTAAAATAGCACTATAATAGTTCGATCAAATTATTTGCAGACAAAATATCTAAAATGGAAAAAGATTTATACTTATGTAATTCATGGATTACATATTCTTATAAATCAATATTAAAACATTATATATAAATAGTGTAATTTCCGCAAACAGAATCTCCACGAGTACATTATAAAATGACATCAATTATTTTGTTGTGTTTCTTTGATTCCTGACAATGTCTTATGTTGCTTTTTGTAACTTTACCAAGTAAAGCTTACAAAAGGTATTATTTATAAAATAAACAGCGTATATAAATACATTTGTGAATGATTGTAAGATTGATCGAGTTCTAAAATTAGTTCGTAAGCAGCAATCACCGCGTGCTCTCTTGTCCCTTTACCTTATACTTTTCTATGTTCACTCAATAAATACTTCATTAATAATTATTTTATATCATTTACGAACTTTCCACAGTGAATTTATACCTCCTAAGATACCTAATAATAAATAAAAATAATAAGTATTTTTACTACTAATTTTATTTAAGCTCACTAAAAATAAATTATTTGTATGTGCAATACTTTTCTTTTCTAGTTAGGTCCTTCACGCTTTAGACTGTCCTCTATTTATTCTATTCTTAATTCCGACCTATGGTTGACTTGTAAAACTGTGCATTTTATGTATGCGATTTCTCTTTGTATTTGTTTTCTTTTTTGGGCAATAAAGAGTAAATAAATAAATGAAATTGAAGATATCTTAATTATTTTTTTTTATTTTATTTTAAAATTAATATAAGTAATCAAGTGACCTCAATCGAGTCTCCCAACAGGTGGGTCTTAAAATGAACATGGACAAAACGAAGATCATGTCGAATGTCCATGTTGTGCCCACCCCCATCGGTGTTGGGGGCTCGACTCTTGAAGTTGTTGACGAATATGTCTATTTAGGACAAATGGTCCGGTTAGGCAGGTCCAACTTCGAGAGAGAGGTCAATCGTCGAATCCGACTCGGTTGGGCAGCGTTCGGGAAACTACGCGACGTCTTCTCGTCCAAAATACCTCAGTGCCTTAAATCGAAAGTCTTCGATAGTTGTGTGTTGCCAGTGATGACTTACGGCACCGAGACGTGGCCTCTCACTATGGGCCTTATTAGGAAGCTCAAAGTCACTCAACGAGCTATGGAGAGGGCTATGCTCGGGGTTTCCCTACGAGATCGAATCAGAAATGAGGAGATCCGTAGAAGAACTAAAATAACCGACATAGCCCACCGGATTAGCAAGTTGAAGTGGCAATGGGCAGGGCCGATGGGGTCGGAAAGTGCTCGAATGGAGGCCACGTAGCGGAGAGCGCAGCGTGGGACGTCCACCCACGAGGTAGTCAGACGACCTGGTAAAGGTCGCGGGACGTCGCTGGATGCAGGCTGACTCCAACAGGTCTCTGTGGAAATCATTGGGGGAGGCCTATGTTCAGTAGTGGACTTCCTTTGGCTGATGGATGGATGGATTTGTTGATTAAATATATAAATTATTTTCAGTATATTTTCATCATTGGTTTTGTATATATGTATGATTTTTTATGACAGAATTATAATGATTTGCACGTCAAGTTAAAGAATGCTGTATTAAAGAACTCCATCTAAAACGAGTTCAATGACATACGTACAATTATATAAATAAGGTACTATTAAATGAAAATCTTTTATTAAGCAATACACTTAGTAAAGGCGGGAATGTCCGTGAGTTATGAGAGGTATTAAGAAAATTCCTTGCAATAAAACGTCGCGTGGTGCCAAAATATCTTTTTGCAGCTTTCTTATAGGGATGTGTTATGAACGTCTGGTGCAGTCGCGCCAAGGCGTCGCCGGGGGCATTTAGTTTGTTTCCCTAATAGTTTGTGGACCTAAAATGTCACATACGGAACTGATTGTTGAGTTCAGGTTATAGGAATAATAAAGTAAATTGCTTGAGTAAGAATTATTTTAATTTGGTTTGCATAACGTTACAATGTAACAGTAAAAATAAATTAACATCGCACCGCCATATTGGTAATAGTTTTTCCTTTTTCACGTATACAAGCAAGAAGCTTATACCCAAATGGAGATTGCATTCCGTATATAAAAGTGAAGCACAAAAATTTGACCTCGAATGACGTTGCGACTGATTGCTATCCTTTTCTTTCGAGTGACAATGAATGAACAAAAAGTCATTTTCATTACTTGTATTTTTTCTCTTTATCTTTTAATTAAGTATTCGTACACCTACTACAGCTCATCTCTGCATCACCTAAAGGTCGACTGGGAGAAAATGCCACAGGCATTAAGTCCGCCTTGTATACATTTGTATATGAAGCTTAATAAATAAAAAAATAAAACAGTGGTATCGCTTACCATCAGACGAATGGCATGCTTATGTCGCCATACATCGAAATAAAAGAAAACATATAAGACTGTGAAACAAGAGGCCGTTCTATATCATCCTAAATGATGACCCAAAAATAATTGTGTCTGGGCATGGTAAACCTAAAATGGCCCTTTTAGTTACTGATGTTCACGAAAACAACTGTGTTTTACAGCGTTGTTATGACAGGACTACACGTTTGACTATTGGGTATAACTTAAGTGATTAAGAATGTATGATAATAATAACAGCTCAAACTATCCGGCTATCGCTTAAATAGGGCATTGGCCCTTTAAGATTAAAAATATAAGAGAAAAAAATTGCGAAAAAATCGTTTTTCGTTAACCTCACTTAGGGAAAAGAAACATGAAATCAGAAACAAATACATATATTATGTAAATTTTCCGTGCGGTTGTAGCACAGCTCCCTTCAAGCAGGCCACAACGGGATTCTTTCCCAAAAACTCCAAATTATCAAAATAATTCAAGGCTGTAAGTTTATACAACACATTAATAATATTTTATCTTACAAGCGTCGTCTTAGCGCCAATGTTTTGCCATCGAGTTCTGTAATTGCCAAATTTATGGCGACCAACACTAACGTAATTGCGGTGCGCGACGTTGGCGTGTATCACTCCAAATTAGATTTAAAACGGACGTCAGAGAAAGTGCTGTTTGCTGTAACAAGACAAACTGCTTACATGTTTCTCAGAATACAATGTACCAAATTATATGGGAGTATGTAATATATATATATACGCACCGAGAGAAATGTTTGTGCGGCCCACAAATATTTCTTCCGGGTCTGGGTGTTTGTGAGACCGAAAAGTCTCTCGTAGTTTCTGATACCCACAACACAAGACTCGATCTTAGTGTGGATCTTATGTATGTGACTGTTGGGTGTTATTTATTTATTTATTTATATAATAATGTATATACGTAGATAAACTCACACCGACATTTCATATTGTATGTTCCGTCCCACGATGTGATAGGGGACGAGCCTATTACCATATCGGACATAAATTTCTGACTCCGGGGTGATACTCAATAGAAAAATACAAAATCACTTTTCCCGACCCGGAATTCGAACGCGAGACCTCAGCTTTGCAACCGTACCGTAGTACAACTACGCCACCGATAATAAATGAAGGCTATTTTTATTTTTTATTTGACTTTTACATAAAATAGGTAGGTACCTATTTTTCAAGTCAATACTGCTGTTGATGTTAAGTTCAATACCATCAACTTTATTGTAGCAGCCCATATACGTCCCACTGCAGGGCACGGGCTTACTCTACAATCGAGAGAGTTCGATTGAGAGTGGTTAGGCCATATGGTCCACCACGCTGGCCTAGTGCGGGTTGGCGGACTTACATACCATAGAAATTTTTATAAATCGCTATGGTATGCAGGTTTCCTCACGATGTTTTCTTTCACCGTTTTAGTGCGTGGTGATTGACTATCAATACACACATGACTCCGAAAAGTCAGAGGTGTGCCCTGGGATTCGAACCCGCGACCACCGTGAATATGTTAGCAGCCGCGTCTAGTCCGTTACTACCTACCCAATGAAAATTGTGCGACGACGACGATTTGTAATTTAAAATTTTGTTAATACTACAAGGAAATATACTGTCTTTCCGGTTAAAATATATTGTAAACCATGTCGCTCATTAAACCTTAACTTTCATCGCTATGTCATTGCTGTAGAAAAAGACTTTTCAACCTCCCCATTGATCGATACATCTCCACTGAACAAACCAACCCAAACCTCACACAACTAATGAACACTACATTTCGTAAATAGGGCCTCAAATACCCAGACAATACATGGAAATCCGCGCGCGGTGTTGTGTCCACAGGCCAGTGTCGAGCACACGTTCCGCGGCGGCGGCTATTTGCAGTGAGCCGGTGAGCTGCATCACTTATTCAACGCACATTATCACCGACGGCCTTCCTGGCCGATTATACCCACCGACAGATCGCCGCTCCGCATTTAGATAACTATTTTGGAACTGTTAATTTGGATAATGGTGAATTTGGACGGTTAGTACATAGGTGCACTTACGTTTAAATTTAAATTTTGGAATGGTGGAGTTGCACATAAAATTCCGACTTTTATAGAACTATCATGGCAACATGTTTTTACTGCAACCACCGGCGCGAGTAATGAAAAGAACATAAAATCTACGCACCTATGACATCCCCATTAATGTAGTTTATCAATAGTCCATGGATGATGCCATTTGCTTGCTTAATTACTAATGATATTTTTATAAAAATATTAATTCGCATAGTAAATTACATCAGTACCTAAGTGTATAAACGCTTATACCATATTTACTTCAATAAAATGCAGAACAAGCGCAAGTTTGCGAAGAGATGAAATAAAAAAGATACACCAGTCGTTAGACGGTATAAACTAACAAAAAATAAATTGTACATAACCAAGTAAATAATTCCATGCTAATAATAGAATCAGGGGACAAAACAAAGGCAAAACCACTCTGTTATTTAATAAAACATTTTTCTATGAAGTGTAAATTCCGCGCTCATAATTTCTGTAAACACGGCCTTTCTCTAATCGGGCTCTCAACAGAGTGCATCCAAATGGGATTATAAAAAGGACACGTCTGCAACTGCATTGGAATTTCAAATGAGTATATTTTTTAGGCTCTCTGAGCGTACGGGAAATTAAATTAGACTCTGAATAGTAAATTCTGTCTAGTATACTATTTGCGGACCTGGTCCATACTGTTTGTTTTGTTTTAAATGCGTTTTAATTCGTATTATTTATATTCATTAAGTATTTTAGTGAAGGCTATATGGTTGAATTTGCTTTTATCTATTATTCTTTCTATCGTTTTGCGAATTGATAGAAATAAGGAAACAAGAAAAAGTACTTGAAACATGCGTATTGTAACCGGTAGTCTTATCACTGTTATCAATACTTCTTCGGAAAAGGTGGGGACTATTTCAAAATTGTGTTTTTATTGAAAGGCGGTAATTGAGTTACTTACGTAGTTGAGTCTTATTGATTTTGGGTTAGATCTTCAGGTCACACGCCTGATAATTAGAAGTTAAATTAATTGAAAAAGGAAAATATTATATTTTATCTATAAATATAACAATGTGAAAAAAAGAGCTACATCGAATATATAAGAAAATTAAATACAAGAAAATAACCCGCGACTTAATTTCTCTTCATAAATCTCTTGTAAATCCGTCAATTTTTAACACTTCGTCGTGATACACATTATTGTGTATTCATATTTTACTGGTGGGTGGGTCTCTCATATATGAGAAGTCGCCTGGTTGGGTACCACCGCAATGTGAAATAGGAGTGTGAATGCACTGTTAAGATTTGAATTGAAGGACATTGTAGCCAGACTAACTAGTGGACATATTGAGACTTAACATCTTATGCCTCAGGATGGCGAGCGCTGTGGAATAACAAGCATTGCTTTGTAGTTCATGACCGGTCGCGACGCTTACCATCAAGCGAACGGCATGCTCGTCTCACCATTGATTGCAATTTAAAAATGCCTCTACTCCATCTATCTTAAATGCCAATATAATTGGTGCATACCATTTGTGTAACAAGACGAACAATGTGTTTTCTGGTGCATAGTTCGCCGTTCTCGGTGCGTTCAATATCCTAATTGACATATCAGGGCGAGCGCCGGTTACCGCCGTCCGGATTAGTGCCGGAATACCGCCGACAGCCGGACAATCGATCTGTCCGCCTATTATGGGCTTATTCTGTGATGGCTTTCACAATAACAAAAAGCATTAACCGATTTACCTGCGCTTTGCAAATTAATGTGATGTGATGGAGGTATTAGCTTGATGCGCTGTTCAACTGACTATATGGGTAGTAATTAGTTGAACACAACAGTAGAGGTTCTGAGGCTTTTGGTTTTTAAATCTTTATTTGGATTACGAGATTTGGATTATGATATTTATTGTATTATGTTCTTAAAGTTAATTTGTAAATAATTTTTAAATAGCTCGAAATTAGGTCAGCGAGATGGCTGGTAACCTTATAGCTGATGGGACATTGGTATCTCCTCAGGCAGCGACCAACATCAAGTTCAGCCTCTTATTGTGTTTCTCATGCTTTTACTTTCGGCTGTTTATACAACAACATAATATTATTTTTGGAAAATGTCCACACCCAACAAAAATCATGTCTTTCGAAAGTTATAAGTGGTAACACTAAAAGAAGATTTCTCGACGAAAATAGAACTACAACGATTCACAATGCATTGAACTCCACCTGGCTCAAGGATACTATTTGCTATTTTTAATCGTAATAATGGATAATACTTTGTATTAATTTGCTCGCAGAATAAGGATGATCTGTGTTTGAATGCGACCGCGGTAATCGACGCGTCCGATGATGAGCGGTTTGGGAATCGTTTGATTTCGTGATTTGTGGATTTTAAGTGATTGATGAAGTACGTCTGTCCAGTACTTTAATTGGTCTTTTCATAAAGCCTTTGTGGGGTTTGAATGGGATGATTGAGTCCTGAGATCATTGTGGTAGATGTAGGTGTCAATTTTGGAATATGTATATGAAATATACATATTTGACCAAGACGATCCTATTCATATAATGTCGAAATACAAAAACTAGATATGTCCAACGACTCACTACATTTTAATGCTCGGTGTCATAAATATAATATGCTCCCATACAGCAGTTGTAATATCGGGTGTTAAGGCGCGACTATCTCTAAATATACTAACGTCACCAGCCAAAGAAAGAACAGGAAATATATTGTATATGACCTCAAACTCCTTTATTAAGCTAATTAAAAATTAGTAACAAATAAAAAATCTCAAGCCTTACAAGAAGCAATAAAAGACTTACCTCAATAAAGAAATGAATAATGTTCACGTCTCCACCAAGAGACCGGAAAATACCCACGTTCGCCCTAAAAGTAAATGACTGCTTTCCAACTTTAAATCGTTCCAGCACGTAGAAAACATTGTAAACATAAGTATAAGATGTAATAGGTAGTTTCCTATCGTTTAAAGGGCGGGACCGAGGCTCAAGTAAAATATGTGACAGTGTGGTCACGCTCTATGGAGCGGGGAAGAAATGTGACCTTTTGCGCCTCGTAATATCTGAAGGGACCTCTCCAGATGGAACGTAAGTAGATAATACGGAGGCTTTCGGATTAGAATTCTATTTATAGCTACACGTCTTTGTTATAGGTTGTTTTGGGTGAAGTAAAATTTGGTTACATTTTTTTTCGTAAATTTATCAGAAAAAAGACAAGTTAATAAGGATTTAGAAAGTCGATGAATATAGACCCCATGTTAAAATCATAATCAGAGGTTATTTACCTCTTTAATCTCCATTGCTTTGTCACCCGCTTCGCTACGGCGGGAAGTGGACAAAAATATTTCCAACTCCTCCTATTATTTAACTTCTTGCAGTGGCGGGTGTAAGGGCGGGACAGTCTCCTTATAGGCGCATACATCAGATTGCTGAGGCAATATTTGGGGGAGACCTTTATTCAGCAGTTGACTTACAGTGACTGGAAGTTATCGTTACTGTTGAACATCCACAGCACTTAACGAATTACCATTGTAGCTCGGTTCTTTTGAATAAAGAATGGAAGTAATGAAAGAGGGTAAAACATGAAAATTCCAAATAATTTGGATATAACGAGGCTTAACTCGTTATATCCAAATCATTATACAAGACCTTATGTCTTAGGTTGGATAGTGCAGTGGAATGCCAAGAATTGCTTTGTAATTCATGGTACTGTTTGGTTTTGCTATTGTACATGAGCGGTCATATCGCTTACTACCAGGCGAATAACATGCTCGTTTCGCCATTCTTTGCTTTAAAAGTCTAATCAAGATTAGACCAGAATTTTATGTCTTTGCCGTCTCAGAAATTTAAACTCATAAAAATAGAAAACTGTTACTAATTTTGTGTGACAAGTACACGAGTTCATATGTTACTCACACCCAAATTCATATCAAAAGTTGTCTCAGTAAACATTCGAAATTTTCATGTCTGCTCATTTCGCCCAAAAGTGTTCTTACTCGCTTCATTACAGGGTGCCAATCACATCGTCTTGTGTGAAATCATAACTCAGCAAGACGCCAACCCTCATTCTAAATCTTTGGGGATGTTCCATCCATTGCGTTTAATTATAGCCCGACCCCTACCTGAGATCGTTAATCTTTCTTAAAGATATATATCCCGGCTTGGAAAGCCTTCATTGCGCTCTCACAGCGCTAATCGCTTCATGTCGCGTGCTGTGTTTTCATCGTCTAACCGAGCTGCTTTGCTTTTGCGCTGTTTTGCTTTATGGTCGCAGCGACGGATTGAGAAGACCAGATGGTGGTACTTTAACTTACAATTTGAGTTTTATTAATTATTAATATCACAGCAAAACTGATGATTTGGTTACTTATTGACACATAGGTTTGCTTCATAGCAAAAGGTGAGGACGTATTCTATTGGGATCATGTATTACTTTAATTCTTCTTCTTCTACCTGGCGTTATACCGGTGCCAGGATCTGCCTTCCGGCTAATTCTCTTCCATTTCACCCGATCTTCGGCATCCTCAATAGTAACGCCACTAACCCTCATTTCTTCCTTGACGACATCTAACCAGCACGTCTCTGGTCTACCCTTTGGTCGAGGTCGATGTATTACTTTTTATAATTATGTAACTTAATAAATGGACTTGTGATTAACTGTATAAACTCATCGGAGTGTCTATCTACTTAGTGAGAGGAGTTACATCGCATTCTCTATTACTTGGTAGAAGAAATTAAGATGCTTAAAATATTAATGTTAATTACAATAAAAAACACACACATTCCGTAAATTAGAAGTATACATACTGTTGATATTGTTTATGCAGGTGCATAGTCCAGAAACTTTTTTTATGATTAATTTATTTATTAGGTATCCTTTATTTTATTGACATTCGAAACTGTACAAAATAACGCCTGTTAAAGTTTGAAAATGGAATGTGATATTTAAATTACTGTTCGCCGCCTCGATACAAAATGACCTCATTACTCAAAAAAAGTACAATACTTTGTAACAAGAAACGTCATATTTTGTCCCCAAGTGCGACTCTGTTTGCAAATTGGAAAGTCTTTGAACTTTCCCCTCTCGAGATTAAGGCACATGGCTTAACGTGTCTGAATCCTACGGTCGACATTTATGTTTATTGATTAGTGGCAAGATGGCAGCTTCCAATAAGCTCCATTAACCAATTATTGGTTGAGTTTTGTTGCCATCAAGTTTGTGACGTAGCTATCAATCCGATCGGGTGTTTGCCTTTGATGATTGCCGGGCGGCTCATTAATAATTTGGGTGATTGTATTGATGTTATTAAGGAAGATGTCAAGGGTGGAATGTGTTTGATAAATATAGTAATATTTTAAGAATGGAGAGGGATTGCTTGTGTATGATAATTTGCACATGGTATAATAATGAAAATAATTTCATGGCATCATAATGAAAATTGGTTATGATATATGCACAAAAATCGTCCGGTTGAAGTCACATCTCAATGCTAGTTCAAGTATGAAACCGTACAAAATAACTCTGAACTATCTCCGTATTTTAGTCTGCTATCACTTTAGAGATATTAATATTCTCCTATACATAAACCGCTACTACATATTTGTATTCTTTAATTGACGATACAGCTAATCTTATTTGAAACGAAATTATCTGTTATATATAAAATTTCGAAAATACTCAATAGCATTTCCTATACAAAAGTTATAACTGTCGCCAAGGAAATTCAAATTGAGAGTCAATAGTATACTGAATGCAGCTGCTGAAGATCGCCGAAACTTTACATAAGACTTAATTATGGAATACAAGTTTTCAGGTGCATAGACATCTAAAACAGTCTTTGTAACTACGATATTACGGGCACTCCTACCTATTCCCTCTAAGATGGAGGACCTCAACTACTGGCTCCGGTCTGACTAGAATCGACCAGGGCTCAGTTACGTACAAATTGCATTCTACATAAATACCCAAAATTACGAATCAGGCCGCAACTTCTCACAGGAAGTCAATACTTAACCTCAATCGTCCGATAGTCCACGCTGAAGTGTCTTCGAGTCCAAAACCCGTAGTAGCAGTTCTGGTCTTTGACACAAGTCGGACAAGAGCTGTACACACAGTCTGGTCACTGCAAGAACTAAGTAAATACATCCAACGCCCCGTTCGCTTTCCAATTAAGTGCAGAAACTGTTTGAGTTCAGTACAGGTATACTTGTTTGCCTTTGATGTCCTCATATTCGTCGGTATGTAATGTGTAACTTGCTTTTATGACCGCGCGTTAATTTGCTCTAGTGTTCAATGTTATTTTAGCAATTAATTTAAGGGTACCTGGACTTTGATTGTCAATTCAGTATTCATGGATCGGTTACTCATAGAACTGGTTTTGGTGGAACTAATCTATAGATTTGATAATAACTTATCATTTTTACTCATTCATCTACTTGTATTATCACAGTGGACCATAAGTGCGATGGCGTACTATGAAACGGTTGTGAAAAAAGGGGGCTCAACTAGTGCATTAGGTTCGATATTTAGACACTGCTTTTTGGATAGACTACGCCTGTTTTCTTTGAGGTACAATAAACAGCTTCTATACGATTTGTGAAGCATAAAACTTAAATATCTAGAAGTACCCAATCAGCGTCCTCCCCAGACAAGCGCACAATTAACACGAACAAAACTCTTCCAACAACTTACAGTATTTACAGTTATATTAATAATGATGAGTACCGACTGCCGAGCAATGCCAAGGAGACATAAAGGTGCTCAACAAAAATGAAGCGGAGTCGAGATTTATGCACTCAGCCGTCGACGCCTCAAACCGAAGACAATGGAAACATCTCAACAAACTTATTTAAATTATGCGACAATTTTCTTGGGCCATAACGTTTAAGTGGGCGAGGTGTAGAGGCGTCGCTAAATGAGGTTTTAAGCCGTCGTTGGTATGAAAAGGGATCCGCAGAGCAGATTTGAGGCAGAAAGCTGCACACAATGCCCGCGTTAGCCTCGGCTCAGTTATAAATTAACGTATTGTTTATAAACACAATTATGGTATATTAAGCGACAAAAGATCGCGCTTTGTTTCATGCCTAATGTTCATTTGCGTGGAAATGCCATTAACATGATACTTAATTACGCTGATGGATTCCATATTCGAGTTGCTTGTTATTTAAATTTATGTTATTATTTATTCAATTTGATGTCTTGTAAGATATTGTTTTTGTTGGGTTTAATATAATATTTAATGTGTAGCATGAAAATAAATTATCCATATTCATATTACATGAAGTGCGTGGTGGCCTGTTGGTAAACGGACCAGACGCGGCTGCCAACATGTTCACGGTGGTCGCGGGTTCAAATCCCAGGGCACACCTCTGACTTTTCGGAGTCATGTGTGTATTGACAGTCAATCACCACGCACTAAAACGGTGAAGGAAAACATCGTGAGGAAACCTGCATACCATAGCGATTCATAAGAATTTATATGGTATGTAAGTCCGCCAACCCGCACTAGGCCAGCGTGGTGGACTATATGGCCTAACCACTCTCAATCGTACTCTCAATTGTAGAGTAGGCCCGTGCCCTGCAGTGGGACGTATATGGGCTGATCCAGATCCAGATCCATATTACATGCATTACTGTCCAGAATGTTTTTTACTATACTAAGAATCCGTAGAAAAACCAACTGACAAAATATGTTTTTACAAGTATACATGAAATATTGTTTTTAAGTCCAAAAATAGACGCCTATACCTACAAATGCATAAGTAATGCATAATTTACACTCCTATTCTTAGCAATTTTAATAATCATAAATATCACTTACAAACGACCGACTTGTATGAAAAATATTGAATTTTCCATTTGACTTGATATACAGACAGTCGCGTACTGACTGGACGCTTTCTGAATACATAGACGGCAGCGAGTTTCGTGAAATATGGAGCTAGATAAACCATCAGTCCCTCGAATAGTTCCCCAAGAAATGGCCCCAGTTTAGCATAATGCGATGTACTCAGTCATCGGTATCTAGACGAAATATATCGCTGTGCTTCTTATCGTTCAGTGCTTAGTGGCATTGCTAACTTTCAAATTTTAGTTTTCATATTTTTGATAGTTTAAATTATAGTTTATGATTGTTTAGCAAAAAGAGAGCGATAACATCGAGAACTGCGCAATGGAAATCGCGGTTTCAATTTTGCCTAACACTTTCGATTTTTTAATGTGTGTATTGATTACTGGATGCAAACTGCTTACAAAAAGTCGCTGCGTAGAGGCTTGTTCAGCAATGAGTTTATTTGTTTGCGAGGAAAAATTGTGCGTTTTTTTTTTCTTTAAAGATTGGATACCTCAACTTATGATTTGTAGATATATTAATACTTGTAATTACTTCAAAATTACGTTACAATTACGGCTAAATTACGGAGAATAGTAAAAGGCAAATACGAGGCAAATAAAAAATCTAACTTGCAAAATTATAATAGGTGGA
The DNA here is from genome assembly GCA_023078785.2 of Hyles euphorbiae. Lineage (NCBI taxonomy): Eukaryota > Metazoa > Arthropoda > Insecta > Lepidoptera > Sphingidae > Hyles > Hyles euphorbiae. The sequence goes on along the minus strand of CM041041.1, from coordinate 6,300,056 downwards.
CTCAACCCAGAACATGACGAAGCATGGCGCTATCCCAAGACTCAGGTATCACATTACTAAGAGAATTAATCAAACTTTTGAAATACCGTCTCCAAAGTTCAAATATTTTCATTTCATTTGTACGTCCTTCGTCGCAACGACAGGTCTCCGGTTTGGTTCCCAAAACAAATATTTATTTATACACTGCTGTTTGTTTTTCAGTCCATTTCTGGTTTATATTTTGTAGTCTTCATTAAAGAGACTGCTGAATGTAAGGATCGGCAAAAGAGAGGTTATTTATTTATTTATTTTTGCAATTTTCTTGACACTGTTACATTTCATTCGGATGCTGATTTTGTCCTCTATTTTAAGTATAAAAATGCTCCATACCAGGTATTTCACAACCATGTGTAGGCTACATACCTTCACTAAGCTAGAATAGTGAAAGCATAACTCCTTATTCTAGGATATCCATATCCGTCCGAATAGCGATCACCATGAACAATTGGTGAAAATCAGTCACACTGACGCCGAGTGTCTTGTCTTAGATACCTCTTGTTTGTTTCCAGTTTCGAACTCACTATAATTGAGTCAACAGAAGATAGATTGCCCTCTCTAGACACGCAATCTAGACTGCACTTTGCTTACCTTATAGTTGCCTTGTATTCAATTTGCAATCCCAGTCTCCAAAACCACAATAGTAAAACTCCCAAAAAGCAACATAATGTTTCCAAGCATAATGTGTCTACCAAACACTCCTCTAGGTAAACGTTAGTTATATCCTTGAAGATTTATTTCCACGGACAAACATGAGCTAACTGCGTTTAGAGTTGCCAGTAGATGTATCTAGGGCGAGTTTGGAACTCGTTATCGTCAGGGGCCCGGCCTTCGGATTCCCGCGACTTCTACACTAACAATAAATGCTTTGTCAAAGTTGCTCGGCACTTCGAGATAACCGCCCGTGTTTGTTTCGGGACAACTTCAACGGATTGTGAGATTTCTTTCCGTGATATTGTTTTGAATTTGCTACCCGCACTTTAAATAAAAGTGGACGCGGTGACTGCTTGAAAGTTGGATCCAGTTGCACGTTTTACCTAGTGCTCGGTTTAAAACGAGTTTGTAAATATTTTTATATTTTGTATTTTAATATTTGTTTTGTTTATCACTCCTTTGGTCTAGTCGTAGCGTAAATTTGTTCTGTCATTTAAATTATATTGTGGCTGTTCTGACCCGGTCAGCACGGTCGTGCCAGTTTCTTCACTTAATGTCGAAACTATTTTCCCATTAGATTCATTTTTTGCCTGTATATAAAAATAAGCAGCCACATTAGTTTACTATTGCATTTGACATTTCCTACTATCGTCATTTTCTAGAAACTCCGTATCTCCCTTAGAATATATCAACTTCAATACCGATCGAGTTAAGACGGTTATATCATCGTGTAGACGTAAACTCGAGGCCGATATCCCATTTGCCTCAATCCTTCAGGCGTTGGAATAGATCTTGTGGACGTATCACAGCTCCCTGAGGCTCTTCAAGGGCCGTAATCCTCGTGACGTAATAAACGAGCACTTTTTCGGCTGTTCAGACAAGCGAAGGTGAGCGCCGATATATCAAGAGATTAGTCATTTGCCGCCGTGAGTGGAGCGATGAATGTAAAACGCCTCACGTGAGGATTGGAGAGTATCGATATCGATATTTTATATACAGTAATTTTAGTAGAATTGCTCTGCACACAATGTACATGCTTCCTGTACTTATAAACAAAATCTGCGTTGTGCTACGGTCTGCACCGCAGCAAAATTTTTTGCTGAATGATGACCTATTTGTCAGCCACGTCGTGAGTGATGTGACTTTTTCTTTTTTTATTTAAACTTATTTTTGAATAATTTTTCAGTAGGTCGTACGTCGTTTTCGTTGTTTGTGACGAATAAAACTGTTTTCTTTCTTTCTTTCTTCTATTTACCAGAGAAAATATGGAAACATCTTCTGTTTGCCGTTGTTTTACACTTCGATGGGCGGAACATTATGTTCAGTCATGTTGTAGAACGTTGTGACTTGTAGTGGTGTGTGGACTGACATGCACCGCCGACCCGTGATTTGGCATCCCAGTCCCCTTAGCCAAGTTACAAGCGCTTGCAATCTATTCTCTTTCTGCAATCATATATTCACAATATTTAATTTCTTAGTATTAGTTTATTATTTAAATATCAATTACTACTTTATGGCGCTATTTTTTTTTTCAACGGAATAAATAATTTTCTTTAGTCAAATTGAATTTATTAGTGAACCATCGCGGGATCTAACGCGCTCCTTACTGAGAATACCCGACGAAACAAACTCAGTGGGCTTCCACTACCACTAGAAACTACGCGACGCGACTCAGTGGGCTTGTTTTGGCAAGCTTGTTCTTATTCTGACTGATAAAACAGCCCGATCTTCTTAAAACTGGTGACGATAAAATATTAAATCTACTGTACGGTATATCGATATTTATATTAAATTCACATATGAACGTCCCTAGAACGTTGTAAGGAACTCCATAAGTTAACAGCGTACTAGAGCCCGTCATAAATCAGGGATATACTGGTGACATATTCGGGTCTCTTGTACGGTTTGCATGTAGTCTGTACGGACGTCGCAAATCTAGTTGTATGACGGTGATTTGGTGAGTTTTAGTACAGGGTTCAGAGGAATGTTGCTTGTAGCCTTGCTTAAAAGGAAGGTTTCTCGTAAATTTCGTAAATATGTGCCGGCTTCCTCTAGAGGTAAGCTAGAAATATATCTTAAATAAATTAATATAGTTCAAAATTATTTCCCATGAAGCATATTCTAAAAAGCTTCTATATATCCTTATATTACTTATTCAATTTATTATTAAGCCTATCATGCACCATCGTCGTTTGTGAGATGGAAGAATCTGTTGTTTCTGATGCTTACAATATTAAACTCAATTAATTTATGGGGGCCAGAATTGTGTATGCAACTGGGCATGTTAATTAAACTATTATATACAGTGCGTCCAGCGCAATAGGTATTTATTCTGGTAACACAACTTTGTAAAGATATCACACACAGAAGCGAAGTTGCACAAGTGTGTAGTGAAATGGAACCCGGCCGTTTCAAGTTGAACCGTTGAAAGTCCGTGCTTCGAATAGCCGAGTTTTAGATAATTAAGTTATCGAAAGTTACCAAGTTACCAGTTCACCTGATCGCCGGATCACGAGTTGCAATAATGCCGATAATACTACCCTATTAGTTATTGAAGCGCGTAAGTTAAAGTTTAAGTTAAAGTGATGGGTTTATTTGGTTCAATATTGAAAATTAATTTAACTAATGCTCAATGGAAAGATCATGTGAAAACCTACATATCAGAAAATTCTCCCTATATTTTTTGTTACGAATGCGAAGTCCTCTGAAACGTAGTAGGTGAGCATAATGGCATAAAATCTAAGCTTCAGTACATAGACTCATCGGTATATTTCCTTTTCAATTGCGTTAAGGTTCCGGAAGGACACATTAAAAGCATTGCACCTGCAAAATATGTGCACAGTAATGAGACGTGGACTATATGGTCTAACCGTTCTCAATCGTACTTACGATTGTAGAGTAGGCCCATGCCCTGCAGTGGGACGTATATGGGCTGATACAGCAGCTACAGCAATGAGACGTGACGTGACGCTGAAATGAAAAAATATATATTTTGATATTTAAAATATCACGACTTAAGTTTTAATGTTATGCGTATTTTTCTCTGTTTTCTATTTTATAACGCAGATCAAGTAACCGCTCCCCTAGTAATACATAATAACCATAACCACAACTTTATTCATAAAACAACCCAACACGAATTCCACCCATACAAAACTAAACATACATACAACACCTATCATGTACCTGCTGTTAAACGTTTTAATTCGGAATACTAACAAGTTGGGGTGCATCCCGGTAAAATTACATAAACAAACGCGCCTCATCCCCTGACAAAGGTCGCAATTTATCGGGGGTAGCAGACGGGAAACACGAAAAAATACCTCAATGAGCAAACACCAGCTGACGTCAGCATAACAAACGACAATTTAATTACTAATCCTGTTAAGTATTGTTTTCAGGTGTTTTTGTAAATTATAGGTAATTCTGGGAGACGTGGCCGTAAGAGAGAGATAGTGACTTATTATGAAAATAGTGTCTTTGCCAGCTTCTTGAATTGGAAAACTTAATACTATTTTATCGGTACTTCGTAATACTTATTTCCTTTTTTTAATGAATGCCAGTACCACGTCTTTTTTCATCATCCCTAATATTTCCTTTATTTGACAAGTCATTTAACATGACGGTCTTAATTACAGTAATAATTTTCATACATCAAGCTATGTCCTATCCCTTAATATTTTGTCAAATCAAATCTTATACCTATTGGTTCTTATACCTAATAATCAGGGATATTTCACTGATTATGTTTTATTTCTCGACAAAACATTGAAATTCAACAACATACACATAAAAATCTAATAAAAATTATCTTTAAAATTGTCCTGTTATACAACCTGAAGCGAATCTCATCGCTGCACCTTTACAATCAAAACACAGTTGTAAAGGCACAGCATAGTGGAATCGATGACGCCCTCCGCTCCTAAATTCTTAATACCTCACGTAACAGTTAAGATTAGGGAGGGCGAGGGAGGCGCACTTAACTTTTATTGTAGAAGCCTCGAGTAGAGACAATGTGGGCACGGATCGATGATAATGCACTTGCCGACCTGCGGGATTTACTGTTGTTTCAGCGATGATGTAAAAATGAAAACAATGTATAATGGACTCAGAAAGTAATTGGCTTTAAAATATAAAATCTTTTTCGACCTACTTTTATGTTTTACAGTAAAATAAAGACGAATATACGAACACAGATTTACGAGGAAGAATACTAGTTATCCAAGGTATAGAAGAGAGGTATGCATATAAGTTACTGCCGTTTGCCACTATTGCAGTCGGTTAAAACATCTTAATGGTTTTAACGATGACTTCTTAATAAATAAGATTCTAATTTATTACTTATTCTTCATCATCAACCTATACTGTTTTCCAATGCTGGTCATAGGCCTCCTCCAAATTGAGTCATTTCACACTGTCTTCTACTTGTCCCATCCAGAATCTGCCAGCGACAATTTGCAACGTCGCTCCACCCAGCTGGAGAACGTCTTACACTTCGGTTGCCAAGACGTGGCATCCACTCAAGATCACCTAAATATTACTTATCATGAATTATTCATAAACATAGATACATGAACTCCTTATACTCGAAAGAATTTGCAGAAGTGACACTACTACAACCCTTAGTTTGCGGGGCATATTTTATTCCTAAATCTAACAGGGAGAACCTATCGCAAAAATGCCTCGCACAAATTCCAATCTATTACAGCTTATAAGCCTCACCTTTCACAGTCCATAACTGCTACCACTAAACCATTGAGTAGACAAACATTGTAAAATATAAAAATCCTTGCCATTGAAGCTTCTGGGAAGATGCAATGACTAAATTAACGTATCCAGCCACCAATAAAACCATCTGTATCAGCCCATATACGTCCCACTGCAGGGCACGGGCCTCGAGGCCATAATTAATCGACCACGCTGGGCTAATTTTGGCGTACTTTACAAACCATACACTGGTATAATTAATCCAACCAATACCAAACAGTTAACACCGTAGTGGTACACAATACCTATGGTAGCTGGTAACAAGAAGCAGTAATTCCCGGTTCAAAGCTACTCATCGATACAGTGACTAAGCCGATTACAATACTTGAGAGAACAACACTCCGGCGACTTGTTAGCGGAGCGAGTTTGTCTTGTTATAACTCGCCAACTCGTATGATGTGACTTTAAAGCTGTAGGTAGTTGTGATCTTATGTTTTGTTGCAAGTCTAGGATAATTTAGTTGTTTTAGCTACATCTATCTATCTAAAGAAATTATGTATATTTTTTAATTGTGTTACCATTCAGGTTTGGCTTCGTCTGATACCGATATATGTCTATGTTAAATTTCATCAAACTCGGTTCAGTTATATAGCGTGAAAACGGAACGAACTGTATATGTTATGGGCCAAGTGATTAATCGGGCATTATTCATCATGCCTGGGCAATATGAATAATGCCCAATAAGAGCGGGCAATGTGATTATAACCAATCAATTTATCACATTGCCCGGGCATTATGAATAATGCCAAGTGCCTATTGGGCAGAGTGATGTAAAGCGAATCAAAATCAAAACAATGAGCCGAAGTAGTAGAATTTAGAATTGAGCAGCACGAGGGGGTGGGTTGAGAGGAGTGGAGGGAGTGTCGCACCTCCCCTGGTACCACTCCCATGAAAAGGTAACGCACCATTCCTGAGAAATATCTATTATAGCAACCTAACCCTTAAAACACTTGTTGTCAATACAAATTAGCTTCTGCGTCGTCTCCGGCGCTACGGGAAGTTTAGCCCCTTCGCCCTTGCGTAACAAAATATAGGCAACCATGCTCACCTCCGCAGCTTCGGCTTGCTGGTCGCCTCCGGCGACCAGCCTCAGCCGCTACGGCTCGCACGGTTGCCTATCCTTCGTTACAGCGGGCGGGGGCTGCTCTCCCTCCGCGCCTCCGGCTTTTTATATACACTCTAGGGTCAATAGCCAAAAGACTACGTGAAGTCGGGGTGTTCCGAGTCGGTTTTGGGGCACAGTCGACCTAACTGATCCATAAAGTGGGTACACTAATTTTCTTCTGAAGATAATGTTTCGGACGTTAAAAAGCAACTAAACATAAGCAGATCAATTCAACCTTTCTAATTCATGGGTCCATCGCAGATGCGACAATGCGGCAACGCACCACGTAAAAAATCACCTATTAATCACACTGCCCGATCATCATGTAGCCATATTCATAATGCCCTGGCAATGTGATAAATAGGTGAGTTTAGATTGTAATTAATCACTTGGCCCAATATGGCTCGGCAATATTCATACTGCCCGGGCATTGTGAATACTGCCTGCATTAATCACTTGGCCCATAACATATACATACCCATTTTCGGATTCATCATATTAAATGGCGATAGTTGTTACTTTACGCTAATCACAGGTGACGTGGGTTTAGCAAAACACATTAGGCCAGATAACTCTTAAACTGGATAGCACGTGTACCATCAGTTGGTCTGTAGCCGCATTCTCGAGCTTGCACGGGTAGGTTCCCATGAAAATAAAATATGTACATATATATAAAAGTGCAGGAAGTCGCTGGATGCAGGCCGCTTCCGACAAGTCAATGTAGAGATCCTTGGGAGAGGCCTATGTTCAGCAGTGGATTTCCTGTGGCTGATATGATGATTATGATGATTACATGCAAAATAGTATATGTATATATGGGATCACAGATAGATCTTAGCTATGACTTTTCCTGTGAAATAAAGACAAAAATGTGTTCAAAAAGTAAAATATGACACGAACCACACCGTTCATATCCTGAATCCAAGCATCTAAGTAAAGAGTAAACAGAAAGTTAACATAAACTAAACCTTCGATAAAGTTACACCGCGGCGGCGGTTACCGATCAACACAAACACGAAACACTACAAAAAGGTACGTGTTAACATCCCGCAACCCGTGTCACCCAGCCTCCCTTGGATTTGCTTAACAAGATTAGAGGAGCGAAAAATGCCATACAATGAACCCGAATTAATTGTGCGAATGTGGGACAGTGTTGCATGGCCGCTTCGTAATCTCTAATCTCACTTTAGTCATTTTTTGAAGGTATTTTTTTATTCTTTATAGAAAGAGTTATAAGAAGTGGTGGCCTGTTGAACGGACGCGGCTACCCAGATGTTGGTTGTCGCGGACTTTTCGGACTCATGTGTGTATTTATAGTCAATTATCACGCACCACTGCGATTTGTAAGAAATTGTAGAAGAGGAACTGAAAATGTGCACATAAGAATATTTATATACGCAATTTTAACCATGTTTTATAGATGTATTTACACATCTAAAATACGGGACATTGTATAATACGGACGTAAAACATGTATAACAATCATTTAAATAATTAATTAGTTCAATATAAATTAAATTAACTAACCAAAACAAAACAAAATTAACGTTGCAAATATGCTTTGGTAATTGACGCGATAAAATTCGACTAACCAATTTATAAAACGTCACAGTTGGATTAAGTCAGCAGGAAAATTTGGCATAAAAAGTAATATTTGACATGGGAGCCATTAAATTCGTCCTAAAGGTAGCGGCGGGATTAAATATGGGATTAACTTTGGAAATTAAAATATGTTTTAATATGTGGGATGCAGCCAATGTTTTTATTTTTTATATTCGTGTAATTTAAACGTTAAGCTATTTATGTTCGTACTAGTTATGATGATATAGGACCTTAGTAAATCCAAAACACTGAAGTTTGGGTATAAAATGCAGGTTTTAGATACTCGAATCATAACCACAACTGAATCTCGAGGCCGCGTGTTATGAAATCACAGAATTTAACAATAATTAACAAAGGCGTTGTGGTGCATTTGTAATTAATGTGGTAATTTAGATACAATTTTGTCATTAAAAGTATCAAATAACATGAGATATTTATCGCAAAATCATTATCTTGACATACATAGTTAACGACATGATTACCTTTGATTGCCTTTCCTAGGAAATAATAAATTACGGCTTAATACATGCAAGGTTTACAAATACTTTATCCAAAAAATCTCAGATATCATAGAAACCCCACAAGGTTGATATTGAACTATGCGTTTGTTCCGTGGTATACTTAAAGAATACACGAAAATCCGACATAAAATTGAATTTTCTACAAGAGAAATACTAGACATTCCAAAAATTATTTCGAAAAATTTAATTGAACCGCCGCATACATGCAAAATGGAAATCAATTTACCGCCAATTGGGTAACTATTTGAACCAGGGTCAAATTCGTTTGATGCTAAACCGGGCAGCCCCTAGACAGTGATTAAAAACGTTTTCACTCTGTAAATAATCCAAAAATAACGAGGTAGCAATTAAACGGGACTTTGAGACAGACGTATGGACAGGGGGTTCACATCAAAAGGACATGTAGCCACGTGCCAGGAAAGATAAACTTCCATATGTGGCACCCGTTATGTATTGGTACAGTGATCATCGAAAATTATCATTATTTTGGTATTTTATTGAGTTTAGCTTAATATAGCTTATATTATTATTTTCTGAATAACGCTTTAGACCAATAATGTAGACACTTGATTTTTTTCGGAATCAAAATTGTCCCGGAGAATTATCTGTAGCCTATTTTAAAAATCTATCTAAAAAATCTTTTGTCCAGCATAAAAATAACTTGTAGGGTTCACTTTAGCAAGTACATGTGTATGTAAAACTTATGTCGCTTTTACTACGCAAGAGAGAAAAGAAGCGATTACCATATAACACTGTCGCATTTAACATTTTAATATGATTGTTCAGTAATCTTAAATCTTATTTAAACTATACGATTGGATTAAAGGCAATGTATAATATACATTGGTGTATGCATAAAAAATAATACTAATTAATTATTAATTCACATGCAACTATCATCTAACTATCGTGATTAATTCCGAATAACATTACAATTAAACATAATAAATAAAATATAATATAGGGATTTAACACTAATGTCAGTACTGAGCACTATTCACTAGAAAGTAAAAATCAAAGTATTCTTTGGTTAATACTAAAAATATATTTATTTTCCTTCTCACTGTACATAAGTAGTGCTAAATGGTTCGGCGGCCTGCCTTTGAGCGCAAAATAAATATTTGTTTTTATTCGGTTTTATAATTGAGTACAAATTTAGCACATGTGATACAATGTTTGTTCGGATTAGTCTTTATTACTTTGAGGATTATTTTACATGAGATTGGAGCGTTCACTCACTTTGAACTTTGTAAAAGTACCTACTCTGTGTTATTATGATGTTTGCAAAACTGTTATTACTCATCTTACATTGAGGGTTTTGTTTTGTTTTACATACTTTTTACTGACTGTAATTAACAATATAATAAATAATGTAAAATACTAGTCCGACTTGAGTTATGCGGAATCTAATACAAAAAAGAAACATCGATTTAAAGAATGTTCAAATATGTCAGTGACTTGCAAAGTCCAATAATACTTTAATTAATACAAAACTAACTTCGAGATTTTTTTATTTGTTTCATAAAACATAAACAAAAAGCAATATCAAATGAAATATATTTAGGTAGTTTCTAAAAGTAACAAATATGTGTACATCCTTCTTGATGCGAATGCAAATTGCATCTTTTTTTGTATACTGCCGTCACTCTAACAGGTTATAAATTGTCCGCATGTTTATCGTTGAACTGTTGTTGTATATCTGTTCTATTTTGTAACCAGTTTGTGAAGCTACAAAAATATATTCAAATGTATATTCTACGGTAATATTACGGTCTTATTCTTATTTATTATTTATTAGGTTTATTTATTAGGTTCTTTATTAGGTTTTAAAACCTATTTCATTCATACAATGTTTTGCCCCTTGAGAAAGACTTTTGAATTCAATTTGAGCGAAGAAGACAAACCATTTGATAACTAGAATATATAAGGCCGTTAGATGTTACTGATTAAACAAAACACCGAGATTCCTAAAAAATCTAAGTATCAGAGAAACATTTGTAGCCGCAAGCAGTAAAGCATTTACCGGACCGTTCTATCTTTCTACAGTTCCGACAGCCGAACACGCGTATTGAATGTAAAAACATTACTAAACTCTGTACAAAGCTAGGGTGAAATCCAGGAAAAAAACCAGGCAAAAATCCAGGACAAAATCCAAAGGGAAGTGAGTTGGCGCCGCATCGGCCACCAAGTTTACAAATCCACCGGTCGGTAACTGGCAGAGCAATTACTTGCTTAGACACTTTAAAATCCCACTGTATTCGGGAAATGGAAACGTCTGCTCTGATCCGGTGTATAGTGTATGGAGTTTAGTGCACTGTGCAGCCCACTGCGATCTGCTAGATAGATAAAATGAAAAAATATTGTTTAGAGGCTGTTGTCTGTTCAAGCCCGTGCAAGGGTGATCTGATTTTCAATGATAAATATTTTGATACCTTCGATTTTGTAGCAAAACAATTTATTTGTATAATTTGCTCTCATAGCTCACCTTATCAAGTTCATGTAAACACAAATGTAGAAAATCGTATAAGTTTGCTGACTCAAACGTAAAGTAATCCTCATGCATAGCATCGGTAAAAATATAGTCCATCCCGATACCGATACTGCTTAAAATTCATGATGGTATTTTTTAAGGTGAATCCTTTAGCTTTTTTCTGTTTTATCCCAGATGACTGGCTTTTATAATATAAAGTAATTATAAATAATCACATTTTACATTTTATTTACAGAGCTAAAGACAAAAAAAAATATTTTTTATCAAACTTCAAGTTAATTTGTCCAAGAACTCCGGGCCTGGGTAGCAATTATATTTAAATTTATTTTTCTCTACACATAAAGTAGATTTCTTCAAGGCACGAACTTCTTTGCGCCGATACTAAACATAGCGAAAAAGGCATTCTCTTTTGTCCTGAAATTGATTTTCTTCCACACATAAATATTATTATGCATTTAACACAAGCAAATACTTATTAAATTATACGGAATTGAATTTTAAACCAATTTCGACCATTTAAAGAATTAATTATTTATCCAAACGAAATAAACTCACCACTCAGATGTACTAGATTTTCATTTTCCTCCACAAATTCAGAAGTCCATTTAAAGTCCGCAGTATCCTAAAGTTCCGTACATAATATTTCATTTTTACGAGAGTGAGGTGCCAAGTTGCAAATTACACTTGATGCTATGAAATAGTGGTATATTGGTGGAATTCTCCCCGGGAGTAATTCAAGGTATTCGTTAGTACATGTGCGGTCGTTCGGCGGAGCCCGGGTACGCGGATGGAATAAATAATACAGGCTGATTGCCCCGGTACAGGTGTTAGTATATGTACTAGTTTTGTTGAGAATTTTGTGTTTATACAGGGTAAGAGTGCGATCGAAAACGAAGCCAGGTGGTATTTTAGTGACTACAAATACAATGGAACTGAAAATTAGCAGAGATGCAACAAATGTCGAGTTTGTGTGGTAAATCCATAGTTTTTGCTGAAATAATAATTCAAACCGTCGTGTGTTTAAAATAAATGTGGTACATTGTCATTTTAGGAAAACCTTTACCATTCAAAAACGACGATAGTTATGAATTTGTAAACAAGATCAGCGCAATTTTTTCATTGCATTGCGTCTGGGGCCCTACTATATTCAACGAAACGAAGTTCGAAACTTCGGATGATCGAAGTTAATATACGATACGAATGCACCTACATATACTTATGGTCGTTATTTACTTATGGTCGTAACCATAAACTTATGGTTACGTTGTACGTTATACAAATTCGAACTTTTACAAAGTAGATACATTCGTATCGTATATAAACTTCGATCGTCCGAAGTTTCGAACTTCGTTTCGGATTTATATAGTAGGGCCCCTGTTATAATATCACTAAAACTACCTTCGTTTTCAGTCGCAGTCTTGTTACAACCCATGTCTAGGGAAAAATAGTGATTTGTGATCGTAAAAACGGCTTAAGATAATTATAAAGGAATTCAAATTTCTAATAAGCAGCTGTTGTTATGACTTACGGTCTTAAATGATACGGATATGTTTGGCTATAGATTAGAAATCCTATTATATTGACTGCCTCGGTGGCGTAGAACTGTACTACGATATGATTATAAAGCTGAGGTCTCGCGTTCGATTCCCGGGCCGGGTGAAATAATAGTGGATTTTTCAATTCAATATCTGCTGGGAGTCGAAAATTTCTGTTCAATATGGCGCTATCCCCGTATCACCTCGTGAGACGGAATACGCAAAGCGAAACGTGGGTGTACTGGTTGCTACCAGCATTCTGCCTACCCCTTCTGGGAAAAGGCGTGAGTTTATATATGTATATATGTATATGACTGCCAACATGTTCACGGTGGCGTTGAGTTCAAATCCCAGGGCACACCTCTGTCTTTTCGGAGTCATGTATGTATTAGCCAATCACCTAGTCACGTATAGTCTGCCTATTCACAATAAGTCAGTGTGATGGATTTTAAGGTCTAACCACTCTCGATTGTAGAGGAGGCCCCAGCCCTGCAGTGGGGCGTATATGGGCTGATACAAATACAAACAGACAGATTATATATTGACACGCGCAATTTATCATGTTGTGGAATTAACGGCTGTTGAATTTTCTTTTATCTCAGTCATTTAATCAAGCCAATGTTCACACAGCTCTTGAAATTCGAACCTGAGTAACCAAATAATTAAAAGAATTTCAAAGCACTTGAGAATAATCAAGGAATCAAAATAATTCCTCAGTAATTTAATCACAATTTTCAGATCTAACTATGAATTTGGATTGTCAAAGTATAGTAACATAAAGATGTTCTATATGGCAGCCAAGAAGAAATAAAATCGGTTCAGAAATAAGAACATTTTCTTAGCGAATCTATACTTCCTATCTAAGTCCTGAGACGTTCCAACAAGCAACAGAGCAATAAAACTGCGTGTGCAACACAAAGTTTCCGTGTACAAGATCAATTAGCGAGTGGAGTCCGGGTGCAAGCGTATTGTTCCGAGGGTTCTTGTTAGTTATTGTGTCAGAGCAATTTGGTTCCGCACTGGGAATGTCCCGTACGTCGGAGTTCTGATTTGCTACTTCCGGTATATCTATTCTGTTACTATTGTTATTTCACGCTGTTCCAGTGGGTGCTTGTTTGGGTAAGTGTACGTCGATTTGACTATGGCAGTTTATTTGCCGGGTGAGAGATTACGGATATTGTTATTTTTATGTAGAATTATTAGTCTATGGGATGTAAAGTCCGCTCTCAATTGTACTCTTGATTGTAGAGGTGACCTCCAGTGGGACGGAAACCGGGCCCTCCAGGATTGATAAAATAACTAACGAATGCACCTAGAAAAAAAATCATATTAATTTAAAAAAAAGTCGTAAAATCATGCTGCTATACCTCAGGTTATTAAGTCATAAACTAACCATTTCACAACACAAACATTTGGCATCTACGTTGCCCAACGAATCAGAATAGATGAATGTAAAAACTATTATTAGAAGCTATCCCGGCGGTACGCCCATCACGTCTACTCCAGTCGATCCAGAGTAACAGTGGCAAGAAAACAGAATAGACATCAAACACTAAAGTTGGGCCAATTCCTCCAATCATTTTTATCCAGCAACGAAATTATTCAAGAAGAAAACATATGAAATAAAAATAGGAGATTGTACCAAAATTTTGAAGACGATAACAAATTATGAACCACAAATGCTTAACCAAATCTGCGGTATCCTGCAATCTTAATTGTCTACACCGCAGCTAGCAACATAATAAATCAAATAATCTTTTTCTATTCAACGCGTCTATTCCTAAAAATATAACAAACTCCAAAAATAAATACGTCATACATATCGGTTTAACCAATGATATATTTAAAGCTTTAGTATCTAAACGTATAATATTTTACGAAAAAAAGGGGTAGTGTCCCTTTTTTGTGTTTAGTTTATGGCCGTTCAATGTTGTGGAAATGCGTGGAAAGTCCGAGATACGGCTCCACGCAACACGTCATAAATATTTCATGCGATATATGGATTTATTTCGGATGAATCATCGATTTTTTTATTTAAATAAATATACCTGTGCCAAATTTGTTTATTGATGTCGAAAAAGTTTTCAAAGGTGTGGATTATATTATTTTTTTCCCATTTGTGTTTTATTATTAACTATATTTTAAATATTTTAAAAGTCTTCTTAATTCTATATTTTAAAAGTGCGTGGTGGCCTGTTGGTAAACGGACTAGACGCGACTGCAACATGTTCACGGTGGTCGCGGGTTCGAATCCCAGGGCACACCTCTGACTTTTCGGAGTCATGTGTGTATTGATAGTCAATCACCACGCACTAAAACGGTGAAGGAAAACATCGTGAGGAAACCTGCATACCATAGCGATTTATAAAAGTTCTATGGTATGTAAGTCCGCCAACACGCACTAGGCCAGCGTGGTGGACTATATGGCCTAACCACTCTCAATCGTACTCTCGATTGTAGAAGAGGCCCGTGCCCTGCAGTGGGACGTATATGGGCTGATACAGATACAGATACAGATATTTTAAATATACCTATACGAGTATGAGATAATGTTATAACATTAACTTGGTTGGATTCGTTGAAGGGAAGATCGTGTGAGATGAAAATCCAGATGGTATTATATTTGACTCAGATAATGTGATGTGCAGCAAATTTGGACTAAAATATTCAAAAAATTTAGAATAAAAAAAAACACGGATTCAATTGTGTTATTAGAAATTACATGATCAATTCTATAAAACAACCATAAATTTCGTTCTAATATTTATGGTTGTCGCAACTAATTACTATCTATCTAATTAGAAAAGTTCCATTTGACATATCTCAAAATTGTGAAATAGGGATGATGTCAAATAAATCGGTTAGTACAATATCCGATTATTAACGAGATATCGATACTATTTGTTTGTATTTCTTAATCGATTACAGTTTATATTTTTAGTTTACATTATTTCGTTTTTTTATGTACATCTTTATCCTAATGAGACATCCACAATTGCATAAGTCACTTTAGTATTAAGGAACAAAAGCAATGATTTATTTATTACTAGCGGCCCGGCCCACTGAGTCGAAATGGCAATTTTTTGTGACACGATTTTATTCGGAATTTCCAATTTATTTTGACGCCAACGGTTCGATATTATCATTCCTTACAATATTTATTCTTTGTACATTTTTGTTTAACCCTATAATTTTGGCTAAAAAAAATATTTTAGATTTTTGATGTATGGAACGCACTATAAAACCCTAAATTTCTACGAAATCCTGCTAGATCCTGCGTTGAAATCTTATTTTTCTGAATCTTGGTCTGTTCTACTATATTTGTATACTTCGGACGTCTGTATCTACCTGCAAGTTTTTCAGTTATGCAGTTCGAAAGAAAAGATAAAAATCAATATTTCCCAAAACTCTTTTTACGATTATCTTTAGTAAATTTGACACAAATAAAATAAATTAATCGAATAAATTAACAAATACCAAGGAAAACTTGTATATGTGCGTGCCAAATTTATAATACGAAGGATACAATTGAAAGCCTTTTTCGATTGCTGATTCTCTTAGGTTTATATATTGTATTTACATAATGTAACTTCAACAAAGGACATGGCCAGTTTTTGTATGGCGCTGTGCCTAGTACTTCGAATCTCGTCTACATCAATTAGTTTTGCATTGTTGGGGTAAGGTTTGTTCCAAGATTAATACAGAAAAGTTACAAAGCCTAGGAAGTTCAGGGTTTTTAGATATTTACAAAAACATATCTTATTTTCAGGTAAGGTTTTGTAGGTTATCTGTCAATTTATTGAATCGAATAAAAATACGTTTACATAAATACTTTATCATCGAATTTGGAATTTAAAGAAACTATTATTTTATAAGTTACACAAAATATACATCGAGACGTATTTTATTTGTGCCACAATGTAAACAAATAAACAAAGCATGGTTCCTGTCAAGCAACTGTCAAGTGTCAAGTATTTTACTGCAGCGTTTAGTTGTTGCAATGAAAGTGTGTAAAAATGGAAAGAATATAATATGTGTAAGTATATACTACAAACATTGCTTTATAGAAATTCTTATAAATCGCTATGGTATGCAGGTTTCCTCACGATGTTTTCCTTCACCGTTTTAGTGCGTGGTGTCTGATTATCAATACACACATGACTTCGAAAATTCAGAGGTCTGCCCTGAGATTCGAACCCGCGACCACCGTGAACATGTGGGCAGCCGCGTCTCAGCAGTCCGTTTACCAACAGGCCACCAAATACACAAAATTATTGTTAAATTATTAAATTGTTAAATTATTGCCTTTTATTAAAATTATTATTACATTATTTACTGATGGTTGTTCGGTGATAGTATGCTTGTTATTAGCTGATAATTCAGTACTTTTTAAAATTAGAAAACAACTGGATTAAAATTGCTCGATTATTTCTATATTTTTACCGATTATGCGTATACAAATCCGTTTGCATAGTCTCAACTCTACACATGGAAGACCTAACGACGTGACTTTGTAATGACGTCTAGTAAAAAAGTATGTTGTTTAAAATGGTTGTTTTGCTTTATTTAAAGGATTTATATTTAAATTTAGTTATTATGGATTGTAAATCCTGTAATAAAATAAGAATAGCTTCATAATTCTATGGTTTTACGGAAAGTTTTATTGAAATTGTGTGAGTTACGTCTTCACAAAGTTATTTATGATAAAAGTATGAAATGTCAAATGAGATTTCTTGAATTAGAAATACAATAGTTTATGGTGAGTGAAGTGCGGAGTGGCGGCGGACGGCGCGCAGGTGTCCCTGCTTCCTCGCGAATGTTTGTCGAGCGGGGCGACCCCGGTCACTACACCGAATTGGGAAGGGTGCAGTGGACAGAGGAAGCTATTGAGTCGATAGAGATAAAATAAAATCAAAGGATAAACTGCCCACGAAGGTAACCCTGAATACAGGCCGCTTCCAGAAGGTTCATGTAGAGACCATTGGGGAAGGTCTACAGCAGTGGACTTTCTATGGTTGATACGAACAAGGGCACCCAGAGGAAAAATATTTTTCTTATCAATGCTTATTAATATTTTTACCACAATAATAAAAATAATTAATATTTAGCAGCAATACAGCTTTGGTTTTAAACTAAAACATTAATCGATTGATTTGTCTTTGCAGCGTAGTATCGAAACTTAAAACTATTCCGTCGAAATTGATTCAGTAGATACGTCAGATTCCTGAAAACTCAACAATCTTCTACGTGTTTCCTTTTTCTTCTTCAATTCTCACTCTTCTTCATCATCCATAATCATTTTTATTCGCAGTATCTACCACCTTTCCTGCTGAAGTTTGAGTGCTGCATTAGAAAACTATATAAATATCGGCTCCACGCATTTATCTGTTCAATTTGGAAATTACGTACGTAGAAGATTATCGTTGTCGAAGCTCGCAGAACCGAAGGTGCACAACGGGAGGGTGCTGCCACTGCCGGCATTATTATCTACCTGCGCGTCACTTCCGCTTCGTCTCGTGCAAACATTTTGCCTGTTCATGTTCGATTTTTGAACATTTGTATATAACATGTTCGATTTTTGAATTCTTATATAAGACCTGTTCGATATTTGAATTCTTGTATAAGACCTGTACGAAATTCAAACTATGTATGAGAACTGTTCTGATCTGTTTGAAGTATACTTTGGTATAGTGCAAGTAGGCACTGGTTGCGAAATGGCAGTAGATATAATAGGGTATCTAGTAGAGTGACTTCTAAATCCGACAACAGCGTTTGACTTCGTAATTCTTATGGTGAGAAGTAAAATACTATCTAGATGGATGATATTCATTTGTCGATATATTTAAGTTAGCTTGGTCAAATCAGATGTCCAATTACTAGCCATTATTGCGCACTTTTCATTTTATAAACGATTCTCTTATAACTAGATACCTACTCTGAAAACTAGATTACCATAATACCATATACCATTTACAATCAAATCGGTTATATCCCATCTTTAGATATTTAGGAGCACCAATTGACAGTAACTTGCACCCAGCGTTCATTCCATTATCTTTATCTCTAAATGATAATTATAATTCGCCTATAGACCAGACTGTTTATCTAGTAAGACATCGAAGCCTACAATGACACTCAATCTGATAAAAGGAGCTAAATAGTTACATTGTTCAACATATGTGTTTTCATATGAGGCATACCACATTTAGTTAATAAATTTCGCCTCAAAACGTGAAAGTTACTGCGTTGTACGTAACTCCGCTATTTAGTTACAGATAATTGTGTAATGAAAGAGGTAGATGCCTCGGGTCATGTGTCACAAAGTTTGTAGACGTTGTGCCACACAGCGCCGCTAAGAATGGTCAGCTTTTGGTTTAATTAAATACACATTCTTTTACTATCATTAATGACGAAAATGTCACTCTTGTTTGTTTGTTACTTGGTTTAATTCAATGTTTTCTGGAGACTGAAGGCTGAAAACTTTGCTATTTTCTGAGGAAATTAAACTTTTATAACAGTATGAAGCGAAGATCAGAAATCAGAATGTATATTAGCATCAGTTAGTGAGGAAGCTTATCTGATTATGTCAGATGATAAAAACTGCCCATACTAGATCAATTGCAGGCGTATTCTTAACCTTTTCTAACCTAATATTACATTTAAAAAGACATTTTATTATCAACCAACATAGTTCATAATAAAACTGTAAAAAAGTAATCTTTTAGTCTTTTTATTCCTAGTGAAGTCTACACCAGTCTATCTTTAGCTACGCAATCGAACATAGGCAGCTTTGTTCTTACTATCAAGGTTAAAACTTATAACAAAGTGCTCTGTGTTACCACAGTAAACTATTTAAATTGTTCGAAGTTTGTAACCGTGTGTGACGTAAGGATATTATCTTGTTGTGCCCAAATGAAGAGTCAAACAGGCGGCCCCTCCCATGGTTGGTGTTCTCGCATCATTGGACCAGAAAGGGTTGTCGGGGAGCCCTTGGTAAGCAGGTGGCTTTAAGATCCATCAACCAGTCATTTAATGGAATTGTTTTGAAAATAAACTTGGTTTTACATCTGTATCAGCCCATTTGCGTCCCACTGCAGGGCACGGGCCTACTCTACAATCGAAAGTACGATTGAGAGTGGTTAGGCCATATAGTCCACCACGCTGGCCTAGTGCGGGTTGGCGGACTTACATACCATAGAATTTTTATAAATCGCTATGGTATGCAGGTTTCCTCACGATGTTTTCCTTCACCGTTTTAGTGCGTGGTGATTGATTATCAATACACACATGACTCCGAAAAGTCAGAGGTGTGCCCTGGGATTCGAACCCGCGACCACCGTGAACATGTAGGCAGTCGCGTCTAGTCCGTTTACCAACAGGCCACCACGCACTTCCACGCACTTGGTTTTACATATATTCATATAATTGTATTAAAGTTCGTATTCGTATCAGCCCATATACGTCCCACTGCAGATTGGGAGTGATTAGACCATATAGTATAAAATAATACTATCCAATTATAATTTGGTAAGTTATTAGATACTTAAATTATTCAGGATAAATTTTAAATAAAACAAAAATAATATACATTAATATCAATTATTTTAGCTACTTGGACTTCACTGGGATCAGCTGACAACTAATCAATGACAACGTATCATAGTCTTCAATCTTCATGAGAATCGGTGTGTGATTACTGTCGTTATCGCTATTTATACCAACATTAATGATAATTCATCGCGTTATTTTCGTTCATTAGTTAAATATAATATTTTACTCAAAACGAATAGTTCTTCTAATTAAACATAATTATTATGCTAAGCATTGACAGTCTCCGTGGCACAGTTGGTTAGACGGCTTTGAAACGAGAAAACGCGGGTTCGATCCCTATATCGAGATAAATATTTGGGTGAACCACAAGTATTTGTTTCGGGTCTGGGTGTGAGACCGAGAAGTCTCTCGTAGTTCCTGATTCCGACGACACAAGACTCGATCCTAGTGTGGGGTGAGACTATGTATGTATGTGACTGTTGGGTGTATTTGTATCATTATAACGAAGTTCCAATTCTGCTAATATCACAATGTATGAGATATGGTAATCAGGGTTTTTTTTATTTTGAGTATAATATGCGAACGAATCAATACAAGTGCCGCCATTTTCAATTCCATTCTCTATTTGTACAAGTATTCCTTTATTCATTCGTCAAGTAGTCGTACGACTTGACGAATGAATAAAAGAAGAACTACATAGCAAAAGAGACGGTTATTATCTTTATCAGTGAAGGCCATAACATGCTGGATTTATTTCATAGCCATAATTGAAAAAGTATACTTATCATCATTATCGCCTGTCCTTAGCACTAATGAGCTTAAATATTTCAAAATACGTGCGTACAGCAGATAATTTTCATTTGCTCTCCCTTGCAGTAAGTTCGTCGCTCCACCCGACCTGACCTGCTCTTTTATTCGTCATTCTCCGAATTTGGAACCAATAAAAAATACTTTATTTTATTGTATAACAAAATCAAATCCATACAATTCTCCATGTAGATTTACACCACCGACCTCCGTGAAAACCGTTGTCAATTTTCCCGTTTAGGCACCGCGAGGTGTAAGTATTTCCGCCGCGTCGAACCGCAGAATGTTGTTCATCTTCACATCTGTATTCCATTAGCAAATACGGTTTAACCTGCCTTCAAGCAGCCAGTGTAAGATGACCTGCCCCTCCCCCCTCAACCGTTATATAATTGGTTGAGATATGGGCAGGATGCCTTTAATCATGGATCTAATGAGAGTGGCGGCAACGTAAGACGCAACAAACGCCCGAGGTGCCATCAGCCAGGTAACGGGTAATGTGAATAGGGTTGCCGAAATCGAATTTTCTGTTAGTGAAATTCTATGCATGACCTATATTGTAAAGCTTACGTGTTTGAATAGTGGTTGTATTAAAATATGGAATGAAGGTAATATTATGTTATTTTAAAATTCCCATAACTTTTTATCAAATCTAAATCAAAATACAGTTGAAGGATAATATTTTCTTGAAGGTATCTAACCTAGTTGGAGAAGGATCAAACATTAATCAGAGCCTTGAACTTTGATTTATGTGCTGGTTGTAGTTATCATTCATAAGCTTATTATTTACGGATTTCACGACTTAAAGTATCTTTTTAAGCCATAGTCTCTAAGCCAAATACTAACTTTGGATTATTTTTTATCCCGGTAATGTTTGTTTCTTGCGAAATAAATCTGGAGCACAGGACTCTATCGATCAAATCTATGGAAGAAATGAATTATGTGATATATATTTTGGCTTGCAATTTTTCATTAGCCTCTCAACCTTCACGTGCCATCCCTACTATTAGAAACATGTCAGCTAGCCCGTGTAATCTCGTTCGGATCGCGGGCACGAATTTCATAAGTGCTCGGTTGAGTTAATGGATGAAAACATTAACTCCTCGGGGACCGGTGAATTTGGGAACGTGGCTTTACCTCCGCGCTTTCTATAACATTTGCATATGCGATTGTGATTTAGAGCCGCTTCTACCGACAGGAGATTAGATGCTGCCTTTAACCGTACAGATACTATCTACGGCTTCTATAGAACACTGAGGGACTGGCTTAGTTTCTATAAACGAGATTAATATGCTGGAATGACGGGGTATGAGTATGACTAAATAATTCCCCGAAAATTTGCGTGTATGCTTTTTAGAAAGCTACGAATTATACGTAGAGTTGAAAACCATTTTTTATGCAATAGGTCTGGGGATACAGGCGAACAGGTCATCTGATGGTAAATAATCACTACCACCTATTACAATCCACAACGCTTGGAAAATAGAGTTGTTGATGGCCAATGAAATCGGGAAGAGAGCAGGAAGGAAAACGGTCGGGAAGTGGAGACGGGAACTAGGCATCCAGCATTTGTGACAATGATAATTACATATTAACTCAAAATCTAACAGCGCCACAGTTGCACGACCGTTTATGACGCGTGGAGTCATAAACGGTCATAATATAATACCCGAATTACCGTCACAACTTTCATAACCCTCTGTATATCCGGGTTACGAATAGACTAGATGATAAATCCACGTTTTGAAGCGCTGTCATCTCATCAACGTATTGGTTCGTGATGAGCCACACACTAGAGCCGGCTGGAGCACAAAGCGAGCTATTTGTCCCGCGCGTTGTGAGCAAGCAATCGCCTAATTGAAATGTCGCTGCTGTACCGCAATCTGAGGCTCTGACTGATCTCTATTTATCAAGTTCTTTTTAACGGCTTCCCATTATGTAGCGTTAGTTTTTGTTTATGTCCTTTAGAGTTATATGAGTAACATTCTGATAGCAGAATGTTAAAAGAATGTATTAGTATTTATTATAATGTAAGCTGTTGGAAGATGACTAAAAAATGTGCATAATAAAATAAAAATTAATTTACCACAGAATTAATGAGATAACATAGACGACTTACATCTAATAAAATATCGTGTAAAAATATTATATAAAATTTTCGAAACTAATTTAATGTATTTTCAAAAGGTTTTCATCATAAGTTGCAAGTTGTCCACAGAGCAGACTTCGAAACTCAGAAATCACTTTTCATCTTCAACGTTATGATTTTTGTGGCGTCCACACACGGAATGGAAAAAAAACATGGCGGAACGAAGCGGCCGGCAAAGTTACGCGACGCACTCCAAGTGACCGTCAAATACTCCACGATTCGTAACTTTATTATTGCTTCTCGAAATGTTTTGGTCCCCAGTTTTATTTATATGCACTGGTAAATTGAAATGGAATTGGTAAATTTATTTATAGATATACGAGATATAACATAAGAGGAATTCTTGTTTAGCTTTAATTCTATCTTTAGTAATTTAACAATTAAATTATGTGCATGTTGTGTTAATCGTCATGGAATACATAAATAAAGTGTCACAAATGTATATTCCATACTAGTAATAATGTTATTGTAATTTCAGTTGAAGAACCTTCATAAATAAAATAGAAAACGGCGTGAGGTAACATGCATATCATAGTAAATTGCTAAGAATTTCAAAAGTAAAGTCAGCCAAACCTCACTAAGCCATAGTGGTAAATTATATGGCCTAACGTGCCTTGCTATGGGACTTATACACATATGGACTGTTACATGGGATGAATTTCATATTGTCCCTATTATCCTGGCCGAATATATAATTGATCCTAGAGCATTTGGAACCGAAAAAAGTATTAATTGTGGATGACACAATACACTAACGGATAAAATAAATAACGGAACATTCCTTTCACATACACGGACGTGTATTTGATAAATACTAATTAATAGCCTTTCAAAATTAATTGCATTTTTAATAATTTTGGTTAGACGCTGCCTGTAAAACGAAAGGCCGCGGGTTCGATCCACGCAGTGATAATAATGTTTGAGAAATGATGTGAAATCGAAAAATCTCTCGTATTTCCTGATACCCACGACAAAAGTTTCGATCTAAGTGTAGAGCCAGCATTATGTATGTATCTGTTTGATGTTATTTATCAATATATAAGACATTTTTTTAAATTTTAAAATAAATATGAAATTTTTACGTCGCGTCGTGGCCCTTGTCGTATAGTAAAGTAAGTGTTGTTCAATGAAAGTTTTTTGTGTTATATTTTCTTTGAAGCAATTCTAAAAATCCAAGATGCTAAAATAACGAAAAAAAGAAAACAAAGTGAAGGATTAAACAAAACAAAGTCCAAACGAACCACGGATAGCACAAAAATCATGAATATATAAACACTAAGTTAGAAATCAGTGAATGCCTTAGATAGTGGAGCACTCGTTTAGGACCTTAGCGGGTGTATAAGAAAAACCTTTTTACGCACTGCGGGTGTATTGCGTTGCTTCATACACTGGGCAAGTCAGATATTACTGGCGCTAGTACTTGTAACCAGTGAAGAATTCTGGGCGGTTACTCTGTGAAATGAAAGGTATTTATTGGTCATGTAGGCAATTAAAAAGCTAGTCAATACATATTACCAGTTTGTCAATACACACACAAGAGTTAGTCAATACCAATAGAACTTAATCTTTACATACAAAATATTTTCTATACTCAGTATTTATATTGATTTCTTACTTTAATTTATTAATAAAAACGATACGAACTTCGATTTTTTGGATGCCGTACGTAAAACATCACTAATGTGCCTAGATACTACACAAAATCATGGATTCGTCTATTGTACGTCACAACCATAGACTAAGTTCGGAGAAAATGATAAGTATAATAGAGAATAGTATTGGTTTTTAGAAGTGGAAATCTTATATCTTCCTCCGGACGTCGAACATCCGAACATTCGAAGTTCGTATCATTTTTATAGAGTAACCCCCCTGTTTGTTTGTCTATTCTGTTTTGATTCTTGCATATATTTAGAAGACTATCTTATCCAACGGTGGTATATATTTTGGTCAATACTTATATGTAATATATTATATATTTCACATATACAAAATATGTTAAGTATTGTGTTTTTACATCACTTTATTTCATTGTATTTATTTTTTATTTGATTTTATTACCCACTAATAATATGCGGACCGAACCGCATGAAAAAACTTGAATTTTAAATGCAAAAACATCTTAATTTAGTTTCAGTGTTAATTGCTATCATATAAGAGTGCAATTACTTTTTGAGTTTGTTTCATGCGCGCATTATAATAATACTAAATACAACTAACGCCATAATCTCAGATAGTGAATGGAATATTAAAGCAAATTTTATAAATACGTATTCCATGTGCCTGTAGCATAATTACCAACATGTCACAATCTGATAAAAACACTCATTTTAGGAAAAAATTAAAGCTTTTTCTCTCTTTATGTTCTTTACACATACATGCATCAATGAGCTAATGAGTTGATTTTATCACAATTATAATTATGATAAATTTTAAATTATATAAACAGTATTAAATTTTTTTGACATAATAATTCCGGTGTGATTTATATGATTGATTGATTGAAGATGACTCATGCATATAATTAGCCGATTAAAATATATTTGATAATTATTACTCACTTATTACCAAACGTAGTTGTTATGTGCTTAGATTGTTTAGTCATTAATAAGCAAACGAACAAGCTGATGAAATTGTATAGACAGGCAAGAGATAATTGGTTTCACTCTGTTTCCATTCGTTTATTTTATTTTTGACAGTTCACGCCTATAAAGTACGACATTACAGTAGAACAATATTTTGAAATAAAAGTAGATACTTTCTTGACGGGTAACGCCCACTTAGAGTTGTGCCATTCGTAACGAATGACCACAGATAACAAAAACGATTTTGAATAGAATCAATCAATCGGAATCATTTGAAATAAAATTACATTAAAATGCTAATGAAAACAACAATGATTACAACGAAAATAAATGTTTAGTACCTACTTGTAATAAACAGTTAAACCATGTTGGAATTCATAGTACTTTAAGGATTAAATAATTAAAACAACTAAAAGGTAATTTGTTAATATTTTTATTTATAAACAATCGTCTGTTTCGTCGGAATCGGCGTCGTCGTCACTCGTATCCCCAGTAACACTAATTATTAATGAGTGCATGGGTAAGTTGTCAAATGCGACATCGCGATCCCAATCAGACATTATTTCTTTCTTCGTCTTATCTACGACACTCGCCCAGTTATGAGGCGTCACATTTTCACACGCATTTTTAAGCAACTCCAGCATTTTGTTTGCGGTGAAAGGAGGAGTTGTATTTATTCTCGCAGCATATCCTTTCACTTGCGCCCATATTAGCTCTATGGCATTATACTGGCAATGATATGGAGGAATTCTAAGGACGGCGTGCCCATGTTCTGCAGCCATTTCATCTATAACGTATCGTTTAGGCTGCTTCCTCATTTTTAATATTTTAAGTAACTCTACTTTTAATAGGGACTCGTCCACCTCCTCGCCATTGTTACGGAGCCAGTTTATTATTTCATTTTTTTTACTGGCTTGCGTTGGCATTTTGTTAATTTGCCGAGAGTGATAGGACGCATTATCTATAAATATTGTTGATGGCTGTTCGAGTGACAATAACATTTCCCGAAACCATTTTTCATATACTTCGGAATTCATTTCTTCGTGGTAATCCCCTGTTTTCTTTGATTTAAAAGCTAACATAGCATCTTGCACAAATCCTTTTGCGGTTCCTGCATGACAAATTATAATTCTTTCACCTTTTCCCATTGGCACTGCGGTCGAGGAGCTAGCAGTGTTGTCAGTCCAAGTTTTTCAGAGCCAAGTTTCATCGGTGAAAACAACATTCGACCAGTCTTCTATTTTTTTAGCTTGTCTTAAAAATTCGCATCGATACAAAGCAACATCATTGCGTTCCATCAATATTTTTCTTTTGTCACATTTTTTGTATTGGAATCCAATCCTATTCAATACCTTCGCCAAAGAAGACTTTTGACCACGGAACAAGCCACTAGTTTTCAGAGATTGTACTAGGTTATGTAAAGTAGGAATCTCTTTTCTTTGGTAATAATC
The DNA here is from genome assembly GCA_023078785.2 of Hyles euphorbiae. Classification (NCBI taxonomy): domain Eukaryota; kingdom Metazoa; phylum Arthropoda; class Insecta; order Lepidoptera; family Sphingidae; genus Hyles; species Hyles euphorbiae. The sequence continues at coordinate 6,272,808 of CM041041.1, read as the reverse complement.
GTATATATGACGACGAATAGCATCACCATCAAAACTGTCAATTGCTGTCACTTTAAAGGGCTGACGTTTTTTCTTAGGTGTAGATGGCTTGTTTTGTTCCATGCCACTACTGCCGTAGCCTTCTTTAATTATTTTTGAAACTGTTGGAGCAGTAATACCTAATGCTGCTGAAACACGGTCTCTGATTTGAGTCACTGGTATAAGAGGTCCACCATTACGGCTTTCCCTTTCAAAGTACTCATGAAGTCGCAACACAAACTCCCTTGTTTGTCCTTTAAGCACCTTTCCTTTAGGCATTTTGAAAGTGATGAAGGCAGGTACGATGTTCTCAATTCAACCAAATGTAGGAATTCACGGGTAAAACAATACGGAGGAATATAAATACTCAACTCGACGTATGAAAAATGTGAATTAAAATTCAGCGAACGGAAAACACTAGCACGGGCGCGGGCGTCTCGTTGTGAGTGACCACAAAATGGCGGCGCGCGTCACCTGTCTGCCCAGTGTTGCCGTTTCACAATTTGTTTTTAACAACATTACTATTGCCGACGGAAGTGATAAGAATATTAACTTAACATGAGTAAATGGTTTATTTTAATATAATTATTAAATCAAGTAACTTAAATATCCCTGAAGTTTTATAAAACAATGCATGGAGCAAAAAATAAAATATGTATTAAATCGATTAAAACTTGTTCAAAAATAAAATCGTTTGTTATAAAAAATTGATTCGATAACGCATCAGGCCATCACTATTTGATTCAGTACTCGATGTGTCAAAAATAAAATAAACGAATGGAAACAGTATAATCAATGCTCTATCTGTAAGACACCGCAAGGACCATTTAGTCACTTCACCGCGATGTTCAACCAAAAGATCACCAAGGCTGAATATAAGCAAGCTCAAAATCTACAGCGGCCTACCAAAAAGCTATCATCAATCGACAATTGAAAGAACATTTGACCTCCTGAATAAATGTTACATGCATACATATGTAGTACATACATAAACTTAAGCCTTTATCCCTAAAGCCCCTAACTGGATATGTAAAGGTGCAATCAGGACACCCACGTTTCGCCTTATATTCTCCGTTCCACTAGGTGATAGGGGACGAGCCTTTCGCCATATCGGGCACAAATTCCTGACTTCAGGCCTATAATGAATAGGAAAATACAATATCACTTTGCCCGACCCGGGATTTGAACCCAAGACCTCAGATTTGCAGTTATATCGTACTACAATTGCCTCCGACGCAGTCTTAATAATTTAACAAATAAAAACGCTGTCTCCAATAAGACAGGCAAATGGACTGGCATATCTACTCTCCCACGGTACAGTAGGCCTAAGCTCCAGTGTCGATTTTTTGTAAGGGCACAGATGCTCGGAATAGTTCGACGCTTTACGATCAAGAATATTACACTTTGGATATATCTGACGAACCCGCTTTGTACGAATGTTCGACGTGCCACTCTGAATATACAAATATGTTTTTGGGAAAAACCGTTCGTTTTTATACAAGATTTTCCGTTGTTATTCAATTCATTACTTTTTGCTACGTCTCTAGTTCGTAATTCAAATGTATGAGTATACGCAACCACGACCACTTTGGCATGTGATTTTGTTCCGAATTAAATTTTTGTAGAATTTTATAAGATTTTTATAGAGTAACATCTCTGTATCACTACATAGTATAAAACAAAGTCGCTTTCTCTAACCCTATGTCCCTTTGTATGCTTAAATCTTCAAAACTACGCAACGGATTTTGATGCGGGTTTTTTAATAGATAGAGAGTGATTCAAGAGGAAGGTTTATATGTACATATTATTGTACAGAAATCTATTTGTCCCGGGCGAAGCTGGGCCGGTCCGCTAGTAGAGTATATTTTTGATCGAAGATTACAGTAGATGAGTATGACTATTATTTTGGAAGTACCACGCGATATAAATCTATTACTGTTAGACAGGAATTCAATTTTATGATTTAAAGTGGTGAAATCTTAGTCCAAGTGGCTTAGTCCCGGTAACAGGGATTCTTTTTGCCGTTGATAGTAAACAATAAAATTTACATATCCGTGTTACGAAAGACATAATACCCACGGTGTCAAATTTCGGCACAGTCAGCTACAATGTGACTGCGTTCTTAAAATTAATACTAAATAATACCACAAATTAACTTCGCTATAAGTTACCCCTCTTAGGTGGGTATCAAACCCTAAATGGTAGTTAAGGATCACAGAACTAAGTTCTTTTCTGTTTTCTTATTTAAATGTATTAATATTTGATTGATAGTAAACTTAATAAATAAAAATAAAATGTCTAGCCATGAAATTATTCAGTTTTAATACTGATAGAGCCAGGGTACAGTCATTTTGCTAAGCGGTTAATGTTAGGGAATTGCCTGTACAACCATAATAATAAAGAATAGCCTTATTTAGTCGCCACGAAGTTCGGTGAGTGGAATTGCAGATGCTCATTTCCTTTTTCCTTACATCTCCCGTCCCAATTTGACAGTCCGGCAACATATCAAGATCGAAGTGTCCTGGACGTTCATAGATGGCGTTCACTTACCATTAGGTGACCTGTTTGCTCGTTTGCGGGAACTACTGAATAAAAAAAAATACTGATTCTGTGTATTTCAAGCATTTTTTTAGTTTAGTTATGTAACAACACATAATAATTTTTCATTTAATTTTTTGTCATGTCGTCGCCTGTACATATTGGATGACATTACATGCAGGACACGTAATAGTGCGGCATCGACACAGGGCTTACATTCAGACGATTTAATTTCGCCAATCACTGCGCAATTACTCAAACCTATTGTACGCACGCGATCCGAATGTATAATTTCACAAAATCCCCTTTTTATGTTAATCGCTGCAAATATCTCAATTTTTAAAATTATTTGGATTACAACCACCGATGGGCATTTTAGCACGTTTTTCAAATCCTAGATGAATTTAAAAAATGAAATACAGGGTATATCAAGACTGCTACCGAAAACGAAGCCGGGTGGCAGTTTAAGCGACTTAAGACACAATGCAACAGAAAAAGTTGAAAAAAAAGCGTCATTTTTTTTTGCTATTTGGTTCCTATGGCCATATTTGGGTGGTAAATACATTTTTTCCTAAAATAATAGTGTATACCCTTTTATTTATTAATAATCTAAGGTATAAAAGAGTTTAAATTATTATTTTAGCAAAAACTATGGATTTACCACCCAAAAATGACGATATTTAAAAAATTATAAAAAATAATTGTCGCGTTTATTTGCGAAATTTTTAATTGCATTGTGTTTGTAGTCACTAAAACTACCACCCGGCTTCGTTTTCGGTAGCAGTCTTGAGATACCCAGTATATTGCTTTCTATATATTTACATATTATGTATGTTTTTTTTTTTTTTTTTTTTTTAACGAGAGTAAAGCTCCTTTAGCCTTCCTTCCGACACTCGGGGGAGATCGGAAGGGGCGTGTCGGGGTCTCCGGCCTTCCAGCCTGTTATCAGGCTGGGTCCCTACCGAGATCTAAAAAGATCTTTTGCCGGCATACCGACTAAAACCTCTCGGTGGCCATCACGCGCGTTATGGGTGACAGGCGATGTGGACAGGCGAATGGCGCCCATTTAACTCGCCGTGTCACCCGGCGCACTGCCAAATATGGCTCCTCACATGTTGGGAGGGCGCAGATGCCCCCTCTTTCCCTACTTCGGACGCCCATGGTGAGATGGGCGTCCGCGACAGACACGAGGCCACACGTTCTGCCGCCCATCTCGGGGTCACTCCCGACGTGAGCACACAGCCCCCGCTGTGTGCTTAGCGACCCCGATGACCCCTTTTAGTCGCCTCTTACGACAGGCAGGGGATACCGTGGTGGAATTCTGGCGCCCCTTGACCACTGGGCGGGGCGCCGGGTCAGCCATTGTCATTCACCCGGCGCCTCCTTCTCGGTTGGCGGCGGCGGGTGGGATCGTTCCGCTCACGATCCCGCCCCGCGCTCTCCTTCTGTGAGATGATGATCTCACAGAAGGTAAGCATGGCCTGCCATGACCTCCTACTCTCAACCATGGAAGGAATCACGGCTGAGAGTGAGAGGTCCTCTCCGATGGCTGCTCGGAGAGCTGCGCGCTCCTCTTCCCAAGCTGAACACTCCGAGAGAGTGTGCTGGGCTGTGTCTTCCGGGCAGTTGTCACAATGGTGACACACGGCGGACTCTTCCCTTCTTGCCACCCGCCACAGGTATCTGCCGAAACAGCCATGCCCCGACAAAACCTGTGTCAGGCGGAACGTCATCTCGCCGTGGCGCCTGCCCAGCCACTGGTCTAGGACAGGACTATGTGCCTTTACTTTCATTCACCGTTTTAATTATACACGATTGCGGTTTTATCAATCGTATCATCACGCGAAAAACACGCTCATAATTGTAGCTGATAATAGAAAACATTATCAAAATTAACAACAGATAAGCAACTCAAACATTTCAAAACAAGTAAAAACTTTCAAACAAAAAGCGCACTTCGCGAAGGGAGTAAATCCTTTGAAAATTTTGCCTAAACAACATCAGTTTGGTTTGTTCGAAACGTCCAACGCTTGGGGCGTCTTCTTTAATTTATTTTCAAAATTAACATCACCCGGTAAAGTTGGTAACATCCATGTTTCTGAATTCTGAACGTACGCGCAGTTTCTAACATAAGTAGTTAAGAACACAAAGGAAGTCTGTTTTGTTAATTTTAATGTCGCCATTTCGCTGTGTTTTGTCTTGATTGTGTTCTGAAATGTACGCAAATTGTTGTTTTCTAAGAACTTTTCCTGTTGTGTTCCGGTTTAAAGGACATTGTAGTCAGAGTAACTAAGGGACATAATAAGACTTAACATCTTATGTAATTTGTAGTATTATTTGGTTTTACTACTGTCTATGAACAGTGCTATCGCTTACCATCAGACAAATGGCATGCTCATATCAATATGTAAAAAAAATCAATAGAAAATATATAAAAGGTGCCAATTAATCAATGTACATACATCCACGTTCTTTATTTTATCAGCATTCAATAATCTTTTTTTATTGCATTGAATGGCGAGACAAGCATGCCATTCGCCTGATGGTAAGCGATGCGACCGCTCATAAACAGTAGCAAAACCAAACAACACCTTGAATTACAAAGCAATGCTTGGCATTCCACTGCGCTCGCCATCCCGAGACATAAGATATTAAGTCTCAATATGTCCAGTAATTACTCTGGCTACAATGTCCTTCAATCCGAGACACAACAGTGCATTTAAACTGCTGTTTGACAGGAGGAATAGACATTGCGGTAGTACCCACCCAGGCAGCCTCTCACATATGAGAGACCTACCACGAGTTCTTCTGTAAACCAGCTCTTCAGTAATCTTCGAACTAAAAACTTCAATATAACCCTCGGGTGATCCTTAAATCGTAAGCCGTAATCCACACGAAATATTTAACAATCATATAGAGCCGTAAAGCCAAAATTCACGTACTTTTTGGTTGAAAATGGAACTTATCAACCTTTTTTAATTGGGTTATTACTTATCAGAAAAGAAACAGAATTAAAAATGACTTTTCTTCTTTATTTTCTATATCACAAAAGCAATATCATTATTTTCAGAGGTATAATAAATCTTGAGTCTTCTCTAAATAATTCTTTAAAGCATAATATCGCGGAATATTGGTTGCGAAGCAATAATCTCTAAACAATGTTTTATGGGATATGCAATATCCTTTCCAATAAAATTAGAAGACAACGTTTATAAACCTACTTTTATCTTGTATTTCCTTGCATATTGTAATAATTTCAAAGTTAATAAATAGGACTTACGTGGGTACCTTGCTAAATATGTATTGATGTGAATAATCTAAAATGCTATAAAATACTAAGAAAAGTGTTATCCTATTTCCGCCTAATGTAATTGAAGAAAAATAATCTATCTGGCACCAGATAGAGTACCGGCCCTCGACAGTCATCTTTCGTCATTCGGCGCAATAAACATTGGTTGAGTGAAAAATAAATTATCTTACAGCTTCCGTGGCGCAGTTGGCTGGAGAGGCCGCGGGTTCGATCACCGCACCGAGACAAATGTTTGTGAGGGCTACAAGTATTGGTATTTGGGTGTTTATTACTGTAAAGTCTCTCGTATTTTCTGATACCCACGACACAAGACTTATTTGATCTTTATATGGAGTCACAACTATGTATACACCATCTTAAAAAATAACTTTAAATATACCTCATATAAATTATGTTTCAAAATCGCAACATGAAATTCAGGTGATATTAATATAGCCTACATGTTCGAATATCTACAAAGTTCCCCAAACTCGGTATCACGAGTTGAGTCAGAACTGTCTCAAACAATTTATTAATAACTGAGATAAGCAGCACAACTTTAGACGTAATTATGTTATGCACGAATATAGAATCTTGAGATTCCCCCGTACAGCGCCGCGTTACAGTATGTACAATTACTGCAATAATGTATTACATTTAAGTCATTCACTTGTGAGTTTCATGGATCAAATGTGTCTTTTCTCCACCACCAAATAAAGAATGAAGGCACCTAAGACTGCCCTTTCTTTCTCCTTTCTCTTATCTCCATCCAAAGGTTGCATACAAGAGATAGCCTTGTGAGGTCGCTGATTGTACCTTTTTAAATTTGCCTTTAATCTTGTGTTATGTAGGTATGTATGTTTTATTCCTGGTGTACAATAAAATACTTAAATAAATACTTTTATATGTACAAAACCATTCTATATACTCAAAGACTGCGATTCTCCTGGTGATACGAGTGTGAGACAAGTAGGTACTAAAAATAGTTTCACCATTACAACACAATATCTTTATAACACTATATGAAAACAACTATAATTACCATAAATAAACTTAAGCCTGATTTTTCAATCACGAGATAACTTATCTATCAAATAAATTATAATCTCACTAACCATAAAATGCCGTAATCGATATTTTTATTTGTACAATTCCATTCTTTACTTGACTTAACTTTTATATTATCCGCCAATTACATTTAATTTTAAAAACAAACACTGGAGATAATTTGTACTTCCTAACTTGCCGATACTAATGGACATTTTTCCATCTCCATCAATAGTGTTTACAAAGGCAATCCCGGCTTACTGTGAGTCAGTGTGTCGGAACACAAATAGCAACATCGACCCACAGCGGTCATTGCACAATGCCTTTGTACCGGCCACCGAGAACAATGCTCGGAGATCTATTAATTAATCCGAGGACAGATTGCTGTTCTGATACACACACAAGCGGTGGACAATGCTGAATCCGCTTAAGATGATTGACTCCAAAAATAGAGGTATAGATTGATTTAAGGTTTTTTTTTTAACATGCACATGGAGTTGAATATTAATTAAAAAGTGATGCTTAAGCCTGACTAACCTATGTTTTAGATGAAGTATTTTCTTGACCTTTGTGCATATTGCAACCACCAAAATAACAATAAAAGCAAATATTAATAACTTCCTAATTAACTTTGGTTTTCCAATGCCTAAAAAACAGTAAAGCCAATATTTATATCAGTAAGTTTAATCTCTCATCTCTTCAGCCACAGGAAGTCCATTGCTGAACATGGACCTACCGTAGAATCTCCACATTGTTGGAAGTGGCTTGCATTCAGCGACTTAGCAATCTTAACCAGGCCGTCCGTCCACCTTTTAGGCGGGCATCTGATACTGCTCTTGTTTGTACACGGCCTCTACTCCAAAGCCTTTTGGTCCCAACGGCCATCAGTTCCTCGCGCTATGTGTCCGGCCCACTGCCACGACAACTTGCTAATCCTTTGGGCTATGTCGGCAATCGGCTTCCTTTGTTCAGTAAGTTTAATAATCCTTGCTTAACCATAATGTGAAAATTTAACACAATACATGCGAACAATGTACAGCTATTCCAAACTAGGGTATGCATTTTTTAAAACAAAACACGGAGCACTTCAACAAAATTGCGCGCACATGTCTTCATGAACGTCTAAATTGTGCGAGCGTGTTGAAAATGTTTGCGGTATTTAGAAAAATAGGAACGTTTGCCAGAAACCACTTTATTACCTGGGATCCTTGCACTACTTGCACTCTTCATGTCGGGGAACAAATAGTGTTTCTGAAACATTTTCGAGTCGTAACATTGCTACATGAAAGAATACACGTATATTATGTTATATTTTATTATAGTACACTGGATTTATTTTAGAATTCAATTTTTAACTTTTTGATATAATTTACGAAAATGCCCACGTTATTTTAATTAAAAATGGAATTGAGTAAATAGTATTTCATAACCTAATCACAATGCACAGTTTGCAATGCTGCCACTACGTAATTATAAATCAGCACGTAACTTTTACGTACGGTACAATTATATTCTAAAATAAAATCAATTATCATAATTCTATATACCACAAATTCAATACACAAAATATGCACAATGTTGTAATTAAAAACGAAACTTTACTCCCAAAAAGTTAAAACAATACCTGGCATTAATCCTTTAACGTACAAATACCAGCAATTCAGAAAACCGCAGGACCAACCCCATCGGCGAGGGGCTCCAATTTATATTTTTTAATTTGCAACAAAGCAGAGAGCAATTAATTTGATCACAGGTTGATGCGGGAAGCGTTTGCGCGTGAACTCCGCTCGCCGAACCGGTACGGCCCTTCGGGGAGACGTCAAATAAACTTTGCAATCTCTCTTCTAAAATAGCGCAAAGATTATACGAAGCTGTAGAATGGACAGTTCTTTGATATCAAAGTTGATGCTGATCACAAATTCTGTAATTGTGTGACGCTTCAATTATGTAGAGACAGTTAAATTTGACCTGTAAAATACGATTACTGGTGGTAGGTCTCTCATATGTGAAATGTCGGTAGTTAGGTACCACGGCAATGTCTATTTCTTTTGCCAAATAGCAGTATTAATGCATTGATGTATTCAGATTTGAATTGCATTGTAGCTAGAGTAACTATTGGGCATATTGAGACTTACATCTTTTATCTTAGGATGTCGAGCGCAGTAGAATGCCAAGCATTGCTACGTAAATCGTGGTATTGTGTGATTTTGTTACCGTCGATGAAAGGTCGTATCGCTTACCACCAGCCGCTCATATCGTCTTAATATCCGAAATTTCATTCGCAATTTTGATAGCAATTTTCAAAACATTGCAGTTTGAGTTTGAACGTCAAACACCCAGTCGCGCATAAAACCATAAGCTTTATCCTTCTGCTGTATGCATAAAGTAAAAGAATATGACAAGCTTCCGTAGACGTGAGGCTAAGGCCGATGGTATAAGAAGATTATGTACTCAGTATTAGCCGTGAGCATTTTCCAATGCGGTCGCGAAGAGCGCTAAAATAAAAAGTCTTTTACTCAATGAAACCTTCATTAAAAAATGGTAAAATTGATTACATAAACTGGTAATAAAATTTGTAATGTATGATATTATATATATTGTTCTTAAAATTACAGCACATAATATATGAGCAGTAAAATATCCATAATATAAAGCATATAATTAATAATATATATATATATATATATATATATATATATATATATATATATATATATAAAGTCCTAGCACGTTTAAATATAATAAAGAATTATCAGAAAGCAACAATGGTGTATACTACAACATCTTAAACATTAACGCGAAGGCAGAAACTAACAGAAATGACGCTTCTCAGATCTTTGACGCCCATATGGTTTTTCCGAGTGCGTAATAATTACCGACAAAACAGCTAATCCCCGCCGAAGCGGCGACGTGGAAACACAACGCTCATTACACGCACACGTTTAATCCCGCGTATATTTCATCATTTAATATTAATATATTTCTCATAAATTTAAATTAAGTGTACTCGTATTTCATATTTTTATAATTTACAATTTTTATATAAAATATAATTATCATATTTTATTAACATTAGAATCAACACCTTCATTAAACACAGGAATTTAAAGCTGTTGATAGACTTAAAACTAAGAAGTGTGAATGTATTGTGAAAACCATTTTTTTGTAAAAATCAAAAATTTCTTTTTGTTATGCTCAATAGACTCAAAATAAAATCGACAGTCATTGTGAGTTATACACTGTTTACTGGTAACTGATAACCCTACAAACAGATCAGCACTCATACGCTATCAATTCACAAACTTTTGTTTTGAAATTCACGAATTTTCTAGTTTTAATCGAAAAATCAATTACATTTCATACGTTGGCGAGTGCTCTTTGTGACACAAGTGGGCTCTGCTTGATGGATGTGTATTGATGTGGATTTATTTTATTTTTTCATGACACCATAACTCACGTCACACAAAATTGATTGCTTATGACCAAACTCCGGCGGGTTCAATTATTTTTTACGATTTCATTGCTCCGCTTCAAATCGGGCTCGCCCGTGATTAGTCTGTCAGAATGGCTCCAATAGCTGTAATTAACATATGACATCTGTGATTAATTTTGTTTTTACGATATTCTTATCTCACTTCAAATCAAATAACATACATACATACATAAACTCACGCCTTGTTCCCAGAAGGGGTAGGCAGAGGTGCCAGGGCACCCACATTTCGCCTTGTATGTTCCGTCCCACAATGTGATAGGTGGCGAGCCTATCGCCATATCGGGCACAAATTCCTGACTCTGGGCTGATACTGAATAGAAAAATCCAATATTAATTAATAATTCAAATAATTAATTAATAATTCAATTATATGAATGCAAGTCAGTAAATCGCTGTTATAAATCTCGTATGTTGCGAATATTCAATGGAACTTTGGACTTGGTGTAGAAGATTTGAAGAAATCCAAAGGATACTTAAAAAATACACTCCTATCACATAGATATATTCTCATTCGTACCTACCTTTGGGATCTCTGCTAATGTTATCATGAGTTGGTACTCTCTTGCTATTGATATTTAGTTACTAGTGTGTACTGAAAACTAAGATTCAAGCTCTGTTTATCCCATTTACTCTAAATAAAGACACGAAAAATATCAAAAATGATATCTGAGCTACTGTTTGCGGATTACCTCAGCAGGTGAAAAATCAAATTTCACGGAAAAATTGTGTCGAATTTCAGAGTTCAGACACAAACAGCACGCAACGCAATAATCGTAACTGGGCCAGGGTCTTACGTAAGTTCACTATCTACAGGGTGGTTTACTGCGCGCCTAATGAAGGCCAAGTTATGTTGGTATAATGGATATTTAAATACCGACGAAACTGTTGACGCACTATGCCGCATCTCAGAGATTTTTTCCTAACAATTTGCGATGAAATTTTATGATTTACAGTCTTTGTATGCGATGAGTTATATACTACTTTATATTATTCAAGAATATAATATATAATGTTCACAGTGATAAATACGAATTAATGAACAAGCAGGAAGCTCGCTCGATAAATAATGGTCAAGTCATCAATAAACATTTATGGTTGAGGGTATCTGTGATTTTGTGACTGGTTTAGGGTATATAAACCCGCCGGCGGTGTAATTTAGTTCAGTCGTTACCGAGACTCCGACGATGTCGGTCGTCGTTGAGGCTCTCATTTTGTCGGTTATCCGCGGTGTTCTTTGTTGTGAAGAGAATAGTGCCAGTGATAAGTGCTGTTGTTATTTAAACTACGAGTGACCTGCAGCCTGATTGCCTCCAACAATTTGTTCATCAGCAACGCAGTTTTCACCTATCATCGGGTAAGTGATTTATTATTTAATTTTATTTTAATTTGTACTGCGGACAATTATGTACATCACCATTCTAGCTCACTTACATGTTTACAACTTGTAATTTATGTTTTGATTAATTAAATACTAAATACTACTAATATTTAATAGTATAAATTAAAGCAGTACCCATTGTTACTACAACGAACGATACGACAGAGAAAAATTGTTAATACAAAGTATAAAAAAGTAAATTTAGAAGATTAAACAGACTATACAATTAAATTTAATACATAATCTATACTACGGTTAATATAAAAATGCCGAAAAGATTGTCTGTTCGCACGATCTTCATTTAAGGGATTACTGAAATAAATGTTCGAATTTAAAAAAACATAGGTTGGAGAGCTCAGAAAAATGCTATATACTACATAACATCACACCTGTTGAAAAATAGAAGCTATAGAACATCAATAATAAAAACAACATAATCTAGTATTTCTTGTAGGTCTAGTTTGGTATGTGGGCAAAAGGAATTTTTAAATTTTTTCTGTGAGCGTCATTACAAATCGCATATGTCGAAATAAAACCATGTGTTTATTATTTTGAACCAGTTGTCAACACAAACATCGCCGTATTTTTTTAAATTACTATTGATATCACGTCGCATTATAATTAACTAATAATCCCAATATCTTCGACAACCTGTTCATTTTAAAGGAAACACCTGAAAATGAAATTATAACAACTAGTGGTCGCCTAGCGGTCGAAATTCGACCAAATCAAGAAGAGAAAAGTTTTTACCTGTATGATGATGTTGTTATTTTGATAAATCGTGCACATTTAAATGTACGTATCTCTCAAAATCACTTATTTCCCCTGAAGTATATGCAATTACTAAAATCGTAAACTACAATAATTGCTTTGAACCAGCAATAGTAAATTATATATATTTTTTGTACCTGAATGTTGTTATTGCAGATTGCTGCTACAAAACTTTATGCATATAATGATAGTCCGTGTACATTTAAATGTATCTTACTGCTACACAATTTGTATAAGCGCTCAGTATTTCACGTAGTATTCATCAAATAAATATTTTCTGTTTGACATTCAACAAAACCACAATAAACAATTTTTTCTGATTGACATTCAACTATGTCTATAATAAACCAAAGAAACAATTTGACCAAAGAGTATGTATACGTGTACAAAAAATTCTTGTGTATGCGTGTGTCAAATGCATGCTGGTTTATTTATTGATTTAATGTACTTTTTATGCATTATTATTAAAATCTTTTTTTATATATTCAATTTAATATTAGGCCTAATATTATTGCCTCATTTAAAATTAATATTCTCTTTTAATATAAATATATTACCTCATTAGGCAAATAAAACTTTTTGTTTGATATGTCAGAAGAACAAAATGAAAAAGAAAAGATACAATTTGACACCAGAGTATGTATGCGTGTACAAATACTTGTGTATGGATGTGTGTGTGAAATGCATGGCAGTGTGTGTAATGTTTTATTTTTTGATTTAATGTACTTTATAAGCATTATTATTGAAAAATATTAGCATTCTCCACTTCTCCTACACATAAACTATAAGTGTGCCAAATTTTATGCTCCTGCGTCCGCGCAATTTTCGTAAAAAGGGATCCAAAGTTTTTGCATCACGTATTAATATATAGATATACAACTACCCGTAGGTTTGAAGGCTTACTTATTTTTATTTTAGTAACTATATACTTTGTTTAACATTTCGATTAAACTTAATAACGTACACCTTTTTATTTTTAAAGATGCTATGGTACCCAATGGTTCAAATTATTATATTTAGAAATTACCTAGTGTGATAAGGCCGTCACTTGTACTATTATGATTATGTGATTTCTTGTGATGTTTCTCTGTCCAGTGCAAACATCGATTAAATATTTAAAATATTTCAGCAGATATTTCACAAACAAACTATGGATTTATCACCTAAACATGATGATATTTAAATTAAATTTAAACACTACATAAATGTATAGCGCTTTTTCAACTAAACTCAAAGTCACTAAAATTACCACCGGGTTTCGTTTTCGGCCGCAGTCTGGATATTACCTGTATATATAATATGTATATTATAGTTAGTATTAAGTTATTTGTATTATTTACACATTTTTTTTAACTCTGATTATTGAACGCTCTATCAAAAGTTATTAAAAAAAAATTACCGGCTCGTTGTCAAATGCATGTACATTTTTCAAATCTTGCCGTCCTTTCCCCAGATGATGACGGCAGTCGAGTTTAAATTTAAAACGGTATGCGAATTGGTATGTTTCCGATGTGGACTAGACTGTAACAGAATCTGCACCCGGGCGAAGCCGGGGTGGGCTGCTAATTGTACTACTAGACTAGTAGAGGCGCGATCCTATGAATTGTGAACCTCAAAGTATTCAAGTGTCTTATATGTAAATATGTTTTATGTATGCCACTTGTAAATCCTTTTTTTCCTGGTATATTCTCTATTCATAATTTTATTTTAGTACAATAAATAAAATAAAAATAGTAAAGAAACAGCCTATACAAAAGAAGCATGTATGGGAATATCTTCGCGAAACCAAGCCGATTTCGCATGCAACCGTGCGACAGGCGTTTTGTGAGAAATTTTGTCGGAATCCTCACGCTAATGTCGGCCCAACACGGAACTCTGATCGACCCATATTCCACAATATTACTATCGAGGCCATTGTTTGTATACGAACTTAGATTTTGTATATTCTACCATCACGTACTGGCTTCATGAGACAGGTTTATAGTAAACAATTTACAGTTCAAAACACATTTAAAAGTCAATGTTTTTACGTTCGAGGATGTAAAGCATCGGGTAAGTGAAATAAAATGCACATGATGTTGCAAGCCTTGCTTCCAACCAGGTTATGCCACCTGCTTGATTGATTTTGAAAATATTCACTTATAAGATATAGGTACGCTTAAAATCAGTCAAATGGCATGCTATCGCCGATCATTGCAATAAAAAGTTCAGCTCATTTGACACGCCTGGCAAATTATTATTAAAGTAGTCAATAATTATTATTAAGGTCAAGCGGTGACGTATTATGATAAAAATAATCCTGACATTACATGTATTACATCTGCTCTTAACGCTAATATCACAACACATTACCTAAATGAAACATGTTAATATTGGTACCATAAAGAACCACATTTTAATCCGAAATAAACATTAAAATTTGCAAAAGGAACAAAATGGAAAATAATTGCCGTGATTTTATTACGTGGTTGGACACAATCAGGAATCGCCTAAAGAGCTGCCTGCAAACGTAATGTGACCGAAACATGCGCCACACATACGTTAAAACGATTTATAGCTAACCTTTGTGAATACATTGCTGCATTATTTTTTCATCGATATTCTGCTGTGGTGTTCCGTATTTTTAGACTGAATGGCAATCCTAATAGATAAATGCGCTGCTGGTCCTTGAAGGTGGAAATTACGTATTGCAAATTATAATAAGTCAAAAAAAAAATCAACGTTGAATCGACGAAGCTACAAATGTATGTTCGTTTTTGTAAGACTATGATGTCACTTCACAGTTGAGCTACTCCTATCATAGTTCTAACAAAAATAAATAATAAATAGATTACAAAACATTTTGTTATTCCGCACTAAATATTGGTTACATAATTACAACTAAAACCGACAAAAGAGGTCAATTAAAGTAATAAAATATCCGCAGGCCATTACAAAGGCCGTCAGCGGAACCTTAAAAATATTCAGAGGGCACAGCGACCCGTATGAAATACCCTATGTATCTTTCAGCCAAAATTGTGATTGGGGTTTAGGGAGCGATAACTTGGTCTTTATGACCCAATTTTAGTCGGATACACGTTGGAATTTGAATTTTTCCAGAATTTACATGGATGGCTGTTATCGACCTCGGCCATTACTGCGTTGGATTGTATGTCCATCACGTTTAGGTATGCCTAAACCGGGTAATAAAATCACCGACGTGATATTTGGTATACGGTTTGGCTGTAAGATTAAAAATATTGTATCCATGAGCAATCTAGGATAAATAATTTGTATTTACATTTATATAAACTTCATTAAATTAGGAACGACATGAAAACATATATAAATACTCGTATAGTGAAATAGGAATAAACTAATCTCTATGATATCTTGAACTCAAGGAGGTTCTAGTGGCATGTAGTTTTACCCATTTCTAGGATCAAGACTTGAGCTTATGCCATGTAAGACAGACTGACCGCACCCGTTCCAGAAAGCAAACATGGAAAATACAACCACGGTCCCTGAACACAACAATAAACATAAATTCAGCGGCCACAACATTGGAAAATAAAATTGGACCGAAAACATTCGCGAACAATTCTTGCGCACATATCGCAATATTTTCTTTTGAATCGCTGCAGCGCTGAGTGTATGCGGGAAGCCATAGATCCTATGCATCGAGTAGATATTGAACAAAGCCGGTGGTTGACAACTGTTCCCATTTAGCTATTGTTGCGGTGGCGACAATACCGGTGCACCGGGCCGCTGACCTATTTGCACACAATGAAAAATATCAAAACAACCAAAGCTTTTTGTTTTATACAACTAAACGGCAATCTGGAAATTTTTGTTTTGTTTTATATCGTTCAAGTCTATGTTATTTTATTCATTTTTTATTTCATCATTCTCTCCCACGTCATCATATTTAACTCATATCCGCTCACACACACACACACACACTTAAACCTTACGTTCCCGACCTTTAACAATTAGGGAAACATGGACAGAAGAGGAGTGAGATACTCGGAATAGTATTAAACATTTTCCGTTCTCACAGAAAGTCTTAAGGCGGTACAAGGAATAGAGGACTATCAAACCTTTTCTAACCTCGCAGAACAAATGTCTGAAAGAAAATGGTCAATTCGGCTCAATTATGCGGCTTCAACTGTACTGTGTACTGCGTTATACCCCGCTTAAATAACTCAGCTTCATAGATCTCTTACAATTTTCTGCTCAAATCAACCATCCGTTATGAATTTAAACAAAACAATCACATCATGTTTTTTTTATGCAGCGTGACGCATCACCAAAATATTTCACAGAAATTTCTTCGTTTTCCTTTTCAGTCAATTCTTTACAAACCACTCTCTTCGTACATTTTAAACTCGCAACCCCACTTCAACCCGGTTCAATAATAAACAGTGGCAACAGTAGCAACTTCTCAGTTACCAACACGAAAGTTACACCTGCAACAGAACTCCTCTGCGGAATGTTTGAATACTGAGCAAACATAAAAGCTTTATCTATGTGTGTAGTGAAGTAATTAGTTCCGAAGACCGTTAAATTTGCATGACAGTAAGGTTTCCTTGGGGTACGCAAACTGAATCCCATTGTGTTGACTTCGGACATTCAGTTGCACCCTAAGACTATAAAGATACGTGCTTTAACTATCCTCCAGTGTTTAGATTCATGAATATTCATATAGTTTAAGTATTTTATTGTTTTAAAGATAGTGGGTGTCGTGCGTGTTTCTTTTTTGTCCTTGTAAAGTATCTAAATGGTTTACGCGATATTTTTTTAATGAATTTTTGTAACTTGAGGGATTATCTATTCCATTCCAGCAAAAAAGATAGATGATGGAGCTCATGTTAGTGCATCTCCTTACGAAATGTACAATTGCCGGTCTGCAACATAAATCAACGTTACTTAGAGTAATTTTAGTGCTTTGCCGCCAACCTTTGAAAATGGAGAGTTGAAAAGAAAAACTTGACCAATCCCACTGAACTAACGAAAAATAATAAGTTACAATCAATTTGTTGCCTGACTATAATACTTTCTCAATCAAACCGACCCCTACATATTAACAAGGCTTTATGAAATGATCGATCTCTAAAAATTTAATAAACACAATACAAGCCAAAAGGTCAAATACGACTTCATAAACAGTCAGTGATTCGAATTCTATTGTTTTGTTACCATCGAACGTTCCTTGCAAAACATTTTCAAATTAACGCAATATTTGAGTATTTTCAATATTAATACCCCGTTATCGAGGATTCGCAGCCTCCCGGCGGCAGCTGGAATTTAATCTCTTGAAATGAACACGTTCACAATATTTGATTTTGTTATGAAAATAAATAAATTCCATGAAATGTTTTATAGCAACATTTTTTAAATGTTTCAGTTAGTTGTTTGTTTAATATATAATGGAGTTACCGTCGGAAAACCAAATGTATATTTGAAATTAAGCACGGAGCACAATATCAAATATCCTTGTGATGTTAAAAATATATTTACTTGTACCATCACTTTTTTTAAATATTCAAATCGTTTAATGAAGCAATCTTATAGGAATTATTACCATTTCAGCTCATTGTTACCAACCACAGAGCCTTGTTATATAGGATTACAAACTAAGGATCATGGGAAGATATGCTCGAAGAGCGTTTTGATATCTGGATTTGATGTCAATAACATCAGTTTACTTTGTGTGCACGCCAAGTAATTTCACGTACTCTATAAATAACTTCATACACAATAAATATGACGCAAAATAGACGTTCTAAATTCACCATTCTCTTCTAAAATTATACAAAAATATTCCTAACCACAACATGAACAAACTCATCATACTTGAGAAGCAGCGCCTCAACCGCCACAATTTGTACACAGTGGCAGTCAGTAATTCAGCCAAATGGCGGTATCATCAAACAACAGACCGAAATAAAAGGAAACAGTACACCCGAATACCGGTTCACGCAAATAAATGAAAATTCATCCGAGCAAACAATGGCGGGATCTCTCTGGCATGAACGCAAACATCTTACAGCGGCCCCCGAATACACTAGGAGTTAGTCACGTTACACTATGCAAGATTAATAAAATAAATATACTACTTTAAGTATTGGTCCATAGCAGAATTACTACTGTTAAGTATGGGTTTCATTAACATACTTCCATTTACTGGTATTAATCTCTTATATAAAGAAGGCCATCTGGTTAGGTGCCACCGCAATGTCTATTTCTTTCGCCAAACAGCTGCGTAAGTAAATTGCCGTGTTCCTGTTTGAAAGACATTGTAGCTTGAGTAACTACTGCATTAATCGAGACTTAATATCTTATGCCTCTGGATGGCTAGAGAGATCTCCATGAGATCGTATCGTTTATCATCAGGCTTGCTGATCTCGCCATTCATCAAAATGAAAAAAAAAAATCACATACACAAATACTTCTTTATTTAGGCTTTATTTAAAAGCATAACGACAATGTGTAGTCTTCCAGGACTAAGCAGACTTACATCAGATAAAATATCTACGCTGTAGTCGTAAACATGGCAAGCTCCTAGCTTATTAGTAGCTTCGAATCGTATTAACATTGTGATGAATTTGCGTACATTAGATTAGCGGAGGAATTTTCGTTTTCAACGTCAAATTCTTATGAAACGTCTCTTTGGAATAATATAATGAACTCAATTAATAACTCCGTTTTGTGCTGTATTTAAATTTACATTTTCTTTCTTCGTTTTTTCTTTCTATGTATCTTGTCTATTTACAATATAAAATGTACATGTTAGAACTTAAGACAACCTACGTGGCGCAGTTTGTTGGACTCCGGCTGTGTAATTTAAGCCCGCGGTTTCGCTCCCTGCAACTTAGACACTTTTTTAAAGCCCAGAAATATTTTCCTGGGCCCCAATGTTTTTTAAAACTAAGTATCTCAAAGTTTCTGATCCCTATGACACAATATTATTGCCCTTAATGTGTGGTCAGTACTTAGCACCCATTTATTATTATTTGTTAACTTCGGTTATTTTAGTTTCTCACAAAGACTGAGAAACTAACTGTGTAACGTGGAAACACGTCTTCAATCCTCGTACAAAAACAAATCTGTGGTCTATATAGTCTGTAAATACATTTTTCGGATCTAGATACATGCAACAAATATCCTAAAGGGGGCGAATCGCGATTTTTAAACGAAAAAAATAACCCGGCAAGTACTTTCTCTAACCCAAACAAAACCCAAGACTTCTTGCGAATTTTAACATTAATATTCACTGAAAACCTTCTTTTTGCTCCAATAAAAGAGAAATAACAGACACCGGCACAAAACCATGCTACTTACGAACTTAAAATCTTTCCCTATTATTATTTAACGCTTAAATGTACAAGGTACGAGCATAATCGCCTTTGTGAGAAGACTTATTGCCGCGCTGAAAGCCTTTCACAACCTTTTCACGCGGACTTTTATAATAAAAACCGCAACATTCGAATTATTTATTGTTTCCATTTACAATTTTAGCGCCGCGTTTAACAGCCGTTCTCTATAATCTATCTATCTTTAACAAGAGATTTCAGTAGATAATTCGATGCAATTTATGTTTTAGTTAAGAAAAATAGAGTAGTATACTTAGATATATAATTATGCTGCATATACTTACAGATAGCTAGATTAGGTAAATATGTCTATTTTTGTTTAATGAGGCATATAATGGTAGCTATTTTAAATCATTGTTAAAGATAAATAGGATGTAAAGAACGGCCTTTAGAAAACGTCGTCAGTTCGTTACAATTGTACTCGTATAGGTAGCCTACGCGGTATTCTGTCGCCGAAAGCGCTATTGTAAAAATTATAAGAATATTTTTTCTCTCTTCACATATTATATTGGACATAAATACTATTATATTTCGAGAATAAATAGCGAGCTTGTTATTTATATTACAAAAATAGATATGAAACAACACGTCAATATTTTGCCAACACATTTTATCCATTTGTCTTGCGGTCGGCTGTCGCCGTTTCGATATGATTACTGTTTTATGCTTTCTGTGTGTTGTATGGAATTATTAACGTTCGTGTTTAGAATGTGTTTGCTGCTGGTTTTGCGAGTGTGATTGCCGAACTCATCCTTACACTGTCGGCAGTCAAAGTATATCAGTTTATATTGATATCATTTATTGAATTTGTATGTATGAATGTGTGTATGTATATATAATATACACTATATAATATTATACGGAAAAAACAAGATTGTTACATTATTCCTACGCTTGAAGCTACATGTTCCTCTGTCCCAAACTTAAACTTTGATAACTTATTAGTTCAAAATACATTATATCTGGAATCATCATATTTTTACCCTTATTTAACCACACACACCTTAACAAAACAGCGAACAAAGTAACTCATTTCTACAAAAAATGTTTTCGGGTTCGTTTATTGCCGACAAACGAATATATTTTGTTGAAAATGTGTTACAAAAATATTATTTTTTTTAAGAGAACATTATAATAGCTGTATATTACGTCCCGATTCCATCCGGAGGCAATTTAACGCTACGCCATCACATGCCCTCGGCTAATTCGTTTCAACAAATATGCCTAAAGCGACACTGAATTATTTCATCTATTTTATACATACAATTTGCCCTGAAACCCTGTTGCGGAACGGCATAAATATTGTTATATAATATCCAGAGTGTATCATAAATAACAACTCTTAGAATAATATACAACATTATTTTTTGTTACCATAGAGCCATCCAAACATCCAAATTAGATTTTAGTATTAAACATTAGACAAAATTACGAAAAAATAAAAAATGAAGCCTTACGCAGTGACAGGCTAGCACAAAATATCTTGGCTCTTGAATGATGCTTGGGATTCTTTGACTTCTTGATCGCGGGGACGGGATTGCTTGTATTTGTTGGCTGTTGTTTTAGGTATTGGTAAGCGACCGCCATGCATCGGATTTTTATTAATTGACAAGGTAGCCATGTTGACGGAATTTTAAGAAGAGACGGACGTTAGGATTTCAGGGGCATACTACGGAGTACTGTTTCCAAGAAAGTTAAGGCAAGAAGGTTCGCATCCTTATACCTCAAAAGATTTACAACAACCCTGATACTATGGATGACGATTATGGCTACTTTATCTTAGGGAACCTGCTTCCTCGTCCTTTTAAGAACCCTGTTACATTAAAAGAAGTAAATTCTAAACCAGACGTACACAAATACATTTATAAGTTATAACAAAAGTCAGTAATCACCTTCCCAACTTCATACGAATATTCTATCAAAACTCAACACAATAGAAACCAACGTTTTACACCAAAACAGCCATTACCTCTCCATTAGTTTAGTTAGGTGAAGCACGCGGCGCGGGATCCCTGCATAAATTAGTCTTGTTAAGTGCAGTACAGGAATTTAATCCTCATATTTCGTCTGCCGGGGTTCGGCATATATTTTTAGGTCTAAAATGAATTGCACATGAGGGAGAGCATTTAAAGTAATTCCAACCTTAATTCTTTTTCAATAAGGGCCATATTCATTTACAATAGAAATCCAGCATAATTTATGCAGCGAAGTATCTTCATAATATGATTAACGAGAAGTGAATCTTCCTGCATTGGTAATAGGTTTGAACTTGCGTAAACTTTGTTATGTACTTGATTCATTTTGAATGAATTTAGTCGCATGTTTAATGGTGCTCATTACTTGCTGAATGAAATCGGATTACGAGAGGGCAACTAAGCTTGATCTTTGACTAAAACATGGGGTTTTAATTTTGTATGAATTGGTATTCAGCGGCCATCGTCGAGTGAAATATATCAATATTTAAGCAAATAATGATGAATATGTTTTCTTTAATAACAGTAATCCCGCATATGTAGCAGTCGGTTAGTAAAATAAATATTAAAATATTATAATAATATTAGTATAACGGCTGAATAATGTTATACTAGATAAAAATTCCTTCAGCGTGTATACAGGGTATATCTAGACTGCTACCGAAAACGAAGCCAGGTGGTAGATTACGTGACTTCAGACACAATGTAACTTAAACTTTTGCATGAAAACGCAACGAATTTTTATAGACTTTTATTTCTTAACGTCGTATTTGGGTGGTAAATACGTAGTTTTTCCTAAAATAATAATGTACCGCCTTTTATTATTAAAGACTTTTGCAATTTGATTTGTATGTTTTTTTTATTATTTTTTTTTTTTTTATTATTATTTATTGAAAATTCAAGTTACAGAGACTCAGTAGTGTTAGTATAACAAATAAAAACTTATAATATAATGTTAGTAAAAATACATCACAAATAACACGACCACTGTTGCACAATCATGGCGGACCATGCATTCTGCAGCAGTGGTTTACATAAATACAGTCTAGCCTGTTTGCGATCATGTTCAGTATGCTGTTGGTGCTGGCCCTAACCCGACGCACTAGGGACGCATAACGTTTGCGCATCGTTGCGAAAAAACAGTCAACACGCGCCTCCGCAAACATTCCCGATGCACTACAATATCGAGGCAGCCCCAACAGCACCCTGAATGCGTTATTATATTGCACGCGAAGGGCGCTATAAGATTTTTGCGTATAATCAGCCCACAAGCTGCATGTATAGAATGAGGTGCAATATGCTCGGAAAAGTGTAATTTTAGCTTGTGTTGAGCACCTCGCAAACCTGCGGGCCAACATATTAGCCCTCATTGACAACGCCCTTCGCTCTCTGTCAATATCATCATTGTCTCTGAGATCAGCAGCAAGGATGTGCCCCAAATATTTAAATTCCTTGACCAGTTGTAATGGTACGCCATTAAGTTTAATGCTTGGCACATTACCGGTATCCCTACTACCTGATCCAAAGACCATGATTTGGCTTTTACGCGTATTATATAACAAACCATGAGAGGCAGCATAATTCTCACAAACTACCATCAACTTTCTCAGTCCGCAAGGTGAGGCACTCAGTAGCACCATGTCGTCCGCGTAACTGATGTTGTTAACACAGACTCCGTCTATATAACAACCTTCCCTGAGGCTACTGAGTGCCTCAATCAGCCCGTTTACATACAAATTAAAAAGCACGGGGGACGTTAAACCTCCCTGTCTCACTCCACATTCCAATCCGTACGGATCGGACAAGACACCAGCCCATCTAACGTTGTTGACCTGGTTTGCATACCAGAACTTGAGGATATTGATTAGTTCAACAGGCAATTTAACATTTTCTAACTTATCCCACAATATGTCGTATGAAACCAGGTCAAAAGCCCTGGAAAGGTCGAGAAAAGCCGCATATACAGGCGTCCTACGATCCGTATAGTATCTGACAACCTGCTTAACACACAGTATAGCACTTTCGGTCGATAAACCTGCTCTAAAACCAAATTGATTGTCGTGAGGCTTTATGTATTTATTTAGCTGTGCGTTAAGCAAACTATCAAACACTTTTGAAATAACAGTTGCTAACGAAATAGGCCTATAGTTGTTTTTATCTGAGATGTCACCTGTTTTATTTTTGACAATTGGCACTACAACCGTCCTTATCATATCTGTAGGCATATATGCGTGACTCAGGCAAAAGGAGTAAAACATTGCCAGCACTCTCGGTAAATCAGGCCCTGCATAGCGGAGGTGCTCAATGCTGAGGCCATCGTGACCGGGAGATTTGCCTCGTGGCATGAGTCTGATAGCATTTGAGACATCTTTAGAGCTAATTATAGTTCCCAGGTCCCGACGAGCCTCAACATTGTGCGATGATTTCGATCGCCCTAGCGGTGACTTTATAACAAAACTACTCTTAAACAGATTTGCTATTTGTTTAGAGTCAGTAACTCCGTTGACGCATACCGGCAGGCCGGACTTTTCAGTGAGTTTATTTATATATTTCCAAAAATTACAAAAATCCTTATTAGTATGATGGGTCGCAAGCTTATCCATTTTTATTTGGTCTTTATGCTTTTGACACCATTTTAACCTAGATTTGAAAATTTTTCTAGCTTTACACATATCTTCATATATACTGCCAGACGCTGGCTTATTGTTCTGCAACCATATTAAAAATTTCGTCCTAGCCTCACTGTGTGCCTGTTTAACGTGCTGGTTCCAGCCCTCAATAATTGGCTTACGCCTGGTTATGCCGCAACTCCGACCAATCACAGATGCGTCGCTGATGGCTTTAATAATATCCATGTACAATTTGTCAATCATATTTCTATGACATAACTGATTACACGTTTGATAACAACAAGTTTGCAACTCACTAGGAATATTTATTGACTTTAACCTGTTATGACAAACTTCTTTATAACAATTAATTTCCTTTGGGCTTCTATTCTTCCAAAGTACTTTGTTTTGTAAGATATAATTGACATTCAGTTTCTTATTTACAATAGCTAAGTTACATTTTATAAATAAGGGGAAATGATCAGACCAAAATACATCATCATAGTGAGTATAAACGTCGGCCACCGAGCCGGCCGCTGCATTAGTTACTAGGCAGTGATCAAGCCACCGATGCGTGCCATGAGCTTCACTGATGAACGTAAATGTGTCTGACATCTCACCCAACCTTTCAACATCAATACAACTCCATTGAGCTTCACGACAAAAATTAATCAATTCATTATAAAAAGGCTCAAAAGGATGTGAATTAAAGTCTCCCAATATGTACGCAAACTCAATATTAGTACTGTCTATTATAGCACTCACCGCACTCATCGTGTCCGTGAAATCAGTCAAATTAGCTGTCATATCCGTTGGCATGTAGACACTAAACACTATGATCGGTTTTCCGTCCGTAAGTATCTTAATCGCACACACACGTGAATTATTACACTGAACCACAGACACATTTTGGAACTTCTCGCGTCTCCAGAGCAGGGCGACGCCTCCATGAGGCCTACCTCTGAGGATGCCACTCGCTGTGTCCACCGCCGATATTCCAGTACAGCTGAAATCATCGTTTATGTTGTTCAAGTAGGATATCTCGTCTGGCAGTAGCCATGTTTCCTGTAAGGCAACGATATCCGCCGACTTACACAGCCGTCGTATGTCATCATGCGAACGTTTAACATTTTTACAGTTAAAAGATACGAACGTATATAGTTTATTCTTGTCCATTATTCTGTGTTCGGCCGTTAACAGAGATTGTTCTGTTCACGCTCTTGAGCTTAAAATGCACAAAACGACGAAATACGATACCATGGGGCCATAATTCACTATTTAAGAAAATAGGTACCTTACTTTCGGGGATAAAGAACTTAAATGCGTTATGTTCACTATCCCTTTTCATCATAATTTTTTCTAAACTAATTGATTCTCCTGTTTTTGCCAAAATATAGTTATAAATATCTAGATCAGACGTTTCTTTATGCACGTTCGTAATAAAAATTGGTGTTTTCCTATCAGCCGCCCGAAATTTTCCTTCTAAATCACTTGCTGCACCGATTTTTCCCGAAAAGCGATTCTTTCGCTTGCCCCTCGTACTTTGAACCACTGTCCATCCCTTCTCCTCTCCATCTAATCCCCCATTGCTTTATGAAATCCAATTTAAAAGTATTAACGTTATTTGATTAGATCGTAACATAGTTTGACAATGTTATATTTTTTCTACAAAACCTATTTATCAAGTGCTTTTAAACACATTCCCTTACTTGGAAAAGTTAATGGTCGTAAATTATTGTAATTGTGATAAATGTGCGTTTTATTTTCCCAAAGTTTTATTTTAAACTATGTAATGTAACAACATACAAATATCTGGCTATCTGAAAAAGCCCTTTGAACATGTTCAAACACAACTCACGTACAAAAAGGTTTTCCTGTAATTATGAATAATTCCGCATAAATACGTACGTTTCCCATAAATACATAAATCGGAAATCCTTTATCTCTCAGGAATAACATATTTTATTATATCGTAAAAAGTTTCAAATAAAATGTATGATACGTTGATGGCACGCCCGGCGGGGGGTAATCTTTGTAATCGCGTCACGTCCGTCAAGGAAATCCGCGGGTGTTATATTGTTTTCTATTTCATTCCAATTCGAATTATGGAATCAGCAATGTTATTAAGCAAATCACCTTTTTATGTGCCTTTTTTATATATCGCTTATCCAATGGAACTTCGACGTAATTACAATTATGAAAATGTTTGATTGTATTATATGTTTTTTTAATTCTTGGGTTAACACGAAATTATTTTGAATTATTGTTCATAGTAATTATTTTATGTGTGTACATGAAATAATTAAAGATTTCAGCGAAATAATTGGAAATAAATTATATTTTTAATACATTTTTAAAACATTTCTTCCGAAAAAAATCTAAAGCGTAATTACGTCATTGTTCTTTTGGATGAGCGATATGTATTTGATTATTATTACTTAACGGCTGAACCTAAACCACGGTACATTTGACTTGGTGACGTGACTATGAACAACCTTTTGTGACCTCTTATAACCTTCTTTATTCGACCTCGTGTACAATTGTTGCTGTAAATATAAACTACCAAAATTATTTTCAATTCCGAATTCACAATCTCAGACTCAGACAAGTATCTCAAGCCCATACAAATTTATTCGTGCGGTTACCGCAGGCGCTGAAAACCCAAATCGGTCGTCGCGCTAATATAAACAATTGTTCCTTGTCATTTTTTTCATTTACACCGAATGTAATAACAGAACAAACCGACGCGAACTTAAATAGAGACGTAGAGGTTGATGCTTCTTTTGTATTATACTAGTTGTAATTTCCTCCGCGACGAGCCTCGCGACAATCCCGACTTATCTTTGTTCCTTGACAACACTTTCCCTTGGGCTCAAGACTGCCAACTATCTTAACTTCGCATTTATCGTCACCCTTATCACCAAGGAGTAAAGTTTAGTTTATATTTTGTAATGAAGATGCAACGTTGCCAAGACGCAGCTGGATTTATGGTGCAACTTTACAACTTTTGTAGTCGCTTTCATTTCACACACGGCTAAGTCGGCCGGTCTGTTTGTGTTCATATTGTCTGTTTATTAATAACACTACTGTAAGAACAGTGAAAATGTAACTAAATGTCTTTTGCTAGCCAAAAATCTGAAAGAAATCTCAGTCTTTGTTTTCGTTTCCTTACTTGTAAACGGTACTCGACAGTTGCCCATTTTGAAGATGTTTCAGTAACATAATACCACTCGCGAAAACATCACTTAGTACATTTTTACGCATATTTAGTGTATTCACATTTAAGCATCAAACATTTCATTAAATTAACAATGTAATTATTAAATAGCTCGGTAATGTTAAATAATGAGGCTCACTAAAACTCCCATGACTTCCTTAAACTAGGCACACCCCAGCGTTGGAATATGAAGTACCATAATGACCTTACTAGTAATGTATATATATGCCATTAGTAAGGTACTAAAGTATGTAATGCCACGACAATCAATAAAATTTTAGAAACACATTGTCCTGCAGTTTGTGTAAACAAAAGTTGGTATAACTCAAAATGATTTATAAGTTAAATATTTTATCATTTCAATCACTGAAATTAATTAATTGATTAAAGTAAAGATTAAACCCATCAATCAGAATGACGAAATCTGGTATCAGATAGCAACCGGAACGCAACTGTCGATCGTCCGAACAGGTATAAATCTTGAGTAGAATCTGCCCTAGAGGGTGTTATCGCGGTTGTACTAATGCTGGTAATGTATGGAGGCTCCCGCTGCGTGAGACATATAAATTGCATACCAAGTGCACTTCCGTGGCATGAAGAGCTTGCAAAGAAAATCATCAGGAAACACGCTTGCACGGGAACTACTGGAGTGAATACAGGCTACGTGTTGAAAAGTTAGGGATATTTTTATCAGATTTGAATTCGTGTCAGAATATAAAAAAATATAGGTCCTTGCTTAATACACAGTATCATAATAATATGAATTGTTTTAAATGCATAAGGCAAAAAATCTTTGTATGAAATACTATTAAGCTTCTCATAATGTAGATGTCACTACCTAGTTCAGAGGCGTTTGTGTAAGTTAGTGAAATAAATAAAAATATAATTTTGCTAATGCTTGAAGTCCTGAAAAGTCGCAAACATTACAAGGTTAATATCTCAGAGCTACACTAAAGAACCATCACAACACTAATTAAAAAACAAAATGAAGCACATAAAGAAACAGAATGTCGAACAAGTCAACATCTGTTAGACGTTCAGGTTTGAAACAAAGACATCACGTGCCAGGAGATGATAAAATAAATTTTGAACATCCCCCATTACGAAGCTAATGGGCCGTATCTCGAAAGCTAGGGAATAAAAGATCCGTCGATTAGAAACTTTATGTTTGCAATTTTCCGTGCCCTCCCCTGGAGTGTTGCGAGCCTTGAGACGGGAGCACAATACGATTAAATTCGAGATTACATAAATAAAAATACAAATTCAAAACACAATACATCGTTAAACGTGCTGAATTTGTTAAATGCTCAATCGATTCCGCTCCGAATTTGAAATTTATAGATTTGCTCAGCATTTCAACATAAAGGTAATTTCACAAATGATTTTTTAACAGATAACCTGAATGATGACAGCTGAGATAATAAACTTGAACAAGTTTTGTCTTCCTCTTTCTTTTGTCTTCAAAGGCCGAGAAAACAATTAGTTTCTCAAAATGTGTACGAACACAAAACATATAGCAACGATAATGTCTTCATTTTATTCTAGGAAAAAGCGATCAAAAAACTTATGCGACCATTTCAAACTACCATTCATAACACATAAACTCCCATTTCATTTATTGAAAACTTAAATTGGTTACAACAGTGGCAGTACCCTAAGCGGATCGGGAGTCCGCTTCACGTGGTTAGTACTTTAGGAAATAGACTCAATTATCCAACTATCGATTGGACATTAATCTGTGACTAGAATTGGAAACGCTATTAACTTGGAAAACGAACTTAATGTGGAATCAGATTCATTGCCAGTTTAAGGTAACGAGTGGTCTGGGAATACAACACGTTTTAATTTATAAGTATTCGAGGCTTTTGGTTGAGAAAATAATTGTATGTATATTAAGTTAATCCTTGATCATCAAATAGAAGAAGGAATGGAAAATAATGGCTTAAATACAAAAAAAAAATAAGGACCTCCTTAAATATTAGAATAAAATTATTTATTTACGGGTTTTATCGCGAATTTGGTTTAATCTGTAAAAAATGTTATTTCAATGTGTCACATTCCCGTAACCCTAAAAAATATTATGGCCTTATAGTTGCTAATTGTAAGCTAATAACAAATATGTATTCAATTATCATGTACGTATTCGTGCACAAAACTATTTTAAGTTTATGTTTAGAAGGACTTTCAAAGCAATTATAAAATATCATACCATTGCACACACAGACTTGTATTGTTGGTTGATGTAATATCAACTCATGCCAATCAATATCTTGGAGAATACCTTTTAAAGCACCTCACAGACTATCTAATTCCACCACAGACAAGGCAAACGGTTGCTATTGACACTTAATTAATAACTGCACGTTTACAAGTCAAAGGCGTTTAATCAAATCACACGTCGGATGGCTCAAACGAGCAATTCCACTTGATTTGATGTGATCATGACGGCGAACAAAAGCCACCCGTCTACTTGTTGATTTAACTTATTATTTACGCCATCTCCACACCAATTAAGATGCACAGACGTGTGTATGGGGAATATGTTATTAGTGATTTAACCAGAATCGGTTCTTTGTATTGTATTGTATTCATGACAGTTTATTCACAACACAATGTACTTTTTGCTAAGGCTTGACCAAAGTCGCAAATAGGTATCTTTTAAATATATGAATGCTAAATATTTAAACTACTATACTGGCTTTGCAATTTATGTTCCGGTATAGATTATGATTGTTAGGTACTTATATAGGTGTAAAAAATATTTCTTTACTAGAAATAACGTCGGTGGACTAATTAAAAGATTAACCCTGCTCGAATTTCAATTAATCTTTCCCCTAGATTCAAAAAACCCATTAACTTCGCTTCATAATACCAATAAAAAATAAAATATAAAATGGCAATTATTATCAATCATTATAAAAGCGGATCGTTTTATAGCGAATTATCTTTGCGTCTAGCCAAACTTTCACAAAAGATAAAACAAAAATTAAATCATCCACCCGCCGGAAGCACCGTAGCGTTCAAATTTAAAAATCTCGAAAATTGACGAGCACACTGAAAACATATAAATCTGGAGGCTAGCGGAAAATTAAAATGGCACCGGGGGGCATGGAAGTGTCGTTTGGCAGTTTGGCACGGCGTCGAACCAGCGAAATCAACCAATATCTCATTACTTAACACAAAAAACCTTTGTGATTTAAAATTTTCGTATTCTTCTGAGTTTTTGGTAAAAACAAACGCTTTGCTAGGCCAGCGGCGGTAATTAACGAACCCCTTGGTGCCTTCGTATTGTTCTATTGTCAATATTTACTCGTGCAAATTAATATCAATTTATTTGAGTGTAATTACGTACCATTGATACAAACAATTGCTTTATTATTAATATTAAACTCTTATAAAAAATACACTCGTTTTGACGCGTATTGTTACCCAATTATGAAATGGAAACAATCCATTACTATCCTTACTTTTGGACCAATTTGTAAGTCGTCACAGAAAACATCCATGGACTCTATAAATCAGTCTAAACAAATCTTGACTTGAAAATGTGTAGCATTCTATTCTTTCCCCCCGTGTGTTTCTATTTTTAGTTGTTTAATAAAAAAACAATTCACACCGCGTAATGGGTAGAGAACCCCTCTAGTGTGGACTACAGATTCCACACTTCCTGCAATCAAGTGAAAGCATCTTAGGCGTTACACACTTGTTCAATTATCAACCATTTCATCAGATTCCTCAATAACCGAGTGTTGGAATGTTTCCGTTAATGATGCAGTAATGCGTTTGCAGTGTTACCATTACGGGTAAGCTGGCTGAATGGCTCATTAGCACCTACCACTATTAATATCGGAACATATAATGCCCCTAAAGATACGTAATGCTTTCCTCCGCTTCGATTGTAAGAGGTTTCTGCCAATACTCAATTGTAAAACATTAAACACAATAGGGTTTATTTCCTCAAGTGAGTGCTTTGCAGTTACAAATGATTGTTGTAATGATCAATCTATATATTAATACGTGATGCAAAAACTTTGGATCCTTTTTTACGAAAATTGCGCGGACGCAGGAGCATAAAATTTGGCACACTTATAGTTTATGTGTAGGAGAAGTGGAGAATGCTAATATTTTTCAATAATAATGCTTATAAAGTACATTAAATCAAAAAATAAAACATTACACACACTGCCATGCATTTCACACACACATCCATACACAAGTATACATACTCTGGTGTCAAATTGTTTCTTTTCTTTTTCATTTTGTTCTTCTGACATAGACATATAAAAAAAAAGGTTTTATTTGCCTAATGAGGTAATAATATTAATATTAAAAGAAAATATTAATTTTAAATGAGGCAATAATATTAATATTAAGCCTAATATTAAATGTAATATAAAACAAGATTTTAATAATAATGCATAAAAAGTACATTAAATCAATAAATAAACCAGCACGCATTTGACACACGCATACACAAGTATTTGTACACGTATACATACTCTTTGGTCAAATTGTTTCTTTGCTTTATTATCGACATATATAGTTGAATGTCAATCAGAAAAAATTGTTTACTGTGGTTTTGTTGAATATCAAACAGAAAAGATTTATTTGACGAGTACTACGTGAAATACTGAGCGCTATCATTAATTATATGTAGAAAGAAAGTTCTGTAGCAGCAATCTGCAATAACAACATTCAGGTACAAAAAATGTGCACGAATTATCAGAATAACAACATCATCATACAGGTAAAAACTTTTTTCTTCTTGATTTGGTCGAATTTCGATCACTAGGCGACCACTAGTTAATATTAATGAGGTTGTTTGAAAGAAAATTACAAAAATAATTAAGATACAAGGCAATAAAAATCAGAGCATATTCAAAATGACAAAGCCATACACACATTAAGCAACAGAAGTGAGTGAAAACTGTCTGCCAGAAAAAATTATGAACACCGTAAGGTTACAAAAGTTGCTGAACAGCAAAATCAATAAAATGTTAAAAACGCCAATACAACGATACTTATGTCACTGAACACTTATAAAAAGTAAAATTGCCGTAGATGTGTTCATGCTTCACTTCCTTATTATTCATTGTTAAATTTTATTTCACAGTTTATATTTTATTGTATGGAGGTTTTCCAGGAAACTATTGCAGTTTCCTGAACCATTAAACTGGGTTCAAAATATGCTGCAAGAAGCCAAAATACCCTTAAACTTAACTTATTTACTCGCAATGAAAAAACCTTTGTGTGTATGTTTTATAAACCTCATATATGACTATTTTTATCGTGAATATCTATACCTAAATAATAAGGTAGGTAGGTAATGATTTTTTTTTTTTTAAATCTATATTTTTTAAGGGACTTTTATACTTATAGAAAATACATGACAGTCCCATCGTACCTTATAAATAAATATCTACACAACAAAGCAAGATGATTAAAAAAAAACAGCATAACACAAATCTAAGATTCCTCAACAACCAATAATTAAATTAAAACAAACTAACTACTACAGAAAACAAAAAGGTTAAAAAATCAGAATCGTGACATTATAAACTTAACATATTTAACACACTCACAGTGTGACTTCAGACAAAAATTTCAATAAGAATTGCAGAAAATTCGCAATTTCCGACCTCTATCCATTATATAAACAAGCAAAAAGATTATTAATAATATCACCCTCTTTAAAATATGTTACAACAAACCGCATACATTCTTCAAATACAAAACTGCATATTAACTTAATCTTAACATCCAACTCGGAATTCGCTGTACAAATTTCCTTAAATCTATCCATAATGATTTTCAAACGACTTAATTTATTCCTCTTTCCAGTTTCCTCCGTATGCCTTCTTGCGTCTTCAGACTTATAAGCAATTGACTCCTGCTTATCTATATAAGCTGCCTCTCTTTTAGGATTTCTATTTTCCACGCGAGTCAATGAATTTTCACCTAAAATTGGCGAATTCCTCCCACATTGTTCCTTAACATAATCTTTCTTTTTGTATTTACTGCAAGATATCATATTATTACTGTCACGACTACCTCCCTCCAACACATTCCTATATGATGTTTTCTCATTATCCTGAGGTTTATTAGTTAACTGCGCGCTTTGACTTCTCAAATTGTCAAGTCTCTCACATACAGCCTTTTTATTCACGAGCATCGACAAAGCTTTTCTATAAGTGCAGTTTTCTACACACATAATCTTTCTTATAGCCTTTTCTTTTAAAAACATAGGACACGACTTATTCAGGGCCATGTGCGCACCCTTACAATTTAAACATTTAAAGTTGGTAGTTTCACAGTTTCTATGACTCTCCCCACATTTTGGGCATAAAATCTTTCTTGTTGGACATAATTTCAATACATGGCCATACCTCCAACATCCAGAACATTGGGTAACAGGAAAGGTGTATGGTTCAACTTTTATTCTACAGCCATATATATAAACATACGGAGGTAAGATCTGACTTTTAAAACAAAGCCGTATACTCTCACTGTTTACCCATTCTCCATTATTAGATAAACGCTTCAATCTCCTTACTGAAACTACTTCTTTTTCACACTCCAAACTGTTTAAAATTTCCTCATCATTTGTCTCCAAATCAATTTGTTTTATTACTCCATATGAAAAATTTACTTCATTCGTATACTGACATCTATAGCCCATGGTTTTAAATATGCTTAAATTAATGAGTTTCTCTGCATTTATTTTGTCTTCAAAGTGCACAAGAACCCTGTAAGGAGTTTTATAATAAATCTTTAATATTTTGTTAACATCCTCCTTTTTCAACAACTTTGCCAAACCAAATTGTTTTAATAAAACCTCCTTTGCAGTAATGCATACTATTATTTGATCATCCAATGATTATAGATTATAGAGGATGAAACATAAGGTCACGTGACGCGTACCACTTTGATGAACTAAAATGGCGGCGGCTCCGCCCCTAAAAATAGTGATACGCTAGTACCCAATTTTCTATCGATATCGATCATCAACAGTGGCATACGAATAAAATTAATATAACATTTTTAATTTTCGCTTTATATGTCAATTAAGTTTAAACAGGGGATTTTAGGATTTGACAGTAGTCATTAAAAATTAAATCCGATAAAAATGTCAAGGTTTTGATATTTTTTTCATGCTATGATTTATTTCATTGGTAAGTTTTACCTGATGATTGGATTGGATTTTTCAAATAATACACACGTAAGATAAAATACAACTTTATTAATATCTAGAATTTGCTTGCGACTTCGAGTAGTATTGCCACACTTTTCTCCTTAAGCACCAATTTTCACCATATCAATATTTTTTTGCCAAAATATAACTAAAATCTAAAAAAAAAAACAGACATTTAGCAACAATGAAAATATGAACACTAAATTAACAACTTAAATATATAAATAGAAATATCTACACAAAACTAACAATTAAAATGTAAAAATAGAACTTAAACAATTAACTAAATAAACTGATATTATTGTGTTCTGTGATATGAACCATTGTAATTTTAAATGGCGATATAAAAGAAGATAAAAGACAGTTCGTGTTGCTGACGAAGTTTCTTGCGCCGTTTCTTCTTCACAGCTACAACACGTTCCGAAGCGGTGGTAGCAGAAATGAACAATCCAATAGATCTTTTGAAAGACTATTTGAATAAAGAATATTTTAATTTTGATTTTGAATAAAGGAATTGTAGCGGAGATCTCGAACGAAGGCAGGAAATCAGCACTAGAAAAAAAAATATTTTTCAAATCAATCAATCAAACAAAAAATACATAAGGTACATACATACATAAACATATAAGCGGTGAATAATGTGTACTATAGATTTTAATTTATGTATAAATATTGACTGCCTCGGTGGCGTAGTTGTACTATGGTACGGTTACAAAGCTGAGGTCTTGAGTTCGAATCCCGGGTCGCGCAAAGTGATATCGGCTTTTACTATTCATTATCAGCACAGTCAGGAATTTGTGCCCGATATGGCGATAGGCTCGCCACCTACAACATCGTAGGACGGAACATACAAGGCGAAATGTGGATGTCCTGGTTGCACCTCTGCCTACCCCTTCTTGGAAAAAGGCGTGAGTTTATGTATGCATAAATATTAATATGATAAATGTATTTGTAACAGAACTAATAAAAAATGCAACTGCTACATAAACAATAGTGATGTGATGTATTAAACATTTTGAGGTTCTTGAGTGGAGGCCACGTACAGGCAAGCGAAATGTCGGACGCCCGACTACAAGGTCAACGGACGATCTGGCTAAGGTTGCAGGAAGTCGCTGGATGCAGGCCGCTTCCAACAGGTCATTGTGGAGATCCTTGGGGGAGGCCTATGTTCAGCAGTGGACTTCCTGTGGCTGAGATGGATGGATGGAAACATTTTGATCTTAATGTGGGGTCAGACTATGTATGTGACGGTTGGTTGAATTTATTTCTTTGATATTCCTAAAAATATACTAATACTTTACAATTATCGTTACTATTTTAGTCGCCATAATATAAATATATGACCAACTAATACTAATTTACATGTTAAAACCGTTACAAGGTTATACCTGTCGAGACAAACACCCAGTTGCATCTAATACATTTCGTTCATTATTACGTTGCACCATTCTTGGCTAAAATCAAAAATACCTATCAGGATATTTAATACATACCAAATAAAATAAAATAACATAGGTAGATTTTTATTGCTATTATTTGACTGAGGAAAATCATTATGTCTCACTTAGAATTCAATCAATGAATATAAAAGTGTTGGTTAAGATAAACAATTATAATAATTAATAATAAAATATAAAACTATTTCTGTTCATTAAAAGGTTCTCCAGAACATTAGACAATAGACTACCAATTGTCCAAATTATCTTGCATGTCATCTTTGTTATTGATTAACAGTTGTATTATTAATAGGATTATTAGATAAAATATCATAATTACTACAATTTCACTTACCGGAAATATATTTGAAAAGCTGTTTTCTTTTTCAAAATGTAATGAACAAATAAATGTATTTATTGCAGGGTTCCAATAGCTTCCAATTTTTTGTATCCATTTTGTCCTGGTTTGTATGTTTATAGGGAATCTAAAAAATATTTTTAATTTCACTTTGTTTGTCGGTCTGAATATATATTTAAATATAAACAATTTTTTTCTTTTTTTGAAAAATAAAGATCAAAATATTTAAAAATGATAATATCGATATGAATAATTTCGTATCGAATCCACTCATCCCTAAACTTGTGTGTAAACAAACAATGAGGTTGTTATTTACACTACTTGTATAAATAACGCCTAGAAGAGTCTAAAACTTAATCAACAAGATCCAAATACATTTATAAATAATAAAAATAACCCCAAAATGTAAATTTAGCACATATTTGTTAGTATTTCGTAAAAACAGTTACTAACCTATGAAAAGAAATGTTAGGGTCCTTTTTGCTTGAACTCGACTCGAATCCTTTAACACAACACTGAGGCATTTTAAAAACTTAACAACTAAACTAATAAGCAAACTAAACAAACTTAACATACGAGATTAACCAATGAATAATCCGAAATTCTTTGATTGTGCAGATTTGTTTACTCCGATTGACAGATAACGCCACAGTTTGACATTTCATGCAGTTTTTGGTTTAATAGTCTGTGGTTTCGAAAGCATAACTAAAATGGCGTCATTTTGGTCTATGGGCGGTCCCAGTGTGGTTAGTGAACAAAATATTGCCATATTCGAAACAAAGGAATTATTATTTGTCTCTTTCATTAAGGGACAAGGCAGCTTTGTGTAAATGAGACAGATACATAAATGTACATTCCGCGTCGATATTCTTAACATAACTATAACTTGACATATATAGCTACTTTTGTGCGTGATCCTCTATATATCTTTTATCATTGTGATCATCATATTGTTGTATTGACGAGTTATGATTGACATTTAACAAATCATTTTCTGAATTATGATTTTTCTTGGACAAAATTCTTGCAAATCGTTTGTTTTTTCTACTGACCGTTGTGAAACCATCATCTTCACCTACTGTGTCCTCACTGTCCTCCCGGACTCTCTTTTCCTGCGTTCTCTGAATCTCCATAGCATCACTATTATTGTCACCATCTCTCTCTACTCCACCTCCGTATTCATAGTAAATTTGTTGCTCGCAATCCATTAATCTCTCTTCCTCCATAATATCACTTCCACTGGAGTCATCAAAGAGAACATCATTATCGATTTCACTCATTAAAATACAATTTAAGAATTTAAATACTGTTATTTATAATATGACACATGCGCTCGTGACAGCGACTCACGCGAGAATCAGGTAATGATTTTCAGTACAAAAGAAACCAATAACAAAAGACAAATGACAATATAAACGTATATCATCCTTTAAACACAACATATTTCAGGAATCGATATAAATTAATGCAATATACTCCTAATCTTATAGCAAAAAAAAAAATAATGAAACTAATATAATATGCCCAAAAAGCGACCACCATAAACAATTATAGAAAAATCATCTTATTTATAATCGCAAATGGAACTTAAATTTATCCTTGAAACTAATTTTCATATTTTGAAAATAATAATTATTATGAAGTGCGTGGTGGCCTGTTGGCAAACGGACTAGACGCGGCTGCCAACATGTTCACGGTGGTCGCGGGTTCGAATCCCAGGCACACCTCTGACTTTTCGGCGTCATGTATGTATTGATAGTCAATCACCACGCACTAAAACGGTGAAGGAAAACATCGTGAGGAAACCTGCATACCGTAGCGATTTATAAGAATTTCTATGATATGTAAGTCCGGCAACCCGCATTAGGCCAGCGTGGTGGACTATATGGCCTTACCACTCTCAATCGTACTCTCGATTGTAAAGTAGGCCTGTGCCCTGCAGTGGGACGTATATGGGCTGATACAGAATTATTATGTGTTTTTATTATACAGTTTCCTTCCGTATAATAAGAATTATAACTACTAAATAAACCGAGTATTCGGCTGATAAGTTTCCAAACAAAACATTAGACCAAAACTGATATTAAATTCACTAAGTATGAAAGCCTGAGCGAGTAACGGAACCAGTTGGATAATTTCCGCTGTAGCCGAAATAGCTCAGTAGGAAGAGCAATACGAGTAGATCGTGAGGTCTAGCGGGCCCTGGTTCAAGTCCAGGTTTCGGCTTAACATTTGCGGTTGGACGAGAAATTTTTGCACTTAATTTGTAATCTTATTATAGTAATATGTAAAAAACTAGTCAATATTTAAAGGATATGTATTTTTTTCTTTTTGTCTTTTTTGAAAGTCTGTATCTTAGAGAAAAATTGTCATTCAGAAATACTAAAACAAGAAATTATAAGCTTGAAAAGTGTATTTTTCAGATCTGTGCACTATATCTTGATGGTTTAATGTGTGTCTTGTTAAAAGCAATCGTAGGAAAACCAAGATGAAAAACATCCTAATTCTACGCGTTTTTAACACCGTGCAATTTACTTGGAAGGTGTTTATTTGGTGTCATCGTCATAAAGGTCTTGTAGATAATTTAATTCTTTTAAATTGATATGCAAGATACCTCCGCAACATGATTTTTGAGCTGACTTATTGTATGTAAATCAAAGTAAATATGGCTTTTTCGAGATTAATTCCAGATTTTTTTAATCATGCGGAAAAATGAATTATATTGTGTTTACTGGTGGTAGGTCTCTCATATGTGAGAGGCCATCTGGGTAGGTACCACCGCGATGTCTATTTCTCCCGTGAAACAACACTGCGTAAATGCACTGTTGTGGTTTCGGATTGAAGGCCATTGTAGCCAGAGTAACTAGTGGGACATATTGAAACTTAACATCTTATGTCTTAGGATGGCGAGCGCAGTGGAATGCTGCTACTGTTTATGAGCTGTCGTATCGCTTACCATCAGGCGAACGGCTTGCTCGTCTCGTCATTCATTGCAATAAAAAAAAACATAATAATTATAAATAATTCGTCTATTCATTATTATTTTAATGAAGCTTGTATTCTTTATTTGCTAAACTGCGCTCTCTTTTTTTTCCTTTTTTCATATCCATCCAAAGGTTGTTCTGTAAGAAATCGCCTAGAGCGATAAGACCGCCATATGTAATTTTTTAAAATTTGTAATATCTTTAAGTGTTTTCTTTTTTATGTGCAGTTAATAATAAATAAATAAATAAAATTACTTATATAGTATTTTGAAGCGAATTTTTAAAATAGTGTAAAAAAAACCTATTGTGTCAGGTAGAAATGTAAGAAAACATTTCAGGGTGGTGAGTGCAGTGGATTACCAAGCATTGCTTTGTCATTCAAGGTTCTGTATGGTTTCGATACTGTTCATGAACAGTCGTATCCCTTACCATCAGGTGAAAGGCATGCTCGTCTCGACATTCATCGCAATAAAAAGAGTCTTAATTATAAAAACAATAGTGAAAGCAGCAAAATATTTCACGAGTGAATAAATATGGCAAATTGCCATTTATTTCACGAAAATATTCCGCATATAAAACGGATAAAAGCTATTCATTTTGCTCAATATGTCTGTAAACCAAAATCTTGTATCCCTTCATAAAGAATTCCATGCGCGCATTCTCGCATTACGACCATCTTGAGATTTATGACAGCCCGCTGTCCGCCGTATTGTTCCAAATTTAAAAATATTTATTTTTCCCGCCAAGAGCTATAAACATGGGTGAGCACTATCGAAATGAGATTTCGATAAACAACATAAACTTCGAGACTTATTTCCATAACGTATAAAAACCACATGACTGACAAAAAAGTATGTAATGATTATATCAAAAGCCAAATAAAAGTATTTTCTTTAAGCGTGGCTAGTTTTTACTCGCTTCTCTGGAAAACTGTAATATACTCGCCCTTAAAACTTGAATTGATTGTCAACTATACTTATGTAGTTTAAACTGGAAATGAGACAAACTTATTACAATCACCGGTCCGTACGTAAGTTGGTTCGGCGCCATGAGGCGGTTTTTTTTTCCTTGTGGCCACAGAAAATACTAATACTATTTAAAAGTCAACCAAGTTAATAATCATAATTATCATTGTATTGTTCATTAAATAATAAATAAATAAATAACACCCAACAGTCACATACATAGTCCTGACCCCACATTAAGATCGAATCTTGTGTCGTGGGTATCAGGAACTACGAGAGACTTTTCGGTGTCACAAACACCCAGACCCGAGATAAATATTTGTGGGCCGCACAAACATTTCACTCGGTGCGGGAATCGAACCCGTGGCCTCTCGTTTCACAGGCGACGTCTAACCGCCTGCGCTACGGAGGCTGTCATTAATGTATCTTCTTATATTAATCTATTAAATCTCAAATAGACGTCAGATATGTTGGGTATGTACGAATATAATATCTACAAAATCCCTTAAGTGGCGTTTTGAACGACAGATAAATTCCACTTGGAAATATTCAGTACCTAAATGCCAAGTTTGTATCGAATACGAAATTTAATTTCGCCATAATTCAGAGAATTTCTGTCATTGATCAATTGGCTGATCCCCGTTCCCTCTATCGGGGAAAAGGGATTATTAGATTTTCTCACAACACTTCAAAATTTCCCGGATTTCCTTCCAACTTGAGTCTTATTATATTATATTTATTGCACTTTATTCTGTATTTTAATGTGCCGTCCTTTTTCTCGATTTGAAAATAGGGTGATTTCGTAGCACATTGATATGAAACAAGTCAAATACGGCACGTCAATCATCAGCTTCAAGGTGGAAGCTGAAAGATATATTATAAGTGACATTATACACACATGATCCGATTTTCTAAAGCTTAATTTAATTTACACAAACAGATCAATATTTAATCCGGTCTTTAAATCTACATTTTATTTTTATAATAAGTATCATATTTTCAAAGAAATAATTTATTCATTTGTATAAGTGTATCAATTAATAAAACTATATTACATTCAATACTTCAAATCAAGTGTGTGGTGGCCTGTTGGCAAGGGACCACACGCGACTGCCAACATGTTCACAGTGGTCGCGGGTTCAAATCCCAGGGCATAACTCTGCCTTCTCCGAGTCACATGTTTGTTGATAGTCTATAACCTCGCATTAAAACGATGAATGTGTCCTGATGTTTAATTGGGAGGAAACTTGCATACCATAGTGATTTGTATAAATTTCTATAGTACGTAAAATTTCGCCAACCCGCACTAGGTCAACATGGTGGACTGTATGGCCTAACCACTCTCAACCGTATTCTCGATTGCAGAATAAGCCCGTGCTCTGAACGTATATGGGCTAATACAATAAAAAAGAGAAAAATTACCAATTAAATTATCAACGAATAAAGCATTTTAAATATAAATATACATGCAATTTGATATACATTTACTGAAATGAAGACTAACAGACTGCAACCCTAGCAATTGTAAAATGAAGTTGGTAACAATAGACGCACGGCGGGAGTTACAGGGGGTCACTGGGATTGAACATACCTCCCTATTCCACAACATACAATTTTGTTTACAAATGGCTATTTATAATTACCACAGAAGAATAATTAAAACATAGGTATCAGATAGACAAAACTGAATTTATGATAATTAAAAGTTGTTTATAATTATTACAGGTATTTAATTGGAATAAGAAAGAATTATCATTATGGTATCATTGATTTGTCAACAAATACATAGGCTTTGCTTCCAGATCGCGTGAGTGTGAGCACTAATGATCCTTAAACATCGATCGTTTTATTTTAACAAATAAAAAATAGAGCTATCTATTTATTTTTCATTATAATGTATTTAGTATAATTGTAATGCTGAACCTACAGCATTAAAAACCATAGGAATCCTACGCAATTTTGATGAGTTCTACTCTCTAGGTCCGAAGATATTCATAAGGTCTTCACCATTTTGTTGCACTGTTGTGTTCCAGTTTAAAGGGCATTGTAGCCAGAGTAACTAGCTATTGGACATATTAGGACTTAACATCTTATGTCTCAGGATGACGAGCGCAGTGGAAAGCCAAGCATTGCTTTGTAATTCATTGTGTTTAGTTTTGCTACTGTCCCATGAGCAGTCATATCGTTTACTATCAGGCAAATGGCAGGCTCGCCTTGAAATAAAAAAGTACTGTTGTCAGCAATTACCGATAACGAGCTAATACAGTACAAAACTCGGTCCCCAACCCCAAGACGACTCATGGCTGAGAAGGAAAGGAACCCTCAAAATATAAATATGTAGATTAATATATTCATATTACGTTACTGTTTACTTACATGTTTCCAGCAGCTATAACTCAACCCAATGTAATTACTTTTTCTAAAACATGTGAATGAAAATTAAAAATGTTCAAACAACGGTGCGCTTTTGTTTGTTGCTAAAAGCGAGCAGTACAATGTTGTATTTGTTTTATTTATGATCCCGTATTGTAGCTATATACGGTTTAAAACTGATGCTTAACCTTATATTATAACAAACTTTTAACATAATATTGCATGTCTGTTACCTCAATGATAAACTTTAACCTTATATCACAGACTCGCCCTACGGTCTCTTCTCTATTATTGAATGATGATGATATATTCACAATCATCGATATGTCTTTTTTTGCTTGATCATTCTAGTAAAGGATTATGGAAACACGAGATTGCGACAGCAACAAATTAGTTATGTTTACTATA
The DNA here is from genome assembly GCA_023078785.2 of Hyles euphorbiae. NCBI lineage: Eukaryota > Metazoa > Arthropoda > Insecta > Lepidoptera > Sphingidae > Hyles > Hyles euphorbiae. The sequence goes on along the minus strand of CM041041.1, from coordinate 6,229,404 downwards.
AATAGCGTAAAAATACAAACGATGCTTTGACAAACCTTACAAAAAAACTTACGCATTCAATTTTTACTTGATTTAACACAATCAGGAAACATTAAAGTCATACACTTTTCTTTTACATGCCTTTTCAATTAACTTCACAACGTTTATGAATAAAATAAATTATTTGAAACTCAAAATTCTTGATAACTCAATTAAAACGTTGAAACGAAATCAGCCCTCAGAAAACAACTAGAGTTTACGTTTGCAAACAAAGCGAAAACAGAGCAATCCACGAGAATACCTTTGCCGGTTCAAAGCTCCAGCGTTCAAAGAAATTGGACGTCTCAACAAAGCGACGGTAAAGATATTACCCGACATAGTCTCGCAAACAACTTAATTGACTTAGCCTGTAAATGTCATGTCAAAATCAACCCCTTCCTGACTCCACTGTTCAGTCAGTGTGGTCCCGTTGTAGATTAGACGAACCCTTCATAAACTCAAAACACACTCTTTATACGCGAAATTAAACCACCATCCAAAAAGGAACACAACAAACCGTTTCAATAAAAAACAACGTTAATAAATAAACATCAAACCATATATCACGGTAATAAATGAAGAAATATCAACCTTAAGTCTATAATTTCATATTTTGGGCGCGTTTTTCCTTCATTACACGATTTCCGAGACAAGAGCGTAATCTCTAGCGGGCACGGAGCCACGGAGACTGTCTCAAGGAATTAAATTATGCCTTTCCATGAATATTATACAGGATGTCGCTATCTTTTTGCGTTATTTAAACGAGACCCGGTTGAAGAAATCTCCACTCATCATAATTTGCGAACGTCTGTGAGGAAATCTCTCAAAGTTAACCCGGTCGAGAGATTACAAAAAAATACAAAACTAAAATGTGTTTGAGTGCTTCTAATGGAAATACAAGATAACTTTGCTAACTTAGTTGATCATTGCTTTTATTTATAATTCAAGGTGTTGTTTGGTTTTGTACTGTTTATGAGCGGTCGTGTCACTTACCATCAGGCGAACGGCAAACTGGTCTCGCCATTCAAAATAATAAAAATAATCAAAAATAGGTTAAGGCCGTTCCTATCATAAACGTATTTTAATTTGAAAACAAGCCTCATAAGCCCTTATTTTAAATATCAATTACCCTAATAGTCGAATTATCACGCCAATAATTTTAGAATGCATACAACGTTATTGGATCCCTCTAGTCCGCAGTTTTTTATCGCAGAGCGGAGATAAATGTCCGGTTAGCGGGGGTCCAACGTTGATTTATACTGGCCGTCAGTCAGGCAACGAATTACTAAGGCTGCGATGTAAATCACGTGGAGCAGCCTGAATCGATACACCCCTAATACGTTCTCGATAAATACATTCCCTTAGTCAATTTGGTTTGTCTTTATTTTTTGAACCGGCTGTGCTTGGTGCAGGGTTGAGAGAGGGAGAAATGCATTTACGGTGCATTTCTCCACTATTTTTCTCCAGTTCAAAGTATTCATTGAAGGTGAAAGTGCTTTGCAAATAATAATTTTATCACCTTAAGTAACTTATGAGATGAGTCCTGGTCCACGCGTTTTTGCGATGTTCTGAAGATTTCGTTTTTTCCAGATATTGTGTGCTAATAAAACGATGCAGCAAATTGATAACCCAAAACTTAGAGAACACATTTATTTTAGTATTATATTAATGATAAAATTATCAAAAATTCCAACCCAACGCAAAATATACGTGTCCATCCGTAGCCAATTAAGAACATCAGAAACTTCCCAGCGAGCGGAGCCACAATCCGCGTACCTGCTCCTTAATAAGGGCAACGACAGCTTAAAAGATTAAAACAATAAGTAAGTTCATAAAAAGCAACAGAAAGGCACCCTCGTTACGAAGCTGATGTTTATTGCACGACCAGGTTGAGTGTTAAAACTTTTTATACGAAAAAGTTGACGATCGTAAAACACGTCCAGGTGGATTAAAAAGGGCAAATACGCAGGCACCCGGGCGTCGAGCCGGCTGTATATACGGGAACAGGACAGCCTTTTAGCCTGATGATAACTTTGTTAGATCATTTTTCACGTGTTAAGTTGGTTGGTAAAAATTGTTCAGCTTTTGTGTGTTCATGATTTTATTCTTCAATAGTTTTTTAGGATTTTCTTATGTCCTATGCATACATAGCAATTTATACGTATTTACCAATTATAAATTTAATCCCGTCTATTTTATGTTACTTTATTCATCGCTACAACAATAACAAAAAAAAATGATTGATAACCAAAAATTAAGCAATCTCGCATAGAATAAGCCCAAAATAATAACTCAACTGAAACAAAACCGATCCATAAAAGCCATTCGCACATGACAACTTTCGTTTTTCAAGCAAAAAGTTTAATTTAGCCCTTGAGTTATATCCAACAGCGGGTGTTGCGAGTTATTGGGCAACCGTTGCAATATGGCCGCCGGAGAAAAATTACAAGTGGGAAATCTCAAGCGCCCTTCGCACTGCACCCTACGAGGGCCGATGTGACGACTAAACTTCCGCATGATTAAGATTAAAACGTGAAATTTCCACGTATACACAATGAAACTGTAAAAGTGTGCTGTGTGAGTACGCTTCAGCATTGTGTGAAGGGAGAAATGTTCTGTTGCACTCGACGAAGTGCTACATCAATCATCGTCGGATTACACTCATGACAATAAAAGATAAAGCGTGAAAATTATTATTCCTACATTATACAGTCGCTTGGGTACATTTTGAAAATATAAATGTGGCAAATGGCTATGGTTTATTCAATATCACAACTTGCGATATATAATAATAGAAATATAACAAAAATAGCATAAAATATGTTTCCAAAGACTAATAGACAGCAACAAGAAATCCCTTAGTTGAACATCATGTAAAATAGTTCCTAGCCCAAACAGAGTTCGATCAAACACTTTTCATAAATTAATATTGTCATAAAGTGTATGTCTATAATATAGTGCAAATAAATTATTTCTAAAATATACTGGGTATCTTAAGACTGCTACCGAAAACGACACTGGTGGTAGGTCTCTTATATGTGAGAGGCCATCTGGGTAGGTACCACCGCAATGTCTATATCTCCCGTGAAACAACACTGCGTTAATGCACTGTTGTGTTTCGGATTGAAGGACATTGTAGCCAGTGTAACTACTGGACATATTGAGGCTTAATATCTTATGTCTCAGGATGGCGAGCGCAGTGGAATGTTGCTACTGTTTATGAGCGGTCGTATCGCTTACCATCAGGCGAACGGCTTGCTCGTCTCGTCATTCATAGCAATAAAAAAAAACGAAGCCGGGTGGTAGTTTTAGTGGCTACAAACACAATGCATTTAAAAATTTCGCATCGAAACGCGACAATATTTTTTTATAATTTTTTAAATATTGTCATTTTTGGGTGGTTAATCCATAGTTATTGCTAAAATAATTATTTAAACTCTTTTATACCTTAGAGTATTTATAAATAAAAGGGTATACACTATTATTTTAGGAAAAAATGTATTTACCACCCAAATAGGGCCCGAGGGAAAAAAAATTGTCGCTTTTTTTGCATCTTTTTCTGTTGCATTGTGTCTGAAGTCGCTTAAACTACCACCCGGCTTCGTTTTCGGTACCAGTTTTGATATACCTTGTATAATCTACCATATTTTTCCCTTTGAATAATTATGAGTTTATGACTATCCTTTGTGCCAGGAAAGAAATTATTTTAATACTTAGTTTTTCATCTTAAGAGCGTTTATACCCTGCACGCGCTTTTTGGCTTAAAAACAGGACTTTTCAAATGAGTTAATAGCCACCAATAAACAATTTAAAGGAAAAATAATTATTACTAATTTTAGAAAAGGTTGTCATCTAGGGATTTTGTTGGAAAACATTATAGATTGATGGATAATTTGTGAGTACTATACGGATTACTGAACACAAGTTTCGTTATTTAAGCTTTAAATGGCAATTTAGAAGCTTAAGATATCCTTAACCACTAAATATAAGATGAAAATAAAAATATTATCAGACTAATAAGACCCTTATGGAGGGATTTTGCTGAGAAAAATAATCTTTTTGTGTTTAGTTCCTGAAAAATAAAAATTTAAACAATGCGAAATTATTCAGAAACTCTCGTCAAGAACATATTTTTTTTCACCAACTTATCGTACATAATTTTTTATAACAATTGCATATTATAATAGAAGAACATCTTATCAATAAATTACCATTTTTATATTTCAACAAAATTAGTTTTCATGTTTTCTACAAATATTTTAAAAACCACTATAAAACACGCTGTCCGACGTGGATCAAATCAGACCGCCGCAAGGCCTTCTAGAGGGAGGACGTATCGCTCGTCGCTCCGGCCTGGCTGCAGTCGATTATGCTGCGCGTAGTAAAAATAGCCACGCGCGGAATGCGATTACCACATCTTAGTACTTTGCTAGTAAAATATTTAATTATTTTTATTACCTACAATGATTTTGTAGTGAGTATACATTATGTTTCAGGTAATATAATGGGACGTAATTCCGAGGCTAAATTATGTTATGTATTGTAATATAAATTTAAATATATTTCGTAATTGTAAGGTGTTGTAAGGCCCCTAACACTATTTATGTGTTCGAACACGAAATGATTAATAAAACGTCCGTAGTGTCTACTGATTGAACACTGATTTGAATGCAACTTAACAATGTAATAATAACGAAAATATGATTAGTATCCAAAATTTGTATTATTCTTTGCTTGCACAGTAATATTTGTCTACTTATAATGCAAATAAAATATTTTTATGATATTATATTACAGTTACATTTCAATTGAATATTTGAAGCGCACGGATCAAAGTTGTTTGAGCCGATTGTATAGCGAGCCGACGCGGCAGCTCTACGCACACAGCTTTGGTCGCTTATGTGTGCGTGAAATTAACGAAGAAATACCTATAGTTGACTTTGCGCGCAAGGTGTATACGCTCTTAATAAAGTTAAAAATCCCCTGCATCTACACAATAAAGGTAGGAGAGTTATAAAATATACAGTTAAATATTTACGATTCACATAATAAATTATGATTCATAGTTACACATACCTATGCCGATTGTTGGCAATAAAGATGATTACAATAATAAAAAGGGAATTGTATCGCGTATCTTTTTATTACGTGAGTTTCAGCCTCGTAGTAAGCCCACGGGCACCTCGCTGTGATCATCGTCTCACCTAATATGGAAAACATGTCAGGAATATCTTGAGCCTGACGGTGTACGGTATCCTAATTTGCACTGTACAGAGAAACAACAAAGAAATCACATAGTAATAATAAAAGAACAAGAGGCGGCCTTATCACACTAGGTAAGTTCTTACAAGCAACCATGGGATGGATATTTAAGTACTAAAAAGAAAGGGCCGTATTTTGCATTTATCGAACAAATTCAAAAATAATTACAATTGCAGATACAGCGGTACTTTCTTTTTCTTTACACCTAGATACTTAATGCTAAATCCAGTACTCAAGATTTTGTAAATCAAATCTTGAAGAACTAATATACATATAATTGTATTCAGTGTGATTGATTATAAATAAATAAATAATAAATAAATAAATAATAAATAAATAATAATAAATAAATAACACCCAACAGTCACATACATAGTCCTGACCCCACACTAAGATCGAGTCTTGTGTCGTGGGTATCAGAAACTACGAGAGACTTTTCGGTCTCACAAACACCCAGACCCGGAAGAAATATTTGTGGGCCGCAAAAACATTTCTCTCAGTGCGGGGATCGAACCCGCGGCCTCTCGTTTCACAGGCGGCGTCTAACCAACTGCGCCACGGAGGCTGTCAAATTATGATTTTATTACAGGTATCTTCAAAATATGAATATTAACTTCGGTGATTAAATTTTACGCACGTGCCTAATTTCAATGGTATTTTGGTAATAAAAAGAAAGCCTTATAAACTGGCTTCGGGAACGTTGAGGTAAGTCGGAACAAGTAAGTTAGAAATCAGTAGCATGGTACGTCACCAATACAACGACCATTTCATAGACCTATTTAATAAATAATAACACAGCAATACCGTAATAAAAGATCCATTCACGAACAATAGTCCCAACTAACATACCACTGACAACAGATAGATCCTGTAACCCAATTCTAAAGGGACATTCGAGAGTACCTTTCAGTGAGAAGAGTTGATGAGGTCCGGCACACTCAGTCTACCTGCACCGGTCAACATCCGGTCCGGCCGGACGTCATTTCAGAACCGGAAAATCGCCAATCTCCTCTCCCCGGGGACTTTTTATTTTACACGTCCACGTTACTCACATCTGGCGCCAAATGTAGGCGCGGTACAACTGTAAAGGTACGTGGGTATATGTATTTTATTCGCGCCATAAATAAAGCTGGAACGGGGTAAGTCTTGTTAGGAATTTGGGATATTGACTGAGCCCCGTTTAAGGGCTGTTTTACTCTGGAAATGTTATAGTGTTACGTAACTTACAAACGGTGAAAAAACTATATATTTATTCTGTGTTCAGTTTGTTCATGTTTTTAGACTCCCTCGGTGGCGTAGTTATACTACGGTATGATTGGAAAGCTGTGGTCTCAGCTTCGAATCCCGGGTCGGGCGGAGTGATAGTGGATTTTCCAGTTCATGATCTGCCCGAAAACGGAAATTTGTGCCGGATATGGCGATGAGTCGCCCCCTACTTCTACACTTCGTATGTCGGAACACACAAGGAAAAACGTGGGTATAGTGGTTGCTACCAGCACCTCTGCCAATCTCTTCTGGAGAAAGGGCAGGAGTTTATGGATAAATGTATGTAATGAAAAAAAATAATCTTTCGATGCTAGTCTTAAAACACGACACTCATAACAAACACCTAAATGAGTCAACATTGATTATTTCGTCTTCATCCTTCAATCCGGTTGCCGCTTCCTTTTGGCAATATATCGTGATTTATCGTAGCGGTGTATTTATTAGGCCAATAAAATTTGTCCTTAGCTGGCTCGACCTTCTTCATATTTCACGACACCGGCTTTGCATGGCGCGAAACTGTATTACGGTACTCAGGTGCAAAAGTTATGGGGAAATACTTTACTGATGGACCAATACTATTTTAATATAAAATAAATTACCAATATTATAGTTGATCTCTTCGTTAAGGACTAGGGTAAAATCCCGGCAGTGTATGAACATTTATAAAAGTTATCTTGCATCGATTTCACTTAAACATGATAGCAATAAGGAGAAAAGTGAGCACCTCTTGCATATCGACGGATCCCGCACAATGTTTTAAGTGAAAATCTACTTCACCTAAGACTCTCACAAATCAAGTCTCAGAGCTTGTGCAAAACGCTGGCTCAAATCAGCACCGCTCAGTTATTCATTCCTGATACTTACACTGACACCCTCTGTGGCGCAATTCGTTAAACACCGGCTGTGAAACGTGAGGCCGCGGGTTCGATCCCCGCACCGAAACAAATATTGGTGATCCACGGGTATTTGTTTCGGGTCTGGGTGTTTGTGAGACCGAAAGTCTCTTGTAGTTTCTGATATCCACGACACAAGACTCGATCTTAGTGGACTGTGACTTGGGTGGATTTATTTTATACTGGAGATTCAGGGCGTCACCACGGATTTAAATCGGGGCCGATCTCACCATGTCGCACTTAGTGCTGACCGTGTTGCGCGTGACGATCACTCAGGAGTTTGTCAGTATGCTAGCGTAGGATTTATAAGAGACCCGACCCAGCCGCTAAATCCGCAGAGTTCCAAGCTGGAAGGCTAGTGACACTTGCAAAAACTTTTTAACTCCCCTATGACCGAAAGCTAAACTTTACAGATAACACACATTCATCTGATAAAAAATGATAAATGTATTTAAAAAGCCGAAACGGGTTTAAACATTATAGGGAAATACTTTACTGATGAATTAGCTAAAAAGCACAAGTAGAATAATATTACTACAGAATAGGGCCCCCAAGCTAAGTAAAGCCTGTGCTACTAGTGCCGTCCGGAGTGCGATTTTTGAAACTTCAATAGGCGCAATAGAGTAAGAGAATTTTTAGGAATATTCAGATAGCGCCATCTATACTATCATGCAGAAATTCGTTTTTAAAGCAACCAGTTTGATAGAACACCATGCTTCACTCTGCCGAAAAAAATTAAAATCACATTTTGATCCAAGTCCATATAATACATAGTACTTCATGTTTGTATATACATAGTTTAAGAGTAATACATAAGTTTTAGCTACTATTATTTTAAAGACAAAAGAAATGAAATAAAACAACTGCTATTTAGTTACATTATTTACTACCTATGTTACAACTATACAACAAATTATTCATTAAACAATTTTCAGATTTCATCAACGAGTTTGAATCTCTGATGTTGTGGCTCAGGTATGACATTAAAATATTTCTTGAAGATGGTCTGATCTTCTCGGCCTTTGTACATTCTCTGCACCCAAGTGTGGTCCCATTTTGGGTCAAATGTCTCACATGTCACTACAACTTTACCAGGTACCATTGCAAATAATGTACCATTTCGTCCAAAACCAACCTACAACAAAAATGTATACATTTTAGTTTAATATATAAGTTTTAGTGGCTGAAGCTTCATCCGTGCCTACAAATTTATTGTTGAACCATTTAACAGATACTAAAATGAGAAAATAAACAATAAATTTTGTATAATTTTGTAGATAAATTTACACAAATTAGATATATTAACCAACTTGATTTTTTGGACATCCATTGGTGATAGATTTATAATATTTAAATGTATTTTATATTGAAAACCCATTACATTTAATCCTGGATGAAAACGAGTGGTCCTCTGGGTAGCAAGCATATGACCAGCCTGCACATTATGCCCATCCTGCACTTTCCACCCCCTGCGTTTCGGCTTCACTTTACAATTCGTGTTCTGTGTACTGCCACCTGTTTTCTTGCTTGCATTACGAACAAATTCTGAAATCATATGTATATGTATGTGACTGTTGGGTGTATTTATTTATTAAATAACAAATCATGAAAAGAAAAAAGTTAATAACTAAAAAATAAAAAATATAAAACTTTTACCTTTTAGAACACCGTTGGGTTTAGCTAAACCCAGCACAAAATTGAGAGACATTTTATATTAGTACTAGCAACTGAAGTTATTATTTATTTATAATAATTAAATATTAAAGTACTAAAGATCATAACCTATAATTTTTTTATTTTTTCAATAAAATAATTTTATTTTGACATCAATATTAGTGTTGCCAATTATTTAATTTAGCCATAGACTAAGAAGAAATTATAAAATAGTCCAAAATGGATGACATTCTAGCTAAGCCACCGATTATCGATATAAGATAGGTACAATTGGTACAACCCCACGTAAAAAATCAATTGTGACGTTTGTTTTGTTTCACGATTGACATTTGACATTTCACATTTGACAATTGAAAAGAAGGATTTTTATGATATCAAAAAATAAACACATGGATAAAAAATATATATAATATTAATGTAATTACAATAAATAAATACTAATTACAAGTAAAAATGTCGTCTGAGTCGCTAAACGCTGCTCGGCGGAAATTAAACGAAGTGCTCGGAGACAAATCAACGAAATATTTCAACCACATGAAACAATGGTTTCGAATGAAATTAACTAAAGAAGAATTCGATGCTGAAGCCCGTAAACTGTTAAATAACGAGCAAGTGCATTACCATAATGAATTTTTACTCGCTTTGTTGAATAAAGTCGAAGGACTGGCAGAGGCATCCATCAGTATAGCTCAAGAGAAAGCTAGTTCGCACAATAGAAATAGTAGGAGACATAAGAGGAGTTCTCGTACATCATACTTCGAACCGGTTGACTTGCTTGAGTATTTGCCGCCAAGTTCTCCACCGGGTGCTGGAAGCGACGGCGTAAAGTACGCTGCCCAGGTACAACATTTTCTTCATCTATATTATATAAATATTAATTTTGTTTGGATCATTGGCATATATAGATTTATGTTCCAGGCCCATCGATCCATGAAAAGCTATGGCCAAGTATGAAGCTGAAGCACAATGAACTTAGTAAATGTAATTTCTAAGCTACAATAATTGTGGAGTTAAGAATCTTTAAATTATTAATGATTTAGTAGAATTTGATGTTCATGCCTCAGCTATAGATTATTTCAAAGCATTTGATAATTATCATCTACCTTAAAATTAAGGACTTGTTACCTATAAACCTGGATAAAGCATCAGACAATACAGGAACACATATAACTCATTTCTATACATGCCAATGATTTTAAACAAAAATGAACTACCCAGAATATTTCTTTATGTAAGTGTTCTTACATATTTATTAATCTCTATAATTTCAGAATAATGTAAAGTTACTAAGTGTAATGTTTTTCTACAGGAAATATTCTTGCCAGACCATGCCTTGGTTGTGGGAAGGTTCATGTTAGCAGCATGGGAACTAGGCTTAGAAGGGGCTGACGATGAAGCAGCCGACATGATGGTGGTAGCTATCCAAAACTTTCTCAAAAACATAATTAGTGCGGTCATCTCACAACGAAAAGGCTACAAGATGCGAGGGAAACATTTCATGTATGATGTCGGTGGAGAAGTACCCAACATGTGGCTGAGAAATTCAGCCAAGTTGTATGACCCACAGTATGCAGGAAGAGTTGATGTTGATGACAGTGCTGATGCATTGGGACCAAGATGTCCTCCCACTATAGATGAAATGGAACAGTCAGCTGCATATGAAATAGCTTGCAGGTAAGAAATTATAAAGTTATGTTATTTATTCCTTTTTCAATTTCTATTAATATGTGGACTGAAATCTATGTATGTATTGATCTTTTAGCCACAACATGTGTCTTATATCTCGTGACATTAATGAGATATTTTGAATATACCTCAATTATATACCTCAAATGTGCAGGTATGCATTTCATTATTTGTATTGTATTAGTAAATAGTAGTCCCATTGCAGTTCACAAGCATACTCGTCAATTGAGGATATGCTACGATTGAGGGTGTTAAGCCCATATAGTCCACCATATGTCGGAAGTTGTGTCTGGTCCATTACCATCAGGCTACCACACACAGTTAAATCCACAAATATGATGTGTATTAAATTATATAATAAATTATATCTATCATATCCTAAAAGAACTAAAGAAATTAAAATGAAACATTATTATTTTGTTTCAGCACAAAAGAAGATGAGCCTAATGATGACAAATTGACAATTGAAGAGTTTTACACAACATTATTAACACACAAGAATATTATAGCCTGCCACTCAGTATATGCTGTGAATATGGAACGACTGGCTGTAATGTTAAATCATCCTAGCTATTGAGGATGTACAATTTAATCTATACTGTAGTATGTATATAAGTAGTGATTTTTTACTGTAAGAAATGGATTGAGTGTCATTCTCTTCAGATTAGTAATCATATTATACAGTACACTGCAGGTTGACATAGCATCGTGGTTTGAGGTGACGCGCAGGGGAAGGAACGCCCATAGCGTCCTTCTCTTAGTGCTGCATGAGTATGAGGGGTTCCTCTATAAAAGTGATACGCACTTCGAATGTTAGAACGCCATTCATAAAACTTCACTAATGTTGGATTCCTCTTTGTACGCCGTAAGTCCGTAACCATTGACTAAGTTCGGAGAAAATGATAAGTATAATAGAAAATATCATTGATTTTGATCTTACTCCGGAATTCGAACATCCGAACATTCGAAGTTTGTATCGTAACGTTAATGCTAGTCCTCCCACAATATTTTTTGAAGTGAAAACTTCTTTAGCGGCGTTGAGCACTTTTTCTGTAATGGGTATAAAATCTTAAACTCGCGTCAGGACACGTGACCTGATCGTAAGACGAAAAGCGTAAGACGGATGGAGAGTAGACAGCTGTCAGTTAGCTGTCAGTTTATAAAGCTTTGATGAATTGCCAATGATTTTGAGTGGAGATTTCAACATAAACTTCGCAGACGATAAAAATCAACTATTAATTGAATTTTTAAATAATGAATTTGGTTTAACTATGTCGAATGATCGCAATCTTAGCACAACGAAATACAAAACTACTATTGATGCGGTCTTTATTAGACATTTAAATAGGTTCGAATCAAAACTGTTCGTTTCTTACTTCAGCTACCATAAACCTATCGTATCAGTTTTAGAGATTGGCGATGATAGTTCTGGTAATGATGATGGTGAAAAAGTCGTTGAAATTATGGATGAAAGTTGATTTTTCGGAGAGATAAACTTTTTAATGTAAAATAATTGTAATAGTTTTAAAGTGTTAAATTTTTAATGTAGTATAAATTGTCATGTTTGTGTACGATAGCGCAATAAATGAATATTGTATTCTACCACATAAATGATAGTACTTTTATTTTTTCATATAGCTTCCATGTGCAGACAGATCAGTTACTAAACTAAAAACTAAACTACTTGATAGTACTTGATACTACAGCAGCAAAACCATGTCGACCTGTCGCCTATGGTAGATGCATGATATGTAAATTATGACATCCTGCGAATATGTCTCGGAATCATAGGTAATAATTTAAATGTGTTTTAGCACTTTTAAGCCTTTCAAGTACTTCAATGTGGGAAATAAAAATTGATTAATAAAAACAGTGGCCGCATTTTTAGTGCTTACTTCACAAGTAGAATCTCATATCCTGTTCGCAGTTTTCTTTTCATTACCGACGATGTACAAGTACAGTCAGCAAAGGAAGCCCAAACAAAAATGTTTTGACACACGACAGACATGAAAACTAAGAAAAGTACGAGACAGTAAAATTATCAGCAGTATTACGATAATTACAAGGTTTATTATTTTTATGATATGATATTGTTACCAAGCTCGAAATGGCATGTAGTGTATTGAGGGGTATGTAACTGAGAGTAATACCTGTATGTAATGTGGGTAGCCATCAAACTGTGGGTAGAACTCTAACTATAGTTACCTTGTCCATTCTGTGGCGCCCTAGGACAAGGGACCCATCATACTCTAGGGCAGCAGAGAAAGGATGGAAACAATTTTCGATATCATCAATATGCGCAACAATTCTCAAAGTAGAAAAATACTAGGAAAACAGAGAAAGGAAGGACTAAGGAGGTTTCGTTAAACCTATGTCATCAATATGCGCAACATTTCACAAAGTAGAAAAAGTACTAGGGCGACAGGTAAAGCAAGAAAGTTTCGTTAAACCTATATCATCAATATACGCCACATTAAACAAAGTAGAAAAAGTACTAGGGCAACAGAGAAAGCAAGGAGGTTGCATGAAACCTATGTCATCAATATGCGAACCGTTTCACAAAGTAGAAAAAGTACTAGGAGGACAGAGAAAGTAAGGAGATTTCGTTAAACCTATATCATCAATATGCGCCAACATTTCACAAACTAGAAAAAGTACTCATCATTGGCCACAACATCTTGACAGATGATTGTTGCAGTGTTTGTGGTGTACAAAAATTATTGCGTAAGATAATAAGCAATTAGGATGCCTGTACTCTGGTGCTGACACATTTTCTTCTGTGGCTTACAAGGCCAATGGCAGCACGGCATCTCTTGCCGCATATGTCGCAAGTGAAGCGCGAATCGGGAACAGGGACAGCTGCTCTAGTACGAAGCTTTTTCCGCTTTATCATATCGAGCCAGACTTCGTCATGCCTCCGCATCCCATCAGCAACCATTTTGCGCCACTCAGGTCTCTTAATGGCCAGATTTTCCCAAGTCCTGAATTCCAAACCAAAGCTTTCCATGTCCCGCTTACAGGAGTCCTTGAATCTCAAAATAGGACGCCCAACAGGTCTCTTAGCATTGGCAATCTGTCCAAGCATGACTTCACGAGGTAATCTATCATGATCCATTCGGTGAACGTGACCAAGCCAGCGGAGTCGTCTCTGTTTCAGAAGTGCCATAATGCTGTTACTGCTGGTGCGTGACAGAACTTCTTCATTGGTTATCCTGTCCCTCCAAGTAACTCTTAAGATTGTACGCAGACAGCGCATATGAAAGGCATTGAGCCGTCTTTCCTGTTTAGAATAGGTAGTCCATGTTTCTGACGCATACAGCAGGATACTAAGGACGCAAGTTTGGTAAACAAGGATCTTAGTTGACAAGGTCAGTTTGTTGTTGTTCCAGACCCTAGATGAGAGATGACCAAAGGTCGATGAAGCTCTTCCAATACGAGTATCTATCTCTCTATTATTGCAAAGATGCGATGTTGTGGTAGAGCCGAGGTAGCAAAAGCTGTCCACAACTTGCAGCGGCGCACCATCCAGGGTAATGTCGGGTAACGAGTGAGTGCCTTGAACCATGACAACGGTCTTCTTGGTGTTAATGCTCATTGAGAATAGTTTGCAAGCTCGACCAAATCTCCATACCAAATCCTGCAGATCCTGCTCAGAGTTGGCAACGAGTGCAGCGTCGTCAGCGTAGAGAAGTTCACGGGCCAGTACTTCGTGGCGTTTCTTATGAGATTTTAATAAATTTATATTAAATAGTCTTCCGTCCCTTCTTGTGTGTAGTAGTACACCAATATTGCAATCGTTAAATGCCGCATTAAGCAAAGCTGAGAAAAAGATCCCAAAGAGAGTTGGCGCGAGCACGCATCCCTGTCTTACTCCACGTTTCATATAGAAATCAGATGAAGAATCGCCGTCATAGAGAACCGAGCCCCGCATACCTTCATGAAAAGCACGCACCATGGCCAGTAGGTTAGGTGGGCACCCAATTTTAGTCAAGATCTTATAAAGGCCATTTCTGCTTACTGTATCGAAGGCCTTGTTTAAGTCCACGAAGGCCATGTATAGCGGCATCTGATGTTCCCGGCATTTCTCCTGAAGCTGGCGTAGTGTGAATATCATGTCGATTGTAGAACGACCGGCTCTAAATCCACATTGCGATTCGGGATAAACTCTTGTCGCAAGAGTCTCAAGTTTTTTCAGAACCACTCTTGCGAATGCTTTGCCGGCGATGCTTAAGAGTGATATTCCTCTATAGTTGTTACAATCGCCCCTATCGCCCTTGCCTTTGTATAGTGTTATAATATCCGCATCACGCATGTCCTGAGGTATTGTGCCTTTATCCCAACAGCGTAGAAGGAGCTCAAACAAAGGATGAAAAACACACTCCAGCTTGATAATTTCAGCAGGTAAGTTATCGCGCCCCGTGCTTTTGCCCAACTTTAGACCATTAAGCGCATTTCCGAACTCCTCAAGAGTGGGAGGCTCGTCTAGTTCCATTAAAACTGGATAAGTTGGTAGCTGGTCCAAGGCTTCAGGATTGATGTCTATTGGTTCCGAGTAAAGATTCGAATAATGTTCCGCCCATCTATCGAGTTGTTGACGTTTATCTGTGATGAGTTCGCCATTTATGTCTTTAATTGCTGCACGTTTTCTTATAGTTGGTCCAATTGCGGTCTTGATGCCCTGATACATGCTACGCATGTCACCAATGTCCCTAAATTGCTGAATATCCTCACAAAGTTTGGACCAGTACCGATTTGCGCAGCGCCGAGAAATCTGCTGTACGTCGGCCTTGGCAGTGTTATAGGAGAGTTGGAGCAGTTTGTCGTTTGGGCAATTCAGAAGTTGCAACCGAGCACATCTTTTCCTCTCAATATAAGGGCGCAACACATCTTCACTCGCAGCAAACCAGTCCGACTGGATTTTGCATTGTTTCCCAAATGTTTGAACAGCTGATTCTAAAAGAGTCTCTTTAGTGAGGTGCCATAAAGATTCAACGTCTTGTAAACGATCAAGACATTCCAGATTCAATTTATTCCCGATGTCCAAGGCAAATTTTTTATGTAGTTCTTCGTCAAGTGTGGCTCTGATGTTAATCCTCGTTTTACCACAAGCCTTTCTGGATGAATGAATCTTTTTTGCTGTGAGACGTGTTTTAGCCGCAATCATAGAGTGGTCGGTGTCACAGTTCGCGCTATGATACGAGCGGGAGTTTAAGATATCTCGGAGATCTCGCCTTCCAGTTATAATAAAATCGATTTGGTGCCAGTGACCGGAACGAGGGTGCTTCCAAGACACTTTATGGGCCTGTTTGTTCCGGAAAAAGGTGTTAGTTACACATAAAGAGAAAGAGGCGCAGAGTTCCAAGAGCCGCTGTCCGTTTTCATTCATATTTCCGGTACCATGCACACCGATGCAACCGGGCCAGTTGTGCCAATTATTTCCAATTCTTGCATTAAAGTCTCCAAGTAGTAGTATTTTATCCGAACTACGCACTTTAAGCAAACACTCTCGCAGTTCCTCATAAAACTTGTCTTTGGCTTCAGCAGATGCTTTCAAGGTTGGAGCGTATGCAGAGATTAGTGTAACGGGACCAGAGGTTGACATAAGATGAAGATACATTAGCCGCTCAGATATAGCTATCGGTTGGTCAATACAATTAACCAAATTATTGTGCACTGCGAAACCAACTCCATGGTCACGCCTTTCTCCCGCATCCTTTCCTTTCCAGAAAAACGTGTAATTGCTCTCACGTATGCTACCCTGTTCCTGGAGGCGAGTCTCCTGTAATGCAGCAATGTCGATACGGAGACGCAGCAGCTCTCTGTCAATTATGGCAGTTTTCCTTATTGCAGGGCCATCGTTTGCCAAGTTTCCGCACTCTGGTAACATGGTGCGCACATTCCAGGTGGCGAAGCGCAACACCGCACTCCTACCCTTAAGTCTTGGTTTCCTTTGACTTGTGTATATTTTTGTCTTGATGTTGTTGTTAGGTGCATTATAATCCCATCTTGTGATAGTCATTGACATGCCTACTGCTCCACACACCCATAGGAGCGCAAGATGGAGGACGGACTAGTACCTTATTGGCTGAGGGCTGCCCAGCTTAAGGCGGGCGTTAACTAGTCAATTAGCCGCGATGAGCTATCCCACCGACAGGGGCCACCCCTGGCGTCTGCGCACACGTCCATTAGCGCGAGACTTATCACCGGTAACTGCGGCTCCCCGTGTTGTTGTCTGTACCCATGCAGGCACAGGCGGAGTGTCCTCTCCACAAGCACTGCATCGCCTGGGACGCAAATTTGAAGCCATGAACTTGCCCCGCATCCATGGTTTCCTCTCGGCCTTACCGACTGGACCCACAGGAGCGACAAGTCGCTACGTGTGGAGCCGGGTTGGCTGCAGGAGTTGCCGACTTCCTTAGGTGTAGAAAAAGTACTAGGCAATACAGAAAGCAAGGAAAGGAGATGTGCTATCTTGGGCCGTTTTGTGTACGTCTAATACAAATTCTAGAAAAAAATGTAGAATTCAAATAAAATACATTTAGATTTCTTGGACAACAGGGGGCTTTATACAAAAATGTGATTGTTTTAGTACAGAAGCAATATTTTCTTCTATAATCTGTCCTCCATGATGCCTAATTGTCATTTCGTTCAAAAATGCGCGAACCCACTATCTTTAACTTGAATATGTCTTATTTTTAAAACCCCCCTACAAATTATAATTATTGTCTATATTTCTTTTTCTATATTCTTCGCTTTTTAAAAGACGATATATGTTGTTGAAGAAGTCACTTTTATTATTTTATTTATATTACATGATTTTAGTTTAAGAACGATAATGTTTAACTTGACAGCAATTGCAAAACTGTGTTATCTGTCTACGTCAAAGAATAGACCACTAGAAGAACGACATCTCCATACTTTAAAGTCAGGATTTGAGTTTATTATGACAACTAGCGCCGCCAAAAATTTGCCCATAGAACTAAAAACAATTGGCGGGATTTACAAATCGAAAACGCGGTATTTCCAGGTATTTCAAATGTATATTTAAAAATTGCGTGGGATCTCCCATAATATAGGCGGGTAATTTTGAACGTTAATGTAACTTAACAAATAAGTACCGTTTGATGTTTTATACTTTCCAAGTCGAAACAATTTGTACGGGCGTAACTCACACAATTTTAATACGACAATTTTATTGAATTTTCGACTTGAAAGTATGAAATGTCAAACAGTACTTACTAGTTTAGTTCATCAGTAGATATTTTTCTTTTTCTTGTGAGTTTAATAAATTAAAACCCAGGTTTCTGCTTGTATTAAATTATTTATTGGGCTAAAAGTGAAAATCCATCACTGATTATGCTGTGAAATAATTTTTGATTAGTTGACTGGCTATTAACAAATAAAAAAAAAGAAACTTATTGTAAGTTCCGACTAAATAAACATTCTTCAAGCGGACTACAGATAAAAATCCTAAATATCAAGAAAATCATTTTGTAAAACTAGGCAATTCTTGTGTTACATATGGGCCTAGTAAATTAGATAAAAATTAGTGCTATATATTAATGAAATGTGCTTATAAAATAACATTGCTTCATTTAGATACACTATTGGGGCGCAAATTATTTGTATTTTAGCACGTGATGCGGCAGTGTTTTATAATTCGTTAAGATTTTAGTATATTTCGCAGAATTAGTATGAGTATTAACACTGGGCATATCATCTACAGTACCCTGTATCATAGTTCTGATATCACGCCAGTCTAATATGTATATTGCTACTGTAAATTAAGCTAAATTAATGAATTCACTCATGTTTCTAACAAATACTATCGAATCACTGATTGTTAACTTAATTTGAAATCTGTTTATTGTCAATAAGCTTAGCATATTAAGAAACATGTATAGCGGCCATCTTCTGGACAACAGTTACTCATCGTATTTAATAATCTATTAATTTATATATAGATGTGGTTTAATAAAGATCGTTAATCTGAAAGATGCGTGATAAAATGATTTAACTCATATAAACTCATTTGCAAAAAAAAACGGGCACCTAAGCAATGAACCATTTCAAATGTTACTATTTATTTGTTTGATAATTATAGGTAGTTTTACTTTCACAATTTTGTAAATTAATAAGCAAATAATCGTTTTCGTCAGTATTATCATAAAATTTTGATAAAATTTATGGGTTTAAATGCTAAAGTTCACTAGTAGTGTATGCTCGCTAGTAGTGCATATGCTCGTGAAGTAAAAGTTAACAAAGATTTTTGTTTGTTTTTTCTTTAATAAAGTAAAAGCAGATAAATGTTTAGTATCGAGTGTGACCCCCTCTAGCTGAAATCACAGCATGAATTCGTCTGGGTATGCTAGCGAGGATATCCCGGATACTTGCTTGCGGAATATGTTCCCACTCCGCGGTAATCACATTCTTCAGCTCTCTGATGGTCTGCGGAGCCGGTTGTACTGATCTCACGCGTCGTTTCAGAACGTCCCAGACATGCTCTATAGGATTGAGCCTGGTTCTGGAAGAAAACCATGTACCCAACCACGGGATGATCGTTTTCTTGTGAGTCGCGCATTGAGAAATCGCAAGTCTTCGTATGTGGACCTTAAGAACAACCTCGAAGAAGTAAGAAATGTGCATATTAGTCTATGGACGGTCAGGAGGAGGCTTCTCGCGGCCAATATACGCAGTCATCGCCCGGCCCGCGGCCCTAAGTTACTCCGTGAGCACAGAGTTGCCAGGCTTAGGTTTGCTTGAAATTGTGAGTCATGGACTCAAGAAGACTGGAATAGGGTATTGTTCTCCGATGAAGCCAGGATATCTCTGTTCGGTGAAAATCGACGTCGGCGAGTGCTACGAAGACGAGGAGAACGCTTTGCAGAGGCTTGTTTTGAAGAAATCACACATTATGGTGGGGGCTCTGTTATGTTTTGGGCAGGAATAAATTCAATGGATTGTACAGAGTTAGTCTTCATTGAAAACGGCTCACTGACTGGACATCGATACATAACGGAAGTTCTAATTCCTCATGCACAACCCGCATTGGCCGCTTTAGGCGAAGACTCAATTTTTATGGACGACAACGCTCGCGCCCACCGGTCTGACGATGTGGAAGCGTATGTGCAAGAGGTCGGCATTCGTCGTTTGGATTGGCCAGCTCGAAGTCCCGACCTCAATCCTATAGAGCATGTCTGGGACGTTCTGAAACGACGCGTGAGATCAGTACAACCGGCTCCGCAGACCATCAGAGAGCTGAAGAATGTGATTACCGCGGAGTGGGAACGTATTCCGCAAGCAAGTATCCGGGATATCCTCGCTAGCATACCCAGACGAATTCAAGCTGTGATTTCAGCTAGAGGGGGTCACACTCGATACTAAACATTTATCTGCTTTTACTTTATTAAAGAAAAAACAAACAAAAATCTTTGTTAACTTTTACTTCACGAGCATATGCACTACTAGCGAGCATACACTACTAGTGAACTTAAGCATTAAAACCCATAAATTTTATCAAAATTTTATGATAATACTGACGAAAACGATTATTTGCTTATTAATTTACAAAATTGTGAAAGTAAAACTACCTATAATTATCAAACAAACCAATAGTAACATTTGAAATGGTTCATTGCTTAGGTGCCCGTTTTTTTTGCAAATGAGTTTATTACAACGAGATACACGACAAGACAACACACCGATAGCAAGTAAGCTGTGGTAGTGTAAACTGTTAAGTGTCCGAGTGACAAATTATGATTTTTTTTAATATTATTTGATATTTCAGTGCGAAGTTATTTTTATTGAACACAATTTATCACATGCTATCACAGCCCCGTTTTTGAGTCACTCGAAATTTTCAATTGCCGATCTTCGTTATACTACATCTTTGATGTTTATCAACTATATACAATCGAAAAACTTACACAACTTAATGCAATCGTACAAAGTATTAAAGAACCAACAGTTCTCAAAGTGTTAAAGTTTGGAAAAAGTCATCGATTTCTTATATTTCTTTATTTGTGTTTCGTCATAGCATTAACCTATTACTACCTGCTGCATTTACCTATACATATAAGTAAAAGTGAAATGTCTGTGAAGTGAAAATACAAAAAATGTCCATGTCGAAAGTTTGTGTTTTTAAAATGAACTTCAAAATTACAATTGTATCTTCTTAGATAGGTGATTTTGAAGAGAAGTCATAAGCAAAAGCAACTTTAATTTAAAGCGTAAATGGGTTTTACGTAAAAAATACTCATCAGTAAAATTGTGCGTGGTTCCGAGATTAGAAATTTTGAAGGTAGCAAGTTATTGTGTTTAAATAGTATCTATTTATTATATTATAGTTAAATAATGACCAATTTATATGTCTTAAGCGAAGATTAGGCAGGAAATCTTTGTAGTTAAGAAAGTAATAAATTACATAATTTGCCCGACGTTATATTTTGTGATGTAATTTGGATTTTTAGAATTATCTCATTTTGATGGGAGAAATTGGGATGTAATTGGTATATTTAGGGGAGTATGTATCGATTTTAAAGATATAAAACATATTGTAAATACAGTTAATCACGTAGACCATATTGCGGTCAAAAGCAAGTTTAAAATATAAAGCAACAAATGCTTACAAATTTTAAAGAACAATAAAATAATTTAATTAAAAATTAAAAGACCGACTTCAATATGCACTACAAAGTAATAAATAATACATATTTCATTGTGCTAGTACACATTGATTAATTTTCTTATTGACGAGACTAGCCAACAAATCTTAAATACGTAATATTTTGAAGGCGGGTCGCCAAGTGCCAAACCAGAACAAATTTAAGTAATGTAACACAGTTGAATATTACCTACTTGTAGATGTATCGTTGGCGCTCAGTTAGGTCCATATGTAAACTAGAAACAAATTAATTTAACATATTGATCCTACTTGTACATTTGTTGAAATTTTAATAGAATTAATATGTGTCATATGTGTAGTATTGCATACGATCAAAGATACAGTGGTCAAGGGTTTCAACACCAGGGTACACCATTGACTTATTGGAGTCACTTGCATATGTATACAATTACTTTAACAGTGATAGGAATCATAGTGAGGAAAGTATAAGAAAGGGAAGGGTTGTTAAGTTTGTATGTTTCCCTCGATTGTAGATAAGTCCGATGCTCAACAATAATCACATTCTTCAGCTCTCTGATGGTCTGCGGAGTCATATGTGTAGTATTGCATACGATCAAAGATACAGTGGTCAAGGGTTTCAACACCAGGGTACACCATTGACTTATTGGAGTCACTTGCATATGTATACAATTACTTTAACAGTGATAGGAATCATAGTGAGGAAAGTATAAGAAAGGGAAGGGTTGTTAAGTTTGTATGTTTCCCTCGATTGTAGATAAGTCCGATGCTCAACAATGTTGATTAAGAGCTGATATATTAAGGACGGGCGATTTTTCTATTAGTTATCAGGACAGGGACTGGAATTTGCACCCGATATGACTATAGACTCTCGCCCCCAACCACACCGAGGGACAAAACACGCAAGGCGTAACGTGGGTGTCCTGGTTGATACCAGGAGAATCTCTGCATACCCCTTCTGGGAAAATGGCGTAAGTTTATATAGATTAAGACAAATTAATATTGCGTGTAAAATTGCGTGTTTTTCGCTAGAATGTTTTACACAAATTAAATTTAAGTGTAGGTCGTGGTGTTCGTCATTTGGCGACCCGCCTTCAAAATATTACGTATTTAAGATTTGTTGGCTAGTCTCGTCAATAAGAAAATTAATCAATGTGTACTAGCACAATGAAATATGTATTATTTATTACTTTGTAGTGCATATTGAAGTCGGTCTTTTAATTTTTAATTAAATTATTTTATTTATTACTTTTTAGTTTTCATAAGCATTGTAATGATGCCAAAGATAATCATATAATGAAAACTGGATTCAATGTATATAAAAATGAACCATTGTGATCCTTTATAATTTCAAAAACGAAAATTAATATTTTATGATTTTTAAGGAAGCTACACTGTCATTTCGTTTTTATGATAAAGAAAATACTAATATCGGCTGAACCTGCTAGAGATATTGAGTACACTTATGCGTGGTAATCATTCGTTACCCCCTCACCTCTACACCTTCTTTACTTCCTATTTTTAATAAAACACATATACTTAACCTAATGAACAAAAAATCATTGCGTTTCTGCAAAGTTTTGTGGAGGTCTGCTCTCCAGATATGTACCTATTCATCAGGTCATCACCATATTTTATGTGACCAACATTATGTATAATTCGTTCTGAAGAAAAGTTATTTAAAATCATTTATTTATTGTCGCAGATATTTAGTATTTATATTTGTATATATCCCCCCTCCCCTTCCCACGCCCCTTTCTATTTTCCCCTTTCCACCCCCCCTTGTAGTAATAAACTTATACTGAACCTAATGCAAAAAGAATTATTGCTGTACTGTTCAATTTTGAGGAGTTCTACCCTTCAGGTCCAAAGATATTCATCAGGTCTTCACAATATTTTTTTTTTTGTTTAACCTATCATATAATACTCTTTGAAAAAAAAGTTATTTTTAAATCGATTAAGAACTGCCGGAGATATTGAATATTAACAATTGTACCTATTTTCTACCCTCTCACCCTCCCAACCCCACCCTTTTCCCATTTTCACCCACCCTTTGTAATAATATACTTATACTTAATCTAACGCGAAAAGAATTAATGCTGGACCGTTTAATTTTGAGGAGTTCTGGTCGGCAGATCCTAAGATATTCATCAGGTCTTCACCACTTTTATATGGGACCAACCATATATTAACCATATTGCTTTCCAACAAAAAAGAAATATTCAAAATCGGTTCACAATTGCCGGCGTAATCGCGTAACAAACATACAAAAAAAAATCCTCTTTTGAAGTCGGTCAAAAAAGCTTAATATCAGCCATCGTAGTAAGAAAAGGTCATAATTCATCACATGTTTTTATCATAATCCTACCAAAATACATATTTTTTTACGAATTAAGAAAATAATTGTAAGTTTGTGTGTGTGTGTGTGTGTGTGTGTGTGTGTGTACAATGCACACACGGCAGAGTAAAACATCAAAAAAGTAGCCTATGAGAGAAAGATCGACAAAAATATGACATTTCATACAATAAATATTTAAACAGAAGTATTTTCACTTTGATATTATGTAAGAACTTTTTTTATTCAAAATATTCATGTTGCATTTTGATTATATACAATTTTAAATTACAACGATTTGGTAGTAGTATTCATTAAAAAAAAAAAACTTAAAATCTCCTACAACAACGTTTTTTATAGACCACCTTGAATAATAGGTAAGCATAATTATTAACTAAAATTTCGTGAAGTAGACGAAATAATTTTTGTGGCTTATTTCTTACCAGCAGTCTGGCCCAGCTTTGCCCGGGTACAAATAGATTTCTATACAATAATATGTACGTATTATACATATAAACCTTCCTCTTGAATCGCTCTATCTATTAAAAAAAACCGCATCAAAATCCGTCGGGTAGTTTTAAAGATTCGAGCATACATAGGGACAGAGAGAGCGACTTTGTTTTATACTATTTAGTGATTTAAAATGTTAATAAATTTTCATTTCTTATGGTACTTTTTAATCATATTATTCAGATTTAAAAGATTGAAAACTGGGAGTAAAAATAAGTTTGTGAAAATTATGTTCAAACAAGGTGCATAGTCAAAATGAAGAAAGTTTAGTAATCTTGGATGAATTATTTGGTTGCTTTTTTAAATACCATTCTTCTATTGACAAACTCGTAATTTTCAGGTTCTGGTACAGCTTATTTTCTCTACTTGTTACTTCTCGGATCAATTCACATCATGAGCCTTCAAATTGCACTATGTAGTACTTGTGTGCTTTTTATCATCTGAAAAGTACAGTAAAGAAAAATTAATGTAATATAAAACCATTTTTAGGATTTGTGTCTTAAATGTAAAATATAGGCTTTTCTCTTTCTCTCTTCAGCTACAAGCAAAAGAGTTTAGGCTTATTGGGCTTTAATAGTCGGTAAGTTAAATGAGGATATTACATTCTTGATGTGAGAACTTTTTGGAATCTTGATGTAACATTTGGAAAATGCCAATAAAATCAATACAGTGGTACATTGCATCTGTTGAAAGTGATTTTAAAACAATAGTCTCACACACATAGGAAAGTATAATAGTACCTACATTCTTACTCACATAATGTCCTTTATTATTACTACAATAATGAACGAAAGTTCCAATTTACTGTTAAAATAGTGAATTATATACATACCTACGTTATACAGACTTGTATACAATTTTTTTATTTGAAGAATTGCATTCCCACTCTGCTGCTCCATAATTTCAGTTTGTGAAAGCAAATGAACTGGTACTATTTGCTGAAATCATATTTTTATTATGAAAATAATAATGAGTGTATAAAAATATTGCCAGGTATAAGAAAATAAAGATATAATAGAAGACATATTGGCAAAGATCCCGTTATGAGATAAGACAAGTCTGATTTTAGTAAAACCTGATGTTTATTAATTTTAAACTGAAAGAAAGATTCAGTTCATAGAGCCTGTTTACTTATATGTACAAATATAGTGTGCACTTTCTGTTAAATACAAATTAGTCGATATTTATTTAATTATTTGTTTTCATTCCACTTTACATTTATAAATATCTCAATACAGTAAGCATTATTAGCTGGTGAGATCATAATGTCATAAAACTTGTGTTGTGAAAATTATTTGAACATGTATTATTTATAAAAAAAGTTTCCCCACTGTTTGTTGAACTAATAATTTTTGTTGTTTCTACATTCAATTTCAAGTCATTAATGAAATATGGTATAAACATACATATCTGTTCAGAGAATCAAACTTCTAGATATTAGAGAACTGGTTATGCAGTCTCGGTTAATCCAATCCTCAGTTGCATAGTGAAATACAGCCCGGATACATACTCTGAAAAAACATAAGCAATTATTTTTAAGAATAAAAGTAAAAGCAAATGCAGATATGGACAACAATTAAGCAATCAACAAATGGTAATATCCTTAAATACAATATTATTTTATATGATGTTTTATTTTCTACTTAATTATTATTTTCTACTTAAATTTTTGGAAGTGATATTTTGTTACATATTATTGTTTAAAGTTATATCCTGTATCATTTTATTTGATAGTTATATCATAATGTTTGAGTGTTTGTATATTTTTGTTTAAAATTCTGACCTCATAAGGGTTATTTTGTTTGTTTAATGTCTAATGCAAATGTTATGTACATGTGTAAATGAGACTCACCAACTCCACGGCCAAACCGAAGCCCGGTTTCGTGGAAATAATATTTATTTTTTGTTTCTAACTCTGTATTTTAATAAATAAATAAATAATAAATTAAATTAAAATAATTTAAGGATATTATTTTAAAAACCAAACCATATATCGAATCATTGTGGCGGTCAGAAGACACTATATAAATAATTACCACATAATTCTATCTTTAATCACCACTCAGCAGTATTAATTTAATGATACAGATGACTTGATATACTAAGATAACATTTTATTAATATTATCTATTAAAAGGTGTCCTAACATTGTAGCCCTTCTCTAAACATATTCATAATGTCCTGTTGAAAACAGACTGCCTGTCGTCTGTATAATAAGGATATATATTCGATAAGCATTATTGAATACAACTTAAAACATAGTACAAACATACCTGATGTCCTTTAAGATGGTTATTTTCCAATGTTATAAAACTTGTGTAAAGTTATGGATGGATGGCTGGCCAGTAAGTCAAATCGCACATCACATTTTCTATATTGATTAGACGTGTTGAACCATTTCCAGTAAGTATGTGAATATCTCCGCAGTAATGGATATTAGAACAAAACTTAAACACAAAACTTCAAAAGAATAGTTTTGAACTTGATAAACTGACTTTAGTTCGCCATTTTTCAATGTATTTTTTTTAACAGAAGACCACAGACCAATAAGAACACAAGACTAAAAATTTTATATATTTTAATTACAGATTATAATACACTGGGTATACAGATTCATGAGAATAACCACAGATGAGCACAAAATTGCCCAGGATTTTGACAACTGTAGGAAGGCTCGATCCGTTCATAGAGAGATGGACCACCCTGGTCTACGTCTGTGGCCGTAATTCGTATTATTTTTTATTATTCGCATACATTTCGCTAATGTGTATTTGCTTCTCTGTTAACCTGGCTTTGTTTTATGGATTCTGATTCTCGGAGATGATATATCTTGACGTTTAAACGCAATTACTAGTTCGTATTATGGTGAGTAAACATATATATTATTTAGAATGCCACATGTAAGTAATACTTTTATGTTTTTCTATGTTCATATTTCTCTTCTAACCCACAATTCTACTTTTCAGCACATCAAAAGTGGCGCTTTGCTTGAATTGCACTTCTGCAATTGTTGTGAAATGGTTGAATTGCACTTCTGCAATCAAAAATTGAAATGGATTCTATCATTCAACAGAATCTTAGTAATTACATGGAATGCCAATTCACTCTCGTGTAGAGTATTTCAAAACGTTTTATTGCTGAAATGGCAGAACAAGAAGTAAGTATTCTATTATCTTCATTAACTTGGGAAATGTATGTTTTATGCCAATTAATCAAGGTCAATACAAAGTATGGAGTATTACAAAAGTATTCATGTTAGAGCTGAATTGCATTGTGTCCACAGGACAGGTCTACTAGTACATAAATATGTAAGAAGTGATATTTTATATATTGTTGTTTAAATTGTTAAATGAATTACATTTTCTTTTATTTCCCTCTGGACACTCAAATGATCTTGTTTTATGTATAATATATTATATTATTTCCATAATCACAACACTATGTCTGATGGTAAGCACAAATGCCGTCCAGGCGGAATATCTAATGGCATCAGACGACTGTCCCAAGACATTTCATACAATTATCAGGCCGGCCTGCTAAGATGCTTCTTTAAACAATAGTGAAAAGACCTGAGATCATAGGAAGAAGGGAACACATGTGACTGCAAAGAGTTATTTATCCATCATAATTCTTCGATAACTTCAATATTTATTTATTTATATTTATTTATATTTAATACATGGAAGACTTACAGCTAAATACAATTAAATAGTTAATAAGTAAAAGTAACAGAAAGCCAATAACAAGTCTTCGCTTATATTAAATCTTTTTTATTTTGTTTTAGCTATCAGAACAAGCAATTATCTGTACAAATTGCTGGCTGCAAATAAATCAAGCTGTAGACAATGAGCAAGATTTTATTCCAACTCCGCCGTAAGAAGATTGTATCAATCTCGATTCTTTGGACATACTTAACACCCACAAATGCTTCATGTTGAAAGGAACATGGCTGGATACTGGACAGTGGGTTGCTGTACTCATACCATGATCATACTGTGGTATTTAGCCTTTAGGTTGGGCTACCAATAGTACAATATAGGAGCACCGGCATTGTTCCTAGATGTTTTGACTGGAGATTATTTTTAGGCGAATATAAATAAAAAATATAAAGCAAGATCTGGTTGTACTTTATTGTCCTCAAGTTTTGTTTGATTTTAGTTTTCTTTCATCAATTAATCCTACTTTTTCCTTATGTGTGCTCAGAAATAACCAGTTAGAATTAATGTCAAATACATTATTTGAAAAATAATATCTTAGACCTTAGGATAATATTATTTTTAAGTATGCAGAAGTCTAATATACCAAAGTATATTAGACTTCTAGGGGTAGACCAAATATAATATTTAAAATGTTAGCTTGTACAGAAATAATTGCTAGTAAGTTCTTTTACTAGACATTAAGGTATAGAAATAAACATGGCTGCTATCAGATTCGATTCCATTTTTATAGCGTATTCATTTGTATGGACTATAATAACTAAGAGCTTATTAAGTGCATATGCCTAATAATAAAATGATTATTTATTCATATGCACATAGGGCACACCTCTGACTTTTTGGAGTCATGTGTGTATTGATAGTCAATCACCACGCACTAAAACGGTGAAGGAAAACATCGTGAGGAAACCTGTATACCATAGCGATTCATAAGAATTTCTATGGTATGTAAGTCCGCCAACCCGCACTAGGCCAGCGTGGTGCACTATATGGCCTAATCACTCTCAATCGTATTCTTGATTGTAGAGTAGGCCCGTGCCCTGCAGTGGGACGTATATGGGCTGATACAGATGCTAGCAGTCGCGACAAGTGATCAGTCTGTGCCATGCTGTATCTCATGCCTAGCAGATTTTTATTGTGGATTATTTAAATAGGATGTTTAGCAGGTATTATGCACCGCACTTACGGCCAGATATAGGTACACTTTCTTAATATTAAATAACTATAAACATGACGAGATTCTGACAGACTTGTTGCAATTTATTGTATAGACATTATGTTATATTAAATTAGATGATCAATAAAGTATGATACTAATTCCGTTGACGTAAAAACATTTACGAGTTATATAGAGTACAGTAATTTATAGCACAGACGACTAAAAATAATATTTGATTTATAGGAAAACGAATTACGACTTCATATTTCATAAATATCAAGTTTTGACATCGGTTGTCAAACATGCCATTTCAGACGCCATATTGTCCCCTTGTAGTGTTGCTGTTCTTGGCTTGGTATTTATTTTTGTATAAAGCTAATATGCAACGTATAATAGTATTTCATACAGAAATCGAATGCCAATTTCACTAAGTAAATTTGGTGTAATGTACTACAAACGGCCCAAGGTCCATACATTTCTGGCCCATCTCCTTTAATTAAACCCATGCATGGAACCTATGTCGTTAATATGCGCAACATTTCTCAAAGTACAAAAAGTACTAGGGCGACAGAGAATACAAGGAGTTTTCGTTAAACCAATATCATCAATATGCGCAACATTTCACAAAGTAGAAGAAGTACTAGGGCGACAGAGAAAGCAAGGAGCTTACTGTAATCTGGGGGCGCGGCCGAGCCCCCTCCAAGTCGAGCTAATTAGATAGTTCTACCCACAGTTCGAAGTTTAGCCGAAATTATGTAACTACCCGCAGTTACATTCCTCTCAGTTCTCACTACGATTATTATTATCATCAATTCAGTAAGTTTAAGGATTTTTTTTCTAAAGTCTCACTTCTGCCTTTTGTGAATTGCAGACACAGACTTTTTTCTCTGGAAAGTATATTGAATACCTATATTGTGATGGCATAAATATTTATGTAGGTGTAAAGGAAATTAGGAACGTCCTTACTTTCTCTGTTGCTTTATCACTTTGTATGTTTTTAGCTTTCATTGAATTTTAAATCATAACGGTACTCAATGTGAGAAAGAGTATATTCTCGCCTCAAAGGTCGCAACCGTATCTCTATGCCCTATTGTTTTGAAGATATTCATGGGCGACGGTGATCACCTGTCAAGTGAATTATATGCTTGTTTGCTCCCTATAATAATAATAAAAAAATCACTTAATTAATTCAGTCATAAAAAATATGACCTATTTATTGCCCATCGCATTTTAAAGCTGTCTATTCTAAATGTTGTAAGAAATAAACACACAAAAAATATAACAAGTTTTATTTAAACATAATCATTAAAATCTTAAAATAATTAATAACATTAGGATGTAAATAAATTTGCTAACATAACATTTAAAATAGTATTATGACATATTAAAGCTAAATTGCATTCGTATTAATTTTGTGCTAGTTAATAGATTATTGTCTGAAGCAAAATACAGAATATCAATAAATTATAATTTACTTATAGGAAAAAGCAGTCGAATTGAGAACCTCCTCCTTTTTTTGAAGTTGGTTAATAAAAATATAATTATTTCTTCTGGGGTGTGATAATTTTGTTATAATGAGTGTCTACGGTATTATGCCCCACCTAATGAGATACTTTAAAAGCAAGCCTCCAGAAATCTTACAAAAGGAGAGTATCATAACTATTATATTGCAACTATGCGTAATTGTTTTGTTTTTTGTCCAAGTAGTTTCGCTATATTATAATAAAACAGTAAAAGACGATTTTATTGGAGGGCAAGTAAAGGACATTAGAATGAGTACCTATTGAAGTTTAAAGTGGATTGTTGAGAGTAGAGCATGCAGTGAAAAATAGAATGAGTAGAAGAAAGCGGAGCAAGTGAATTGAGAATACATAGTTATAAATCCGGTAGGTACTTAATTGTAATATTCGTCATACTTTTTTACTAAGTCTGGTGTGGCGAAGAGAAT
Source organism: Hyles euphorbiae (assembly GCA_023078785.2). Taxonomy (NCBI): domain Eukaryota; kingdom Metazoa; phylum Arthropoda; class Insecta; order Lepidoptera; family Sphingidae; genus Hyles; species Hyles euphorbiae. Next base: position 6,198,295 of record CM041041.1, on the reverse strand, counting down.
AGAAAGTAATGGTGTGGAGAGGAAGGCTAGAGTAGTCTTTTTTTTATTCACATGACTGTCACTTGGCATCTATTCTAAATGGAGTTTAGACGTTATATAATAATTGTCTCATTATTTTCATCTTTTATAATACCTACATTGAGCAGAGTATGATAATAACTGTCCTGCCCATAGTAAAATAAAAATGTTCCACATTCCTAAGAGTTCCTACATCTGTGCCGGCGAACCGCTGTGTTCCGAAGGTGATTCCACGATAACCTGAGGCACACCCCGTGTAGGTCGCGGCGATCTCCTAGGACTTGCTTCTAGGCGGTGCAATTCATGTTCTTCTGCAGGTGGAGGTGTTTCCCTACGTCCACCAACTAGGAACCGCCGTTTCTTCCAGGCAACGAAACCCAGCACGCCTAAGATGACTACAATGCTTATAGCTCCGAACGTGATGCCTGTTGCTGAAGCTTTTGATATTGTGTAGAACCCTGGAAAATTGGTTTTTGTTAAACCTACAGTATTCAACAATAATAATGAAGTGCGTGGTGGCCTGTTGGTAAACGGACTAGACGCGACTGCCAACATGTTCACGGTGGTCGCGGGTTCGAATCCCAGGGCACACCTCTGACTTTTCGGAGTCATATGTGTATTGATAGTCAATCACCACGCACTAAAACGGTGAAGGAAAACATCGTGAGGAAACCTGCATACCATAGTGATTTATTAACATTTCTATGGTATGTAAGTCCGCCAACCCGCACTAGGCCAGCGTGGTGGACTATATGGCCTAACCACTCTCAATCATACTGTCGATTGTAGAGGAGGCCCGTGCCCTGCAGTGGGACGTATATGGGCTGATACAGATACAGACAGATTCAACAATAAACTGGGGATGGTTTTCATAGTGATAGAGCTAGGCACTCAAGATATAATAATTCTTTAATTTCTTCAAATAGTAAACACCACAGCGTTATTGGTACTTTTTTTTTTATTGCTGTGAATGACGAGACGAGCATGCCGTTCGCCTGATGGTAAGCGATGCGACCGCTCATGAACAGTAGCAAAACCAAACAAAACCTTGAATTACAAAGCAATGCTTGGTATTCCACTGCGCTCGCCACCCTGAGTCATATAGATGTTTAGTCTCAATATGTCCAGTAGTTACTCTGGCTACAATGTCCTTCAATCCGAAACACAACAGTGCATTTAAACTGCTGTTTGACGGAAGAATAGACATTGCGGTGGTACCCACTCAGGCAGCCTCTCACATATGAGAGACCTACCACCAGTAAAGTGTAAACTTGTAAATAAAGGGATTCAGAGTAAGAAGGCAAAGCCTGTTAAATTATCGACAAACCTTCAACTTCGAGACTAATGATGTCAGTGTATTCCTTTCCGTCTTCAAGACCAGCGCCACATGTCCATAAACCAACGTCTTCGTATTTCACTTTCCTGATAGTCACAGCACAGTCTCCACGGTCAAGACTTTTGTTTCTTGGGTAGTAATAGCGATTTAGTATCTGGCTAAAAAGAAAATACTGTTAGAATATTTACTTTAGAGAATTGAAATTAGGAATTGGATTGAGAATTGAATTTAGGCATTGATTATGATAATAAAAGCTACGAAATAACCTCTTAAGAAGGAAGAAAATACCGATAAAATTAGAAGAATTTAATATGATAATAAAATTGCAAAAATAAAAGTCTTAATGTGTACCTAATATACAGGGTATATCAAGAGTGCTACTGAAAACGAAGCTGGGTGGTAGTTTTAGTGACTTCAGACACAATGCAACTAAATTTTGTGCAAAAAATTGTGACGATTTTTTTTGTTATTTTTTTCTATCGTCTTATTAGGGTGGTAAACACATAGTTTTTTCTTAAATAATAGTGTACACCCTTTTATTTTTAAAGACGCTATGGTACGCAAGGCAATTATGAAAAAACTATGGATTTACCACCCAAACTCAACGATATTTAAAAAATAATTTAAAAAAATGTCGCGTTTCTTTGCGAAATTTTTAGTTACATTGTGTTTGTACTTTTTAGTCACTAAAACTACCACCCTGCTTCGTTATCGGTAGCAGTCTTGTCTCTTGATATAGGTACTCGGTATAGGTATACGTCCACTGCTGAGCACAAACCTCCTCTACAATCACGAGGGTTTAGGCCAGTGGTTCGTAATGGGTTGTTCTAATTCTTAACCGGAAAAAACACCTACTTAATTACTACACCATACGATAATGTTGGCAATAAAGTTCAAAATCTCGGAAGTAAACTACAGTGTAGTATGTAGTATACATACTTCTGTATATAGTGCGGATTGGCGGAATTTACATACCATAGCAATTCTTATAAATCGCTATGGTATGCAGGTCTCCTCAAAATGTTTTCCTTCACCATCATAGCGCGTGATGATTGTTTATAATACACACTTGATTTTTTTTTGAGGTGGTTTGAACCCGCGACCATGAACAGGACCGTTTACCAACAGGCCATCACGCTCAGACAACGCCTAGTAAACATTGCATAGTTGTAATTTATTCTTACTTACTTGTTTTCCGTGACTTCGGTATCTATACCAAATGGTTTGCCTTTAGGCGGTTCGAATCGACAATACCTTAACGGGATCAACCGTTTAGTTGTTACACAAGCAAGCGTTACAGGTTTACCATGGACGACGGTTATATTCTTCTGTATCGCTGCAACCTGATTAACTACCCTAACTTCTAAGTTCTTAATTATTTCTACACCAGTTGCTGTCCTTCCTTGAACGGCACTACCAATGTGGCATCGCCATTGTCCTTCCTCTTTTTGCGTAGCTTTAATTTTGACGGCGCAGTGGCCAGCAGTAAGCGTTGGGCCTGCGAAACTGAATCATTCGAAAACATTAAATTTCTTCTTGGTCAACCTGCATTTATGTAGCACTTATAAAAATATAAACGAAACGAAAAAGTAACTTCCAAGTAGTATTTTATTCTTATTTATCTAATTATCTTTATTTGTTTATACGAAATTGTAATTTTAATGATAGCTTGCTTCATACTTTTATGGGTTTATTATCTCACAATTAAATTGGGCTTCGAATGTTTACAATAACGTCCGTTATTTAAATAAATTTTTCATACATAGTCACTTTAATTCTGCGCGAAGATACCTACAGGGGCTACCAACTTTTAAACTCTGACTTTGATTTTCAGATAAAGTGCCTAAATCACATTGTGGTAATTTACGATGCGAAAAGATATATTGCTAATTAATATACTCAATGGCATATAAATCTATATGCGACATACATATTAATTAATATTATAAGGTACCTAGATTACGCAAGCCGTAAAGCAAAGCCCTTCGTAAATGAGATGTAATGACAGGTAAAGGACGATTTGCTAATTCGCTTATACGTGTCAGTATGCAGACCATCGTTCTAGAATAGAATAGGAATAACGCAACTTAGGCTAACCTTTTCTAGTTTACCTTAGATCTGAAAACAATAATAGATACAATAGTACCATCACATTAAAGCTATAATGCTAAAACCTCCAGCTTCATATTACTACGTGAGATGTCAAAAAAATACCTAGTACACCTTTAAAACTTTTTTTTCATTCTTGCTAAATAATGGATTACCTATTTTTTTGTCTCTTAGATTAATTAGATAGGTACCTCCCAATATCGTAGGACTGTTTAATCGCTAATTATCCTCGTTTTATTAAATAGATAAAAGATAAAAGAGTTATTTTTATGGCTAGGGTGAATAACATGAAACAACTTACGAATATCTGCTTCCATTGGGGTGAATAAATCCACAATAGGCCATCGGTACATCTGTTTTACATTCTATTTTTACTGATTCTTTTTCTAGGGCTAGTATCGTTTCAATACCATTCACTTCAAATATTCTGGAAGCTGCAAAAAATATCATCAACAATCACAACCTTCTTTGAGAAACAATTCACGAATCGGTAATTTTACACGCACCTTTAATTCCCGAGGGGTATTCTTTTAGTAAAATGAATGTCAGTAATAAAATAGGAAACTGTTTACACATTTTGCTACTATCAGCTTATTGCGATCTAGTCGACTGTCTGTCTCAGCTTGTTGCCTTACGAATAGCTACTACCCTCATGATAATAATATGTCATGTCAACAAGTCGTTAATTTATAATTGCACTTTCGATAACTGTTGACTTATTGCTTAAGAAGTCGTAAAATATATCAACCGTTAATCGATATTGTTAATATTTTGACCTTTGTTGTTGACTAAAAAAATACTTTTTAACATTTTGTTCCGTAAACTTCCAAACTAGACAAAACAATATGAGATGTTTAATTAGTGAACATCAATACCAACACCCACTAACAAACAATATTTCTGGAATGTTGGTGGAAGTCTGTAGTTCGGCAAACATAGTCTATGATGCCAAAATGGTGAAGTAATGATCTCGCACAAGTCATATTGTCATATTTCAATGGTTACTTGGAACATCGTATAACGAAAAGTTACTTTGTTGTTAGCACTTACATGTTGCCGTGTTAGTATATTATGTAAAGTAATGTTTTCTAACATGTGGTAACAATAGATAACATTGTTATCATTGACAGCCTCCGTGGCGCAGTTGGTTAGACGCCGGCCGCGAAACGTGAGGCCGCGGGTTCGATCCCCGCACCGAAGCAAATAATTGTGAGATCTACAGGTATTTATTTTGAATCTGTGTGTTTGTGAGACTGAAGTCTTTCGTTACATGCATCAAGTTACTGATATCCAAGACACAAGACTGGATCTTATGGTGGGGTCACGACTATGTATGTGACTGTTGGGTGTATTTATTTATTTTATTAAATTTTATAATATTCTTTGTTATATTTTGTTAATTTTTTTATTGGTGGCATGGACACAATAAGAAACACTCAAAAAATAGTTACAACAAATATTACGGATTGTTATCGTGATACACAATGTATTATGTAGCTCCAAAAAAGGTAACTGCAATCTGGACGCACCATAAAATGAATTTTATTATATCGCGAATTCGTTTTAGACATTTCAGTGTTCAATACAAAAGATTTTACTGTAGGGGGATACTGGCAATTTAGTACCGCCAAAGGCAGCACACATAGTAGGTTCGATTACCAGGTCGGACAGTGTACAAAGTTTTTCACTAAGACTCTTAAGTTTTTCGTTAAGACCTTAACAGTAATTTTGTCAGAATTGTACAGTTTTTGGATATGTTATTCTAATTTATTTTGTATTTTGTCATGGGAAATTTCCAGACGAGTCGAAAATTCTTGGAAGAGCTACTGGTCCTTAAAAGAGTATCTAAGAGGTGACCTCCCGCTCTCTCTCAAACGCAAACTCGTCGACATGTGCATTTTGACCGTCCTAACTTATGGCGCCCAGACTTGGTCATTGACCGCGTCTCAGAAGCTCAAACTCAAGGTTTGCCAGCGAGCAATAGAGCGCAGCATTCTCGGTGTTAGGCTGACCGATCGCATCCGAAACACTGAACTGCGCTCGAAAACCCGCATTGTAGATGTCGGGCGCAAGGCGGTCTCACTTAAGTGGAACTGGGCGGGACATGTGACTCGAATGCATCTAAACCGTTGGGCCAAGCTAATTCCTGAGAATGGCCGAAGAAAATGCGGAAGACCAAAGATGCGATGGAAAGACGAGTTGGATGCATTCCAGCCAAAATGGCAAGAGCTCGCCGAGGACAGGGTCAAGTGGAATGATAAAGGGGAGGCCTTTGCCCAGCAGTGGGACACAGTATAGCCTATTAAAAAAATATATATAAATCAAAAAGTATATGTCGGATTTCGAAAAAATATTTTACGTTCAATTAGATATAGTGCTGTATAAGTTTCATTAAAATTAGTATCCCAGTTTTAGATAGAGTAGGGGTGTCCAACCTTTTCCAGTCCGCGGCGCGTAGGTATACATGTTCAGTATTTTGTCTCGACCTCCCAACTTAGATATCTAAAGGTAAAAAGTTTTGATTACTACAATAAAAATATTTAAAAAATTAGAAATCAAAATAATTTAAATTTTAACGGCGGCACGTTAAAATTTGAGATCAGCTGTGCCCCACGGTGTTACTCGCATAGTTCGTAGTGTGTTATAGTTGGCACCGACCTCAAAAATTGGTCTATTTAGTATTTTAGATTTATCAAAACATAAATTTTCTCTTTTTATTTCAATTTTGAAGTCGGTATAATTTTTTTTTAGTAATTAAAAAATATTTACTATGTTTTATGACTTCTTAAGATAAGAAGCCCTCATACATTTCTCAATAAACCCATATAGCGAAAATATAGGATTAGAATGTCTCGATGGCGGTGTCGTACTGCGTTTCGATTACAAAAACAGGTTTCGGGTTTGACTCCCGGATCGGACAAAGTGGTATTATATTTTCTAATCATTATTATCAACCTGGAGTAAGGAATTTGTGTTCGATGTGGCGATAGGCTCGCCATCTATTGCAGGGTGACGGAACACAAAAGGCGAAATGTGGGTGTTATGCTACCTCTGCCTACTCCTTCGGGGGAAAATGGGTGTTGGTGGTTCGATCCCCGCACCGAGAGAAATGTTTCTGCGCCCCACAAATATTTCTTTCAGATATTGGTGTTTGTGAGACCGAAAAGTCTCTCGTAGTTCATGATACCCACGACACAAGACACGATCTTAGTGTGGGGTTAGGACTATGTATGTGACTGTTGGGTATTAGTATATATTTATTTATTAAATAAAAAATAAAGACAAAATTCAATATAACTTTTTTATTATACTTTCGTTCAAAACTATGTACAGGTGATTTGTAAACTCTCATTTTCTTCTATTCCTATTTTTTCTAGTTTTGTCTATTTTCTTATCTGTAGATAGTTCTTGCTGCAGTTTCTTTAACATTTGAGGCGTGATTAAACCCTGAAAGAAATAAGAACGATAAAAAATGGCACAGAAAATAAATATATATGACTTAGGAAGCAACGATCGCAATAGTGACATAAGAAATGACCAATACGAAGTTAGCGCTTAAATTGACAGCCTCCGTGGCGCACTTGCTTCGACGCCGGCTGTGTAACGAAAGGCCGCGGGTTCGATCCTCACACAGATGCAAATGTTTATGAATATTTGTTTCGGGTCTGGGTGTTTGTGAGACCGAAAAATCTCTCGGAGTTCCTGATACCCGCGACACAAGTCTATATGTATCTTAGTGTGGGGTCAGGACTATGTATGTGATTGTTAGAAGTATTTATTTATTTAACTCCACGCGTGGTGATTTATCGACTTATTCTTACGTATCAAAACTGCGTCATTTGCGCCGATACATCATTTAAACTTATTAAAATTTTGATACAATAACTCTTCGATCAAATATACACTAGATACACAGTTCCCTGTAAATGTTCTGTTAAAAAGTGGCACCGATGCATTGAAACAAAAAAAGTAAACAAAAAGATCACATATTCCAAATATATTAATACAAATTCCACCTTATTCCTGGAGCTTAAAGTAGTTTTTCACATAATACTGTCTAAAGTTCTGCGACGTTATAGAAGCAACGGTCGGTGCATGACTGAAGACGAAAGAGTGCTTAAAGCACTTTTTTTAGTGCCATTTTCTAAGCGCTCATGTTGTATCTAGTGTATATTTGATCGAAGCAATACCCACTTATATTACGTATTCTACACTATATTTTCTTGTCGATACAATCGATACTTTAGTTATTAGAGTATCGATACTACTTCCTGCATTAAATCAAGACTTACCCTTGCTACTAACATCTCAGAAAGTTTTCCTTTCGATTCATCTCCTTTAGATTGGCCTGACGATAACGCTTTAGTAATCCTTCTACTAGCATTAAACGATTCTGCACTGTCTTCATCGCGTATCATTTGGTCTGAATTTCTTAATAGCCTGGAATAACGAAATATCGATGAATTATTTAAAAACCGGAGATTTTTATGTAACAAGGAAATATCGATAAAATTATTTAAAAAAGATTTAAATCTAACTTCTTACCAATACTTTGATAATATGTAATATGTATTTACCTAGTAATTTGGAATATTCCTTGCTGTATGATAGCATCCAATTCTGTTTCCATATCGCGAACCAATTTAATGTCGGGAAACATGTCGGGAAATCTATAGCTGTGGACAAAAATAGACATTAGAAGACAAATAGTAGTTAATACAAACAGGGACTGAAACCCATTCGACATTACGGTACCGGTATCGACGAATTTCGGTTACCTTTAAGATTTCGGTAATTGCTATGTCGCGTTTTAAAGGTTACCCTTAATTACGGGAACCTTTATAATACCGGTAACCTAAAAAGACCTTGAATGCAAAACAAAATAAGTTGTTGTTGCATAACAAATAAATATCATACTTGTCGTGTTGTTTACACAATATCGCTGGATTCGGTTCATTTCTTTTTTGGTGTGTAATTATGTTGAAAACATCATGAAATGAGTCAAGATAAATGTGTGGTACAGTGCCATAATGTTTAGTAAAGACAAACGGCGGTATAAACACACACAGGCACTGCCCCCGCTTTGACTTATAAGGAACGGCGCATCAAACATAGAGGTAACCCTTATTTCGGTTACCGGTATGATACCGGTTAAATTCTAGGAATCCAATAAAATTGGCGGATACCGGTTACCATTAAAAATACCGGTATTATTTTTTTCGGTTGATACCAAAATACCGGTATTTTCGATACCGGTTTCGGTCCCTGAATACAAAAGGGTAGTGTAAGATGCCCAGATATAGTATTAAATAGCAAATTAACAATTATTGGTACATTACCATTACAGACCTTTACCTGACAATATATGTAGATGTAGTGAGCCTCACTGTGACTCTGTTTGAGACAGTTTATTTGACTGTATAAAATAAGCTTATACCGGGTGTATCAAGACTGCACCCGAAAACGAAACCGGGTGGTAGTTTTAGTGACTACAAACACAATGCAACTAAAAATTTTGCTAAGAAACGCGACAATTTTTTTTTATTATTTTTTAAATATCGTCGAGTTTGAGTGGTAAATCCATAGTTTTTGCTAATATAATAATTTAAAGCCTTGCATATCATAGTGTTTTTAAAAGTAAAAGGGTGTGCACTATTACTTAAGACAAATCTAAGTATTTACCATCCTAATACGACGATAGAAAAAAAATTACAAAAATATTTCGTTACAAATTTTTGCACAAAATTTAGTTGCATTGTGTCTGAAGTCACTAAAACAACCACCCAGCTTCGTTTTCGGTAGCAGTCTTGATATACCCTGTATATTAAGGTAATAGGTGCCTAATTGCTAAATCATTTGACATCAACATTTTGCTAAATCATATCAAAAAAGTTATGCTCTGGCACAAATCCTAGTCAGAAATGCAGGCTATGTCTGGAGAATATCATCTGTTCTTTTGATATAAATGTTACCTATACCATTTCATTGTTTTTTTGTGCTTATTGTATTTGTTTATGCAAGATGTTTTTTCTGTAAAGGAGAATGCCCATTTTACTGTGACTTTTAGTATCGGTGACAAAATTGTTGTGTCTCAATGAAACCTACTTCTTTCTGTAGGGAATTTTCTTACTTGAATTCCAATGAAAATTATGCTTTTGCCTTCAGCTCTTTTAACAAAATGTTAATTGTGGTGAAACTTACATTATTTTATAAAAATCTTTCGCCGGAAAAAACATTAAAACGTTACGAGCAAACCATTAAAAATGCTATAATAAATTTTAAGCGGTATTAGTATCGGAATAAACGATATTTTTTATCGATATTATGAATGGGCATACTCCTTCTGAAAATAATAAATTATATAACTGTCAACAAACCTAAATAAAAAATAATATGTTTAGACGTACCTCAACCACAAGTATAGTTCCAGCACATCGAACACGGACTCCAAGTGGACCAGATCCATTATAGTCTTCGGTGAGGGCAGCGGCCACTCCACTGAGTTCACCAACCAGTTCCTAGTGATTGGCTCGTTGCGACTGTACTGACGGACCATCTGGTGGAAGTTGAATTATTAACACAGTGATATATTGAATCCGCACTAGGCCAGCGTGGTGGACTATATGGCCTAACCACAATCAATCGTACAGTCGATTGTAGAGTAGGCCCGTGCCCTACAGTGGGACGTATATGAGCTGATACAGAATGAATATTACCTTGAGAAACGTGGCGCACACAAAAGGCAGTTTGTTGTTGATTGGCGCGCAGCAGAACACGTAGCGAGCCCGCAACGGCAGCGACACGTGCTGGATCATCTCCGCGAGGAATTTGAACGCCTCCGTGTTGCACATGAAGTACAGCGAGTCCACTGTGCATAGGTGCACGAATATATCCTGGGGACAAATTGTTTGTAAATCGCTTACGCCCGAATACTGGAACGCCATTCAAATAATAAGTTGCTCTTAACAGCGCACGGCCCACTTAGCCAGTACATTTGATCGGGATTAACGTAGTTAAACGCCATTATTTAAGTTGCGTTCCAGTATTTGGGCGTTAGTCAACAAATATGGCGAATTTTGTCAGCGCCATCTTGTACAATTTTGCAAATTTTAACGCCCGTCAGTTTTAAGTCTATTTTCAAGTTTTTCATATGCAATGTTATTTAATGTGTGTATATATTTGCCTCAGGATATAATTTAGGAACTGTCATCGACCATGACGTGGGTGCCGACAAAAATGATAATAAATGCCTTGCGTCGACTTGTTGGTGATAGATAGCATCATGGACAAACCATTGTGGTTTATAAATGCTAAAATATCTACTGAATTATGAAACTTATTTTTTTTATAATCATGATAAATAAATAAATAATAGTTATTTTCCATTTACAAGTAATATAAACGAATCGTGTAATCATACAAAAAATAAAGATGTATCATTTTAATCAAAATTATAATGTGTCAAATAAAATACACGAGATCTCCTACAAGACCCCTCCCCATTGTGATATTTCATGATTTTTGTTAAAACTCCCCCCCCCCCCCTTTCAGGCGTCCTGTGTTTAATGGACGGCCCCTTACTATTCGTTGGCTTAGTTATTTAAAACTAAGAAAACAAAAATAAAATTGTGAATAAAATATTGATAATAATGAATACACTGGCGGCTTTATTATCGCACGCGACTATCTTTTCCAAGCAACATACCGTAGGATGTATAAGAAAGAACTATTTAGGGGCCCTACTATATCAATCCGAAATTCGAATCTTCGGCACATTTTTCGTTTCGAAACCTACTCTGTAACACGAAATTCGAATCTTCGGATCGAAGAATGAATGATTCGAATATATCGGCAATCCGAACATTTACAGAGTAGGTACATTCATATTGTCACAAACTTCGTTTGTCCGAAGTTTCGAACTTCGTTTCGGAAGAATATAGTAGAGCCCCAGTATAGTATTTAGTTGGCTTAGTGTAGTGGCTCATCGAAATTTCCTTTAAAGACTTAATTTATATTAATAAATAGGTCACTTACCATCAGGAGACCTGTTTGCTTGTTTGCCAGACCTATAAAAAAACATTCAAAAATAGTCTTTATATCCCTCACCATAAGACTGCTAAGGCTGGCGTGAGGCAGATGATAGGCGTATAACTCCATCTGCTCAGCAGTGGGATGGAGTCCCGCTTGCGTCACGGGTTCGGGAGATTGAGCCAATAGTTTCTTGAGAGTGGCGAGGTCTTCCGACTTGAACGTTGTGACGTAGCCAGTCTCCCAGGCGCTGCCGTAGCGGCCCGCGCGACCTATAGGATATTTTTTAAATGAAAAGCTATATCAAAATCACAGATAAGATTTATATACCAATCTGTTTTGCTATGGCCGCCGGTAGCTGTAACAATAAATTCTTATGCTTTACGTGTAAAGTTGTCGAGAAGACTTTGTAACAATTTAAAAATCTATTTTAGATATCGAATTTTACGCTTAAACTGAATTCAAAAGTCGTTCATTTAAAACTACAACTGTCTAAGGACGTTAAGGCGTTAAACATAACAATATTGATTCTATATTCGCTAAACCCTACCTGCTATTTGCAGAGCTTGAGATATACTGATGACATCCATTTCTTTATCACCATCTTCATTGATTACTGGTTTTATCAAAGAATAGAATATTATCCTTCGTATACTCCTGAAAAATAATAGTTTTATTTCAAAATGATCTTTTATTTTGCGTTTAGTGTTTTGCGTGTAACATAAATCTAAGAAACCATAAAGATCATTTACTTACAGATTAATTCCAAGTCCTATTGCATCTGTGGCGACCATCACTTTGCACGAACTCTCCGGGTCGTTGAATTTATTCGCCTGTGCTAATTTGGTTCCAGGCGGTAAACTGCCATATATTACCGCTACTTCATGACCCCTAAAATAATAATTAAACTATTAATATTGAATAATTGGAAGTAATAATGTTTAAAAGCATGAGATGTGACGGCAATAAAGTTTTATGGTTTGATTTTTTTTGGTCCTTCCTAACCGGATATATTTGATAAATTGTATTAAAGTATGATATCTTATTAATAATTGTAATGATTTGTTATATTCTTTGAAACATAGTCTAACACTATCATTGTTTTAAAAATATTTGAGTATACATTTTGGAATGTACTGTTTCAGCCAATATACTCCCCAGTCCAGGGCACGAGCCTCCTCTAAAATTGAGCATACGATTGAGAGGGATTAGGCCATATATGATAGAATGTAAACGACATGAGTCACTACAAAATGGGAAGTTATAAAAAACTTGTAAATGACACGATTAGCAACTAGTAATTTAATATCCGTAAATGCAAATGCTTGAAAGTATTATATATTGAGATCAGTATGTAATATTGGCCCCTTTGTTGAATATTTAAACATTTATACAATTTTGATTATTCTTTCGGCACATTTACGTAACAAAACATCACAAAAGCTATCTTGTTAAGTGTAACTTTTTTGACAAATGCATTAGTCAAAATCAGGCGCTGCTACAAAATGAATTACCCATTATTGAAAAATCCAACATTGTTTATAGTTTTAAAAATTGGCTGAGATTTAAGAATTGTCATAATTAATTGTTTTTACAGTCATACATCGTTTTGCACTAAATTATCCTCCTATGACGTTTTATGACCTTTAAAACCTCTGAAACTTTCTACCCTAGGTAAAAAATGTAAACAGTTAGTAGAAACTAGAAACATGTCTCATTAGATTCAGACTTTAATCTGGCAACTCATATTGTAACAACGCCTGTAAAACATCCTAAAGTGACATTCACACGGCTCTAATGATTGGATACCTGCCTCAATACGGGACTGACCTCTGTTCAATGGCACGACTTACACTGTAAATATCGTTCTTGTTAAAACACACTATACAGTCGCCGGGCTTCACGTTGTCTAGCGAACCGAGCGCCGAGTCCTCCACTTTTAACTCTGTTAGCCTTTTGTATGAACGTACCTGCGAATAATATATTCAGAATTATAAAAACTTATAATAATAATTATAAGAACCTGCGAATAATATATTCAGAATTATAATATTATATTCAGAATTAATAAGATATCAATGACATTAGCCCAGATTTAACTTTTATATACGGAAAAATAAGGTTTTTGATTATTTTGTCCTTCGAAAATTCTCTTTCTCTTTCTCTCTTCATACTATGTCCACTGCTGAACATAGGCCTCCACCAAGGATCTCTACATCGGCCTGTTGCCAGCGACCTGCATCCAGCGCCTTCCCCCAACTTTAACCAGCCTGGTTAAGATTGCAGGAAGTCGCCTGAACCTGTTTAAACCAGGTCGCCAACTTTGTAGACGAGCGTTCGACACTGCGTTTGGCTGTTTGTGACCTCCATGACAGAATTTTTTGGCCCCAAAAGGCATCAGTCGTTCACGCTATTTGCTGGACCTACTGCCACTTCAACTTGCTAATCCTTTGGCTTATGGTAGGCTATGACTGGGGGTTATGGTAACCTTGGTTCTCTTAAGCAAGTTTGTTCTTCCTCTTTCATAAGTATCAATATGTTTGTTCATGTCGAAAAAATTAAGATCGAAAGATGTTGAGGTGTTATTCAGAGGTAAACAATGCAAAGAAAACGATTGTAACAGAAACTGTAGAATTCATCAGTTCCTTACAGTTTAAATCTTATTTTAGTGCTTTCAAACCATACCAGCATGCAAACATTTTACGCGTAATATTTGTACTATGAGGAATGTTTTGACACTTGGCTACTTTTACTTTAACCTTGTATAGCACGATTTTCATGACTGTATTACGAATTCCCTACCTCCATTTCTTCGCCAGTAGTGTTGCATATTTCTTCAATTAAATTGATAGCACCAGCCTCTCCACATAAATGAATTTCTTCTGCTTGTAAACCTGCAACAATTAAGACATTGCAACATTTGATAACAGAAATGTTTATTAAATGCCAAAACGTATTATTATTAACAATACATTTGCTAATATTATTACAAGAACTACCAATAAAAAATAGAAATACTTTGGGCCTTAACTTACTGCAGTAACAGAAAAAAAAATTGACTATTTCATAGCAGCTGTGAATTAAGACAGTTGTAATAAATAGTTATAATATTACCTAATATTGCTCTCGTCCACGCCCATCCTCTGCCTCTGTCTCCGATCATTTGTATCTCATCTATTATAGCTACTTCATCTGAAATAATCACATGGCTTCATAAAAAAATACAGTGTACTCTCTACCACTGAAAAAATAATAAATTCTTGCTTTAGTCTACTGCTGTTATATTATAATCAGGGCTGTTATGGAGCTCTGTAACCATATTATTTATTATTGCTGTCGTTACTAGTCAGTCATTGTCGAATTATGTTACAATATTATTATTTTTTTCTATTATTATTTTAAACAGAAATACTTAATTTACATTTGTGCTTCAAAACCATCAGAAACTAAGGGATAATCTGAAACACAATAATATTTGTAGACATTTGTTAAACCGACATAATTGCTTTCCATTGCCAGATCCAAAATGTCACATCCATAACATCCCAGTATATTATCATAATACAATAAGGTAAATAAAAATGGTAATTAGATACATCACACAGCTACAATGAAAAAAACTCATTACAAATAAAAAATATGTAGCTCTAATCTCAATCATTCCAATAAGAATAATTTTCTCTGAAAACAATATTTACAACAAAACTTACATGTATTATTTAGTGAGGTCATTTCAACTGTGCATGCAACATGGCTGGATGGTGTAAGTTCTGCCTCTTCCAACAACAAAGGTTCATCACTTGTTTTTTCTGTCACAATTTCTTCAGTATCTGTTAATGTGTTGAATAGAGATGCATGCCTTCTCTCTTCGCCGGTTATTAGATCACATGGTGTACCCTGAAAATTATCATTGCGGCATAACACCAAGGCTGCGGCCCATAAACCTATTAGGTTTTTTAGGTTCAATGTAAAGCTACCGCATACCAGAACTGTTATTGCTTACATAATACTATAATAATAACTCATAATTACGACAGCCTCTGTGGCACAGGTAGGTTAGATGCCACCTGTGAAACGAGAGGCCGTGGTTTGATCCCCCATATTTAATTCATTATTTTGGTGCCATATTCAAATGTCAGAAAATATAAAAGGAAGTAATTGTCTTGTAATATAGATATAATAATGTATAACAATTGGCAATAAAATCAACATAAGCCAAATCAAAACAATTGATTACTATTCATCTGGCAGTATGCCATCTTACAATTATTTATACTCAGAAAGTTCTAGAGTGAGATTTGTTGTTACTTACATTTTTATTTGATTTATGGTAAATTTCAGTGGCTAATAACTTTAAAGGGCCACAATATACACCAGACTTTGCTTTGAGAAATCTCTCCATGGCATGGTATGTTTTACCAGAATTTGTTGGGCCTGCATGAAATACTATTTTTCTGTTCATGTTGCGAGCCTCTGGGTACCTAAAATAAAGTGCATTGATAATATAAAAGTTTTAAAAATGATTGAGAAGATCAATTATGGATTTTAATAACAATATTGTTATTTGAAATAAAATTACAATGCATAATACAATCTACTTAACAATCCTGAATGGTAACCAAATTCTAGATTATTCTCTCTCAGTCTAGATTATCTGTTCTGGTATTGCAAATCAGGAAATCATGTAATTTAATAAGCAAACTAAACTTTAAAATAAAGATAAATAAGTAACTAAGTAAGTATCTAAAATGAAAACATTATCATAGAATGGAATATAGTTGATTTTTTTACATACCAATTAGCAGGTGTCCTTAGGTCAGAAATCTTTTTTAAATCTTCTAAACAGTCAAGGTGAGGGAAAGCTAATCTAGCATGTCGGAGAAAATATGGAAATAAATCATCAACATGGCCAGCACCTACAACATGTTAAACAATTTAGGAATTATCAAATTTGGAAAGACATGTGCCTGATTTGAAAAGGCTAGAGTTACCAAAACAAATATTTGTATCATCCACAGGTATTTGTTTCTGAATGTTAGTGAGAATGAAAAGTCTTTTGTAGTTCCTGATACCCAAGAAACAAGACTCTATTTTAGTGTAGTCAGTACTAGGTATGAGATTGTCGAGTTTATTTAATTATTTTTTGTTTCATGATTGCAATTATCTTCATTATCAACACAGACAATATGTGAATATAATCTTTAAGAAAACTCAAATAGAAATCATACTAGACATTACACTGCAATTTTTTTTTATTTTTGATGCATTTGGAATTTCGATTAAAAATTGCTTATTAGATTTAGGACTGGGGAGGATAAAAACATATGCATCTTTAAAACATAAAGAAGGCAGTGAACTCATCCCATATGACATTGGAGGTCATATGAAATGAGTCTTTGTAGAATAATAAATAACATTCTTTGTCTGTAAGTATTACATTTTCTTTCTTTCTATTATTGTTACACACAGTTGTTGATGAGTTTATTGAGATGTTTTGAAATTTTATAAACATTTCTTACCTTGTAAAATATCACTTATAGTTATATGTAAATCTGGCGGCAGATCGTGTTCCAAGCAATGCCGCCTAAACGATAAAAAAGCCTGATGCAACAACTGGTCGTCCAGCCCATTCTCTGACGCTAACGCTCTAATCTCCGCTTTCTGGTAGAATCTGTTGAGTATTTTGAGCAAATCTTGTTTTTTAAGGCGACCAGTTAACTCCTCTCCAACGTTTATGTCATCAGGGTTAGGTTTCACAGGCACAGGAACAAACAAAGCAGAAGGATTATTCCGATCGTGTTTTTTGGTTCTCATGAAAATATAACCTATACTCTCCGGTTTACCCCTGCGGATGCAAAGGACATTACTTCTCAAAAACGGAGATATACATGTTTGTGATTTTTCTGCGCAATGTAAGGCCAATATCCGTGTAAATCCCTTGTACATTTTTAATTTTAATATACGCAAAATAACTAAAAATTTCACACACAATCTGTCACATTTCGTTGATTGATAAATCCAGTCGCGTTCCATTTCCATGTCACCAGTTCCACAATTTGTAGCATAATATAAATTTTGATTTTATTGCATTACAGATTTGTTTTTCATTTTTCAAAGTAATGTGAGCTTTAGGAAAATGCATATTAAAGGAAAAAAATATAAATACAAAATGATAATTACTATAAAAAATTTATACGGTACTTAATTAAAGATCTCAACTAACACAGATGCCGCATTATTCATAGTCAGTATTTATTTATTTATCAAGATTTTTTTGTCCCTTTCGAACGACTTTTGAATTCAGTTTGATTGAAAAGGATAAAACAATCGATAACCAAAATAAGTTTACAAACTGTCTCTTTAAGTTCGATAAATTAATAATAAATATTAAATAAATAAGGGCATAATCTTTGATTGTATTTCAGTTCAGTTTTATCTATAAATATTTGCTTTTAAATTAGTCCATTATACAATGTATATAAAATAAAATATAATAAGTTACAATGGGTAGTCTGTGCCTATGTCTGTGCCCATGTCTGTGCCTGAATGTTTTCTGACATTTTGCCTTTTTATGACGTGCGAGTGGACCGACACGACTACGAATTCATTTCTTCGATTTCGGCTGCGTCCGGCTGTGAGATTATAATTAGTGTACCGATCACGATTCACATGATAGAAATTGCAAAATATACTAACACAGAACATTATATTGAAGGCATTGTGACTTAATACAGCTCTCTTACAATATGGGTAAAGCTAAAAAGGGGAAGAAGAACCCTGCTGCGGAGGACGGGTAGGTTCTATCTATGGCATATGTTTTCGATGCTGCTACTTTACTTATGAAGTTCATTAATAATACTAACGTCCCGTTTTAGCGACAGTGATGTGGAAACCACAAACATTAATAACGCAAAGCCGGCACAGAAGGGAAAAATGTAAGTAACTTTTAGGTTAACTGATCAATTGTAACTTGAATTCCTATGTTATCATATTTGTACCATATGAGAAGTATTGGTGAGGGATTTATGGGTTAATGTTAGGGGATTGTGACTTATTCTTGTAGATAAATGTATATTCTAGTTGTAAGAACTTTGTATTGAGTACCAGTCATAAATTTTGATAAGATGTATATTGATAATTTTGGGGATAATTTACTGGTAAAAACCAATTTTAAGATTCACAAGAAAAACCTACATATTTCATTTCACATTATATTGTAATGTAAACAATTGTTATCTGTAACTTAAGTTATAAAAAAGAATATTTTATACATAAAAATATATCATTTCAGCATATCCCAAGATTCTGAAGAGAGTGAAGATGAAAAGCCAAAAGCAAAATCGAAACATAAAAAATCTGTTGATGAAGATGTAAAAGAAGTCACAAAGAACATTAAAAATGTATCTATAGGAAACAAGTCGCAAAAGAAAAAGGCAGATATAAGCAGTGAAGGTATGTATGTTTATATTTTATGAATATGCAAATTACATATGACTGTAAAATATGGATTGACAGGAAGCCTTTACTTTACACTGGAACACCAACGGCGAAATAAAATAATTTATTAAGAAAATAGATAGAATCTTAAATATTATGTAAAAATTAATTACAGACTTGAATGGCACCTATCATAATTTTGGTTAAGTTTTGAAATTTTTGTGTTTTTACACAGTGTTAAATGTGTTTATTGACCAATAGGTGTCTTTATTCAAGCAGAATCCAGAAACGGTTGTAATTTTATTTTATTTGAATTAGGTACAAAAACATTTAACAAAATACAACTTAACTAACTTAAAATAACTTATGCTAATAACAGTGATAAATTTGTTAAACAAAGTATTGTACACAACATTTAATATAAAGTAACTAATAAAATATAAAAAGAAATATCTTAAAACTAATGTGATTGTTTATTGATCAATACAATCTATCCTATTGATATTATTATCGAGGAGATTCTTTTTAAAACTATTAAAACTATGTATTAATTGTAATATAAGACATATGTCTTTGCAATACGAGTACTTTGGTCAAATGTTTTCTTGATTATGTTGATGTTATGAGCTGACACTAGATCTTCTAATATTCAGAAATGTTATTCAGTATATTGTATTCAGTGTAACACAGAAAATTTCCATGTGGGTTGTTGACACATATTTCAACTATATTATTATACCTATAGTATTTCTCAAATACTGGAAATGTGCTGCTATCCCACCCCATTTCCATACATAACATAATTAAAGTGATAATTAAAAATATAATTCTATATAATGTGTATGCTTTGTATATCCATAAAAAGCTAACAATACCTGTATAAAACAAGGTGAACTTCGGAGAATATCTGATGATGTTGCCACATTGAAAAAGTATTTTTTGTTGTCAAATGTTGCCAGTTAAATTAATTTATATACTACATTTTTAGTTGCACATTATAGGTATCTCTGTGTTTTCAGATGAGTCTGATGATGAACCAGAACGAAAGCCAAAGAAAGGAAAAAAGAAGGAGGATAAAAAGAGTGCTTTTTCCCTATTAGAAATAGAAGATGTAGATGTATCAGCACCTGAGGACCAACCTTCCTCAGAAGATGAAAAGCCTGCTGCAAAGTCTCAGAAAAAGCCAGTTCAAGAAAAGAAGGAACCTGCAGGTAAGAAAGGCAAAAAGGCAAAGAGAAAGAAGGATGACAGTGATGATGATCTTGAAAAAGTTCTTGCCGAGTTGGAAATGGAGTATGCTGGAGTCAAAAAAGAACCAACACCAGCTCCTGAAGGAGAAAAGCCTCAAGAAGTAGTGGAGGAGAAAACTAAAACAAAGAAGAAAGGTAAGAAAGAAGAGCCTAAGCCAGAACCAGAAAAAGACAATGAGGAAAAGGATGGAAGTGACAATGAAAACGATATCACTATTAAAACTGCTGCCCAGAAAAAGAAAGAGAAAAAAGAAAGGGAGAAATTAAAGAAACAAGAAGCCAAGAAAAAGGAACAAGAAACTAAAAAAGAACCAAGTGATGCCAAGCCCAAAGCTGAAAAAGTGGAAGCTAAGCCAGCAGATGAGCCTAAAGAAGAAGCTAAAGCTCCCTCTGAAGAAAAAGAGAAGGAAGGTGAAGGTGATGCTCCAGCTACTGAGGGAAAGAAGAAGAAAAAGGGTGAAAAAGATAAAGATGATAAAGCTAAAAAAGGGCCAACGAAAAAAACTATAGCTGCTATGCAAGAAGCCTTGAAGAAAGTCAAGGAAGAGGAAGAGCGTATGAAGAAAGAAGAGGAAGAAAGACTGAAACAAGAGGAAGAACGGGAGCGTCAGAGATTAGAAGCAATTAGGTTAGAGAAGGAACGAAAGGAAAGGAAAAAACAAAAAGAAAAGGAGAGAAAAGAAAGACTTAAGGCTGAGGGAAAATTGTTGACTCCCAAACAGAAGGCAGAGAAAGCTAGGGCGCAAGCTATGTTGGAATCGTTGAAGGCGCAAGGGATTGAAATCGGTTCTGCGGAGAAGAAGCCTCCTAGGCCTGGAACCAGGGTCAAACCTGGCAGGTTAAAGAGCCAAGTGTCCCAGGACACGCCTTCAACACCCTCCGAGGAGAAGAAAATAGATCTGGGAGGTGATGATAAAAAGGTAGCTCATGGTAGTAAAAAAATATTTTTTGCCCTAGTTTCAATTTTCATAATTAATTATAACTATAATGTCCACAGGAGGAAACCCAAAAACAAGCAGAGAAGAAGGAATCAGATAATGATTCTGTAAAGGATGCATGGGACGCGGAATCTTCCGAAGACGAAGCTGAACCACCGAAACCTGAACCGGAACCTGCCGCGCAAGACCAGAAGAGAACTCCTGAGAAAACTAAACCTAAGGAGGTAAGCAGAAACATGTAGGATTAAGTTATTTTTTAGCCTGTAATTGTATTATTTTTAACTTACTTGATAGTAAATGCAGTGCCATCCAAATAGAGTATTGGAATCTATATACTCGGATAGAATCCCAAACACAGCATATGTTTTCTCATTCTTTTGCACTTTGTTATATTATAATAAACACTTACTTTGTACAATCTCTGCATCACCCAAAGATTGACTTGTAGAATATGTCATAGGCGTTAAGACTGCCTTTTTACAACAGGTATAAAAAGTTTCAATAAATAAATATGTGTAGTTTGTCAAATGGAAAGGGAAAACATATAATTTAATGATTACTGGTTCCTATATGGGTGGATATATACCAGCTATATATTTTCTTTGAATATACAGTAATGGTTTGTTTTTTGTTTCAGGCAGCTGAAGAGGAAGATAGTTCTGAGGAAGAGGATGAAAGTTCGGATGACGAGTCCAGTTCCGAAGAGGACTCTGATGATGACCAGATGACTGATGCTCAGAAGAAACGGGAAATCATATTGAAGAGATTAGAGGTGAGATTTTTGAAACTCTGTGAATAAGTAGAATATAATCCACTATAATTATTGCAATCAGTCAGTTTCTTTAATGATAGTGCTTACTTGAAATTTTCGAAAGTTACTTTTTATTCCTGGACGTGGGCTGCGAACATGTTTTGAATCTATAAAGTTGTGTTAATTGACCCAGATTGCTTGCTGTTTATCGATTAACTAAATGTTACTTATTCATTCAGTCATTACTCCATTACCTTGCCTACTTTTGTCGACAAATCTAAATGGAACAATATGTAATCAAAGTCAAGTTCCTTTGCATCTTGTATAAGAATCATGCTGTACCAATTCCACTTAAGTTGCCTACAGACAAAAGGCCCAAATTTTGGTAGTCTGCAAAAATAATATACCTACATACATATCCAATTAATTCCAGAAACGTCGCGAAGATAACGAAGCGAATAAAGGCAACAACCCGCTTCGTGCGGCCGTCGTGTGTGTCTTGGGACACGTAGACACAGGCAAGACGAAGATTCTGGATAAATTGAGACGCACCAATGTCCAGGACGGAGAAGCTGGTGGTATTACTCAGCAGATTGGTGCCACTAATGTGCCCATTGAGAATATTAAGGAACAAACTAAACATGTTAAGGGGGTAAGTAGAGGTTTCGAATTACTCTACATTTAAATAAAACTATGACACACATATTTTATCGCGGATTTAGTTTAATTTTCATATTTCTTAAATTTTCTGCGTTTCGAGTAATTTATAGCTTTCATGGTCACGGGGCGTCCGTCCCTTAAAGTAATAAGTAGTAAGTAGTTAGCCCGTATGTTAATATATAATAGTTTTATTTCGAAATGTAACGTTTGCGATTCTAATAATTTATCTTAAGTAATGTTACAAATGCGAAAGTGAGTTTATTTGCAAGGGTGCCATGTCTTAGCTTCAATACCAATTATCTTGGAATTTTATATTCACTTTGTTAAGAGTACAGAAAAGGATAATAGGTTATTTTACTATGAGATTGAAACGCCATTTCCGCTTTTATGCGAATATTTACAGAGTCTATAGACAACTCAAATTAATTGACAAATTCTACAGTAACGTGAACGAAGCCACATGTAAATGCAAATATAAATTAGTTACTTGTGTAATTTCAATTTCAAGCTGTGGGTGTTGGTTTACACTAGATAGAAACTGTAATTTCATGCTGGCAATATTCTATAGTAACTTCTTGCATTTAAATTCTATATCGAATGGCACATGGCGATTGGCAATAGCAAATTTAGTGAGCTCAATAAACCAATAAATAATGGGATATTTATAAATGTTGTTTGTTTTGCAGGTAAATGAAATAGCATTCAAATTGCCCGGGCTTCTCATCATCGACACACCCGGGCACGAGTCCTTCAGCAACTTGAGGAATAGAGGTTCTTCTCTGTGTGATATTGCTATTCTTGTAAGTATTCAATGTTATCAGTATTTAATGTGTAAAAGCTAAACTGAATGAAATGTGAAATACCCGCGAACGTAGGTTCGATAGGAGTGTGATTGACTAAAATCTTATATATTTCCATCGCAAAACCCTCCGATTGATAGTATCCATCTCAATGAACAGTGAAGGAAAACTTCATACAATAGGGACCTACAAGTAACAAGATTTTATAGAGTAAATTAAACTCGTCACGTTCAAAGACTGAACCTATGATGTGACTCTTCTCGATTATGACTATAATTTTCGTTACAGGTGGTAGACATCATGCACGGTCTAGAGCCACAGACAATCGAGTCTATAAACCTACTGAAACAGAAGAAGACGCCGTTCATAGTGGCCCTGAACAAGATTGATCGTTTGTACGACTGGCAGAGTGCCCAGCGCAAGGATGTGCGAGACATCCTAAAGATGCAGCAACCAAACACACAACTCGAGTTCGAAAAGAGGAGCAAAGATGTCATGCTGCAGTTTGCTGAACAGGTAACATTATTTAAATCTTTATTGTACACAAATATAATCTCACTAGTCCGGCACTTCAATAGACCGATACATCCAATAATCCGGCATCCTTCGCCCGCACCTTACTAGCAAGTTGCGTAAAAGCAGACCTCAATTAAAGATTCTTGTAAAACTATGTAATTACATGTCAATTTTGAGATATGTTTAATTTAATATAAAACTTGGCGAACAAGAACACAAAAATGTTCATGCATACATTGTACTTATTCTCTTTATGAAATGATTTTATTTATCATGATTTTTCTCTATAATCTAGTCATCCAAACATTCCAAAAACCGGCACCCTCTTGTTTTAAGTAGTGCCAGATAAATGAGATTTTACTGTATTACAATACAATAAACAGAAACAATAATAACAACAAAAGTACAAAGACTATTGTTTTATATAGGCATGATGATGGTACGATGTGAGACAGACAGTGCGGTGAAGTCTAGACAGGCTGATTGTATACAGATAAACATAAGATAAGACTTTGAACATAACACTTACAACTTACACAGATCACAATAAAATATGGCATATCCATCACGCTTTTAGGTCTCTATTATAAATTATGTGTTACTAATGACCAGGTTGTTTTATTTTGCTATATAACGTGAGATTATTTCCCAAAGGAGAATGCCTATTTTACTATGAACCTTAGTTTATGTGCGAAGATTTTTGTCTCTCGATGAAATCTAGTTTTTTGTGTAGTGCAAAAAATATATTTTCAATAAATATAAACATAATTGAGTCTAGGCCCGGAGTTCTTGGTGAAATTAACTTGAAGTCCAATAAAAATGTTATTTTTGCCTTTGGCACTGTGAACAAAATGTAAAATGTGATGATAAATACTTTATTTTATAAAAACCTGTCACCTGGGATAAAACAGGAAACCATTTAAGGACAAACCATTAAAATGCGAAAATACTTTTTAATCAGTGTCGGTATCTACGATATTTTTCACCGGTTCTATGAATGGACATTGTCTTCTGATTTCAAATACATGGAGTATTTGAGTATAATATTTCTTGATAAACTGACTGTAAAGTATATAAAACCTATTTATTCCCCAGGGTCTAAACGCAGCGTTGTTCTACGAGAACCCAGACCCCCGTACGTACGTGTCCTTGGTACCAACATCAGCGGTGACCGGGGAAGGTATGGGCAACCTGCTCGCCATGATAGTGCAGGCCTGCGAGGGACCGCTGCACAAGAGACTTGTGTTCTCACAACAACTGCTCGCTACTGTGCTTGAGGTATGTGATGGTATTATGTATAAAATACTATGGTTAGGTATATGTTTGGTAATGGCTCTTCAGTGTTTGTTAAAAGCACCTTACAGTTAAATAACTGCAAAAAAAATCTTATCAAAATGTAATGCTTATTTGTCTTGAAATTATTGTGTTAATTATTATAAAGAAATATTTTATCATAACTCTAAATGCTGGAGAATTAATTTACCTCTATCTAGTATAATATATTATGAAATCAAATACATTATCATATAGGTGATCTTTAGATTCTCATGCTGTTCATGTATAATTTGGTGGATACTTAGATTTTGCTAGTGTCTAAGTTACCAATCCAAAAACCAATTGTTGCGGTCATAGTTACTTGGGCATTTTTTTAACTCTAGTCTAGTCTATTTTAAGAGTCAGGAATTTGTGCCCGATATGGCGATAGGATCGCCACCTATTACAACGGAACGATACAAGCAAGGCGTAATGTGGGTGTCCTGGCACCTCTGCGTACCCCTTCTGGGAAAAAGGCGTGAGTTTTTCTTACTAATATACTTGTATGTATATATGTATACTAAGCATATGTAACTGTCCAGGTGAAAGCGATCCCCGGTCTGGGCACGACGATCGACACGATCCTGATCAACGGCACTCTGCGTGAGGGCGACACGTGCGTGCTGGCTGGCACGGACGGACCCATCGTCACGCAGATACGCTCGCTGCTCATGCCGCAGCCCATGAAGGAGCTGCGAGTCAAGGTACACACGCACACACACACACACACACGCACACGCACACGCACACGCACACGCACACTCACACGCACACGCACACGCACATGCACACGCACATGCACACACACATGCACACACACACGCACATGCACACGCACACGCACATGCACACGCACACGCACAGATTACGCATAGATACACGCTTAGATATTAAGGCGTAGAATATTAGAAAATGTTTCCCAAAACTAATTTATTGTCATCAAAATTGGCTCTGACAATGGCTCGAACATCCCATATCAATATTTTCTACTAACATCTAATAATATGTTGCAGAACGCGTACATCGAGCACAAAGAAGTGGTGGGCGCGCAGGGAGTGAAGATCGCAGCGAAGGAACTCGAGAAGGCCATCGCCGGTCTCAACCTACTCGTCGCGCAGAAACCAGACGAAGTCGATGTCTTGAAGTAAGTTATACTGCAATTCAAATTATTTTCAACAATTTAACTTAATGACGAAATTTTATTAGTGGGGTGGAATTTGATGCAATCAATATGCGTGTCATTTACGCGCGAAGATTTACGTTATTTCTTATTTATTACACATATTTATATTTGTATCTTTGCATTCGTTGATCGTAGTTAATTTGCCATAATATCTAAGATTGAAATCAACGTTATAGCATTATTAAATAGTTTCAAAATAGCTTGCACCTTTTTTTGTTATATTCCAAATCTAAACATACTACAGTAACATCTTAATTTTGTTTTCTAAACTGATTTTCTTTTCTATTTTCAATATACATACTTGTCTTATCCACATAAAATAATGTATAAACCAACTCTGTAAAGCTATGCCCAATGTTCCATGGAGTATCGCCCGTCTTCTTTCATTGCCTGTTGTTATGGACGTTTATATTTTTAATACATAAATTCGCAAATTTGAAAATATCCGACCATCTTGTTTATTAAACTGCAATGTGTGCAGAGAGGAGGTGGCTCGCGAGCTGAAGGCGGCGCTGTCCACCATCAAGTTGTCGGAGCGCGGCGTGTACGTGCAGGCCTCCACGCTCGGATCACTCGAGGCCTTGCTAGAGTTCCTGCGCACCAGCAAAATCCCTGTTAGTATATGTTATAAATTTATTCATTTATTATTCTAAAATACAAAGCCTAAAATTAACTGTGATAGCCACTAGGCTCAGCCTGTGTTGTGGTAAGTTTTTAACTAATATATTAATTACGGAGCAGATTAACGAAAATTTCATCAGTGCAATTTGGATACTGCATTTATTCATTGACTACAGAATGGAATAACTAAAATGTTAATAGTAAATCTCAGGTGCTTAAAGTTTAGAAATAATAAAGTATAGAAAAAATGCTTGTTTGTATGTTGCACTCAACATGCTAATTAAACGTTACCGTCATGACATCTGGCGGCACAATTTAGAACTACATTAAGTTAAATATCATTAAAGTGGTTAAGATAAAAAGTAATGTCTATAATTGTTTAGTGAATGTTGCTTTAATATTTAATCATAAGAAAATATGCATAAATATTGAAATATGTAGTGTATATGAATATTTGTGTTCCAGTACTCGGCCATCAGAATAGGTCCTGTGGTGAAGCGTGACGTGATGAAAGCTTCCGCTATGTTGGAGCACGACTCTCAGTATGCCACTATACTGGCCTTCGATGTCAAGGTAAGATGTGAACAATTATTATTATTTATTTTCAATAAATTATAAAAGACAATAAGGTGGAAGGACGACCTGGGTAAAGTTGCAGGAAATTGCTGGAGGCAGGCCGCTTCCAACAGGTCGATGTGGAGATCCTTGGAGGAGGCCTATGTTCAGCAGTGGACTTCCTGTAGTTGCTATTTTGAACTTGTAATAATTTATCTGACTTCCGAAATTATGTCGAGATCTGTCCCTTGTGTACTATTTAATACATAATTTTCTATGGTGTAGATCGAGCGCGACGCCCAAGAGTTGGCTGATCAGCTCGGCGTGAAGATATTCGCGGCCGACATCATATACCACCTGTTCGACAAGTTCACCGCATACCGCGAGGAACTCAAGCAAAGGAAACGTGAGGAGTTCAAACACATCGCCGTCTTCCCTTGCAAACTTAAGGTACACTTGCTTTACAAAATCCTATTTTATAAGGAGTTTTTTATAACTCAAGTCAGGCAAACAAACAGCCGTATATCGTCTTTGATCTTTTGGTGTACGTATGCATTGTTATCAAAATATTAGCAATAGTTTTACTCTCTTCACATTTGATTATATTGTACATTTATATGTATTATGTTCTTAAACTATGCAAACATATCTCAAACAAAGCGTTAAATACATATTTTTTTAATTTTAATTTTAGTTCCGAAATTCGCCACTCGCCAATAAAAGATGATGACGTGTAATTTGAACTTAATAAAAATGGCCATGAAAATAATTTATTTATTGCTTGGGTCTGGTAAACAAGCAAATATCAGGCAAGCTAGATTGTAACTTGTTACCTTAAAAAAATCTTTGATGGCATTTTGAAATTCGGAGGGAAAAGGAAGTAAATAGAAAGAAGATCATTGTATTTTGAATCTGACAACTTTATTTCATAGAAGATGACGGGAAAGCTGATACTTAACTTCAGTATTCTGTCAGACTATTATATATTGCGGTCGAGCAGCCTGTTTATCTTGTCCAATATCTATGTCTTAATAAGCTAGGGTTATAAACAATTTGTTGGTATCCAGGTACTGCCTCAATTCGTGTTCAATTCTCGTGACCCCATCGTGGCCGGAGTGATGGTGGAGGCGGGCATCGTCAAGGAGGGAACTCCCATCTGTGTGCCGAGCAAAGAAGTGAGTTTTTATTTGTTTTATTATGTTATTGTGTTTTCCAAGTCTTGAGAGACTTTCCCGCCCTCACACCCACCACTGCAACTCCTGTCAGCCAGGATCAACAGTGGCACACCAAGAATTGATACCGAGCTCCGGAGCTCGGCGAGTCTCTCAGGGACACTAGCTTGTCTTTAACCCGCATCGAAATTAATCAGAAAGAAAAACAAAAGGAGGAGTTGGAAACAAATAGTTGTCCACTTCCTTCCGCAGCAAAGCGGGTGACAAAAAATATTGAGACGAGAGGTATTTGATATAAAGATATATAACTGGAGAAGCCAGATGTATTAAGCACCACGAGATAAACAATTACATGGGTCCTATATAGTTTGAGCTGCTAAATTTGGGTCCAATAATGGGTATGGCAAAAGCGCCATACCTATTATTTCCAAGTCTATAAATAGATAGCGGGTGCAGATACACTTTTCAAAATGGCGGCCAAAATGATGATTTCCGACTATCAATTTAGAATATTGATCAATCGGACCACGAAAAGCAAATAAAATTTCCTCGTATTTGCTAGATTTTTCAATACAGCTTTCCTCAGCTTTCCTCAAAAAAATTCAATTCGATCCAGTAGTTCCTGAGATTAGAGATAACAAACAAACAAAGAAACTCTTTTAACTGCTTTAAAAGAACTATTTAGTAAGTTGTATAGGCCCATATTTAAAATGTTATAAAAATACCAAACACTGTTTATATTTAACACCCGAATACTGGAACGCAACTTAAATATTATGTTGCACTTAACTACGTAACAGTGGCGGTACTTCCATACAAGCCCAAAAGCCCGGCTTGCCTTACTTAATACGCATATACTCAACCCTAAAGACAAATCAGTACTTTAAATAAAATATATTCGTTTAATGCAAAACGTCTATCATTTTTAAATTTACCGCGCCATAATGGACCCCGCGCCTGCGACGGAGCACCCGCGCCGCGCCCGGCAACTCGCCTAAGCGAGCGCCGCGGTCTAAAACTAATATAAAATTATTTCATTCAAAATCAACGCGTGACGCAATATCTTAAAAAGATGGAACACACCAAAGTATTATCTATCTTTTTCTCTCTCGTGTGCTTTTACCTGGCTTCTGGCGTATATTGCCCTCTCAGTCGTACCTTTGGGTGAAATGCTATTACCATGACACTACGTACCTATACATATAGCTATTTTTTTATGCAATTTGTACCAAGCAAAATGCCTGGCTTCGCGGAGTGAAGTTGTGCACTTGACATGTAATATTAAGATCCAAATTTATCGAATTATATTTATGTTTTGCTACAAGTTATATTGGATAATATATAAAATAAATAGATATTTTTTGAGACCGTATTATGATGTTTTAAATATTTTTATTAATATATTAGAATTAGAATACTTAATTCGGAATTGTCCATAATTTAGGACCTGTGGCTTTCGAGCGGACGATTAACCAGTAACAACTGAACATATACGTTTAGTTTTTGTTTCATTATAGTATTTTACGTTTATTATGTATAATAATGGGTGAAAATGTGCCTTGTGATGGTTTGAAGTGTGTGCAAGTGTTGATCGGCGAGGAAAAGGTAAATTCATTACATTTCGCAAACAAACAACTACTCGTATCTGGTCGAAAACCTACGCCTGATTTGTTGTGTATTTCTCGAAAGTAGTGAAAACTATAGAATACAATTTTATAGATCAGTGCACATAACTACATAGATTGCTGGATGTTCTCATACTAATAAGTTATACTGTCGGTGTTGTATATTTTTTTCCAACGATGTACTTAAATTTTTGGAATTGTTCCGGCTATAGTGATTTAAATAATTTAACTGGTACTTTTATAGTAATTGACAAAAACATGTGAATGCATTAATATATTTTCATAATTCCGGTAAACAGCGTATATACTCGGAAATGAAATCCGAGATCAAAAATGTAAACAAAAGTGTTACCACTACAATAAAATAATTTGTCATGGTAGTTTGTTCACAACCGTTAAAAAAACAGGTTGGAAATATTCTCATCCGTTAAATAAGTATAAAACAAAGCCAAATAAAGATTATTTGGTATAATATTTACATAAACTACAATTTCAAAATCTTTTTTAAGTATGTGAAAAAAATGGTACGAAAATATTTTATGCTACAGGTATTATGCAGAAATTCGTAACCTTAGGCCACAGAAATAAAAAAAAAATTTAAAGAACATTGGTAAAATCATTGTTAATGCAATTCTTAAGCGTCTATAAAATTCATGTATAAAAATGTTAATAATTAATTTTCTAAGTAATTTTGGTGCCTAGCTCACGGCGTACCTAAGCCTGAATTACGAAAACACATTTTGCGTAAAACTCTATTGATATTTGCTTTATTTTTATTGGAGAAGCGCTATGTCGTTTCAATGTTGCCATTTTTAAAATATAAGATTGACAGGCTTTCTTGCATTATCTTTCTCAGATAATTAATGTAAAAAAATAATGCAGAGAAGCGAGAACAGCAAAATAATCACTGATTAATTAATTAAGGAAAAACAATTTGTTTCTGTCGCCCGAAAGCGCTATTGTGCAAATAATAATATATAGTTATCCCCTGTTTCCTTTTTATTTCATTGCACTTGATATTACTATTAGACTAAAAAAATAAATATGTACATACTTGATGTTTAATTTGCGTGTAAAATATATTTTTTTACTTTTATTTGTGCGTTATCACTTTGCCTCACGCCAATATAAATGCAACAAAATAATATTAACTACCCACAGAGTTTGACAAGATGTAGAAAATCTGTAAAACTTCATAGTGGAATATCTTTTTTCCTAGGCTTGCTACAATAGTGAATTTTAAGAAATAATTGTTAAGGAATCCGAAATCTATATTTTAAAATATTTTTCATCTCAAAACACACAAAAAAAATTACAACAAAAAAATGTATGGAGGATTATCATTGTTCTTTCGTCTCCTTAACTACAAATACGTCGCTTTGAAGCCCGCGACACCTCCCTTTAGTTCATTTAGTTGCTTAACTTGATGAATGTGCATCATGTGATAAAGTTAAAACGCCGTCAAGCTGGTTTCACGTTTTCTGTTAAGTCTTTGTTCTATTTTGTTCCTAAGATTTCTGGCGCTCGTGTTCCTAGCCGAACGCACTATGGTCTTTGAAAATCACTGTGAGGTAAACCCATTAGAATTTGTTTGAGCCCAAGTCAAGGGTCACGTCGAAAGGCATAATTAAACATTCAAAATGTTCAAAATTCAAAAATAAATATAAATTAATAAAACATAGTACTCGCAACATTTGAATTTATTCACTAATCAAAGTATACCCAATATGTTTTTGAGAAAATGTTTCATAACCCTGAAATGTCACTTTTACAATGACATTTGTTTGTTTACATTTTTGATCTCGAATTCGATTTCCGAGTATAGAAACCTCTTTATGCGTCAAATACATAATATGTGATGAGATTTCAAAACATTATGCTCGCGTAGACAGTAATCGTAGTGTTTTTTTAGATATTCCTTAGCTTCCTTTCAGAGCTCATGATGAATCAAAAAATCACATGCATACACAAAAACATAACATGAATATATTAACAATAATTTGTGGCCGCGAAGTTAAACACGACGCCGTACTTGTGCTATTGTAGTGCCGTTTATTAATTTCCAAAATAATTACAATATAAAGTTGCGTATGCATGCCCAAAAGTAATTTAACTTACACATTTGTTTTATTCATCTATTTAAAACTAATGATGGGCCCTTCAGTGTTTTGGCAATATTAAATAGATGGCCGTGGAAATCGCGCCATCTATTAGATTTTTTCGAAACAACTTGTTGTAATAGATTTTTTCATAACGGTGATAAAAATAGTTATTATTTTATTGGTTTTTATCCTAATCTTATATAGATCGTGTGGTAGGTCTGGGACTGCCTCGATGGCGCAAAGTTGAGGTCCCGGATTCGAATCAGGGGTCTATTTTTATTTAATTACATCGCATAGGCTCGCCCTCTATCGCATGATGAACACGTTCTTCTTTCTTAATACCATTTTGCTCTTGAACCAATACATATTGTTACTAAAAAAATATTGGGCTTGCCCTAGTCCAGAACCCTAGGCACGCCACTGCTACGTAAATCCCGCTTAAATGTACTGGCTAAGTGGGCCGTGCACTGTTAAGAGCAACTTATTATTTGAATGGCGTTCGACTATTCGTTCGTAAGTGTTCTAATTAAAGGTATTGATATTTACGCAAGATGATTATGTAGCGTTTATTGAAGCGGTTTTAGAGCTATTTAAAACATTTTTGAATATATTTTTTTTGGAGATTATAAATATGCTTTAACCAGTGTAGCCACTGTTTATAAAAATATACCTCTCATCCAAAACGAAAACATCCTACTTAGCGTTTGCTTTTTTTCACAACATCTGCAAAATATGATAAAACTATAGTATTGTAATATGTTATAATTTGCATAGTTCGTGGAGCTGGGTCTGGTGACGTCCATCGAGGTGAACCACAAGCAGGTGGAGACGGCGCGCAAGGGACAGGAGGTGTGCATCAAGATCGAGCCCATACCAGGAGAGTCGCCCAAGATGTTCGGCAGGCACTTCGACGAGACTGATATGCTAGTCAGCAAGGTCAGTCACTTATACCATATACATATCTTATAGCACCTTTAGAATTAGTCACCTGACTGAAAAATATTTTTTTTTTGGCAAACATTCCCAATTTACAATTTCACCTTGTGTTTTTTGTAATGTCGTGAAACTCTCTTATTGGCTTTAGACATTTATTTTAATATAAAATTAGATATAGCTTTTTATTTTATAAGCTGTAGAGTTTTAAATAAATAAAACAAAAAAAATCATTAAAGATTTTATATTTATGGAAGAAACATTTAGAAGACCGATTTATTTATCTCTCTGCCTTTCATGCATCAATAGGTCCTTCTTTTATAATGGATCGATAGGTCATTTTGGGCCAAAATATGATTAAAAGCCAAAATCTATTTTATTTTTTTGCATTAGGTCACTCTAATTTCAAAGATATGTTATTGTGTGCCAATAGAAACATTCAGATGTTTTCAGGTTTCTTATCCAAGTCTAAAAAATATTTTTTAGCGTCCAAGCATAAGTTGTCTTATGCTTATAAGTTATAAGTCGATTTTTAGTCGAAGCTGAAAGTATTATTGTATTGCAATGAATGGCGAGACGAAGATGCCGTTCGCCTGATGGATGTGGGTGCAGGTTCAAAACCAAGAGAACTTTAAACTTGTTTGCCGTTATAGGGAACGTTCTTGGCGGGTTTTAATCTGAATGTTAGAATCCATTACTCGCAAGGCTATTGTGTCTTTGGGGGTAGGGAGCGGGCATGTTTCGCTTGTGTGTGAAACACCGATCACCAAACAAACGGCCGAGACGAAATGTCTCGCTATCATGACAGGTTACGGAGTAATAAAGTAACACGTCAACCACACATCGAATAGATACTAAGCAGGTAAATACTTGTAGGAAAACTTGAAATACAGTACGGATTATAAAAAAAAGAGTGTAATATTTAGTTTTTATTCGTGCTGAGGGGTGGTCAAAAAGCGGGACATTTGGCGTCCCGCCGAAGGTCCAATCGGAACGCGTTACCGAACCCCTGAAAAGCGCGTAAAGCGGGACACCTGGCAACACTATGCGGAAGTCCTGCCCCTCCGGAAGATCCCCCACACAGATACAAACCGACCAAGGTAAAGGTTATCGTATCAATTAGCGAGACCCTTACCGAGGTCGGTCACATCTCACAATCAACCATCACACCCCACAGCGACACCTAACATAATAAAACACAGGAGAAAAAAAAAAACACTAATCGAAGTTTTCCATACAATAGTAAATGAGAGTAAAGAGTAAATTAGTCACAACAATAAGGGTCTGTTTAAAATAACGCTCCAAATTTTAACATCAGGAACCCTTTTTCCTGCACTGCTAGGGAGACGGGAGCCATAACTAAATTTTATTCGTAAAAATGTGGGCACGGTTCGATTATGAATACAAACTTCACCAACAGGATATATTCATATTGAATTTCTATTATTTAAATATTCAAGTTCACGTATTCCACTTAGCCTTAGTGAATGAAATACTGTATTTTACAAAGCCTAAGACTATTTATAAAATAGAGAGAGCGCTGTTACTTCAAAAACGTAGATACAAATGGTGGTTGTCCAACAGTGGTTGTCAATCCACGAATTACATGGAAAAAAATATTTAGAGCTATTTAAATTCACTTGTTTTAAAGGATAATATCTAAATATACTTTCGGTTATCAAAGAAATTTATAGCAAATTTGTTGTTCAATAATTAATTAGTTGATTTTCCACTAATTTAGGTGTGGTACCAACATTAAGAACAAGAAAATATCAACGTTTTTGCAAATGCAAATATATGGCAACGCTCCCTCTATAATATTATCATGTATAATCTAATTACGAACCATATGCACTTATAGTATAATTATATCGAGCCGTACAAAACTATGCGACAGGTGGGTGTGTACTTACAATGGGCCGGTATTAAATATGACATTTGACGCGGCGTTTATAAACATGATGTTGAGCATGTGACCTGCATCCGTTTGAACAGGATTGTGATAAGGTCGACGGTTCACGGGCACCCTTTCCACAATAGCAATAGCAATAGCAATGCCTTTCAATTGATATTTTTGTCATGTCCTTATTTTGTGACGGATTTGATTGTTGCAACAAATGGATGTTGATATTGTCTATTGTCGACGGGTGTGGCTAATAAGTTGATTTTCTGAGTTGAGTTCCGGGTCGCGGATTTTTAAGCTATGTATTGCATAGCTTCTATCGCGGGCCTTGAGCGTGCAGACCGAATCCAGAAATTCCGCAACGAAAATAACCTAAGTCAGTTCGAAATTTAAATTTAATATTTTTATTTTGATTTAAATATGTGCCAGTATTTTTAAATGCGAATTGCAAAGCTATTGCGTGATTAATTATAATCTTACCTCTTTCAATATTTATTTTGCCATCTATCGATGAGTAGCAGAACTTTTAATGACTTTTTGAAATATCACGCTTGTGTCTTTAGTTTTTTATTTTGATTCAAATATGTGCCAGTACTTTTAAATACGAATTGCAAAGCTATTGCGTGATTAATTGTAATCTAACCTGTTTCGATATTTAGTTTTGCCATCTATCGATAAATAACAGAACTTTTATAGTCTCACAAACTTATCTGACCCGGTGAGAGAGTCGCTGTTTGTGCGAATTTGGTGTTGCCATTAAAAATAGATATAGCAATAAAGTGGGTGAAGTAAGATTTTTCAATCCGATCAATAGTGTCAGGAAAATGAGTGGACCAGTTTTATTTGCATGTTATTTTTCCTTCCCAAGATTTCTAACAAATCGCTCCCCATACTCTTAAACAAGTGTATCTGTATCAGCCCATATACTATATGTCCCACTGCTGGAAACGGGCCTATTTACAATCGAGAGTACTTTTGAGGGTGGTTAGGCCATATCACAGGTCATATAGTCCACCACGCTGGCCTAATGCGGGTTGGTGGACTTGCATACCATAATATATATTCTTATAAATCGCTATGGGATGCAGGTTTCCTCACGATGATTTCCTCCACCGTTTTAGTGCATGTTTATTGGCTATCATGACCCATGACTCCGAAAAGTCAGATTTGTGCATTTTGTCCATTTACCAACAGGCCACCACGCACGTAACGATAAAATTTAGATTATGATATGTACTTACACCTATTCTACTAGTGCAGTGGTTCCCAAACTTATTTTGTCTACTGCCCACTTTGAGAATAAATATTTTTTTAGCGCCCCCATTTTTTCACCTATTTAAAAACCACTATAACTTCAAGTTAAATTAATTAATTATTGTAACCTATATATGTATATTAACGGACAATTCTAAACGAAACTTTTACTATAACCCGCAACTTGAAACTTGAGCGCAGTAGGTAACATACAACGGCGCTTAGGTCTCAAGTTAACTCTTACGGGCTCCACCTGCCAATAAGATTGATTATTGAAACGCAACTTTATAGTATTAAAACAGAGTATCTTTTATTAAAAATAAAACTAAAATAATCGATCCGTATATAAAAACTAATGTGAAGGATGAATCTGATGCTGTTTAATAAGTTTGTTGATATCAGGTTCCAATTTACTCAAGAACAGTCGCAAGTCGCCACGTTCGGTAACAAGCAAACGATTTCTCTTTTTAGTAAACAGTGTTGTCACAGCATTAAATCCACGTTCACACAAATATGACGATGGGAATGCTATCAAGAATCGTTGAACGATTGACCACAATCCAGGGTACAATTGCGGGATCGGATTTTGTAGCCAAAATTCTTGGTAACCATTTTTGAACTTGATTTTTATTTCCTCGTTTGTGTCAATTCTATAAGTTCTTCTTCCAGCTGAGGTGACATTGCTGTGTTGATATTTGAAAACGGATCCAAGGCCCCCCAGGCCCGTACACAACGCCCCCATTTTCTTTCTGGGTCTCTTACCGCCCCCCTTGAGACCTGCAGCGCCCACAAGGGGGCGTTATCGCCCACTGTGGGAAAGACTGTACTAGTGCGTACAAAATTCTGTTTACGTGGAATTTATTTTGAAAAACTGACAACACAAGCCTATGGTGGCAGCTACGCGTTGATACAATTTTTCCAAGGGTATTATTGGTGTCTGAAGACGCTTTTCTTCCTACGTAAAATTTAAAACCTGGAGTCTAACGTTCCAAGCGTCACTTTTTAAAGTTTTTGGCATTTTTCACAAATTTTTAATAATGCAGGAAAGATAAATACATTGAGTAAACAACCAATGGCGGTTATGTCAGTGAGTGGCAGGTAAATTGTCAATTCCGAATGACGTTGTTGTTTCTACTTTTCGCCACCGGGCCAGATAAGTTTGTGACTCTATAATGACTTTTTGAAATATCACGCTTGTCTCTTTAGTTCAGCAACTCGCCTCTAGATGGCATTGGTTGTATCGGCGTTACTGCGCATGCGTAATCCCCCTCTTCGTCCCGCAATCTGGTGACTCATGCCTGCTTAGAGTTTCGGCGTTAGGGCACCTCCTCTTTGTATTTACTTCATGGTACGACTCTACGAAGTTCGTACGCTCGTAAGCTCGCTTACATACAACAGTGAATATCTGTACAATTAATATCAAAGAAAAACAAAGAAAAAAAAAATACTGCATAAATAAAATAAATATTTATAATAAGTTGATAAAAAAATGCTATGCAATAGCTTTACCGCGGCAGTCTCCGAGTGCCACACGTCTTTTCTTATTTTATCCACCATAGTCAAACTAACATATCTTATAAACTTCAGTTACTGTGGGTGGCAGTGTTCGAAGTTAGAAAAGTCAAGTAAACCCCAATTTTAGTTGGGTTTGTAAATCAGACGATTTTACAAACAGTAATAAGCATTATATTGAAATATTGCCATTGAGGGCCTCCGTGGTGCAGTCGGTTAGACTCCGCCTGTGAAACGATTGGCTGCGGATTCGATCGAAATATTTATGCGGCCCACAAATATTTATTCGGGTCCAGGTGTTTGTGACACCGAAAAGTCTCTCGTAGTTCCTGACACCCAAGTCACAAGACTCTATCTTAGTGTGGGGTCAGGTCTATATATGTGACTGTTAGTAGTATTTATATACATACTTTATTTATACATAATATTAATTTCTCGTAATATATTCAGAGGAAAGCGTGCCGTAACTAGTACGTCTTCAAAGTTTAATGAGAGCCGATCAATCAAACGAGAATGTGAAATCATATTTTTTTCTGGGCTTTTTCACTTTCTAATTCTATTTGCGCTTATATTATGTGTGTTACTATAACGATGACACTTAAAAGTGTTTTAAAGTTATTATAAATCTTGATTTTCTGAGTAAAAATATATAAGACTGCTTATAAGACTGCTGGATGTATCCCGTAAATTTGATTATAATTATTATTTTTTGAAACAGACTACGTCTGGACTTTTTTCATCCTGGGATATCTATAAAACGTGAAACGAACGCTTAAACTAAGTTATTGAAAGGGCTATAAATCTCTACCCTGGCAATAAGGACCAGTTATTGTGTGGAGCAGCCATGTAAAAGAAAATCAGAATGCTTCTCGCTCTGGGATGTCCAATGCCGCCAAGAATAATGCGCATGCTAGCCATCAAGGGGTTTTAGGTGTTAAGCTGGCGTAGAATAGTTAGAGATGTAATATCCAGAAATGTGTTGGTCTGGAAGACTAGAAATACACGCATACCCAGCCATCCACGGGAACTGGAAGGGAAGCTTAACTTATCTTTTAATTTTCCTATAATTCCAAAAAATATATAAAAATAGTCGAAGATCAAAGGGGAAAATTCAGCAATATTGGAAGTCGTAGTTAACACAGTTTAAATATTGCTGGCAAAATATGCTAACCTGGCAAGTTGGCAACCCATTTGTATCGAAATTTACACTTCAATATCAAATCTAAGAGAAAGATCCTCTGTACTGCCCGATTAGATCTTTATTATTTTAATCCAGTCCATCCAAAGGTTGCCTGGAAGAGATCGCAGCTAGCGATAAGGCCGCCAATTGTTACCATGTCTTTAGTTTTAAGTATTTAATCTGTTATTTTTCCTATTTTATGGTGTACAATAAAGTATATATAAATAAATAAATAAATAAATAAGATCTAATTGGCATAATTTGTCAATGTTGTTTGTTTGACATGCTAAGTGATGAAAATAAGCTCTGATTATGTGTTTTGCGCGATAATCTTTTAAGTGTATAATTTTAAATTACTTTGTTTTTGTTTTTCGCAATTTGCTCATTTGAGTTTTTCACAAGTATGAAAAGGATTTCACACCGAAGTATAGTTCACGGTATTCTAAAAAAATGTGAATTTTTGGCATTAATAAATTAGAACGCAACGTGTCAATCTAAATAGGTGTAAATGGTTAAATTAAGAGTTGATTTAAAAAAAAGAAACAATATTTGTATACAGATTAATCTATGAAAGGATCCATTCAATACTTAATTATTTTGTAAAAAAATCTTTTACATCCAACTTTCTACTATAATATTATAAATGCGAAAGTTTGTGTGTGAGCGTGCAAACCAATGGACAAACTTTAATGAAATTTGGTATGGAGATAGCTAACACTATGGACTAACATACAGGCTACCTTTATCCCAATAAAATATAGTAATTCCGCGGTATGTGTACTGTATTGAAATACATTTTATACTCTTTCAGACTCAAAGGAATGAGGTGGGCAGTTTTAAGTACGGCAGTAATGTTGAGTTTGAATACAACATTTTTTTTTTAATACAATATTTGTCACGCAACATAGTTCCTATGTTTCTAAAGTGAACTGGATTTAAAAAGTGTCGGCACCCAAGATAAGCTGGGCTTTACTATTAGTATATAGTATATTCCAATAAATTTAATAATTCAGAACTATTAACACGATACTTAGTATGTGGTTTCAATTAATGTGATGTAGAGGCCATCATTCCAATGAATAAATACATAAATTATGGCAATGCACAAAGCACGAGCTTATATTTCGAAAACATATTCATGTCGGTAATTGATGCATTTGGGTCATAAATTTACCGAGTTTATACTTAATGAATACCCGCTATTTGTACAACTAATATTAAATTTAAATGATTATTGTTTATGTATATCTTGGATTTTGTGGTGTATTATTATTTTCACTATCGGGCGAATATTGTAATATAGACCCAATAGTTAGGAATTTCGTTTCTGTGCTTGGGCTTTTATAGTTTGGGATTTAATTATAAGACCCAGATATATTTCATATCATTCTTGTTTAGTATGAATAGGCTTTGCACTGTAAAGTTCGATTTTGAGCTTAGTAAATCATGCTTTTTTAAATGGAGTCGATCACTATTAAACTCTTGTTTGAGTATCCCTTGGAAGGTTGGAAGACATCCGCAAGGGGCACTGGCCATCCAGTCTGGTAATTAAATGTAAATAAAAATTAATAAAGTAAATTGATCTTGTGTGAACTGGATTTGGAAAAATTAATAGATTTTGGAACCTCCGTGGTGCATTTGGTTAGACGCAGTCTGTGAAATTTCCCGCCGCGGATTCGATCGTCGCACCGTAACAAATATTTGTGTGGCAAACAGGTATTTGTTTGCCAAAAAGTCTCTTATAACTTCTGATACCCACGGAGACTGTGTATGTGATTGTTGGGGCTCGTATTTATTTATTTCTTTACAAGTCATAATATTATAAAAAATATTTTTGATTTTGTTTGCTGATGATATTATATAAGCACAGCTTTTAATCTATAATCTTGCATATTATTAACCAAGCCATATGGTACTAAATTAAAATGATGAATTTTCTAATTACGGATGTTGCGCAAGAGGCACACACAAAAATGTCGCGTTTAACATGTCAACGGGGTAATAGTAACAACACGATAAATAATCGAGCCGACAATAAATTATACGCTTCATAAAGTGACCGGTGAAAGTTTTATAATGTTCGTAAATTGTTACGACGCTCGTATATCAATCGGAGAACTCGTAACTTAGTTGATAACGCGCATAGTGTGCGATTGCTGCGCTTCACGCTTGTGCAACATACACTACACTGTTTAGGTCTAAAATCTTCATACATACATATGTAAATTCATTCCAGGGCTAGCAACATGCAAAGGGTGTGTCAGAAAAAGATTCGGGCTCCACGAATGTATTTTTGTTTCAAGTAGACCACTTTTTTTGATTGCATTGTATGGCGAGATGCGTATGCCGTTCGCCTGATGGTAAGCGATATCTCCACTCACGGACAGTAGCAAAACCAAGAATAAATAACGTAAATTACAAAGCAATGTTTGATATTACATAGCTCTCGCTATTCTGAGATACGTCAGGTTTCAGTATGTCCAGTAGTTACTCTGGCTAAACTGTTAGCTTTGTTTTGTGACTGTATTATAGCGTGTGTGTATAATGTAGCGCACTGTTTGCGTATCACTCGTGTATCAAATAAAACTCTCAATATCGACACGTCCGTTTATTCGTCAGTCGTACGATACACTGATCTAAGATCTTATAGTAGGCACAGTTTCAACATAAAGCTTTAACACCTCGAGTCTATACAGACCATACAAATAACATTTTTGGCATTAGTTTTAGGGAAGCACATCAGCATATTTTGCGAGCTATACTCATACGGCCTTATTCATAGACAGATAAAAAACCTCTTAGGTATCGAAAGTTTTGTCTTCGCTCAAACTGAAATCCAAAGTCGTCCTAAAGGGACAAAACATTCAATAACTAAACTAGGTTTTAAACTATTAAAATTGTCTATGAATGAGGCCGTTAACCTAAATATACATACAGAATTTATCTCATATTTAATAGAAGTGATTATACCATAAAGCTGATGCACACGAGACGCATATCACTGTCGATGTCTGCCGAACATCGGCCGTGTGCACTGGCCGGCGCATGTCACGCGCGGCGACTCAATGAATGGCCGCATATTGCACGACACAACATAATACAACATAACAACACAACACAACTCAAACACAACATAGATAATACAACATAACTCAGTATACAACACAACGCACACAGATCTAGCTCTCTAGGCAAATGGCATCGATTGATACCTCTATTTATAGAACGTATCGGCTTCATTACGTTGGATTATTTACACGTTCAGCCTAATTGTGGATGTGACAGCGACATATTTATATTAAATCTAGTTTGTGTTGTTGATTGTTTCTGTTTTACGAGTTCATTGATTGAGATTATATTGTATGTACTGTTGAGTGGTTCATAGCTATGTTCTGATAAATCGAATTGTCGCAAGTTTTCTAGAATTTTATATTCGGAGTTTGATGATGGCACGTTTTACGTGTACTAATAATATATTGGCATTGCTACAAACATAATTTATTCAAAAAGAAATTGTTGGTTATCCGTTCATGCCCTATTCGGACAGCTATGTACTTTTAAGATGTGCATATGAATGCTAAAAAAATTGAAAAAAAAAAAGAACATACACACAAACATAAACTCAAACCTCTTTCCCAGAAGGGGTAGGTAAAGTTACCAGGACACCCACGTTTCGCCTTGTATATACGATATGATAGGGGGCTAGTCTATTGGCGATAACAGGCAAAAATTCCTGACTCCGAATCGATAATGAATAGAAAAATTTAATATCTCTTGCCCGACCCGGAATTCCGAGTCGAGACCTTAGCTTTGTAACCGTACCGTAGTACAAGTACGCTATTGGGGTAGTCAAGAAAAGAAAAGAAAAATATAATTTGTTGTCGGTCAGTAATAAAAATATTACTGCGCCACCAAAAAAAGAATAATAAATAAATAAATACACCCAACAGTCACATACATGGTCCTGACCCCAGACAAAGATCGAGTTTTGTGTTTTCGTGGGTATCAGAAACTGCAAGAGACTTTTTGGTCTCATAAAGAACTAGACCCGAAACAAATACCTGTGGTTCACACAAATGTTTTTTTCGGTGCGGGGATCGAGCCCGATGAGAAACGAGAGGCCGCGTCTCGTTTCTCAGCCAGCCTCTAACCAACTGCGCCACAGAGGCTTTCAAATGGACCTCGCATTCAGCTAAATACAGTGCAGCCTATGTTGTACCGTAAAAAGTATTTTTAATCAGATTTCCAAATACAATAGGATAATATCCTTCTGACAAGTTAGCATAAGTATCGGTTGGTAATCACTAATCAGGATGCTGGCGTTGTGTGCGTGTGGGAAAGCAGCGGAAGCGCCTCGCTCGTGTATGGGTTTTGTTCTGGCGCGTATTTGTATGCTCCGGGTGTGAGGTGGCGTTTATGGACATCGATCCCCTGTTGAATCTTAAAATGGACGTGTTAGATGTTGTATTAGATTTAGTGTGGGATTACTTGTGACTTTATTTGTGCATCTTTGTTGTTGACGTTCATTCGACTGATGTTAGTATCCGCCCCCCTAAATTAAGACGATTTTATTTTATTTATTGGGACAATAAACGGTTACATGCACATATCTTGTTTAAAGTAGTTATATCTAAGTTGTTATAAAACACATATATCCCACACCATTGTCTCTGTAGACTAGAACTAAGTACAATGAAGCCACCCCAGACACCTTGAGCATCATATGTTTTTTAAATTCCACATTTGAAAGAGAAAATATCAATATCAGTGAAATGCATATTATAACTATTTAAAATACGCCGGAGTAGTACCCGGTGATTTACTTAAACACTGTGTTACCTGCAAATGTAATTTCAAAGTGCAGCAACATTGCACTACTGCTTTCGAATTGACTTACTTTTCAGCGTCCTTTATGGTAATATTCTAGGTCTGATTTGACTCTTCATAACAAGGTAGCGTTTTTTTGGTCGATCTAGAAGTCAGTCGTTTCTGCTAAAGCTTAGGCACATGTTATCGACCCTGTGGTTTTCTTAGGATACGTCATACAGGTAACCGCATCAAGCGACATTCCTCAAGTTTATCCAACAGATCGCGGATACCAAGATTACCGCAGATGTACCTATTCACGAATGATTATATCCGAAGTCGAAAAAGATTGTACAAATTACATTACAGGCAGGTAGCTGGTGGTATAATTAAAATCCTATTCTGCGGCATGCACATTGCATAATACATGTGTTGAACCCGCAAACGTAGAGAATAAAACATGATGCTAGTAGATAATCTATCTAACCTACATCGCATATAATCAGGATATAGTATTATTAATACTGTTCTCACAGAATAGTGCATTTCATAGTCCAATATTATAATAATGAAATTGCCCCACCTTCTAGCGAAAGTTGCGAATATTTCGAATAATACGGTCCCTAAATACTTTGACATTTCGAACATTAAAGCGCTTTCGATCAGAAATTGGCTGGCTATTTCACTTCCTGTAATGTTACATTGTGGCGACACCGCGCCGACCTTTCTACGCCGGTGTCGTGTTCTAAACTTGTTTCATTCAATATGAATCGAGGGAATTTGTGCCATTATATGTGCCCTTTATCACGGAAATGGATTTGTTAGTGTAATTTTGCAAA
Source organism: Hyles euphorbiae (assembly GCA_023078785.2). NCBI lineage: Eukaryota > Metazoa > Arthropoda > Insecta > Lepidoptera > Sphingidae > Hyles > Hyles euphorbiae. The sequence continues at coordinate 6,153,453 of CM041041.1, read as the reverse complement.
ATAAGCGACTGAAATAATAATATTTGTTAAATTGAATAGTGTGATCTACATTTATTGAACTGGCAGGCACTTTAATCTTTCATAATATTATTTGCATATCACGAGATTCGACAAAATTAATATTTCAATGTTATAATAATATATTCAAAATCAACAATTCAAATATTCAATATAATATATTTATTCTTGTTCGCAAAAGCAAGTCAGAACAATAAATGAGTGTTCGTCGTATTTCATCGGTTAATCCAGTAGTAATCGCGGAAAAAATGTCCATTGAGCATTGTTCATTCATTGTTGCAAAAGTATCAATGCGAGGCCGGGTGGTAAGCGTCAATGGCCCCGCTCTCCCCTCGCGGCTTCATTGATCGCTGCAGCGAGGGTGCGGCGTAGGTCACTGGGTCGCCACGAACCCCGGTCTACCTTCACTCCACACTGACGCTAGTAACCCTGTTGCTAGGCCCCCGCTGACGTCACGCCGCGGGGAGTTTGTTTACCATTACATTTTTCTCGCCTTCTTACTTTTTTTTTCACGAATTAAATTATACAAGGTGCGAGAAAACTCAGTCGTGACATGAAACACTGCTTTTAAAAATTGTTGCTCTTCGAAAAATATAAGCGAGATTAATTATAATTTCATAATATACTATTTTTGTGCTATCACCTTGAATCGTTGAGGCCTCGCGATCTCTCAACGAAGTTGAGTACCGATATAATGTTTTAAACATAAACACTCATTCACAAATGTCTTAATATATTGCTATCGAATACATATTTTGCCTTTCTCACTCAAACTTTATTCAAGTCATTCGATAGGGACAAAACATTCGATAACTAAACTAGGTTTTGAACTATCTATGAATAAGACCATTAGTATTTAAGATTAAACTCAGTAACGATAAAAAAATTATATCATACTAGCGGCCCGACCCAGCTCGCCTGGGTGCATATATTTTTTGATTCCACTCTACACCAAATATATGTTGTTTTTCGTATAAACTCTTGTATATTTAAACTTGACGTAGCTATCCTACTGTCCAGCTCAATCCCGTTTCATCCGCCTGTTCAGTCTCTTCCCAATCCATCCCGTCCCTTCTCTTTATTATCTATCCCGTTTTATAACGTGCATTTACATTTCATCCTAACAAATCTGTCAGCTATCCCACCCCTCTCCCGTACCTATTTTACTTTATGTCCCTTCTCTCCATATGCATCCATATACATAAACATATAAAGATAAACAGGAGACCGGGTTCGTTCTCATCCCTACTCCGTGTTGTTTACTTGGTCAAAAGTGACACCTGTAGACAACTGGCGGGGATAACTAATTAAATGACGATTGATCAGTTATCGACCGGGGATGAAAAATGATTAAATTACTAAAATAGCTATTAAAAAATAGGGGTTGGTGATAAAAGGGTAAAAATTTAGGGTTGTATGTATTTTTTAATGCGACATAATAAAAAAATAAAGAAATTAAAAAAAATCTAAAAATTAAAGAAAAATGTTAAGGGTGGACTACCCTTATCACTAAGGGGTATGAAAAATAGATGTTGGCCGATTCTCAGACCTACTCAATATGCTTACAAAATTTCATGAGAATCGGTCAAGCCGTTTCGGAGGAGTATGGCAACGAAAACTGACACGAGAATATTATATATTAGATTATAGTAATACATTGCTAAAGCTTGATACCGGTATTTAATTTCGTCTTACTCAGTTCAGCTCAGTCGGTAGAGCATGAGACTCTTAATCTCAGGGTCGTGGGTTCGAGCCCCACGTTGGGCGCTGAAAACTTTTGGGATATTTTTTTTTTTCATTAATATAGAAAACTTTTCATTAAAAACGTTTCATAATTAATTACATTAAGTATGCCATTATCGATTTGAATACATGTTTTATAGTGTCGAAGCAATCGTTAGTACAGCAAGTTCATTATCATTTATTGGTATTGGTATTAATAATATAATTCTGTATCGGGTCAGGAAAATGTATTGATAAAACCGAGTTGACTGACACATATTTGTGGTGCCGCTCTCGAGATGCGATCCAAATAGAAAACGTTTATCGTATAAAAATATTTTCACAGCACTCAATTTCGACATATAGTGTTATTGCGAACAATATAAAAACACGCATAAAACATTTCAAATTTTGTTTTCTCGATTGGTAGCATCAATCTTTCTTATGCTTAGTAAAATTGAATGAGATGTTCGTATCGTTACTCTTATTTGTGGTATTGAAAGTATTTTTATTTTGACTATGTTACTTATATTCGATTTCATTATCAGAGTTACCAATAATTTGTCTTTGCATACCTGATCTTACAATTTATCTACATAATATTATGCAGATACACTGTAATTCGCAATGACGATAACAGTCACATGTACACAAAACAAAGCCAATTTATAGTAAAAAAAAATCACTAATTAAATAATACGAAGAAAAGAATAATATTTTTCAGAGGGAAACCTTTGTTCATCATTGGTTACTTACTGAAGATGGTCATGATCCATCTGTTGATGTTTCGATATTTTAAGTATAGTTGTTTTGTATTGTTCCTGACAAGTCAATTTTCTCCTCACAGGCTGATGCCTAGACTTGAGTCCAAGTCGACGATTCATTAAATAGTGTATGTGATATAAAACCAGAAATGTGAGAGCTGGCCGATTTTCCGTCACCCGTGTGAAGGCCGGTGTATTTCGGGAGAGCGGTGACGTCACAGCTTTCCTCGTGTTAGGCAACTTATGTCCACACACCGGGTCCATTTTGCAAACTATTCGCCCGTGACACTTAACTCACAATAGAGAAACAATATATGCGTCATACTAAAGGTCACATCCTACGGTTTTGGTAAAATCCTTTTAGTTTATCAAAAGCTAGAACCTTGTTGTTGTTTAAATGACAAGTACTATCGCTATCACAGAAAGCCGATAGAAAGTTTAGATCGTTATCCTGTCTCTTTTCAAAGCCCAGAAAAAGAGATATGATTGTCGTATTATGTATTATCGGTAAGCAGTAATGTCCTTGGATGTTAGGCAACCACCGATTATGCTAGAGACGAATGGGCGCGGCACACCTAGTTTTACTAATTTTAACAGGAGTTTAGCCGATTTCTTCTGGAACGAACTATGTCATAACAAACATTGAAGAAAAATAAATAATAGTTTTTATTAGTACATAAATGTCGTAATTTGAACCCAAATTGTAGATAGCGTGGTCCGATGGGAAATGGCAACAGTCAATGAACCATGTTAGCCTTATATGTATAATGGATTGGTTGAAAATTCTGGCACGAGACTAGTCGTTACTCTAAACAGTGCGCCAAAATGGTGGACTTTTGCCAAACTGCTTTAATGGTTGTTAAAGCCTGTTAATTCGTAATATTTTCAACGTTCTCTTAACGTGGCAACCCTATAAGACCTGAGAATAAAAATTTTATTGTTAATATATTTCTATCATAGCTTCGATAAATTAATGCAATAATTCATCGTACATTTCCAGTTAGACATGTCTTTACGCACAGCAGAAAAATAAATCCTTGTGATAATTGTTTCCCTGAATCGGTCCTTTGTATGTGCCGTGTGATAAATTTATCATTGATTTATAATGTGACAGTAACAAATACCGTAACATGATTTGATAGCCTGTAAATAATTCAACAAGTTTTATGGAATTTAGTTCCCAAAATAAACTATATTCCGACGCCTTAAAATTACGAATCAAACGACAAGCGATCGAAAACGTAGAATAAATTCGTAGTAGAGGTAATTTTATGCTCTGCGTGTACACTAGTATAAGTATATGAGCAGGCAAGCCTTGTAATTTTTCCTCATTCACAAGTTGCCATGTGTTGTCGTCGAATGTCTTTATTCATAACGGCATTTAGGCCATCCCTGTCGGTTCTCGGCACGCCACCGACATTCATACTCGGTTAAAGCTTATTACTTTAGATATAAAACAGACATTCGCCCGTGTTGCTTTGGCGCACAACACATGCGCGATTCCCATGTAGCGGAATGCACACTGCCGCGTTGACCGGGTCAGACCCCATTCTAGAAGCTCCATTGATATTTCGCAGTGCGGTTTCATTGATGAAACTACTTTGTACATGTATGTAGTCATGGCATTAAGTCTACGTTAGCAAACGTCCATTCAAATGTTTCGCTTCAACGAATGCAAATTTTCAACGTGTCACCTCATTGTTTTTGACATGTTTTGTAGTGTCGTAACAAGTTAAACGAATCTGTAAAAACGTTTGCTTAGTGCTACTCATAGTGTACAAAGATATTTTAAAATACTTTATATTTTTTGTGATTTACATGTAACTTCAATAATATCTACAAAATAATGTAATTAGTCCTATGTTCCTGATTTATGAATATTATGATAAACCATTTAATTTGAAATAAAAAATAGAACATCTCTTTTGTCGGAGGTGTCCGTCCTTCACACTTTTCTCTCAAAACATAAAAGCTTTTAAGAACGACCCTGATAATAAGTGGCTTCTCGAGCGAGCGAAGGCTACATCTCAGTATCACCTTCCAAGTCAAGAGCATAAAAAGAAAACTCTCAACCTCGCTTCCAGTTGGAAACTCGCGAGTTAAAAATAGCCGTAATTAGTGTTCGGCGGCGTGGTAATGCGATTTGCGGAGCGGCGTCGTCGGCGGCGCGCCCCGGGCTGCAGCCGAGGTCGCCGAGGGTGCGGAAGACGGTGACCCAGTTCCATACTGCACAACCTGCCCTATTTTCCGTATGACGTCAAAGGTCCCATTCACCCCCTGTATCGATGCGACCGAAACTGGGTCGGCCTGAATGAAACCGCACGTACATTCAACATGAGCGATTTATTTTTAGCACCGAAGGTGTCTCGATTCGGTATCACTGAGAACCAGTTTGGTTGATGTTTCAATGGTCCGTAATTAAATTCTTTAATTATTGACTTATACGCTACTGTCCGTCGGTGATTGATGATGTTAGATGTTCGAATATTTGTCGGATTGTAATTATTATTTGAGATATATATTCTTGTATTGAATAAAGATTTTGGGCCTCTTAATTACTTGGTCTTGGTATTGGGTTTCATAATATATTCATGATAATTATGTTATTTTCACACTTTGAGTTTGTCGTCGTAATTCTTTATCCTCAAACTTTTTTTAGATTGTTAGGACGTTTATGCTATAAATGATTGATATTATTTCGATTCTTTGTGTGTTTTTAGGATTCCCAACTATGTATATTACTTGTATATTGTGATAACGTGTAATATGTTTAATTTCCGTAGGTATTTAAAGTGATTCGTACTTGTTCCAGATATCCCGTGCCAGTATCGACGCGTGCAAGGACTACTTCCGCGACGACCTCATCAAGACGGACTGGCAGCTCATGGTGGAGCTGAAGAAACTCTTCCAGATTCTGTAACCAGCAGGATCTCGGTCCCCAAGCTCTCCGCCCTCACTACGTAGATCTATCGTCAGAAACGCTTTGTCTGTTCCATCTAACAATAGCTCATGTCCGTATTGTATCATTGAATCTCATGATATCAGTTTTATAAACCTTTTTAAATCGATTAAAACCTATGTAACGTATTGGATAATGTCAATTGATAGCAGCGGCCGCATCAGTTCCAGTCATTTGCAACTGCCACATTCATATCTAATAATAAACAATTTTATTAATTGTAACATTTTCTGATATAATACAACAAAATGCAGTTTTGATGTTTTGAAATACATTGTAAATATAACATTATACACGTATTTATTTATTTTAAACTTCAGCGTTATTTTCAATGTTGTATTTTAGACTTGCGAGTGTTTAGTTTTCTAACACACAAATTAAACATTTTAAAATTTCTTTAACGCCAATTCATTTGTACATACATATTCATATGGATTGTTTGCAATACGTTTCTATAGAGGATGTAAATAATGTATCAGAATTCCCATGTCCTAATATCGTGTAACAGTGCAATAAACGATCTCGTGAAATGAACGTGTCTTCGTACGGCAATATTGGTAATGGTGCTTCTATCATTGTTCTATGAATTAGCTCGTTGAATGTCTACATTGCATGAAGCGACTGTCTGTTTGTGTCCAAGGCGTTGCTAGTTGGGAGAACCAGAAATCTTCTTAGAACAACTTGAAATTATTCTTTGGTTCTTGGTTAAAAACTTCCTAAGTTCGGAATGCTATTGGCGATCCCACCAAAGTCATCTGCGTCAGTTGGATTCTGTAATGACAATCTTGGGGAATTTACTTCTGTTTTCTATATTATACTAAATTGGGTTGTATTTGTTATTACTCTCACATTAATTTTAATCACTTCTATCAATTTTTTAAAGCTTAATGAAATGCTATATGGTAATTTTTGTTTCAATTATATTATGCGTAAATCCATTTTAGTGGCTGGTTCCACTATAGCCACGCCGACTCGGATTGAGGTCGTCTATTGTACGGAATTTGTATATTTTCGTTGATCCCGCTTGGCTTTCGTGACACCTGACGGAACAAGCATGGACCAAGCGTCCAGCGTCGAGTAGGAGGTTGTATTTTGTATTATTGTAGGTATTCTCCCTTTTTGAAATGCTTTGTATTATATAGATGGAATCGGACATATTCTTATATTGAAGAAGTTTTATTAAATTATAGAGTAATATTTGCCGTTTTATTTATTTCTCCCTTAAGTTCAGCGTGTCTTTTATTGATGTGTAGATAAATATAAATCTATCCTTACATAATATTATTTGGATTACAAATGGATTAAGAATACAATACGATCAATATAGTGCGTTAGAAATTGTTCAAAAAAAAATGATCTAAGGAATTAAAACCGAAATTGATTGGAAATCGCCGCAACGCAACATTTCCCTGCAAGTTTTGTTTTGGAATACAAAGAATGTAGTTAACGTTTTTGATTAATAAATGTTCAATTTTCACTAACAGAGATCTGCTATTATAGTTGATAACTAATTGAATTACATACCTATTACGAATAATTATACTTATTGAAGGATGCAGGTATATTCTCAACAGTGGATTTCCTATGGTTGAAGATAATGAAGGATAAAATATTGAGGATAATGATATTGCGAATACATAATTGAATAAATTAATAATACAGAAAATGCATGTAAAGTAGAAATGAGTTTTTCCATATAATCTCAGATAATCGTAATCACTCCCCGCCATGAACATCCACTAAACCAAAAAATTTTGAGGTGAATTGCGGATTGGTAAAAATATATTAGGCGTAAATTGCCACTAACTGAAAATAACCGTGTAGTGTAGATTAACTGATTAACGCATGGTGGCGCTATCATTGGAAATGAGAATGCTTACTAAAATAAAATAATTTAATTAAAAATTAAAAGACCGACTTCAATGTGCACTACAAAGTAATAAATAATACATATTTCATTGTGCTAGTACACATTGATTAATTTTCTTATTGACTAGACTAGCCAACAAATCTTAAATACGTAATATTTTGAAGGCGGGTCGCCAAGTGCCAAACGAGAACAAATTTAACTAATTTGTGTTACATAAGTTGAACAATACCTACATGTAGATGTATCGTTGGCGCTCAGTAAGGTCCATATGTAAACTAGAAACAAATTAATTTAACATATTGATCCTACGTGTAGGTACATTTGTTGAAATTTTAATAGAATTAATATGTGTCATATGTGTGATCTAATTTTAATGTATTGCATACGATCAAAGATACAGTGGTCAAGGGTTTCAACTCCAGGGTACACCATAGACTTATTGGAGTCACTTGCATATTTATATACAATAACTTTAACAGTGATAGGAATCGTAGTGAGGAAAGTATAGGAAAGGGAAGGATTGTTAAGTTTGTATGTTTCCCTCGATTGTAGATAAGTCCGATGCTCCACAATGTTGATTAGGAGCTGTTATATTAAGGACGGGCGATTTTTCTATTAGTTATCAGGACAGGGACTAGAATTTGCACACGATATGACTATAGACTCTCGCCCCCAATCACACCGAGAGAGACAAAACACGCAAAGCGTAACGTGGGTGTCCTGGTTGATACCAGGAGAATCTCTGCATACCCCTTCTGGGAAAATGGCGTAAGTTTATATAGATTAAGACAAATTAATATTGCGTGTAAAATTGCATGTTTTTCGCTAGGAAGTTTTACACAAATTAAATTTAAGTGTAGGTCGTCGTGTTCGTCACTTGGCGACCCGCCTTCAAAATATTACGTATTTAAGATTTGTTGGCTAGTCTAGTCAATAAGAAAATTAATCAATGTGTACTAGCACAATGAAATATGTATTATTTATTACTTTGTAGTGCACATTGAAGTCGGTCTTTTAATTTTTAATTAAATTATTTTATTTATTACTTTTTAGTTTTCATAAGCATTGTAATGATGCTAAAGGTAATCATATTGAGTACACTTATGCGTGGTAATCATTCGTTATCCCCTCACCTCAAAACACATATACTTAACCTAATAGACGAAAAATCATTGGGTTTCTGCAAAGTTTTGTGGAGGTCTGCTCTCCAGATATGTACCTATTCATCAGATTGTCACCATATTTTATACGACCAACATTATGTATAATTCGTGCCGAAGAAAAGTTATTTAAAATCATTTTTTACTGTCGCAGATATTTAGTATTTATATTGGTATATATCCCCCCCCCCCTTCCCACGTCCCTTTCTACTTTCCCCTTCCCCCCCCCCCCCCTTGTAGTAATAAACTTATACTGAACCTAATGTAAAAAGAATTATTTCTGCACTGTTCAATTTTGAGGAGTTCTGCCCTTCAGGTCTAAAGATATTCATCAGGTCTTCACAATAGGTACTTTTTTTAGTCTAACTTATCATATAATACTCTTTGACAAAAAAGTTATTTTTAAGTCGGTTAAGAACTGCCGGAGATATTGGGTATTAACATTTTTACCTATTTTCTACCCCCTCACCCCCCCACTCCCACCCTTTACCAATTTTCACCCACCCTTTGTGATAATATACTTATACTTAATCTGACGCAAAAATAATTAATGCTGGATCGTTTAATTTTGAGGAGTTCTGGTCAGCAGATCCTAAGATATTCATCAGGTCTTCACCAATTTTATATGGGACCAACCCTGTATATCATGCTTTCCGACAAAAAAGAAATTTTTAAAATCGGTTCACAATTGTCGGCGTAATCGCGTAACAAACATACAAAAAAAAAAATTTCAGTCGAATTGATTACCTCCTCTTTTGAAGGCGGTCAAAAAGAAAAAAAATATCTTGAAATACTATTTAATGTGATGGGTTTCCGTGTTTTACTTCTAGTTAAAACCTATAATAGTCTGCATCAGGTTGTTAAGTGTGTAAATGAATTATTGATCATACAAAAAAAAAATGATATGGTGAGCTATAACACAGACTAAAGAAAAAACGTATTAGAATATAAATCCATTAAATTGGACTATATTTTTCTTAAAATTTAGAATTATTAATTATTTGGTTAAGTAATTTACCTTATAGAACAGGATTTCATTTAAATCGACCTAGCGACTGATATACAGGAGGACAGGAATGTGTTATTAGGTTACATCAGTTCACCAGTAATAGCTCGATGATTTAAAGACGTTGACGTTGATGTTCTTTCTTTCTTTTTTATTCTAAAAGCATGACTGCTTTGAACCTCGTAGTATGTGAAGAGCTGTAGTAATGATTAGCTATAAGATGACCGCCTCATAGAGGGCGAGCATCTTCTCAATTATTTCTACTTATATGAACCCGGATACATATTGCTGCGTCAGAACGAGGTGCACTTACGTTATTTGTTATTTAGGTGAATACAATTGTCGTGTATGAATTCTCTCATGAACTAGAAACAGGAATTGATTTAATATGAAGAATCACGCCCCTATACTTTAATCAATATAACTTTTATCATACTAATCGCATTTTATACTTACAAAATATCGCACCCCCGGTGCAACAATGTCACTTTTGCAAAAATGCAACTTTTCAGGAAAAACATCGTATAAAAATATGATATTTCAAGACATAGACAAGTTGAATAGCTTCTATAACAATACCAACTTTTAATTTACCATCAAAAAAATTATGACCACGTAATATTCTAAAAAATATAAGATTATTTCTTTATACCTTCCAACCTTGCAATTTTTGCATAAGTGACATTGTTGCACCGGGGGTACGATATGGAATACATGAGTCAAAACCATTATAATTGAATTATATATAGAAACAAATAAATATAATACATTGCACCAGCACTGAGCGGTAACAAAACAACCGTCTTCGATTTCCGCCAGCCGAGATATTCTCGATAAGCTAAGTCGATTGTTAAGGTCAGCTATTTTCGTACAGACTAATCAAACTGTCTGGATGTACTAGACAATTTAAACTAGTAATAGATTTAATTTCTATACTATAATCTGGGACAGGACTCAGGATTACAATCAATTGAAAATTTTGATTTTATATAAAGTCTTCATTAAGCACTTATGTGATTTAAAAAATAAGTATTATCGTGAAAGCGGTTTTGAAAATATTGTGTCTTAACAAAAAAATATCACAATATACTCAGTGATTTACAAAAAAAAAATATAATATGTGAGTTGTGTCTCAATAGAACTAAACCTAAGACGAATTGAAAAGAGGAATAAACGAGTAGATACAATAGAAAACAGCTCCTCAAAAGCTTTTACAAATCAACATTACCTGTAAATAGGTGCTATATTTAAACCGAGGGGTGTTATATTATTTCTAATGTAGCTATGACATAATAGTGTTCAAAGCTAGGTGGGTCTTGTTTGCCATCGATAATACTACTGCTGGAAGGTCATCATTTCTCATACCATTCGCGAAAAACACCAATGCCGAACCGACTATATCGTTTACTGGGTGGAGCCAGTCTTGTACCTACCGTTCTATTTTCTTCCACTGCGCTTCCGTATGACGTAGATTATCTTGCGACACCACTTCTGACGTCATCAGCCGCCCTGCAGCTGCCGAAATGTTGCCTTATTAAGGATCCCGACTTATGTTTAAGGATGTGCATAGGATTAGACCCAGTAACCAAGTTTTAAGGCAGTTTTAGAGTGCATTATTGAGGCGGTAACCATGGAAACGCGGTGTGCGTGGGCGAGGGGGTGGTTTCAGGGTCTAGGTCACGCCCCGGGCAGCGGCGCGCGTGCGCGGGACGCGGAGCTCTATTCAGGAACAGTCCCGTTCAAAGCTCGTCAGACTTCCTCATAGAAGGAAGGCCGAATGTTCGCGAATGTTTCCTTTCACAGTGATTAGCATATTTCAGTGTAGTGAAGTGGTTTCTCTGGCATCAGTGCTGTGATTGATTGATTAGTGAAGTGAGCGTACTTTGTAAGTATAATGGACTTAAACGTCTATATAAACACAAGAACTGCTATATTATAAAAATGTTGTTTTTTGTATAATTTTGCATTTGGCACAAAATTTTCACTTTATGGATGAAACAAGATGAAATGATGAAACATGAATAAATTAAAATAAAATAATTAAGATTACGAAGGTATTTACTTATAGGTGCCTATAGAAATATAAAATAAATAAATAACACCCAACAGTCACATACATAGTCCTGACCCCACACTAAGATCGAGTCTTGTGTCGTGGGTATCAGGAACTACGAGAGACTTTTCGGTCTCACAAACAATCAAAATCAGCAATAAATTGTATATAATATGACAGGTGTTTATAAAAAACGCAAGCACAACACATTACTCGCATTTGGTTTTCAAATGAATAAAGTGGGTTTCTTTAAATCCACCGATCTAGTAATTTCCCATAGTGAAACACGAAAAATTATCCGCGCAACGAAAACAATACAGCATAAGAGACAGCTGACTTAAGGTCGTTCTCTATATCCTATCTTTAATAAAAGATTAGAATAGCTACCATTACTGTGTCGATATAATTCTATGCTTTATTAAATAGATAGGCATAAATTTTATCTTGCCTAGCTATCTATAAGTATATGCACAATATCCATATATCTCTATATTTATTAACTGAATCATAAAATGCATCAAAATATTTAATGAAATCTCAAGGTAATGATAGATAGATTATAGAAACCGACCATAAGATTATCTACCCACCGCCGGCAATTGGATGATATAAGATATTCATTTGGATATACCTTTGATTATTATAGAAAGCCAACACTTGAAGTGCTGCTAAATTGCAATAAATATTTTAAAGAATACAATACTCGATATCAGTAATACTTATTAGAGTTACTTGTGTTTGTTGATACTGTATAAACACATTATTTATTTTACATGCATCTGACCGCATCTGTTCCGTTGGCTTTAATCCATAGAATTCAATATATTCATATGGCGACGTTGGACGTCTGTATGTAGTCTAGACGCGTGACAGTCGTTTAGGCATTTTCCTGTATTGTCATATCGCCAATGTTAGGTGGATAGATTTTTTGGGGCACGTGTTAAACGTTCATTCATGTGTGCGAATGAATGGGCGGAAGCGAGCGCGGCAGCGGTAGCGGCGAGCGGTCGCGTGCGCGTGCGCCGCTCGCTCTAACAGTCGGTGGGCGACGGTCGCGCGTACGTCGCGTACCGCACGCGCCTGCGCATTGGCACCCGCGCTATCGGTACTCGGTAGTCAGCACTCGACAGTGGCCACACTAAATACCCGATAAAACACTGTGCCAAACATCACCAGCACACCTCACCGGATCTCCTCTCGGTGCGTCATCTATTTATAATCATTTAAAAAAACACGGTCTCTCGAATGGCGACCTTGAACGAAATGTGCTGCGGTTTCATTCATTAAAATTATCACTTTCAAACGTATCTCTGATGCACGACGGTCTTCGCTTTTAACATATGACGATTCGCTAATTGAAGATAATTTATTAGACCTATAACTGTTGCTAAGATGCTATTAATTGGATGACTAGCACCCAATTTGCTCATTTAACTCGTGCTCTCATTGCGGCATATGTAATTTTTATTCTAGTGAACAGGAACCACTTAAATAACATTACTGTTTCAGCTGTCTGTAATAGAAAAACGCAACGTAATAAAATAGAGTTGCCGTGCACTTAGAGCATCAAAAATTTAATTTAAATCTGGATTACGAACATTTTATTTTTATTCTAAGATTACACTCTTCATAAAACGGTACTAATTGCGTACTTATAGTTAGTATTCCAGAAATATGTTTTATCATAGTAGAATTTAGCAAAGTGAGTTAGTATTGGCGGTGTCCCGTTGCACGTAGGCACAGTCCACAGACCGCCAGACACCGCTGACGCGCCACCCTACACCCACCTTCTGACAACCAATGCAGGAAGTTCTCTCATTTCACAACGTTTCAATATCACACTGTCACTGCGATAGGGCCTATTTCATTCTACATATTATTCTAGTATAATCATACTGGGTATCTCAAGACTGCTACCGAAAACGAAGCCGGATAGTAGTTTTAGTGACTACAAACACAATGTAACAAAAAAATTCGCAAAGAAACGCGAATTATTTTTTACGATTTTTTAAACATCGTCATTTTTGGGTGTTAAATCCATAGTTTTTGCTAAAATAACAATTTAAACTCTTTTATACCTTAGATTGTTTGTTAATTAAAGGGTATACACTTTTATTTAAGGAAAAAATGTATTTACTACCCAAATATGGACATAGGAAAAAATAACAAAAAAAAATTGTCGCTTTTTTTGCAACTTTTTCTGTTGTAGTATTGTGTCTGAAGTCGCTTAACCTACCACCCGGCTTTGTTTTCGGTAGCAGTCTTGATATACCCTGTATACATTACAAACGGCATACTTCTAACAATATTCACGTCGGATCTTTAGGAAATTACTGCAACTGAAAAGTAAGAAAATTGTAAAGAAGCATTTCCTTGAAACACTATTTTTTATTTTATCTATTTTTCTATATCTCCCGCCAAATAGCACTGTAAATGCACTGTTGTGTTCCAGTATGAAGGACATTGCAGCCAGAGTAACTACTAGGCCTAATGAGACTTAACATCTTATATCTCAGAATTAGGAGCGCAGCGAAATGCCAAGCATTGCTTCATTTATCATCATGTTGTTTGGTTTTGCTTCCGCTTATGAGTGATCGTATCCGTTACCATCAGACGAATGGCATGCTCGTCTTACCATTCATTGCAATAAATAAAATATATGCCGTTTAATAAAATTTGTAGTCTCACGCCCTAATACTGGAAAGCCATTCAAATAATAAGTTGCTCTTAACAGCGCACTGCCCAGTTAGCCAGAACATTTAACCGGGATTAACGTAGTTAATCGCAACTTATATTTAAGTTGCGTTCCAGTATTCGGGCGTCAATGTAGTAATTTTAGATGAATGAATAAGTCGGAAAGACCGTACGCGTTCCTGCCACATTTCTTTCAGGTAGAGATTTTTATTTTGCCAATTGAGTATAAAAAATAAAATATGCGCCCGTGTAATATCCAAAGAAAAATTCTACTACTAAACTGACTTTTAGTTTATCACTAATATTTTTTATGTCGAGATCCTATTTAATGATAAGATTCTGTCCGTTTTCCTACAAATCTTGTTTTATTATCTTTAAAGCACGCGTGCCAAATGGTCGCAACAAAAACGCCTCTCCGGATATTGTTGCTATGATAAGGATCATTTAAAGTGCTCCCAATGTTACATGGCCGTTTTAAAGGAACCGTATCGGTTATCCAGTCAAGAAGTTCGTCGGTTATCGTGGCGCCGGCTTTGTTTTTTGGCAGTGTTGAAAGAGCGAAAAAAACACGACTGTATTAGAATAGATCATGCATCTGTATTTTTTAATCTATTTTAAGCCCGAATCTCGTGTACACAGCTGTAATTATGTAAACTTTGTTACATACTTTACATCCCTTTTATATTGATTTAAAATAAGCTGTACATATTTTTGTCAACATTTAGCTTTTACTGTCAATTTTATAACAAAAGCCATTTATATTTAAAAAGTCACAAAAATTTAGATGCGCTGTGTTTTATGTATTATGAATATACCTTCCTCTAGAATCACTCTATCTATTTATCTGAAAACTGCATTAAATTCCGCTGACTAGTTTAAAAGATCTCTTTTAAATTAGTGAACGGAATATAAGTGCATAGAGAGCGGAAGCGACTTCATCTTATACTGTGTAATGAAACACCTGTTACTAAGTAAGCACCTCTTTTTCCTTTTCCTGTAAGGTGCCCATTAAAATCAAAAATATTTATCACTTATGACACGCGACTTTAACAGTGAACTTTTCAATATTATTTCAACTCCATAGAACCAGAAGTTATTTCTGAGTACTACATAACCTATATAAATAATTATGTAATTAAAATATAACATTTAAAACAGATATAAAAAACGTTATCATCATACTATACGTATAGGTATTGTAAGTTTAATTTTAATTGGAAGCAGATAAAGTATACGCAGAGTTATCTGTTAAGTTACATAACATATTTATGTAGAGAAATATTATCTATTTTTATGCCAAAGTTGATGCACTTTTATCGGACTCTCGAAGATTTGTTTACTGGCATTCAGATGGTGACTGATTTCAAATAAGTTTTGATACATTAGCCAATAAACTTGAGCTAAAATGTTTGTGTCCGTTTCCGCTTAAAAACCGCCTTGCCGTCGGAACCGTGTTGTTTTTCTTTTTGCGGAGTTTCTGCTCGTAAAATCACTGGTACTTACTACTTACTATTGTCATGAGATTGACCTTATTACCAATTTCAATTAAATCTAAATCTCCTCACACAATAACTTATAAACAGTACAAATATCCATTAATATTCTAGTGAAGACTGTTTTTAGTCTGATTCAATACTTTGATCTCCTATGTCTCGTTTTCGATCTTTTATTAAGCCTTGTAATTTTACTAATTCCTAGCATAGCTACCATCTTTCTTTTTAAAGTAGATTTTAAAGCACTGAATTGTAAATCAAAGTACATAGCTCTATATTTAATTTTCTTAACACTATCTCATCAAACTTTACATTTTGTCTAAATTAATATAGCAATTGCTTGTTATTGTAACTATGTATTGAAAAAATATACTATCCCACAAGTAGATAATTTAACAGCGAATTGGAAAATAGATTATTACTAGTAAACATATTACCGTGTGGAGTTTAGTCCTTAATGTTTGTAGCACAAAAGATCGCGCTAATTATATAATGATGCAACTCTTTTTGAAGTCTAAATAGGTTTTTAACATATGTTAACTACTTCAACAACTATGACACCACTTATACTGTAAGCGTTGCAAATTGCAATCCATTCTAGTGCCTATCTATAAAGATATGTCATGTGAATTCACTAGAGACAACATTTCAATAGTCTCGGTACCTACAATCATCATCAAAAAAGCTTCAATTCTTCTCAACTTATTGACGAGGCTGTACGGTCTGTATTCTTGGCAATCACAGCAAAATCAGCCAGCATTCGCGAGTGGTAATTATGTAAATATTTTTTGAAGTGAGTACATGTGTTGTCACGACTCAGTCGGCGACCAAACGCGGTGTCCGGATTCGCGGAAACTGATTTCTTCGAAAGACGACAACGTGCGGTTTGTACCGTCGTGTTTATATATTACCAGAGACAAATAGCTTTTGATTTGCCAGATAAATTAGGTAATTAAATCTGTGTCGTTTTATGGAATTGGATAATGAATAAAATGTATTTATGGGAGATCTTTGTGCATATTGAAACATGAATGTGGTTGAAGGAAATTAAATCGGAAACATTTATAGATGTGAAGTAATGAAACAATCTATGTTCCTTTTTCAATTTTATGTGTCGAATAGGTCACAAAGAATTAATTCCAATATCATCTCCTTAAATGTTTTCATTTTGGTTGAGATATTATTGGCCTCTGATAACGATAAAAATTTACTTTTATCAAGCGGTTTTCAGCAGTCAAGAACAATCAATTTAAATCGCAATGGGTCCTGAATGCTGCCTTTTATATTTCGCAAGTTCTAACTATAACATACTATTGAACTGCAGAACAGTTAATCTACATACTATATTTTACTAGCAAGCTGGGTTAGATCCACCCGGGTGCAAATACTCTTTTCAAAATGGCTGCCAAAATGCCGATTATCAATTTAAAATATCAACCAACTGAACTACGATAAACGATTAAATTTTCCTCGTATGAGCTAGATTTTTCACTACTGATTCCCTCGTATGGATCATATCGTGATGATATATAGCCTAAAGCGTACCTTGATAAATTATATATTCAACACATTTTTTTTTCAAATCGAACCAGTAGTTTCTGTGATTAAAGGTAAAAAACAAAATAACTCTTCAGTTTTATATATTGTATTAGTATAGTTGAGCGCTGCTGACTGCATTGCCCTTATCACTGTAAATAGTGTGTGACTTTTCCATGCTAAGTAAGTATAAAAGGGGACTACAAATTGATTAACATACATAAATATTACTTAGATACATCAACCCATCTCTTTTCCCAGAAGGTATTGGACACCAGACACGAGCCGAGACTTTAGCGTTGTAATCATAGTCGGTACTCGATAGTACATTTGTTCCACCGAGGTAGCCTTAAATTGATTAATGTGTCGAAGTAAAAAGTACCTAAAATACAAGGATTATTATTGTGATGACTCTAACTTAAATAACTTGGTCCTTATGCCAACTATCCCATTTCCATTTGGTTTCAATAGAGGTACGTTTCTATAGTCTTATTTTTCATAGGTTATGGCATATTCTTTGTTTATTTCCTGAAATGTTTTAAGTTATCCAGTGAGTAATAATATGATACAAACTATTTTAAGCAACATCTTTGACTGTTTAAGATCCAACTATGCTTTTGTGAACATTTATGACTTGTAAATATCTTCTATGATAACCTTAAATTAAATTTTGATACGAATCCTAAATGATAATCCAAGAAGATATTCTGTCTTTATGAAAAACATGTTTGAATAAAAGTATTTCTCTTTTTTCATAGAAGGCTTGTTCAATTGAATACGAATAAACGTCAGTAGTGCCCACATACTTGAGTATTTATGTTACAATTTAAAATAAGATATAATTCCAACTTTTGGTAATTTTATAACAGTTATCTGATAGAGCCTAGTAGGTTACATCACCTGATTATTCATATAAATATTACATTGTTTTAGACTACTACTAACAATTGGACAATCTTACGCAGTATTTGTTACATATAAAGCTCTTTGTAGCTTGTAGCAAGGGGAGATTTATCTAACTTTAAAATTCAATCGTACGCAATTCAAATATTATATAATTTACGCTTGTGTCTCTGCAGATTTTCTACCTTTGGAGTTTTTCATTCAATATAATACAAGATTATAAGAATTTCCATGGTATGTAGTTCCCCCAACCCGCACTAGGCCAGCGTGGTGGACACTCGCAATCGTATTCTCGATTGTAGAGTACGCCCGTGCCCTGCAGTGGGACCTATGTGGGCTTATACAGAATACAATTACAATACAATCTACGCATTCCTGCATGACACAATAAAAACCTGCAAAACATTCAAACATCTAACTGCGTTTGAATGTAAGCGAATATGTAGTGATTCGCAGTACGTGACTGCAAAGGCGAGTGCGCGCGCGTGACTATTGCGATTGCGAACAGGCCGGCTATTGCGGACAGTCGCGACCTCGTCCAGATAAATCTATCAATGAACGAGATAAGGGGAGCGCGTGTCACGCAAGCGCAGGAAGTGCCCAGCGCCTCGTGCTCTCTGAACCGAGTGACTGTGGAGCGACGCATCGCATCGCATCGCCACGCACCGCTGTCGTAGCTAGGTTTGTGCTGAATGTAGGACATGATATTGCATTCTGTTTATATTGTTCAAGCGACATACTCCTTGTTCATTATTGGAGACTGTTTGTTACTCTGCTGATGTGTGAATAACCATGCTGTACATTTGAGAGTAAATTTGTGGCTAAGAGGATGTGATGAGAAAGAGTAATTACATACAAAATAGAATTTCCTTGGAAATTCAGGTGTGGTTCATAATTCACTAAATTGATTATGGTTGAAATAATAGGATGATTGTAAATAGCTTAATTGATTTGTTTTTTTAGTATTCTATAGTTAAGTCTAAACCAAACATTACCTAGATCAAAATATGCGATCTATTTGTTACTTTTTCAATTGAATATATCTAAATTTGGGGTACCCGTACTGGTGGTAGGTCTCTCATATGTGAGAGGCTGCCTGGGTGGGTACCACCGCAATGTCTATTTCTACCGTCAAGCAGTAATTTAAATGCACTGTTGTGTTTCGGATTGAAGGACATTGTAGCCAGAGTAACTACTGGACATATTGAGACTTAATATCTTATGTCTCAGGATGACGAGCGCAGTGGAATGCCAAGCATTGCTTTGTAATCCAAGGTGCTGTTTGGCTTTGCTACTGTTCATGAGCGGTCGCATCGCTTACCATCAGGCGAACGGCATGCTCGTCTCGCTATTCATTGCAATAAAAAAAAACACACACACATATCATAGTACTATCCTTACAGTATATAGCGACCTATTTGTGCTAGATAAGATCCCTGGCACTACAAAAGTCCATGAGCGGCGGTGACTACTTGCCATCGGGCCGTATGTTCGTCTGTTTTAGAAGTTCATTTCAAAATAATAAAAAAGAACATACACCATCATTTACAATATAGGTCTTATGTATTTGTCAATTATTTCTGTAAACCATAATGAAGATAACCTCAATTATTCCTTTTAACATTGAGTGTACCATTTGCGAACTAGTGTAGGTTGCTCTTGAGAATAAAATTTGACAACGAAAATTTACGACGGTTTTCATGCATCAAGCATTTCTGGCTTTGTAAAAGGTAAGAATTTTTCATGATATTCAAACACGAAACATATTTTTACGTCTTACTCAAAAATCGGTTCTGTGTTGGGGGTTAACTCACAGCCTTTTATTTCATAGTCGGTAACACTAATAACTGTGCCACAGACGCTGTCAAGCCAATAATAGTTTAACAACCTCACAGATCTAAGGTATGATCTCTAAAACTGCGAGAAAATGCTGATTCAGAGATCATTTATAATACATAAAAAACATTGTAGTCTACTTAATTAAACATAAAACTTATTTCTAAGAACTGCAGCGGGACGTATAGGCGGTAGGCGGTACGATCGGATCAACGAAGGACATCACTCCTTTAAACGACTACAGAACTCATTAAAATTAAGTTATAACTAATAATTCAACCGCTCTGTTTATGTTTATATTATTCAAATAATTTACCTACTTCCATGTAAATATGGATTTGTTTGTAAATTGACCACAGATCCGCAGTAAGTTTGCAATTTATAAAATAACATGAACTAACAATGAAGCACAAAATAAATAAAATCTAAATAAATAAGGAATAAATCGATAGTTTTAAAAATTTAAATTATCAAAGTTAACAAAATAATATGTAAATTTAGAAATCTGAACATACATTACAAAAAGGTTTTTGAATTTTTTTATTGTTAAGCTGTAGTATAAAAGTTTGTACTTAATTTTTAAGTTGAAAAATTGCAATTGAAACTTGTGACCGATGGTATACAGCATTAAGTATTCCTAGTTTCTAATTAGTAATACGTGAAATGACATGAAAACTCTATACAATCATACAATAAACTTATTACCCGAATGGAACCAAATAAGATTTCCTGTAAATCTAGAAAACCACATCTTAATCAAATATTGGGTTTCCTCTGCCACAATGGAACATCTTTGTCTCTACCATGGCCCCAATTTAGAGTTGCAATAATTTCGTAGGCCGGTTACCATGCAACGCTTATGGGGGCGAATACGGAAGGACGCCGCCTCAACTTTCGCATCAAATAAGGTTCACGCCTTATCGATAAGTTGCATAATGGCCACGCATTCGCTCCACTTTCCACCTGCCCACGATTAAGGCTGTGGGTTAAGAATTTGGTACTGCCAACTGTCCGTTGCGAAACTATACGAAATAGGCAGAGCTGGCTACGTAGGCGAGCGGCCCACACCTAACTAAAGCCTCCATATTGTCGTTTTGTTTAGTATTATTAACAGATATAGGACATATAAATAATACTTGTGTATGTCTTGGAATTTCACGTTTTCGACATGTGGGCGGTCTATAGATAGCACGACTAAGTACAGGTGCCCAGACCGAAGCATGTCGTCGTATGTACACTGGAATTAATTTAAAAATGGAACAGTAATTCTGCTAGGATTTACTTTTTGTTTTATGTTCAATTGATTGACATCATTGACATAGAATCTATTTAGAAGATATGTTTCACTATTGTAAACTGACTAAAATATTTTTACGACTTCCACCAATTGTTACAATATTTATTTTGTTAACATTAAATTAGTCCAGTTAGTAATATCTACTCCGTTTTATTTTCTAAAGATTTCTAAAGCAAGAGTGTGCTGGTTCTCTGAGATTTTTTACAATGTCTGAAACGTGATTATTGTAGACATGAAATATAAATATAAAAAGTGATATTACCTGGAATTAATTGTCCAAGCTTAAATTCCCGGAATTGTATTACAAAATGTATTCCTTTAATGTTTTTCAATATCGCATGTTGTCGGTACATCGGACAGTGTTTCGTGGAAATATTTTCAACATCAGATCTCTTTACTTGCAGTTATTTCATGGTTATTGCGAACTCGAATTTATCACTGGATATTGAATTTCAATTTAATTACTTACTTTATTCCAGAAATATCTTTATTTCGAAACGCGATGCTTTGTTTATCAGGCTTTCAGTTTTCGGAATGACGTTATTTGATTTTATCTGGAAAATCAAATATACCCAATATTTGATTTTCGAAATGCAATTTTATTTTAGCTTGAAAATTGTTGCTTTTTTGAAATTTAATGTTTTTAACATAAGGGTAAACAATTACGTAGCAAACATGATAAATTTAATCATTACTGCTATTTAATATCTTTTAGTCGGCTTTTAAGAAATCAAAATGTTAAATGATGAATAATGCATGATAAAACATAAGTATTACTGCCTTTTAACACCTACCAGGTTTTTTTGCCGTTCTTTGAGATGAAAGGATGGAAATCACAAGTAGAGGGGAGACCAATCTTAACAGACGGCAAATCAGTACTCGGATATATTTAGATCATAATTTATAGTTATGATAATACTTACCTGTGAATTGAATATTAATTGTGCAACCGGCATGTAGGTGGAGCCACATTCTCTAAATAGGGATACAAGTTAACAGCGTACGGTGTGGGACCATCATGTGGGTGCGCCCCCGCTCGTGTACAGGGCCGGATTCATGGTGATGTTTCGGGGCCCTGACCTCACGATGTTGTGTTTTAGAAATTAAATGGTTTTGTTTTATTAGAATTTCTTGGTTAAGGTATCTTTTAGGATTTAACTAGACTATTGGTGCTAATATGAATTTGATAGCAGATATTTGTGTATTGAATATCATAGTTAAGTTATTATTTCAAATACATTTATATTGGAAAAAGAAAATGTGCCTAAACTAAACTTAGATACAACTATCTACATATAGAAGAATTCCTATATAATTTTCAGCCAGCTTTAATATTTTTCTTCTTTTACCTAGCGTTATACCGGCTGTTGCCAGGTTCCGCCTTCCGGCAAATTCTTCTCCATTTCACCCGATCTTCGGCATCCAGAATAGTAAGGCCATTGGCCCATTTCATCCTTGACGACACTAAGCCAGCGCTTCTTTGGTCTACCCCTCGATCGAGGTCCGGGAATATTGAGGCTCAGGCACACATTACCGACATACTCCTGCGGTTTCCGTAGGACGTGACCAAACCATCGCATTAGGTATCTCATCTCATTTCATTGGGTTGAATTCCTGGAGTTTATCTGTCACATCGCGGACACCAAGACTGCCATGGATGTGCTCGTTAAGGAGTCACTTACACAGCCCGCCAGCTCTGATATCCCAAATTCTGTATCTATTAATATTCACTTGGAAAATTAACGATTATTTTAAGCATCTAAATTATTTGTCTAAAATAAGTTTTGATTATAATAGTCGATTCACATATACACTCTAAAGGCTTCTTCTATGCGTTCTATGACTGAGGTTACTTTTGTTCCACCACGCTTACTTGGTGTACTTACGTGTTAATTACACATTTGATTTACCTACTCATGAAAATCTCTCAATTTTACTCTTTCTTATAGGTTTTATTTTGTCTAGGCTACAACGCGACTTTTTCTAAGGAAAATTCTAACCTTAAAAGGGAAAGTTAATTACAACTATATTTCACCCTTTCATGCTCTATCTTTTGCATTTCATTCGGTCTTTAGCATCCTCGATTGTAAGTCCTTACTGGTGGTAGGTCTCTCATGTGTGAGAGGCGCCTGGGTAGTTACCACCACACTGTCACACTGAACAGCAGTGTAAAAGCACTGTTGTGTTTCGATTTGAAGGATATTGTAGTCAGAATAACTACTGGACATATTGAGACTTACAGCTTATCTCAGGATGGTGAGCACAGTGGAATCCCAAGCATTGCTTATTATAATTCAAGGTGTTTGTTTTTGCCACTGTTCATAAGCGGCTACAGCGCTTACCATTAGGCGTACGGCACGCTTTTCTCGCCATTCAATGCAATAATAAAAGGCCCATTAGCTCTCATTGTATCTTTCAAATGATAACTATGAATTCATTACTACAAATATGTTACTACTATGAATACATAAAAATATAATATAACAGATAATTTTTGCTATTGAAACTACACAGCAAACATAAATAACGTCTCGATGTAACCTTGAATGACCCGAGTATTGCGAGATTGTTGGAACATTGGTACATTGATAAAACACATGCGCTGCGTATCTTTCTCCTTTCAAATAAACAGTTTCGACGGACAGACGGACGCGAGACGGCGAAACTATGTCGACACCGAAATCTTCGGCGTAATCCGCGCGGTTTATGTGTTATGTTTACGGGTTGTACGTTCTTTTGCTGAACTTGCGTGAATCGCAACAAAGCTTAGACTGTACGCAAAATGACGGCCCCTACGTAAACTATGGAAACTGTAAATTCGATACTTTACAAATTACACCAATAACATAGAAAAAGACAAAATTTGATCTTTGATTATGTCGATCTTTAATTATGTTTTTTATACACTTTTATTTGATTGAAAAACGTTTAATGGTATTAAATTTGTGTATATTTTATTATATGAATGATTATATGAAATCCGGTGCATTTGAACTCTACATCTGGGACATCCTACAAAAGAAGTCCTTTTAATTAATTCAGTTATCAATCAATAACCACAATAAATATTTCAACTACTGCAGACTCTCAGTTCCTCAGTGTTTTGATATTCCATACCCATTTTCCCTATCTTAAAAACCCAAATCTAATTGCTCTACAGAGACACAGAAAGCATACTTAATTAATTAAACTATTTTTTGATAGTTTCAATTTCCTTTACTTCGCGTCGTATAGTACCAACTTGGCTAACACATGTGCCACCTAATTTTGAGTAATAACTATTAACGGCCTTATTGATAAATAGTTTTACAAATCCTTTTCTAGTTATCGAATGTTTTTCAAACGACCCTTCCCTTTCAAACGACCTTTGAATTCAGTTTGAGCGAAGAAGACAAAATATTCGATACATAAAATATATTTTAAAAGTTTCTTCGAATAAGGTTATAAGTATTGATGGTACAGTTCTGTAATCTAAAAAGGGAGAGCCTAGAGACACTGATATTACTACATTATTAATATTATTCTGAAATACATTGGAATTAGTCATTAACACTGCAATATACTACTAATAAAAAATATAAGAAGAATTGCCTCATAAAACTAGGTGGTTCAAAGGTACCATTCAACGCACATTGGCATCATTTAGTAATTTATAAATTCGTACGTAATTAAATTGTAAAGCTTAACCGAATACTAATAATAATTTCTTAATTACTTAAACATTTCTACATTGCTAGTCTTACGATATGAACCCAGATGGCGCTCCCATCAAAAATAAAAACCAACAAATAAAAAAATTTATATATTCAAATTATTGTACACAGATAAAGAATTAGAATTAAAATTAAACGATTGTAAAAACCACTCACGAAGCTATAAAGTTGTCAACGTAATCGTCCGTGGTTAGTGATTACGCCCCTATTAATAATTTGTTATGACTACGGATTTATATCAAAAAGGAAGCGAGTACGAAAGCAATAGTGACCTATATCATAATCAGAGAAAGGATTGAATCAGAGTAGAGTTCCAATATTTCGGTGTGGCAGGGCGCAGGGTCGTCGACCGCACTCTTCGGCGTTGGTGCAGTGCTATTTCGAGGCGGCGAGCGCGCCCGACTCGGCCCGATCGCGCGATGTGCTGCGAGTGCCGAGTGCCGAGTGCCCTGTGCCGACCAGCCGCTGAGCAGTGAGCACTGAGCCGACACATGAACAGTGAGCACATCGGCTCGGCCGCGCACCGCTCCGCCGCCCGCGCACACCCGCACACCCCGCGCCCCGCATGCCGCGCACGCGTAAACAAACAACATGGCCGAACTGTCATTCACTAATTCATTCATAAACGATTATTGTATTTGACAAACCGACTCAAACTCATTATCTCACTAGTCACTCCTCAATGTACAATGTGGTTACATTGTATCATTTTTTGTATGTAATTATTTACACGACTCGTAGATTAAATAAACGACCGGTGAACTGACAGCTCTATTTATATAAATATTATGAACGTTTGGCGATTATTATTCAATGTTAGTAGTCACTAGTGATATCGGAGTAAATCTATTTGTTGTGAATAGAAACAATTTGAATTCCTAGCATTTAACGCACGCATTAGACGCAACAAATAAGGAAAAACATTGAAATTGCTCCGGGCGATGTTTCTCAGATATAATTCCGACAGATTTTAATATTAAAAGCGTTACGTTTATCGTTTTCATGGAACATCGTGTTCGTATAAAAACATACCTAACTTAAATCACTAGATAAACCCGTTAACCTTTAATAAATAATATATAAAAATGTATTGTAGTTAGAGCAGAGACTAGTAGTGGGTACTGGGCTGTGGCATCGGTGTCGGCGAGTATCGGCGATCGTCGGCTACTTGGTGTAATGATACATCGCTCGGTGTAATAACACTCTCGTATCAGTTGTTCGGAGTTCGGGTTGATGTAAGTGGCATATCGAATGATTAGTGTGTCGCTAACAGGGGTAATGTCTGTCGGGCGGTGAAGGCGGCCATTGTTCGAGCCATGTGGACCACATAGCACATCTGTAGCACATATTCCGAGTTGCTTTTGTTCTAACCGTGACCATGTGGCCGCGGACGCGGACGGCGCGGCGGACGGAACGAGCTGCTTTTTGTCGCATTTTTTCGGTACATGAAAAACTTCTCAGGAATAACCAATTATATTGGGGTCGTCAGTCATTAGTAACAATGCGAGTTATTGTTGCTGCTCCACACTAATTATAGCATATGTGATATCCGCTGTTTGAAATAGAAATTCCTTTTTTTATCTGCGCTGCATAGCTGTAGCGTAGACGGAAACATAACGGACGATTATAATTTTCTAGCTAATCATATTTGTTGAACTAAACATTATTATTAACGCTAACATATGATGTAGAAGAACAGAGACTGAATATATAAATATTACTTAATATTAGTTTAAGTATCTACCATTGTTTTTTCTTAAAACTTTGTAATAGTATTCGGATATACCATATAACGAAAAATATAATATGCTTAAAATATTTATTAAATTATTAAAGATTTAAAATTCTACACTGTCAGACATAATGTAACTGTAACTCCAATGTACGTAACATAAAATGCCCTTAAAAAATAATCAGTGCACTACGTTCCACTACGCTCCTGACTCGCGAACCTTGCGAAAAATACAAATAATATAATTCAACAGATAAGTAACAATGATAACTCGTCGTTTAACATTGCGTAGTGGTCAGCACGTGGTTTTGAAGCATTGCCAACGGGTGGCAAGCCGTTTCCTGTTTACCGCACGTCTTACTACGCCGCATAGGACGCCTTATCTGCCGAAATACGTAATGTACGGTGAGCAATGAGCTAGTAGCTAGGAATTCAGTATCTGCCGGTGTGTTTCTAGGAAATATTTTTTGTTCAACGTAATGTATAGTAGTTTCCGCGTTTTTTGTATGTGGGTTAAATGAGAATTGATGCGCTAGGATGTTTTGTTTTTTGAATGTTTTGCGCTGGTAGATAAATTTTATTATCTGCGTTAGCTGTTTAGTATTTTTTCTAAGCATCGTTGTGTGAAATCTCCCGAAATATATTTTTCGGAAACTTTCCATTTTTCTTCATGATGTTCTTCTCTTCAGAGACATGAAGTCAACTGTGGAACATAGGCCTCTCTCAAGGATCTCCCCATCGACTTGTTGGAAGCGGCCTGGATCCAGCGACTTCCTGATTGCAGGAAGATTGAAAGCAGATCGTTGCTTATGATTGCATAAACAGAACGTTACTTTGCATTATTTCATGATAAATTAAAAACAAAAATTAAGCAATGCAAATAAATTGAACAATAGCTACAACTATCAAAAATATATCTTTTCGAAAACCCACTCTGTGTCATCTGTCCCATTTCTTTTCTGATTATTATTACAAACAATTCTTACACCCATAATATCCCACAAAATTCACACACAAATACTTCGAAAGTAGCAACTCCCTTAAAACGAAGCGGACTCTACAAAAATCGGACCTCCTTTCCAAAACCCTATTGCTAAACACTATGAGCTTATTTATTCATAAAAAAAAGCCGATTTATAGTATTTTACAATAGTAAAAAAGTTTCGAGGAGTGCATCGACTCGGCCCAGCGGGTAGCAGCACGAAGCGCTTCAGGTCGTGAGGTTCTCGGAGGGAACACTCCGTTTTAATGTTTTTTCCCTCTTTGGAGTCGACGGAACACGGAGGATTGTGTTGTGTATTGTTGGTTATAGATAAAGACAGGTTCGAGTAGCTTTTTGGGTATTTGTACTTTAGTTTTGTCATGTCAAAATTGCCATGCATAAGTTCGCAGTCCGGTCCGGCTTCGCCCGAGTGCAGATACTTTTTGACTCCACTTTAGATGTTAAGGAACTTTTTTGCCTTGATAATTACTTATCATAACCAAACTTAACATTACTGCCTTACCTTATACTACCCATGCATTTGGGCTTGAAAGAGTATCGAATATATTTGAATTCAGGTCAACATTGGTCCAGCGGTAAGAAAGACGTAACAAACACACAAACTTTCGCATTAATAATATTATTATGATAGAATTTTGGAAAATATTTTTATCCCATATTATAAAAACAGAACATTTTTGAATATATTAATTTTATCTCTAACGTGTGTTAAAAAACGTAAAGTCATATTTAATATAGGAGCTTACGTTCTTACCCCTTCCATCCCTGTATTACGGTATTACCCAACGCACCTTACTGTCATAGTTAAACATAATATTTTGTATACTACAGTGTTATAAAATATACTTATATAAGTGATTATTCCCATTTCGCACACGTAAATTAAGACATCCAAAAGTATAATATTTCCTTTTACATAATATATTTTTTTCAGACATAAAATAAACTCAATGTGCTAAATTTGAATTTGTAATATTTGCCTCGTACTTATTTGTACAAACTCTGCGAAGCCATAAGCAAAAGAAACGTTTTGCAAATATATTCTAATAATGCGTATGCAAATAAATTATTTATTCCTGCAAAGGAGCTTAGATAAATAAACGATAATACATAATTTAGCACTACTTAAACAAATACAGTTTTTTAATATTGTATTTTTGTACGTATAATCCATTACCACTGATTCACACAAAATGAAATCCTAAAGGACCTTGTTAAAAAGATAGAATAAAGTTGTCGTTTGAAGCCATATTTTATGTTTGCGTCGTTGCATCCGGTACACTCATGCCAAAAACATTCTAATTTATACCTTTACTATACACACATTTTTATAGTTGTATTATTACATTATAATTAATTTAAAAACTAAATTATATTTCGAAAAATGACAATGTATTAATGACAATAAAAAATGCTTGGATAAAAGCCAGAAATAATGACACAAAAATCAAAGTATGAAATAAAATGTAATTTTATTTGTATTTAATACTGGCACAAAAAATATGCTATGTATCTGATTTTAAGGGCAGTTCATAACATATTATCATTTCAGGCAGGCAGTTCATAAAATAATTATCTCACACCAAATAGCACTGACTAAAGACTAAGGGTCTCCAACAATCTCATTCAGCAAACTATTCAGGAAATATTCGTATTTTATAGTTACATATCGACGCAGGAAAGCGATTTTGTCGTATCTCGAACCAATTTTAAACCAGGATAAAAAAAATTTATTAAAAAATGAATAATCTCTAAACTAGAAAACTTAGGAATATCATTTCTTTAATAATAACATTTTAAAATAAAATTTACATTTTCACAAGGAAATTCAATGCGGGATTTTTTCTATGAATTAAATAAAATACAAAACGCACATACGCATTTTTCGAGATACGACAAAATCGCTTTCCTGCGTCGATATATACATTTTGCATTATAATTTTAAAGTGGTAGAGCAAATCTGTACTATTTCACTCTTTATGTGTAGCATCCTTAAAGCAAAATCAAGAAACTTATATTGATTTCCAAACACTGTTAACCATATTTATGGTCGAATAGCGACTAAAAATCCTACTCTGCGACCCAACTTAAGTTAGTCTTCCGCTAAGCGACTGTGTACAGTAGGTCTAATAAGAAGAAAGAAAAAAAGGCATTTGAACCAGCCCTTATAAAGACTTCAGATTTCAAACAAAAACTGTCGTGAAAATGTGAGAGAGACCGAACAAACGATCGTTTAGACATGTAATCGCTTTTCCTCTATCTAGCTAGTATATTTTACGAGTTTATTGCGTAATGCTTTGTTTTACAGATTTATCTATAATTTCAGTCATTTAAAGTCGTTTAGCTTAATTGGTATTTCTTATTATACCATTTTTTATATATTTTTATTGCTCTGAACGACGACACGAGCATGCCCTTCGCCAGATGGTAACCGATACGATCGCTCATGGACAGTAGCAATGCTTGGCATTTCACTGCGCTCACAATCCTGAGTCATAAGAAGTTAAGTCTGACTATGTCCAGTAGTTACGTCTTGTGTCAGTAACGTCCTTCAAAATAAAACAGTGCATTTAAACTGTTGTTTGGCAGCAGAAATAGAAGTTGCGGTAGTACCTACCCAGGCTGCCTCTCACATATGAGAGACCTACAGTAAAATAATCCTAATGTTCATAGCCACCAATTTAAATGTCAGAATATGCACGCGTCTTTTGCGCACGTACGACGAAATATTCTTCAAACGTCCCCGTTGACATATTTGACATTGCTGATTCTAGTGCTATATCAAATATGTACATCAAAAAAGTTATTGTTGAAATAAGAGTTCCGCGTAAGTCGTGGCCTTGATAGATTTTGACCAAATATTTTTTCTCGTGTCGTTTAACGTAGACAGATAACACATTGTCACGTTATCTCGCCGACCAATGACGAGTTTGCATTAACTTTACCGAGGATTTAGTTTATTTTCGTATGTGCCATCGAAAATAATATTTTGGCAGTTTTAAACTTTGTAGAGGACCATTGTCCGATGTAAGTCTTGACAAATATCTGCTTATAAGAGTTATTTTAAGAGATATAAAGCCTTCATAAAACCTATTACCTTATGTCTTGGGTTATTATCATTTTATATAATATGTAATTTCGTATTAATTTTACAAAACAATCACTATAAGATTGCAAATTATGTGAAACTTGCAAGAAGTTTTAACATGAATGGAATTGGTCAAGCGCGAGTGGAACTCTCGCGACATTAGTTCCTTAATCATGAATATTATATTATATTTTATATTTTATTTATTATATTAGTCTAGTTAAAAAATATTATAGACTGGTAAGCGAATAGTTCTTTCATTTTAATGACTTTTGGCAATAGCTTAATGGGATATAAATAAAAATGCAAGGACTTTTTGATAAGACTTAAAAGAAAATCCGGGTAATTTTCCGAGAAAAGCTTATTATAGGAAATATATATTAGTTTGGAAATAGATATTACATGGCCTAACCACTCTCAATCGTATTCTCGATTGTAGAGTAGGCCCGTGCCCTGCAGTGGAGATATAGATATTAGTGATTGTTATTTAGGTCTATTCAAGATATGAACAAAAGAATGCGACAATAATTCCTAAATAGTTATTATCGTCTGTTCAAATCGGTTCACTTCATCTTTTCACAAACTGAACCTTGAAATAATCATAATTTTAATATAAAGAGATAACTAATGTTTATATATGTTATTAATAGCAGCATTAATCTTGTCTTTTATTAAAACTACATGTGGCTAGAATATAAAGTAAGTAATATAAAGCCTTAAAATGCGTAAATAATAATGTTGTCCTCCATCTCCATATTACAATGTAATTTTGTGCCGTCATTGCCATTAAATCACGTCAAATACTAAATGCAAATGCAACAAAGTATGTAGGTACTGGCAGGAAAAAATAAAACACTTCATAAAACAAACATCATTAGTATTTACAAAGAGAATCATTTTATATGAAAGTTTTTGAATTTAATTGGTGGAAATAATGTTTATTTTTTAAATACCCATAGGAATATTTAAAAAACGAACCTTTGCTCGAAAGATGATGAAGTTTTTAATTATTGTAAATTTAAGCTGATAAGCTATACAGTCTGCTCTACCCTTTACCTTGTGACAGAAAGAATTATCGAAAGTGTAAAATGTCAAAAACGAAGAAATTTGTATTAAAACAGTTTTAAATAAGGCCTGAGTGCAGTACAGGACGGGTGTGTGAGCTTTCTACGACACTCAAACGTTGGATAGGCTTAACGGAGGACGCAATTATGATGATTAAATGAAACTGGTTCCTCGAGCGCTGTGTTGCCGGGACGGCGCGCGCGCATGCGCCGATGTTCAACTCACCTTACGAGTACTGCTACATCGAAATACGAGCTCGTATTACTTCAGTCAACTGCTTTGAAAATCTTCTAAAATGTATCCACTGTAGTCAGTTTAACTATGTTAATTTAAATTTTATTATTGATCTTGTGTTATGGATGTATAGGCAAAAAATCTTTCTGGTCATTGATCTAGTAATATGAACTCAATGTTTTGTGGTCCTCTAATTTTCAACAATTTAAAGGTTATTAAAGCTTTGGTTAGCATAAATAGATTTATTTTTCTATATATATGATGACTGCAATTCAAAGGCAACTCTCGATAATTAATCTTATTTTGGTAAAACGTTTACGTAGTTGATATTTTCAGTAATTTTTTCATTAGTTATATTTATATTCTATTTTTCTTTAATCACACACATATATTTTACAATAAGATATAAGTAATAAATACAATGTAATATTACCATATAAACGACAATATATTGATGTTCCATAAACAATTCGTGTCACATTTACATACTATATTGCTTATGCACGGAATGTAAAAAAATAACAACATATTAGTTGATTACTTCGCGGAAACCATTTTGGAAGTGTCGATTATTGCTACTAGGATGTAGTAAATAAAATATGTTTCTAGGAAAAATGTGTTTTGTTTATCAACTAACAATATTTTCACGCGTAGGCATGTAAAAAGCTGGTTTTTACTGTTGTCTATTTTGTTTGAATTACACATACATATGTATATACGATATTTGGCGGGGTTTTTGTACACTTAATTCTTGGATATTTTACGCAAATACCTCCGGAATAATTTTCAATATAAGAAATATATAGTGAAAAGAAAGTGTCTAATATATCTTCGTCCGCTTTGAGACAAAAACTCCTTGTGTTTCTGAGAAAAATAATGCGAAGTGATTGTGTATTAGTTTAAAGCGGTATGGAAGCTATAGAGATTAAGTAAACTGTAACAGTGGAAACAGAAAGGGCGGCGGTTCAAAGGGATATAAATAAGTGCAGTCGGCACCTACGACAACACATAGAACGTCTTGTAATATACTTTGTTTTACGAATTTTGCCAAAAAGTCTCACTCCTAAATGAGACCATATTTTAACAGAAAACTTTTCGTAAGCTAGTCGGAAGTAACCAAAAGTAAAATCTTATTTGATGCATAAGCATATTTTAGTCCCTAACTTTTATTATTGAGTAAACTCAACCTAACAACGCGATTGATATTATCGTAATAATTTTCCCGCCGCGCCGTCACGTCTGAGTCGTTTTAGATTATGTACAAAAATGCACTATTTATTGCCGGCTCCTTCAGTAATATTTGTAAATCGTATACACAATACAGCTCTTCCATAAAATCAGTAGATTACACGAGTATCCTTGAAGTAACATAGTGTTTGAAGTCAGCTGTTCACACAGTGTGAGTGTTGTTTGCCAACTCTGTAAATAAGAGTATGGGTGCTCTTCTAGGAAAGGAATACAATGTCACACAATTACTGTCTAAACGTAACATATATACATATAAGTCTGGCTATATTTCATACTCTGGAAATGCATTGAGTTGGTCATGCTATTTATTTATATTTTGTGCGCCCAAATAATTTATAATGAATCCAAAAATGAAACGGTTATTTATTAAGCAAACAATTATTAGAAACTTAATTATGATAAGTAGTCAGGTGTAGTGAAAGTGTAATAGAGTATTTATTTATTGAGTGATAAGTGTTTCTCGTCGAACGACACAATTATACCCGCCTGCTCAAAATAAAAGAATATATGTATAATGTATATACAGCCAGAACTGAAACGCTCGATATGTCGATGGGCTCGCATCCTATCATATCACATGGCGGAATAGACAAAGCGAAAATTGGGAGTCCTACTAGCACCTACCCCTTCAGGGAAAACGGCGTGAGTTTATGTATTTATGTGAAAACCTAAACGTTACCACAAACGTAGTCTCCAGCAATCTCAAACACTGACAAAACGAAAACTGTTACTTCATAATTTTACAGAGTAACTTTGGCCAAAAAGAAAGAACCCTGAGAACATTGACAAAATTTACCTACTAAGTATTTGTACTTACCAAGTTATAAAAATCAACTTTTAAAATGTAAAAAGAAAGACCACTTCAAGTAACTAGTTGTAAGTAAGAATTCTATACCTATGTATGTTCTTCAATTATGATTATTATTACTCCATAAATACATTCCCTTTATACACCAGACACAACTCTAAACTAGTTTAAAAAATAAATAATATAAGTAGCCGCCGCGCCTGCGCCATCACAATTTCCGCTAAGACTCCCTTATCCTGTTAAATCATAAATCGTTTTTTTGTTCTGAGACTCTGTGTTAAAGGAAATGCTAGATGTAATCCTTGAAGTTTGTTTGAATAAAATGCAAATGTCTGTTCATTCACTAGTAACGATGTTTGCAATATCAGAAATACCTATGCAAAATATAAGGTACTATAAAATGTGCAAATAAAACATCTGATACGAATATGCACAAACCTCCCATACCATGTATTTTTGTATGTGCTTTGCCATGTTTTCGTCTATTGAAAAAGTTGAATGGTTTTCTATCATTCGATATTCAAATGATATAGATTTAAATCTAAAGCGGTTCTGGCTAGTGGCAGTACATTTATGTAATAAAACTATGCCAATGTAGTCTGTTGATTTCGTATTTTGGATAAGAATTATTTATCTATAGAGCAATATTCTCGATGGCACGGGTGGGCGTTGAGAGCTTGAATATTTCGGGCCATTATCACGCGCCCACGCCTTGCGATTGGCAGAAAAATGTTACAAAAATACATCGTCGCGATTCAGTCTCTGCCGTGTGGGGTCACCACGACAGTTATACAAGTTTCGATTGTGTTAGTGCCGTTGACGTAAAACAGTAGGCTAAACTAAATCTAAAATTTAATTTCTTAAGTCTAATCTGTGTGTAGGACGTATACCATTTATAAATGTTTTTTTTGTTGAATAGTACACAGATTATACTCCCAACAGGCACTAAGTGCAGTCTGCGGTCTGAATCCACTATGTCGTAACTTTTAATGCATGACTTTACCGTTTTTGTGCTGTCACACGAGCACGTTTTAAATCTAGACAGATCACGACCATAAACGGATAAGGGATTAACCACACATCATCAATAGGCTTTATATTTGGAATCGCATTGAAAGTCTCGTGGGTCTTCTTAAACATTCGCTTATCTGTATCCGTTATCATTATTACCGAGAGGCGAGACACAGACGTAATGGAATATATGTGTACCAGAGTAGTACGTTCTCTCGACCGTTTCCGGTGGTTGTTTACAAAAAATATAATATAAAACTCGTTGTCCGAAGCGGCCATATGAACCGGCCGACCGAGATACTTGCTACGATTAAAAATTGTAACAACTTCCGTTCGGAGACTCGCAGCTCGGAGCGGAGGCCCAGATAAAGAAGATAAATAAGAAAAATAACATAAAGATCGATACGGTGGAATGGCGCTACCTGTTTTTTCAACGCGCTTACCTCGCGGCCTGAGCGCTTGTTTTGCTCTGCGCAACGTATACTTTTTAGTGTTCATCTGTACGTATTTATTGTTTTTGTACTCACTTTCTGTTTATATTACCATTTTGACACTGCATAATATTACTGTTTATATATTCTGT
This sequence comes from Hyles euphorbiae, assembly GCA_023078785.2. Taxonomy (NCBI): domain Eukaryota; kingdom Metazoa; phylum Arthropoda; class Insecta; order Lepidoptera; family Sphingidae; genus Hyles; species Hyles euphorbiae. The sequence continues at coordinate 6,117,657 of CM041041.1, read as the reverse complement.
GTAATAAACCTTTGCATGCTAATCATGATATTCAGTTATAGTGAAGATAAATCCACTAGCAGTAAATCATTGCGAAAATGATGAAACTAGAAATTATTTAGTTTGTGAATAAACTTAGTGAGGTTTACAAAACATTCGGCTACTACGAGCATGGTTGACGAAGCCTATAAAGTGTTTGGAACCGGTTTCCAATCGGTGTCAAGTCTAAACTTTGCGGAACAATTTACCTCCTGCTAGTGTTGAGTACCATGATTGTTGTATCGTTGTGATTATAGCTGTTTGTTGCATGTCAAATTAGACCACGAGGTCAGCTTTGGAAAGATACTGCATGGAACCAACAATGAACTGTCAATAACTTAGAAATTATATGCTAATAAAATTGATAGGCGCTTGATCAAGCGATCCTCTGCGACCTGCGTGTATGAAGTCTTCAAATTGCATAACTGTGTTTATTTCTTAATCAGTGTTCTATGTCAATGTATCAAATGTAATAACTTTATTTATTTTGCGATTTATGTTCAGAAAATCTCGTTTTTAGAATTGAACGATTGATTTATTGGTTGAATTTATTTATAGTTGTACAAAAACAACATGTCATTTTTACATATAGCACGTATTTCCATTGAACACAATGCACGTGAATGCGATTTGTCAGGTTGGAAAACATACCTATATTTTATAACGTCAATAGATTACCATACGGATATCAGACACACTCGGCACATGTATGTTAGTAATTTGTTTAACATGAACTAACACATAACAATTTTAACTTTTTCTTCTCACCTTTAATATTATAAGGAAAGTCAACACGGAATTTGCGCGATTGTTAGAATTCATCAATTATAAGCGGATGCATCAGAGTTCTAATAAAACGGTCAATGTTATTATTGATTCTTCAAAAGATTTATGTATAATGATAGCACCGGCTACGTCCGCCGCGGAGTGAATTACCATCACATGATGTCATGTTCTACTGCATCCATAAGAGGGGCTATAAATCGAACGGGTTGGATGTTTTACTTCAGTGCAACCGGTAATGGAACATATCAGATTTATAAAAGATGTCGATGAAACCAGACGAGATGCGCGCCAATTAGTCACGACACACGGCGACATCGGCTGATAAATCGATTTGTACATCCACTCCATGTAATCGAGTTGCCCTGCCGGTGCCACCACTCCATACTCTATACAATGTAGTCCGTCTGCCTCAAAGAAATTTGTGTTTGTGCAATAACACCTGTGGAGATTAGCCGTCATAAACAAGCGATTTCTTTAAAAATAAATGTGTGTCCCATGGAATCGATCCGCAAGCGGAGTTGCGAAGGCACATCGGCCATCACTAACAGCAATTTCACGAGTGGTGCGCCATGATAATTAAGTGTTCGAATGCGATATTGTGGTGTGCGTGGGTCCGGGCTCGCTCGGCGCGGTGCGGCGCGGTGCGGCGCGGAGCAAGCATATCAAGTCTGTTAACTACGCGGCGTAACTCCGGTAGCGGCGCAACAGGTCCGCGGCGGGTGCGGCGCGGGGCGCGGGGCCGAGCCGCGGCCCGGTAGGAAATCCTTCGCGCACGCACGCACACACTGACGCCGCGCGTGTGTGCGCCATCCGGTTTTGTTTGCGTGTGAGCAGCGTGTACGCGCGCCTGTGTGTGTGTATCGACTCGATCGATCAATGAGCTCGACATCGCTCGGACTGTTGCCTGCATGCAACTCATTGATTAACGCTATGAACGTGGGATTGTTTATTCATTCATGATGAATAATTTTATTTTAAATTGACGTTTGTTGCCAGTGTTTAACGTTAACGTTGCACTACACCTAACTGCGAACTACGGCAGTGTGCCGCCGCTGTGCCGGCTTGTACCGACCTATGATGTTACTAATACTCGTACTCGTACACAAAACCTCCAGTGACATAACATTGTCCACCAATTTATAAAGGCAAATGGGTATTTTTTGTGAGGTTTATCCATGCAAGAATGAAAATATAAAGTACATATCGAATTTGTAGAATTTTGCCTGCTACGTATACCTATTTTACTCTTGTTTAACATATTAAATAATAATGAGTTTATCTAATATGCACACTTAATGTTACTTAAGTAAGCGTGAAAGAAAGAAAGAAATTGCTTAGATGTTAAGTACAATTTATATACATAATATCAAATCTACCCAAAATTTACAGTTCTATTCGTCTTCAAATTCTATGTCTTGTAGTGTAATTTTGACTAACGGCCCGGCCCTTTTCCGCCCGGGTATTTTTTTTTGAAAATATTCTATCACTCGTGTTCATCAGGGATAGTGTAGGATTTTAATGGTGAAATAATTTTCCAAATCGGTCAAATAGATTCCATGCAAACAAACAATTAAAGCTTTCCTCTTTATATTATTAGTTTAGATTTGCACCCTTTAATAAAACATGTGTTTCTTTCCAGGTGCAGTTTTGTTAAAATCTACCATGATGTAGGTGAGTAAGACAAGTTTGGTAAATAACTACTTTTTTTATGAGATTCGATCTCCACATCAAAGCAAATGGTTGAGTGATAAATAAATAAAAGAAAAGTGTTGTGGGGCTGAAAAGTTCCTTGTAGTTCTTAACTCACACCTACAAAACAAGAACCGTATCTCGGTAAATTATGGGTGTTATGTAGGCATTGTTAGGGATCCAGCATGGTAACAACATCCGCAATGTGTCAGGCTGTATGGTGAGTGGCAATAACATAACCTTGGGCCCTACTATATTCATCCGAAATGAAGTTCGAAACTTCGGACGAACGAAGTTTCTGACGATACGAATGTACCTACTCTGTAAATGTTCGGATTGCCGATATATTTGAATCATTTATTCTTCGATCCGAAGATTCGAATATCGTGTTACAGAGTAGGTTTCGAAACGAAAAACGTCACGAAGATTCGAATTTATATAGTAGCCCCCTTTCGGCCTCCCCCGGGGTACCGAAATAAGAGCCTATTAGCTTACCTCTTGCACCAAAATGGATGTTGGTGTATAATGGTTGTATTTAATGATTTATCTTTTACACATTGAATGCCTTACCCATAAATTTTCGTAACAATAATAAAATCACCAAACAACCTAAGAAAAATAATTCTAACGTAGTTTAAATATAAACTAGCATTATAGAGCATTTATAAAACTTTAATAGAATTTGTCCATTGGTATCGCGGATGTCATAAGTCACTTAGGTCCATTGATTATAATCGTTTGGATGCAGCTGCCTATTATGCAACGGATCATATCGTAATTTGTAACCTTTGTAAAGACTACGAAGATAACACATAGATACCGTGGTGCCTGTTAAACTTTGATTTTTATCTAGTAGCAAGCTTACTTTTTATCTAGTAGTGCGTGGTGGCCTGTTGGTAAATGGACTAGACGCGGCTGCCAACATGTTCACGGTGGTCGCGGGTTCGAATTCCAGGGCACACCTCTGACTTTTCGGAGTCATGTGTGTATTGATAGTCAATCACCACGCACTAAAACGGTGAAGGAAAACATCGTGAGGAAACCTGCATACCATAGCGATTTATAAAAATTTCTATGGTATGTAAGTCCGCCAACCCGCACTAGGCCAGCGTGGTGGACTATATGGCCTAACCACTCTCAATCGTATTTACGATTGTAGAGTAGGCCCGTGCCCTGCAGTGGGACGTATATGGGTTGATATAGATATAGTGCCCTGCAGATAGCAAGCTTACGATAAGTTTTGGGTCTGGGTGTTTGTGAGACCGAAAAGTCTCTCGTAATTTCTGATACCCACGACACAAGACTCGATCTTAGTGTGGGGTCAGGACTATGTATGTAACTGTGGAGGTATACTTATTATCTATTATTCACTGCCAAACATCAATAAGAAGAATAATCAAAAATTTTAAATAGGTTAACCTTTGCACTACCTATAGTTTTATCAGTTCTGTCGTAAGCTACGAACCATGTAACCAGACTAGACCAATGCAAATACTTTTGCTTTTGGCATGATATTGCTTTTACAAACCGCCGGGAAAAAATACCGTAAGCAGCCCACACTACCCTTTCTCAGCCCAGACTACACTTTCTCTCTCCTTTCTCTCGTCTCCATCAAAAGACTGCCTGTAAGAGATTGCTTAGTGCTACAATAGATAGCTACAATTGTTTTTGTTTCTCCTTCGGTGTATAAATGTATTTACAATAAAATAAATAAATAAATAAAATAAGCAGTGGTTAACAACTCTACATAGTGATCCACATAGGAGTGTCGTATTCTGAACTCGTCCCTTGTATATCCGTAGACAATCAGACCGAAATAATTGTGTAGTACATCGACGAGAAATAACCATCTGACGTCGTAGGATACTTGCTTATCGCTCGCATTGTAGCCACTTTGTTGGGGTGGGTAAAAAACTATCTATAACTAAAGTTGACTCTATCCGATCCTGGTACATACTTGAATTGTGAAAACCCGTATAGTTAAAATTTGACAATTTTCTAATAAAAAAAGTATGGAGAGTTAGTACTCATTAAGAATAAAATATAAATTCACTGGCAAATTCATACATTCCGGTTACTTGTGAAAAACTGTCCAATTTTAAATAATTCGTTTGTTAATATCGCCAATATAACCAAAATATTTATTCTCCGCCAACTTCATACATCCCTGGTACTTTTTCGTAGACGGTGTGCGCGTATTGTAAAAATGTTACACTCATAATTTCTCTGATGTCCCAAAATAAGAATAATTTCATAAAATAAATGGCCGTTAATTAGGAAGGCAACCACTAACACTGACATTTGGGGTTCCATTCTCTAAGCACTCAGCACTGATTGTTTCTGACAAGACGACGTTTAATAAAGCCATATACAGGACATCGTGTCGTTAGTTCACACACCTAAACTCTTTAAATTATATTATGGGAGAGTGTAAAGTCCGTCCATATTTTTTGCAGTGCCGTTCGTAATTATAGATTGAATGAGTTGTAGTTTCATTTGGTCAAATTTATATTATTTAAGTTTTACGTGCTTTAATTATAGTAATAGGATTGAAGGACAATGTAACCAGAATATTGAAAGTTAACATCTTATATCTCAGGATGGCGAGAGCAGTGGAATGTCAAGCCTTACTTTGTAATTCAAGGTTTTGTTTGGTTATGCTTTTGTTTATGAGTGGTCGTATCGCTTACCATCAGGCGAACGACATGCTCATCTCGTCAATCATTGCAATAAAAAAACGTTATGAATATTATGGACTAAGCTACACCCCGATATATAAGATACGTATTTTACAAAACAGGCCAAATTCTGTTGTTTATGCCTGTAAAAAAATAACTCTAGTCTGTTAGTTAAACTATAGGATAAATTGTATGTACAATCTGTGTTTCCGAGTATTGAGCGCTTGCCAACTGTTCGGGTTTCTCCGGCTTTTTTTATTTGTCGACAGGGATTGCCCGGACGTCATAAGAACAATTGCACTGCGGAAATCATTAGAATATTTTCTTACGAAACAATTAAACAGTGAAATGTTTCCTACATTGAAAGCACGTGTATCTATGTATTTTATTTTAGCAATGATTTTTATAGATTTTTATATTCAATTATCAGCTCGGAGTCAGGAATTGGTGTCCGATATGTCGATAAGTTCGCCCCCAGTATCTACAGAAAATATAATGCGCATCATGGGTTTCTTGGTGGCATCTCTGCAAAAGGGTTTTTTGGGAAAAAGGCGCAAATTTATGTTATATGTGTGTAGATAATATGTATAGTTCCGTAAAATACGCAAAATGTTTCGAACAAAATAAAATGAAGTCGATAAGAAAAAATCGTATTACTGAAAGATTTTTCTTAACTTCCTCAATTGCCACGTGCAAAGCCTACTTGATTTTATTTGTATTGCCACACGTCTTTAACAAACCAGGTGTTCACGTTCAATAACACGGAGACGCAAAGTCTGCCACAATATATTCAAAAAAATGCGGTCTCATTAACAGCTATTGACAGAGTGTAGGAAGGGTACGGTGGGTTCGGAATTCGCGTTGGGCCCGGGTGCTCGTGGGCAGGCCAGTCCGCCCACAGGCCGCACCTAGCCTGCGATGGTGTAAATCACGACTCCTCTGCGCAATCTCACCAGTACCAGCCGATAGTCGACCAAGGCGGTTATTACTCGTTTGTCACTTCCCGCGCTCGGCGACATGTGACGCCGTAATTGTTGTCACATTATTTTCTATTCTTTTTTAAATTAAAAGAATTATTTTGAATTTGGAACATAGAAAACTTGGTAGCAATTAAGAAACAAAAGAGGTTTATAAAAAATCATTGGTATATTAAAATATAATACATAACACCTTTTTTATTGCAACATTTTTTGTGAAAAAGCTGTGAACCACCGGTCTTGGGTTTGATCCCTAGGTTGGGTAATTTAGTTTACTATATGAATTTAGAATAAATAATTAATCTGGTTTCAGATAAGGTAATCCCCGAGAGACTTGACATGTCAGACAGTCAGAACATCTTATAGTATCAAGCAATTTTGGTTAGCAACATTACATACGTACATTATTACATGGTATTGGATACCTAGAAACTAGTGATTAACGATATGACACAGGGAATCAAAAAGTGGTTTGCAACAACAAATTGTGCAAACCAAAAAATACAATTTTTATGACGCCATCAAGAAATAACAATTCTTTACAAATTCTATTATGTTCGTTCCAAATATAACTTTAAAAATATGAGTTCCAAGCGTTATTCGCCCACAATTTACCAGTTGTTTAACTTATACCCTTTCAAATTGTTACCTAATAACTCGCCTGCCTCGTCGCCATAACCGTCGGAGTAAACATGGCATTATGTCGAAACGAAATCTCGGAACAACCGCACGTAATTATATGTGGATTATTTATAAACATATTTTTATTCAATATGGAATTTTATTTGTCTCATAAAACTTTATATCTTTTTAATTTAAGATAAATTCAATTCGAATTTGGCTTCTCATGTCAGTGTGACACATGTTTCTTCTTTTTTAACAGATGTTTTCCGGATACATCAAAGTAAAAATAAATTGGGATTTTTTTAAATCGGTTTGATGTCAATTAATTATTTAGTTATACTTTTTCCGGTAGTGTAACCATTTATGATATTCTATAAGTCAATAATGTATACCGCAAAAAAATATTAAGGCAATAGGGTTCACAAAAAGACATAAGATTGAACTAATTTATGTAGCCATTTCCATCACGATAGTATGAATAGGGCGTTAATAAATTTTAAGACTGAATTGTTATAAGTCAGTGGTGATAAATAATCATGTAAACATTTTTTAACCTTGTAAGTACTAATAGGACTACAGGAATAATGGTACAACGGTTGATGGAAGTAACGAACTAGTGAAGCAAAACTATTGGTTTCCACACTTGTAAAATTAATTTCCACCTTATATAAATGATTATAGAGTGCATTACCAAATGAGGCTGTGGAGGTGGTTAAGTCGTGTTGAAGGTGAGCAGTGATGTCATTGGCCCGGCGGTGGCGGGCGCGCTGCTCGCGTCGTGGCCCGCGGCCGGCGGACGCTCCGCTCGCTCTTCGCTCTCTGTCACAGCTACTTTTGCTTTTCGAGTGAACATGAACATCCTGGACGCGCGCGTCATTAGTTTGGTATTTTCTAATCATGGGCAACTTTAATGGAATGTTGAAAACTAACACGACATATTCGAACTGAACAATGTACACCGAAGATAAGTGTTACGCGTTGCACCGTTTGGTACATTAATGTTCTTAATGGCCGTAATAAATATCACTGTTTTATTTCCTATTACATTTTCTACACGGCCTATATCGAAGAATCAATGTCGAGGTCTATTTTATCGCCGTACACGATTTGAATTTACATTTACCACGTTTCGATTGCATAAGAGAAGCACGTATATTTATTTGGTGGTCAATTAGAGCCCGAAGCCGCAACCGGGTGCGTGCCGCATAAGATATTGGCAGCAGTTCATTTTACACACGCGGGACATAAATTAAAACCAGCACTAATTATCCAGGCGGATACATCTAATAATGATTATAGTAGCCACTAAAGCAAAGGTACGGCGGTTTGAAACGGCCTGTCTCGAGTCTCTGCGGGCATCATTTGAACAATAAACGTCAGTAGAATTGTTTCGGGCTTAGGGTCGGATGAGGTGATCGGGCCGACTTCCTGCGCTCGCCGCTCGTAATAGCAGCCATGGCTAGCGGAGTGATAAAGAGCGGAGGGCCCGCGACGAGCGACGAGCACGCACGGCCTCACGGAAGGTCGACCGCCTCTCCTCGCCGCGCCGCCCGCGCCCCCCACCCCGCCGATCGCTACGTGGAATTTATATAATTGCTTTCAATTAAAAGAAGAATACACGAATATAATCTTGGACACACATGCAACGGTTCAATGTAGCGCGCAGTGTGTTTTAGCCTAATTGAAATAAACATATGAAATATTGGCGAGTGCTGTGTATCCGCCGAGCGTCGCTTGTACTCAATAACGCTGGGTACGGCTAAGGTCACAGCGATGAGTGTGCTGTGTGCCATGAATGGACGGAATCGTGCGCACTGCCCACCATTCAGATATATCTTTTATTCACCATTATTCTTACATAACGCCACATTTAGTAGTTTTGTTAATTAACAAATGAGTTCTTAATGTTTTTATTTTTTTGCTGAGGGTCACTGCGTAGCTAATTTTGAATTTGGAACGTTAATTCTGGCTGATGGTAACGTTTGAGTGGATGTCTAAAAAACAAATTAATATACAAAACATATAATGACGTTGAACATAGTTGCGTAGACACTTTAGTTGGTAGTACCACTTGCCAGAAGTAAATTAATAACTGTTTTATATTATGTTATGCACCCATATATGGATGTAGGTGTGTGATGTGTCAGTATAATAACTCTTAATAGTCATAATCATTGCGATTACTTTGATCAAATGAATTCTTACGATATTTTTTCAATGAACCGATCAACTCATTAACATCGTAATTACCATGTTGGTTGTATTATTTGTTTTTAACTTATTCCATTGATACAATTTTAAAGTATAAGTTTGACTTGATGAGTCATTTGTTTTTCCGTATTACAGTGTGTAGGCTACAAATTGACTGAAAGAAACAATTATATATATAACATCTCTCCAACTATATAAGTATAAACTTATCTCATAGCTTAGAATTTGAATGATAAATGACGTATATCGTTCTTTATGCGCGGAGCCTAGGGCCCTACTATATAAATCCGAAACGAAGTTCGAAACTTCGTGACGTTTTTCGTTTCGAAACCTACTCTGTAACACGAAGTTCGAATCTTCGGATCGAAGAAAGAATTATTCCAATATATCGGCAATACGAACATTTGCAGAGTAGGTACATACGTATCGTCACAAACTTCGTTCGTCCGAAGTTTCAAACTTCGTTTCGGATGAATATAGTAAATAAAAATGTTAATGTTCGGATTGCCGATATATGCGAATCATTCATTCTTCGATCCGAAGTTTCGAATTTCGTGTTACAGAGTAGGTTTCGAAACGAAAAACGTCACGAAGATTCGAACTTCGGATTTATATAGTAGGGCCCCTAACAACACACAATCGTAGATAATCAACGTAGGTACGATCATATTGTATTTAAATTACATTGTGTACAAGATTGCCAAAATTCACACGGAGTTTGCGCGTAGGCAGTACTACGCACGTTTCAATAGAAACATAACACGTACCTGACTTAGGTACTAACTTGTGGAATATATCTAGCTATGTTTGTTGTTGATTACGAATATGTTTCGTAATCGTCTGGATAAGGAAAACTGTGCTCAGTGGTTAAGATTCCGTCTTAGACTCGTCATGTCGCGTTTTTAGCTCACATGTGTATTTTTTTTAAATTATTTTAAATATAATATTTGAACTGGCCAGACGACCGTTCGCCTGATGGTTAGCTATACCACCTCATGGACAGTAACAAAACCATACGACATTAATTACAAAGCAATCACTCCCTATACTCACTATCTTGAGCCATAAATGTTGCCTCAATATGTCAAAAAGTTACTCTGGCTACAATTTAGTTTGGTAGGATTTTTTTGCGGTATGTGCTGCGGTGTCTACCCAGGCGAACTCTCATATATATGAGGGACCTACAACCACTAAATATTAGTGTAAGACTAGAAAAATTGCGGCGAGAGTACGACAAATAATTATCATACATCGATAGAATCTATCTGGGCTGCACCGTATCATACCAATATAATAAAAATCTATTTCAATATTAGATAATTTAGCTTTAATTAAGCTTTAAAAATGTTGGATCCATGCTGTTGTCTGTCATGACTCAGTATGAAAGGGCAGGCTTATCTGGGGAGGCTCCACTGTCTCATAGGAGACTAAAGTGAAGTGGGATTATGGGATTATCATTATGGGGAATCCCGAATGCCCAGTGTCTAATGCCCCTTTCACTTTCCTATCCTTTTTCCTTTCCTTTTCCTCTCAGTTTCATGGGCGGAACACACATCTATCCAAGGGTAATGGATGTTTATGGGCGACAGTGATTATTCACCATCAGGTTAACTGTTTGTTTAATGACCAGACAAGTATATAAAAAAATCTAGTAAGACTTGTGCATATTCACATGCTAGGCGGGCGGGTTTGTGAAAACAGTACTGAGGAATTTTTGCTAGTGGCGCTGCTGTCAACTAGTAGGCCTTAGTACTAATGACTTGTGTGAGCTATTTTCCTCTTACAATTGGAGATTAGCACCACCGCAATGTCTATATCTCCCGCCAAATAGCAGTATAAACGCACTGTTGTGGTCCAATTTGAAGGACAATGTAGCCAGAATAAGTACTGGACATATTGCGACTTAACATCTTATGTCTTAGGATGGGGAGCGTAGTGTAATGCCAAGCATGGCTACTGTTAAAAAAATTGCGTATATTAAAAGTTCGAAATCGACTCTATCACATATTAACATAATTTGTAAAATCCGCATGATGTCTTATATTGCATGAAAATATATTCAACTTCTTTTAGGTATTTCCTCTAATACAACAATGTAAAATAATCCTTGAATTTTGAAATACTCGTGTATTTGGTTTGGTAGAGTTTACTGTTTTGGCAGCTAGGCTAGATAATTTTCTCAAATGTCGATGACTTTTCCTCACATAAACCATATGTCAGTCATGCCTAAAAAACGCAATGTATTTTCAATGTAGTTCACACGAGACACAAAAACCCCAGTAGTGCATACAAATGAGCGCGAGCGCGGATGTCCGCCTAAGAAGATATCAACGCGCTATCGAAGTGGCGCGGACGGCGCGGCGCGGCGCGGCGGTCCGATTCACGTCTCTTTTATCTGTGCCAAACATCCGGTATTATTTTTCATCGCGTCCGCATCGTTACGTCCAGTATAGAACAATTGTGCCGAACAATAACGTAGTGCACTCAATAAGTTGCTGGTAAATTGCTTTAATTGTGAACGAAAACAGCGCGAGGGAACCTGCGTGACTAAGTTGTCTGCTTATGTTTTAGAGGTATGTGAAAATAATAAGCTATAAGGCAGCTTGTTGGAGTAAAGTTTAACCTACGTAATGGAGCTTGGAAGTCTACTATTAGGTCCAAATTCAAGTGTATTTATAAGACAAGTTTTATCATCAATTGTTTTTACACGTATGTATAGGATGTTTATATAATTTTATATCTATTAGCCTTATTTAAAATCAACAGAAAACAAAATGAATTTTACACCATAATAATGCTTCATCCTCACTTTCATTTGAAACGAGTGCATCTTAAATTACGCGACTTACAACTCTTAATACTTCGTTCGTGGCGTGTATAAGGTTATCGCATATTATAATCTTTCAAGTGCTTAAACGTATTTATATTTTTAGTTATTTTTCATACTCATTGACAAAATTAAATCCGTTTTTTAATCGGCGGAAGATGTAATGCATTATTCGAAGTAGAGTTATTGGTGTACTTGTACTACGGTATGTTTACAAAACCCAGTCCCGTATCGGATAAAGTGATACTGGATTTTTCTAACGATTAGCCCAAAGTCAGGAACATATATATATAACAATATAACAATTTTACTGGTGATAGGTCTCTCTTATGTGAGAGTCCACCTGGGTAGGTACCACCTTAACGTCTATTTCTTCCGCCAAACAGGATTGTAAATGCACTTTTGTGTTTCGGTGTGAAGGATATTCTAGCCAGAGTAACCACTGGACATATTAAGACCTAACATGTTATGATGGTTTGGTCATGTGTCATGTCATGAGACGATGGATGCCATGAGACGATTTATGAAAGGAGAATAACAAAGCAAATATAGTACATACATTACGAGTGTGGATGAAAGAGTAGGTAGGTAGGGGTCAACCTCACCGAACATACACCATCCAAATCGGTGATAACCGCAACAAGGGTCCGGTCAAAAGGACCCTGAACCATGAATGCATGAAAAGGTTGCTGAAAGGGGATAAAGCGAAAGTAATATGTCAGGATCGAACAAAGTGGCGATCTATAGTGTCTGCCTACCCCTATAGGATACAGGCGTGATTATTGTGTATGCATGTAACATCTTATGTCTCAGGATGGCAGGCGCAGTGGAAGACCAAGTATGGCTTTGTAATTCTAGGTGCTGTTTGTTTTTGCCACTGTTCATAAGCAGTCCCTTACCATCAGATGAACATCATGCAATCAATAAAAGAAAAACACCGAAAAAAATATTTGTGTGAACCACAGGCATTTGTTTCGGGTCTAGGTGTTTGTGAGACCGAAAAGTCTCCCATAGTTCCTGACACCCCCGACAGAAGACTCGATCTTAGTATGGGGTCAGGACTCTATTCGGTGTATTTAGTTTTTAGTATACATATATACAAAACTAAAATATGTTCTTATAATTTCTGTCCATCCAAAGTTTGCCTGGTAGAAATCACTATTAGTGATAAGACCACCCATTGTACATAATTATGTGTGATTATCCTGTAAAATGTGTGTTATCTTGGTGTACAATAAAGCATATTTTAATTATTATTTCATAAACTCTCTATGAATAAGCCCACCAAACGTAATACGAATGTATGTAGTATGTAAACATTCATTTTAGGCACAACCTAAGTACCATAATCTTATCTGAAAAACCAACAGCCAAATAGTATTTTTATTTTCAAGCAAGCAGTGAGAGAGATAAGTTTAAACAAACAACATTCTCAAACGGATCGTTTATCAACGGTTTGAGCTCGCGAAAGATAATGTTAATGTTCAAAACAATACAGTTTATCAGTGTTAGGTAAGCGGCCGAGTTGTTTCGTGAATGAATGAATTAGCGACAACGCTCAATGTTCTGCGCGTTATCAGTTCCATCTGCGCTCATCTTATCACTGCTCATATTTCAGTGTCATTGTGACAGATGCATTTATCATCTGATTCAGCGGAGTGGTCAGAATGTGCGACGTGGGTATATTTTGACGTATTAGATTTGCAAGGAAATTGGGATGTTTTAGGATGTTGGACTATTGGTATTGAAGGGTAGAGTGCGTCAGTATATCGATTTTACGGGTGTGTTTAATTATTTGGAAATTCAAAATTTCTTAGGAAAAATAAATTATGTACTCATGATATACTTTATGGCAGGAGCGTTAAGTCTCGCTTTGAATAGCTAACATTTATATCTCGAACAAAATTAAAAGTAAAATAAAAAAAAAACAGAGTCAGGTAAAATTAATTCACATTAGGCTAGCGAGAGCAAAAATAAAGTCTTCGGCAATGAAATGAGACGCATGCTCAGTTTGATATACCTAGTTTGTCTTAAAATTATATTGATACTAAATAATAGAGATGACATTTAGTATTCAATCACAGACATGCATCATTTTGGACAAGTATAATGTAGTAGACATGTCCTAAATCTTTGAAATTTTGTAGGCAAATCGAACAATTTAACCTGTCTTTATACTCGTACAGACTTTAGAAAACCCAGTACAGAAATTCTAAATGGAGCGGTGACTTGGAAAAGGCGTAGGACGGGACAGGCCGAAGATCCGCTCAACAATGGACTATAATTTACTGATTGATTCATATCGTGCACGAATGCCCAACCTAGTTACATTTTTAAGCCATTTAAAGTAGTCAAAAGATTAGAACATTATTCACAGAGTGTTCATGAACCTATTTTAAATATCTAATCATTTGTCTTTTTCGCTCAAAGTAAAGTTAAACGTCTTTAAAAAGGGACAAAACAATCGATAACTTATGTAAGTTATAATATAAACTGTAAATGAATAAGGTCTTAAATATTTAAGTTTCTGAACCATATTTTAACGTCATGATTTAAACTAAATTATACATGATGCTTACTAAAACACGCTTTTATAATATTATTTTTACGTTAACCAAAAATAAACAGTCGAAGCTGTCATTTACCTACGTTGTGAAAATATTTAGCATATATAAGTCATTATGTGTGTTAATATAATATGTTTGTCAGAGCGAAACCTTGCACTTTTGCAAATTGTTTCTACTTCCTATATACCCAAAATTAAATAAACTAAAAATAAAGCGCATTAAAATATTCATAGCATAATAAACAGAACAACTTATTCCAGTGAACGACACAAGAAGCAGCTGTAACTAAGCAGAACATCATTTGTTTTGATCTCGGTAATTGCAAATGGTTCAGGAGCAATCGCGAAACGCGATGCCAATTACGGAACAACAATGGAAGCGACAAATATTGCAGTGAAATGTACACCGACCGCTTCCCTGTTAAAATGGACACTTCACGGAATTTGATACCGCTCTGGCACTGCACAATGACTGCATTAAGACGATTTTCGACTTATGTATCGGATTGCTTATGGAGTTACCTTTTCCTGTGATTACTGACTAATTCGCGTTATACGAAGTGATCACATTGTCTGTTTACGTGGACTTTTAGGGTTTCAATAGTCACTCTTTTCTCAGTTCTGAGGATTTTGTAAAAGCAATAGGAAAGGATTCTTATTACATGTCCCCTAACCTAAATAAAAATCTCTATTTCATATCGGCTTGTAGAACCAATTGCATTCCAATAAATATATTTATCAATCGAGTATTATAAACTGGATAATATTATGTCATTACATGTCCTATTGGCGAATAGATTAGTTCGGAACCGAGCGTCAGTTTTTCTTGTTATAACTGTGCATCGGCCGCGTTATAAATTATGCTCCATCCAAAGCGTCGCAGGAAACCTTACACATTACCTACGGAGTGTTAAAATGGAAGCTGCGCGGTAAAAAACGAATGCACCGAGTTCACATCGGTTCTCATCGGTGGAACGGTAACTTGCACAGAAATTATTCTATTAATAATTCCTTTTCCTGTAATTATACGAAGAAGTGTTCTCATGGCGGAGTAGGCGTGATCGTTAGCCCACTCGATAGAAATCAGGTTTCGTTTGTTATTCTGGAGGCGAGGCGACGCTGTGAGCGGAAACCGTTCGCGTCTCCGGCCTGCGCAAGCACTTTCCATCCGCTATTGCTTTGCCCGTGTAGCTAAATTGGTCCCATCTTTTTTATAACTTGGTTTAGCGATTATGTATTTCTCACGACTTGTACACAATGCCTGTTAAATGTGGATCCGTTGAACTCTTCGATTTTTTAATTTACCAATATATAATAGTAGAGGCAATAGGCAATTTGTTGGTACGTACATACTTAAAATCATTATATTTTATTCATACTAAATTGTTCTGCAAACTAATAATCTATTTTCAACTGACATGAATAGGGACTACAATGATCCCTGAAGGTAAGTACAGTGCAAATAAAATGTCCAATGTTAAGAGTTATTTTTGGTCAGACCATGCAATTTTGCCGGCATGCTCGATACAGGATATACATAGTCTGGACTCGGAACGCGGTACATTTGCGTGGTAGAATGACGGGTTTTCCACCACTTTGTATGGTGGCCTCTATCCGGGGTGATTAGACCATCCTACCAATAGGAACGGGACTGCAGCAATTATAATAATGTTTGAAATGCAACAGCACAACTGAATTTATGAAGGTTTTAATAATTATATTGTACGATGTGTTGGTTACATCATCACAGACCACTGCCTATGTCTTATAATTCATACAACTTTTATTCTATAAACTTAAAACATATTAAAAAACTTATATGCAGCTCCGTTCGTGCCTAT
This sequence comes from Hyles euphorbiae, assembly GCA_023078785.2. Classification (NCBI taxonomy): domain Eukaryota; kingdom Metazoa; phylum Arthropoda; class Insecta; order Lepidoptera; family Sphingidae; genus Hyles; species Hyles euphorbiae. The sequence goes on along the minus strand of CM041041.1, from coordinate 6,101,440 downwards.
GGACAATCCCATTTTTTATAAACTTTCCAGAATCACAAAAACCATAGAGCACGTCTATTCGATTTAATAACTTAACCGTCACACATTGTGCGCACAAAGGACCGCATCTGGCCGAATTTTGTGACCGTCGCTATGAATAACTTCAGGTAGACATTATTTTTTTACAAAAGATCAGTCATTATTAAATTCTATTCATTCAGAATCACACTGACCGTCCTGGTTTTGTTCTACAACGATACACAATTATTTAACTTTGCAACTGTGTATCTTCTAATAAAATTCTTGTAATATTATAAGTACTGTGAGTTTTAACAACCATTAAGATTCTTTTAACTAGCTTTATTCCAGTTAAAACGTGGGGTTGATACAACATGATATTTTAGAAGTGATAGAGCCGGGCTGTAGTTACTTTGGAAATAATAGGAATGGGTATATCGACTAAGAAAACTAAAAAATTCCTTGATAAATATTCCTTGATAAATTAACCTAAACGTCATCTTATTGCATGCCCATGTCAAATTCGGAAGCAAAAATTCGCAACTTTCAATCGTTGCTTTCCCAGAGCTTTTAGTAAATATACATATGTATGTACATATTATGTTCATCCATTCTCAGGAGGACAAGTTCTTTCGAGCATCTATGGCGAAGGTCTTCTAAATTGTAGATTAAGATGACTAGCAGTTTTTAAATGAAATTAAACATAATTTCGAATAATTTAAACAATTCGATGTTTAATTAAACAAAACAGAATTCACGCAAACATTTGGCATAGTCATATCGTGAGTCATATGAAAATATAAATTTGCGGGAAAGCGGACACGACAGGATTTGAGTTTAGACCACTATATTCGGTTTTATTGCCGACAAGCCAAATCGAATCCCTAGTTCGGAGTAAACACTCGCCTACATCAAATAGCGGATGTCATTCATGTTCATAATATTATGAGCTACATTATTGTAGTACTACATTCTAATACGAATGTGTAATTAGTTGTTGCCAAGCTCTAACGGTTTATTTAAAGTTCACTTATTTATAGATCAGAAAAATAGGTATTGTTTGAAAAAGATTTTCCTTTCCACGTATTTAATTTGTTTATTACATCTTTGCTTATTCGCGAATGTGAACAACTTTATTGAAATTAGATTTTTTTTAAAGTGCACACGGTTGTGTATCGTTTGGGTCCTTGTTTGACCCCCCAAGTCCTTAGCGGAGCTGTAAAGAGTTGATAATTTGAACAGGATATTTGTGGCAGCGCGTATTGCGAGCGCCGCAGCGTTGTTGTCGGGCGGCGCGGCTCGGCGCGGTGATGGGGTTGTGTCACATCTGTCGCGGTGCTCGCTGCCGAATGCCGAGTGCGTACTGTGCGCCGGCCGCCGAGTCCGAGTGCCGTGTGCTGTGCGCCGTGTGCGCCGTGCTCGCTGTGTGTGCTGAGTGCTGAGTGTCGGCGCGTTATCGCGCGTCCTTGACACACAGACGCGCATGCACAACGCGCTTATTGTCCACGCAACCTTGCCAAAATTACCGCTCGCGATAACAGACGCCGTTGTCGCCGCCGCCGGCCGCCACGCCGCCACGCCGCGCCCCCCTACAACACCACACAATGAATGAACTTATTCTGGCTCGTGTGAATCTCTAGTGCGCCGCTACGTTTTAATTGTCGAAGAAGACTTGAAGGTGCGCTGGGACTGTGCGACCACAGGACGAAAGTGGGTGGTATCCTGGTGGCGGGTGGCGCGACTCTCGCCGACCGGAAACCTAATTCCCGGATGCGGCTGCGCGGGGGGATCTCGCCGGAAGCTCGGTAAACGAGCACATCCGCCGCCGCCGCCCGCGCCGCAAAATTTGGCACCACAAGCGCTCGCAGCCCGCTTCCGGCCTCCGTCCCCCGGCCCCCTGCGCCGCGCTCGCCCGCCAAAATAGCGGCCAACCGCTCCGTGTACGCGGTTCATTCAGTATGGCCGCCTTCCATTCATAAAAAGGCGAAGCGCGGGCGGTGTGCCGCGCGGCAGGGGGGGCGCGGCCTCTCCCGCCGACCCTCGCCCGCGCCCGACGCCAGTGCGGAATGTGCCAGCGAACGGAACGGTCGTTTCGTCGGAGCGTAGCGCCAGCGCTCCCGGTTTTCCATTAAAATGTGTATAAGAATAAGTGCAGTGAATCCGCACGAGTTCGGAACGGTCACGAAAAACGCCGTCGTCGAGATCAGGAGTAGAAATCAACGAAGAACTTCAGCGAGGAAGTGAGTAGCGGCCATATTGCAGTGATAACCGCGCGGCGGGCGGACGAGAATCGAGGCCGGTGCGTGGGCCGCCCCCCGCCCGCGCCAGGTGCCGCTGCCGGCCGCCTGCCGCTCCGGACCGCGCCGGCCTCCTCAACCTTCCCGTGGATTTGCGCGACCGAAATTCGGTTCTTCTGCCGTATTTTGAGTGCAAGTGAATCTACCGGAGCGGCACGGCCGGCGCCGCTCGCCCTCCGCGGGACCGTGTGCGGTGTGCTCTGTGTTCTGAGGTGCTGAGTGCCCTTGTGTTGAGATGTGTGCACGAGACGTGTGACCGTGGAGCGTTCGTGTCGTAAGTACGTCTTCCCGATAGGGCCCGCTGCACCGCCTGGCCTCTCGCCCACTGGTGAAAACTACTCATCAGTATTCAGATAAAACGCGACGGTTTGGAGCGGCCGGTTTTGACACGTAGCTCACGTAGTCGCGCGTAGGTAGTAATTACATAGATCGCGAAGAAACCGAGCTAACATGAATGAGGAGCGGCTGCGACGCCTCGCGCCGCTCCGCGCCGCCACCGCGCGCCGCCGCCGCACCACCGCGCCGCGCGCCCTGCTCCGCACACGTGCGCCGCCGACACCCGCGATTCGCGCCACTACTTATCCACACACCACTCGCCCTTACTGTGCCTTTATTTTCACTATAAATTCAATTCCGTACAAAATTTCATATACAAAGTGGTTCGAGTCCCGTACACGTAGCGTAGTTAGTTAAAGTAAGTGCCTCAAGAGTGTCGGAGTACATTATTATTTAGAAGCACGTATCAGTAGTAAAACTGGCAATACACAAATACGTGATTAGCATGAGCGGGCAGCTCGCGGCAGCCGGCGAGTAACCGGCCGGACAGCTCGGCCGCGGCGGTGCCCCGTGCCGGCCACATGAGCGTTATTATAGCAACAGGCGAATTTCGACAATAACTCGATAACAGTCCACTGTGATAAAAAGTAAATTGTAAACAATGCTCAATATGTACTGTTGATATCTCTTCAATGATAACTCGCGTATTTAGACACAACAGAATAAAATGCCACATATAAACGTAATTCTGGGATTATTAGCCACATCACACTATCATTATTACTTTTGCAATAACAATTTTATATTTCTCGACTACGGCAAACTATATCAGTGATAGTAATTAGTTATGTAATCGGTATTTACAACGACAGTGATTTCAATAGTTTTGAAATCATAAGTAGCGTAAAGTCATTTCACAAGACGTGTTGTTCTAGCCCACAATTCGATTCTACATGAATGAATATGTTGAATACAAGTATTTACGTGTACAGCTCATTACAATGAATGCCTAATGCAGTTTTTTGCCCACTTTCGCTTCAAACTGCGAACACTTAATATTCCGTTACATACCGATAAACTGAAGGGGATCAGCTGATGTGAGATATTCTAGTATTTCTTCATTCGTTGCATTCGTGCATATTCAATGTTGTTTAGTGAAAAACGATTTGCATGCTAATTTTATTATTGTAATGTATGTTGTAAACTTATAATTTCAACTCTGGTACTTATAATACTCGTGTTTAAAACATAAATGTAGCAAAGTTATTATTTTTGTTTCTGTTATGGGGCTTTAAACTGTTGAATTTGCTTATTAAGAATGCAGTGTCAATGAAAAATATACCTAGTATGTCACAAAAATATACTAAGTTTAGGACATATATAAAAAGTAACTTCCTTTGGAGATAATCAATAAAGATATGTTGTAGTGAACTATATTTATAATCGTATTACTACAATAAAACTATACACTACACTTGGTCTTAAATATATCGAACTTCATAGAAAACCGATTGAAGAAAATAAATATAATCCCTTTTGTATTAGAATTACTATTTAAAATGGGGTATATTGGTAAACGATAGCAATTGCCATAACACAGCTGAAACTCTACCGCATAGAATTTTGAAAATCAGAAATCTTTACATTAAGTGTTATTATCTGAATATTAAATTGTTTGATGCATAAAATAACGAATCAGCTACATGTTTCACCGTGATTAATTCGTTTACAACAAGCATTTCTAGCAAAATTAGACGGTGGAACAAAATTGCAAATGTCTTACACACGCCCATCTCTATTTACGCCTAACCCTGTGGCTTATAGGTGACCTTAACTAAAGATAAGAGAGTGCTAACCTTGAAATTAGACACACCCGTTCTTCGCGTATTGAAAGTACACAGAAATATTGTGAAGCAAACAATATTACATTATATTTCCTTTGCCCGCTAATAACATTGTCGGGTAATTAAGGCTTCATTTGATTCTTTAATCTACTAGGTAAAATCCTGTAATAGATATTAAAAAATATAGGCAAATAAGACTGTATGGACAAAGATTCTTTGCCCTTTTCAAATAATTAAAAACAAAACTGCCCATACTGGCTCCAATTAGTTCTATTACGAAAACATCTGGAATAGATAATGAAAAGTATACGTGAATAAGGCCTTATAAATGTAAGTTTGTTTGCCCATTCACAACCTTTAAAGAATATTGTTCAATAAACACACTATATACGTTTTATTATGTAAACATCTGTAATAGACATTGAAAAGTTAGTTACGTATAGTAATACGTAACGTTTTGTTATGTCAGCATTTCGCACGGCACGTGAAATATTTGTGAAGACATTGATAAACAATGTTTACAAATAAACTGATATGAACGGTGCTCTGTAGTTTAACATTGGAGTTTGCACGTATTTGCTGGCGAATATAAAATATGTATATTCGTGGTATACTTGTGGGTTGAAGGCCTAGGAGAAGGAATCAGAGGATAAGTTATGAGGACCATTCTTCAACTAACAAAAATGATTAATAATATTTCTAGATGTCAAATACACATTATGTAGAGACACTCAAATAAATTGTATATATAGGTGGGATATATCCCTGTATATATGTGTGCCCATATTCGTTTTGAGGCCCTCGTGTTCGGAAATTCCTTTGAGTTCATTGAGCATAGTTCCAATACCATGCCATGTAAAGATCTTAAAATTGAAACATCGACATCTTGTGATTGATAATTATGAATATAAATGTAGAGCTTTTTAAATTTGTTATTTATGAAGAAATGCAACAGTACATTAAGCAAACATGTCTGTAATGCAGTCCATATTTGACATAGTATTCAAAAAGTTTTGTCGTTTTGTTAATATTTTTAGTCAAGGAATGCGAAACTTTATTTTTTTCTTTCCGTTCGCCTAAAATGAGCGATTGTTGTTTTTTAGCCGTTTGAGCCATAGTCATGGAAATTAATAAACATCTTGCTCATCTGCTAATCCACCAATGGGCATATCTAGAAATAGTATTTATAAATCACAGTTTATCATAATATTAGCACAAACAATGACATTAATATTACAAATATTTTATGATAACAATAAGTATTATTTTTGATTGATTTTGATCATATCAATACTCAATTTTAGTTATAACAAAATACTCAAAAGAGCAAAATATCTACATAAAACCTTCCAATTGAATAGGTACAACTACGCCAGTGAGCGTGTCATCAACAGCTGTTTTTTATGGCATTTGTTAATTTTTTAATCACTTACTCGGAAACCGCTCGACCAAAATTGATGGAACTTTCACTGATAGTTGTTTTATTATCCCGGATTTTTGAGTTACGCAAATAACTTTGAATCTGTACATGTTCATGTTTTGTGACATAAATATTTTTGAAGAAGAACAAATATAGTCGTTTTAAAACTGCTCAATTTACACATACTCTATGGCTTATAATATTATCTACTTACGGTTTTCTATTATAACTAAATATCTGATAAAATAATTGCAAATACATTTAGTCAGGTGCGATAATCGATCCTGCGACCTTTTGATTCTCATCTGTCTGAACAGCTATGTAGCGGAGGTCATCGAAATGTTAAATATTATTATCACGCAAATTTTGATGACCATTAATGTATTCCTTGCCATTACCTACCACATTGTTTTTGCAAATTAACAAATTCTTTATTGCGTTTCTTAGAATAGTTCCAGAGAACAAATTATTATTATATTACTTACTCAGATAAAATTCAATTATTTTTTTAATACACGATACATATTTTGTTCTTAAACTTTTCCTTTCATTTGTAGACTTTTCCGTTTTATGAAAACGTCTATTAATATGTATTCCACATACGGTATTATACATCGGACCCGTCGATATCTAATTCCCCAAGTTTTTAATACCATACGAAAAGTTTATTAAATACAGAGAACCAAATGTCTATTCGACGCTTTTTAAAATTCGTATTACTAACTTTGTTTAATAAATCTTGTAGTTCAGTAATTTAATCGGCTGTGAAACAAGAGATCGTGAGATTCAAATTCTAGGTATATTGTCTAGCCCTTCAATCATTATTTCGCATTTCAGTTCTGTAAGATTTAAAATATTAGTATATTAAAAATAACGTATATCATAGAAACAATATATATTAATAACTATTCATAATAAATTCTAAGAACGGTAGACAAAATATATTGATAAATTAGAAAGCGTAATACTGTCTGGGATAGCGAACAAAAAACATAATTAGCTTAATAGGTGTCATTTCGAATACATTTATAATGTAAGCAGGTTAAACCAGTAGGGTCACTATCTACTATTTTCTTAAATAAGAGATAAAATATATTTAAATTTGTAATGACTATTGACCTATGACTGCGGCCGATAGAGTGGCTGTAGTGTTCCAAATCATTGGAATTAATCATTGTATTAGTTTTATATTTAGTGTTGCTTGTATATGGAGCTTGTTTTGTATCTTAACATGGGTTACAAACTCTAATGGTAATTATGGAATTGCATTTGTGTTTTGTGTTAGCATAATAAAGTTTTTAAGTATTTGTAGAAATACTTTGGATAATATTGTTACCATTTTGAGCTAGTGTCCGAATCTAGTTATAGTCTTTCAAAATAAGAATTGTTCTAAGTAATTATTTTTAATCGATGTGAGACCAATTTTCATTTAGACCCATCTGGGGGCAGGGCAGTGCCCCCTCCAAGTAGAGCTATAGGTTTTATTAGAACTACTTTGACCAATGTCCATTTGTTACTAGATATAGCATATTTTTTTAAACAATACACAACATTCCTTATTTTTAGATAGTAATCCAATTCAACAAACCGTATCAATATAGCGTATTTAAATAACTTTAAAAGTCTAATTTTTGATCGGAAATGTGTGCTCCTAATGACTTCGTATCTTAATAAATATGTTTAAACTAAATATTTGTGTGACAAACGATTTCCGTCCGTTTCGTAAAAGAGCTCCGATAGCAATCGGTTATGAGTAATTATGCTGGCTTATAGAACGAGCTTCGTATCCGCGAAAGTGGATGGAAGTTATTACCAGTATAATCACTGCTGTAATTATAGATAAAGGAAGGAAAAGGCTTGTCTGGTGGGACGACCAACGGGAATATACATTCCGTTCCCACATTTTACTTATAAGTTCGATTTTATTTAATGACAGACAGCTTATATTATTGTGTCAGTCGCCTTTTTACACTTCATTATGATGAAGGTGTGTTGTGACGTATGTAAGCTTAAAGAAAACTGCATAAATACTGCTACTTGTATTCAACATGAACTGTGATCAGTTATCATTAGTACTTTCATATGTGAAACGAATTCTGCGAACAGCAATAAAAGTGTATTTACAAATAATACTGCATCGTCCCGTTGCAATACTTTTTGCTCCACACGCGGTGTCATTATCGATACGACTTTATCGTAGCCCAGCTGATAGTAATACATAAATATTTTAATTGACACCTCGCGATACCACGTTCCTAAATATTCAGAGCCAACACGTGTATGTATTACGAATACGAAGTTAATAATAACCGACCAAAAAACGCTCCATGTTCTACGATCATATGAATGTGTGTTGAGTGCTTGAACTTCGCGAATTAGCAAGTTTGAATGTGAACGGGCGTGTGATGTCATACTAGCGAATGTTGTATTTCTTTTTTAATTGATTGAATGTCTTCGCAACCGAGTATAAGATACAAATTCGTATATTAATAGTGTTTTCTCAGCTTTACCGAGAAATATATCTGCCAGTAGTTCATAAATAAACTTTCAATCGTAATCACCCGAGCGGATGAATGCTATGTGAGCGTGTTCGTATACACAAGACGACATCGGCCATTCAGTACAGTCGTGAGCGATTGCAACGAACAGCATTTCCTGTACGGTGGTATGTTTTTGCCGACAGGTGGGGACGATGAGGGAACAGGAAGGCGACGGCCCGGAGAGCCGTTAGCCGGACTCGATGGATGAGTATGGCGGGCCGGCGGCGCCGCCCCGGCCGCCCAAGCCGGCGGCGCGCGTCCACAGGCCCACGGGCGCGCGCCAGCCCACCGTGTCGCTGCTGCGGCCGCGACCCGAAGCCGAGCGCGAGCGCAACGCGTACGTGGAGGCACCTCGGCGGCCGCACGCGCACTCGCCGGCGCACGCGCACGCGCACGCGGCCGCGCACCAGCCGCTCAAGCCGGTGACGACGCAGCCGGCCGCCGCGGGCGACAAGCGGCGCGCCGGCGCGCTGCCGGCCGACTCGATCGTGTGCGAGGCGTGCGGCCGCTGCCGCTGCGAGCAGTGCGCGCGGCCGCGGCCGCTGCCGTCGCGCTGGCTGTGCGGCTCGTGCCTGTGCAGCGCGGAGGCGTGCGTGGACTACGCGTCGTGCATGTGCTGCGTGAAGGCGCTGTTCTACCACTGCGGGAGCGGCGAGGAGGAGGCGGGCGAGCCGTGTGCGCGCGGGCCGCGGCTGGCGTGCGTGGCGGCGCTGGCGCTGCCGCTGCCGTGCCTGTGGCTGTACTGGCCGCTGCGCGGGTGCGCGGCGGCAGGCGCGGCGCTGTACGCGCGGCTGCGACGCTCGGGGTGTCGCTGCCCGGAGCCTCCGCCGCGGCTCTCCAGTATTATCTAGTCCCGCCGCGCGCGCCGCCGCTCCGAAGAAGCGCCGCGTGGAGCGTAGCGTTGTACAAATATTTATTGGCGAGCGGCTCGCGGCGCCTTCGGACCGCGCGGGAGAGTGTGAGTGCCGCCGCGAGTGTCCGAGTGAGGGCGCGGGGCGACGCGGACAGAGCCCCGCGCTCGCTGAGTGAATCGTCTACGAGTACCTTGTAAATATAGTTGTATAGTGTGAATGTACGTGAACGTGTCGCCCGAACGTCGAAAGTCTCAAATTTTCTTGAGACCTTAACGTGTCATAAGAAAACGTTAACGTTAGTATTTTGGATTCCACGCAAATCCAGAGAAGATTAAGAAATGAGATATAAAACATACTTATTAAGATGTAGATAATTTACCATTTATTTATTAACTGAATTTGTATTTATTTGTAAATAAAACGACAACATTATATTATAAATACGAATGTTTACTACATTGTGCTTGTTTTTTTCCACACCTGCAAAGTTCTTATACGTGGCACCGCCACGGAGCCAACAGTGGCAAGTAGAAACACACCACGCTCAATAGCCAATAGTATTATTAACACAACATAAACAAGTTATCGCCAAATAACGTTTATATTGTACACACAATCGACAAAGTAATCCACACAGAATTCATTTTTTAAACAACTAATGTCATAAAATTGGTTTCATAATGTATTTTCTATACCCGACGCACAAAATAATAATAAATTCAAACGAGTATTTAATTATCAATAAAATCTGTGAAACTTCCTAGGAAAAAACTATTCAGGCCTTAGGAGATTTTTCTGATTTCTGAATAGGCACGAAAAGGGTAATGATACCCTTAAGGTGCTACTACGGTATTTTATGTCAAAATTTTAAATTATTTTATTTTTAGAATTAATTATGTCATTAAAGATAGTCATGTTGAAGCAAACAGCGTCAATTTTCCACTCTTAAGTTATTTTTCATCTAAAGATGCGTCAAAGAAATCCGTGAGTTCTCGAACTAACAGATTTCCGACCATTTTACCCTGAATCAAAAAATACTAAGGAGAAATAGACAATTTGATACTCATTCATTTGTATTTCCATCATCATGATATCCATTAGCGCCCTCTTCTCAGCGCACTTAGGGAATGTTTTACAATTGAGAGTTCTCTTTCGAACCACTTCTAAATTCAGTTCAAGCGAAGAAGACAAAACATTCGATAACTAAAATAAGTTTTAAAAGTGTCTATGAATAAGGGCGTTCGATTTTAGTCCATTACCCTGCGAGTAGAACTTCATACAAGATTTCTGGTATGCAAGTTCCCTTTCAATATATTTCTTTAACTTCAATGTTAATAATCTACCGAAAAATATCAGGTATATTATATATAGTAGACTATTCAATATAATAGTTTAATGATTATGCGTACAAAACGCGCGTAGATGATGTTATTATCTCCAACGGAATAATGTATGTTGTAAATCACTGCATGCAAATACACTGTTGACAGATTTAATTTCAACACTTGTACAGAATTAATAGTGGTCGCGCAATCATAGGTACACGAAATCATTGATGAAAATCAATTAGTACCGAGAACAACGTGGTATGTCAATGCAATGAGAAGTTGATTACTACTTATTTATATTTATTATTTTTATAAATACTGGCGCTATATATTTTTCATCTTTTACTTTACGATATCAATACATTGTCAGTGTAATTGTGTCTGTCATGAAAATATATCCTAAATATTTCAGATACGACTTTGTTCTTTGCACTCGTCGAAGTTTATGCGACATCTGGGGGCCATTAGCAGTGACATGCATCAAAACGTAAATAATAACTAACAAATTATATAATAGTTAAAAAAAACTAAAATACACGCTTTAATAAGATATACAACTAAAAAAGTAAAAATAATTGATACTGAATTTAAGATAAGAAAATGGAGTAAAATACATATATTTTATTGTTACAAAGCGTGGGGTGCAGGAGGATAAGTAATTGTTGTAAACACCCCACGCTTTGTAACAATAAAATATATGTATTTTACTCCATTTTCTTATCTTAAATTCAGTATCAATTATTTTTACTTTTTTAGTTGTATATCTTATTAAAGCGTGTATTTTAGTTTTTTTTAACTATTATATAATTGTTTTGACTAAAAACATCCATCTACGGCTGTATTTCCAGTCAATAACGCCATCTGTTGGTCAGTAGTAACATTTGACACTTGAAGAATACAAGAAGCGTATACCCAAATGGAGATTGCATTCCGTATATAAAAGTGAAGCACAAAATTTTTACCTTGAATGACGTCGCTGATGCCTGCTATCCTTTTCTTTAGCGTAACAATGAATGAACTTCACGTGAACTTCATTCATTGTCACTCTTTATACGGAAATTCGGATTCGTTTTATACGGAATGCAATCTCCATTTGGGTATAAGCTTCTTGGAAGAATACAATGTTAACGCCATCTAGCGATGAATGTAGCAATGGTCATCAATTATAAGAATAATTAATCCTGGCGAATCTAATCAGGATAATTATATATTTTAATCGAATTATTGTATTGTCATCGGTCTTTGACAGGTGTGCAAAATTTGAACGAAATCTGGCCGTTTAAAGTGGGTCAAAATCGCGCCCAAAGAAGTCGGTTACAAACAAACATACAAATATACAAACATACAAGTGAAGCTAATATAAAGCGTGTAAAAATTAGATAGGATTGATTTTAAATTTATTCGTTTTTCTTGGCAGACATTAGTGAAATAACATTAAAGAATACTCTTACAGTCAAGAATGAAAGACAAAAAAATACTCATGTTTTATGAGTAATTGCCGCGTTGTCCATACATTCCTTACCAATTACTATATCTAAAAATACGAACGGTACAAATGCGTTGTTTGTATTTTTACTCGTGTGGACGTATGTACTTTTATTTGTGGCGTGGAAGGAAGTGACAACGCTGCAGTAAGCGCGCGACGCGACCGCGCCTATTTCCATCATCCGGGATGTATGACGAACGTCTCCTGTCGCTCTTCCGTCTTCCTTGTACAAGCTGTTTATATCTTCACACCGTCGCGTCGGCTCTAAAACCCCTTTCAAATGCATCATATTCAATTTATATTCCATGAAGTTTTCAAAGTACCTATGCAGTTTCAAATATGATGCGTGATATGAAAATATCGAGTAATATTTTAGGTAGTACGTGCATACATATATGTATCTATATTCCAAAATTCCTACAATTCGTAGTTACGCTACCAAATGTACGTAACATGCTCGTGACGCGTTAGATCGTTTTAAATTAGGACAACAGATGTTGACAGTCTGTCGAGAGCATTGTTTGATGGCCGGATGAGGCCTGGCAATGTGATTACGTATTGGTTAATAGACGTAAAAGCGAAGCGGGTTAAAGTGAACATGCCTTCCTTGTTTGAAAATTCGGCGCACTCACTCCGCTTAGTGAGTTATGCGAAACAAAATTAGGGCGTTTAGTTGTTAAATATTTACGTTTTTCACCTAATGGATTTGAACATGAATTACGATACAGCTATATTTATTAAATGAGAGATTTCCACTCTAAAAATAATATTTTAATTGATGTCAGTTGAAATCAGGTAATAAACTGCGGCACACGGTCGCTAGCTACATGTCGTCGCCCTACAATGTGACGGTATCTCGAATTTGCTTCACAAATCTATATTTAGGATCTGCTTAAATCAGACGTATTTCAGGATCAAACCTATACCTACGGTTCTATAAGTACAAGTGATATTATTCATGCAGCGGCGTGCCGCGTGCGTAAGCGGAGACATCCACGATTTAAATTCTCTCCGTTAGCATCCAATGTGGACCCTGTGTTTTCGACATAAACATTATTTGACACGGCACATAAAATGTGTCAACCGTGATGTATTATAATAGATGAACCTGTTTGATTCAGTCGAACATTGTGTTCGAAATAAAAAATCTACCGTATAAAGGCGTCGGCGCGCTCGCTGTTGACCTATGCTACGTACGAGATGGATCATTCGTGGCATTGTGAAGTTGATTTGTGACCAGGCCTGCCATTTGTGGTGGCTTATGATGTATACCGTACGGAGTCTCGCTATTTCACTGTCAAATCTGAATCGTTATCAAGCGCATTCCTTGACCTGTGCCCCGAGATGCATCATACGCTCTTACTTTGATTTTCTTCGAATAGCAGTTAGTGTTTTGTGGTTCCATAATAGTCGAACAATGGGTTAGTTATTAGCAGAATCACTTGTCGATATACGTTCCTATATTACATGATGTTGTAGCATTTTTGGATCGGTAATAGAAAGTCCGGTACAAAAACAGGGCTGGCTCGAACTTGACCGCTTTCGATCAGTGGGCGAACATTCCATCCCGGTGACACACGCTATTGTATTTCTAACAAGTTTTAAATATTCCTAAGAGTCTTAGAATTTAACAATTGAAATATCGATATGTCCGTCGGAGCGTGATTATCAAACAATGAAGAATAGGCTTCGCTTGTGTTGTTTCACTTGTGGTCTCGCCACGTATAGTAGCGAATGTATTTGTTATGCAAGTACTACACGATTTCGATACAAATGAATGCAGCAGCCATTGTGCTTAATATGCTTACGATCCTGTCATTAATTATACACCAAGTAGTAGGTAAATATTGACCATTTAAATGTTCCATACCTGTCCTCTAACTGACTGCAGACTGGACTTTGAATTCTCTACGCAATGATTAGCAATTGTTTTTAAGATGTGCATGTTGATTAGTAGAATTTATCACATACCAGTGGCCCGGCTTCGCTCGTGTGCTGATAGTTTTTTAAGTCCACCCCACAGCAAAAACATTATATCGCGTTCTTACTGTTTTATATTGAGAGTCAATATGACTGCCGTCCACGATAACATTTTTCTCAATAATTAAAGTTTTTTTTTTATGGTTTGTAATTTAAAGACTTCATCATCAAACAAATGCCATGGTCATCTCGCCATAAATTGCAATTAAAAATAAAGGTTTTTTTATTTTATTCCAATTTAAAGAGCAGCTCACATTAGAAAGGATGATGTAACGATTTTTTATCACATACAGAATCTCTTAGAATATTCAAAATACAGATCAACTGATTAAAGCCATTAAACACCTCTTTTTTGGTGAGAAAACCAATTGCATCGAGTATATAATAATAAAGTATCTAACTAAGTATCTGAGTAACAAAACAGAAGTGGTAGCGATGCAAGCGGCGATTGTGTATGCAGTATGCACTGCGGAGCGACGGACAAGCGCGCAGATAACGCAGGTCACGCCGCAGGAAGTGTCGGCAACACAAACGGAACATTCTGCCGCAGATAACAGTTATTGGGTAATCGCTAATGGTAACAACTCCTCCTATTAATTTAACTTTCTGATTAATTTCGTTGCGGGCATTGAGATATTATACTAGAGGGGACACTGCAAACAAAATGTTTGTAACAAAATGAACGGTACATTCTATTTCTGTTTCTGTCACGCCTACGAAGTAACCTATCTTCCCTCTCGCTTCAATATGTACCCTTGTGCACGCACCATACGCAGAGATTTTGTTCCCGATGTCCGCTCTAGTATAATAGGTACCTCAATGGTTGCGGGTTAAATATTATACAATTTATACTTTCCCAGAGACTCGCTGAGCTTCAATGCTCAGTGTCATAACATTGTGTGCCACTATTGATGCTGGCTTACAGGAGTTACAAAGGTGGGTGTGAGGGGGGGAGAGTCACCAAAAAAAATGCTAATGGTGACCACTGGCTGCCTGCTGTCTGCTTAACTCACGGCGTCACATAAATTAGTGATACACTGTAATTTATAACAGATAAACGTTAAATTTGCGCCCTGGCCAAATATCGCGTATGATTCATTTGACGTACTCAATTATATTGATGTGTTAACATAAAATTTCCAGTGTTGGATGAGTAAATTTTGAACTTTGCATACGTTAGTTTTTAACCGTGCGAATATTTACCATTTGGCGACATGATTCTACATGGAGTATTTTATTTTACTTTGCCACATACACTTTTGTCATTAGAACGATTCCAGATCATCTAAAGTAGGTGCTCTACATAGAGGTCTATATCGAAAGTCATATCAGTTTTACTTGTTTTCTTTGACGATTTGCATCAGTCAGTGGGTAGGTCATCAGAAACTACAAGAATCTTTTCGGTCTCAAAGCACCTAGACCCGAAACAAATATTTGTTTGCCACACAAACCTTTGTATCGGTGTGGGGATCGAACCCGCGGCCTCTCGTTTCACAGTCAACGTCTAATCAACTGCGCCACTCTCTGTCCCATTCCATATATGTCCCACTGCAGAGCACGGGCATCCTCAACAATCGGAAGTACTATTGAGAGGGGTTAGGCCATATAACTGCGCCACTGAGGCTTTCAATCGATAGAATGTTACCAATATTAGTGTATTCTAAACTGGGCGGCAGAATTAGAACGTGACTCGATTTGCGAAATGTAAAATTTATGGTTCGCAATAATTGCGTTAAATCATTAACAGATAATCACTCTAAATTGGTTTATTAACCGGCATATGATTATTAACAAGTTTGTTGACATTTCACCATTCCTGTGGTGTTTTTTTTTATTGGTGTTACATTAGTTCTCCGTTTTGTTTTGTTATGGTCTTTAATTAGACAACTTATTTAATTGTAATATGATGCCGTTTCCATTTCGTGCTAGTTTCATGCTTTCTGTATATGTCTTAAACATTTTTGGATAATTGTATTATATTTAATATAATATCTTAAAAACTACACCATATTTAGTGTTTTCATTACCACATTTATTTATATATTATACTTAATACCAATTTTTGAAATACAATAAATATAACGCATTTATGATCTGTACCCCAAGCAGGAACATTTTAAAGTATCGTATAGTAATAGTAGCGTGACAACGATTACTATACTATTACTACAACGATACTATACGTCAAAAATTATTCGTGCTACCACTTTTCATACATTTGTATAGTAAAACTATCGCTAGACTATACGATTACCATACTATAGTATCGTAAATGTTTCCCGCTGCCATAAATTAGTTCCAAATACGCTCACAATGGCGCTGTTCAAATTCCCGTACAAAATTTTACTATTACGATTACTATACTATAGAACCAAATGTTCCTGCTTGGGGCACTGCTGTAAGATACAATAGTTTTGTGAAATTATAATAAATTACAATACTAAATAAAGATAATAATCTATCCCCTGTAAGGGATAAGTATTCCGATCCAACACTAGGGCTATCTAAAGTCCTATCACGAACCATAATTATTTTATATCTATGAATGATCAGTGATGTTGGCTACAAAGGGATGAGCCGTTTACGTCCAAAGCTATGCATTGGACGTATTAGGAATTCAAGGGACTTTATTTTCCCATTTAAGATTCCTGACGTCAAGCGGGAACATAAAGTGTGTCCGCTCAACGAAACCATAAATCGATTCATTCATATACGTTTCGGTTCATCAATCAATCGTCCATAAATAAAAGATTGTGATGCGGAGGAAGTCACTTCCACAGCGGATTCTGACGTCATTTCAAATCATACAAAGAAAATAACTGTTTTTCTTGTCTATTTTATGATAAAAATCACATGATAATGTACTATTTTGAATTTGAAGTGTCTTGCAGGTTTTGGTTGTTTATGAATAGGGTCGAATATGAAGGAATTTATAAAATATGCCGTTTATTGGTTTTGTAGTTATTGATTAATAAAAGTATGACTTCATACATCAGTGCCGACAATATACAGATAAATAAGGTAGCTAGGTATGTTGTAGGCATCTACTGTCATAACAAATTAACGAAAAATCAAAAGATCAATAAAATTATATCAACATATTGACTTTACATTTAAAAAAAATCTTATAGAAAGTAGAATTTTTATTAAAAAAAAGTTGCCAGAAAAGTGTAACAATTGAGTGATTACGTAATTATAAATTCATTGATATCACTGTCCAAATATCTATGAGCAATGTGGTTATCCGGCTGAGTCAATGAGGTTCTCATTCACCCAACATTACTCATTATTTAACTATCTATTAATAAGCGTTATCCTCATAGGACACACTTTATAGGCAAGATTAATTCCGGGAAGAAATTAACTCACTTTAATATCTACGAAAAGGTTAATACGGTTGATGAAGAAAATACCAGTAAAGGACTTTTAGTTTGGTTTGCTTTCAATTTAAGCTAGAAAATTCTAGATGTTATGACCGTTTTTTAAATAAATTCCACAGTCCTGTGGACACACTGGACCAAACCTGTGGATAAACATGTGGACGCCGATAAATATTTGCACGAGTTACAAAATATTTTATATATTTTTCTGTGCGCGGATTGAATCCACATCATTCACAAAGCCAGCTCACCTACTACGTCGGTCGCTAAACCTTTTTTCTAACGCATGTATAATCTTTTTGACTTATGAAATATAAACCTGGAATGAAGGAAATGTCAACACGTACAGGGTGGCTAGTGGTTAAGGTATAATTTTAATTATTACGCGGTTGCATTAGTCGCCACATGCAACCGGTCCAAGAGGATGTATTGCAAATCGCAGAGAAAAATCACTAGTATGATTAGTAAATCGTCCAATGTGATACGTATAGTTAAGAATGTGATTAATACGTCATGTTAGCGCATTGAGATAATATAATAGAGGGGACACTGCAAAAAAAAAAACTACAAAAATGGATACATTCTATTTCTGTCTCTGACACGCCTACGATGTAACATTATCTTCCCTCTCGCTTCATTGTGTACCCTTGTACCATCCGCACAGACTTTGTTCCCGAAGTCCGCTCTAGTATAATACAATGTGTTAGCGCTACTTTATTCATATTACATGAAGTATTTGCTGGGAGTATGCGTAGAGCAAAAGTCAAGAAATGTGAGGTGAAACGTCGCGGATATTATTATTGCACTGAGACATACCTACATACATAAACTCACGCCTTTTTCTCAGAAGGGTTAGGCTGAGGTGCAACCAGGACACCCATATTTCGCCTTGTATGTTCCGTCCTACTATGTGATAGGAGCTTATCGCCATATCGGGCATTAATTCCTGACACTGAGCTGATAATGAATAGAGACATCCATTTTCACTTTCCTCGATCCGAGATTCGAACCCCAACTTTGTAACCTTACCGCTCAACTACGCCACTAAGGCAGGGCATTGAGACATCAGACATATATTTGTGTGAACAATATATATTTTTGACTCCTGAATTTTGTTAGAATTCATTTTTTGAAACTGAAAGAGTCAAATCAGAACTCATCATTAAGGGTCAAACAATCAAATATTATGGTTTCCACACGATATTTCTAGATTAAAACGTTATTCAGTCAATACCCTAATTTAATCTGGGGACGGCACTAACAACCACTCGGCTGTCAAAATTTAATACTGGACTCTACATTTTTATTTACATACATACATACATAAACTCACGCCTTTTTCCCAGAAGGGGTAGGCAGAGGTGCCAGGGCACCCACATTTCGCCTTGTATGTTCCGTCCCATGATGTGATAGGTGGCGAGCCTATCGCCATATCGGGCACAAATTCCTGACTCTGGGCTGATAATGAATAGAAAAATCCAATATCACTTTGCCCAACCCGGGATTTGAACCCGAGACCTCAGCTTTGTAACCGTACCGGAGTACAACTACGCCACCGAGGCAGTCTATCAGTCAATTTTTATTTATATGCATTTACACACCTTTTTGGTACGCCTAATAGTTTTATAACATTCGGCTCACATTTTACATAGGCAATTGAGCTGACACTACCTAAAAACCGTTTGTAAAAAAAATCTCACACTCGTCAAGTTTAACCAACTTGAGAATCGAACTGAGCACTCCATCGCGCATCTACGCTATCACCAAAGAAGCGACAGACTATTTTAGTGCTCAAAATAATCTATCTAAAAATGAAATAAAATTGTTATTTCATTTTTAGGGAGGTACCAGGACATCATAGAGACGTCAGAGTCATTACATTCGGTTGTAGGTAGCGTTTTGTTGCGAACGTTTTGGCGTGGGCCGGCGTGGGAGCCGACACAGCATGGCCTCCTATTTCATCGATTTCCAACCAGCTATCGAATTGTGAACATCGCCTACATGCTCGTATAAAGTTACGCTGAGGCAATTTTTCGTTCCTATAAATAATTTGGCTGACAGGTTGCCCTGAAGTCTATTGAGAAAGACCATTTTGAATATCTTCAGATTTGGACATTGGATATTGTGGGGCTTATATTGATTGTTGGTGAATTTATTATTGCCTGAATGAAATCCCCACGTCCTCTCAGATCACGCTTATATGTGATGCCATTGTGGTTCAATGAATCAAATCAGAATAGAAAATGTGTATATGTACATACATAATTTCACACCTTATTCACAGAAGGGGCAGGCAGACGTGATACCTTTACACCTATATTTTGGCTTGAGTGTTCCATCCCACGACGACGGACATGACGTACAGTAAACAATATTAAACAAGGATGAGAACAAATATAAGTGCTACTTGTGATTCCAATTTTCTCATGGTAGGTTATTCGACATTGATCCTAAAGATGAAACATAATTTATGATGATCCTACACATTGTCTCTAAATATGAAATCTTCTTGTAAAAAATACCACGTATAAGCTTCAACATTTATTCTTCCACGTGTTGATGCGAGGTTGAAATGTTTCACTCCGAATGCCAAAGAAAAGTGAAAATCATCTAGAAAGTAACAGTGTCTAGAACTTGTGGACACAATTTTAAATTTAAAGATGTAATGTCATGTTGAAAAAATAACAAGAATGCCCGAGCGGTATATTTCGTTTTTTGAGTGCATAAGTGACCACGTAAAAGTAAAGTAATTTAACTGCAACATGGATGTAAAGCATGACATGGCTGGATGCATAAAGCAGCTGACCGGGCTCTGTGGCGTATCTTGGGAGAGGCCTACGTCGAGCAGTGGACTGCAACATGCTAATGATAATGATGGCTGAAAAGATACAGAATGAGTGGTGTTCAATCGCATGTCATACAAATCTGTACAAGCAACCTCCAACGCAGGCAAATTCTTGCCCGCACCAATCGGATCTCAGTTTAAAAAACGTCACTGGCCAAGTGTGTACACTAGGTAGTTAATAGTTACGATCAATTGAGCAGTGACAATGTTACGTGGCCACAAGTGTAAATTCCATCGTAATGTGGCCAGCCGGACGCGCGTCCGCTGCGGACACCGGCCGGACACTCGCCGGAGTCGCCGGATTCGCCGGACACGCACGAGATACGAGCTGCTGCGCTCATCTCCCCGCGCTCCGCACACCGCCGCCCGCATCCGCCATGCGACAATGCCAGCCTTGTTGCCTACGTTCAACATACTTTGGGATATATGATTTTTTGTTTAACTTACTAAGGCACACATTGTAGACCTATCTGCTAACCAAGGACTTCACCAACCCAAAAGAAAAATCATATTTAGACACACAAGTCCGCTAGTTAGTACTTGAGACCCACATCTTTTCAAAGGATTTCATATGTAATACACGCCATACTTGTTTGCAGGCGGTTGAAAAGCACAACACATAACTGGTAGTTTTCTCTGCCCTAACTAACTGAATGATTACTCTGTCACCTATCGGTCATCAGTCTCTTTCATTGAAAAATATTGTGCATCACCAGATAGCATTTAAGTCCAACAAACCTCTAATTTAAATGAATAGCTGCTAAATATAGCTTATATTCCCTGAAATTAAGCCTACTGGAATCGTTCTTATACTACAAAAACTAAGTTATTTGAGTTAAAATAATATGATTGTCAATTTTGTCTTCAGTTACTTAATCTAAAAATACTCTGATTCGTATTTCAGTCACCAACAGCGAAAGGTAAAAAGCCCTATATCGTCTAAACAGTGACGTAAATGTATTTACGTCACAACTTTCAAAGGGCTGTGACACTATGACGTAGCAGACAATTTATATACGTAAGTGCATAGCTTTGACGCGCTGCAGTTTTGTAGAATTCCAATATATTGTGTTATTGACCCGCATGTTTGCACGCTGGAGGTCAATTAATTCAAGTCACGGTAAAAACTGTTTTGTAGTTTATAAAACAAATAGGTTTTGATAAAGATTTCGTTTTTGCACGCATATGCGGTACATGAACAAAGCTAGTTATTCTTCCCGAGACTATTGCTGGGTTCAATTCATCTTCCGCAACATCGACGACTGAGATTATGGTTTGTGTAGAAAAACCATAGTTTTAACGAAGGTTAACGATCTATAATTTGCGTGAACTATAAAACGCATAAAAGTTAGAGGTAAAGTGTAAACTCTAGAAAAACTAAACAGCCTAAAGGTCAGACAGAAAGCCAAATTACTTTTGCAGTCTATAAATAGAAATCCAATTGAAATTTCCAAAAGTACGGTATCGATCCGACACAGGGCTAGTTGGCGCCAATGACGCGATTTGCAGTTCATTCATACCGAGAACGGCCTACGCCACCCTGCCACCCTTACTGCGAACTTTTCAATCGTTACGTTCTCTGTAAACGCACCTTACACATACACGTGTGTTGAGTCCTTGGAGTATATACAACTCTAAGGTTGAGTCATATGAGTTAATAACGTAGAAAGGGATATTTTTATATCTTACGTGTGAAATATTTATTTTATTAAAGACAACATCGATTCATCACACATTATACATAAGAGAGATTTACAACATTGGGTACTTCTTCTAAGTTTCAAACCGTTACAGGCAACATAATGACTATACAATTATGACTTTTACGGACATTTAAATATTTGAAAGAGAAAAATACTTTTAAAAAGTACAAACTCAAAACTATGAAAAATATAAAAGACTAAAACTATGAAAAGTTCAAGATTATTACTAAGCATTATTACATAAAAACGTTTAGTTACATAACAGATTTTTGCATACTGTTAAAATAAAATATCTTTAAGATAGAGTCGCAGATAATGGATACTTAATTATATTTGCTTTTATACGAATTGAAGTTGGCTTATGTTAAAACTATGTCGCATAAAAATTCATTCAAGAGCGTCCTGTACATTCTGGAGCGGCTACCTAATCTAACGTAGAAATCCACAGCTGATGTCAAACATTTTAGAATGTAACTGTTCTAGAGTAGACGCATCTTAGCAGGCCGCATGATTATTTCAAATGGCATGAGACCGCCGTCTGATGCTATACGACCTGATGCTATATGACCCTAGAGGAAATTTGTACATATAACCAGGTGCAATACACCAGAATAAAAAATGTAAAAAAAATTAGAATCGAAAAACTTGTATTTCACGATTTCCTAATTGAACAAAGTATTTAACAGACCAGAGCCCATGTACAGGATCAATAATTAATTAGGCTTTCAGTCACGATACGTACGTAATACCTACGTACAATATTTGTACCAATATTCCATAAATGTATAGTACATTGAACGCATTGTTTTAAACACGAGGATGTTTGTCAGGAATGATTACGCAACGGGGATAAAAATAAACGGGTTCATTACTTTTCACAGGACATTCGAGTCGCGGTGCCAAAGACCAGGGACGGTTGACCTATGATGATTACTGAATTGAAAATCAATTGCAGTATAATGCATTGACTTTACTGATTCATATTAAATTGTAATGGGACCATAATTTCTGATCTTGTTAGTATATGCCTTTAGAAAGTATTTTTAAAAAAAATGTTTTAGTTTTTAAAAGTTTTAGTGGGATAAAATATGTGTAAAGCAGGTACTATTTTTTGCCTAGAAACACTATGTGTAAATTATGTTCCGTGTAATTTTGGTTGACAAAAGTAAAGCCCAAAATAAAATCTATACCATAAAAAAATAATGCGTCTTAGTATAACATAAAAAATGAATCAAACACCACATAAACAGCGATAAAATGTGATACATTTTTTATACAAATTGTGAATGAAGTCGGCTATAAATTATGATTATTAATGCTTTCAAAAGTGTATCGAGTGTTGGAAATCGTTTGTTATGAGATTTGGAGGTTCCATTTTGTATTCCATTATGCAAATGTGCCTTAAAAGATATCGGGAATCGTCCTGCACATTTAAATAAATCTGTTAATAAATAAGATGAACGACCCTTGCTTTTCACTTGTAAATATCAATATTTACACAATCTTGAAAATTGTACCAAACAAATCCTGATAGTAAGTCAGTAAAGTACATATTGTTTGGCATCTAAACTAATATTATAAAAAGAAAAGGATTTGAATGTTTGCAATAAATAGGCTAGTAGTTTCCGAAATTACAACGGATTTAAAAAAAATATTTCATCATTAGAATCGTACATTATCCCTGATACTAAAAGAAAAGTGTAGCTGCAGACTGCACCCGGTTGGTATTCAATAGCTTTAATGTATATCGATATGATTGTTAATAGACCTATGCCCTATAAAAATATATATTAGAAATAAAATCACGAAGCCCTTATCTGAAACACCTCACCGAAAATCGTCAACTTGATTACTGAGTTCGTGAGATTCTCCAGTTGTTTCTATAATTTTGAAGAGTATTCTTCAATGTAATTGTATTTTTTCAACTCTATGCCAGTATGCCTGCAATAAAACTACCCTCGCTAAAGCGAGGATCCACCCCACCGTATCCTATAAAGTAAGCCGAAAGCCATGGCGATGCCAAACAATTTCATAACGACCTTCCATGAGACTGTTTACCTCAAGCAGTGAGGTAACCCCAATAAATGTTTAATGTTTTGTTTGTGACTACATAACATTTGTGTCTTACCTAATAGGGATGTCCTTTGTTAATATAGATTTTAGTATATCGGTTCCCTATGATGTGTTTCAAATGTCATGATATTGATTTCCGAATGAACTTAACTGGCGAATTTTTACGACTATTACTTAATGACCATAAATTACGATGATTTTAGATATAATCGAATAATTGATAGAATCAATTACGCAACGATATCTAAAGGTCGTGAAATTCTTTTTATAGTAATAAAACGTGTTTATAATATCAATTGATGTTATTATAAACAATACATAAAATTGATGACATAAATAATCGATAACTTAAATCGATTACATACTCAGTTACCCAACACTCAACCACACGCAAAACAATATTCGTTCTATTGAATTACATGAAAAAGATTGATGTGTTGTGATAACGAGTGACGTATTTAGCTCACTTACAATAATTCCGATATCTGAACTAATTAATTCTGTGAAGTCTAAAAACGGAGCGCTTCGAACTATCGCTTGTTCCTAGCTTAATGAATATGAAAATAACAGGTCTTTTAGTATCTAATTACTGTCGCGAGATGATATCGTGCTGTTACAGAGATGTCGTTCGCACTGACATTGCATGATATGTGATGCTAATTGATAAACATTTTTTATTACTCAGGCAGAATAGTTATGTTGTCTTTGACTCGTTTTTTTTATCACTCTTTTGCGTTCATTGAAAATGGCATGCAAATTTTATATTTTATAATTACTTCGCAAAATATGTTCACGTTTGAAAAACATTCATAACTGTTATACTCAATGATATTTTCTAGAAATATAATTAATGGTTATTGGTTACATAATACCCATTTCAACTATAATATGTAATTTTGTTCTATTTTTTTCTTCATATTTTAATATTGCTTAAAATAGACATCTTGAGTATAACATTATGATCTCTAAACTAATTTTAATTTTCCATAACATTTAACTATTATTAAACTTACTTTTAGCTCGACGTCGATCAATACATATTTCTATCCATTCTCAAAGGACTGCGTGAATGTGTCTATAAATAAAAAGATAAATGAGTGCGTTGGTGTGAGGAGTGTCGCGTCTAGAGGTATATTCTAGGCCTACGCTACTACGTCCGCTGGCTTGGAGAGGGGAGGGGGGAGGGGAGCGTGGGCGTCCGTGGGCGACGCGTGGGCGAATCCGCAGCTATATGTATTATAAAATCTTATTCACATTTAGGCAATTAATGTGCGTGTCACGAAAGCTGTGACGTCAAATAAAAATTATTGTATTTTTGTATTTGTAGAATTATATTGTTGGCGGGTTCGACGGTTTATTGTTGTGGGAATGTATAATGTATGTTCGTGACTATGATTTAGTGTTTATTATACACGACAAAGAGGGTATAATGAGTTTTGATGAGCAAAGTAATTAGGATAGAGATACCTACTTTTAAAGAGGCAGGAAGACTCTACCACTTCTAAAAAGTATTAGTACCCTTACGTATTATGAATTATATTTTGAAGTTACATTTATTTTTATTTTATTTTCTTTTTATTTCACAGGTCCAGCAAACGAGCAAACAGGTCACCTAATGGCAAGTGATCACTGCCGCCCATAAAGACCCACAACGCTTAGATCGTGTGGCCGGCCCATCAATTCGGGAGAAGAACGTGAGGGAAAAAGAATGAAAAGAGGAAAGGGGAATTGGGTTTCCGACAATCTCACGACGACTCTAGACGTTGATTTTCTCAATGCCAGTGGTACCGCTCGGACGAGCCTGTTCATTCACACTGAGCCATGAGCTCATGACTGAAAACAGCGTGGCTCTACCACTTCCAAAAAACACCACTTAAAAAAAAGAGGAGGTTCTCAATTTGTATAGATTCTTTTTTACTTCCTTACTTTTGTTATAAATATATAGTGAAGATAAAGAGCCTTCCACTTATCACGAAAAATTCTATGGTAATTGTCTCTTGAATAAAATTAATGACACGATAATTTTACACACAAACTTGTATCTATATACATATTAATACATTATTTTCTTAGTAAAATTATAACATTTTTATACATAACGTAATACGTCTAATAATCTCATAAACCTATGCCAACGTTTTCCCAATTTCCTCGATAAAACCGTCATCGCTAGTTTCGGTGTGGTTCGGGTATGTTCGAGCACGGTCGGGTGCGCTCGGCTGCGCGTGCGACGCTCTCCGCCCCGCAGGAAACAGGAAGTGGACTAACCGCGGGCTTCCGCTCCCATTCGCGCCGCACCGGCGCGGCGGTGTATGCGCGCCGCGCCGCACCACGCCGCTCGCCGGACGCGCACTGTTTCATTCACAACACTTGTATTTTGTGCCGTTCCAGTAATATTATCTCGTAGTAAATGGCGTGAGCTTTAAATTACACACCGGCCTTGTCCGGAAATGCATGCGAAATACGTTTGCGAAACTGTCGCTTTGCTTGCGCCTGCCGCTCGCGTGCGCCGTGCTATTTCATTATTGTAACTCGACGCACAACGGTTTTGATCATTGATGCTGTGTTATCACTGTATCTATTTCCTGACATACCCAATAGCGTTGTTGGTTTATCAACAGCATTTTCTAAATGAGAATTTCATTATTGAGAAGTTTACAAATTCAAGCAGATTTAAAATCTGAAGATTGAATGTTACTTATTTTCCGTGGGATATCTCTTAAGTTACTTATGAGTTAACACGAAGAGTTAATAAACAAAATTACCTCTCAATATTATATACTCTATCAAAATAGAAATGCTGACTGTACTGATGTTCATAGTAGTCGTTTTGTTATACAAGCATAAAAACGCGTTTTCACCACGCAATGAAAATCTCTTACGTAATACAATATCTACTAGCTACAAAAGAGCCGACGCCAAATAGCTAACAAAATCTGGTGAGTGAAATTTTATTTAGTGTGACAAATTGCCGCTGACGTCACCGAAATTGTAGGAGAACAGTAATTAACAAGATATAGGAGGGGTCTGTGGGGCTGAGGCTTGACAACTCAATGAAAACGGCGGGATGCGACCAGTTACGTCACTACTACAGCTTATTTCACAAAGCACTATTAACTTTAACACGACGTCGTAAAGTTGAAAATCCATCTAAAAGCTGGTTCTCAACAGCAAACTATTCATTCTATGACGTATATAGCTATGAGACCCCTCGAGACGCTTCGACCTCAGAAAGTCGAATGTTTTGAATACTGAAACAATTTATTTTTATTTTACCGAGTCGTGTTTTTATGAATGAGATAATAATAGATAGCATTGAATAATTTCGCGCTTTAACGCGCTTGTTTCAATTATAATTTTCAGGGTCATGATTCTAGTTTATAAAAATTGTTGAGCACTACAGATACACATTTTTAAATCGTTACACCATAAAGCTTAGATTTTTGTGTAACAAATGTGCTTAATACAATATGTAGTTTATAAATATAGGTTTAGAAATATATTGCCTTTCATATTTCATTCATAGAAATTTAAGTTTTAAGGCAAGAATATAAAAACGTACGACTCTTTGGTAGATTAAAATCTTTTGGCACGATGCACTGTTGGCAACTTTGTGATCACAGAAAAAATAAAGTTTTTTCTTTCTCGCCGCACTCAAGGTAGTTTTCACATTGGCTGCTGAGTTGTGCGCTCATTGATGTTGGCGGAAACGGCAATGAATGAACCCCGATTTCATTCTTATTACACTTCCGCTATCTTTCCTTGTCGCACATAGGTAACTGTCGAATAGAGTGTAAGAAACAGCACATGCTTATTAGCTGCGTTCGGTTGCAATCAAAATGGGCGATTGTGAAAGTGCTGACTACTGTTGTAAATAAACTCTTGTGTATTAATTATATTTTGGACAATATTAAAGTTAAGTTTATTTTCAGTAAATGAGGAGTGAACTAATTTATTGCTCACCTTTTACTTTTTTTTTTCTTTTGTGTTCTTCTTGTGTCATAACGTAGTGAAAACTCTTGAAGTATGTTTGTGTGTGATGTTTAAAGTAAAATAATGCATAGCCTATACTATACTACCTATACTACCTAGCTATGTAAAATACTCAAAACTTTCGATTATACATATATATAAATTTTCACATCCATATTCACTCTTATTCAAATTGTATATTTAAAACACATACCATTAAAATTTCACTCACTGCGTTTTTATTTCACAAAGAAAAAAAGTTGTAAATGACATTTTAAATTGAAAGCCCTGCGAGAGGAAACATGAAGAAGGAAATAATAATTGATGCGAACAGGGAACATACGTATCCGGCGACAACGCGCCGGAAGTAACGCCATACGCCTCGAGTAGCGGAAGTGACGCGCCCCTTTCTTTCTTTCCCTTGAGTCATGCGTCTCCCATTCATCGAACCAAACGACTACGACCGTGGGAGAGTGTCTAACTGCCGACGGAACTAAGCGTCTAATTCATGAATGAAAATAAAACGACCGCACAAATAGGTGCGTTGTGTTTAAATAAAATAATGTGCGCGGGTTATTTTACATTCGGCCGGTTAATCGCAGCCGTGTGAATGGGGAGGGTTCGCGTGACGCTAGTTTTGTTCAACTATTTTTGTATCAGTAATTAGTGACTGAATGTCGCTTGTGTATAAGGAACTATTTTATATTTAGGTTTATTATTGCGCTGGTTTTGTTTAATCAATATTGAGTTGTGTCATGTCTAATATGTAAAAAGTTATGTGTAACGTACCTTTTTTTCGATACCCCGGAGGAGGCCGAAAGGGGTATGTCAGTATTTCTGGCCTTCCACCCCGGTACAAACGCGAATATAGTATTAAAAATACAAGTGACGGTATTACATGTGTAATTACAAGTGCTCTACATTTGACTTGAACCCCATTACGTTGCGCTGACTCAACACGTGTTGTACACGGATGGGTTTTGTAATGCCAAATTATGTATGACGTTATGATGACTATGGTATTAAAAAAACAGGATTGGTTGGTGATGAATAAATATATTCCCCAAAACTTTTTGTTCCATCAATTTTCCTAAATATTATAATATGAATGCCTAGAGTAAAGTCCCCAAAAGTTTTATTAACCTAGATTGAGTTTCTAGAATCAGAAATTTCGAAGTATTTTTAGGTTGCATTGCGGCCGGGAAAAATATATTTTGTTGAAATATGTTATAAAATACCAAATATTGATTTTAAAATAACGATCAAACCGTACCCTCCAGTTCAAACGCCGAATTTTGTCTCAATGGACTAAGTACGAAGGAAGCCGTTTTATAACATCTTACTAAGCATCATTTCAGCTCAATTTATTCCCAACCTAACACCACAGTTTCCATGCAAATATCCGTGTTAGACTCGTAAATAAACACACATCAATAATTCCAAGTGATTTATGTTAGCAAATGGCATGTTTAATAATTAATGGGATCTGCGTTCTTATTTGGTATGCTGGCATAAACATTGTCGGCAGGACTGGACAATCTAGTTTTCCATTACACCCAACGCATCGTTACATCTCAATAATTGTGCATAGCTAGAGACATGATATTAAACCCTAATCTAAGTGATACATGTCAATCCAAATATTTGAAAATTGTTCAACTTGGCATAGACGCAAAAAATCCGAATTTGCTACCCAGTGAGAACTGAACAATAATATCGAATATCTATTAATTAAATCGTTAATAATAAAACGGTACAACGGTGAAGAAAAACATCGTGAGGAAACCTGCATACCATAGCGATTTATAAGAATTTCTATGGTATGTAAGTTCGCCAACCCGCACAAGGCCAGCGTGGTGGACTATATGGCCTAACCACTCTCAATCGTACTTTCGATTGTAGAGTAGGCCCGTGCCCTGCAGTGGGACGTATATGGGCTGATTCAATACAATACAAATAAAACGAAGTATCCAATGGCCTATATCTTTGAGTTTTAGGGTATGAGCTAATGGTGATACCATGTGCATTTACGTGGTTTCAATTAATGTCGTCGTTTAGTCTCTACCACCCGGTAAGTTCCGTGCTTGAAGCATCTATTTTTATTATTTTACTTTAGTAACAGTACTATTTTTTTTATAAAACCTCAGGAATAGTAAGGACGTAAATATAAAGCCAAAGAAATAATGCACTAAAAATTCAATTATGCACTCAAAATCTTCCAATGCCAACAGAAATCATTGATGAAAATGTTCTATTAGTTTGCGAAACACAATGACTATAAAAGTGTTTTGTGGGCTGACTTGCAACTGAGCAACAGCTGCTTCATTCAGTCACATGGTCTCAATAATGAAACATCTTAACTCACTGCACTTACAAAAGAAACTTACCCCTTAACCTGGTGTGAATAAAGCTGAAATTTCCATGAATGGAATAACTTGTTAGGGTGTCTCAGTTGGTTAGCTTAAGATTTACCAATAATTATGTAAGTTCCGTTACAGGCAGCCTCCTCCGCACTCCGCGAGCGATTTCATTAACAACAAACTACTGTATCAAAGTGAATTAGTTTCGTTTATTCTTAAACAAAATGTAGAACACGCGAAGGCTGAGTTTGCACGCGAGTCCATAAGAGCAAACCATTAGCTCATTCATCTCAAACCGGTAGCCATTGTTTTAAAATATATTTTTTTGGTATTTGAAAAGAACGTGTCGATACTTCATTCATTTGTTGAGACTATCGGCGCAATTTGCTAGATATTTTTATATTTCGATCGATGTTGATATTTTTTGTTATTTTTATTTTCTTTTAATACATACATACACTCAAACCTTTTCCCACCTACGTTTCGCTTCGTGTATTCCGGCCCACGATGTGATATTGGGCAAGCCTATCGCCATACAGGGCACAAATTTCTGACTCTTAACTGATATTCGATAGAAAAATCCAAATTGCCTGAACCAGGATTCGATCCCAGGATTGCAATCGTACCTTAGTAGAACCGAAGCAGTTGTCTTTTCATAGTTTGCAGTAAATTCACGGATAATAATTTTTCATCTCATGAGTGAGGATGTATATATTTGGAAAGATACCTATATAGGTAATGGTAGGTATGTTTTGAAGGTTCTCAAATAAATTTGATATCAAGGTGAAGTATCATTCATATAAACCACTATACGTGTATTTTAAGCAATGTGTCTGTTCATATTTAAGATATCACTGTATATTTATCTGTATCACCCCTTATAAAAGTCCCACTGCAGGACACGGGCCTCCTCTACAATGGAGAATACGATTGAAAGTGGTTAGGTCTTATGCGGCTTTATTACCTATACTGTTCTACTCTCTCTAGTGATTCTTTGGATGCGTTGATAACCAAGTCATCAAAAAATTTAAAATTAACGATTGAACAATGTTGATTTTTTATTTTATCAATACTTCCATACATTTCATAGGTTTTTTAATACTATACTCTCAAGTAAGAATATTTATATTATGATCTTATTATCAATATAAAATACTTGTAAAGCGACATAGACATTCTTAGCGGAAATGTAATATGGAATTAAATCGACTCTACCCACTGATATTTGTTATTATTGCTGTATTCTGTCACGTGGAAGACCACGGCGACTTTTTAACAGCAATAGGGTAAGAGAGGGTAAGGTGGAAGGGTCGGACAAGACGGAAACTGCCTATATCACAGAAACCGTGGGACGAGCACCCGTGTCTTTAAGTATACGGACACTTAAACCTCTTATATATTTAAGGACGGAGACTCAGACTCGCTAGGGCTATACCAGCATGTGTATGTAGTCATGTTTTTAGGCCAAACTATTATGCTTGCAATGATTTTTGGCAGTAATATTATATTGGATCAGGGATATATTCTCTGAATGCGTATTAAAAGACAATACAACAAGAACAAGATAAGAACAAGATACGAAGCTTGTGTCTCTAAATGCTCATAGACATAGATGCTCTTCCCTCGGTTTATGATATACAGGCAGGCACCATATTGCCCGATATTCCTCTATATTTTGAAGTCCTCAAAGGATATATTTCTCAAAATGTTTCTTTAAATTTACGCGAATGTTACACATTGAAATGCAATAGTCACAGGGTAGACCACGAAAGCAGTAAAGTAAAATTTTAAAAATGTTAATATCAAACCAAATGCGCGATAAAATCCGTAAATAGTTTTATATCAAAATATATTTACTTAAAAACTATCGAATAACATAATCTAACACATAAGTATTTCCGTTCAAGTACATGAGGAAAAAACGTGAATGGCACATCGAGTGGCGTGATTGATAAAATTCATCTCAAGTTGAATGGAGCATCTGGCGGGCCAGGTGCGTGTCGACAAAGGGTGCTGCCAATGTTCACTCGGCTGTAAAAACTTGCGTGTTTCGGCTAAAATGTCAGCGTAAAAACTATGCAGGATATGCGCTTTCTTAGCTCTGGTCAGCTGTTGATTATCAACTAAATTATCTGGTGTGGATTGGAATGTGTAGCACGTAAGTCAGTAGAGCACTGATTTTATGAATTATAGTCATTTTATCATTTTATACTCGTAATGTCATTTTATATATGTATATAAGTCAGTAAAGTATTACAGATGGACGTGTGTCTTGCAGATAGTATGCGCATTGGTGATATTGTTCTTCACTTGGAAATAGACTCCGATTGTGGCGAAATATTTTATGTAATCACTGCCTCTTGCTATGTACTGTCTTCAGCGTCCTTTTTTATTTCAATAAATGGCGAGACGAACAGGTTATTTGTCTTATAGTAAGCGATACGACAGTTTATGTACAGTAGCAAAACCCCAAACACCATTAATTACTAAGCAACGCTTGGCATTCAACTTCTTGAAACATAAGATGTTAAGTCTCAATATGTCAAGTAGTTACTCTGCCTACAATGTAATTTAATCCTGAACACAAAAGTGCAATGTTCACATGAGAGACATACAACCTTTAGACAAATCAACTTATGTAAATTGACTAGCTTTTTTAATGACCCCATAATTAATAATAATCGCAGTAACAGGAAATGCAATACGAGCGCGGCAACCCAGAACACCGTATAAGATTACTTGAACGTGTTAAGTGGCAAGTGGAAGTACTAGTCCGCTCTCCCTGTGTATCGAGTCCAGATCTCTATTTTTACTTGGCGCAAACTTAAATTAATTAGTGGCCGTCATTTAATCCGAGGAGCTGTAGGTGGGTGCCGTTCCCACGGTGCGCTCGCGCCGCCGGAAACCGTAGCCCCCCCTCCCGCAGCCGCCGCCACCCCGCCCCGCCCGACCACTCCCGCGCTAAGCCCCGAATCAATCCATTGCTCACGCACAGCCCTCCCTTCGACTAAAAACTGCCTGATTCATATTTAGCTGCGAAACCGTGCCGAAGACACGCATGGCAAATATCTATTCATAGACCGACACCCGGCGATCCCTTTTACAGCTCACTTGCGCTTCCTTCCGTTGATGTTTTGTTAATTTTCTTGTGGGAAATAGTTCACGCTATTTTCGTGTCTATTATACAAAAGTAGAGGCTAAAATAGCTTGCGCCTATAAAGAACTGCAAATGTATTTATCTCGCAACGGGATCGCATTTTCGGGTCACGTTCTAAGCAAAAAATGCCAACAGCACATTTGCGAAGGTCCGGAAGGAAGCAGGCAGTTGTTAATTGGAAAGTTATTAGCTTCGTTTGTGACATATTGTCCTTGGTTGTGAATACAAAAACGCTTCCGCCGCGCCATGGGCCATTGTGCCGTGTTTGGGTGGTTTCGTTAGGCCTGCGAGAACACAATAGTCATTTTGCTGTTAAATATTCTTAATTTAGCCAACAATGGGTGGAAGTGTATTTTTGAAGGCCGATCTTTGCCGTTTAAGGCTTTTGAATGTTCACATAATGATTAAGTCATTGTTTTAATATTTTTAAAACAAAAACAAACCTATTATTAGGAACACGCTTGAAAGAAGTTGGCCACTATTCTAATCAAATATGGGGTTCAGATGTTGAAGGTCCAAAGATTGAGTGATTCCAAATTTATAACTGCAATAATAGAATATCTAAGCAAAGCAAACCCAGAGCGCAGACTATAGTTCACTAAATAGAACACATTTCCGTCGCACCATTGCGGTGAAATGATATAAGATTACATCCGCCATAAAAGAAAACTACGTTTGATATAAAGTCGAACTCGTACAACTCCAGGATATTGAAAAAGCATATCTTTAGATTATGTTATTAAAGTTTGTGACATTTGTGATATGCATATTATGTTTAAAACTTAACAGAGTGTCCAAGATGGTGTTGGAGATTAAAGAAGTTCCTACAAAAGTTGTATTGACAAGATTTTTTTGCGACCAAAAAGTATCTCGTATTTTTCGATATCCATGGCGCGAGAATTGGTAGTGTGGAGCCAGGATTATGTGCGCGATTGTTGGGTTTATTTATTTATCATTTATTATTAACACTACCCATGAAATTGATACCATGGATAACAGAGCACTGGTTACAAATTCTAACATAATTTGATCGTCGGTGGTAGAGTCGGTAAAGATAATACTCGCAGTTACCCGAACTTAAATCACACGTATAGATGACATTCTGAGAATAACACCAGCTTGTGATCAATCTGAGCTTCAGATTAATAAAGGTTGATGCAGAGAACTAAAAAAATAAGAAATCTGCATTGATCAAAGATAAATTCTCGCCTTTTTCCTAGTAGGGGTGGGCAGAGGCGCTACCAAGATACTCTACATTTCACCTTCTGTATTCTGTCCCATGATGTGAGTCTATCGTCAAATCGGGCATAAATTCCTGACTTCGGGCTCATAAGGAATAGAAAAATCCAAAATAGAAAATTCCATCCAAAGGTTGCCTATAAGAGATTCCATCCATCCATTCATCCTAGTGTAATATGGCATTATACTTACTTTAAATAAAGCTTTATTTTTGTTTTTCTTTTGGTGTATAAATGTTTGAAAAATAAAGATACAAATAAATAAAAATCCTATTTTTATCCCTCTGACATTTTAGGGTGATATGTAAATACTAAATGTGTAAAGTATTATGAAATTGAGCACACAGATCTAGATCTTTTTAAATAGGTTTATCCTTGTACACATGCAAGAATGTCAGTAATGCTGCCAGTCGGTTCAGCAAATACGTCAAAATAGATAAAACGTAATGCCAACATAACAAATGTAAATTCATATGCGGGCTTTTATTATTCAATGGCAGTTAAATCGATATTTGATACTATTTGTTATGTGTTGTTATATTACTTTTGGATACATTTTATGTTTATTATCCACATATTACGATTTTGAACGGTTTTAGTGGGTTTGAAAATGTGATTTCTAGTTAATAGCTCCAAACGGTGAAGTAAGCTCATATTTCTAACAATATTTGTATAAAGTTAAAAGTTATGAGTTGAACCTTCTTGTACAAAATGGTGACCATAGCTTGAATGGATTGGATCTACTGGGAGTTATAATAATGTTTCAGAAAATCGACTTTAATTTACCAATATGGTATGGCCTTCTGTCCGTTAGGTAGGATTCTTCATATACAATATTTCTTTACCTTTTATCTTTTCATTCAACGTTCAAATTCAACGTAATCCTTATCACTGACGTATTTTTTTTATTTCCCTTGTTTTCTAATGAACTTAAGCAATAGATTCCATCACGTACTTGATTAAATTCTACGCCTCTCACGATTTAACTTATTGGGGAATACTAATGTATAATTAACAGAGAAATCAAGGTTTTTTTTTCATTGCAATGAATGGCGAAACGAGCATGACGTGCGCCTGATGGTAAGCGATACGACCGCTCATAAACAGTAGCAGAACCAAACTACACCTTGGATTACAAAGCAATGCTCAGCATTCCACTGCGCTCGCCATCCTGAGACATAAGATGTTAAATCTCAATATGTTCAGTAGCTACTCTGGCTACAATGTCCTTCAATCCGAAATACAACAGTGCATTTACACCGCGGTTTGACGGGAGAAATAGACTATGCGATGGTACCATCAAACACATATGAGAGACCTACCACCAGTAAAGGTACTATGGTTTTTCTGTTTGGTCCTAACCATCCATTTCAAAAACATACAAACAATGAAGGTTTGTACAAGAGTCGTCCCGTAGAGAGTTGAGTCGTGGGGAGGCGCGGGCGCAGCGCATGTGTAAACAAAGGGCTGAGGCCGCCGCAGCGACCTTAAAGGTTGCGCTGCGGCCGACGAACCTCGTAACTCGTTATATAACGTGAAACGCAAACCAACACGTCCCGACTCCACACTCAATATTTATCACCACTGGTGCTTAAACTTTCCAATGCGTTTTGGTATAGCACTTCAATTTCGTTCCGGTGACAATTGTTTTAATTATTGGTGATTGGATTATATTATTTAATACATATACAGTGTATATGACAACATCAATCCATGTTCCAAAAATAAATAAATTAAAAAATTATACTTCTAAAATGTTGAGCACCAGTGGCTGCAATTATTAGTCCGACAAAACCGCAATATGAAAATATACTAACCCAAAATTTATTAAGCAATCACAATTAGAATCAATTAGCATTTTCAGCGAGGAGTATTCTATCATAAAGAAATATTTGAGAAGCCATATTAAAATAATAATTTAGTAAAAGATTGGTGATCCGGTGTGCGGTGCTTTAGTCCTCGAATGCAGCGAGCGCGTGTCCGCAAACAAAGACGTCCCCGGCGTCCCCTCCCGCCCCGCCGGCGCAGCCTTCACAAATAATAAGCAAATACACTTTGTTCCCTCTATATTTTGTTTTATTTTATACCACTACCGCTCAAATGTAACAGAAATACGATACTCCGTGTTTCTTTCTATACATGACTAAGTTTAAACTGTTGGACGTATGCTTTCAATTTCGTGTTTCTTTATAATTTAGCTGATTTTTTTTTACCGTCCACTTTATATACGAAACAGGCATTGAGATCTACGTATCACATAGAATTATAAAAAGCTATGTTTATATGATTCTTCTTACTAAATACTGAAAACTATATTATATTAAGCTTAAATTTGAAAGATCGATGTAGAGTCAAAATAAGCAATGAAAACGGCCTCTAGTTAAGATATTCAATGCTAACTATAAAAGTTTTCTGGAAGTCTTGATTTTTTTATATAATATACGTGATTTTAAATAGAAAACGTTCAAAAGATCTACTAATCCAAGCATTACTTACGTTCGTGTTCTAAATTGAAATTTTTAGTTGTATCTGCAAAACGAACAGTCAACTATTGTTATATACAATCCAAATGGAGAAAGAATGAGCCGCAGCCGTTGTTTCCTCCTACAAATAACACAAAAAGAGGAGTATAGTTTAGTGAATTAAAACTTGATTTTATTTAATAGAGTATGAGGGTGTACGGTGATCGACGCAGCCGAGGTATGTGCCAGCAGGTGTGCGCGACAGACATACATGTTCATAACGTTGATATCCTTACTAATATTATTAAGGTGAAAGATTGTGAGTATGGATGTTTGTTACTCTTTCACGCAAAACGGCTCAACAGATTTTGATGAACCTTGATATAGTGACAGTTGACTACTTTTTATCCTGAAATATGTAGCGCTCTCGTGGAATGAGTCAGGAAACCAAATATACACATTTTCTACTTATTCAAACTCGAATTGTTGGCACGGGATAGGAGATGACAGGATTGAATGCTTTTCATCATTAAACTGAATGAGACGGGACAGAAAGGGATATAACGGAACGGGAAATATAGTCGACGGCGCGCGGGAAGTAGATACGCGAAATAATACGTTGTTGACGTGGACTGGACTCAAAAACTATCTGCACTCTAGTGTAGCCGGGCCTAACCGCTAATATCCTAATGTATTGGTATTATTTATTGCCTGAATACGATTTAAAAATACATTTCCTTATGTAGTGTATGTCTAGTTATATTTGATAGTAGATGCATTAGAATGGGTTTATTGTGCAAATACCCCAAAAGGCAAATAGATCTTCAATTGAATCCTTAAATTACGTCATAATAATTCTTCAAGTTTAAAATATACGCTACATGGTTTATCGTCATTTAATGACTAAAAACAATTGTATGAAATTATTGATTTATTGTGACTTATGAGTTGTATGATCTTGCATTCTTAAATCTACTTTTAAAATTAATTAAAATACTTCAAATACAATGTTGTATCTACGCATGCCTGTCCCAACCAGGCCTGCTACAAATATGTTGTATGTTAATAACATCATACACATTACAACAAATCAATTGAAACTTCTTGGTAAACAATGTGTCCTTACGTATATTGTAACTTTAGATTATCTGTAGCCTTATCTTAAATTCCTAAATGTCAGTTAAAAATATTAAAATATAATTATTCCTTTACAACTATGACATAAAAGACGTATCCTGTTTATCCTTACAAGGCACCATTATCCTTTTCGGGGACCACATGTCATTTCCTTTATGGCCCCATGCGATGTGGGGGCGGCTGGCACACCGGGCGATTTATAAAAACTGCGCTTGTCCGTTACGAAGGGTTATTTTGCAATTTACTTTTAACAATTATTATTTGAACAATACTTTGTTATACTTATTTCAAATACTAGAACATCTGTATTTTCAATGCTCAATTTATTTTCCTTTTACAAAATTAAGTTCTTTAGAGAAAAGGCAGTCAGGTTTGGAAGTTCTTACGGATAAAGAGAACTTTATAAAATAATGTTACTCAAGAAATACAACATAAAAAACTGCATAAAAACATCCACTCGGAGAAAGCAAACATCTATCGCGTTTTCAATGTCTGTTTTGAAAATACTAGAAAACGTAGCGAGTTTATTTTGAATACAACAAACATAGAATGTTTATAAACACGTGCGAAATCAGACGCGTTCCTTTATTGATTGTTGTGTAAATATACATACAATCGATGTGAATAGCTTCTGTGCCGTGTACGTATAGTGTTAAAATAATGCCGTTGGCACTGAATGAGCTGTATTATCTCGCTTGTCCATGAGTTATGAGTTATGAGTGTATGCGCCCCCGCGCGCCGCCTGCGCAGCCGGCCTGTCTCACCCAGTGCCTGTGACGACACTATGTACTACTTATTTACTTTCGTATTCGTGTTTTGAATTATTTTATTGTCTGGTATTTACGTGGTGTTGAACTTCCCTTTAAAGATACATAATGAAGAATATACTTCGTATAAACATGGGTGGCAATAAGGCAAACGGTTTGACTCTACAAAGGGTTTTAGTTATGCTTTAACTTTATATTGTAACTTAAAACTCTTGATAGTATAAGACTGTCATGTAAGACCATATTATGATGGTTATTAACTTTTCAGGTGCTGTCGGGTAGATTATGTCAACACATAATCTTACATGACAGTCTTATACTATCAAGAGTTTTAAGTTACAATATAAAGTTAAAGCATAACTAAAACCCTTTGTAGAGTCAAACCGTTTGCCTTATTGCCACCCATGTTTATACGAAGTATATTCTTCATTATGTATCTTTAAAGGGAAGTTCAACACCACGTAAATACCGTAATATACGTAAATACCCAAACTTTTTTCGCGTGACAACTCACGCGAAAAAAGTTTGGGTGAGGACAAACTTGAAGCTAGCAGATATCTTATAAAGACTAGAGGATTGGCATCAGTGTTGGTGGTTGGTTGTTGGAGAAGTATAAGTGGAACGCATATGCGGCGAACAGGACACGGTGCGCATGCGCGAACATTAGCATGCACCAGCACGCGCGCGCCGGAAGCCGCGCACGCCAACATGGCCGCGCACTTACATCCAACATGGCGGCGCACTTACGATGAATCGATAATTAACGCCGATAACCGATTTCATATTTCAAATCCATCGCGCCATATTAGCCGAGATGTGATGTAACCCGGAGCCGTAGCAGGAAGGCCGCCACCATCAGAATGCGCGGCGCGCCAGATCCTTCACCCACCCCGTATGGAGCTGACGAAATTGATTGAATCATTAAACACTTGTTTTGTTTTATGGGAGGTCGTTTGAAGTACACGTGTACGTTTTTATTGTTTGATTGTCTTAGTTCTTATAATAGGCATGAGATGATCGGCCATAAGAATCGAAAATGGTCAGTTAATGGTCAATAAAAAAGTATGTAAGGAAGTCCGACGCGGCTGCACGATAAATAACCGCGCAAAAAAACCTAAAGCTGTCCGTTTGAAACGAGCTCTTTCCTGTTGCTAGGACTTCGATGCGACTAAAATAGCCGGCGGTTTTATATCGGTTAGCGATCTAATAAGGATTTAACACCGTTATTTTATTATGAGTAAAAAACTTTTTACATTTAAGGGTAAATTATACAATGGTGTGCATTGAAACAATCGGAAGAAAGTTGGTGTTTTGGAGTAGAGGAGGCGGTCATAGTCGAATGCTCATAGTTTTTTACAGCTACCCTCGTAGCCGAGCGCTCAGCTCGGTAACGCTTCACTGAGTTGTGTTCCCAGAGAGATGTCACGACTATTGCGATCTCGACTGAAGAATTCTCGTAGTATTTAAAACTTTGATATCGTTCGCTTATTGTGGTTCTATCTCTCAATGTAAGACTATACACACTTTTCTACATTCATACCTTGGTTTAGTGTTACCATATTGAAATAGATTTTAATATAAGATCAGGTTTTGAGTCAACCATACGTAATGGATTCCGAACGAGGCTTTATGCTTGCTTTCAAAAACAATTTTCCTAGAATCATTGCCTTGGCCATCACCTTCGAAGTACAAATGGACTCTATCTACTAGTGGTAGGTCTCTCATATGTTAGAGGCCGTTTGATGGTTCCACCGCATTGTCTATTTCTCCCGCCAAACTGCAGTGTCAATGGACTTTTGTGTTTCAGATCGAAGGACATTGTAACCAGAGTAACTACTGGACATATAGAGATTTAACATCTTATGTCTCAGAATGGCGAGATTAGTGGAATACCAAGCATTGTTGTGCAATTCAAGGTGTTGTTTGGTTTTCCTACTTTTCATGAAAGATCGTATCGCTTACAATCAGACGAACGGTATTCTAGTCTCACCATTCTTTGCAATAAAAAGAAAATTTTATGTGTATTATGATTAGTTTCTTATCACTAAATATCCATGATCCCACTTCATTTATAGATGAAGGATTGACGAGTTCTATCATATAAACCTATTTTACCAATCGTCTGGTAATTAAATAGAAATTATTCATTGTATTTAAAACGAGCAAATTACTTCTCTACATGACTCATGTGATTTAATATGCGCATGCGCATACTTAAATGAGTAATAATGTGTTGCATGTAGGTGTTAAGTATTTAAACCTAATATTTTTCTTAGAATTTGCCAGTGACTGCACTTGACCTGATGGTAAAATAGAAGCACAATATTCAGCATCATGCATCTAGATTCAGAACAAATAGTACTGATCTAGAAAAACGATTACATCTCGCCATTCAACGCAAGTTTAACAGATAAAAGGCGATAAATATAATAATTATTCAAAAGTGTATTAGCCTATATATGCCCCCTGGAGGGCACGGGCATCCTCTAATATCGAGAGTACGATTGAGAGTGGCTATGACTTACTTGTGTGGCTACTTATGTGGCTAATTAATTTTTGTTATACTGTTTCCATTCGTTTATTTTATTTTTGACAGTTCACGCCTATAAAGTACGACATTACAGTAGAACAATATTTTGAAATAAAAGTAGATACTTTCTTGACGGGTAACGCCCACTTAGAGTTGTGCCATTCGTAACGAATGACCACAGATAACAAAAACGATTTTGAATAGAATCAATCAATCGGAATCATTTGAAATAAAATTACATTAAAATGCTAATGAAAACAGTTAAACGTAATATAGTACCCAATATTAGGATCGAATGTATTTGCTGCAAATTAATTAATATGAATAAAGGTATACGTATTGAAGTGACTTTTAATAAGAGTTTAATTTAAAATAATTACAATGATTACAACGAAAATAAATGTTTAGTACCTACTTGTAATAAACAGTTAAACCATGTTGGAATTCATAGTACTTTAAGGATTAAATAATTAAAACAACTAAAAGGTAATTTGTTAATATTTTTATTTATAAACAATCGTCTGTTTCGTCGGAATCGGCGTCGTCGTCACTCGTATCCCCAGTAACACTAATTATTAATGAGTGCATGGGTAAGTTGTCAAATGCGACATCGCGATCCCAATCAGACATTATTTCTTTCCTCGTCTTATCTACGACACTCGCCCAGTTATGAGGCGTCACATTTTCACACGCATTTTTAAGCAACTCCAGCATTTTGTTTGCGGTGAAAGGAGGAGTTGTATTTATTCTCGCAGCATATCCTTTCACTTGCGCCCATATTAGCTCTATGGCATTATACTGGCAATGATATGGAGGAATTCTAAGGACGGTGTGCCCATGTTCTGCAGCCATTTCATCTATAACGTATCGTTTAGGCTGCTTCCTCATTTTTAATATTTTAAGTAACTCTACTTTTAATAGGGACTCGTCCACCTCCTCGCCATTGTTACGGAGCCAGTTTATTATTTCATTTTTTTTACTGGCTTGCGTTGGCATTTTGTTAATTTGCCGAGAGTGATAGGACGCATTATCTATAAATATTGTTGATGGCTGTTCGAGTGACAATAACATTTCCCGAAACCATTTTTCATATACTTCGGAATTCATTTCTTCGTGGTAATCCCCTGTTTTCTTTGATTTAAAAGCTAACATAGCATCTTGCACAAATCCTTTTGCGGTTCCTGCATGACAAATTATAATTCTTTCACCTTTTCCCATTGGCACTGCGGTCGAGGAGCTAGCAGTGTTGTCAGTCCAAGTTTTTGATACCGTGTGATTCGCATTGAGCCAAGTTTCATCGGTGAAAACAACATTCGACCAGTCTTCTATTTTTTTTAGCTTGTCTTAAAAATTCGCATCGATACAAAGCAACATCATTGCGTTCCATCAATATTTTTCTTTTGTCACATTTTTTGTATTGGAATCCAATCCTATTCAATACCTTCACCAAAGAAGACTTTTGACCACGGAACAAGCCACTAGTTTTCAGAGATTGTACTAGGTTATGTAAAGTAGGAATCTCTTTTCTTTGGTAATAATCGTATATATGACGACGAATAGCATCACCATCAAAACTGTCAATTGCTGTCACTTTAAAGGGCTGACGTTTTTTCTTAGGTGTAGATGGCTTGTTTTGTTCCATGCCACTACTGCCGTAGCCTTCTTTAATTATTTTTGAAACTGTTGGAGCAGTAATACCTAATGCTGCTGAAACACGGTCTCTGATTTGAGTCACTGGTATAAGAGGTCCACCATTACGGCTTTCCCTTTCAAAGTACTCATGAAGTCGCAACACAAACTCCCTTGTTTGTCCTTTAAGCACCTTTCCTTTAGGCATTTTGAAAGTGATGAAGGCAGGTACGATGTTCTCAATTCAACCAAATGTAGGAATTCACGGGTAAAACAATACGGAGGAATATAAATACTCAACTCGACGTATGAAAAATGTGAATTAAAATTCAGCGAACGGAAAACACTAGCACGGGCGCGGGCGTCTCGTTGTGAGTGACCACAAAATGGCGGCGCGCGTCACCTGTCTGCCCAGTGTTGCCGTTTCACAATTTGTTTTTAACAACATTACTATTGCCGACGGAAGTGATAAGAATATTAACTTAACATGAGTAAATGGTTTATTTTAATATAATTATTAAATCAAGTAACTTAAATATCCCTGAAGTTTTATAAAACAATGCATGGAGCAAAAAATAAAATATGTATTAAATCGATTAAAACTTGTTCAAAAATAAAATCGTTTGTTATAAAAAATTGATTCGATAACGCATCAGGCCATCACTATTTGATTCAGTACTCGATGTGTCAAAAATAAAATAAACGAATGGAAACAGTATAGTGACTATTTGGCCTGCCAAATAGTCCACCATGCTGGCCTAGTGCGGGTTTGTGGACCATAGAAATTCTTAGAAATCGCTATGGTATGTAGGTTTCCTCATGATGTTTTCCTTCATCGTACAAGTGGGTGGTGATTGACTAT
Source organism: Hyles euphorbiae (assembly GCA_023078785.2). Lineage (NCBI taxonomy): Eukaryota > Metazoa > Arthropoda > Insecta > Lepidoptera > Sphingidae > Hyles > Hyles euphorbiae. The sequence goes on along the minus strand of CM041041.1, from coordinate 6,057,303 downwards.
CAGTGCATACATGACTCCAAAAAGTCAGAGGCGTGGCCTGGGACTCGAACCTTCGAACATGTTAGCAGCCGCGTCTGGTCCATTTATCAACAGGCCACCGCACTTAGTAGAATTCAAAAAGTTGAGTAAAATAATACAATATTACGCGAGTTGTGAGTTTCTCCTATGACCTGATAAGTGATAACATCTTATCGCAACCATGATTGAGTTCGTTATCAGCTCCACCGGGCAATACGAAAATAATCCTATTTGTTTACTTAAAGTGCGTTATATATGTGGCCAGCAAAATAATTTAAATCCCTTGACGAATCAGCTCTAACTTGGGTTGATTCGACAGGAGAGTTTCCGACTTACAATACCCAAATTCAAAGGATGTTTTGTTGAATTAACTGTCATCAAGTTATAGCTATGTAGCTTTTTATAAAAATACTAAACATAAATAAATATACAAATAATTACGAAAACATTTCAGTATGGAAATTGAAAAAGTTTTATTTCCTGTTTAGCTGATTGTCTCGCACTTTGCTGCGGAGTGTCCATGAAGTAAGAAGAGTATTTTTATCAATCGCCAATTTATTTGAAAAATGAAATCGTCGAATAAGGCTCTTCGATTCGAGTTAAACTACATATTAATAGATACATTATTGTTCGAGTTTACAAAATGAATGAGCAACATAACTATGTTCTAATCCGTGGGAGCTTCTAATTCATACAAGCAAACCTAGAATCAGTAATAATAAGCAATTCAGCGATATCATTCGTATGACAAAATTTATCGCCAATAAAAAATTAAGAATCAATTACTTTTAATACATCCTGCCTATCTAGTTTGTCGAATTTAATCGACCTGTTATTAATCAGTTTATTTAATATAAATCAAATTTATTTCCCACGTAGAAAATTGTACACACATTAAATTTTAATAACCATATTATATTGTATGTTTCATCTAGAAATTCTAGATAATTTTTTATATCTATTTTCCATCTATAAATTCTAGATAATTTTTCATATTTATTTTCCATTTATAGATTATAGGATAATATTAATAACCTTAAATTATACTAAATACTATTAAATATAATATCTACCTATATAATTGTAACGTTCAGGTAAGTTTCATGACACGTACGAATGACGTAGCAAAGGTGACGTAGCTAGAAGGAGTGGGGGGGAGTATAGGGCGCGCGGGGGGCGGGTGTGGCGGAGCCCGAGGACGGTGACCCGCGGGCGCGGACGCAGCGCCGTCGTCGCGGCCCGCTGTCCTGACCAAGGCGTTATTTATTCTGCCCAAGGTGTCACCGCGAATTTTGCGGCTTTCATTAAACATTTACTATGTTTTTTTATGTTATTCTTAATTAGGATTAGTTTTCGTGATTAAATGGATATTGGTCAAAACACGGTTTGATAAACATGAAGGATTTTAAAAATTATGCTATTGGATGAGTTTCCATCTAATTCGATTGTTTTTATCTTAGACTACAAATTACAAATCTGTGCAAATAACTACATTCGGCTACAGTAATTTAATGATAGAATTTCCGCGTTGTTTATATCGAAATTAATATTATCTTTATGGCTGTTGACTATTAAGAGAACTTTAATAATAAATATACATATTTAATACGTAAATTAACGAGAATCTACAACAAGATTCTCATAGTTATTTGTATACCTACCTATACTGACTTTTCTCTCGGATGAAATATGATGCAAGCCGCAGACAATTTTTAATCTCTGCTATAATGTATACCGTAATGGTACAAAATGTTACACTCGAGTAAAGGTAGTAAACTAGTTTGATTGATTAATTATATACGAATACCAAATTGAACAAATTAAACAAACTATAGATGTTTTTATCACCAAACGCATTAAAAATATCTAATTGGTTTTAAGTTTATCAAAACGTGTGCTGCCAAGCAATTTGTGTTTCAACGAGATACGTGTATTAATTATTCATCACTAATTAGCAGTTTTGTATCAGAGCGAGTCGGTAGATCAGAGCGGTTGCTCATGCCGGAAACAGGAAGGGGGCAATCAACATTCCTAAAAATATCACACATTTGGAGTTCATCCGGCGAACGCTGCGCCGCGCCTCGGCCCTCCTGCAACTTATAACCGTCTGCTCACATCTCCGCACACGAATATTGTGCTAATAACTACTGTGTGAAGAAAAGTTTCAACAGACTCGTATTTGTATACTGTCTAAAAACGCTCTATTGTTTTATTTACCATTTTTAGATTCAGGCGAAGAGGTATTTACAGCTTACAAATTAGGACACGGCTCACCTGATGGATAATCTAAACTAGGTACTCAGTTGCATGTTTTGGTTTTCAGTTTAAAGTCGGAAAATATTACCCATAAATATTTTAATATACGTATTGGAGTTACGATTTTTAGTAGCTGTGACTAGAAGTCAATAAATTCGTCTATATCGAAGTGGGTGATAGTGATCTAAGAACACGAATTGTATCATCATTTAAGTAATATGTTGTTGCTTTATAATTTCAATAGAAACAGATTTCGTTAGTAGATGCTTCATAGTTTTATTAGTACAATTGTGTTCCATATACCTAGTCGCGAACCATGATGAATGGTGAGGTTTTTTAAGAGAGTAAAAAGAAAATCTGAGATATTCTCGTCAACTGTAGATGTAGTCCGAAGATTTTACAATCCAATAATGTTTATAATAAAATTTATATGAGACGCATGGGATATATAGTCAAGGTTAATCATAGATTTTCCGGCCTTAATAATACTTTAGACAGTGCGTATTGTAAAATACAACACACATCTCGTATATCTCTAAATAATCATAGAACCAAAGTCACCTCAGCATGAGATTCAGGATCTAATAAAATTACCTACTCATACTAATTTAATTTTGATTTCCCATCCTCTAAAAATAAATAAAACTGTACGCAGTAGGTACGCACCAACCGTCCACCTATATAAATCTAATGTGTACACACTTAGGTAGCTTATCGTCACATTACAATGTGTAATAGCTGTAACCGATAACATCGACCTTCCTATCGAAAAAAGCGTTCAATATTTATCGAAATGTCATCGTAATAATTATTATTTATTGTTCGGTCAGCACCGCTGATATTACAATTCCCGACAAGTACGCGTCTAGTACTCGCCGGCACATAATTAGATAATTTCTATTATTTATATGCGAAGTGTTGTGTGTGAGGCGCATGGAAACGACGCTGCTTCCTTCGCTGGCTGCGTACGAAGAAATCCTTCGACGGGTTCTCGCTAAAGAGGATGTAGCCACCGGCACCGGCACCGGCTTCGATGATTTAATTTACAAAAAGTTCCTGTCGCGAGCGCTGGTCGCTTTTCCTGCAGGTGCCGCGCCACGTAAAGCGCTTTTCATTTCCTCTATGGTAATATCGTAAAACGTGTCAGCGTACTAATGAGATACGGGATCCAGTCACGACTCGCCGATACAATACCGTCGTAGATTATGGACATCGTTGAATAATGTTGTTGATTTATTAGAGGATGTGCGGACTAAATCAGATGTGGTTTCAACTCACTTCTATAACCGACACCATATACCAGTATGATTCATTCTCCGACATGCGGTCTCCTTTTGGAGGCTTTGCCGCAAAAAATAAACGCTATATCAATCAGGGCTGTTATTACATATTAGTATTACCATTATTGAACACTAGCGGACGGGCGCGGCTCCGCCCGGGTGCAGACATACCTTTTTGAAAATATTGTATCACCTACATTCTTCAGGGTTAATTTAGATTCCTAATGATAAGAAATGAAATAGCTCCAGTAGTTTAAGAGCCTATTCAATGCAAACAAACAATCAGTTATTTCCACTTTATAATATTAGTAAGTATAATATAAATATACTTTTCAGAATTATTCTACTTAAAGAATGCACAATTATCACCAATATTAATAAAAAGCCAGAAAAATAATATTATGTAGCAATTTTTTAATAAATATTTAAATTTAAAAGACTGTAAAAATCAAATAGTATTTACTAAGTCATAACTGCGTAAGCATCACATTCTATGAATGAAAATGTTATTGTTTTTCTCAGTTTTACAGTTACTGTATCTACTAACGCCATCTGTTGTTTTTATAATAAACTTAATTGTCAACCAACGGAAATGCGTTTTGTTGCTGGTATTAAAGGTCAGGCGCTTAACGCCCGTCGCATATAAAGTCAAAAGTTGGTACCCAGCTGAGCTTTATAAGGATGCTATCCTGAGTTCGAAACCCAGTTAGAACATTTCACATTGCGTGGTTGCAATTTTCATCATTGGTATTTATGCCTGATACGATAATAGGTTCGCAATCTATAAACGACGTGGGATGGAAAAAGCTTGTGAAATTGTGTGGATTTACGCTGATATATTTAGGGTTGATTACTTAATCGGAAGGAATCAGTAGGTATCGGTAGTAATAACTGATAGGTACCTAGAAGCTAGCGCCTACCAAATACAGTTCAGTAATTTATTCTAGTCTTCGAGTATTTAGTAGTTGTGGTGAAATTCTGAAAGCAAGCCTAGAAGCCGATATAAATTCTGATATAGGACTGACCATTATCACGCATTAGGAGGACGTAAAGCACAACTATCAGAGCAATGTGTGGGAAAAATTGCTGAGTTATAAATAATCAATACTTTCAATACTCCATTGCTTTAATCAAATGTGCCGACTCATAGGAACCAGACCCGAAAAAAAATTATCAAACTCGAGTCCTTAGGTTTCAATCAGCATCATATCCAACTCAGCCATGGTGGCTGTCAACATAGGTAGCCGAATGAGCGTGGGATTTTCTAGTCATGTGTATTTTTAGATACAATCGAAGAAACATTAGAAGTTAAACCTAAGGGTGTTATTCTTACTTTTGTTTTTTTTTAGTGATAACAAATAAAAAAACAAAGAATAGCACATACATTTATTTGTGAATTTGTAATAGTACATAATTAAAATAGTACTGATCATGTAGAACACACATATGGACATATAGATTGTTTTATTAGAAAAATCGGATAGCAACTATAGATTAAAATTTATTTCCAACTGCTGTAATATTTAAAGTTTATATAAAAGTTATCTATTAGTAAATAATATACATTATGTATATAATGTTAAAATTAAATTAACTATTTTGTGTTATGAGGCGTGTGCATTATTAAACATAGCATTGCTGTAATATAGCAATTCCTTCAAGGCGAAAATAATACAACACATTTTTGTGCTACTTACATCATTGTCTTACAAAAATAATGGTTAAAATTATATAATATACATTAGATATAAATTAATGTTAAAAATAAAATATGGAATTTTAAAACACTACCTACTTAAAATTAAATGTAAGCCATCACATTTTTATGGTTTTCTTGCACTAGTAGTAAATTTAAATGCTTTTAATCCAAATATGATTGAAATTTAGGAATTTTAAGGTCACTTGTGATAGTAAAAGGGTTAATTTCTGTATGTAAAAAATACTACTAGATACACATTTATTATGAAGAAAATGCATAAGAAATGGGACTAGTAAATGCTTCATTCTTCTGGTACATTCTAAATGTAGAATAATCTCACTCGAGATGTCGTTATCAACAGATCTCCATCAAAGAATTTAGTTTCAATCACCACATTGCCACTGAAAAGATAAATAGTTGTTATGTTAGAGTAGTTTATTTACGTAATAAATCAATCGGAAAATGGTCTGTAGAAGGATAAAGAAAAACTAAGTGTATATGAAGCTGAATTTCATTGAGATATTATGATTTACAGATCAATTCAAATTTTAAAGATCCCCTTTCCACCATGGACACATCTTTGTATATTAATGAATAAAAACATATGTAATTTTATTTATATGCTTATTTCTCATACCTATTTTATGCCTAAAGACTATTAATCTTGGACTGACATTGTTCAATAAGGTAATAATTTCACTGATTGACTATTCAGTTGACTATAAGAAACCTAAGATACTTAAATAAAACTATTATGCTTACTTTAAAACATTAGCAGGCATCATTTGTGATTCGGGCGCTGACTCTATCACTGACTGCCAGGTGTTGGTGGAGTTCGGAATCACATAACCAAACTCAAAGAACCATTCCTCTAAACACCGACCTTTGAATAGTACTTTCTGAAAACAAAAAACAATATCTAACTTATAAAATAATCAATGAATGAATTTATGATGAGTCATTATTAGTAATTTAAATATTCTAAGCACTATAGTTGATATAAAAGTATATAAAATAAAAGTATATTAAGGTGCATTGGGGTACCACTGTAATAGTAATGCATAATAGGTAAGAAATTGAACTCATAAAATATATGAGTTTATATGTGTACCCTTCAATACTTGTATTACAGTGTTACCCCAATGTGCACCTTAATACTCCTCCTTTTTTTGGTTTTCTACTCCTTCTCCACTATTGTCTCTTATATTTTCTTTAAATATCAATGACATCATACCTGCTCCAAGCGGAATCTGTCCATTGACTCTATAGAGCTGAAGTTCATTTCTCGGGAGACAACTCGGCACTTCAGGATCCTTTTAGGAACTCGAGCCTCATGTTCCACGTCACTACTTGACATATCCTCATTGTGTTGCCAAAGGATCTTGCCTGAAATTAGAAACATTTGATTATAATCAATTTTTATTATTATAATAATCATGTTAATAGGATAGATGTTGGTCTTATTAAAATATAAAACTGATGACATTTGTTGAACAAAAAACAAGAATTGACCAAAATGAATGAGGAACATTCCTACTGTAAGCTATTATATTAAGTGATGATGTCATTGGTGAGATCAACTTGATACCTTCTAATAAGATTGGTAACAAAACTTTTCAAATATTGGCTTTTAGAGGGAAACAACACAGTTTTATGTCTAATTCTGGGCTCCTATGCAATAGACGTTAAAATAAATCCAAAGTTTATACCTGTATCAGCATCACGAAGATTCATCCAATTACTGTTTTGGAGGGCTAAGAAAATTTATATGTTAAAAGAGATAGTTAATTGGTTATAGTTGATAGTTGACTGTAGGAACGTTAATGTAGTTTTAACGGCTCCATGTCATTGACCGTTAATGTATAACGTGTACATAAGTACTCCCGTCATTTATATAATAAATTGAGGGTACTTTACAGATGAATGCTAATCCCTGGTTTACACGTACTTAATAATTCATACAGTGGCTAACTACTTTTAGTATAATTACATAAACATGAAATGATTAATAAAGCCAGTTTATGGTACAAATATGGGCTTATACTAAGTAAAAAAGGATACATCTGGAATCCTTTGAGAATGGTCTCCACGCGATCTTGTTTCACTTCCTCGGCAGATAATACTTCTGTCATGGTTTCTAAATTCGGTTTTCAGTGTATTTGACTAGAAACTAGAGATTTACAAAATAATTATTTAAGAAACTATGGAATCACAAAAAATACAAACAATACAACACATTCACATTGACTTTGACAAGTGTAGAGACTAGAGTTGTTACATGTTCAGAAATAACCGATGAGCCGATTCAAATCGATTATTGTATGCATTTAAAATTGTTGTTGAGAATTGATAGGTATTCAAAATTCAAATACCTATTTTATGTAATAAAGTCAAATACCTACTTTATGTAATAAAGTACGCTAAATTTGGTTGAAGTAACTCATATGGATTAGATAATATATTTTTGTATTCCCGATTCTCTTGTTTATTTGTGTATTACCTGGTATTTTTGAATTTTGGAATGAAACATTTTCAGTTTCAAACTTAATTTTTAGGAAACAAAATAGAAGAATAGAACAAAATGGCAAAGACTAGACGCGACGCGAATATTTTAATTAAATCGACTGGTCACTGGAGTACTTTGGGAGTCTGCACTAGTGTGCAAAAATGACGTTTCATTACGAATGTGTGTTTCAATTACAATTAATGCAAAAACATTAGATAATTATTGCTCAAGTTGCCACCCAGCATGGGATAAGTTAATTTAATTATCTTCATTGTAATATTATTTTATAACGTATGTAAATTAATTTATCAATAATTTGGTCAAATGAATATTTTACCTTTTTTACCATCCGTAAGTATTTGCGTTAAACGGACCGTCCAGAGTAAGATGGTTGGCTTTGACAGATTGTAGAAGAGAATGGAATAGAATAGAACAATTGATGGTATTTTTGTTTGCTTACGGTTAATTTTATGAAAACTTTATAAAAAGTTAATAAGTGGCGAATGTTCACGTTAGAATCGCTTCATTTATGTAAAGTTGAAATTAGAAGTTATTTTGAATTCGTGAGATTTTTCTATGAACTCAAAAAGCGAAACTGACGAAGCTTCAAGGTAAAATATATTTTCGTTTAACATCGTGGATGTTAACGTTTGTGCGATTTTGCTCCGGCTGTGTGATTTGCCCATACCTTTTGTTTATTTATTTAGCACGCGTGTGTTTATTTGCTGCGTAATTAAACACGAGATAAAGGTTAGGCAGCATTACTTGCTATTTTCGTTCTTTGTTTTGGTCTGATGTTACTGCGTAGGGAGTGTTGTGGTCACGTGAACGAATGTTTTGTTGACACTGCAGGGGGAGCGAAGCATCATCGTCAAAAAATTCAACCCCAACTAGCAGTGAAGAACAAGCAACATCGAGTTTATGCCCTGGTGCGGAAACCGGCAACTCAGGGGACATTATGAAGCGAGCTGCGGCTAAACAATTGATTGAGAGATATTTTTATCAATTGCTGGATGGATGTGGTAATCCCAATTGTGACAATCGGTATTGCGCTTCAAGTGGAGAGGTGAATATTTGGTTCTAACTGGTAATGTCTAGATGTACTCATTCATTCAGTAATTTATATCGTTCTGTGCAGAAACTGGGAAGTTACAGTGCACATTTCAGGTTTAAATCCTTGTGTATATTTATAAAACAAAGAAATTGTAATTTTACAACAACAAATTCAATCATTTAAAAAAATATAGCATGTAAACAAAACTGTTGGATCTAATACTTAATTTTAGCGTTCCTGATTTATTTATATCACAGATTTTTATAAATGAAAATAATATTTTTAGGCAAGGAATTTATCACCTAATGAGGCAGCTGCTGAGGCAATAAAGTTATTTTACAAAGAGGCTCGCCTATGTGACACTCTACCCAACAAAGTACCACGGACTGAAGCTTCACCTTGTGATAATAATGCCAGGTTTATAATTTATTTTTAACTATAATTTATGTGATCAAAGAATGATAGTAACATATGGTGGTATATTCACTGGTGGTAGGTCTCTCATATGTGAGAGGCCATCTGGGTAGGTACCACCGCAATGTCTATTTCTCCCGTGAAACAACACTGCTTAAATGCACTGTTGTGTTTCGGATTGAAGGACATTGTAGCCAGAGCAACTACTGGACATATTGAGACTTAACATCTTATGTCTCAGGATGGCGATCGCAGTGGAATGTTGCTACTGTTATGAGCGGTCGTATCGCTTACCATCAGGCGAACGGCTTGCTCGTCTCGCCATACAAAGCAATAAAAAAAAAATATGGTTTATGTAAATATCTAAGTCTGTCGGCTACTTTTGGAGTACTGCTGTTCTACTGGAGTATGCAATTATTGATAGAATTATTAAATTTGTCACATGAGGATAAATCACTTGGAAAATTAGTAATTGCAGGCCCACTCAATCCACATTAATGCTTATGGGATCTAAAAATGTTATTATGTCTGGGTATGAAAAGGACTTTTGTTATATCCTCTAAATTATATTTTGTGACTTTTAGTGAGATTCAATAATCAATTTATAGATAGTTTTCAATATTATTATTTAAAGTATATTATTATTATTTAAAAAGTGCGTGGTGGCCTGTTGGTAAACGGACTAGACGCGACTGCCAACATGTTCACGGTGGTCGCGGGTTCGAATCCCAGGGCACACCTCTGACTTTTCGAAGTCATGTGTGTATTGATAGTCAATCACCACGCACTAAAACGGTGAAGGAAAACATCGTGAGGAAACCTGCATGCCATGGCGATTCATAAGAATTTCTATGGTATGTAAGTCTGCCAACCCGCACTAGGCCAGCGTGGTGGACTATATGGCCTAACCACTCTCCATCGTATTCTCGATTGTAGAGTAGGCCCGTGCCCTGCAGTGGGACGTAAATGGGCTGATACAGATACAGATACAGATTATTTAAACACATTATAAGGGCCAACACATTTATTAAGCTAGGTCAATAAATAACAAGGGAAATTGTTTTACACTGAGCAACTTATAGTAGTATGTTTTATAATAAACATTGTCAAACTAGTTGCACAAAATATATAAAAGACACAATACTTATAAGAATGGATCTTTTTAGCACAACATGCACCACATCAAATTTGGTTGATGATACAGACAACAAAGAGAAGGACAAAGAAATACCCACATCCAGTGCAGCATCACAAGAGATCACATTGACAGAGGAACCACATACTAGTCATAATGTATCTCAACAGAAAATATCCAAATCACGTAGTCATAACAGTGAGTATTTATTATCATATAATATATTCGTCACCCTTTGAGTATTTATAATTAGAGGAAGCACTCATACTTCAAAAGTGTTGATATAAGTAGTGGTACAATGACACTTTTTCTGCCCTCCCATTGGCTGACCTTTGACAGGTTGCCCAAAATGCCCAATTTTTTTTTATCGCTATGAGTAGCTGGACATGATCCAATTTGCCTGATGGTAAGTGGTACAACCTCTCATGGACATCAGCAAAACCAAACAAGACCATGAATAACAAACCAATGCTTGGCATTCCACTGCATTCAACATCCCAAAACATAAGATTTAAAGTCTCAATATGTCCAATAAGTACTCTGGCTATAGTGACTTTCAAACTGGAACACAACAGTGCATCTACACTTCAGTTTGGCAGGGGAAATAGACAATACTGTGCTACCTACCCAGGCAGCTTCTCACATATGAGAGACCTACCACCAGTAAAATGTAAAATCATTGCCTTGAGGGGTCTAGAAGCAATTAGGGAATGTGGAATGTGGTGGTTTGTTTTCCAGTTAAACTCTCAATTTGCGTAATTTATTAATTCTATGAACTATGAATAATTAAAAAATCACTCACATTAGGATTCAATAAATTCCGAAAACACAAAGGATTTTTATATAACAATGTTTAATTTTATTCATTAAATACTATTTAATAATTTATAGTATATTGTTCCTTTTTCATTGAATTGGTCATTGAACATTAATATAGATTTCATCACTTTTCACTGGTAGCCATTGTCTATAATTATTGTCTCATAATTAGACAAGTAATGGCATAGTTTTAATGTAAGTAATTATACAATGCATTAAATAAATGTATTGTAGGAACAGTATTGAATTCAAAATTTATGATTAAGGTATTAAGTGCATTGGTCATGCAAGAAAAGGGTTGCTATTAGGAATACCCTAATTAATGACAGTGATTAGGAAGTTTCTATAAATTTAGGTTTCTTTTTTAATGTATACCAGTCAAAATTCAGTAGTGTCTTGTACCCCACACCAAAATTAAAATGGATAATAAGTTTGTCTGGTTGATAAAAATGCTTGATGAGTTAATGTTGAACTTGTTAGATGGGGCTCCGTTGACCGAGGAACGTATCTATGAGTTGTGCGATGAGTGTCTACAGAATAAAGTGAGGGAACCGCTCATACGGGCACTGGGGGAAGCCTTCACACAGCCTGCCATACTAGCCAGATGTTTTGCCAGTAAACTCACCGATGACTGTACAAATGAAGGGAAAATTGCTGGTGAGAATTTGTGTCATTATTTGTTTTTTGTTTATATTTATATATAAAAAATAAACTGGGAGCCTGAGTTCGTGTACTTATTTTAGGCCATTTGTGGGCGAGGACGGTCACTGCTTTGCTTGTCGGATTAATGCGAATAAGTAAAGGTCTATGTATGCTCATTTTCAATATGTTTTTGTGGAACACTGGCGAACTCAACTACATAAAAATCTTGATAAACTTTTTGTTACTCAAATAAGTTGAAAATACATAAAATCTCGCATTGAATTAAGATTAAAAATTAACATTTTCATTTAATTTTGCAGATAAAGAGTCAAAAGCGATGAGTTTACCGAGCGATCCGGATAAGGACGTGGACAGTGTAACAGGTCCTGGGTTGGATGTCGCCTCGTGTCGCAGAGCTTTTCAATACCTAGCTAAAGTGAGTTCTTACTTTATATTATAGCACCCCATAGTCAGCTTTCTACCATCAAAATGGTTTAGATTTTAGCCTACAGACAGCGCGCGCGCGTATACCGCGCTAGTCTAGCATGGGTTGACGGGTTGTAGAAATAGGGATGTGTCCAAGATTTCATTTAGAGCAGTATGTAATGGTTTCCGAAAAATCAAAAAAACATAAGTTCAGAATTGGTTGAAAAATTACTGAGATATTAAAATTCTTAATAGTGCAGTCTGCCTCAGTGGCGTAGTTGTACTAGTGTACGGTTACAAAGCTGAGGTCTCGGGTTCGAATCCCGAGTTGGGCAACGTGATATTGGATTTTTCTATTCATTATCAGCTCAGAGTCAAGAATTTGTGCCCGATATGGAGATAGGATCGCCACCTATCACATCATGGGACGGAACATACAAGGCGAAATGTGGGTGTCCTGTCACCTTTGCCTACCCCTTCTGGGAAAAAGGCGTGAGTTTATGTATGTATGTAATAGTGCAGTGTGGACATTCGTTTTTTCTTTTGAACGTATGAACCATATTATGGCGGGTGACATCACGTCGCGGTGCGTCGCTTCGTACATGTTGCATCGTTTTATATTACTCCTACTACTTAATTTCAAATATTTGTAACTTGCTTATTACTCAAAGGATTAAAAAGATGATTTGATGATGCTGAGCGATATTACCTTTCATCAGATGCATTGGAGTCACTTTGCATACGATACGCTATAGCTAGTATACGCAATATCGGTGTAGGTAAAAGAGCAAAGTATACTTTTCCTATTTAATGGAATTCACAATTGTTTACGCTATAGCTAGTATACGCAATATCAGTGTAGGTAAAAGAGCAAAGTATACTTTTCCTATTTAATGGAATTCACAATTGTTATTATGAATGAATGTTTCAAAATAAAATATTCAATCTTTAGACAGGTTCCCAATAAATCACATTCACACGAAATGCGCATTTTTCAAAAAAAATATTCCATCAATAGACAGTCGTCTGCAATATTAAACGGCCACGCATGAGGTGGTCAGGTGGTATTTGCAAGTCTAAAAGTGGCGCAACGAGTTGATCACCTGCGCATTGTCACAGAGTGCAATATAAATTTCAAATTTCCCATTTTACTTGCATGTACACTTCATGTGTCACATAACTTGACAGGTTCGTACATAATGGAGTTATGGTTTACCATACGTCGAGGCTATATAGTCTCCAAATGCCCCGTTATGATGTCAATCTAGGGTGTTAAAAATTTATTTATGGGTTTTGCATTGAATTTTGATAAGTGTCGTTTGAATGTTGTTTTGTGAGGAAGTTGATACTCATTTGTTACTAAGTAAATATATTTTATTTATGGGTTTTCAATTTTCACTCTTGACATCGTAAATATTTTTTGTTTTAGGTATAAATACTTGTATTCTTTGATATTGTATATAACACCTAGTTATTGTGAAACTATTTGTCCATCATACAAATGTTTATTTTGGTGTGAAAATTAATTCATCCGGTTGTTTATTAGAATATGACCATGTCAAGATTTTTTTTAAATTTCAATGAATGGCGAGACGAGCATGCCGTTCGCCTGATTGTAAGCGTTACGGCCGCCCATGAACAGTGGCAAAACCAAACACCTTAAATTACAAATGGATTGCTTGGCATTCCTTTGCGCGCGCCATCCTGAGACATACGATGTTTAGTCTGAATGTGTCACCATATGAAAGTCACCAACATGTCACCATATGCAAGTTGCTCTGTGTCCATTACGTAATTTGAACCAACAAGCAATGCAGGACCACTCAGTCCACTACACCTTTTACTCAAAATAAAACGACCTCAAATGGATGCCCTATCTCTCATGATTACATAAAAACACAATTCAATCCACATTTGTAGGTGCCTTCAGAATACTACAGTTCAGCATTGGTGACGGCGCTAAAAACGCTCGCAGACAACATGGAGATAGACCTCAGGATAACTAAGAAGATGAGCGTCGAGGATGCTGTGAACTGCTTCGTGATCGCTTTCGAGGTGCCGGACCTGGGCTGCAGCGACTACCTGGAGATAGCGCTGCCCGCTCTATGCCATGCCGCTGAAAACTTGTCTGTTAAAGGTGGGTCCTCTTTATATTTATATGAACATGGTGTATCAGTACAAGGTGAATTTATTGAGTGTAAATTAAATTTTGTGATAGGCTTTAGAGACATTTCAGAGTTTTTTTTTTAAATTATGATTGTGTAATTTACAAGGGTGCTATTCAAATATTTTATTTACTCTTAAAACTGGGTAACCTTTCGGCCAAAAATTGCAACAGTCAATGAAATATGGATCATATTCCCTTGTGTTAAGATTTAAAATACAGCACCAACAGTCTTGATGCTAGTTGACCATGTATGTCAAGAGAAGCCAGCGAATTTAGATATTATGTCCTCGTGTTATGGTTTAAAATACAGCACCAACAGTCTTGATGCTAATTGACCATGTATGTCAAGAGAAGCCAGCGAATTTAGATCTTATGTCCTCTTGTTAAGGTTTAAAATACGGCACACCCTGTCTAGATGGTTATTGACGTGACAAATCTCAAATATAGATCCTATTGCGTTATGTTAAGGTTTAAAATACATCAACAAATGTTGTAGGCCAGGCGAAGCTAGCGCGGCTATGGGCTGAGCACTGCAAGGACAGCCTGCGTCACATCCTGGAGACTCTGCAGCAACTTATCACGCTGAGGGTCATATCCACTAACTACACCAGGCAGTACCAGGTGCAAGACGACGACCACGTCACGGCAGCTACCAAGTTAATGAAAGTAAGACTTGTTTTTGTTTCTTTTTTTACTTTGTTTTACATGGCTGTAGCCCTCAGTAGAACTAGGTTGTAGATGAGTGCTCAACAGTAGGCGACTACGGAGTACGGGCTCATACATTACAGATACATCATCTTAGACATTAATTGAATTATTTCCAAGGCTATAAATTCACTTATGAAATATTGCATGTCCTTGACGAGTTTATATTTAGTGATTATACAGGGTCATATTGATATATGTCATTTAATTTTAAAAAATATGATCCTCACAATCCCAGGTAACATTGTACCATGTTTGAAAAGCTGGAAGTATTATAAAAAAACGTCTTTTTACGGCTCCGGTAAGTTTTCCAACTGCGTTGAATTTAGCTAAGCGGTAAAAATACTCATATCTATACGGTGTTGCCAAACTAAAATCATGATTTCTGACAAAAAAACGACTCGGATTTTATAAATATTGTGTAAAATGTCATCTAAGCTAATGAGAAACATGTGAATTAAATTAAATACCATAAGTCAGTGATTCTCAACCACTGTGCCGCGGCACTTTTGTGTGCCGCCAAATTTCAAAAGTGTGCCGCCAAATTTTGCAAATATATAATAATGTTAATATTATTATACTGTTTCCATTCGTTTATTTTATTTTTGACACATCGAGTACTGAATCAAATAGTGATGGCCTGATGCGTTATCGAATCAATTTTTTATAACAAACGATTTTATTTTTGAACAAGTTTTAATCGATTTAATACATATTTTATTTTTTGCTCCATGCATTGTTTTATAAAACTTCAGGGATATTTAAGTAACTTGATTTAATAATTATATTAAAATAAACCATTTACTCATGTTAAGTTAATATTCTTATCACTTCCGTCGGCAATAGTAATGTTGTTAAAAACAAATTGTGAAACGGCAACACTGGGCAGACAGGTGACGCGCGCCGCCATTTTGTTGTCACTCACAACGAGACGCCCGCGCCCGTGCTAGTGTTTTCCGTTCGCTGAATTTTAATTCACATTTTTCATACGTCGAGTTGAGTATTTATATTCCTCCGTATTGTTTTACCCGTGAATTCCTACATTTGGTTGAATTGAGAACATCGTACCTGCCTTCATCACTTTCAAAATGCCTAAAGGAAAGGTGCTTAAAGGACAAACAAGGGAGTTTGTGTTGCGACTTCATGAGTACTTTGAAAGGGAATGCCGTAATGGTGGACCTCTTATACCAGTGACTCAAATCAGAGACCGTGTTTCAGCAGCATTAGGTATTACTGCTCCAACAGTTTCAAAAATAATTAAAGAAGGCTACGGCAGTAGTGGCATGGAACAAAACAAGCCATGTACACCTAAGAAAAAACGTCAGCCCTTTAAAGTGACAGCAATTGACAGTTTTGATGGTGATGCTATTCGTCGTCATATATACGATTATTACCAAAGAAAAGAGATTCCTACTTTACATAACCTAGTACAATCTCTGAAAACTAGTGGCTTGTTCCGTGGTCAAAAGTCTTCTTTGGCGAAGGTATTGAATAGGATTGGATTCCAATACAAAAAATGTGACAAAAGAAAAATATTGATGGAACGCAATGATGTTGCTTTGTATCGATGCGAATTTTTAAGACAAGCTAAAAAAATAGAAGACTGGTCGAATGTTGTTTTCACCGATGAAACTTGGCTCAATGCGAATCACACGGTATCAAAAACTTGGACTGACAACACTGCTAGCTCCTCGACCGCAGTGCCAATGGGAAAAGGTGAAAGAATTATAATTTGTCATGCAGGAACCGCAAAAGGATTTGTGCAAGATGCTATGTTAGCTTTTAAATCAAAGAAAACAGGGGATTACCACGAAGAAATGAATTCCGAAGTATATGAAAAATGGTTTCGGGAAATGTTATTGTCACTCGAACAGCCATCAACAATATTTATAGATAATGCGTCCTATCACTCTCGGCAAATTAACAAAATGCCAACGCAAGCCAGTAAAAAAAATGAAATAATAAACTGGCTCCGTAACAATGGCGAGGAGGTGGACGAGTCCCTATTAAAAGTAGAGTTACTTAAAATATTAAAAATGAGGAAGCAGCCTAAACGATACGTTATAGATGAAATGGCTGCAGAACATGGGCACACCGTCCTTAGAATTCCTCCATATCATTGCCAGTATAATGCCATAGAGCTAATATGGGCGCAAGTGAAAGGATATGCTGCGAGAATAAATACAACTCCTCCTTTCACCGCAAACAAAATGCTGGAGTTGCTTAAAAATGCGTGTGAAAATGTGACGCCTCATAACTGGGCGAGTGTCGTAGATAAGACGAGGAAAGAAATAATGTCTGATTGGGATCGCGATGTCGCATTTGACAACTTACCCATGCACTCATTAATAATTAGTGTTACTGGGGATACGAGTGACGACGACGCCGATTCCGACGAAACAGACGATTGTTTATAAATAAAAATATTAACAAATTACCTTTTAGTTGTTTTAATTATTTAATCCTTAAAGTACTATGAATTCCAACATGGTTTAACTGTTTATTACAAGTAGGTACTAAACATTTATTTTCGTTGTAATCATTGTAATTATTTTAAATTAAACTCTTATTAAAAGTCACTTCAATACGTATACCTTTATTCATATTAATTAATTTGCAGCAAATACATTCGATCCTAATATTGGGTACTATATTACGTTTAACTGTTTTCATTAGCATTTTAATGTAATTTTATTTCAAATGATTCCGATTGATTGATTATATTCAAAATCGTTTTTGTTATCTGTGGTCATTCGTTACGAATGGCACAACTCTAAGTGGGCGTTACCCGTCAAGAAAGTATCTACTTTTATTTCAAAATATTGTTCTACTGTAATGTCGTACTTTATAGGCGTGAACTGTCAAAAATAAAATAAACGAATGGAAACAGTATAAATTATATCATTTAAAAAGAAAAATATTTTTAACATGAATATATATTTAAATCCACAAAATAATGTATTATTTGCTTTGCAACGCGTTTTTTCTTTGTGCCAAATTATGATGAAGCGGCGTGCATAGCAATAGGAATGTCTCAAGTCGGCGTACTATTTGCATGTAGTGTCAATTTATAAATTTGTAAACTTATTAACTTTGCAGTACACCTATCCACACAATTTCAGAAAGGTTTAATTTTCCATATTCATAAGTTACAAGTGAGTGCATAATTTAAATTATTATAAATTCAAAAGTAATATTTGAACCATTTTTTTTAATGTTTTGACAATATTATTTTTGTTTTATCAGATCCTTCTGAAAATGCATAAATGGTTAAAAATAAGAAAGTTTAATGATGATAATAGTGATAACGGTAACGTTAGGGACTAAGTTAATGAGCCAATCCCCGGCACAAGTAAAAACACTTCTTGCTCAAAAAAATACGTTGTCCATCGGAAATATAATGATGACTTTTTGAAATTTGGATTTACCTCTACAATGGAAAATGACATAGTTGTTCCCGAGTGCTATGGTTTCTAGCAAACTCCAACGTCAAATATAAATGAAATTATCAAAAAACATCAAGCTCAAATTTCGCATTAAAAATGTTTTTATTATTAGCTTGTAATTAATCCCTTAATAAACGTTTAGTTATTATTGTAGTATATATTAGTTTATTTCGTATATATACATTTTTAGTCATAAACTATTTATCAATGCTCGAAGATCTGAGCCGGGCAAGCCTTGAAGTTGGGCTTCAGATGAATGGGACAAAGACAAAGTTAATGACCAACAGCATAACACCCGCAGTGGCGGTAGACGGGCAAACAATACACTACGTCGACGAATACGTTTACTTGGGCCAGATCGTTTCTTTCAGGAATAGACAAGACTGGGAAATTTCCAGACGAGTCGAAAATTCTTGGAAGAGCTACCGGTCTTTAAAAGAGTATCTATGAGGTGACCTCCGGCTCTCTCTCAAACGCAAACTCGTCGACATGTGCATTTTGCCCGTCCTAACCTATGGCGCCCAGACTTGGTCATTGACTGCGTCTCAGAAGCTCAAACTCAAGGTTTGCCAGCGAGCAATGGAGCGCAGTATTCTCGGTGTTAGGCTGACCGATCGCATCCGAAACACTCAACTGCGCTCGATGACTCGCATTATGGATGTCGGGCGCAAGGCGACCTCACTTAAGTGGAACTGGGTGGGACATGTGACTCGAATGCATCCAAAACGTTGGGCCAGGCTGGCTACAAGCTGGATTCCTGAGAACGGCTGGAGAAAACGCGGAAGACCAAAGATGCGGTGGAAAGACGAGTTGGATGTATTCGAGCCAAACTGGCAAGAGCTTGCCGAGGACAGGGTCAAGTGGAATGACAAAGGGAAGGCCTTTGCCCAGCAGTGGGACACAGTTTAGGCTACAAAAAAAAAACAAAAAATACTATGCAGTGTCTTGTAGTAAGTAAATTATTTTTATCTTTTTCTTTGTGTGCCGCCAAATTTTGAAATCGTTAAATATGTGCCGCAACAAAAAAAAGGTTGAGAATCACTGCCATAAGTCAATATCACCCTGTTTAATAAGTATAAAATTATATTTAAATCAAGTAATATATTTATACGAGATATGATAAATACACTTTGTCCGCAGATAGTATACTACGCGAACATGTTGGCGGGCGTGATGGAGTCGAACTCGCTGCGAGAGGAGGCCATAGTCATCGCCAATCAGCAGGATCCACTCGAGAACGTACTAGGTCACCTATACCCACCGACCTCGCTCAAGAATAGCAAAAACTCACAGCCTGATGATCCATTAGGTAAGCTTGATTGATTGCTAAAATGTAGATAATAATACATTTCTTTATTCAGACAACAAAGATCCAAATATAATTGTATTAGTACTTACAAAAGATTTACGTATTTATGTAAATGAAAAAGATAAAAGTATAATCTGTGTGGCTATATTATTAATATTATAATAACGAATTGATTGGCATTGGAAGTTAATTTACTAAAATCAATGTTTCTATATACTTTCTTGTCGGTTTATTTTATTGCACTGAATGGTGAGACGAGCATGCCGTTTTATACAATGACGCATTTAAAATGACTTATGAAAGACAGACAGACACATATGGGAGACCTATCACCAGTAAAAAACGAAACAAATATTACATTACATGGAAATTAACCTCAGATTCTACTACAGGATACAAACTGCCTCTCATTTTTAAGGAGGGAATATAAAATTGTACATTAAACTGACATATTGTGTTTGTTTCAGCTATTGAATTAGATATAAATGTATTAGATGCTAGGAAGCCATACCTGCCGTTTGAGGAGTTCTATAACGAGCCCCTTAGTGATACTATTGAAATGGATATAGATTTTGGTAATTACAAGACGGAGATTAGTAAAGGTAAGCACAGATACACATTTATTAGATTCTATTGTTTTTAATATTATACAATAGGATATTCTACTCATTTTTTGTAAAGTTTCTTAAATTGGTCCTAAGGTTAAAACAAACTAAAAAATGTTTTTATCTGATCGGTAAGTCCCATAAAAATATATTTCAATTAGCATTTTACACTTCTGCGACTAAGTGTAAGTAAACGCTAAACGCCATCTTTCAAGTGATTACGTCACTCGGCCTCGTAGCCTAACCCGTGTATACCATGACGCTGTACTTTATAAAGCGAGAATTATTGCAGTATACATAAGTCTTGTAATATTTGGCCGCAACTTCGTCAGGGTCGTTAATTGTATTTACAATATATTTAATATACTTAAAATTTTATACACTTAAGCTTGTCTACCTTTTTATTATCGAGCCTGACAGCTGATAAGTAAGAACGGGTGGTTACGTCTTTCATTATGATGTTTTTCCCTTCATCGTCCACGGCGGTTGTTAGCTATGCGTATACAAATATCGCCGTACTAGTTTTTTGGGTCTTCAGTAGTCTTTTTCACCGACTAAAAGACTACAAAAAATCTGTATTTATATCGTTTTTTTGGCCGGTCAATGGTACTTGTTCGAGCCGACTCATTCGTACTGTAACTTTTAGGACCTACACCAAATCTCTACGACTTTTAATTTAATATTCTCATGTAACAGGTAAGAAATTCGCGTTCCTAAAGTACCCGTTCATCCTCACGGCTGCGACCAAGTCTCTCGGCCTGTACTACGAGAACCGCATCCGCATGTACTCGGAGCGGCGCGTGTCGCTGCTGCACGCGGTGGTGGGCGCGGCGCCGCCGATGCCCTTCCTGCGGCTCAAGGTGCGACGCTCGCACATCATCGACGACGCGCTGGTCGAGGTACTGCACTATAGTACACTATACTGTACTAAATTAGACTATGGTACACCATACTTCACTATACTGTACTACACTATACTACACCATACTATTCTACAATACACAATACTCTTCCTATGTAGTCATATTGGCGCGAGTCGTTACTGGATCACATTCATAATTTACTATAGAACACTGCTCTTAGTGTCTAACAACTACATCGCTAACATTAAGTACTCTAACATCCCGGCTTCTTTAGAGGCCTAAAAAATCCCCGTTCTCTCCCCTCCCCATTCTTCAGGGTACTCCCCTCTCAGTGCGGAATGACCTGTGTATCCTTGGTGTGGATATCCGCTGTGATCTCAATCCAAGGAATCACATCGAGGGCGTAATATCTGCCACATCACGCAGGGTTGGAGTCCTGAACAGAGTGCGTCGGTTTTTCACGCCCGGTCAGCTTTGCCGCTTATATAAAGCGCAGGTCCGGCCGGGTATGGAGTATTGCTCGCACCTCTGGGATGGATCCGCCCAGTACCTGCTCGATGCCTTGGATGGATTGCAGCGGCGGGCCATCCGCATTGTGAATGATGCAGACGTTACGAGCAACTTGGAGTCGCTACAACTCCGGAGAGATGTCGCCTCTCTAAGCGTGTTCTACCGCCTGTATCACGGTGAGTGCTCTGAGGAATTGTTCAACTTGCTCCCCTCCTCTCCATTCCTAACCAGAACCACGCGTGCTGGCTTGCGAAGCCATAGCTTGACGGTCCACACCATCCCGGCGCGAACCAAACGGTTCTCAAATTCGTTTCTGTGCCGCACCGTCAGGCTGTGGAATTGTTTGCCGGCGCACGTGTTCCCTCCTTCCTACAATCCCGGGTCCTTCCGCCGTGGTGTGAAGAGGCACCTAAGCAGGCCGGCATAATTGTTTGATAATGGATACTCTGCCTGGGCGGCATTGGCACTTTCCATCAGGTGCAATGCCGCCACTATGCCAGGCCATTATAAAAAAAAAAAAAAAAAAAGAGGCTTGTCAATGTAATGTCAACTTTATGTTAGATTTAAGGTATATTATAATAGGGAATATGCATGTCATTTTTTTATATTTTTAATCAATTCTGTATGTTATTACATTATCGGAAAAAAATATAAGTCTTTGAAAATATCAATCAAAAAAGTACAAAAAAATCATCAAAACTGCTATCAGTTTCGAAGCATTTGAACGCCATGTTGGCGCGAACTCGCTGTGACGTCATAGGGCACGTTATGAACAACGTAGTATTTGGATTAAGTTTCTTTCATGAATTGCTACAGAACTGAATTTCGTGACAAAATAATCCATTTTATTTAATAGTATAAAGAAAGCACAAAATAACTCATAAACAAACGTAAAACTATACACTCAACAATCTAAAACTTCATAAGAACGTGCCCTTTCACTTTCCTTTTCAAGCAATAGATCGCGTTTCGGAAAAAATGCGCGGCAAATTTGAAATGTCATTTTTTAAGTATTTATTTTTCCGATTTAGAGTTGATAAATTTAAAAAAAATATCTTTAAGGTAATATTCAACTGTGCTACATTACTTAAATTTGTTCTCGTTTGGCACTTGGCGACCCGCCTTCAAAATATTACGTATTTAAGATTTGTTGGCTAGTCTAGTCAATAAGAAAATTAATCAATGTGTACTAGCACAATGAAATATATATATTATTTATTACTTTGTAGTGCACATTGAAGTCGGTCTTTTAATTTTTAATTAAATTATTTTATTTATTACTTTTTAGTTTTCATAAGCATAAAGCATTGTAATGATGCCAAAGGTAATCCTATAATGAAAACTGGAATCAATGTATATAAAAAATGAACCATTGTGATCCTTTATAATTTCAAAAACGAAAATTAATATTTTATGATTCTCTAGGAAGCTACACTGTCATTTCGTTTTTATTATAAAGAAAATACTAAAATTGGCTCAACCTGCTAGAGATATTGAGTACACTTATGTGTGGTAATCATTCGTTACCCCCTCACCTCTACACCTACTTCACTTCCTATTTTTAATAAAACACATATACTTAACCTAATGGACGAAAAATCATTGCGTTTCTGCAAAGTTTTGTGGAGGTCTGCTACCCAGATTGAGATCATCGCCATATTTTATGTGACCAACATTATGTATAATTCGTTCCGAAGAAAAGTTATTTAAAATCATTTATTTATTATCGCAGATATTTAGTATTTATATTTGCATATATACCCCCCCTTTCCACCCCCCCCCCTTGTAGTAATAAACTTATACTGAACCTAATGTAAAAAGAATTATTGCTGTACTGTTCAATTTTGAGGAGTTCTGCCCTTCAGGTCCAAAGATATTCATCAGGTCTTCACAATATTTTTTTTGGTCTAACCTATCATATAATACTCTTTGACAAAAAAGTTATTTTTAAGTCGGTTAAGAACTGCCGGAGATATTGAGTATTAACAATTGTACCTATTTTCTACCCCCTCACCCCCCACCCCCACCCTTTTCCCTTTTTCACCCACCCTTTGTAATAATATACTAATACTTAATCTAACGCAAAAAGAATTAATGCTGGACCGTTTAATTTTGAGGAGTTCTGGTCGGCAGATCCTAAGATATTCATCAGGTCTTCACCAATTTTATATGGGACCAACCCTGTATATCATGCTTTCCGACAAAAAAGAAATTTTCAAAATCGGTTCAAAATTGCCGGCGTAATCGCGTAACAAACATACAAAAAAAAAATTCAGTCGAATTGATTACCTCCTCTTTTGAAGTCGGTCAATTAATAGATATATTTGGGCCTGTCGGTTGGTGGACTTTCAAATATTTATGTACTTAAATCTTTATTGTAAACAAACTTAAACTACTACGAGATAAAAAAAAATAGGAATGGCGGTCTTATCGCTCTATAGTCTATCTATAGCAATATCTTACAGTCTATCATGGGATGGACTTAAAAGGAGGAGAGAGGGCAGTGTATAAAATACATATGTGATTAAGTAGTTAAATATTACTTCCAGTTGGAGATGATAGCAATGGAGCGAGCTTTGGATTTAAAGAAGCAATTGGTTGTTGAGTTCGAGGGCGAGCAGGGCGTGGACGAGGGCGGCGTCAGCAAGGAGTTCTTCCAGCTCATCGTCGAGGAGATATTCAACCCGGACTACGGCATGTTCACGCACCATCAGGACTCGCATACTGTGTGGTGAGTTTATACTGTACATGGTGTATCATGTATGTACAGTCAACAACATAAGTCGCTGAACACTTCACATTTTTTAATAACCTGTAGTCGTAAAATATAACCATGTAAACTCATCTATGCCTAGAAGTGCCATACGATATTGAAAATAATTATTTTTATTTTGAATGATAAGACAATTCCAAATCTCGTGAATGTGTAGCGACTTATATTACTGACTGTACCTGGTGAGTTTTTATTATACATGATGTATCTTATGCGTACAGGTGAGTTTTTGCTATACATGGTGTATCATGTATGTACAGAATGAGATTTTACTATACATGGTGTATCATGAATGTACAGTGGTGAGTTTTTATTATACATGCTGTATCTTGTACGTACAGGTGGTTTTTTCAAGTGGGCGTCATGGCCACAATCGAAATTGAGAGGAATAGGGGACAATATTCGAAGAAGTCAGAAACTGATTTTGAAACTAAAACTGCATATATGGATTTAAAATGTACTAGTGGTCGCCTAGTGGTCGAAATTCGACCAAATCAAGAAGAGAAAAAGTTTTTACCTGTGTGATGATGTTGTTATTCTGATAATTCGTGCACATTTTTTGTACCTGAATGTTGTTATTGCAGATTGCTGCTACAGAACTTTCTTTATGCATATAATGATAATCCGTGTACATTTAAATGTATCTTACTGCTACACAATTTGTATAAGCGCTCAGCATTTCACGTAGTATTCGTTAAATAAATCTTTTCTGTTTGACATTCAACAAAACCACAGTAAACAATTTTTTCTGATTGGCATTCAACGATGTCTATAATAAACCAAAGAAACAATTTGACCAAAGAGTATGTATACGTGTACAAATACTTGTGTATGCGTGTGTCAAATGCATGCTGGTTTATTTATTGATTTAATGTACTTTTTATGCATTATTATTAATTTTTTTTATATTACATTTAATATTAGGCCTAATATTAATATAATTGCCTCATTTATTTTTTATTCTCTTTTAATATTAATATTATTATTAATATTCTCTTTTAATATTAATATTATTACCTCATTAGGCAAATAAAACCTTTTTTTTGATATGTCTATGTCAGAAGAACAAAATAAAAAAGAAAAGAAACAATTTGACACCAGATTATGCATGCGTGTACAAATACTTGTATATGTATGTGTGTGTGAAATGCATGGCAGTGTGTGTAATGTTTTATTTTTTGATTTAATGTACTTTATAAGCATTATTATTGAAAAATATTAGCATTCTCCACTTCTCCTACACATAAACTATAAGTGTGCCAAATTTTATGCTCCTGCGTCCGCGCAATTTTCGTAAAAAGGGATCCAAAGTTTTTGCATCACGTATTAATATATAGATATTCCAAGTATTCGAACTTGATGATTTTGAAAAAAAAAAAAAAACATATGCATTATTAAACTAATATTTTATTAGACTATTCGATCATGTTCAGATTGTTGTTGATCAGACAGCCTCCGTGGCGCAGTTGGTTAGACGCCGCCTGTGAAACGAGAGGCCGCGGGTTCGATCCCCGCACCGAGAGAAATGTTTGTGCGGCCCACAAATATTTCCTTCGGGTCTGGGTGTTTGTGAGTGTTGTATATTGGGACATCCCTATTAGATTAAGATTAAAAGTATTGTACATGGACATCACTAGTCTGTAAGCAAGATGGCTGATTAATAAAACCTACTAAATGGAAGACTCCTGTGTTTGATATAAACCCTGCCTTGCCCAAGCCCGAACACCAAAATATAAAGATATAACATGGCGCTGAGGACCGGATAAAGAAAATACGGCGGTAAAATAATATATTAGAAAGAAACAAGAAAAATAAGATACACGTGTTTCCTCCAAGATGCAACAGGCACAAGGTGTATACGGATTAAAAACCCCAAACCCTTTGGAAAACCTAACGGCGGAGACATATAAGAAATGGAAGCAACAGTTCGAGTTGTACAGAATAGCTTCGGGCGCAAACGCTTATACAGGGCAGGTACAAGTTGCATTATTATTACATTGCATGGGTGAAGCTTGCATTGATATTTACAGTACATTTGATTTATCAACGGAAGAGCAAAATAATTACAATAAAGTAATAGCATGCTTCGACGAGTATTTTAAGCCGAGTGACAATGAAAGCATTAACACATATATATTTTTTAAAAGAGATCAATACCCAGAAGAACCCATAGATAAATATGTAACAGAATTAAGGAAATTAAGCTCAGGTTGTAACTTTGGCGAATTAAAAGATAGGATGATAAAGGACAGAATTGTAGCAGGAGTATATGAAAGCAGATTAAAGGAAAGATTGCTAAGGGAGCAAAATTTAACTTTACAAAAAGCTATAGGAATATGTAAAGCTGCAGAGATAGCCAAAGAACAATTGAAACAAATAGAAAATAAACCAGAATTACAAACAATACAGTACAGGAAAAAAGGAGAAAATAGATATGAAAAGAGTTCTAACAGTTACATGCTTAAGAAACAAGAAAATTTGAAACCGACATATAAAAGGAATAACTTTACAAGTCAAGGATTTAAGAAAGTAGCGTGTACAAGATGTGGATACAACCACAAGCCTCAGAATTGTCCAGCTTATGGCAAGAAATGCTTGAAATGTGGAAAACCAGGACATTTTGCTATCAGGTGTGGCAAGAGAACACTAATAAAGGCAGTCAGGGAACAAGAAAAAGGAGACAGTGGCGAGGAGAAAAAAGAACATTCAATAAATATGGGCAGCATAAAGGTGAACAAAATAATGAAGAGAGAAAATGGTTGGTATGAATCTGTTAAATTTAAAGATTGCAGTGATAAAATAATACAATTTAAACTAGATAGCGGTGCAGACTGTAATGTAATGTCATTAAAATATTGTAAAGAAATATTGAAAGTACAGGAATACTATCCTTCTCCACATTTAAGTAATTATAATAATTCAAGTTTGGAGACAGTAGGTAAAATATATAGGGAGTGTGAAATTGCAGGAAAAAATTGTAGTATTGAATTTCACATATCAAAAGGTGATTATGAGCCAGTATTAGGATTTCCAACTATAATTCAATTAAATTTACTTCAACGGACAAATATTAAAGTAGAATTAGTTCATGACAAAGTAACAAAAAATTACTTGTTAACAGAGTATGCAGATGTTTTCAAAGGTATTGGTAAAATTAAAGGGTATGAATATAAAATTAAATTAAAACATGATGCAGTAGGAAAAGTAGAACCATGTAGACAAATTCCATTTAAAGTAAAAGATAAATTAAAGGTAGAGCTAGATGACATGGAAAATAAAGGTATTATAAGTAAAGTGCATACAGCCACTGAGTATGTCAATTCATTGGTTATGACGTTGAAGCCAGATGGGTCAGTGAGAGTTTGTTTAGATCCACAACACTTAAATAATCAGATATTGAGAGAACACTATCCTTTGCCTAGATTAGATGAGATAACAAGTAAATTAAAAGGTTCTAGATATTTTAGTACACTTGATGCAACTACAGCATTTTGGCAAGTATGTTTAGCTGACGAGTCAAAAGAATTAACAACATTTAATACACCTCATGGTAGGTATATGTTTAATCGTTTACCTTATGGTTTGAATTCAAGTCCAGAAATATTCCATAAATTGTTTAAAGAAATATTTTCAGAAATAGAGGGTGTAGAAATTTACATAGATGATTTGTTAATATATCATGAGACAAGTGAAGGTCATGATAAAATATTAAAGAAGGTATTACAGAAAGCTAGGGAATATAACATTAAATTTAATGAGGTGAAGAGTCAAATAAAAGTTGAGCAAGTTAAATATTTAGGACATATTTTGTCAAAAAGAGGGATTGAAGTTGATCCAGATAGGACTGAAAGTATTTTAAAAATGACAGAACCTACTTCAAAGCCTGAACTTCAAAGATTTTTAGGTTTGACTAATTATGTATCTAGATTTATTGAGAATTATTCAGAGACTACAGGACCTTTGAGACAGCTTATTAAAAAAGATGTTCCTTTCATATGGAGTCAGATACAACAAGATGCATATGATAAATTAAAGAAAGTTTTATGTGAGCCACCAGTTTTGGCATATTTTGATGTTAATAAGCCTATAGTACTTAGCGTTGATGCTTCAAAAGATGGATTAGGTGCAGTTATATTGCAAAATGATAAGCCTATAGCATATAGTTCAAGAGCATTAACAGAGACAGAAAAGTTATATAGTCAGATAGAAAAAGAAAGTTTGGCAATATTGTTTGGATGTAAAAAGTTTAATCAATATTTGTATGGGCAGAAATTTGTAGTTGAATCAGATCATAAACCATTAGTTTCTATATTTGCAAAATCATTGAATAAGTGTCCTGCTAGATTACAACGAATAAAGATAGCATTGCATCCATATAGTTTTACAGTAATTTATAAACCAGGGAAATAATTAGTTGTTGCAGATCATTTAAGTAGATCATATTTAAAAGATACAGAAAAAGGTTGTGATAAAGAGATAGAAGCTCATGTAGCTATGATTATGAGTGGTTTTAATGTCACAGATACAAAATTAAAATTAATTATAGATGAGACCTCCAAAGACCAGGAATCACAGGCATTGTTAAAATATATTAGAGAAGGTTGGCCTCAAAATAAAAACCAAGTTGATTCAATAGTTAAACAGTATTTTAGTTACAGAGATGAATTAAATTATTGTAAAGGATTGATTTTGAAAGGATGTCAAATAATTATACCAAAAAGCTTAAGGTCAGATATGTTAAGTAGAATTCATTATGCACATTTAGGTATAAGTAAATGCAAACAATTGGCAAGAAAATCTGTATATTGGCCATCAATGAATAAGGAAATAGAAGATTGTATAAATAATTGTGACACATGTAAGAAATATCAAAATGCTAATAGAAATGAACCTATGATTTGTAAAGACAGAAGAAGGAGGAGTAATAGTCAGAAATAGAAATAGTTTAATTCCAAATGGAAAATATGTAACAAATAGATCAGATATAGATATTGAGGATAATTTAAATTTAGAAAGTTGTAATGAAAACAGTGAGAATGTAAGAACTGAAACTAGAAATTTTAGGCCATAAAGAACAATTAGAAAGCCAGCATATTTGTCAGATTATATTACAAATTAAAATTAGTTAAGTAAGTATGTATAGGAATTGAAAAAATAATAGTAAATAACAAGGTTGTAATTTTATTTTTAAAAGAAGGTAGATGTTGTATATTGGGACATCCCTATTAGATTAAGATTAAAAGTATTGTACATGGACATCACTAGTCTGTAAGCAAGATGGCTGATTAATAAAACCTACTAAATGGAAGACTCCTGTGTTTGATATAAACCCTGCCTTGCCCAAGCCCGAACACCAAAATATAAAGATATAACAGTGAGACCGAAAAGTCTCTCGTAGTTCCTGATACCCACGACACAAGACTCGATATTAGTGTGGGGTCAGGACTATGTATGTGACTGTTGGGTGTTATTTATTTATTATTTATTTATGTTTGCTACTTATCAATAAACTGGAACTATTTCTTTGGAAACATAACACGGTAAAGGTTTGACAGTTTTTAATTTTGTTGCTTCCAGGTTTAATCCCACGTCGTTCGAGACAGACGCCCAGTTCACGTTGATCGGTATAGTTTTAGGTTTAGCTATTTACAATAATATTATATTGGCCGTGAATTTCCCTATGGTGGTGTACAGAAAGTTAATGGGAAAGAAAGGATCGTTTGAGGATCTAGCTGACTGGAATACTGTGAGTAATCAATATGTAATAAAATAACTATTATACAAATTATAAGTACCGTATTGTGTTAGTTTCGATGTCATAAAAGCGCCAACTGCTTATATAAATATAATGCACCATAGTAGGAATGCTGCTAGACCATGGACTGCAATGTGCTGATAATAATTATTATAAAAATGGATGTTCTTAAGGAGAAATAAATATCATATTTTTCCCCTTCCAGACATTATACAATGGTTTAAAAAATATGCTTGAATACACCGGGGATGATTTACAAGATGTATACTACCAGACATTCAGGATATGCTACCAAGATGTTTTCGGCAACAACATAGTCCATGACTTGAAAGAAGATGGAGACAATATATTTGTTACGCAAGAAAACAAAAGGGTAAGATCTTTTTCTGCAATAGAACAAGTGAACACTGTCGTAAATTAATGCAGCACCTGGAGATCATTAATGTATATCATTGACGGAATGAATGAACAGACAGAAATATACATAGCATGAACATCTAATGACCGATGGAGCAGAAACGTTCTCGGGTATAAGTATGGGCAAGCGTTATGTTATTGTAGAAATCCTTTGGTAAGGTCTATGATTGTCAGTAAAGATGATGATGGTGAAGAAATTGTGATGTCTTTTAAAAGTGTTTCACATTCAGATGAAACATTATTTCTATAGTGCATTAAAACTATAAAATAAGAATATTAAAGCAGGATTAAGTGTCAGTGTAAGGATCCATTATTTCAGCGATTAATTTGGCTTTAATCCGTCCAGTTGTTCTTCACGAAGTTTCTATGTAGGTATGACTTCATGTAATTGTTTGTTCCAGGAATTCGTAGATCTGTATGCCGACTTTTTATTAAATATATCTGTGGAGACGCAGTTCCGGGCGTTTCGTCGAG
Organism: Hyles euphorbiae; assembly: GCA_023078785.2. Classification (NCBI taxonomy): domain Eukaryota; kingdom Metazoa; phylum Arthropoda; class Insecta; order Lepidoptera; family Sphingidae; genus Hyles; species Hyles euphorbiae. The sequence goes on along the minus strand of CM041041.1, from coordinate 6,026,030 downwards.
GTTTCCTCATGGTGACAGACGAGAGTCCACTCGCAGCTTTATTCCGGCCAGAAGAAGTTGAAATGCTAGTCTGTGGTAGTAAGGTAAGTCAATTCGCTCAATGTGTGTCTAGAAGGAAATTATAGTAGATTTTAGTGTTTAGTGATATTCACTCCATAGTACCAAATTTTGATAAAACAAATGTCAAAAGAAGTCGCTGGTTGCAGGCCGCTTCAACAAGTAAAGATCTTTGGGAGGCCTATGTTCAGCAGTGGACTGGATGTGGCTGAGATGATTGGCTGAGATGATTATGATAATGAAATGTCATATTTAGGATAAATATGTTTAATAGAATAAAATTAAAGCATAAATTGTATAATTATAATAGTAACCTTGTGTTCTAATATTTACAGAATTTCGATTTTAACGAATTGGAAAAGTCAACGGAATACGACGGCGGCTACACGGCCGAGTCGCAAACGATAAAAGACTTCTGGAGCATCGTGCACAGCTTGTGTCTAGAGGACAAGAGAAAGCTGCTGCAGTTCACTACCGGTTCGGACAGGGTGCCTGTAGGCGGCCTAAGCCACCTCAAACTGGTGATCGCACGCAACGGCCCGGACTGTGACCGCCTGCCCACCGCACACACCTGCTTCAACGTGCTACTACTGCCAGAGTACCACTCCAAGGACAAACTCCAAGATAGACTGATGAAAGCCATTAGCTACTCTAAAGGCTTCGGAATGCTTTAACCTTCAACGCGCTTCTAGTATTGCCGTCGAACAAACATGCCTTGTAAATGAGTCGCGAGCGTTTGTAAACATGATAAATAAAAGTTTGTTTTATTTATATAGCTGTTGGGTTTCTTTGGAAGGAAACGACATTGTTTGTTTGTTTGGTTGTTGTATTTTAACATTATGGTATAAATAATTTATAAACTATGAATATAATTCTATAAAAGCAATAGAGAACGTTTAGGAACTTTATACCGCTAACTATATACTATGTTAAGTCGTCGATATATTTTTGTAATTACATGTTCCATGGCTTTATGATGGAATGTCTTTTATTGTACATTTGTATCGATATCTACTGTTTAGATATGTTTGTTTATTGTAGCAAAAATATTTGTTTGCTCTAAACATTGTCCATTTCTAAATTTTGCAATACAAATGGAATTATGATTGAAAATAAGTGAATAAATTTTAGGCAGCAATTGACTTGATTTGTTTTTGAAGAATAAACTGCTGCTTTAGTTAGGGTTGCTAGGCGAGCTTAATTTTATACTAACCACAACCAAAAAATTCCAAACATTCGAACACCGGAATGTTTGAACTCTTAGGTATGGAATGCATGAAAATTGGAGGAGAGGAACTGTTTGTCAGAAGAGAGTTGCGCTTTTGTGAACTTATGTAGAAATTGATCTAATTGCATAATGTTCGATATGACCATTTAAGACGAGATGTTCTGAGAACACATTTGAATAAAATCAGAAGTAGATGTGGATATGTTCTGATTGGGTTAAACCAAGGCGAATTGCTTGACAAGGTCTTTTCCGACAATTCCAAATGTTATATAATGAAGTTTTTATCATGTGGCAACCCTAACCTTTAAGGCTCAGTTGTATTAAATTTAACTTTAACCATGTCAACACCACACATTTAAGATGCCAAAGGTTTGGCGTTGCCATTGTCAAAGTTACTTAGGTCAACTGGGCCTTAATTACCTATCTATGTAGACTGAACTCAGAATGTTATTTCTTTGGATTTTTTGCACATGAAGTGTGAGAGATTGTATGAAAGCAAGTAGTGTTATATTTATGAGGCGATGAAGTTGTGTGCCTCGGAAGTCTTGAGTCGCAGGTCGTGGACCACGAGCGGGAAGGGTCGGCGGCACGGCGGCGACACCGGACGTGGCGTCACACTTGTCTCCATCGACGGTCGCCGGAACTGACGTCTGCAATCACAAAATTGTCGATGAATAGTTTATTGTCTTTGTAATTATGATGTATGTGGTGTAATAAACGACACTGATAGGCGTGGTCTCAATAAATAAATAAATAAATACACCCAGCGGTCATACATAGTCCTGACCGCACACTAAGATCGAGTCTTGTGTCGCGGATGGGGGGTGGGGTGTATTTGCAATTTAGAGCAGTTTATTAATCTAATATATAAAATTCTTCTGTCACGGGGTGCGTAATCGAACTCCTCCGAAACGGCTTGACCGATTTTGATGAAATTTTTTGTGCTTATCCGGTATCTATGAGAATCGGCCAACATCTATTTTTCATCCCCCTAAATGTTAGGGGTAGTCCACCCCTATTTATTTTTTTATTTTTTAGGCAAATTTTTTAATTTCTATTTTTTTATGATACAACATACAAAAATACATACAATCCTCAATTTTCACCCTTCTACGATCAACCCACAGATCACTCCCAATAGATACCGCATAATGTCAAATTTGTTTGAATCCAAAAGTGCCAATTTAGGTTACGAGAGCGGGGAAGTGAGAGACGAGGTAGCGGCTCGTAGTGATGTGAACAAAATATTATTGTACAAAACTATATCGATAATATTGTCGATGGATTAAAAATAACTATTTTACGGATTTCATTTTGACGTGACAACGTCTTAAATTAGGTTGCGGCTGGGAGTCACTTATGAAAAAGTGTAACGCCCGGTAACGTTACGATGAGTCACCGAACGAGAGAGAGGCCCGCCGAATGCCTTGCGTCTCTCTCCCACTCAACTATGATCGGTCTGCCGCGCGCGCAGCACTAGAGAATTAGGCGCATTGAATCGGCGCATGCTTGTGTCTCTGTCTTTGTCTTTCTCGAACGTTCTTGGCGTTGGAAAAACAAGAAAGCGTCACAATACAAGTTCACACGTGTGGTTAAAGTATCGTCAGCTGTGTCTGTAGTGAAAATATGGAGTGCTTAGATTCGTCATTTATCATTTACAACAACTACAACAATAAAGGTAAATAATTGTACACTGATATTTCATTATCGTAAACTATGATTGATTGATTAATTGTTAGATTGACACAAAAGTTGAGAAACTGAGTTTATAGGTTATGTCATACTATTGATAAATGTTGATAGTGTTTTAGTAAACAAAATATATTTCTATAGTTAAAATTTGTGCAATTCTTATTTTCATTCAATTCCTTGTTCCTATTGTGCAATTTAATTATATTCATATCAATAAATATTCTACCGAGAAAAAGACGTTGTCACGTAAAATCTTCGCCCGTAAAACCGACTTTACAGGCAACCATTTTTTTATTAAATTATTACGACGTAATAATCTTAATGTGTTTTTGAAAGGAATAATAAAAACGCCTTTCAGTATGTTTGGAACATGTTTACTATTAATTTTATATAATTTACAAAATACTTAAAAAATGTGACTGCCTCGGTGGCGTAGTTGCACTACGGTACGGTTACAAAGCTGAGGTCTCGGGTTCGAATCCCGGATTGGGTAAAGTGATATTGGATTTTTCTATTCATTATCAGCTTAGAGTCAGGAATTTGTGCGCGATATGGCGATAGGCTCGCCATCTATCACATCGTGTGACGGAACATACAAGGCGAAATGTGGGTGCCCTGTCACCTCTGCCTACCCCTTCTGGGAAAAAGGCGTGAGTTTATGTATGAATGTATGTATGTAAGAAAGATTCAATATAAAAATACTTTCTATAATCAAACCTTTCAGTTACATAGGGTACGTGTACTATCTTAATTCTTATCCTGTTACTACTATTTGATGGCTTCTATCTTTGACATTAATTCACAATTTTGCTAGAACTGCGATGACGTCCTTATTCACACAGCGCCATCTCTCTAATTATATTAAAAGCAAGCTCTTCTTGTTTTACCGACAATAATCAAAGGATGCATGTATTCAAAGGGAATTAAAGAAATGTTATTTCCTTACATAATATATTATATCCAAAATTTTTTTTTAATAATTTATCAGTCACTCGTTTCACTTTTATATCAAAATTGTTATAGCTGGAACACTAAAGTGTGGCTATATACAAATTTTGCAACCAGGATGAACTTTCGCTAGCCAGATAATAATAAACTGCCATTTTCGACACAGGCGTATTAGATTCAGAAATCACACAATTTATGGTCAAATAACAATCTACGCGGTTATTCGTACTCGGAAACTAAAAATGAGATCTAATTAGGTAGATTGTAATAAAAATATTCTCAAAACTTTTCTTATCATCATATCATCATCAATGACGAAAAAGTGAAAATTGAAAATTATTTTACGTATTTGTACTAATATCGACATTAATTAAAATGCATGTGACCGCAACACTATTGTGAAATGTGTTAGGCGAAGCGTTTCCATGGCGATGCGTAAAAAGGACATGCATACAATTACAGTAAGGAGCGAAAGAGATAAATGCAAAGCTAACCATTATAAATTGAGCTGTGTCACACGTAAAATATAAGAAATATTTTACCGATGTAAACTTATACCATCTTTTTATTGTAATTGGATGTCCTGCTATTGCTCCCACACCACTTGAAACTGCACGTAGTTATATTTCCATATTATTTTATAGACGAAATCCATAGGAATAAACCGTCAAATTAAATAGACATATTTTATTTCAAGGACACTGACAGGTCAAAGACGTGGTCGCTACTGACGTCGCTCGTAGTTCCACAGCGCATCCTACATGCAAAAGCATTAAAGGCATTACACGCGTCAGTTGCCTGTAATGTGGTATCTATTGGGAGTGATCTGTGGATCAACCCTTATTTTTTAATAGCCATTTTAGTAATTTAATCATTTTTCCTCTCCGGTCGAAAACTGATCAATCGTCATTTAATTAGATATCCTCGCCAGATGTCTACAGGTGTCACTTCTGACCCAGTAAACAGCACGGAGTAGGGATGAGAACGAAGCCGGTCTCCTGTTTCTCTCACACAATAAGACTTCTCTCACTCCCTACACAGTTGTCGGCCATCATTATTGTTTATGCATCAAGTGTAGTAGTAACGTTGATAATTATTATTTTGCTATCTCAGTGTAACTCTCATATTAACTATTAATCATTCCTATTTTATATATAAGATGTATATGGATGTTTATGGAGAGAAGGGACATAAAGTAAAATAGAATCGAAGGTACGGGAGAGGGCTGGGATAGATGACAGATTTGTTAGGACGAAATGTAAATGCACGTTATAAAACGGGATGGATAATAAAGAGAAGGGATGGGACAGATTGGGAAGAGACTGAACAGGCGGATGAGACGGGATTGAGCCGGACAGTAGGATAGCTACGTCAAGTTTAGGCATACAAGAGTTTATACGAAAAACAACATGTATTTGGTGTGGAGTGGAATCAAAAAATATATGCACCCAGGCGAAGCTGGGTCGGGCCGCTAGTAATTTATAAAAATACTGTAAATGACATCGAGGTATTATACTAGAGCGGACATCGGGAACAAAACCTGTGCGTATGGTGCGTGTACAAGGGTACACAGTGAAGCGAGAGGGAAGATAATGTTACTTCGTAGGCGTGACAGAGACAGAAGTTGAATGTACCCTTCATTTTGTTACAAACATTTTGTTTGCAGTGTCCCCTCTAGTATATAGCACTCTCGGTGCAACAATGTCACATGCAAAAATTGCAAAGGTTGGAATTAGAATATTTTTAGAATATTACGTGGTATAATTTTTTTAACGGTAAATTAAAAGTTGATATTGTGATAGGAGCTGTTCAACTTGTCTATATCTTGAAAATGTAAATATCATATTTTTATACGATGTCAAAGTTTCAAATGCATTTCCTGAAAAGTTGCATTTTTGCAACTTGTCGCGCGGGGGCGCGGGGGTGCGATATGTTTATCTTGGGGGTTACTCTATAAAAACGAACAACAAATGTTTGGACGCCGTAAGTAACACTTCACTTTTGTGCCTAGATACTCCCCAACATGTTGGATTCCTCTATCGCACGTCGCAACCATACACTCAGTTCGAAGAAAATTATAATTATAATAGAGAATAGTATTGATTTTTAGAAGTGGAAATCTTACATCTTACTCCGGACGTCGAATATCCGATCATTCGAAGTTCGTATCATTTTTATAGAGTAAACCCCGCCGCACATGCTCACACTCGCATTGGCCGTCACGAGCCGCGTGCGAGTGGCAGTATTTAAAACCTATGGCGCAGTACCAAACTCCGCATTTGCTCTCACGTCCTGCGTCCTGTGTCGAGACCAATGCGAGTGTGAGCATGTGCGGCGGGGCTTACCCCCGGTGTGCGGTACCTGTGTCTCGCGTGGCACGTGCAGGCGGCGGCGGCGTGCGCGGCGGCGGCGTGGCGGCGCGCGTGTCGCTCGCACACGTGGCCGCCCGCCTCACCCGCCTCACCCGCCGCGCCCGCCGCGCCCGCCGCGCCCGCCTGCAGGCACGCCGGCGCACTGCCGCGACGCGACGAGCGACACAGCCACGCGTACGTCGGCGCCGACACGCGCTCCAGCTGCGACGTGTAACGTATCATGTACACCGTACTACGGTACATAAACATCTTCGCATCTTATTTACTATATCATCCATCCATCCATCCATCAGCCAAAGGAAGTCCACTGCTGAACATAGGCCTCCCCCAATGATTTCCACAGCGACCTGTTGGAAGCAGACTGCATCCAGCGACGTCCCGCGACCTTTATCGTGTCGTCTGACCACCTTGTGGGTGGACGTCCTGCGCTGCGCTTTCCGCCACGTGGCCTCCATTCGAGAACTTTTTGGCCCCATCGGCCTAAGTTCTCCAAGCTATGTGCCCCGCCCATTGCCACTTCAACTTACTAATCCGCTGGGCTATGTCGGTTACTTCAGTTCTCCTAAGGATCTGCTCATTTCTGATTCGATCTCGTAGGGAAACTATGAACATAGCCCTCTCCATAGCTCGTTGAGTGACTGAGCTTCCTAATAAGGCCCACATTGAGAGGCCACGTCTCGGTGTCGTATGTGATCACTGGCAACACACAATTATTGAAGACTCGATTTAAGGCACTGAGGTATCTTGGACGAGACGAAGTCTTGAAGTTTGGATTCAATCTATAAGTTTTGACCAAAATTTTCAAAAAATCCGCCTGTGTGCGCGCGGTTATGTGAACTTAGCCCTATGCATCATACGTACTTTCATTATTGTTTTACATACTAAAATAAAAATGAGCTTAAATTTTAATTCTGTAACATAAAATCAATTAAAATTTCTAAATTATTTAAGAAAGTTTTCCGACATTCTTAGTCAGGCAGTTAAAAGATAAAACAATAGTGTTATGGCTAATGTTTACCTCAAAAGGGCATGTCTTGCGCCTCCTGCGGCGCGGCTCGGCGGGCGGCGCGGGCGCGCGCTTGTGTCGGTGCGCGGAGGCGGGCGCGCCGCCGCTCGCGCCGAACAGCCCGCGCTCCTCCGCCATGCGGATCATGAACTTCGCGTCCAGACGAGTGATCTCCTGCGGCCAGCCTAGCCACGTCTCATCCCTCTAGTGGTCATACTGCCGCTTGCGCGTATACTACACTACACTACTCTACAGTCTACGCTACGCTGCACATTTCATGTCTTATTGGGGAAAAATTAAGCTGATAATACAACACAAAATGAAATTGATGGGTTAAATAGCAGTTTTGCTATTTAACCCGTTACAGAAAAGGGGTCTGAAATAGAAAATGGGTCTAATTGATAATATTATTTTTACCACCAATAGAATTTTTATACTATTTTTTAAACTCTTTTCAAATAATTCTCTTTTCAGATAGGAGATTCTTATTTCATAAAGAATTGCTTTTTTAAAATAATAGAATAAAATGATGTAAATCTAACCTTCCTCTGAATAAGACCGAGGTAGCAGCCGTCTCTGTCCAGGATGTAGTTGATGTCCAATCCGTTTCCCAAGTTGGGTAATGTGCTTATTTCGAACAAGTCACAATTTGGCACCTGCGTAATTAATTAAATGAAATCTGTACAATAACCCTCAACAGACTAATTAGGTAAAACGATATTTATTTTTCAAATTATGAAAGGATTGGCACGGACGTGCGTAATTGCAATTTGTTTAACGCGTTCTATTGGCAGCTCGATTTGGAACGAATTCGCCACTTGTGAATATAATATTAGGAGGTATCGCTTACATAAATATCAGGGTTGTCCTTGTCTGGATCTCTAGGAACTGATTCGTTGACAGGCATTTCAGGAATAGGTCTCGCTTTCGTAGTACCGGGTCGAGACCCACTCTCTCCATTATCCATATTTTTCTTTATGAGAACGTCTTCTTGAGACTTGGTTCTGTCGGTGCTTAAAGGTGAAGCGGAAGGCTGAGTTTTGGGTGATTCTTCGCTTATGCGTCCGTCTGAATTTTCTTCTTTATCACATTCCGAATATGAGTTATCTAATGTGGCAGAGGAGTCTGCTATCGTTTCCTGTACATGTTTGTGGGGGCTCTGTAAATAGGCATATATTAAGATTGTTGTTAAGCGTGGAATATTATTTCATTATTGTACGATCACAGTATAAGACTGTCGTTTTGTGTGTTTAAATATTACATAAATGATAAATACAGGTCCAACTGTCACATAAATCATTGTGAACCGATATTGAGATCAATTAAGTCTTGTGTCGTGGGTATATGAAACTACGAGAAATTTTTTGGTCTCATAAACACCCAGATCCGAAACAAACCCTTGTGAGTCTCACAAATATTTGACTTGGTGTGGGATCGAACCCGATGCTTCTCGTTTTACAACCGGCATGTCGCTGAGGCTGTCGAAATATATTTAAATAGTTGTTTTGATATTACCATGCAATAGAGACTTGTGAAATCTACTCACAACATGCCGGTGTTTCTTCTTGAGTAGAGCGTGGCGTTCTCTCGCCAGTCTATTAGCCTCGGCCACGGCTCGCGTCACTTGCGCTCCATTTTCAGCCTCCAATGCTGAATGAGTTTCATACAACACCAATTGGATCTGCCAACAGTAGATACGTTTTTATTTTATATTGCTGTACCAGCCTATGTACATTCCACTACAGGGCACGTTACTGTGCAATCAAGAGTAGATACGATAGAGAGTGGTTAAGCCATCAGTAAGGCCACGTAAGTATCTTCTTCTTATTCTTATTTTATTATTATTTTTTAATAATGCGACTTTATATGCGACTTGTGAATACTAAAACTTCAGCTTGATATTGATTGAACTGTTTTATGACGACATTTGAAATTAAGAGTTTAGACTACACAGTATGAAACAATATTGTAACTAAAAGCTATATAAAACTATAGCTCACCTGAGGTTTGGACAATAGCGTCTTCAAAGTTTTCTTTTGTTCCTCCAAAATCAATTGAACTCTAGCTTTGCCTTCAGTGTCTACTTCTGATTCAGTTAGAATCTGTCAAAAAGTGATTATATTTACAAGGATCAATCGTGTCTGTTATCGAGACTTATATAGTCACAGTAAATTATTATTTAGGTACAGTCAGCAATATAAGTCGCTGAACACTTCACATTTTTTGATAACCTTTCTATGAATTAAAATTTGTACGTACCTACCACTCTGTAGTCGTAAAATATAACCAATTAAAGTCATCTATGCCGAGAAGTGCCATACGATATTGAAAATAATTATTATTTTGGATGATAAGACAATTTCAAATCTCGTGAATGTGTAGCGACTTATGTCGCTGACTGTACCAATAAAAAATTAAAAAGTTAATCTTATATGGTTCAATCTTAAATGGTGATGTAAACCATATTTTAACATCACTTTATATCTATATGATACCAATATTAACGCAGATCTTACTTCAAGCATAGCTAGATCTCCGCCGCGACCGCACACCAAGTCTATAGGGTCAGTCACGGCAGAGTAGGAATTGGGAGGTGTCGCCAACGCGGCAACCACTCCGTCCAACGCGTTCGCAACAATTGGTGTGTCGCAGTGAACCGGGTCGCTCAGCACACACACAGGGGCTCCGGATTGTGGCGCCTCGGACGCTTCTATGCCCATCGCTCGAAGAGCAAGGACGTAGCTTTCAACTCTAGACATAAAAACATTTTGTTAATTGCGCTTGGTAATACTTACAACTTAACGATATCCGTTATGGAGGTATCAATTTGTACCATTTCTTCTTTATTATCCTTCAGGTTTTTCAAAATATGGCAAATAGCTTTAAAATATTTCTAACAGAAAGCAAATGTTGAGGAATCAGAAGTAATCTTTTTCTATAAGCCGTTTCTATAAATATCATTCCCTCTATTTGACTAGCGCCCGAATACTTAAACGCGACTTGAAATATTATGTTCCACTACGCAAATCCCGTTTAAATGTACTAGCCAAGTGGAGCGTGCACTATAAAGAGCACCTTATTATGTAAAAGATGTTTGGAGTATTCGGGTGTAAGACTCCTAAGTAATCACAAATCAAAGTAGCATCAATGTAATATCTACTTCTCTCCAGCTCCAAACACGACCAGTCTTCCTAGTTCAGGTACGGCAGGTGCAGCCGGCATCTGTGCCTTCAGTACAGCAGCCAGCTCCTTCAGTTGAGCGGCCAGGTACGCGGAGCAGCGCGGCGACGACGCGTGCGTCTGCGCCACCACGCCCTGCAGCGCGTTGGCGCGGAGGGCGCGGCATAGTGTGGACGCGCCTTCGCAGAATTCACGCTCCTGTGATGTATGGGTAGGTATTTGTTTGTTTATTGGTGTTATATTAGTGGATACTTTTTATATTTATAATGATTAATTAGCGTCTTAGTATCCAGGCAAACCTGTAAATGACTTTTGTGATACTTTATTATGTGTACTTGTTTAAAAAGATAAATAAATTTAAAAAACATAGTATAGTAAGCGGGAAAAGGAAAGGTAAGATAATGAATAATTAGAGGACTTGTCTAATGTATATTTTCAGCACAAATAATATTTCCTATTGCTTATTTGCATACACCATTACCATATCTGCAACCGGTGTGTAGATTATTAAAATATAATTGGAATTTTGGAATATAATACCATGAGATGGATCGTTCTTGTTCCTACGCTCTACACACGTCGTATAGGTACATAGTTTCCGTTCTACGTTAAAACTTACTTGTAAAACAATGACTCCTTCTTTGATAAGGTCCAGTTGCCCAACACCGATATGTTCCGGTGGACGTAGCGTGATGAATCTGTAGACAATAAAATTGATAGATAAACCTTACAAATTTTAATGTACAAAATAAAATACCTATTTAAGTACATTTTTCACTCGCCTTGGACAAACTCGATCGAACCGATACTCTCCGGCGCAAAGTTGTTTTGAGTTGCTGTACGAATATCCCAACTCATTCAATCGCTTCACCAATAACGGAACTTTCCTGAAATGTTATAAACAATTACCTCCATACTACGCAAACAGCGAACTGAGAAATGTGCCGTATGTCCTACAAGCTAAAACCTATAATTAACAGTTCCAATGGTAAGCTTTGCATGGTTTCATAACTGCAAGTATGGAAGTAGGTACCTTACAGCCGTTCTCAATAATCAATCTATCTTTAACAAGAGATTTCATTCGATATTTAGAAGCATTTTATGTTTCAGGTAACAAAGATAGAGAGTTAGAGAAATGGTGCATATGTTTATACAACGTGTAACAGGATTAATTCACAACCTCAGACACCCCAACTTTAAAATATTATTGCAATCATAGTTTATGCTTTGAAATCGTACTACCATAATTACAAAATATTTTATTTATGAAATTAGTTATACCAAATGTAGGCACTTAACATGGTCACCTCACGAGTTACAAATAAGAGAGTACTACTACACACGCTCGCGGACACGCACACATTTACACAAGACCTATTCACACGAGTACCTAACGCCGAACGCTGCGACGCGCCGCGCCGGCAGTAACAGCTGACAATAAACGAAATACAAATTACGTACGTAACTGATTACTGGGTGGTTTGGTAAACGAATTATTATTAATTTAATCTGTAAGCATAACATTTGTGTTTTAGCTATAAAATCTAAATATTTTACTTACTAGATATAATGCGTACGAACCCAACGTAAGACAATATTTTGCATGAATCGGCTATAAAATATTATTAATTTCACTTCCGTTAAACTTCGTTCCTACAGGCGGGCAGGATACGGGCGTCATTTATTTTGCATTACTAATGAATAAGATAATTAGATAACGCAATATCTAACAATGAAGACTAGATTGGGAATCACAACACAAAAAAATACAACAAAATTAACTTACGTGTTACATGGCACTCATGCGGCGATTTCTTTTTAAAATATGTTCGAAATGTCCACCACCTTGATACACTTTGATGCACATTTGCGTAATTGTTCACGTAATTTATGAAAAACTTCAGTGTCACTTTTCACTTTTAGGAAGGCTGCCACTATTCTACTTTTTAGTAGTCTAGTTATACCAGAGATTTATTACGTTCCCACAAAAAAAGTCAAGAGGCGTCAAGTCGGGTGACCTAGGAGGCCATTGCACAGGTTCGCCGCGACCTATCCAGCGCTCTCCGAACTCAGCATCGAGATACTGTCGGACACTACACTGGTGCCGCGGCCGTGCCTGTTGTTAAATGTCCTGCATGCCAATGATACATTATCACCACACAGTGCCAAAGTTCTCACCATTTCAGTGTATTCAATATTCGAATACCGAAAAGACATCGCGCGCGAAAGTTATCGAAATATCTACTAAACACTTAAACACAAGTAGACACAGATAACTGCGGTGCACGACTGGAATTTTTTCACATAGTCGGTGCCCATTTAGGGATTGCAATAACGGGATTTTAGACACACCGGAATTCCGCATACATTGTAGCAAAATTACAAACTGAATTTAATCACCATTTTAACGTTCCGCGAAATTATTTTTCATAGAAATACCTACTTGTTGTTTTATTTCATAGTGATTTTGTTACAATTTAATTTGTTTCATTTAAGTGCATGTATTGCGCGGGATTTAGATCGCCCGGTCTTGCAAATACCGGGAGTAATTTTTATCGCGGCGCATCCCTATACCGGTTGCCTTTTGATGTACCGCCGCGCCGCGCGCGCCATCGTTTGTCGGATGGATCAAATTGCATTAAACAATAGCTGCATCCTGCTCTATCTAGTTGTAGTTAAATGTGCGGAAAAGAGAATATGATAGTTATTTATTTTGGTAGCTTATTACGTTTATTGAGGCCTATCATTGTGTGCATTTGATTAATGATAGATTGCTTAAATAAACTTTATGACTATCGAAATAAAGTTCATTTTTGTTCATTATTTAGTTTATTAGAGTTTTCGTTTAGTGATTCATTTAAAATGATCTTATGTCCTGGAGTTACGTTTCAATTTTGTTTGTTCGGAATAGTAAATGAAAGAGTGTCTGTAATTTACTTGGTCTTAACTAATTATTTTGAAAAAAAATACCTACCAAAAAAAATATTGATATCGATTCAGCAGCTGATTCTGAACGTACTACTTTCCGCTTTTACATTTAAATCTGTTACATGTTGTATATAACTAGGCAAGGTATTTATATTTATTAGTGTCTATTTTTGTATAATGAAGCATATAATTGCACCAACATAGTAATGGTAGCTATTTAAACATCTTGTTAAAGATAGATAAGATATAGAGAACGGCCGTTTGTCCATAATTTAATAACGCCAGTAATAATAATTAATTATTATCAGGTAGCATTTCGCATTTCTGGAGGATCCTATTAAAAGCCTCCTGTGCTTCGACCTTTTTCTGATAGTCTACATTGTGGTTGAACAGTACTAGAACTTGTACAAATAAATCGTACTTGAAAATAAAATAACTATTGCCCAAATACTGGAAAGCCAATTAACTTTTAACTCCTGTTAACTAGCTCTAATGACCTGTTAAATTGATTCCAGTTAAATATAACTTCGATTAAACCACTTAAGAATTAAATATTTAATGGGGCATTATTCATCCGATTCGTATTCTCGAAAGCAACTTAAGAGTTTGACAGCTGTCAAACAGTCAAATTTTTAAGAATTTCTAGTTTTAAGCAGCCGTCGTCTTAAGGCCGCCTGCGACCACTCTTATCTTTTTAAATTCTACATAAAATTTACTAAAATGACTCGCCTCGGTTTCATCGCTGTCTGATGACGATATAGCTTCATCAAGGCGAGTCAATCAAGAAAAAAATCAATGCTTTTGACAAATACAAAGAAGAAAACATTCAAAAATGCATTCAAACAAAGTGAGGTTCCGCCTGAAGAAAGAAACTGTTCTGCATCTGTGTTCCTTGCTGGAGACAAAATAGAACCCACTACAAATAGAAGTCGATTGATAAAAACTTGCGACCAACTGTTACTTGCTTTATGATATTCTACGACAGGCAGTTACCAGAAGATTATTGGAGATGTATTTCATGTGGAACAGCCGACTGTACATCACAAAGTTGCAGCAGAGTCGGTTAAACTACAAAATCGTGGCATGAAAATTCCCAACTATTAACAACAATGCCATATTGCGAATAATTTCTATGCGATCACAGGAGTGATTGAAGTTATAAATTTCATACATATAAGGATCAAATCTCCAGGTAATTTCTACTTATAATAATGTATACATAACTACCTATTAAGCTTTTACATGTACACAAATATATGTTTTCTTATCCTATTTTAACTAAATGTGCTTCTAAAATGCCTAGCGTATTTTATATTGTGTAGTAATCATTTAGAGTATCCCTTTTTACTGTACATAATATATTATTAATCATAGAATAGAATAATATATTATGCACAGTATAAAGGCACACTCTAAATGATTTCTACACAATAATTTATATATATATGCTTGTTGGAATCAAAACATTTAGCAGGTAATTGGCTCTTCCCCAGCCCACTGTACCCCATATAACCAAGCTCTCTAAATAGTTGTAGGGCTAAATATATAATATAATATAATTAATCATACAATGATTTGTACTGATTGTAGCTATTCAGTATATACTGGAACAATGTTCAACTACAATAGTAGTTTCCTATAAAGAATTCAATTTTATGAATATATTTTTTCAATTTACATAAAATTATTTGTAGTTTGAAATAAGAATATTTGCTAGAGCTCTAATTTTTATTATCTTGTTTTTAGGAGGACCACAAGCAGAAACATTTAGAAACAGAAAAGGCCATTTTTCTATAAATGTGCAAGCAGTCTGCGACCCTAACTTGAGGATAAGAAACATTATAGGCCGATGGCCAGGCGCGGTGCATGATAGTAAAAATTTCAATGATTCTCCTTTATGTGCATTTTTGGAAAGGGGAGACTGAAGAAGCTTACAATCAAGACCATACTAAAACAAGAAACCCAGTGGAGAGGGTCTTTGGTTTTACAACAAAGATCTTCTTGTATGCAAGTTGGGCTATAAGTTTTTGAAAATTAGCTTACTATTATAGAGGCATGTGCTGTGTTACATAATATAGCATGTTCCCAGAATGATCATATATTGGAGATTGATCTTTCTGAATCATTTCCACCAGCTCCACATAGTATAACCAATGAAAATCTTGCAACAAGGAATAATATAATAAAATACATATTTTAAACCGTACAGTGCATTTTATTGAATTACCATGGAATGAATACAAATAAAAATGAGTTATGTTTTATTGTAGTATATTTATTTTAATAACATCATTAGTACATATTATATTTTTTTAATTATCTACATTTCTTTAGATCTGTCTTACATTTATATCTATATTCCTTAAACTTACTATTAAAAATGTACAATAGAAATATAATATGACATTTTTTAACAATGAAAATAGGTGAAATAAACAATTTATTTTATGTATTACATATTAATTAAAATTCATAACATTCTTCAACTTTGATTTAAAACACTGTTTTCTGATGCAAATATTTCTTCCTTCACACAATTTGTCTCATTCTTTTTTGTATATTTTTATATTACATACTCATTTCAAAAGGGTGTGTATTGTTCAAATGATTTGTTGTATGCATGATTTCTATAGCGTTACCTGCAAAAGTGTTTAAGTTAAAGTATGTCATAATTTTATATATCTCTTTTTATTTTTCATATATATTTGTTGAGCTTACTTATTTAGTCTATAGCTGATATACATGGCACTACATATATGAGCCATATTTCTTGGACGGTCTTATTATATAGGTACACATTGAATATTTATGTACTCCACTCCAACTCCTGAAACAAAGGATTATTTATAGTTATACACATTGTACCATACTTTATTTTCCATATTTATTACATAATACTACTATATGAGGAGGAGATAATATATAGGAGGCATAATATGAGAGAAGCCTATAGGTACCAAGCAGTGGGATCCTACAGGCTGTAGATGATGATGATGATTTAAAATGTGTGAATAATCGATTCATATTATATATTAAATAGTTAATTATCATATAAATTCGTTAAAACTTAGAGGAATACGTGTATACTTACCTGTTTATAATATCCAGCACAGCTTCTTTCTCATATCGTATTTATTTACATAGTCTTCTCCATTTGGTACTTAGGTGGTTCTGCAGCCGTTGTTTGGTATTTTATATACCTATTCATTGAAAAGATATTCCAAAAACTAACTTTCAAACCGAGTGCAATTACAACATGACAGTAAATAAAATAAACAAACATCATAATATTTTTAATAAACTCGCTTCGGATATAGGGATTAGGGACATAAGTTTTTTCACCCACATGATTTTATTAACAGATTTTTAAAATAATAACATGGCAATATATAATATAGCTTTAAACATAATCGTAACAAAAGTAAAAACGTTACAATGATTCCTCATATTAAATATAAAGGGTTAAATTTCCAATTTTGAGAAATCATGTATGAAGAATATTGCGTCAAATGGAACGTTTATATTTATACAATAAAAATTGTAACTGAAAACAAACTTTTCGTTAATCTGTGGAAATTTAGCTGGATGTTTGCTGAGTAGACCGATTTATGAGCTAAATGGCTATCCAGTATTTCGTTTCGAAATTTAACGAAACCTCAAAATAACGTCATATCAAATGAGTCCGGTGGCTGAGTAGCAATCCAGTATTTGGGGGTATGTCCCGTGGAATGGCTATGTCTATGTTCTATGGAATTTAGAGATGACGGTACACAACCATCTGCTCTATATCAGACAACATACATAACTCATAAGTATAAACTATAACTAATATAATATAAATGATACGTGCTTAGCTTTGAACGTGTTCACCCAGCCGGAAACTGATTCTTTATTGACACACGCCGATATGCGTTCCTCACGCAAATGAGGCGGCAATAGGTCAGACAACCTGTAACATATATCATTTTGCTATTGAATTGTCTCATAAAAATGTGTCAAAGATCATAACTTAGATTAAAATTAACGTAATGCGTGCTTTGACTGAACATTGTATACATATGTATATAGATTATAGGGTACGTAATACAGGGTATATCAAGACTGCTACCGAAAACGAAGCCGGTTGGTAGTTTAAGCGACTTCAGACACAATGCAACAGAAAAAGTTCCAAAAAAAAAGCGACAATTTTTTTTTTGTTATTTTTTCCTGTGGCCATATTTGGGTGGTACATACATTTTTTCCTAAAATAATAGTGTATACCCTTTTATTTATAAATACTCTAAAGTATAAAAGAGTAAAAATTTTTATTTTAGCAAAAACTATGGATTTACCACCCAAAAATGACGATATTTAAAAAATCATAAAAAATAATTGTCGCGTTTCTATGCGAAATTTTTAATTGCATTGTGTTTGTAGCCACTAAAACTACCACCCGGCTTCGTTTTCGGTAGCAGCCTTGAGATACCCGGTATGTGCCATTAAAACAACGTTATTCAATATAGAAGGGGGCTGGATATATTGCTACAGGTTTAGAACTTTTTATTCTTACGAAAAAGCTTTATTCTTAATTCTTATTCTTGATATAGCCGCGGCAAAGTGTACTCGTTGTTTCCATATGGTATTTTCTATATCTTTAAATATGCCCCCAGCTTCTTCCAGCATATGCATGGCTTTTTCCATTTCTCCTCTTGGTCTGGCTCCCCAACGGCGTCTGGCCAGTTCCATTAAGAATAGCCATACTATATGACGGTGTTCTGTAAACTATAATCAATTTGTTGTTGTTAAAGTTAAAGATCATTTTTTGGCGCAAATGCCAAAGATATTATCATCTACAAAAGTGTGTGCTTCATTAACTTAAATAAAACTTGTGTCTTTACTAATGGAAAACTTTTTATCAAATCCAAATCTACCAATGTCGAATTTTCCCCTCGCCTCAGCCGAATGGCTGGCCATAAATATAAAGCTCATTTTCGTGAAAGTTTCCAACGGAAAAAGAAATAGCTTCGGTCACGATAAGCAGTAATGCGAGTTAAATGGGACCACAGACATCTTGTCGAACCTACCCTAACTGGTACTTATATCACAATAATGAGCTTCAAATATGCAGGCCTTGGATAATCGTATAAAAAAGGGTTTTATCAGACCATCGAACAAGTTCAAGAACGCAATAACAATGCTATCTGTGAAGGCAACATTATAAAAATAGATTTGCGAACCGCCCTCAGTCTGCATTATACGATTAATGTATGTCGAAGGAAAATATTAATTTATCTACTTTATGTTTCAACGGAAATATTGATGTACTGTGTTTTATTGCAAAAAGGAAAATCGTTTATGAAATACAAATATTAAATTTCTAAGCTAAGAGGTGAATGAGCTACTACCTGTCAAGTTTGAGTCACTACTGGGTACAATGGTACTGTCCTTAATGCTCATGTAAGATTATGATATTAAAATAATTCAATAATGAAAATCAAATTAACCTAATTAGCTTAAAGTGCAACTCCCTACTCTTTTAGTTCTATTGATCATTATCTTATACATACCCGCGGAAAATCAGATAGGAAATCAATATCTTCGATGGCTTGTTCTAAAACTGTCTTATCTGCGAAAAGAAATATGCATTGCAAAAGATCGCCGAAATCATATCGCGTGACAATAAACTAAGAATACACATCACATCCCTTGAATAATAAAAAAGCAGAACCATGGAATTGCATAGATTTATTGACAATTTTATTCGAGGATTATAATTATGTGAAGCTGAGAAGTATTTTATTTCAAATATGATATTAGGGTTCATCACTATCTCCAAGTAATGTTTATATTCATTCTACAGACAGATTGACATAACATTACCAAGAACTTTGACTTAATGAAATAATGTTTTATAAGCAATAACTACAAAGAGGCACTTCAATATGACAATGGGACTTGGTGCAAAGGAAACGACAACAGACAGTTAACAGAAAATTGAGATAATATCAAAATAAACCTAAACATGGTCGAAGTGAGGAAACTAGTTTCCAACTTGGCACGCGAGTATTTATCGCGACATTATCATCGGTATTATGTGATAAAGTTAAATAACGCTTTCAAACAACACTGAACTATGTTTACAGCATTTGGGAAAGTAATTTACAGCTAACTTTGCTAGTTTCGTGACACTCACTTCAAAGTTAAACGACTTTTGTGAGAACACACTGCCAGTTATGACCTGAAATTATACTTTCTCGAGTGATTTGTAGCCATTTAAAACATAATATGGTCACGCATTGAGTCTTTATAACTTAAGTTTCGAATTTATATAACCTTTTAGATTTTACGATCAGCTACGTTTTTCTTTTAACGTTCGTCGCTGACAATAAAACTATGTTATAAAAAGTGACATATTTTAGTTCTATGATGTAATAAAAGTTGTGATAACACGCTAAAAGACTCGAAGGATTATAGAGGGAAATCTTATTTCGATAGAAACGTGATTTTTTAAGATACTTACAGCGGAACACGTCGTAAATGAGCGAGTAGACGCAGCGCATGTCCTGCTCGTCCACAAACATAACAGGCATGGGAGGCTTGCATAGTAGTTTACCCGCTTTCAATACCTACGAATTAATAAGACACAATACAAGCGCACACAATACACAAAGGTGGGCAATTAATTCATCGGGTATTTTTAGGAGATGGAGATCACTTTTTATACAGTAAGTTAGTTGATCTTTTTCGAACCTATGGCATAAAGTAACTGGCTACTGACTTCTCCAGTTGTCCCCGCTTAGTCATTAATTTTTCTGTTGTGTTATTTTGCTCAGAAGAAATATGGACAGCCATTTATTTCAAACTCCCCTAGTACTGTTTCCCTTAATTTCTTGTAACCTACCTGTGCAATGTCCCAAGCTGGTCCTGGTGCGGTCTTGACGGCCACGGGTGGTGGTGCGTGTGGGTTCTTTATCGAAACCACCAAGCTCCACGGAGCCCACTCTTCAGGCGGCTCCTCCGTGGTTCTTTGTGGCTTGTCGCCATCTTCTTCTCTGTATAGACATGAGTGTTTTCAGCCAAACTACATTAGTTGGCAATGAAATGCATAGATGTCGATGATGTGAACCAAATGTTATTTGAATGTGTAGATATACTCGTGACAAGTTTGCCCATATTCCATTTTTACATTGAAATCGTGTGGTCTCATACTAGAATTATGAACTTTTCTACGCCTCCCACATCCTTATTAATTTCATATGAGGTCTATCAAATATTATTACATTTTACGCTTATCTGGTTTTAAGTTGCATAAAATGTCATTTCATAGATTGTTCTTGTATTTTGTATAATAATGGATTATATCAATATGTACCCTAATGAGTCTTTGAGTATCCTACTTAGAGACATAGTCAGATCAGATCTATTCTATAATAATTTTCTAACTGATCGACATCTGTATATGGAAGATATTTGAGAAAAATTATTATGGAAGGACAATATGAACGTAATAGAACCCAAAAAAATAATTGTTAGAATTGTTGTCCGTTTGTGTCAATGGTCTAAAATTCTAAATAACGGATTTCAATGAAATTTACTTTTTTACTTTTTATCCCGAAAAATGTAGTGTTTCCCTGGGATGGGCAAAGAATTCAAATATATTTGTTACTTTTTTAAACTCGCAACGTATGGGATGAGGCAAGAGAGACGAAATGTGACGGAACAGGGTGGGATATAATGGGACAGGAAGGGAAAAAGCTGTACAGATGGTGGCATGAGTTCGAGTTTAAATAAAACAGTACGGGAAATAATATGTTGCCCATGTGAACTACCTAGACTTAAAGTATCTGCACCCGGGCGGAGCCTGGCTGAAACCAAGTCTTAATTCACTTCAAAATTAGCCCTAACCTAATATCGTGGGGTTTAAGTTTTATTTCCAAAACTTACGTTACACGAGGCTGATATCCGTCGAGGACCATAGCCTCCATTTAGTTATTTTTTCTCTCTACAAGCCATTATTTACAACACTCGCAACAATTTCACTGTTTTCAGTCTTGGTATATATCCATTTCTGCAAATAGTTCGCTACTTTTGTGCAATCAACGCGTATGGGAATTTTGTGTGAAACTATCTAGAATCTAATTATTAAAAAATAAATATATGGTAAAATGCTTTTTGTGTTATTTTTTTATTTGAGTCGTAATGCAACTGTTTGAGAAGCATATATTTTCCAATATTATTTACGGCCAGTAGGTACTTAGACATATTACTTATACAGTTGACAATGAGGTTGTATACCTATTTAAATATAACTTTGTATAACGAAGAACGTTGGAAAACACATTCGTACAACAATATGTGGAATGACATGGTGATATCACATGCAAGCCGTGACCTAACACATTTGTTGGCATTTCACTATTTTGCAATGGACCTTGGATGTCTAGTCAGATTGACTCCTTTTTAAATATTGTTCGAGAGAATTACTTGAAGATATTATCGTCTCTTCTAAAATGATAATTAATTTTTCATAACTGGTGGTAAACCTTACCGGTGACATTAAAGATAGGCAATTTAGTTAATTATTGTGATAGAAAAATCCAGCCTGACTTGAACCATGAAATCAGCGATAACCGGTAACCTATATTAAAGTAGTGCTATTTTAGCGCAGTAATTGGATATACCGTGTGCCTACTACCTAGTGATTGGATTTATGCAATCAGATAGGTACAATCATCTATGGCCATAATTGTAGCAATTTAAAACACCTATGAATACTTTAGTTCGAATGAAAACTACTGTTCGAAATAAAAGTCAAGGAAGGGCTCAAGATACAACTTTACAAGTTGAGATAAAGCCTAATGAATACAATATGTAGGTTTTTCTCAATAAAAATCGAAACAACTTGGCAGTGGTTAAAAGGTCCTATAACGACAACTGTCTTAAAACGTACCTTGGTAAATATTTTGTTCTTTGTCTAAGTTGGTTTCTTACGCTTTCAGCTTTAAACTTAACGTATTGATCCTGATTTCGTGAAAGGCTACTTACTGATTATGTTACCCATGATATGATATGTGCCCCACCTTAAATTACTATTTTCGAGTTGTGACTATTAAATATAAAAAAACCCATCAACCCTGCAATGCTTTGATCCGAAAGACTCTGTGTTGGATTACTTACATATTTTGCGTAGATACGGTGACGTAGTCGCGTAAACTCTATAGTTCTGTAGTAGATCCCTACTGCATTTGTGAACATATTATGAAAATTATACAAAAGATACTTGCAACTCCAAAGTTTTTTGTAAGTCAACCAAGCTAAAGTACTGCCGGAGGCGCCATTCCTTGTCGCTGGGCAGAACTAGTTTCTCAGCTTCACTGGTGTCCCCATCTTGCCTAGCCGCTTCATCCTGCAGCAAAAGTTGTGCCAGCAACTTCGGGTACACTTGAAATATGTTACCATGCCCACATTCGCTAATCGCCACCCACAACGCGCTAGGGTCGTGTTTCCCTGACATTTTAGTTACAAGTTAATTTAACGTCAGGGTTATAAGAAACTTTAACTCGGTATGGAATGGAGGTCACGCATTCTTTCGACATACGGAAACGCGGTTGCGTTGAGTGCTGGCTGAATACTGAAACTGAAACGCTTTGCTACCGCACAACACACTAATACAAACCTGTTGCTTCAAGCCTCAAGGGCTGATAAATTGCTATGTCGGATAAGGCCATCATCTTATACTGTTAGCAATAGTTAAGAATAACTTTAACGTTCAATGATCGTTATGATTTACTAGGGATAATACAAGATTCTAATGGTGAAATAATGTGTCGAATCAGGCCAGTTGTTACAGAGCCTAGTCAATAGTCAATACGACTCCGAGACGTGCGATAGAACCTCATCTCTGTCATAGACGCCCATAACAACTTAAACGGGCGTCAAAAAGTAGACATAAGTAGGGGTCATCTGGGGGGCCTATTAATGGTAGACAGCAATGGTTTTGCGCGGGGTGATTACGCGGACGTAAATCGGGGCGCACTTCGCCCTGTGATTTCCGGTGCCGCCCACAATGCGTGAGACGGCCATCGATTATAAGAAATAGAGCCTACTCAATGGAAAGAAACAATAATAATTTTCCTCTTTATAATATTAGTTTAGATAATTGCAATAACTTTTATTACCTATATTACATTTAATGTGTTGCAGGAGATCCCGCCTATGAGCGACCTTCCCTCAGTGTTTCCTCGTATTTGTATAATATATCATTGGTGTTTCCTAGTACAATTAATACTTACGGAACATAACAATTAAATGACCAAAACTCAATTAGGTCGCCGTCTCAACACCTGGCGGCTGGCATAGCTATAATTAATTAGGTACTTAAATATAATTTCGTCAATTGTTTCGTCAACTGAATTTTTGGAGTTTCTTTAAAAAAATAAACATGTAGGTAATAATATTACAAACACGATGGTATAAGGTCGCCGTAGAAAAGCCTGGCATAACTTAGACGACCTCGATATAAAATTCCAAAAATTGAGTACAAGTTCATGACATGATTGAGTTACATTATAAGTCACTTCGGTATAATCCGTGGGTTAAATAGAAATATTATAAGAAAGGAAAAGACGCAAAATAAAAGCTAGGTATCTGTTTAGTCAGACTTCGTAAGAGCAAAATAGGTTTCTAAGGGAATATGCTCATTCCTCATAGTTTTCTGTACCTGATATTGTCCAACCGAACTTTCGATATCGGTATCGGCCTAGTTTCGGCTAAAAATGATTTTTGGCTTATTCTTGGTTTCGGGAATCATGCCGAAACTACGGTCAAACCGAAACTGAGTTAAGAGACGATATGAGCCGGATATGTTCAGTGCAGTCCGCTGTAACAAATTCTAAATTCGACAAAGACGACGCGAATTACATTGGGCATAGTTAATATTTGTGAACCAGAACTATCTTGTTTGGATGACCGATTCTATATAGAATCGCATTCTCTGAAAAGGAAAAGGTCTATGATAAATCTGCTTGTAATTGAATAACAACTTCTGTTGTGGATGATGGTCGCTTAACATTACAAGTCAGGAGAAATTATTCAAGTGCATATATCGGAACTAAGAAACACATGTGTTTATTCTTACTGGGATTCTAGTCCATTTCAATATTGGCGAAAAGTTGCACTGAAATTGTTGTCCGCTTCACTGAAGTATGTTTCCAATGAGTAACTATTTAGAGTTACTGGTTAAATATATTCAGACAGACTCAAAGTACTAGAGGTACGCCGACAACGGCGCCATCAATGGGCAAGCTCGTCCAAGTCGTTCTGAGACTCCATGAAAGTAGTTAACGAAAAAAAGTACCAAATAATATAAAATTAAATGTAGGTATTCCAGGATATGAGATGGCAATTTAATTACGTGTTGTTCTTCTACAACCATTATACAAAGTATTTATTGTTCCGTATAGTGGGATCTTATTTTATGTACCTACCTAATTTGTAATGAAACTATAATTTGATAACTCGTAGGATATTACTTACACGAATTCTGACCCTCCTCTTTATGTTGCACGTCGCCATTGGTCGCCTCTTGGTTAAATCTTAGAAGATGAATCTTTTTTTTATTAAAGCACGGAACAGTGTCTGCACTGCACCTGATGGTAAGCGCTAATGCCGTCCATTCAGAGCCAAATGGCATGGGACAAACCGATGCCATTTGATACAATCGCGCCGGCATCTTGTCTAAACTTAGTCATAATCTTAAAATCTTAATGGAAAACTTGAAGGTTAACGCTGCCTTTAAGTCACTGATATCTGCCCGTAATAGGTTTACTAACATAGTATCTTAAGTTTCATATGCTTGCATAACTGGTTGCTGGGTCTAATTAATATCTGTATCAGCCCATATACATCCCACTGCAGGGCACGGGCCACCTCTACAATCGAGAGTACGAATGAGATTAATATCTACTATACTAATACTATTTTTCGCAAGTCCAGCAGCTTATTTACCGCTAATTAGTCTATTAAAAGCGAATAAATACTTAAGAATGAGTAGTTTTTTAATAATATTTTTAATAAATAATTAAAAAGATATAACATTTTATTGTCACTCAGTTATTATAACTGATCGTGCCAACGTCAAATTCTTGTGTAAGAAATAAATACAAAACAATAAAAAATGCGTTGAAATAAAACAGTGCCGTAAAATATACCTAAAAGTAATATGGACCAGCCCATGACAAAAGAAGAAAGTTACGCAGAGAGAAGAATATTGTTCAAAAACATTTGGGAAACGGCGATGCACATTGACGAAAAAGATCCTGATATAATGTCTAAACCAAAAGTTATTAAGTAAGTTACAGTTTACAGCACAGTGTGGATTTTAGAAATTAATGCAATATCGACTAATGTGTACTGCGATAGATAAATATAGATACTGTTTCAATATAAACACATTTTGGCTTGAAGTTCTCGGTAAATTGCTTTACAAATAAATAAATTCTAGGCAGTCCAACATATAGTTCTAACTCCTCTTTAGTATACAACACTTTTGTGGTGGATATTAGAGACAATTCGGCATCATAACCACCTAAATCTAAAAATAATTGTGGATAATTTATTAGCAACTATCTTTAAAATATTATTGCTAAATAAACTATTACGAAAATGACGCATCTTCAGCGGTTTAAAGTAGAGTATATTCTACTTAAACGTTTGAGATGCTTATTACTTACTCTATATTGTACGACAGGACATTGAGGCTCGTTGAAGTCGACCGCTGCCCTGCAGGAAAAAAGAAGAAACAAAGAATCAAGAACTTAAGAACAGTTTGCAATAAAATACTGGACTTCTGCGATCGACAAGATGCAGATGACTTATTTTATGAACAGGTATTATTCATTTTTATCGACGATGATGAAATATTTTTACTACGAAGTATGAATAAATGTTTAAATTCTTGAAACAGGTATTCAAATCAAATCTATTTCATTTTTAGATAGCAGCGGCGGAAGGTCCAGAAACTTCGTCGCAGAAAGTTGAAGAAAAAGCGAAAAAGCCTAAACATGGTAAACACAAAATTACAAGAGCCAAAAGTTTGATTTCGCCGCTGGCTCACGTTATACGACGCCAGAAGGGAGAATTAGTAACGAGCTCAGTGAATAAAACATCAAGAAATACTTCGCCAATAAAAATCAAACGCACGACAATTGTAAAAAGACGCGGTAAACGTGTAAAAGCCAAACAAAGCCCAACAAGGGCTCTTCTAAAAACACAAACAACTGGAAACTTGCTAGACGAAAAAAAATCGTCTAATATCCATCCTGCAGTTGTCAAAAAGAAAGCCAGCAAACGGAAGGGGCCATCGAGTTCAATTTTAGCTCCAGGTATTTTAGGTTTTCTAGATAAACAACATACATAAATCTCCGTGTTAAAAATGCTGTCTGAAGTTTATATTATAGTTGTGAATTTTCAGGTTCTTCCGTGAAATATAATAAATTAGTCTATCATGTATTAGAACGTATCCCGTTATGTAAATTGAAAGAGCCTCTTCAAGTGTATAAAATTAACATTTAACATCGAATAAAAACTTTTATATTAATACGTTTTCATCCACAGTTAAGTACTATTAAATTTTTTTTTTTTCATTTTATTACTATCAATGGCGAGACAAGCGTGTCATTCGCCTGTTGTTTAGCGATACAAACGCTCATGAACAGAAGGACACCCAAACGACATCACGGATTACAAAGCAATGCTTGGTATTCCACTGAGTTCGCCATTCTGAGACATAGGATATTAGGTCTCACTATGTCCAGCATTTACTCTGGCTAAATGTCATATAAACACATCAGTGCATTTACACCGTTTTTTTCGGAAGAGATAGAAATTGCAGCGCTACCTATCCAGTTGGCCTCTCATATAGGAGAGACCTACTACTAATAATAGAGGAAAAACGAATTCTCATGTCTAAGATACACTTTTTTTTTTATTGCAATGAATGACGAGACGAGCAAGCCGTTCGCCTGATGGTAAGCGATATGAACATAAACGCTCATAAACAGTAGCAACATGCCACTGCGCTCGTCATCCTGAGACATAAGATGTTAAGTCTCAATATGTCCAGTAGTTACTCTGGCTACAATGTCCTTCTACCCGAAACACAACAGTGCATTTACGCAGTGTTGTTTCACGGGAGAAATAGACATTGCGGTGGTACCTACCCAGATGGCCTCTCACATATGACAGAACTACCACCAGAAAGCACTAATTCCTCAGGAATTTTAGTCTCTGGACGACATTAGGATTCATTAAATAGTGAGACGTAGGTGCCTAATACATATGATAAACAGTAGCGTAACTACCCCATCAAGGGCCCGTGGCAAATTTATCAAACGAGGCCCTCCGTAAATGCAAAAAAATCTTGAGGTTGTAATTTCATTTTCATGAATATTTTTAAGGCGCATGGTAAGCTGTTGGTAAACGGATGTGACGCGGCAGCCAACATGATCATAGTGGCCGCGGCTTTGAATCCTAGGGCACCCCTCTGACGTCGAGATCATGTGTGTATTGATAGTCAATCATCACGCACTATAAAGGTGATGGAAAACATCGTTAGGAAACCTGCATACCACAGCGATTTGCATGAGTTTCTATGGTATGTAAAGATCGCTAACCCGCACTAGGCCAGCATAGTGGACTATATGGTTTAACCACTCTCAATCGTACTTTAGATTGTAGGGGAGGCTCTTGCCCTGCAATGCGACTTATATGGGCTTAAGGCTGATACAATACAGCACAGAATCTTTTAATGACATGGCTTCATATTTCTCATCGGATTTTGAAAATAAATCGTTTCATGA
This sequence comes from Hyles euphorbiae, assembly GCA_023078785.2. Taxonomy (NCBI): domain Eukaryota; kingdom Metazoa; phylum Arthropoda; class Insecta; order Lepidoptera; family Sphingidae; genus Hyles; species Hyles euphorbiae. The sequence goes on along the minus strand of CM041041.1, from coordinate 5,997,782 downwards.
AATCTAAAAAGGATTCTCTAATAACGACTAAAGAGTGCTTTTGTAATTCCATTTTCATTTCTTTCTATCACACAGTACCGATAAACTTTACAAAATTGTTATTTATAAAAATCTTGAGTTTATCAAATATTATGGAGTTTTAGGCCCAAAACAGCAATAAGCTTTTTTGTATTTCCGGATTTAAGTATTTTATCTGGCCCTTGGACTTATTTAACCATTCCTCTAAATCTGTTTCACATTTTGCTAGTAACTGCTTTATTACCACTATCTGCGCTTTCTCTATGGCCACGAAAAAGCTAAATTAATAGTATTACTTGGTGGAATATACTAAGATTTTTTGTATTGTATTGTATCAGCCCATATACGTCCCACTGCAGGGCACGGGCCTCCTCTACAATCGACAGTACGATTGAGAGTGGTTAGGCCATATAGTCCACCACGCTGGCCTAGTGCGGGTTGGCGGACTTACATACCATAGAAATTACTAAGATTTGTCGTCAAAAAATGTTTCTTTTATATGGACTGTTGCTTCTCATCTAATGTCCAATGTAACCGCCATTTTTCATATAAAAGACACGAAGCCAAGTGAATTTTCGAAGTATCGTGTCTCTTTATCGCATTTACAATTTGTTTCCAGTCGTCATAACCCTCAACTCAAACATTCATCATCAGCCTTTTACGGTCCACTGCTGGACATAGGCCTCCCCCAATTTCGCCATTTCAGCATGTGGTAGCGACTATTTGCAAATCGTCACTCCACCTAGCCGGAGGGCGTGCCACACTATGTTACCCAAGACGCCGTCTTCACTCAACAACACGTTTACTCCAACGGTTATCGGTTCTTCGAAAGATGTGGCTGGCGCACTGCCACTTCAGCTTGCTAATCCTGTTATGTCTATAACTTTGGTTCTCTCTCCGATAAGCTCATTACGGATCTTATCTACCAAAGAGACACCGAGCATAGCACGCTTCATAGCATTACTCCATGGCTTCCCAAGAAGACAGGCTAGGCCTAGTTTGGGAGCCCCTGGCAATTATATTAGTTTAGAAATGATGTATGTTTTAATTAGTTTTTAAGAAATTGTAACGCGATTTGGTTAATGAATATACGTTTTATTATTATTATAGGTATAGCTCGCTGAGCGACCAAAAGCTACCACCGAAGCATACACTGGTTGAAAACTATACTTTTCAAGGTTTCAGGCAAAGGCATTAAGTGACGAGAAGACTCGTAGCCTCTTTCTCAAAGTTGTTTCTACCTAGTTAAAGGGTCTGTCCCAGTTAATAATAGGGAACAACTTCGAGCGGTCTTGGATCAAGGTGGTGGTGGATTATTTCTTTAGTTTTGTTGAAATTATTTTTTAGATCTATTCGTTTAGGGGCTAAATCCAGACTGTCCAGCTTCTGTTGCAGCTTCTCCAACGATTTCGCCATCAAGATCGATCAAGATCGTCAGCGAAAAGTAGTAGGAGCGTTTGTTTATTTTAATATATTTTATTATTTATCGGCACTGTCTTCTACGGAGGGACCATTGGGTTTACAGTGAACCTTTCTCAATCATAAATCGTTCTACTTCGTCATATTTATTTTATTACACTATCTGGATTTGCTGTTATGGATTTTTTTGTTTCGTCCATTTGATCATTTCTGAAACTCTTCAATAAAATGCTCGTTCCGAAATTACTGACTTATTTTAGATAACTTTATATGTATTTATCGCTTCAGGCTCCCTCTCTCTCTTTAGTTTTTCGCTATGTCTTAGATAATTTATATTTATTTGGAAAATAGTAACTTAATATTTATTAAATTACAATTTATTGGGTTGTAACTTTATTCATAGGATAATGAAAAACAAACAAAACATTTAAATCAAATACATTATGAAATGTTGACATATTTGAAATGTAGTAAATTGTTAATTATTAATAATTTCGTTATTAACGGCCCTATTAAGCCAGGGCCCTGTCGGGCCTGAGAACCTGTCAGACCAGGGCCCTGTCGGGCCTAAGAACCTGTCAGACCAGGGCCCTGCCGGGCCGGGGGCCCGTTAGGCCGGGTGCCCGTGGCATTTTGCGCACTATGCCACCCTATTGTTACGCCACTGTCTGCATCATTCACAATGCGGATGGCCCGCCGCTGCAATCCATCCAAGGCATCGAGCAGGTACTGGGTGGATCCATCCCAGAGGTGCGAGCAGTACTCCATACCCGGCCAGACCTGCGCTTTATATAAGCGACAAAGCTGACCGGGCGTGAAAAACCGACGCACCCTGTTCAGGACTCCAACCCTGCGTGATGTGGCAGTTATTACGCCCTCGATGTGGATTTGGATTGAGATCACAGTGGATATCCACACCAAGGATACTCAGGTCATCCCGCACTGAGAGGGCAGTACCCTGAAGAATGGGGAGGGGAGAGAACGGGGATTTTTTGCACGTTGCACGTGTTCATTGTCACTCGAAAGAAAAGGATAGCAATCAGTCGCAACGTCATTCGAGGTCAAATTTTTGTGCTTCACTTTTATATACGGAATGCAATCTCCATTTGGGTATAAGCTTCTTGGCTGATACAGACATACAGACATATATATATATATATATATGTATATAGCCGAGTTGTCTCCTGCACTGACTCGCCTCTACCGAGCGTCCTACCGCATAGGTGTTGTGCCGGAATCTTGGAGGGAGGCCAATGTGCAACCGATCCTCCGCCCTATCGCTATCACCTCAGTGATGTGTAAGGTCATGGAGCGGATCCAATTGGTCAATACGGATATTCCGTCAATATCGATCAACGGGTGATCTAGCATTTGTCCTTCATCGCTGGAGTGAGGCGATTGACAGGCGTGACGAGTCTCTTGCTGTGAGCCTCGATATAGTCAAGGCGTTTGATAGGGTCTGGCACCGTGGACTTCTTTTCAAGCTTCCGGCATACGGTCTGCCCGGCAACCTGTGTTCGTGGATTTCCGGCTTTCTGCATGGGCGTAGAATACGTGTAGTCGTCGACGGACACGCTTCGGCGCTCATGTCGGTAAATGCCGGAGTTCCACAGGGCTCGGTGCTGTCGCCCACCTTGTTTATTCTGCATATCAATGACATGTTGTCGCTAGGCAACATTCATTGCTATGCAGATGACAGCAGGGTTCATGGGCGATACCACTGCGGGCCTCCGGGTTGCCGAGTCGAAACTGTAAGGGGACGTGAAAATCTTGTCATTGAGCTCAACCGGACCTTGGATCTCATTTCTACATAGGGTTCCAGGAATATGGTTGAGTTCAATGCCAAGACAACTCAGGTGTGTGCGTTCACGTGCAAAAAATCCCCGTTCTCTCCCCTCCCCATTCTTCAGGGTACTGCCCTCTCAGTGCGGGATGACCTGAGTATCCTTGGTGTGGATATCCACTGTGATCTCAATCCAAATCCACATCGAGGGCGTAATAACTGCCACATCACGCAGGGTTGGAGTCCTGAACAGGGTGCGTCGGTTTTTCACGCCCGGTCAGCTTTGTCGCTTATATAAAGCGCAGGTCTGGCCGGGTATGGAGTACTGCTCGCACCTCTGGGATGGATCCACCCAGTACCTGCTCGATGCCTTGGATGGATTGCAGCGGCGGGCCATCCGCATTGTGAATGATGCAGACAGTGGCGTAACAATAGGGTGGCATAGTGCGCAAAATGCCACGGGCACCCGGCCTAAGGGGCCCCCGGCCCGGCAGGGCCCTGGTCTGACAGGTTCTTAGGCCCGACAGGGCCCTGGTCTGACAGGTTCTCAGGCCCGACAGGGCCCTGGCTTAATAGGGCCGTTAATAACGAAATTATTAATAATTAACAATTTACTACATTTCAAATATGTCAACATTTCATAATGTATTTGATTTAAATGTTTTGTTTGTTTTTCATTATCCTATGAATAAAGTTACAACCCAATAAATTGTAATTTAATAAATATTAAGTTACTATTTTCCAAATAAATATAAATTATCTAAGACATAGCGAAAAACTAAAGAGAGAGAGGGAGCCTGAAGCGATAAATACATATAAAGTTATCTAAAATAAGTCAGTAATTTCGGAACGAGCATTTTATTGAAGAGTTTCAGAAATGATCAAATGGACGAAACAAAAAAATCCATAACAGCAAATCCAGATAGTGTAATAAAATAAATATGACGAAGTAGAACGATTTATGATTGAGAAAGGTTCACTGTAAACCCAATGGTCCCTCCGTAGAAGACAGTGCCGATAAATAATAAAATATATTAAAATAAAAAAACGCTCCTACTACTTTTCGCAGGGCCCCCGTAAGGGCTAATGGCGCCTGTGTGCGAAAACATTTTTTGGCGCCCCTTAAGGAATATTGAATTATCTTTTTTTATGGTAGATGGGTGCTTGAAACAAAGCAAAGAACCGAACTTTTAAAGTCATATGTATTTGTAGACTATAATATCAAAATGAAATAATAATAATGAATTCTTGTTCACACTCATTTAAAGCATTTACTAACCAATGGGGTACAGACATGTTGTTCATAATTACAAGAAAATAACCCTATACTAAAAATCACATTTTTTAGGAACAAATAACAGAAATATTGCCTCATTTCTACATGTTACTCATGTCTACGTGTTATTGAGAAAGCGCAAAACCTAAAATTAGTTTGTTCATAATCGTGAGTAGAGTCGATTCCACTAATAAAAATATGGGTCAAATTTGAATCAAAATAATATTCGTAATTCTTTTATAATCAAAATAACTTGGCGTATCTGAGGTTTTGCGCTTTTTCATTAACACGTAAATAAGTATCACTTCCTAATTATTCTACAATACGCAGATACTTTAATAGCCGCGTACTGACTAGCCGCGCAGCCTCGCGCGGCAGCCTCAGACGTTTGCTGCGGGACGGTTGCCTCGCGAGGCAGCCTCGATGTGTACATTTTTTGGATCGAGGCAGCTTCGCGCGGCATGGCCGAGCCAGTTTTGCTCAATAGAAGTTTTAAAGCAGTACGTTCGGAAAGCTACCGCCACCACTGCCATTCTAATAATTTTACGGCGTGTAAAGTAAAGAAAACGGAAACATAAAAGTTTTTGGATGAAACTATTATACCAAAACAGATTAGATTTTTTTCTTCAAGTCAGCAGAATGTTCATTTTCTAACTTATTCTCCGTGCATCTTCTCTTAATCCTCTATTAGTATAATCGGGACATTGCGCATCCCAAAGTCTTCTATATTCACCGTATAGTTGTATGAATTTAAGACACTGTTCTTTATCCATGGCGCTAACCTGCGACCAAACGAACAAGCGAGGCGAAACACAACCGTCTTGATTGAGCGCGGCAAACGTACCGAGGCGCCTTTGAGCATGGACAAAAACCGACAACGCTCGGCTCGGGCCGCGGCACGCTCGGGCGAGGCGGCGTGTGCGTTTGCCTCGGGCGAGGCACGTCCCGACTAGCCGAGCATTTGCTTCGCGCGGCAGGCCTCGCGAGGCTGCTCGGTCAGTCAGTACGCGGCTATCAACAAATAGATACCTAGGTAACTTCATTATAAAAGCAAAAAAGATATCTAGGGTACAATAGAAAAATTAAAAAATAGCTGTTGTAGTAGAGTCGCTACTACAATACTCTTGCTACTGTAGCGATATTTTCCGAGACTATGCTGTTGCAAATTCGTTAATTATATCGCTGAAATTTATACCATCAAAAATTTCTTGTTCAATGGCTAATATTGCTAGCCCAGATAATCTTTCTTGAAGCGTTGTTGACCTTAAATAATTTTTAACTTTGCAAATATCGCTCGCCAGAAGCTACAGATACAGGCAATGTCAAAAGAATTCTTAGTGAGATGCATACATTTGGAAGGGTGGATGTTAAATTGTTTTCAAATACCTATATATTGTAAAATACTAAAAGGGTCAGGGTGGGTATCATCAGGTAACGAAAAACTCTAAAGGTTATTCTCATATATTTCCTATACACCGACATCGACCGGTTACGATTTTATTATATGAATTGATGATTTTATTTATTTTTTTTGTCCGAAGAATCGGGGAGGATACGATAACTCTGAAGTCTGGTAACCTGCTCTTCTACCGGGGGGGCGACCAACAGTCCCGAGGAGGTGTCGGATTTCTTGTCCACAGGTTTCTCATCAACACCATCGTATCCATCGAAAGTGTGTCGAGGGGTAAGGGTAGTATACGTTATACTCAGAATATCAAAAAGATATTCGTTGAAGGTCATACAGGTACGCGCCGACCTCGACATACCCAGATGAAGAAGTAGAGGAGATGTATGAGGACATAAGTCGGGCCATACATACTTCCAAAACCTACTTCAATGTTGCTATGGAGTACTTCAACGCAAAGTTGAGCAAGAGCAGCGATGCAGAGTTGAAAGTGGGGCAATTTGGACATGGGCAACGGAACCCCAGGTTCAGCGGCTGGCCGACTTTCTTGAGAAAGACGGATTCTTTTCGATGAACTCTTTTTACCAGAAACCGCCTCACAAGAAATAGACCTGGCTGAGTCCTGACGGTTCTACGAGAAACGAGATAGATTTCATCTTGACGACGAATAGACGGATATTCAGAGATGTGTCTGTGATCAACAGGGTGAAAACCGGCAGTGACCACCGAATGGTTAAGGGCACACTGAATATCAGTGTCCAATCAGAAAGGCGTCGCTTGATGAAATCTACGCTCCAACCTACTCGCGCCCATATCCAAAACCCCGAGAGCTTTCAACTCGAGCTGACCAATCGCTTTGATTGTCTAGAAGAAAACCTTGCAGTGGACGAGCTAAACAGCGGTTTGGTAGATGCTGTCCATACGGTGGGATCTAGGTATTTTAGACCTCGCCGTAGAGATAGACCACAAAAACTCTCGATCCACACTCTTGACCTCAATACTGTGAGCATTAAGGATACAATTGAGCGGAACGGAAGCTCCAAAGTGTTTGCAAGAGACTTGTCTATTGGGCAAAGCCAGTTGTCTAGGCTGAAGATGGACGACAGCCGCGTGGTATCAACGAGGGCAGAGGTATTAAGGGAGATCAAGAGGTTCTACGGACAATTTTACACCTCGGTTGCCCAATCTGCTGTTAGCTCGGCCGAAGACTTGAGAGTCGAGTCGATCTGACACTTTAACGATGATATCCCATGAGATTGAGATGGCCCTAAAGCGACTTAAAAACAACAAGGCGCCGGGCGAGGACGGAATCACTTCAGAGCTTCTGAAAGCGGGCGGCACGCCAATACTGAAAGTCCTTCAGAGGCTCTTCAATTCTGTTCTTCTCGAGAGCTCAACGCCGCAGACATGGAGCAGGAGCGTGGTGGTCTTGTTCTTAAAAAAAGGTGATAACACTTTGCTGAAGAACTACAGGCCCATCTCGCTCCTTAGCCATGTCTATAAGTTGTTTTCGAGGGACATCACAAATCGTCTCGAACGCAGGTTTGATGACTTTCAGCCTCCCGAAGAAGCTGATTTCCGAAAAGGCTTTAGTACCATAGACCATATCCATACGCTTCAAGTTATACAAAAAACCGAGGAATATAACTTGTCGTTTTGTTTAGCGTTTGTGGACTATGAGAAAGCCTTTGATTCGATCGAGACTTGGGCTGTGCTACAGTCTCTCCAGCGGTGCCGTATCGACTATCGGTACATCGAAGTGTTGAAGTGTATATACAACAGCGCCATCTTGTCGGTCCGAGTACAGGATCAGAGTACAAAGGCTATTCCACTACAGAGAGGCGTGAGACAGGGAGATGTCATATCTCTGAAACTGTTCACTGCCGCGCTGGAAAATGCCTTCAAGCTCTTGCGTGGAAAGGATTCGGCATCAACATCAACGGAGAGTATATCACTCACCTTCGGTTTGCTGACGATATTGTAGTCTTGGCAGAATCGCTGGAAGACCTTAGCACTATGCTTGAAGACCTCAATCGAGTCTCCCAACAGGTGGGTCTTAAAATGAACATAGACAAAACGAAGATCATGTCGAATGTCCATGTTGTGCCCACCCGAATCGGTGTTGGGAGCTCGACTCTTGAAGTTGTTGACGAATGTGTCTATTTAGGACAAGTGGTCCGGTTAGGCAGGTCCAACTTCGAGAGAGAGGTCAATCGTCGAATCCAATTCGGTTGGGCAGCGTTCGCGAAACTACGCGACGTCTTCTCGTCCAAAATATCTCAGTGCCTTAAATCGAAAGTCTTCGATAGTTGTGTGTTGCCAGTGATGACTTACGGCACCGAGACGTGGCCTCTCACTGGCATTATTAGGAAGCTCAAAGTCACTCAACGAGCTATGGGCTCTGCTCGGGGTTTCCCTATGATATCGAATCAGAAATAAGGATATCCGTAGGAGAACTAAAATAGCCGACATAGCCCAGCGGATGAGCAAGTTGAAGTGGCAATGGGCAGGGCACATAGCGCGGAGAACTGATGACCGATGGGGTCGAAAAGTGCTCGAATGGAGGCCACTTAGCGGAAAACGCAGTGTAGGACGTCCACCCACACGGTGGTCAGACGACCTGGTAAAGGTCGCGGGACGTCGCTGGATGCAGGCTGCCTCCAACAGGTCTCTGTGTAAATCATTGGGGGAGGCCTATGCTCAGCAGTGGACTTCCTTTGGCTGATGGGTGGATGTTGTTTTTTTTTTTTTTGGCAAACTTTTTTTTGGGCCCTGGATTTTGGCGCCCCCAAAGGATGGCGCCCGTGTGCATTGCACACTTCGCACATATGGTAGCGGGGGCCCTGACTTTTCGCTGACGATCTTGATCGATCTTGATGGCGAAATCGTTGGAGAAGCTGCATCAGAAGCTGGACAGTCTGGATTTAGCCATTCATTGTCACGCGAAAGAAAAGGATAGCAATCAGTCGCAACGTCATTCGAGGTCAAATTTTTGTGCTTCACTTTTATATACGGAATGCAATCTCCATTTGGGTATAAGCTTCTTGGTATCAGCCCATATAAAGAAGCTTATACCCAAATGGAGATTGCATTCCGTATATAAAAGTGAAGCACAAATATGTGACAATGAATGAAAATTGTTCATTCATTGTCACTCGAAAGAAAAGGATAGCAAGCAGTAGCAACGTCATTCATGGTCAAATTTTTGTGCTTCACTTTTATATACGGAATGCAATCTCCATTTGGATATAAGCTTCTTGGCCCATATACGTCCCACTGTAGGGCACGGGCCTACTCCACAATCGAGAATACGATTGAGAGTGGTTAGGCCATATAGTCCACCACGCTGGCCTAGTGCGGGTTGGCGGACTTACATACCATAGAAATCCTTATCCACTCAAACGTCCCGACCTCCAACTTTGACGTAAGCTGTCATTTTTATAGGAAAATACACTAGTAATGAAAAAGCGTCCTAAATTCAAAATATATTACAAAAAGCGTTATGAAAAAAATATATATAATGCTTGAATAAACTACCTTTAATCTTACATTGGCCAAAAATAAATTAGCAATAGGAATATTTCAAAAAAAAAAGACAAACTCGTGTGTTGTTTGAGAACAACGAAGAGTGGTGCGCAGGAGTTTATAAAAATGTTAATATTGATTTGTAACTCTCTTATTGTTCTTATATAGTTTATTAAAAGATACCTTTACATTAATAATTATCAATTATCTAAAAATAAGCCATATTCGACGCGTGATTCGAAGTTTTTTAGACACGAAAGTAAATCAGGATCGTTGTTTGTCGGTTTTCATTAAATATTTCTGTGTCAATTCTATGAAAAAATGAAAAATAAAGTGTTAGAGATAGAAAACATATCATAAAGAATAAGTAGGTGCCATTTGATAATTGAGAATATATCAAAACAATTCAATATTTTAATTGATTTCCAGTATTCCGTAGAAAGTCGCGCGCCATATTTATTAAGATCAGTGTTAGCGTTCCAAAGATTTTGTTCAAACTAGAATGTGCGGTATGTTTGATGTTGGATGTGATTGTTATAAATTAAGTGTGATAAAGCCAATGATATGGTGATTTAAATTTTCAATATTTCTTCTCCAAATATGCATCCAAACCGTGGAAAGAGTTGGATACATTCGAGCCAAAATCACAAGAGCTCGCCGAGGACAGGGTCAAATGGAATGACAAAGGGGAAGCCTTTGCCCAGCAGTTGGACACAATCTAGGCTATTAAAACAATATATATGTATACATATACGGAATGGAAACCGCCATCAGGGACCGCAAACCGTAACGTACATTACAATAAGATAATAGATGCGCGACTGCGAATAATCCGAACATTGAAATGATCTACTATTAAGCCAAAAACAAATTATAAGATGCGGCTGCCGAACGCGGCTGAAGAGTGGTAATAATATTCAGGGTCTCTCGGACGCGGCGCGGCAGAATATTCAATTTTCTAAATATCTTCAGCTACGTCCATCAGCCGCATTTTATAAATTGTACCCGGCTTTACTAACGTAGTTATTCTGATATAAAACTAGTACATATTACAATTGGACAAATTTACTGAAATAAAAAAGAATAATAATAAAATGCATTTTTAATTTTAGGTTATCAACGGAAAAGCAAGAATGCTCGTGAGTGTTTTATTTTTTGATTTCATTGATAGAGTGCATGCATAGTTTGTGTCAATTAAGCAAATAAAAATCCATCACTAGTGCTAAGAGTTAACTTGAACTTTACATTGAGCGGGCAGTGCGGAAATGGGGTAGACCGAGGCCCGGGCAGAGGCAGAGGCAGAAGCCGAGGCAGAGGCAGAGGCAGAGGCACTGTGCCGGGCTACTATGCCGGGCCAAATAAAAAAAAAACTAAATAAGTCGTACAAATCTTTAATTATTAATTTATAGGTTTGAAATTGTCAGTATTTATTCTTAGATATTTATTCATTGATTGTAATAATAATAATTGTATATTTTTATTTTGTTTTAATTTTCAACCACTACTTAACTACCCTTATACGTAATTTTTTAATACTATTACAATTTTTGATTGTAATGGATTACGCTATACCTGCCAGTACCTTAACCTATACAAATCTCGTCGTAATTAAGGATATTTTCTTAAAAATCTACCATAAACTATAATTTGGTTTCTAAACCAAACACTATAATAAATAATAGTTAAAAAAAACTAAAATACACGCTTTAATAAGATATACAACTAAAAAAGTAAAAATAATTGATACTAAATTTAAGATAAGAAAATGGAGTAAAATACATATATTTTATTGTTACAAAGCGTGGGGTGTTTACAACAACTACTTATCCTCCTGCACCCGCTTTGTAACAATAAAATATATGTATTTTACTCCATTTTCTTATCTTAAATTTAGTATCAATTATTTTTACTTTTTTAGTTGTATATCTTATTAAAGCGTGTATTTTAGTTTTTTTTAACTATTATTTAATTGTTTTGACTAAAAACATCCATCTACGGCTGTATTTCCAATCAATAACGCCATCTGTTGGTCAATAGTAACATTTGACACTTGAAGAATACAATGTTAACGCCATCTAGCGATGAATAGTGCAAACATGCATTATTGACGTGATCACGCCATCTATTAGTCAGTAGCAAATTATGTTCATCTATACGCCACCTAGTGGTCAGTAGCAATGGTCATCAATTATAAGAATAATTAATCCTGGCGAATCTAATCAGGATAATTATATATTTTAATCGAATTATTGTATTGTCATCGGTCTTTGACAGGTGTGCAAAATTTGAATGAAATCTGTCCGTTTAAAGTGGGTCAAAATCGCGCCCAAAGAAGTCGGTTACAAACAAACATACAAACATACAGGTGAAGCTAATAAAAAGCGTGTAAAAAAGGATAACAGCTTTGCATGTCTCGATCGCTAAAATTTCATTAATGCAAAATCAATAAATACATTAAAAAACTAGGTATAACAATGTTAACATTTGATAGAATTAAGTCATTTATATTCCATTCATGTTATTACACGATAGTAATTTATTTATTGGCCCTGCGCTGTTTTAAACCGGCTAACATTTGTATCAAATATCGTCTGGACAAGAACTTATATGGGCGGCTATCTTTCAAGCTTTTTTTGCACCAGTGTTACCAACTTAGTGGATTTTCCACAAAATCTGGTAGTTTGGTCCTGGTTGGGAAAAATAGCTTTTAGTGGATTTTAAATGGTTTGGGGGCTGGCGAATTATTGAAAAGCTGTCATTATCAATTCCGACACATCATTGTTTATTGAAAATATGATGTCATATATTGTAATCAAATATCCAAATATATAATCAAATAAATAAATAAATACACCCAACAGTGACATTTATAGTCTCGACCCCACACAAAGAACTAGTCTTGTGTCGTGGGTATCAGGAACTACAACAGACTTTTCGGTCTCACAAACAGCCAGACCCGAAACAAATACCTCTACCTCACACAGATATTAGTTTCGGTGCGGGAATCGAACCCGAACAATATTATGTTAATATATTAATTAGGATATTAATTAGGAAATAGGAATATTAATAATTAGAATTCATGTTTAAAAAATAAAAACAGAAATACAAACCGACAATATGACTTCCTGACATCTATTGGCGAATAATGATGTGTTAAGCCATTCTATGTATGCCCAGCATTAATTGTGTAACAGGGCCATCTACCGATAAATATAGAGGTACCCAGCGTTATTTGTGTAACAGCGCCATCATCTTCTTGTTTTGGAACTGACAACCATGTGTTTTCCATTTTGAGCATGAAGATAGACCTCTATTTCATATATAGTAATGTACTCTGTGCGGTTGCCGGTTCATAACTTTTAAGTTTTAACATGAAACTTTCGAGATACATACCCTTTCTGCTGGTTTAGTTATTTTAACTCGGGTACACACCTACCTTTGCACACAATTTAAATCTTTTCACTGAATGACAATGGTGAGAATTGTTATTTTGATTTTTTAATAAACACATATTTTAAGCACAAACCTCACAATTAAATAATATTTTCAAAAAATCAACAATCTTACTAATAAAACGATAGCACTACAATTAATAAGCAAACAAAATAGTAAACAATGCTTATCACATATTTAAACAAATAAAACCTTACTAAACAAAAATGCATAATGTGAATGTTAGATTTTCGTCTATTATGTTTACTCGGATTATAGGCAACGAACATTCCCGATTACTCCCGACAAATACCGAACTCCCGTAGCCTGCCGCTAGAGTCGCGGCTTTCGATATTCATGGGTGTGTGCGTTGCGAACTGTGCACGGACAGTGGACACCAAAATTACTAAATACATGCAAACAAATGTCCTGCGAGACGCGGCGGTAAGAGTTGGTTGATTAGGTACAATAAAACATTTGCGATATTTTTAATCAATGCTCTGTACCACGACATGACATTACCCCCCCTCGCGCAAATCCACGGCAGGTTATCTTCATATAAAAAAAATCGCCTTACGACATGGCTTGTCTATGGCTCAGGCTATTGAACATGACAGTTACCTCGATGCCCCCACCTCTTACTTCTACCCGACGTCGCTTAGGCGGACGCCACCCTTGGACTGTCGTAAGCGCCGCCTACTAACCTTGATTCAAAAATAGCCCCTATTTCAATGACGTTATGTTGCTTTTTTGCTTGAAATCGATGAGCTGTATTAATAATAGACCCTATTTCAATGACATTAGGTTGCTTATTGCTTGAAATCCGAAGGAACCGGGTTCCGGTCCGACGGTTGAGGGGACGATTACATTGTTACGTCAAAACTTCTGTCAAATAGTTTTCTTTCCCGCGGTATTATGCGCGGCATCATTACAGTGTGCGCAAATCCTACTTAACCTGCGGTTTGGGGTGCGTCTGCGCCCTGGGCCGCCATGTTGTTTACAACAAATGCGTCGATAGATTTACTTGTATTTTATTTTAGTGAATTTGCAAATGTACGTGCAGTGATTAATGTGCAGTGAATACGTGTATTAAACGTGCAGTGTAAGTGACGTCAAGGAACCAATTGAATATTTGGAAAATAATGCTCGTAACTTATAAGAAATCATTACTCATGAATTCAATAATCAAAAATGTAAATATTCTCTCCAAATATTTGTTTGATTTCTATGAATGTAACAATCACAAACAGTAGACATTTCGTAATTTTATAAATATGTAGGCTCCACACACAGACACACACACAGACACGCACACAGATACACACACATGACACACGACAATTTAATTTTTGTTTTAGATAAATAACGGCACACCACCGCCCCGGCTCGGCAGGCGCTCAGGTACTCGTGACGTCATCGGACCCGCGCCAACGCAGCCGGCCGAGCGGCCGCGCCATTATCAGTTATCACACGGCACACTATCCGCGTCGCAATGCGCCTAGCTCGCCTTGCCGCTCGCAATAGTTTCGGGATAATATTTCGTACCGCTTTGCTGTGAACCTTCAACCTTGCAATACTATCGCACCATCTCTTTCATAGTATGTGTATACTGTTATAGGGACTAAGCAGTGTGTAGATATGACTGTAATAGCCTTACCTTAGTGAATAAGACTTAAGAACATGTAATCTGTGTGCCTCGGAATTAAATACTTTGTAATGCGTATGCTTGGTGAACTTTTATTTCGTCTACACCACAAATACATTCCTACAAATACATGTATTGTTGTTGCATCCTAATTAATTCAATTGAAAATGTTTATTATTATCTAAATTCATGTTTGTTCGATTTCGTTTTTTGTGTTTATTTACTACCCCTTCATATTAGTTTCATATAAATATTTAAATGAATAATGTGTAAAGTCAATGTACCAAATGTTAGAATTTTAATAAAATCTAATTTTATTTATGATGAAACATTTCTATTACTTATAACATAATACACATGCTTATGTAAATATAATCCAATATAAGAGGCTTTACATTTTTTTGTATCTTTGGTACCTCCGACTCAGGTACGCCCAGTTGGGAACCTTGGTAAAATTGTAGCTACGTAAGGCAAAAGTGTACTTTATTTCAACTCAAGATGTCATATTTGTAATAAACACATTTGTATATTTCGACGAATACTTTTGAATGTATAAATGAAATGAAATAAATAGTTGTTTATATCATTTGAAGGGTTTTATTTGTAATCTACACAAATACTAATATCTGAATTTGAAAAAAATTACATCAATTGCCATTATTTTAAAAAACCCAAGACGCACAGTTTCGAACAAAAGTAACACTCGAAACTGTAACCAAACACTCGACAATTCTACATAATATGTAGTTACAGTCACACTATAAACATATCTTTTGCAAATTCAACCTTACGCGGATTGTTTAAAGTTGTTTATACAAAGCAGTGTACAAAATGCAATAAAATTTTACGACCGACGTTAGTCGGTAGGACAAGGCATGGAATGGAGACGAATATCCTTTTGACTTTTATATGAAGATGAATTTGTATTTGTACTTTTATCTGAGCGTAGATATGTTTTGGGCAAGACATGTATATAAATCAATAGAACAAATATTTATGTGTAAAATGTAATAGGTATTTAATTTTCGATATATTCGGCTTAAAAAAATGTTCACGTCTTTGCTGGCTGATGATTGATGTCCATTCTCCGCATCGTATTGGGTCACGAGGAAACCTAAAATGTACATATTTATATATATTTTCCGAGCGTTTCCAGACCTTATCATCATCTAGCCTAGCTAGATTATTCTGATTTATATTATTATACCCAGACAGTTATTGCAAAAAAAAACTGAATTCAAATCCCTTTTCAAGATGGCGAAAAATGCACATGCAGGAAATCTTGGTCGACAATTTGATCTTAAGCTTTTTTACCCCCGAAGTCATTAGCATGTCTCGAAACCATAAGTTGTGGCCTTATTATTAAATATAATAGTTATGAAAAAAAACGTCGAATTGACGTTCTTTTCTGCTTATGGCATTCTATTAAAAACGAATATTTATAACATATAAAGACTTGTTACAAAAATGTACACAAAAAAGTTCAAATTAATTAATAAAAAAAAACAGTAAAAAATTCGACTCCACTGAATACGATCACTTGGCAACATTAAATCGTAACCCGGAACTGGGAGTCACTAAGCAAACGCAAACTTAACAAAAATTGGTTATGTGATTATGGGTATATTTTTTTGGTTTTTTATAATATAAAAATAACTTTAAGTAGTAAAATATGGATATCAAAAGAAAGCTTATAGTATATACTTTATTTATAAATGGATTTTATTGGTATGTAATATGATTTAATGGGTGAAAACATGATTTGAAAATGAAATACCATTGAAATTCGATCTGTATAGAATTTTTATTATTTGTTTACAACACATTTGAATTATATTTGTACAATAATTGTCACATCTAATAATTCTGCATAGTTTTAGATACTTAAAGCTATTTTTTATTTCCCTGTAGCTAGAATAGGTACAAGGATATATTGCTTTATGTTTATGAATATTGAAAAGGCGGGAATCGGAAAATTTCTGTCAAAATAAGTGACAGTGACGTGGACGTGTGAGTGGTTATGAATCGCTATGGATATATATACATATATATATATATATATATATATCCATAGCGATTCATAAGGACTTACATACCATAAAATATATTATATATATATATATATATATATATATATATATATATTTACATCCTAAAGTGTTTTTGGCGTCTAGTATGTAGTGCATCATTACGACGTCTCCCAGTTCCTCTTACTTTTTTTAGATGTCTTAATGAATAGTGCTTAGTTTTTCGATTTCCAGCTCCGTGGGGTACGTCATTTTCCTATAAGTTTACTTTTCGCGATATTCTTCTTGCAGTCGGGCCGCAACATTTTTGAACCCCGAACCATGGTAAAACATAAAAGGCATCCTGGATATATTGATCCTGATTTACCCTAGGCAACGACAATTTGACATCCTCAGAATGCGACGTTGCCAGCTTCGTCACTTGTCTCTTTCTTTTACTATCACTTGTTTGTATTACACAGTTTCATCATTTAATTTATTCCAATATTGGTGAGTTCCATAGATATACGGACGTCCAATATTGATATAAAATGTATTTGTTAGTACTTACCTATCACATACCTACCATAATTGTTATGAGCATAGGTGAATTTATTAATTGGTAGATATTTGTCCGTCTTTCACGCAAAACTCATTAGACGAATTTAAATAAAATTTTGTTAATCAGATAAAAGAAAATAATTTTAACTACTTCTGGTCATCCAACCTTTAGGTTGGTTGACCAGAAGTGAGTCACAGAGGTGAATAAAGCCTTCTCCCGAAGAAGAAATTACAGTGTCTCAGATGCGAAGTTAGGGATTTTTACTGGTGACAGGTCTCTCATATGTGAAGCCACCTGGGTAGGTACCACCGCAATGTCTATTTCTCCCGTGAAACAACACTGCGTAAATGCACTGTTGTGTTTCGGTTTGAAGGACATTGTAGCCAGAGTAACTACTGGACATATGGAGTCTTAATATCTTATGTCTTAGGATGGCGAGCGCAGAGGAATGTTGCTACTGTTTATGAGCTGTCCTTCCCCAAAGACGAAAGTGTATGTAAATTAGCTATTGAGCGTCCGTATACAGCTATTACGCATCCGTATATAGCTATTGGGCATCCGTATACAACATAATATCCTAATTATAATAATAATTTCGCCTTGAATTTTCAAAACAATAAAATATTTACATACATACGTAAACTCACGCCTATATCCCAGTAGGGGTAGGCAGAGGTGCCAGGATACCCACATTTCGCTTTGTATGTTCCGTCCCACAATGTGATAAGTGATAATGCCTATCGCCATATCGGGTACAAATTCCTGACTCTGGACTGATAATGAATAGAAAAATTCAATATCACTTTGCCCAACCCAGGATTTGAACCCGAGACATAAGCTTTGTAACCGTACCGTAGTACAACTACGCCATCGAGGCAGTCGGAGCTAGAGAGTAAAATATTTAAAGATAAATAATTAATTTACTAAAAGAAGACATCACTTTAGTGTTGACTATCGTGCGTCCAGATAGCTATTGAACGTCCGTATACAGATAATAGGCATCCGTATATACTATTGGACGTCCGTATATAGCTATTGAGCGTCCATATATAGCAATTCGGCGTTCGTATATCTTCAAAGTACAACAAAATTGTTTATAATTGCTACGCTAATATGCCCAGATATTTGTTTCGGGTTTAGGTGTTAGTGAGTTCAAAAGTATCTCATATTTCCTGATAACCACGAAAGAACATTTAATTGATCGTATTGTGGGGTACCCTTAGACTGTCGGGAACCGCAACACGGTTCGTTCGGATTTCAAGCAATAAGCAACCCTAACGTGATTGAAATAGGGTCTATTATTATACGGCTCTTCGGGTTTTAAGCAAAAAAGCAACCTAATGTTATTGAAATAGGGGCTATTTTTAAATCAACGAAAGTGGGCGGCGCTTACGACAGTCTAATAGATATAATATTATATATTACTATATATATTCCTGTTGGGTGTATTTATTATTTACTAAAACATCTCAGATTAAAAAAAGGTTAAGTTGTTTGCTCCGTTGTTAAGCAAACTTTTGTGAATGTATGCCAAATTGACAATTTGTCAACTTCACCATATACATTTAAAAAAAAGTTAGTTCCAAATGCTTAAGATAATTGGACGCCGATTCAAACGCACCGCGTGCCTTATCCAGGACGATAAATATTATTTTGATTGTGTTTAATATTATGTCATCTAGGGTCACAGATTTAATGAGCGAACTGACAACGTCGCAACTGCGGATGCCAAATAGGCGAATCCGTAGTCAGAAAATATCCGAGATATACGGCTGTGGATATACGCGCTACAACAGCGCCAAACCTGCGCTGAGATTTCTCCGTGAACTTTTCAATATATTATTGCAGCCATTTATGCGATTTTTTGGCTTCTGTCGATTTTTTTGATATATATATATATATATATATATATTTAACCCGCAAACAAATAGGCGTCCCCTGAAGGAAAAAGTGCATTTAAACTGGCGTCCACCTGCTTTGGGCGTCCGTATACCGGACGCCACTTTGGTGGCCGGTGCCACTTAGGTCCTTTTACTCCTGAGAGGCCGTAGGCAAAAAATCGACAGAAGCCAAAAAATCGCATAAATGGCTGCAATAATATATTGAAAAGTTCACGGAGAAATCTCAGCGCAGGTTTGGCGCTGCTGTAGCGCGTATATCCACAGCCGTATATCTCTGCAGTGCTATTCTCTAAAACACAATCTCTCGGCTGTATTCGTCGACGAGCTCGTCGTCGAGACAGCCTTGACATCGACCGAACACGCAGCGCTGTTTTTAATGGTATTCACTAACACGGTTATGCTCGTCGACGAATTCGAGGCTGTAACGTCTCAGCGCTGTTTCGACGACGAGTTAAAGCTTGAACCAAAAATCTTAAAAACACAATCGATGAATCTCGACTTAGTATTTTATGGGTTGAAAGAGGCTTATCGCATGTAATACATGATAGTATTTGAGTAATTGAACTAATAGGGCATATCTAGTCCCGAATTTAAAAATGTAGAGAATTTATTTAATAATGTAACTACACGAAGTGCGACCGAACGGCGATTTCTTTGCCTACTTCAAGACACTTAGAAAGGGCGCTATTTTTTGTAAACAAAACACTTGACTTGACTGCTTTGTTTCACTGGATTCTCGTGTAGAATCCAAAGTTATAAAACATTATTTGCTTTTTGAATTTTAAGTGCGAACATAGTTCTGTGATTTGGAAGGATATAATAATACATTGACATGTAAGTATTAACTTAATGTTGTGTAAGCAATTTTAAACTAAGTATTAAATATGTGCATTTTATTAAACTGATTTTATACTGAAGCTGTTTAGGATAATATTTAAATAAGTATGTAGTAACTTTTAATAATTAGATTTAACTGTTATTGTGGTATTTAAACATCAACATTTATAATTTATATCCAGCATGCCAAGAAATGCGGTCCCATCTCACGCGCAAGTAGAAATGTTATTGGAGAGTTTGGAAGAGAGGCGATGGCTTGCGACATCACATGCCCGAGACTTAACAAGAGCGGCATGGAAGGAAGTAGCCGTCAAATTAAATAGTGATGGAAGTGGCTGCATTAAAAGTTGGCAGCAATGGGCAAAGGTTTGTGTTCACTTATTGCATTATTAATCTCATGGTGTTGGTCGTCTGTTGTGCATAGGTGTGCCTGTATATTTGTAATAACAATGCTTAGTATAATTTATGTATTGGCATGAAATATAAACAAAAAATCATACTTTAAGCCACATTGGATGTTTGTTTTAGTATTGGAAGGATAAGAAGTCAGCGGCCAGGAAAAAAGCTAGTCAGATAAGAATGGCTAGACAACGTACTGGTGGCGGTGAACACGAGGAGCGGGTTCTCTCTGCAATTGAGGAGAGAATCATAGCTATTATGGGTGGTGAAGGCTTTTTCATCGGAGATAGGGAGTTAGAAATTGAGCTTGTACTTATCATTTATTTAATTATGCATAATAGTATTTTAAGTTGAATTTATCAATTTATTAAATTAACACATTCAGAAATATATATTACTAATATACATATTATGTAGTAAAGTATAGTTTACCTAACAATCAATAGCTAGCCATATGTAGAGCTACCATAATAATCCATCTTTTTTATTAATATTATTGTTTAGCCATTTGAAAATGAACCTGGGCCAAGTGTTACTGCTGATAGGCCTGAAGCGCAGAATGCTATGGTGTTGGTCTGTATTTCTGAAAAATTTACAATTAACTTAATTAAAAAATTAAGTATTTCTAAATTAGATTTTGTTTTCAGAGCATGCAGGATATTAATGAGGGCCCACAGACACCAGAGTCTATGAGTATACTTCAGGTATTTAATTTACATCTAATTATTATGTAAAATTTTACATATACATATATGTATATGCATATAAAATAGATAATATCATATTTTTTTTATAGAGTCATGTGCAAATAGCTGTAGAAGCCCCCACACCTGCTGCAGTGCTGCTCCAAACAGAACAGTCCACCCCTACATTACCAGTAAGTTCAATAAAATAGATATTGTAATTGTTAATTAAAGATACTTAGAGATTTTTTTAAATGTAATTGTTTATTATTAGTATAAATTTTAATAATAAGTGTTTATATTTGAATTATTATAGGATGTACAGCCAGGCCCATCTTGGTATAGCCATAATATATCTGTGGATAACCCACCTCATGCAGTCTCACCACCAGCAGATGAAGCTCAAAGAAATAATGCCCCAAGTGCCACTTCATGTAAGGAATTATTTATTTTCTTGCACATCTTTTATCCAATTTGATTTGAAGTTATGTACTCTTGGATACCTATAGTTTTATATTGTATGCAGATCATTTAATTGGTGGCTACTAAATGGCAATATATTTGTCCCCTATGAAATTAGATTAAATAGTTAATAATCATCTGTCCAACTCTGTAAAATAATTTTTGCATTCCATTTATGTTTATAGCACCTCGAAGGCGTCGTTTGGTGACGGCACGACGTCGTTTGATGAACCGTTCGCCACCTTCACAAAGGCGCTCACATTTGGCGAGTCTAACGGAACGTTTTGTGGCCATCGAGGAAAAACGCCTTGACAATGAAAGATTGCTTATTGACAACCAGCAGAAGATGTTGGAAGTTTTTAAAGAAATAAGCGAATCATGGTCAAGGCAAACTCAAGCTTTGCATGACTTGTGTGCATCCATCAGTGGACGCAATGAAATGCCTGGAACATGACAGTTGTATAGTTTTATAACATTATTTTATTTCATAAGTTATCATTTTGTAACAAAATGACATATTTTTTTGTTATTTTATTAACTTTATATACTAAATTAGCTTAAGAATGGTAAATATATTAAACATGTATATATTCCTTAAATACATGTAAAATTGTAGTTAAATAAAAGACAGTTTAGATACTCACATATTTTTATATTCATATTTTAAAATAGTGTAAAAAAAGATATTATGTATTTATATAATAAATGTAAACCTAAAGAACTCATTCTTATGTTTTATTTCTATAATAATTAAAATATAATATTAACTTAAAATGTAAACAAACTCTAATTCAATATTATCATGATAAACAAAAAAGATTAAGAATAATGGCTGCCTCATCTGATGTTGTGTGACTACATTTTAGATATGCCGGGCTCTCCACAATTGATTCATCAGATCCCTCCTACTGGTTTGACCACTTAGCAAATTATGGTGTGTGATAGCCTGCTGATTAAGTGTGCCAAGTAGTCTATATTCTTCATCTACATCATGCTCATCTAAGTTGGCAGCTGGCAGCCCAGCTCTATTACACATGTTATGTAATATGCAGCAAGCTATCACAATTTTTCCCACCATAATAGGGTCATATTGTAAGACTCTGTGAACTAACAGACACCGGAACCACCCCTTTAGTATTCCAATGGTCCTTTCCACACTGTTACGTGCACTACTGTGTATATTATTGTAATGACTCTGGAGTGCCTGTTTCTGGATTACTGAATGGAGTCATGAGATAACTCCTTTGGGGATATCCTGAGTCACCTGTATTAAAAGAATGAAACTTGAATAAATTACAAATCTGTGAATAAGATAGTTCTATAGTAAAAAACTTACCCAGTAAATATACAATTTCTCCAGAACTATTTAAATTTTCTAAGTGCAGTTTCACACTTGTGTTGGAAAAAACAAAACTATCATGTGTGGCACCCCCAAAAGTTACATCCACATGCAAAATGTTTAAATCAGCATCATTAACCTGCAATCAATAAAATATATTCAAAGCTTTTGTACTACATATCTATATTTAAAATAATATAATTTATCCACATGATGTAAGATAATTAAATAACTCACAATTAAAACATTCCTGGCATGATAACCTTTATGGCAATAATATCGCTCCTCATGTTTTATAGGACGTATCATAGAAACCAGAGTGCCATCAATGCAACCTAACACTCCTGGGATATTGAATTTTTCATAAAACCTGTAATGAAAATTTGAAACAATTGCTCTTGTTTTTGTGAGACTACAGCCACTAAATATAATGTTTTTTTTTATATATTTACCTTGACTTGAGTGCTTGTTGTTCATTGTGGCTTTGCGGGAATCGAATATATTTTCTAATAATATTTAGAGCATTGACTACTTCATGTATTGCTCTAGAAGCTGACGGTTGAGATACATAAGTATCTGCATTCTTGCCAATGATTTTCTGATAGCTTCCATTTGCCAAAAATGATAGAGTGCATAAAATCTGAAACATTATCACATTTTATTAAAAAGCTGTTAAGATGTTACATAACGGTTACTTAAATAATTAGGTATATAATATAAACAATAACAGTAAACAAACCTTTAGCCTATTAGTCAAGCAGCTCGAGCGCACTTGTGGGCGCATATAAGGAGTTATATCACTTTCCAATGTATTAATTAAATCTTCAGAAAGACGATAAATATGAATAGTCTTCGTCACGGGATATAATTCTTAACTCTCTTAGTTGTTTCACCTGACGAGCTTTATTTAGATCGTCTTTTTTCTTGGATTCTTCTAATAATTGTAGTTTTATCAATAAACGAGCTGCCATTTTTAATAGGATTAAATATTAGAAACAAAACAGTTGAAATTATTCGAAGAAACACTAAGATTCAATGAGTTACGCGCAAGAAAACGTAGCTTTTAGATTTGACAGATTAAATCGAGGCTGCGAGCGAGGCTGTGAGCGTCTTCGACCAGTCTTCGACGCTGTTTTTTCTTAGTGAATACCAAAATCTATGAAGAACTGTCAAACTACTCGTCGTTGATTAGTTCTAACTCACGGCCGTCGCAGCCTTGGGCGCTAGTGTCGCAATTGGTAACTTAGTGAATACCAAAGCATCGTCTCGACGCTGTTACAGCGCTGCGCGCAGCGCTGTGTTGTTTAGAGAATAGCACTGCAGATATTTTCTGACTACGGATTCGCGTATTTGGCATCCGCAGTTGCGACGTTGTCAGTTCGTTCATTAAATCTGTGACCCTAGATGACATAATATTAAACACAATCAAAATAATATTTATCGTCCTAGATCAGGCACGCGGTGCGTTTGAATCGGCGTCCAATTATCTTAAGCTTTTGGAACTAACTTTTTTTAAATGTATGTATGGTGAAGTTGACAAATTGTCAATTTGGCATACATTCACAAAAGTTTGCTTAACAACGGAGCAAAGAACTTAACCTTTTTTAAATCTGAGATGTTTTAGTAAATAATAAATACACCCAACAGGAATATATATAATATATTAATATATAATATAATATATATTAGATTGTCGTAAGCGCCGCCCACTTTCGTTGATTTAAAAATAGCCCCTATTTCAATGACATTAGGTTGCTTTTTTGCTTGAAACCCGAAGAGCCGTATAATAATAGACCCTATTTCAAGCACGTTAGGGTTGCTTATTGCTTGAAATCCGAACGAACCGTGTTGCGGTTCCCGACAGTCTAAGGGTACCCCACAATACGATCAATTAAATGTTCTTTCGTGGTTATCAGGAAATATGAGATACTTTTGAACTCACAAACACCTAAACCCGAAACAAATATCTGAGCATATTAGCGTAGCAATTATAAACAATTTTGTTGTACTTTGAAGATATACGAACGCCGAATTGCTATATGCGGACGCTCAATAGCTATATACGGACGCCCAATAGTATATACGGATGCCTATTATCTGTATACGGACGTTCAATAGCTATCTGGACGCACGATAGTCAACACTAAAGTGATGTCTTCTTTTAGTAAATTAATTATTTATCTTTAAATATTTTACTCTCTAGCTCCGACTGCCTCGATGGCGTAGTTGTACTACGGTACGGTTACAAAGCTGAGGTCTCGGGTTCAAATCCTTGGTTGGGCAAAGTGATATTGAATTTTTCTATTCATTATCAGCCCAGAGTCAGGAATTTGTGCCCGATATGGCGATAGGCATTATCACTTATCACATTGTGGGACGGAACATACAAAGCGAAATGTGGGTATCCTGGCACCTCTGTCTACCCCTACTGGGATATAGGCGTGAGTTTACGTATGTATGTAAATATTTTATTGTTTTGAAAATTCAATGCGAAATTATAGGATATTATGTTGTATACGGATGCACAATAGCGATATACGGATGCGTAATAGCTGTATACGGACGTTCAATAGCTATAACTGGACGCACGATAGTCAACACTAAAGTGATGTCTTCTTTCAGTAATTTACATACACTTTCGTCTTTGGGGAAGGACAGCTCATAAACAGTAGCAACATTCCTCTGCGCTCGCCATCCTAAGACATAAGATGTTAAGACTCCATATGTCCAGTAATTACTCTGGCTACAATGTCCTTCAAACCGAAACACAACAGTGCATTTACGCAGTGTTGTTTCACGGGAGAAATAGACATTGCGGTGGTACCTACCCAGGTGGCTTCACATATAAGAGACCTGCCACCAGTAAAAATCCCTAACTTCGCATCTGAGACACTGTAATTTCTTCTTCAGGAGAAGGCTTTCTTCACCTCTGTGACTCATTACCAACCTACATGTTAGATGACCAGAAGTAGTTAAAATTCTTTTCTTTTATCTGATTAACAAAATTTTATTTAAATTCGTCTAATGAGTTTTGCGTGAAAGACGGACAAATATCTACCAATTAATACATTCACCTATGCTTATAACAATTATGGTAGGTATGAGATAGGTAAGTACTAACAAATACATTTTATATCAATATTGGACGTCCGTATATCTATGGAACTCACCAATATTGGAATAAATTAAATTATGAAACTGTGTAACACAAACAAGTGAGTAAAAGAAAGAGACAAGTGACGAAGCTGGCAACGTCGCATTCTGAGGATGTCAAATTGTCGTTGCCTAGGGTAAATCAGGATCAATATATCCAGGATGCCTTTTATGTTTTACCATGGTTCGGGGTTCAAAAATGTTGCGGCCCGACTGCAAGAAGAATATCGCGAAAAGTAAACTTATAGGAAAATGACGTACCCCACGGAGCTGGAAATCGAAAAACTAAGCTCTATTCATTAAGACATGTAAAAAAATGTAAGAGGAACTGGGAGACGTCGTAATGATGCACTACATACTAGACGCCAAAAACACTTTAGGATGTAAATATATATATATATATATTATATACATAAATATTAATATATATTACATAAATATATATATATTATATACATAAATATATATATATTATATACATAAATATTTGAAATAATAATATTCGTTTTTGGTAGTCGACTATTATAACTTAGTATTAAAAATCGATAATCGATTAAAATATTTTTGAATTTACCATGAATGGTTTAGATCTAAATGTCATGTCACTAACATTCGACCAAGTAAAATAGGCTCAATCGCAGCGTCGGCCGAATAATGCGGTCTCTTTTTATCATGTGAAGTTCTCCATAAGTTTGACATTACCTGATACGTCCCATTTTTCTGTTTGAGTATATTTAATTTTTCCAGATAACTTTTTGAATGATACAATTGGCGTTGACCCAGTAGGCCAGTAAAATAAAATAAAAATTCAACCAAGATTCCTCAAAAATTGTATTATGTAGCGTAAATAAAACAAATAGAACGTTGTCGGCAAGTGTGTTTCGGTGAGAAAATGTTTGAGGCGTCGCTTTTTTGTGATTTGTGGTGCATTATAGTGTGGCAGTTGTGTGTGATGTGTAGTGACTTGGTAATGCAGTGCTAATGTTTTAATTCCCACGCTTTGTGAATGTTGTAGATACATGTTAAGGGAGTTCCGATAATGTCAGAGTACGACCTGCAGTTCCAGGCTGATCTGGAAAAGGCGCAGGCGTTGAGTTTAGAAAGTCTAGCTCTAGAACAGTTTCGCAGGCAGAAACTTCTGTCTAGCGCAGGTAATTGACGTAACTTTGTTTACTCCTTACGATAAGTGATGCTCCAAGGTCTACCAAACAAATCTCGTGTGGACGTGTAAACGATTTTTACTTCTATTTTTTAATACGCCCTGCATTAATTATTATTCTCTATCCTTGGAATAAATGAGTTTCGTATGCATAGTAATAGTACAGTAGAACTCCAATTATCCGAATTAATGGGGACCGGGACCCATTCGGATAATCAAATATTCGGATAATCGGATTTTTTTTAAAAAAATTGCCATTGGAGAGAATAAAAGCTACGTTTTGATATTACACTATTTTTTTATTGAATTAAATGAAAGAAACATGAAATTTTCACATGTTTTAAATATAAATAAAATGTACTTATGTACAAGTTTAGAAATAAAAATCATTGTTTTTTAAACATCTCCGTTAATGTAAGCTGTTTTGCGGTCTTCAACCGTTTTCGGGCAGCCAGGTCACGCATTCGCTTGACGGTGAGCAGTTGCAAGTGGTCACACTCGGGCTGACGCTCCATCCACTTCAACTTCGCGGGGAAGTCAGTGTAGGCACAACGGCAAGTTAAGACAAGTCAAGTCAAGACTTGACGCGCAAACACTGGCTTCGCGGGGGGAAGAATAATAGCGCACTTAGACTTTTTTTTGGACAATTTTTTGTGATTTGGATAATCGGCGATTCGGATAGTCGGAGTTCGGATAATTGGAGTTCTACTGTACTCATGAATTCTAGAAGGTTGTGTTGCAGACATATCAAAGTAATATCATTCAAAGTATATACTTATAATATTTTGTTGGAGATAATTTATTTTGGCCAAATACATTATTCTTTGTGATAAGTGATTACATTTGTTTATGTTTGTTTGTCATAAGATTAAACTATACAGTTTCTTATTTAGTTTTATCTAATAATGATACTGTTATAAAATTTGTCATTAATTCTTAAGTACATTTTAGTTTCCAACATTTTATTGAGTCGGCATGGAGACAACATAATATTTTCTATTAATCAATAGTAACATTACACATACAGTTTATTAGACTGATAGTTTAAATGAATATAATATGGCTCTAGTCAACTTTGAACACACTAGTTTTCTTCATCATCTGTGGTATTCCTTTAGCAAATTTCATGTTGTAAGTTCTGTAAAGAAGTTGCAAAGACTCTTAACAAAAAAATATTCTATAACAGGTGTCTGTAAAAATAAAGCCATTGCTATGATATGGTTCTCCATTGGTCACTTTTTATGTGCTTACTTGTTATTTGTTGGTTCTATACTTTATCAATTGATACTCAATTATGATAAAGTTAAATATATTTCTTTCATATCCATGGGATCACTATATTAATTATCAGAAAATAGTGATTTCTTGTCAGCTTCCATTTTCTTTAGGAATTGTGACCGAACCTAAATAAAACTTAAATCAATTAAAACTATACATATACATTTTTTAAAGGTCCGTATAACTGTGGTTAATGCTACCTGTATTTCACTGAATTAGGTTATCAGTTTATTAGAAGACACTCATGATGTCTGGGAGTAAACCTATGTTCAGAAACAAAGTTCGCAACTTCCAATGTCCGAATTGAGTTACTTATATGTTTTCAACTTCATATACTTATTATTTACCCAGAACTTAGTATATGGTGATGATGTATGATAGAGGATTCAAAAATTTTGTGGAGTACTAAGTTACTTCATACAGTTTTAAGTGCAACACTTTTATATTTGAGCTTTGCTTCGGATCATAGATTAATATTCATGCTTCTAGTAATAATGGCTCTACAATCGGAAAATAGCATAGTTGAGTTTATTTAATCCATTGTTTTAATATCCTGCCACTAAATAGCCATTACTTTAGTCTTATTTTCAACCATTCTGAAAAAAAAGGTGCATCTGATGACATTTCACAACCATATATATGGGTCCTTTAAATATTCTTTCCATATTTTTATAACAGTAAAAATGTTGTACCATCATGATACTTTTATTGTTATAATGTTAGGTCTGTGGCATGTGTTTTTATGGATTTTTTTTATAGTTAACAAATAAAACTATATTGTTATCAATATCTGAATAACATCAATTAAGGGCATGTACATATAACACACTCATTTTCCCCATATTGTAAGTTTATTTAATTCATTAGTGTGAACCATTGTATTTTTATGATAAAAGACCTACAGCTACATAAATACTTAATAAACATTATTTGAAATGTTATATGTATATTTTAATGCATTGTAACTTTCATAAAATGGTTCAATTTGCTACAAAGTTTCAATTGACAATTTTAAATTTAAGCAATAACTTAATGACAAATAATATTAGTATTTTTTAATTAAGTATTAATTAATAATATGGTATATTGCAGTAGACCAAAACATGAATACATATCCATTTAAGTGACCATTTGGATTGCATCAATTAGGTATAATGTTTATGAAAAATATGTTTTTCAAATCTATTAATGATAAAAACCGTCATACTGTCAGGCCCATGTTTCATTTACAAATTGATTGTTGCACATTTATACATCCAAAAAATATATTATTGATCACAAAAATAGTATTTCGTTTTAAGCCCATTATTTATTATTACATATACTGGCGAGCCTCAGACCCACCACTATCACCCTCAAACCCACAACTATATGCCAGGAACAAGAGGCATTGTACTGACACCGAGCATTGAAACTCAATGAGTCTCTGGGAATGTATAACTTAACTTTAACCCACAACAAATCAATCTAAGAATTAAATTAATGGGAGTTTGAAATAAATTATTGCCCACTTCCTTTGGTGACAAAGAAATTATTACAAATTACTACAATACTGTAATTTTACAAGACATTTGTTGTAAAAACAGTTCATTTGTTGTAAAAAAAAAATGTAAATTATCAATGATCTCCAGATCAAGATCATTTATTAATTTCGGTCATATGGACACAGTGTAAACAAACACATTAATTTGAACCTCCCATGCAAGTTAAAGTTGTGACTCACTGGTTTATTGCTCCAATTGGATCAGTGAAAACATTGAATTAATGTGCATCATTTCACTTATATACTTTCATGTGATTATTAATCTCAGAGGAAGTGTAAGTTCAACAACCTTGAATGTGAATAGGTCATAGAAACAATATAAACATGGTGATGATTAGTTGAGATTTGTTTTCATAATTATGTATTATTTTGATTAAAGAGAATTGTTATTTAAATTAAATTATATATTAAATTTAGCATTGGTTTCTTCACTATCACTACATAGTATAAAACCAAGTCGCTTTCTCTGTCCCTATGTCCCTTTGTATGCTTAGATCTTTAAAACTACGCAACGGATTTTGATGCGGTTTTTTTAATAGATAGAGTGATTCAAGAGGAAGGTTTATATGTATAATATGTACATATTATTGTATCGAAATCTATTTGTACCTAGGCGAAGCTGGACCGGGCCGCTAGTAATTTATATACTATACTATTGTAGATCAATATAGCAGAATAAATAATTATCCTCTATATATATTATAATACAAATCTATACAGCACTTTTAAAGTACAAGTGTTACTTTCAATCTTCCAAAATATTTATGTAATAGCAGTTTTCTGCCGAAAAAAGCATATAATATGATTTTAATATACCATGCATACAAACATTATAATGTTTTGAAAACATGAGAAGCTTCATTCTGTTATTGTATGATATGTTGAATCTCATTTCATTTGAGATAACAGTTTACAAAAAAAAAAAACTACATTTTAGTTGTGACCTTTGAGACTGTGCTGGTTTAATCGATGAGCGCCGTGTTTTGTAAATATTAATTTCATTAATATTTTTATGATAAAGCAATATAAATTTCATACAAACTTGTTGAAATGTTAGCTCTTAATGTCATAACGGTAAATCTCGTTTGGTGCTATTACTTCAGAATATTATTTTACATTCAGCTAATATGTTTTAATGTTTATGTTTTAGTATATATTTTGAATAGCCAACTGATCTGTATTTTCATCTTACAATGATTTTGCACTTTCGTCGCTCCACTATTATTTTGAATTTTAAATAAATTTCACCAGAAACATACAATGTTTCGTACACTTCTAAAGAATTGACTTTTAAGATTGTATCCCCAGCTTGAAAATTCAGGCTATATTCTACCAAGTTTCAATCTAATCGGCTTTAAAAGGTTTTGAAAATGTGACAGACTATCAGTAGTATCGGTATCGGGATCATTGATATTTTTTACCGATACTATGAATGTAAAAATAAACCAGAATGCCTTTAGTTTTGCTTAGATAACGTCAATGTGGATTATTTAATTTATTTAGACTTAACGTTTCTGCTTTGTTTTGTATATCTTCATTAAACAAATAAACATAAACCGTCTCGATAAAATAATCGCACGGGTCGTAACACTTTCTTCTTATCGAATGAAAACATTGCGAGTATCTATGATTGGTGTTTGTTTATCGTATCGATATGTGCAGATAATGTGCGGGAGATTGCGAGCGTCAGTAATCGTCGTTGCGAGGAGGAGGGACCACCGCCGGCGCTGCCGCCTCCGCCTCGGAAACCACCGCGAGGACGGGCCTCTGCTTCTGAGACGCCCAGGTAATTACATACATACATACACCCAAGTATACATCCATACCTACAAAGGTACGTAAAATGAATTTGTATAAGAATATTAAGAGCATTGCTTTGTAATTCATGGTGTTGTTTAGTTTTACTTGGCATGAGCGGTCGTATCGCTTGCCATCAGGTGAACGGCATGTTTGATTCACCATTCTTGGCAATAAAACAAAACAGGTTACTATTATATTGCATAAGTGAATGGTTTATTTGATTAGGCTGGTATTTTTTACTGATCTTAAATGCATTCTTTGATTGATTTGGTCGGCACTCCTAATACTACATACTTGTAATATACACATTATGAAGAAATGTATATATAATTTTTGTTCTCTGGATAATATTGTGGTCGTGATTAGATTAAATTAAAAATTAAAAATATTTTATTAAAAATACAGACATACATAGACTTAATACTAATTAAAAATAATGTAATACAAAATAATGAAATCCTTATAACTAGTGTGACCAGGGGTACCCAAACTAGGCATAGCTTGTATCTTGGGCTACCAAACAAAGATTTAGGAATGTCTGAGTACAAGATAGTTAAATACACGAGAAAAAAAATGAATTAACGATAGGATTATATGAAAACAAAAAAAATCAAAAATATTTATGTGTACAGGAACTTCATAATCATAATTAAAATTTACAAAAACCAGACTAAAATATCGATCTTATATTGTATTCAGTGTTATTTGTTTTCGGCTTCCAACTTCGACTTTAGATTTAGTTTTGGACTCGTTGAAGTTTATCAAGGTTTCATACCGTCTTTGTTTTACTATATTTATAAATTACATATTTTTATGCAAATGATTATTCATTTCTAAAGTAATTACATTTGTAAGAACTTTAAACGTAATTACTTTAGATAATACTAAAATAAATACTTTTAATTAAAAATATTCATAGTGAACAAATTGAAAAGTTATTCAATATATACTATAAATATAATTGAAGTAAGGAAAATTGTAGTACGCTTATATTTACTTATTTAGTATTTTCCGTTTAGTTCTCTCGGGCGTAAAATATCCCTTATTATAATTTTGAATATTCATCAAATGCAGGCATAATTTCAGTCGGGTTACTGTCTTGAAGGTAACTAAACCCCTGGGGATCATTCATAAAAGTTTACATGTGTTAACTCGTATTTACTATGTTAGGCAGTACAGGAGTGTGATGGAAATGAACATCATGTTCTTAAACATATATTTTGTCATGTCATAATAGGCTTTTAGGGCAGTTGCCTATAAAAAATAACAGTTTTTTTTAGTCTGTGATGTGTCACAAACTTTATTACAAAAAATATATTTAAAATAAAAATATTCTAATGTTTGTGTAGCTTGTATTGTTTAGGGTCGTGTAAAGTGCAATATCTGAGTCATATTGATGTCATATTAATTAGTGTTATATCACATCGCCTTTGTTTATGAGACCTCAGTGTTATTAATTTCTAGACTCGACCTTGTATCTGACACATAAATGTTATCAGTAGCATTATGGGTCACATAATAATATTTATACCTATTTAGTTTGTAATTATATAGTTTAAGTAATTATATTCAATTTGGTGTTGGAGTTGTTGTTTCTTAAATATAATATCATAAAACAATGCAACGAAAAAGGAATAACTTTAACGTTTATGTGTATGTCTCCAATGGCTAATGATTTTAAACCCAAAAAAGCTTTTAAATGTTGCAAAAGATTAACACAACGTCTATAGTATTGTTATTTAGTTTTATCGTCATCTCTACACGTTTAAAAATTTCCGGGTTTATCGGTTTTGTTTTGAACTTATCAACGAAGTGAAAAAAACAATATATAAAACCCGGCTTCCGTTTGTATCCGCTGGAGCATAATTTTATAGAATAATATTGAATTTATTCAACACTGAAACACTGTTAATTCAAACCTTAAATATGAATTTTCCAACTTGTGTCATCAAAATAAATCGGAAGTATTTAAATAGTTGTAAAACAATGTTTAGGTAATTCAAATCACTATCTTTACGGGTTATATTAATATATTCGACAGCCACACGTGATCCATACTTTACACTTCAACACGTGATTTTAGTCGTGACTCGTGGGTCCCACATATATTTTTTGTGATGCAATGATACCTGCAAGTTGCACATTATGACTTCACAGCGGAGTTTTCGAAAAAGCCTCTCTATACAAATTATTATTGAACCTTGCGTTGATATTATTTATGTAAACTCAATAACATAGAGTAAGACCTCTGCCTTAGGCATTATTTTATGTTTGGTCTATGCCCATGGGATTGTTAAGGGGCCATCCGTAAATTACGTCTCACGTTAAGGGGCTGAGAGGGGTTGACGAAGTGTGACATAGTGTGACAAGGAAGGTGGAGGGGCCAATAACCATGAAATTTGTGTGACTTAATTTATAGGGGCATCCACAAATTACTTCATGTGGCACATTGAAAAAAAGATTAATGATCAGGATGATAAATGTACTCAAATGTATCCATACACTCGCTACGATTCTCTAATTCCTCTTGATAAAAAATAACGTCACAAAATTGTTAAGCCTCGCAAGTCAAGACTGTCCCGCCGAGAGGTTTCGAGATGAAAGATAAAGTAGATAACACAACTGATAAAATATAATAAACTTGTGAGTCAAATGTATAACCAAATTATGTAATGTAATAAATTGAGACTCAAACAATGTTTGAGTCCATTGATTTTGATACTTGATCCTATATTTGTTTATATATTTCGGTTTTTTTTGGTAGATGAATTTCAACAATGCTAATTTTAATTAAATGTATTAATTATGTTATTATTTCTAGTATTGATTGTAGAAAGAAAAGTTAGACGCTTAAGTTACCGGATGGCTTTTCGTGCAATCCACTCTGAATACTAACGAAAACGTATCAGAAATAAACAATGTAATGATTACCGGGGAACTTACCTAACGCCATCTAGATTAAGATACACAAAACTAATATTATTAATATCACTAAAATGTACCTAAATATGACAACACACCTTATCTGTTTGTCAGTGATATGACACTTACTAGTTTTTTTTATATAAAAGTACTAATTTTTGGCTAAAACTATTAATATTTTCGTTTTATAGATCGCCTGGAACGAGTCCCACAAGAGACGAGAGTAGTGATTTGATATCCTTCGCAAGTCCCACTAGCAAGACCGCGTCCAAAGATCCCCATGCTTCCCTCAAGGAATACATCGAGCAGATCAATAAGTAAGACATAATTTTTAATGATAGCTATAATGTGCATTGTTACCAAAACTTGTCTTTTAAATCCTCATAACTAAATCCGGATTTTCGACACATATTTAATGCTGGCCAGTTGGCATTTGTTTGTCCTTTTTTTCACGAATTATAATTTTAATTGTTTATCAAATCCCGAAATATCAATAAGAGTCATACAATAAGTTACTGTACTTTGTATTTATTGCTCAAAAGATGATTTTGTGTTTTATTTATCGTAGTTTAATTGTTATTCACAAGATCAGTATTACGCGTTACATTGAAGAAAATGTAATAGCACGTTTGTGAGTACTCCAGTAATTTACAGATAACAATTCGATAAACTTTTGATAAACAAGACTATGCTTTGTAATGGCGTTGATAAAAACATCAATAATTTACGAGACGAACAATAAATGATTTATATCATTAGAGTAAATCGCACATTTTTCCGGATAGTTTTATTAAATGTTCCTAACAGTTAAATCAAAAACATTTGATTTAGTACGGATGGTCACTTATATTTAGTACTGTAACTAATTAATATTTCAGGTTAGGTCAGCAGACCGACGAGTTAACTATCGCTACAACGGAACAGCCTGCCAACATGAACAACCAAAACTACAACCCGCGGCCGGGGTATCCCTACGCGCCTCCTCCCCAATACAGTTACAACTACGGCCAGTATGTCCCTATGTCCCCCTACCCGCCAGGCACACCGTACGGGATGCCCGCGCCCATGCCCAACTATCCCTACTACGCCCCGCCCACCCCCGCCCCGCAGGAAACTCCACCCACCTACGTCCACGTGACCCCTCCAATGTACCCGACGTTACACTACAACCAGACTAGAATGTCCACACCGTCTCCATACGCGTATACTGCGCCTGCATACAACTACACCACGACGAATATGATAACCCGGCCGTCGAGGCCCGTCAGCTTGTACCCTACAATCAGCCAGGTGTACACCTACCCACCGCCAGCGAACACTACGCACAATAACGTCAATAATAATAACTCCAACGTGCAGACTGTTGTTAAAGCAGAACCGTCGCGAGACAGCGTTGAAAGTATCAGCTCGAGAAAGTCTTCGGAGGTCAGTATTGCGGTGAGTCTCATTTATTATTTGCTTTCCAGTCTAGCTTAGTAGTGTTCATCAAAAAGGTGTTAGAGTATACAGACACCTTCAAGCTATATTTAACATATTTTTTTCGTCAGAAAGAATCGATATACTTAATTGATTGTAAACATCGATTAAAATATCGATAAAATAAATATTACTTTAAAGAACTCACTAGTTCCATCTGTCAAAAGCTTAATTAAACGTTTTAATCGTTTCTCGTATATTACATTACAAAGGAAAATAAGGTGTTTTTTTAACGAACATGATTGGTATGTTTCAGTCGAACGAATCAAATGACACGATAGGAAGTCTTCCCAAATCGATGAACCTGATCGACTTCGGCAGGAACTCAGCCAGCGGTCAAGGTAGCGTAAGAGTCAGTGTGTTAGAAGCGTTTGATCCGCTACTAACTGAACAGAATAATCCTGGTGAGTGGTCTGTGTCTCATTACTCATGTGGACTTGAAAACTGAGGAGGAAGGTCCGTGCACACATCGATAACTTGACCGGGTATTATAGAATTAACTGGGTTAAAGAATGATGTTGTTTAATATTAAACGCTTTTAGAAAAAAAAAGCTATGGGACAATGAATTAAAACAGTATGTTTTAAGGGGAAATATGGCAGCACTAACGGATTAAAGCACGAATTATTTAAGGTATTAAAACATGGTTGTACTCATTTTTAGGTCCACATTCATTACAGTTCCATTGTGAGTTTAATGTAAATATGTTTGTTCCTTCAATGGATTGCCTTGTTATGCATGTATGTCTTTTGCTAAGAAATCATTCACGAGTAAGTTTCAAATGGAAAATCATTGTTTGAGCTAAAAGTGTGTCTAATATTGTGTGACCATCGAGTTGTTTTTTGCATCCCCAAATATCATATCCATGTTGAAATGCTAGAAAAAGTTGAGTTTTTTACTTTCACTATCAGCAATTTTTTTGTAAAAACAGCATCTGTAATCGATTGTACAAATCGATATAAAATAATCGAATGTTAAAATCGAAAATAAAATCTGTGTCGTAATCATTGTGACTATCAAGTAATTGACACACAAACGTCCCTTCACCGGGCATGCTTTCTGGGAGGTGGCGGGCAACCACCACGCTAAACAAATCTGCAAAATGGCTGGTCTTATACAAATACATTCAATCCATATAATATAGCCTTTTCAATCTTCAGACTATGCAGTCCCCAGCGAGTGTTCGAGTGTGTACGAAGAGTATGACCCCCTGGACTTCCTTTATGGAGAGACTGAAATGCGGGAAGCTCCCGTGTACGCCACTATTAGTAAGAGGGACCCTAATATGCTCCCCTCCCCACCGCCAAAGTCGATACCGCCAGTGCCTGCGGTTACTTTGAAGTCTTCTACTGTGAGTGTATTTTATAGCCCATTTAAAATTAAAATAATATATTATTACCATAAGAACCAACGAGAATGCATGTGTATTTGTAGTTTACAAGATGAGTAGTAAAAAAAAAAAATGATGAGTAGTAGTGGGCATCTCGCCTACCATTATGGGATGCAAGGGTCACTGTTATGTTTGGATGTAAATTATGAGTATAATTGTTTGATATTAGTTGTAGAGTAAAAATATTCAACAGTGGCAGTTAAGACAGATTTTTAATAATATTAATGTATTTTATTTCAGAACAAGCTTTACGATTGTATAGTGAAAGTTAGGACAAAGAACTACGATAGCGAACACCAGGCGTTTTTGAAAATGGTCCTTGATGTCAGAAGTGAGTATAGAATACAATTTCTATACCTATAAATGTGTTTATTATATCACGAAAAATGAAGTTGGACTCTACAAAGACTGTCGATAAAAGCCGAAAATTTTTAGAATGTATGTCCTCCTTCACATGTGACGACTTGGATGCGTTGTTAATTATTATTTTTATTCATCCCAAGGTATTCATTTTTTTAAATTTCTATTCGTCTAATTTTTGTGTACACAACAAAAATCATGGAAGTCCACAATTGTACCCGTAATAAACTTTTTACTACATTGCTGAATTATTATTTTTCACATATTTATTTGTTTTTCAGAAAGGTTCGTTCACTCAGACGTGAAGACGAACCCGGGGCACGTGGTGGCGGCGCGCTCCGGTGGCAAGTACCCGCCGAACACCAGTATAAAGATTCTAGTCCACCACGCTCACTCCGATGAGCCCATCACCTTCACATCTGATGGTGAGACCTTTTATCGATATCGATACTTACGTATTTTTGCTAACCGCACTACCATACCTTGTGATTAAAATTTGAACTTTAGGTTCATACGATTAGGTATAAAATAGCTTGTACCGTTGTGTAAACTTTCTTTATAATGTGTAAATATTTGTCGATGTTTTGAGTACTAATTTTGTTGTGTGTTTTGTTTCAGTGGAGTCGACTGTAGAGCATGTGATATTAACTGTAGTTTGTTCATTAGATGAAGATATAAGAGACGATATGTCTGGATACATGTTAAGGGTAAGTTAATCATTAAGTCATATTGACATGTTCGAATATTCAAATCATTTACGTGTAATTCCGAAACACATCAATGTAAGTGTGTTCGCTTTCAATGTTTTTTTAGGTGCACGTTGGTTTATGCCTGTCTTTTGGAGGTGACTTAAATATAGATTGTTTTCTCTCTTAACATTTTAATAAATTGGACATGTTCATACCTTTAGATTACGACTATAAATGCTTATTGTTTATATATGGAAACATATCTGAAAATTGAATCACATATTTGTTTAAGTTTTATGTGTAGTTGCAAAGTTCGATACAATAATACTTACTGACATAACTGCCCCAGAGTCGGTTGGCGGAATTGCCCATACTAACCCTACAAAATAACCAAAAAAATCTTTTTGTGTTCAGAGTAACTACTGGACATATTGAGACATAACATCTTATGTGTCAGGATGGCGAGCACAGTGGAATTCCAAACATTGTTTTGTAATGCGAGGTGTTTGGTTTTGCTACTGTTCATGAGCGGTCGAATCGCTTACTATCAGGCGACGGCATGCTCGTCTCGCCATTCAAGGAAATAAAAAAGCTAAAAAAATTAAAAAATATTTTTTTTTCTTGTTTGTAAAATGTCGTTTATGTTATTTATTTTTTGTTACTGGTGTACAATAAAGCTTTAAATTAAATAATTTAAAAAAAACTTTGTTTTCTCCACAGGTATGGGGAGCAAAAGAGTATTTAACACCCGGCAGTTCGCTCAGCGAGTACGAGTACGTACGCGAGTGCGTGCGCCTCGAGAAAGACGTGCGGCTGTGCCTGCGCGACGCGCCGGAGCGTGCGCTCGCACGCACGCAGCGAGACGACGCGAGACACGCTCACCTCACGCTCGACGACCTGCTGCCTGTACAGGGCGCCGCGACGCTGTCGTTTGATAATCTGTCTATATTATTAGGTTAGTAAGTTTTTAACTGACTTCAAAAAAAGGATTAGGTTCTCAATTCGATTGCTTTATTATATTTGTTACCTATCTCTGTACTGGGTGAACCTATTTTGATCATTCTTTTTTTGATTGAAAGCAGATGCTTGTCATTTGGTCCCATAAACATATTGCAAAGATCCAAGGAATATCTTCCGACCTGAAGAGTAGAACTCCTCAAAATTGATAGATTGAGAGTGAGAAAATTAATAAACATGTAAATACTCCAATATCTTCGGCAGCTTATAATCAATTTTAGCGATTTATTTTTCATCCGAAAGAACATATTCCTTGTGAACCTTTTTCACAACATATTGTCCTTGAATCATTTCAACAACTTGT
Source organism: Hyles euphorbiae (assembly GCA_023078785.2). Taxonomy (NCBI): domain Eukaryota; kingdom Metazoa; phylum Arthropoda; class Insecta; order Lepidoptera; family Sphingidae; genus Hyles; species Hyles euphorbiae. Next base: position 5,957,997 of record CM041041.1, on the reverse strand, counting down.
TTTCCTCTTTAATATACCATTTTTCTGCTTTCCATATTTTAACTTATTACAATTAAATTGAATTCTACAAACTATGTTCAGTGTATACAAAATTGTTCCTATATCTTAATATTTATTTACAGAAACGTTGGAAGGCGAGTTGTCCCGTGCAGTAGGCGTGATTAGTGCGGAGGGCACTTGTTCTGCCAAGGCGGTGTTCCAAGCCGTGAAGGCGATCTGCGCGCTGGCCGGCGGCATCGAGACGCTTCACATCACGCACACGCTCAATGCATTCGCACAGGCCTGCACTGGACAGGTGAGAGACTAGATATTGTTTTAATGAATTAGGTTTTATAATAATTGTAGATTACCTGGTCATATCAACTTTTTATTTTGTGTAAATTTATTATTGTGTGACCTGTAGTGAATTTACGGTGGGGATGACTTCTAAATTTAGTAAGTAATTTATTTGTAACTTTGGATACATTTCTCTTGGACTGGGTTTTTACTTTACTTGAATATGAATACTGAATTTATTTTGGGGTTTAAGCTAGATGTTAAATATAAGTCCCCTTTTGTAAAGCGAATGTTCCATATAAAATGGAAACTTCGACTAATGTTATATTAGTAATTTATCTTTATGTATAATCCTAATTTAGTGCCAATAGTGATTTCGTATAAGACTACACTTGCTATTATACTGTTTCCATTCGTTTATTTTATTTTTGACACATCGAGTACTGAATCAAATAGTGATGGCCTGATGCGTTATCGAATCAATTTTTTATAACAAACGATTTTATTTTTGAACAAGTTTTAATCGATTTAATACATATTTTATTTTTTGCTCCATGCATTGTTTTATAAAACTTCAGGGATATTTAAGTTACTTGATTTAATAATTATATTAAAATAAACCATTTACTCATGTTAAGTTAATATTCTTATCACTTCCGTCGGCAATAGTAATGTTGTTAAAAACAAATTGTGAAACGGCAACACTGGGCAGACAGGTGACGCGCGCCGCCATTTTGTGGTCACTCACAACGAGACGCCCGCGCCCGTGCTAGTGTTTTCCGTTCGCTGAATTTTAATTCACATTTTTCATACGTCGAGTTGAGTATTTATATTCCTCCGTATTGTTTTACCCGTGAATTCCTACATTTGGTTGAATTGAGAACATCGTACCTGCCTTCATCACTTTCAAAATGCCTAAAGGAAAGGTGCTTAAAGGACAAACAAGGGAGTTTGTGTTGCGACTTCATGAGTACTTTGAAAGGGAAAGCCGTAATGGTGGACCTCTTATACCAGTGACTCAAATCAGAGACCGTGTTTCAGCAGCATTAGGTATTACTGCTCCAACAGTTTCAAAAATAATTAAAGAAGGCTACGGCAGTAGTGGCATGGAACAAAACAAGCCATCTACACCTAAGAAAAAACGTCAGCCCTTCAAAGTGACAGCAATTGACAGTTTTGATGGTGATGCTATTCGTCGTCATATATACGATTATTACCAAAGAAAAGAGATTCCTACTTTACATAACCTAGTACAATCTCTGAAAACTAGTGGCTTGTTCCGTGGTCAAAAGTCTTCTTTGGCGAAGGTATTGAATAGGATTGGATTCCAATACAAAAAATGTGACAAAAGAAAAATATTGATGGAACGCAATGATGTTGCTTTGTATCGATGCGAATTTTTAAGACAAGCTAAAAAAATAGAAGACTGGTCGAATGTTGTTTTCACCGATGAAACTTGGCTCAATGCGAATCACACGGTATCAAAAACTTGGACTGACAACACTGCTAGCTCCTCGACCGCAGTGCCAATGGGAAAAGGTGAAAGAATTATAATTTGTCATGCAGGAAACGCAAAAGGATTTGTGCAAGATGCTATGTTAGCTTTTAAATCAAAGAAAACAGGGGATTACCACGAAGAAATGAATTCCGAAGTATATGAAAAATGGTTTCGGGAAATGTTATTGTCACTCGAACAGCCATCAACAATATTTATAGATAATGCGTCCTATCACTCTCGGCAAATTAACAAAATGCCAACGCAAGCCAGTAAAAAAAATGAAATAATAAACTGGCTCCGTAACAATGGCGAGGAGGTGGACGAGTCCCTATTAAAAGTAGAGTTACTTAAAATATTAAAAATGAGGAAGCAGCCTAAACGATACGTTATAGATGAAATGGCTGCAGAACATGGGCACACCGTCCTTAGAATTCCTCCATATCATTGCCAGTATAATGCCATAGAGCTAATATGGGCGCAAGTGAAAGGATATGCTGCGAGAATAAATACAACTCCTCCTTTCACCGCAAACAAAATGCTGGAGTTGCTTAAAAATGCGTGTGAAAATGTGACGCCTCATAACTGGGCGAGTGTCGTAGATAAGACGAAGAAAGAAATAATGTCTGATTGGGATCGCGATGTCGCATTTGACAACTTACCCATGCACTCATTAATAATTAGTGTTACTGGGGATACGAGTGACGACGACGCCGAATCCGACGAAACAGACGATTGTTTATAAATAAAAATATTAACAAATTACCTTTTAGTTGTTTTAATTATTTAATCCTTAAAGTACTATGAATTCCAACATGGTTTAACTGTTTATTACAAGTAGGTACTAAACATTTATTTTCGTTGTAATCATTGTAATTATTTTAAATTAAACTCTTATTAAAAGTCACTTCAATACGTATACCTTTATTCATATTAATTAATTTGCAGCAAATACATTCGATCCTAATATTGGGTACTATATTACGTTTAACTGTTTTCATTAGCATTTTAATGTAATTTTATTTCAAATGATTCCGATTGATTGATTCTATTCAAAATCGTTTTTGTTATCTGTGGTCATTCGTTACGAATGGCACAACTCTAAGTGGGCGTTACCCGTCAAGAAAGTATCTACTTTTATTTCAAAATATTGTTCTACTGTAATGTCGTACTTTATAGGCGTGAACTGTCAAAAATAAAATAAACGAATGGAAACAGTATAAGTCTAGTATACATTCCATGAGTGAGCCTACGTACGTAGGTGCTACTTAAATGCGTGCGTACTTACATGCGTGCATACTTATACGCGTGCGTACTTACATGCGTGCGTACTTAAATGCGTGCGTACTTACATTAGTACGTAATAAATACGTATATCCTCAGAGCGTGACCGGCGGCGTGCGTCCCGAGATCGAGAGTGACCGCGGCTCGTACTGCACGGTGTCGCTGCGAGGCGCGGGCGCGCGCGACGTGTTGCTGCAACAGAGCGCGCGCGTGCGGGACGCTGTGAGGGCGCTACTGGCGCTCTACACCAGGGCGAGGCCGCTCGACTTCCGCATGGCTGACGCTAACCATCCGCCTAATAATCCTGCTAGTACGTATATAAAATAAATTAATACACCCAACAGTCACATTCATAGTCCTGACCCCACATTAAGATCAATTAAATCTTGTGTCTATGAGCTACTAGAACTACGAGACAAATACTTGTAGGCCTTATAACATTGTCTCGGTGCGGGGATCGAACACACGGTCTCTTGTTTCACCGGCAGCGTCTAACCAACTGCGCCACGGAAGCTGTCAAATATGTTTCCTATTTATTTATTTCACAAAAATATACAAAAAAATGAAAAATCACATACATAAAAAATACAAAAAAAGCAATCTTTTCGCCGAATGTCAATGTCTTGCCGATAACTCTGGGATGGATTTAATCTAGGATAAAGTACTAGTAGTAGTATGTGCCAATAAAGTGAGTCGATTTTCTTTTTATTTAACATGTTAGATTATAAACCAGCATTGATTGCAAACACAACCCTTATAAGATCGGTTATTTGTCAGTGTGTCACATTACTATAACGATAACATAAATCTTGTATCCTCGCAGAAGCAGTACCAGCTCACACGATATCAGAGACAACATTATTCTGCATCGAAGCGGTGCATTGTCTGCCGTTATGTTGGAACCACGACGAGTACTTGTTCCACGCGCAAGTGTACCACGGAACACGACCGATGAAGACATTAAGATTTACACAATCGTCGAGAATTGAATGCGGTGGTTTCTATCCCAGAATCATTTTTGATACTTGGTAAGTGACTTAGATATATAGAAATTTGTTAGTCCTTTTCCTGCCGACTTTTTAGTTACTAAAGACAAAAGCCACCGTCGCTTTAACTTATTGAGTATTTTATTTCTTGTTACCACAAAAATGTAATTTTACTGGTGCTGGGTCTCATATGTGAGAGACCGCCTGGTTAGGTACCACCGCAGTGCCTATTTTTCCCGCCAAACAGCAATGTAAATGCACTGTTGTGTTTCGGTTTGAAGGATATTGTAGCCCGAGTAACTACTCCGCACATATTGAGACTTAACATTTTATGTCTAAGGATGGCAAGCTCAGTGGAATGCCAAGCATTGCTTTGAAATTCAAGGTGTTGTTTGCTTTTACTACTGGTCATGAGCAGTCATATCACTTATCATCAGGGGAAAGGCAAGCACGTTCCGTCATACAGTGCAATAAAAAAATATATAAAAGATGGAATTGAATATGACAATTAAATCATCAAAAAGGGTTGAAAAATATTTTCACGTATCCGTCTGTGTTTTGTTAAAACGATCTAATATTTTTGTTTATTTTTATCAGGTTGAATCTGGAAGACCTGCCAGTAAGTGCGATACCACGCGAGGCTCGCCTAGTTTTATCCCTATACGGTCGAACGCAGCGTACAGTGGACACCCAGCACCAGAACAACGAGTCCCAGCTGCCCAGCAACGAGGCGGAGTCTAGTGGCGACGTGCAGTACGAACAAGTCGAGCTCGGATGGGCTGCTATACAACTGTTTGATTACGACGGGTAAGGAGATATTATACATTTATGCGGTTTTTTTATGTACTCGTCATTTCTTAAGTACATAAAAAATAAATAGTGTAACAAACACTGTATAAATTTCCTTTAATATACTTACTTGGCTTAAAGATATGTATGTGTTTTTTCAAGTGCATTGCGTTTGCAGAAATGTATCACAAGTCGGGATCGTTATTTCTATATTTAGTACGACCGAAGCGCACTTAGGAGATAGAATAAGAGAGAAAGAGACAGATGATATACAAGTTGCTAGTTTTGAAAATAAAAAAAAACATTATATTTTTCATTTAAATAGTCTTTCACAAGAACTTTTGAATGCTTTATTTCTACCACCGCACGTATTATAGCTGTGAAGAAGAAACGGCTCAACAAAGGCCATCAGCAACAAGAACTATCTTCTTTTATTTTTTATAGCCATATAGAATTACAATTGCTCATTTGATAAGTTTCATTGGTGTATTATAGTTTAGGATAAGGAAGTGACACAAATGTTAAATGTAAAAATAAATTGAATTTATATAATGATATAATAAATAAATTATTTTGCAAATAGAATACTACTTTGTATTGACTTATCATAACAGCTATTTTATGACTCTATGATCAATAAACCAATTTAATTTAATTTAATTATAATGTTGTAAGTGCGTGGTGGCCTGTTGGTAAACGGACTAGACGCGGCTGCCCACATATTCACGGTGGTCGCGGGTTCGAATCCCAGGGCACACCTCTGACTTTTCGGAGTCATGTGTGTATTGATAATCAATCACCACGCACTAAAACGGTGAAGGAAAACATCGTGAGGAAACCTGCATACCATAGCGATTCATAAAAAGAACTGTGGTATGTAAGTCCGCCAACCCGCACTAGGCCAGCGTGGTGGATTATATGGCCTAACCACTCTCAATCGTATTCTCGATTTTAGAGTAGGCCCGTGCCCTGCAGTGGGACGTATATGGGCTGATACTGATACTGATACTATAATGTGGTGCAGCATGTTGGCGTCTGGCATGTACGTGGTGCCGCTGTGGCCCAGCACCAGCGACCGCCGCGCCGGGCCCGCGCCGCCGCTGCTGCACGCGCCGCCCGCGCCGCACCCGCTACTCAACATCGGTACTGCAACCACTCGACACTCGACACTCAACACTAAACACTCGACACTCGCCAATCGACATTCGAAACTTGACACTTGAATCTCGACACTCTATCCAAGACACTCGATACTCGCCACTCCCTACTCAATACTCAATACTCACTAGCTCCGTCTTACAACATATTAAATAGCATAGAAATACATTATCATTTTGCTTCCTACTTCCACTAAATAAAATAAATTAATAAACAGTGGGTATTTTTATAGCTCTGTTCAGAGTCGTTATGTATGTCATATGTTGTAGATTTATTGTATCGATAATTTTACATATCGATTAAGATTAATTTTCCAAATCATAAACTGTAATGAAATAAATTATTTCTCAGAAGTGTTTTCTTCTACTTTTAAGCTTGAACAAAATATTTGTAAAGCATGATATGAAATACGCTGCGTATACATATAACTATAGATAACTTAAGCTGTATCTACTATCGACAGTTTTAATTTTATCGATGCCGTTTATCTCTAGAAATCCCAGCTTACTCCCACTCTGGTGTGAAGTGGTCTGAGGGCGAGGAGAGCAAGCAGAAAGTGTTGACTCGAGAAGATCTGCCGTCGTTCGATAGTTTGGACGGCCACACTCAATCGCAGCTGTTGCATCTCATAGAACAAGGCGCTTATCAGAGGATGCCTACTGACTGTCGGGAGGTCGGTTATATTTCTGTTTGATTTTTCATATATGCAAAGTTTGATTGGCGTGACGACTAAGTGGTAGAAATATATGTATTATAATAATACAAGGTATACAGGGAGACATTTAAATATTTTAGTTTTGAATATAATTTTTGTGACGTAAAATTATGGAAATCTGCTGATAAATTGTAAAACCTATGATTATAGTTAGATGAATTACCGCATGTGCGACACAACATTTTAGGGGCACAAAGTTGAGCAAAGAATATATAATTTATGAATATATTTTTGTATAGTAATGTACCAAGTGTGCAATAATGAGGGTGCGTTATTAAAAGAATATAATGTAGTATCGTATAGTAATGTTTGACACCTTATAATGTGCAATAATATAAGTGAAGAGAAATGAACCGCTATAAAATGGTATTTTCTTACAGATAATGTGGGAGAAACGTCAATACTTAGTGGAACTGCCCGGCGCGTTGCCTCTAGTTTTGCTCGCAGCTACCAACTGGTACGGCGAGCATCGGGAACAACTCATAGCACTGCTTAATTTATGGGAGAAACCGTCGCCGTTGAACGCTATGCATTTATTACTACCCTGGTAAGTGAAGCCACTGGTCATAAAGTTGATAAAATTGTTTAAAGAATTTGTAATGTATTATTGACTCTTGGAATTAGGAAAATACTTTACATCTCCAATGTTTCTAAATAGCATTACACTACATCAAATGAATTATGTTATAAAACATGTGGTAACATGTTAATTAAAATCTAACTATTACAATAATAAAACCGTTAACCCTTCCGAATTCATTTTATTATCTCCGAATAAATCCATATTAACACTTCGATATTTGTGGTGAGTGATACTGTACGCATCGTATTTGTGTATAAGAATATGTTAACGTATCCCTTATTGATGTAATATTCTGTATCGATACCAAACTAGAAGCTGGCCATCATCTCTAAATATTATATTTTATTTTTAGTTTCCCGGATATAACAGTACGAGAGACCGCGGTGACTTTACTGAACGAGATGTCGGACGACGATCTGTGTCGCGTGCTGCCGCAACTCACGCAAGCACTCAGACACGAGACGTTCGAAGCGAGCCCTCTGGCAGGTCGGTTAATGTTTATTTATCTGCTTTAGAACAACATCAGTATATGAACAGGTAGCTTACCCACTGGGAAAATATCATACTCCATACATATAAGTCTGAGGCATTTTGTATGGAGAACGATCAACTAGTCTTGTTGACCAAACTCAGATTTTTGGTGTATGTACCGTGTAATACTAATATTAGATCTTAGGAAATTGTCAGATGTTACTAAAACCACGGATTTTTAACATTGGAAGATGAGATGGGCCCATAGAATTGAAAGAGTAAAGAATTACTTTTAAAACCTTAATATTACCTTAGACTCCATTAGCTTCATCTTAGTCTTTTATTTTATGTTATTTAACGAACAACGAGAGGAAATGGAATGGTAACCTCTGCAGCGATATTAAAGCTACTCACGATTAGTATTTACATTAGGGATGAAACGGATAGTGATTTGGCCGGATACCGGATACTGGATATTCGGCTAGTTGCGAGGCCGGAGCGGCCGATATCCGGCTACCGGATATTCGGCCGCTTATAGCGTTACAATTTGATTTGAATATGCACGCGCGATTATGATCGGAAATATTCGGACGCGTTCGGCGTGATCGGCACGACTCGGGGGCGTTCGAGTGTAATCACGCCTAAACTACTGAACCGATTTTGATGAAATTTAATATATAGATAGATTAGACAATGAGAAAAGATATAGGCATAAAGATTTTTTTTTATTCCGACGGAAAAGCGTAATATAGACGAGTTTAGAACGTAAAGAATTCAACATCTAGTGATATATTATACCATGTATATTTGTTAATTTTATTATCTGGTATCCGGCCGGATAGTGCGCTACTATCCGGTATCCGGCCGGATAGTGAAAATAGGCCGGATAGGCCGGATACCGGATAGTTACCGGATATCCGTTTCATCTCTAATTTACATCGTAAATGATAAATTACAGGATTATTACTGGCGCGTGCCCTATCAGCGCCTGCCGTCGCACACAAACTGTTCTGGTTGCTGGTACATTCACTGCCAAACGTGCCTCAGGTAATGTAATATGGTATTTTCTTATTTTTCCCTTATAACTTGATATTTGTTAACAAAGATTGAAAGCATATGTATGTATAATATGTAATAGTAATGTATGTTACAAAAGAGCTTTTTTGTAACATACATTAAGGGGAAAATATGAAATAAAATAATTAGTTCACAGTATTAGGTCAGCTTGGAGGAGACCTGTGATACCTGATACAGTAAGATCTATTCTTTGTGGATGTTCTTATCTCTTGATCCCCACACTGAAACAAATTATTTGTTTTTCTGGGTTTTTATGACACAGAAAATTCTCCTAGTTCCTGATATCCACGACACAAGACTCGATCTTAGTGTGTGTTCAGGACTATGTAAGTGTCTGTTGGGTGTATTTCGACGGCCTCCGTGGTGCAGTTGGTAAGACGCCGCCTGTGAAACGAGAGACCGCGGGTTCGATACCCACACCGAGAAAAATTTTTGTGTGGCCCACAAATATTTCTTTCGGGTCTGGGTGTTTAAGAGATAGAAAAGTCTATTTCCTGATACCTACGACACAAGACTTGATATTAGTGTGGTTCAGGACTATATAAATGCCCTTGGGTATATTTATTTATTTATCTATCATATTTCGCAGGCTCCAGGCCAAGAGTTCCTGGGCATATCTCTGGAGGAGAGCGAGTGCGATTCGTCGGAGGCGGACGCGTGCGTGGCGTCGTGGCGCTACCGGCTGCTGCTGCGCGCGCTACTCGCCGTGTGCGGGGACAACCTCAACAAGACGCTGCTCAGGCAACAGATGCTAGTTAAGGTACTCTTCACTGCATCATCATCACCATCATCATTATCATCATCACCATCACCATCATCATCATCATCATCATCATCACCACCACCACCACCATCATCATCATCATCATCTCAGACACAGGAAGTCCACTGCTGAACATAGGCCTCCCCCAAGGATCTCCACAATGACCTGGTGGAAGCGGTGATTTACCTGTTGTAAAAAATTTACGCTATAAAAATATATTTAGCCAGCCATATTGACAGCCTCCGTGGCGCAGTCGGTTAGACGCCGCCTGTGAAACGAGAGGTAGGTTCGATCCCCGCACCGAGAGAAATGTTCGTGTGGTCCACAAATATATTAGGGTCTGGGTGTTTGTGAGACCGAAAAGTGTCTCGTAGTTCCTGATACCTGCGACACAAGACTCGATCTTACTGTAGGGTCAGGACTATGTATGTGACTATTGGGTGTTATTTATTTATTTCTATTTTTCCCACAGGCGTTATCCGAAGTGGCGCTATCGGTAAAGAGCGCCAAGGAGGGCGCCCGCAGTCGCGCGCTGAGTGCGGGCGGCGGCAAGGTGGCGGCGCTGCTACGTCACGAGCCCGCCGCACTACCGCTCGCGTTACACATGCAAGTGCACGACGTCGATGTCAAGTAAGTAGTTATTTTATTTATTTCATCGTTATCATCATCATGGTCATGATCATCATTATCATTATCATTTATTTATATATGTACGTTTTTCTACCATTTCTGGCGCAATAGTCAGTTGCACAGGCTTGTGGCCAAAGCGAAACTGATTATAAATAAAGATAGACTTATAAAGTTGAACACATTATTAAATGTTAAGTTTCTATTGACAGAAATTTTCGGACTATACGACAGGTGTTAAGGATAACAGCTTTCTGCATGAGAGTATAAGTCAATGGATGTATTTGGAGCATTTTAAGGCTATTGTGGAGGTATTTAGGAATCAAGCCAGTAGTCGACACTATAATAGGGACTGTACGAACAGAATTTACACGCCACTGAGTTTTTAACTCTATCGATAAATCAGTATATTTTGCTATCTTTTCCGTGTATGCGGTTTGTAAATTATGACTATTCGGTATGGCCACATCAATAAGGAAAACTGCTTTATTTATTTTGTCATGTAATGTTATGTCTGGTCTATTGTGGTGGATAGTCTTATCGGTCATAATAGTCCTGTCCCAGTAAAGTTTATAATTATCTGACTCTAAGATAATTTTGGGTGTATATTTGTAATATGCGGTTTTATTGCTAATTAATTTATATTTATATGCTAGGTATTGGTGTACTATTGCAGCTACTTGGTCGTGTCTATGTTTATAATCAGTCTGGGTTATAGATTTACAAGCTCCGGTTATGTGTTGAATGGTTTCGGGACTACTATGACAGTGGCGGCATAAATCATTTTGTGCTGTGGGGTCTTTTATTATATATCTTCTGTAGTTTTTCGTGTCTATAGTCTGGTCTTGTATGGCGATCATAAATCCCTCCGTCTCGGGAAACAAATCTCCTCGCTTAAGCCATGTGTTTGACGCGTTTTTGTCAACAATCGTACTTGTTAAGTCGAGGCGATGTCTCCCATGAAGGGATTTTTGAGCCCAGGCATCAAGTTTCTGTGCAATACTGGTCTGGTTTATCTGGGTGGTTGGATCTGTTAGGTTAAGAGGTGTATATTTGTGGTCAGCTAAAGCTATCGCTCGGTGTAATGATGATGTTAGTGACTTAGTCAGGAAGAAACTGCGAAGTGATTGGATTTGCTTTGTGTGGAGGTTAGATAGGTCGATAATTCCTCTCCCGCCTTCAGCTCTCGGTAACGTCTGTCGCTGTACACAAGCTCTTGGGTGATGTTTACGGTATTTTGACATAATGGTATTGATATTTCTCTGTAAATTTTTTATATCTGTCTGGGACCATTTAATTATTCCAAAAGAATATGTGAGGATGGGAATAGCATATGTATTTATAGCTTTAACTGAGTTTCGGGCATTTAAGTGTGTGTTTAAAATTTTGTGTAATCGTGATCTAAACTTTTCCGTAAGGATATTTTTAATTTGCTTGTGGTGTATCTGCACCGTCTGCTGGAAGCCCAAGTACTTATATCCCTCTAGTATATCTAAAGGTTCTATCTGTGCGTTATCATTGAAAATATAGTTATTATGTTCTATTTGGCCACGTCTAACTGATAGAATTTTGCATTTATCAATGCCAAATTCCATCTGAATGTCAGAGGAGAATTTTTGTGTGATGTCTGCTAATGTGTGAATTTCTGCGAGAGAGGAACCAAACAGCTTTATATCATCCATATATAATAAGTGTGAAAGAGTGTAGTGACTATTATCAAATTTAATCTTAAACCCTTTACTAGTGTTATTCAGTAGAGTTGACAAAGGATTTAGTGACAGACAAAACCAGATGGGGCTTAAGGCATCTCCCTGAAAAATTCCCCTTTTAATATTTATAAAATCTGTTTCTATTGATTGATTATTTCTGTATAATTTTATACTAGTTTTCCAGCCCCTCATTACTATTTCTAAAAATGATACTATTGTCGGATGGATGTTATAGTGTCTCAAAATGTATATTAGCCAGGTATGTGGGACGGAATCATACGCTTTTTTATAGTCTATGAACATACTATAAATATTTCTGTTTTTGGAGTGAGCTTGGCCACATGCTACGGCGTCTATAATAAGCTGCTCTTTACAGCCCTGACTATTTTTCCGGCAACCTTTTTGTTCTTCCGCTAGGATGTTATTACTATTTATGTGGCTATATATTACTTCACTTATACAAGACGTGATTATTTTATAAAAAGTTTGGAGGCAAGTTATCGGGCGGTATTTTGCTGGGTTAATAGTATCTGTCGGGTCTTTGGGTAGCATAAAAGTAATACCTTCGGTTAAATAAGGCGGCATAATGTGTGGTGTATGAATAAACGTATTAATATATTTTAATAATGGTGCATGTAAATAAGTGAATTTTTTGTACCAGTAGTTATGTAGCTTGTCTGACCCAGTGGCTTTCCAGTTGTGTGTTCTGTTAATTACGCGTCGTAAAATATCTAAGCTAATATGTTCAAATTCCATGGTAGGTACATTTTTAAATCTATCCTTATCCTCTTCAATCCATTGACTTTCTTTATGTGTTTTGGGGTTAGACCAGATACCAGACCAGTACTCTTGCAGACTTTCTTTACTGGGTATGTTAGTAGGAGTACTGTGAATAGGAAGATTATTTATATTGCTTTGACACAATGTTCTGTAAAATACTTTTTCGTTACTGGTGAAAATCCGATTCTGAGTTTTTCTGAGGGTAGTTTGCTTATATCTACGTAGTCTGCTAGCTAGAACACTCAACTTCTGTTTTAGTGTATCCAAGAAATGAGACAGATCTGAATTGGGGTTTTCGTGTTGGGAATGTACTTTATATCTGATAATAATTTCATCAACCTTCTTTTTTAATCGTGGGCTCTGATTTCCTTTAGTGTACTCTGTCAGTCTTGCTATGTTGGTTCTGAGATTATTTATTCTTCTTTGTAAATTTTCCTGCCACTTCGGTATTTGGTCCCTGGATGGTCTATTTATATTATTAAATTTAGTTCCGTTCATTTTAGCTGCAGTAAATGCCGCGGAATATAGAATGAGCTGTATAGTATCATAATCAGTGTCATCGGTCATTGATTTTGGTAATACAAATGAGTTGAGATAGTTAACTATACTTGTTAATTTCTTCGACGGTTTTTGTCTAGGTATAGGGGTTCTTTGAGTAGGATTACTGTCTTTAAACATAGCTAACGTTTCTGCAAATTTCTCGTCTATCTGTGCTTGTATATCTGTGGGTAATGAAGATTCATATTCGTTTTCGGTTCCTACTGTTTCGTTTAAAGGATGGTTTTCTATTTCAGACGTTTCTATTGGGTGACCATCAGTTAAGAGGTTAGCGTGTTGACACGCTGGGTTATCTACTATTATATTAGGGGTAGTTACATTTTCTTCGCTTCTCACTAATTCTAACCTTATTTCTTCCTTTATTTGTGCTAATCTTTCTACTGATATGTACTTGTTATTAATGATCGCTCTGCGCTGATCAGCTACTCTCTGGACGGATACATGTGATATGCTAGGACATAATGTGATTACTTCTCGGTGCAATTGTTCACGGTAGGCTGTTATATTATTTTCAAGGTTTGTTATGCGGTAATATGTTTTTATAATAATCTCATTTATGTCATTAGTCCATTTCAGTCTCTGATTACTTGAATCTATCTGCGTTTGACTATCATTTACAGGGTGACTTTTAAGATAAGCTTCTACTTCTGATTTAATTTCCTTAATTGTATCATTTGAAAGTAATTGTTTTTGTACTATGGCTCTACGTTGGTCTCCTAATCGTTGTTTACTTGCCTGCATGTGTGGGAATTTTTCATTAAATTTATTATAGAGAGGTGTTAAATAGTTTTTAATATTAGTTTCTAATGAGGTGATAATAAAATAGGTGCGCATGATAAAGATATTCATCTCTTCGGTCCATTTCTTGCGCGTTTTAATTCCACCTGCGGTGGATACAGGGTTATTGGCAGTACTTGCCTCCTGTACAACATCCTCAGGGGAATGATCGGTTAGTGATGATGATGGGCTTAAAGATGCATGATGGTGAAAGGAGTCGAAGTATGATGGTGGGGAAGATGGGATAGATGAAAATAAAGATGATGATGATAGTGAATAACATGACCTCGTTGGGTCATTTTGAGCTGCAGCAGTTTGAAACTGGGCAGCCTGGTGCGATACGGTGCCCTCCCCAGAGTACGAAGGGCAGCCCGAGCCCGAGGGCTCGGGGCGGGATTCTCCATCGCTATTAGCTCTGGTACCCGCCTGGGGTAAAATTCTACTTCTTAGTCGCATCGCATATATTTGATTTTATTTTACTAGTGCTTCGTTGGTCATTGGTAAGTATTTAGCTATAAGCTGCCAATGTCCGCCCCTTACGTGGCATCAGGTGATCGTGCCGGACGTGAAGTTAGGTTTATAAGGGGCTCATTATCATCATTATTATCATCATTATTATCATCATTATCATTATCATCATGATCATCGTCATCATTATCATCATCATCAGTATCATCATTATCATCATCAGCCTGTTGCAGTCCACTGCTCGACATACGCCTCCCCCAAAGTACACCACAGAGCTCGGTCTGCTGCTTTATGCATTCAGTAGCTGCCCTCTTGTGCAAATGGTCCCGTCCCACGCTACGTTTGCCAATTATAACGTATTTCTTTACTTTACTTAAATCTTTATTGTAAAAAAAAATACAATATACAGTAACTAAAAAACAATATACAGTCACTAGAAAATATAAAGTACAAATGGCGGTCTTATCGCTTAAAGCAATGTCTTACAGACAACCATGGGATGTATTTAAAAGAAGGAGAAAGAGAGTATAGGATTTAGTATTATTCAAAAATCTCCAATATAATCAATTGTTATCATGCCCAGGGCGATAAAACAAATAACCAGTTTTTGCTATTGCCCCACTGCGATGCGTTTTTGAAATGTGTCTAACCGAGCCTATATTTAATCTTATGGATGTAACATTTGACTCGAAATTTTGTCGAATATTAATCTTTATGAAATATTATCAATGACCTCAGTTTTTGAAAAGTTTGTCTCTAGGTTTAATTTCAGGTTTTATTCGTTAAATAACATTATCAGTTACTCCTTTATAACACCATTCGAATAAATCGAAGGGCATCAATGTGATTATTGATATCATATTATGTGATTCAATACAATATGATTTTATGGAATAATATTTGATTGATATTAATTTTTTTTTAACAGGTCCTGTTCGTATTTCTCTTCGAACACACTACCATTGAAGATCAACTTTATTGGCAGCGATAACGCCATTATTCCAGCTATGTTCAAGGTATATTAATGTAGTTGGAACTTACTTTCTAATGGTTTCAAAATATATTAAATACTAAATTAATGAGGATTGAATTGATAAATGAATGCCAAAAAGTGTCAAAGCAAAATGGTTTCAATCTAGGACGATAGATCACGCGCCATAAAAAGTTCTATGCTTGGTCAAATACTTTCCGTAAGGGTCTCGTCACGCACTCACCAGCTTATTTCCAAGTCAAGTGTGTGTGAAGAAGTTTAATTCAATAAAAGCAATGCATTATTTATTTATAGGTAGGAGATGATTTGCGGCAGGATTCACTGGTATTGCAAGTGATAAAAGTGATGGACACATTGTGGCTGAAGGCTGGATTAGATCTGCGAATGGTTACATTCCAAGCACTTCCAACGAGTAGTAACAAAGGTAAAATATCCAAATTAACGTCAATAATAATATTTAACATGTTTTAGGCATCCTTTAGATGCTTATTAGCATAAATTAATTCAAGTTATAAAGGAAAATACTCGTTTTTAAATTCATACAAGAATTTAGCTGTAAAAGCAATATTGGAGCATAATAATGTACAATTATTTTGCAGGAATGATAGAAATTGTGAGTGAAGCTGAAACGCTCCGGGCGATCCAAACAGAATGGGGTCTTACAGGATCATTTAAGGACAAACCAATAGCAGAATGGCTCGCCAAACATAATCCCTCTGAATTAGAATATCAAAGGGCAAGGGACAACTTCACTGGTAACTATAGTCTAGAGCACTATGAATATTGACTATTATACAATACTAAATGAATAGAAATGTTGTTGTATTGTAGAATAAATACCAGTAAAATTAATATCGGGTTTAACCCGACTATGATAAACTTTTTACATTTCGATAATATTATAATATTGATAGAATTACAATATCTCATCGATAAAGATTTTTTTAATAAGTGTAAATCGCCAAGATAATTATTTTGTCGTATTTCATTTGTAGTAGATGTTACTTATAAATCTTCTAACCAATTTAAATGAAATTAAAGACAAGTAAGTGTCGTAATACAACATATCGCTGCTTTAATTTGATAGTGGCATTATGTGCCACGAAATGTGTATTTTTATGATAATGTTACCATTAAACTCAAATTAATCTAAAATACTATGTGAATAAAACTCATATTTTTGATAGATTATACGTTGATTTAAGCAACTTTCAAAGAGTTGTCATTATTAAAATAAAATATATAAATAATTAATTATTTTGTTTTATTTAAACTGCTCTCCTGAAAAAAGTTCATTTTTGAGATATGTCGTTATCAAATTAAAGCAGCGATATATTAGTGCTTGCGGTTGTCGATAACAGCATGACGCAAGTACTGTAGGGGATGTATGATCAAGATAATTAAAAATCCATTTTTTGTTTAGCATCATGCGCTGGATACAGTGTGGCGACTTATCTGCTCGGAATCTGCGATCGTCACAACGACAACATAATGTTGAAGACTTCAGGACATCTATTCCACATCGACTTTGGGAAGTTTTTGGGTGACGCGCAGATGTTTGGAAACTTTAAGAGGTTTGTAAATTGCGTTTAATACTACTTTAAGGTCAGTCTCAAATACAAGCAGAGTTAGTTATTTTCATAGAATAATATAAGGGTCATCGTAGTTGTGTTTTCATTTGAAAGACATTGTAGTTAGTGTAACTTATGGACATAGTGTGACTTTACATCTTTGACATCTATGTCTCGGGATGGAGAGTGCAGTGGAATGCTAAACATTGCTAATGTGCATGAGCGACATCGCTTACCATTAGTGTTGAGCAGGACATACAAGAGGCAGTACATTTGTCCCGTACATGACGTCAAAACGTAAGAGCGGCTCAACTTTTAATGTGTACTACTTCATATTTGGTGTATTACTTGGTCTGTAAGGTCATTTCATTGACGTGAGCCGTGAGGCAAAGTTAAGAGCCATAAATAAGTGTCAGTACGCCTCACTTCAATTGAAGTGGGACATTGTACTGGCTCGGTACAAAAATGAGGCTACTCTTACAAACTCTTTTTCAAGTCATGTCCTACTCAACACTACTTACCATCAGGTGAATGTCATGCTCGTCTAGCATTCATAGTAAAAATAAGAAAAACAAACTATTTGAGTTATCGAATGTTTTGTCCCTTTTGAACGACTTCTGAATTCAAATTGAGCGAAGACAAAATGTTGGAAAACTATAATACACACACAACTATAAACACAGTTTTATTCATAGCTAACATACAGTTTGAGTGAAAAAGAAAAAAGGTTCTATTACTAATATAGGTATTCAAACTGTACGAATAAAGTCCGGGTAGAATATAACCTGTACGTTGTTGCAGGGACCGCGCGCCATTCGTCCTTACACACGACATGGTGTACGTGATCAACGGCGGCGAGCGGCCCACGCAACGCTTCCAGCACTTCGTGGAGCTGTGCTGCATGGCGTTCAACATAGTGCGAGCGCATCACGATCACATACTCGACCTATTCGCATTGGTAATGATTTACTCTTATTTAACATGATTTTATTTCTCACTTATGTGGATCTTGTGTGGTTTTTGTTTAACTGACATCAAATGAACTCATTTTATACAAATTAATTTGGTTTTATTAATTCACAACTTGTTACTTAAACTAAAAAAAGAATAAGTTGATGTTAATAAATTTTATGTAGAATACGCATGTACCAAATAGAATCGCGGAGAAACAGCAAAACCCCCTCCTTTTGATAACAACTTTGGTCAAACTACTGTGAGTCCGTAGGAATTAAAGTAACATATAGTTTGAGAGCTTCCGTAGTGCAGTTGGCTAGGCGCCGCCTGTGAAACGAGAGGCCGCGGTTCGATAATATGTACTGCTACTACACCCTTGTGTAACGCATGTGTTGTTGTGCAGATGGCGCTGTCCGGCGTGTGCGGCGTGTCGCACGCGGCGGTGGGGTACGTGCGCGCCGCGCTGCTGCCCGCCGCCACCAACGCAGAGGCCGCCGCCGCATTCGCAAGACTCATACACTCCTCGCTCAAGAGCAAGTGCGTGCACTATACTACACTACACTATACTGCACTATACTACACTGTACTACACTACACTATACTATACTACACTTTACTACACTATACTACACTACACTATACTATACTACACTACACTATACTATACTATACTACACTACACTATACTATACTACACTACACTACACTATACTATACTATACTACACTATACTACACTACACTACACTATACTATACTACACTACACTATACTATACTATACTACACTACACTACACTACACTGCACTACAGTATTGTATAAAGAGATAAAGTTTTATATGTATAGATTTGTCATAAAAGCTCTTTAATTGCTTAAATGACTAATGAATACATTTCATTTCATTTCACTACACTACACTACATTACCCTCATACACATATCAAGAATATATAAAACTTTACGAACAGAAAATACTAGTAAAAATATTTCGGTTTATCGTATCTTTTACAGGGTTATTTTGATTAAAGTATTCAAATTTTAATGGGAAGTTCCAAATCATGAATAAAGTTTATTAGTAAAATATATATTTTCTAAAAGTAATTTAATTCAACACGTAATCTTTCCATTTGCAGGTTCACTCCAATAAACTTCTTCCTGCACAACTTGGCTCAGATGCGTGCTAGTGGCGATCAGAGCAACAATACCACTGAGTTACTATCCTTCATGCCTCGAGCTTACACGTACGTATTCAATGGACATAATTTGCCCACAGGATTGGAGGAAATAATAATACAATGTTACTTTTAAATATTATTTATCAGCACCGGGTTGGCGCATCTATCTATAAAGTCTGTATTTAAGAGTCCTTTTAAAAGGTTTTCATCGATATATCAAACTGCATGCCAATGAACAAAGCTATTGGTAGTTTCTTTTTTGCGTAACAAAACTAATTTGTATCCCAATTCGAGCAGTTTTTAAGTTTATATTCTCTCATTTTAAAATTGAGATAAACTAAAAAGCATTTCCCATTTGTAACTGTAATTTAATTTCATAGAATGGCGCAAGAAGGTCGACTGGTGAGCGTAGAGTGTTTAGGCTACGAAAAGCGCTACGATCCCGAAAAGCACTACGTGTACGCGCTACGTATATACCGGCAGGGACAGACCACGCCCTTCGTGCTCTACCGCTCTTACAAACACTTCACCGAACTCTACCAGAAGATCTGTCTACACTTCCCGCTAGCTAAAGTTCACAGGTGAGTTTATTTATAATATTTTTAGAAAACTAACCATTCTAACTTCCCGACCGCTATAGTGGTTTGTCAATGTAATGTCAACTTAATTGCCATTTAACCCCTCAACCGTCAAACGAACAGCGCTCAGGCTCGTCGGACTTCAAGCAATAAAGCAACCTAACGTTATTGAAATAGGGGCTATTTTAATTCAAGGACACAATATGGCGCTTACGACAAGCCAGGGGTTATATAGAGTATATTTTTAACTGTCAATGTGAATGTAATGACAGCCTTAATGTATAACTAGGGTGTTTATAAAAAAATACATAATTTGCGGCCGTTCAAGTAGCTAACATGCAATGATTTGCAAATTATTTAGATTATTTAAGTCGATTATTTCATATGGGACGATAATTATGAAAATGTCATTAATCATCATAAATTAGACAAAGTATTGATAAAAAAGAGATGAAGAGAGTCAGTATAAAAAATACTTTTATGCGCTATAAAAATACTTTCATTTCATTTTATTTTTTTATTTCTATAAGTGGTGGAGTTGTGATGTAGTCTTGATGATATGAACAGTAGCAAACATGTTTTATATCAGCCGATAATTTCCCACTACTGAGCATGGTGCGATTGAGAGGGCTAAGACAGTTTACCAAACTGGCCTATCTTTACTATAATACATTAACAGCGTGGTTTGACAATGCTTAAACACCTCCCAAAGTGTCATTAACCATTATAATTAATAATATACATGTGTTAATCTTCAATACCTAGGACATACGGCACATACATGCGCCTACACAATATTTTACATTGATATAAAACACAGAAAAACAAATGGATTTCATGATAAGGAATGTGGAGCATAATGCTCTGTGGGAAATTCCAGTCTAACATCCTGTGGACCATAAAGTAATAGATAACATTGTCGATAAACATGATGGAAAGTGTTCCACATATTGATTCCTTTATCACTTATCACGCCTCAACTAATTATTGGCGTCACTGTTTGACATGTTTGAATTAAGTATGTCGTTATCAATACAAAATCTGTACTGTATATATTTTTTTATTAATAAAATTGTATAACATAATATACATCAATTATATTCGCCTCGATATCTTTAAATCTAATTAGAATCTCACACTTCGTTATCTTGTTAGTCAAGTTTAAATAAATAGTAAGCGAGTTTGGAACATGTTTACGCGTCGCTGTTATCTATCCTGTTTATATTGTAGTTTAAATCCATCACTCGTTGTTTCTTTTGGGCGTCCATAGTGACAGTTGTCCTACTGATTTGTTCTCTGTGTTTCGACACCATGTCCCAACTGCCTGTGTCTATTGGCTTGCTAAATGTTATGTTACCAGTCGGATCGTTTCCGTTTTGAACCGTTTCTGGCTGTGGCATGGAGATTGGCGCTGGGATTGGCTCTTTGGAATAAGGCGGTGGTCCGCTACTTCTACTTATTGAGCTGTCTAAAGTGTTGGTTGAGTAGTTGGATGGATCGATAGTTGGTGGTGTTATTACAGATGATACTGGTACAGGCGGTGGCATTGGTGGTGGTGCTGGTGCTTTG
Source organism: Hyles euphorbiae (assembly GCA_023078785.2). NCBI lineage: Eukaryota > Metazoa > Arthropoda > Insecta > Lepidoptera > Sphingidae > Hyles > Hyles euphorbiae. Next base: position 5,936,644 of record CM041041.1, on the reverse strand, counting down.
GCTCTCTTGTCCTTCTTTCCTTTGCTAGCTTTCTCTTTAGCTTCTTTTTTCTCTCTCGCTTTAGTTAATTTCTCTTGCTTGGCTCGTTCCTGTGCTGCTAACTTGTCTCTAGCTTTCTGTTCAGCCAGTTGTTTCTTCTTCACTTTTGCCTGTTCTTTTTGTTGTTGAGGGGTGATTGCTGTATTCTGTCTGCCATTTTGGCTTGTTCTTGGTGCTCTGTCTTCCTCCCCTCTGGGGTCTAGTGAAACGCTCGGAGCGCTATATCTGAGATGTGCTGGTAGATTGTTTTGTTTGGTTAAGTCATCGCTACTCTTGGTCGGTCTTATGGCGGGTGTATTCTCTTGGCAGTTGGGCAATTTGACCATAGCCGGAGTTAGCCTCTTCGGCGGTTCTAGTACGCGGTCATTTCCTGCAAGGCAAATGTTGCATGGTTAATCAAAGTTCATAATTCTCTTACTATCTATCTAATTATAAAAGTTCCATTTGACATATCTCAAAATTGTGAAATAGGGATGATGTCAAATAAATCGGTTAGTACAATATCCGATTATTAACGAGATATCGATACTATTTGTTTGTATTTCTTAATCGATTACAGTTTATATTTTTAGTTTACATTATTTAGTTTTTTTTTATGTACATCTTTATCCTAATGAGACATCCACAATTGCATAAGTCACTTTAGTATTAAGGAACAAAAGCAATGATTTATTTATTACTAGCGGCCCGGCCCACTGAGTCGAAATGGCAATTTTTTGTGACACGATTTTTTTCGGAATTTCCAATTTATTTTGACGCCAACGGTTCGATATTATCATTCCTTACAATATTTATTCTTTGTACATTTTTGTTTAACCCTATAATTTTGACTAAAAAAAATATTTTAGATTTTTGATGTATGGAACGCACTATAAAACCCTAAATTTCTACGAAATCCTGCTAGATCCTGCGTTGAAATCTTATTTTTCTGAATCTTGGTCTGTTCTACTATATTTGTATACTTCGGACGTCTGTATCGACCTGCAATTTTTTCAGTTATGCAGTTCGAAAGAAAAGATAAAAATCAATATTTCCCAAAACTCTTTTTACGATTATCTTTAGTAAATTTGACACAAATAAAATAAATTAATCGAATAAATTAACAAATACCAAGGAAAACTTGTATATGTGCGTGCCAAATTTATAATACGAAGGATACAATTGAAAGCCTTTTTCGATTGCTGATTCTCTTAGGTTTATATATTGTATTTACATAATGTAACTTCAACAAAGGACATGGCCAGTTTTTGTATGGCGCTGTGCCTAGTACTTCGAATCTCGTCTACATCAATTAGTTTTGCATTGTTGGGCTAAGGTTTGTTCCAAGATTAATACAGAAAAGTTACAAAGCCTAGGAAGTTCAGGGTTTTTAGATATTTACAAAAACATATCTTATTTTCAGGTAAGGTTTTGTAGGTTATCTGTCAATTTATTGAATCGAATAAAAATACGTTTACATAAATACTTTATCATCGAATTTGGAATTTAAAGAAACTATTATTTTATAAGTTACACAAAATATACATCGAGACGTATTTTATTTGTGCCACAATGCCCTGAGATTCGAACCCGCGACCACCGTGAACATGTGGGCAGCCGCGTCTCAGCAGTCCGTTTACCAACAGGCCACCACATACACAAAATTATTGTTAAATTATTAAATTATTGCCTTTTATTAAAATTATTATTACATTATTTACTGATGGTTGTTCGGTGATAGTATGCTTGTTATTAGCTGATAATTCAGTACTTTTTAAAATTAGAAAATAACTGGATTAAAATTGCTCGATTATTTCTATATTTTTACCGATTATGCGTATACAAATCCGTTTGCATAGTCTCAACTCTACACATGGAAGACCTAACGACGTGACTTTGTAATGACGTCTAGTATAAAAGTATGTTGTTTAAAATGGTTGTTTTGCTTTATTTAAAGGATTTATATTTAAATTTAGTTATTATGGATTGTAAATCCTGTAATAAAATAAGAATAGCTTCATAATTCTATGGTTTTACGGAAAGTTTTATTGAAATTGTGTGAGTTACGTCTTCACAAAGTTATTTATGATAAAAGTATGAAATGTCAAATGAGATTTCTTGAATTAGAAATACAATAGTACGGCTATACACGTGACTTTTTATCGGTAATCTTTGAAAAATGTAATCAGTATTGTTTATATATAGATATGAATCATTTGCTATTCTGGCGCCGTGAAAAACCTATGTAAAATTGATAAAATGTAAACAGATTTTCGGTTTTGTTTGAGAATGGTTGGGCCATATAGTCAACCACGCTAGTAGCCTTGTGCGGGTTGACGGACTTTATATACTATAGAAATTCATACAAATCGTTATGGTATGCAGGTTTCCTAACGATGTTTTCTTTCACCGTTATAGTAAGTAGTGATTGATTATATTTTGTCAATACATATGACTCCAAAAAGTCAGAGGTGTGCCCTGGAATTAAGACCCCGCGACCACCGTGAACATGTTGACATCCGCGTCTGGTCGGTTTACCAACAGACTACCACACACTTTTATTCATCAACGGCCTCGATATCAATGCTGGATTGCCTATTAAATTAAACACAGTCGCAACTACTGCACAGTTTACCTTCAATGCACTTTAGTAATCAGGCAGAATAGTTAATTGTGGTAATTACTGATAATAACAGCTAACAGTCTATCAAAGGTTTGTTGAGTATTTTTATATATCTAAATTATGTTTATTTGCCTTATGCTCGTTGATTAACTGCCATTGTTTTATCCTACCACCATTTTCAAAGTACAAAAAAATAACATGTAAATAATTTACCAAAATATTCGTCCTTGTTGGTTCTATAAGCGCCGTTGAGACACAAGCCAGGTTCCAAGACATCATGTTCCTTGCTGTTTCTCTTGCCGTTGAATATGTTCAACGAAGCCTTGAATCCTCCGAACTTAAGCATGAGTGTCACACACTATATGCAGCAGAAGAAAGCTAATGTGGCCACTTAATTCACTGTATTATCCACTGAAATTAAATACATATTTTGGTCTACATATATATTTTTCATTTTTATCAAGGTAAAAATTGTTTGCAAGACATTTCTACTTTTATTTGACTAGTTAACAAATTAAAAATATACATTTGTATTTAAAAATATCCATCAAAAACATGGAATATTCAGGTGATATTTACAATTTATACAAAAAAATACACCAAAACGCATACAATATTTATTGATCATAAATATACTCACATCTCTCTGCGTTTCTCAATATTGCCATCGATCGTAGCACAAACTAATAAATGCAAAACATTTAGATTCGCAATGACAATAGCGGCTCGTCCATAAGTGTTTGAATCAATACATGTACTAGCGAGATAAGATACAAGAGTTTCGCGCCCGACACCATTCGAATAATGACCGTAATCTTATCTCTCACTAAAATGTGTACTAATCACAAGTGATCGGAAACGGAGTTGCTTTTAATTGTTATTTTACGTCTTGTTGTGGGAAGTACCTTGTGAATAAAAATGCTGAGTGAAAATGCATGTATCCTATTTCAATCAGTAATTTGTTGTCCTTTGTAACTATTGTTTCTGATGGTTCCTCTTTCTTGATAATTGTTTCTGTCATTATGGAAAATGTACACTCATATGTACAAGTATGTGACGCATTTTGTCTTTGAGTCTGCGAGTAATTTTCCAGCAGGCCTGTTATGTAGGTCTGTAAAATATGATTAATCTTTTGCAATCGGTCGATACTCTTTCAGGGCAGCACTGATTCGTCATCATGATTTCCTATGTAGCTATTTAAGACTAAGAATCTGGTTTCGGAAATGCTTATATTTAGGTTCACCGTCACGTGTGGTGCATGCAATTTTCTACACCCTATTTAAGGAAGCATTTCGTTTATGGAAATGTTGATGTAATTTAGTTTAGTTATGCTGCCCCCATTAGTCTAATGGCAGAGTGTATAGGATGTTAAGCGCCAGGTTTTGGATTCCATAATCAGATCAGATAATGCATTTTGCGAGTTGTTCACAGCTATAAGCTCTCCCTTTAAATTCTATAGTAATGGAAATAGGGTCGCCGAACTGGCGACTAGGTGTACATTTTAGTGATGTATAATCGCGTGCTTATGTATTATATGTAAAAAAAACATTTGGAAAACTGTTCTATTATAATTTTAAGCCTTCGTGTTGTTTTGATGCCGAAACTTGACGCCGTGGGTTCGATCCCCGCACCGACACAAATGTTTGTGTGGTCCACAAGTATTTTTTTCGGGTGTGGGTGTTTGTGAGGCCGAAAAGTCCTGATACCCACGACACAAGACTATATCTTAGTGTTGGAGTCAAGACTATGTATTACATACATACATACATAAACTCACGCCTTGTTCCCAGAAGGGGTAGGCAGAGGTGCCAGGGCACCCACATTTCGCCTTGCATGTTCCGTCCCACAATGTGATAGGTGGCGAGCTTATCGCCATATCGGGCACAAATTCCTGACTCTGGGCTGATACTGAATAGAAAAATCCAATATCACTTTGCCCAACCCGGGATTCGAACCCGAGACCTCAGCTTTGTAACCGTATCGTAGTACAACTACGCCACCGAGGCAGTCAAGACTATGTATTGGGTGTATTTATTATAATTAATTTAATGTATATTTGTAAAAATTGTTTTCAGTCTACCATCCGGCCTGCACGTAGGCCGTTCGAACACTCGACAGGTGGCTGAGCGTCGGTTCGGCGATGTGCAAGCGTTCCTCACGTCCCTATTCAGCCTGGCGGATGAGATCGCGCACTCAGATCTCGTGTACACTTTCTTCCATCCTCTACTGAGAGACCAGCAGGATGTCGAGCCGCAGAGATTAAAGAAAGGTAATAGAAAATGTGGTTAGACGCTGCCTGTAAGACGAGTAGCCGCGGGTTCGATCCCCGCACCTTGAGAAATGTATGTGCAGCCCACAAATATTTCTTTCGGGTCTGGATGTTTGTGAGACCGAAAAGTCTCTGGTAGTTCCTGACACAAGACTATCTTTTGGGGTCAGGACTATGTACGTGACTGTTGGGTGTTATTTATTTATTTAGTAATCTGTGATCTAAATAAATAAATTTGTGGGTCGTGGTCTAGAATAGGTTGGCACGAATTGAGGAGTAAAAACTATCAGAGGCGGTAGAGATTGGGTCCCAGATTATGTATTTTCACTGTTATTACAAGGTAATGCATAGTTTTCGAAAAAATAATTAAAATATTTATTAACCTCAAATCACATATTCGGTAAAACGGAACGTAATTATGGGCGATTGACAATCAAATCAATAAAATAACAGTCAAATATATTGTACATGGTTTAAAATTAGGTGAAACGGAACGTAAATACGGCAGATTATAAATAATTTATAAATGTTCCTTTGCTTTATTTGTTTTTTAACAACCTTGTTAAAAGTTAAAATAAATTATGTTCCGATGAAAGTTACCCCTAGAGTGTTTATAAAAACCCGGAGGCGCGGAGGGAGAGCAGCCCCCGCCCGCTGTAACGAAGGATAGGCGACCGTGCGTGCCGGAGCGGCTGAGGCTGCAGCAGCAAGCCGAAGCTGCGGAGGTGAGCATGGGTGCCTATCCTTTGTTACGCAAGGGCGAAGGGGCTGCACTTCCCGCAGCGCCGAAGACGTTGTAGAAGCAACTTTTGTTTTGACAACAAGCATTTTGAGGTTAGGTTACTTTAATTGGGTTTTCTCAGGCATTGTGCGTTACCTTTTCATGGGAGTGGTACCCAGGGCTTAGGGTACTCCCCCCTCCCCCCTCCACCCCCTACCTAACCACAATTCGTGCCAACGTATTCTAGACCTCACCCAATTTGTGTTATGTACAAATTGGTATGTATAGTGTCTAACAGCTGAAATTAATAAATGATCCCTTTCGAAGTATCGATTCCGGAAATAGCCTAATACCATCAAAGATATATCGACACGCTCACTTTTATCTCGTTTTGTTTGGTTTATTTTTGTGATCAATTCCGAGATGGCGATAAACACTGCTTACAAATTTTGGCTATTAGTGCGGATACATCAATCGTCAGATAAATCGTTTTTCTCGAATAAAGTTGAAATTCGGACATATTTTCTAAAGTGTATCGGATAAAGTGTCAGTTATTCTCCCAGTGACAGTTTTCTAACGATTGTAAAATTAGCCTTTATTTATTCTCTAGCAATCCATCTTTTAATGAAGTAGAGATCAAGTTGACTTAGTGTACTTTAGTTTTAAAGCTCTTTTTTAATATTAACACATACTGGATGTTCACCTGGACCACCGTATATTATGTACTGTACTGTATCACCCCCTTACGCTTTTGCTGAGTACGGTACACCTCTATAGTCGTTCGTTTGAGCTTGGTTTATGACTTAGGTATTCATATGTTATTTATAGTGAATGTATATAACTTTTTTGACAAATCGTTAAGACTGGAATGCAAATAGCAAACGGAAGATGAGGAATGTAAAGTCTTTAGCACTTTTACCTCTTTAGGTATGATACTAAATCTTTCTTATCAGACTTATATTGAAAGCAAAACTTCATGTTGAATTAGTATGAGTCACTTGTGCACGTGGTTCAAACTATAGCCAAAACTAATCAAGGCAAGGATCTGTAAACTTTCTATATAGAATGACGCAAACAAACATAGATTTTATCAAAACTACCTTGAAGTCAAATGAAGTAATCAGAAAGTATATATTTGTTTTCCAGACATCATGAACAATCCTTGATTGATTGATAATTCACCACTTATATTAACACGTGTACCGAAAGATAGTTTCAGCGGAACGTACACATATGACATACATTTTAAAGTACATGTTTTACATTATCTACTTGTGAAATGTCTTTACGGATTATAATCTTTGAAAAAATATCATGAGCCGTTTTGTTAACACTCTCAAAAATGTTTTAAATGCAATGCTTAAAACATGAATTGTATGATTTGAAGAACATATTTGTTTCTTGGATAGGATATTAGCAGGGGCATTCATTTTAAATATAAGAGGTCGTTTATTCATTATTTGAATATAGTCGACAAACGAGCAAACTGGTCACATGATGGTGAGTGATGAACATCCAAAACGTTTGGGCTATAAATGTGTAGCTGGCTCAGCACGTCGGGAGGAGAGCGGCAAGGAAAAAGAATGAGAGTCAGCTGGACAGCTGTCACTTCAAGTCGATCCCCTATGGGACTATAGTACTGCTTCGAACAAATAAAAGTACAAATATTAATATATTCTAAAAACAAGATCCACAATGTCTATTTCTTCCGTGAAACAACACTGCGTAAATGCACTGTTGTGTTTCGGATTGAAGGACATTGTAGCCAGAGTAACTACTGGACATATTAAGACTTAACATATTATATCTTAGGATGGCGAGCGCAGTGAAATGTTGTTACTGTTTATGAGCGGTCGTATCGCTTACCATCAGGCGAACGGCTTGCTCGTCTCGCCATTCATTGCAATAAAAAAAACAAATACGAGTATATAATAAAATGAACCCATGCATGTCCGCAGGTGAGTCTACCGAGCCCGAGAGTAGCGGTTCTGGCGCGTTGAAGCTGTCTGTGCAGTACGCGGGCGGCGTGCTCGCCGTGCTCATCCTGCACGCGCAGTCACTCGCGCTCACGCCGCAAGGACTGCCGCCCAACCCGTATGTCAAGGTACTGACGCTTCAACACTCGTAGTCTATCTCTCTCTATCATTCTAATTCTCTCTCTGTCTCTCACTCTAGTTCTCTCTCTCTGTCTCACACACTCTAATTAACTCTCTCACTCTTATAGTCTCTCTCTGTCTCTCTTACACTCTCTCTCTCACACATACTCTTTGGCCATATAGAGACTACTGCTGAATGTAGACTTTAGATAGAAATTTTCACAAAGAACAGATATAATCATATAAGCGTCCTACACTTAGCGACTTTCTGCAACCATCACTTAGTAAAATAAGTATTTTTTTTTTAAATATGTTATTTTAGGCCATGGTATTTTACTTGTTTCGATACATTGTAGATGATACTTACTTACTTACATGATGATAGATACTTGTAGATCCATTAGTATTTCTATAGTAATACTAATGTATATTATTAAAATGGCGCATCTTTACGTCAGACTGCATATTCCCTACAGGTAAATAAGTAATTGGAATATGTACCTTTTAAAATAACATGTTCAATTTCCAGGTGTACCTAGTCCCGGACCCGACAAAAGAAACGAAACGCAAAACCCGCGTACTGAAGCGCAATTCCCACCCTTCATTCATGGAGATGCTCGAATACCGACTGCCGATGGACGTCGTTAAAAACCGCAGTCTGCAGGCGACAGTATGGCACTACGACTCCCTGCAAGAGAACCAGTTTCTAGGCGGAGTTGTCATACCGTTACACACCTTACCGCTGAGGCAGGAGACGGTCGCGTGGTACCCGCTCGAGTACATACCGCGGTAGCTAATAATGGCCCGCTCGGCCATATGGAGCACGGATTTTCTCAAGTGAGAAACAAGTGAGGACACTGAGTTTACATATCTAACAGTATTGTACTCATCCTGTAGCCTTGTGTATCGATAATCGATTATTGGTATCGATATCTATTCGAATGTATAATATTCCGATTTTCATAATTTGGCATATCGATATTTGTATTTTAAATATTAGAAATTCCGTTTTTATACTTAATAATATCTGTTCCTATGTAACGTAGTTTTGGCAGGATTTATAGCTTATGCGTATCTTGATCCAAAGTTTGGGGCAGCTAAGTATAATATAGCGGTATTAGGTAGGCTGCGTCTGATGGAGAGTGCCAAATGTTTGCTTATGTTTGACGAACGGGAGTGTTGGGTACAACTAAACATATCAATGGATATCTTATGAAAGTCTCATTTGACTTTATCAAATATTGGCCGCATTTACAACATTGGACCCAGACCCAGACCCAATACACAACCGAATATCGACAAACACATTCCAGTCAAAATTATATTGAATCTATACTCGCTTGCTTTTTGTGGTGCTTACACTTTTTCCAATTTATTTTACGCTATTTTTAAATGAACGTTGTTTAGCAAAAGGATTCAATGCGAAATATTGATACTACCAAAATTATAAGCAACAGAAAAACTTTGAATATACAAAAGGGCATTATTGAAGTGAAAACTTCTTTAGCGGCGTTGAGCAATTTTTCTGTAATGGGTATAAAATCTTAAACTCGCGTCAGGACACGTGACCTGATCGTAAGACGAAAAGCGTAAGACGGATGGAGAGTAGACAGCTGTCAGTTAGCTGTCAGTTTATAAAGCTTTGATGAATTGCCAATGATTTTGAGTGGAGATTTCAACATAAACTTCGCAGACGATAAAAATCAACTATTAATTGAATTTTTAAATAATGAATTTGGTTTAACTATGTCGAATGATCGCAATCTTAGCACAACGAAATACAAAACTACTATTGATGCGGTCTTTATTAGACATTTAAATAGGTTCGAATCAAAACTGTTCGTTTCTTACTTCAGCTACCATAAACCTATCGTATCAGTTTTAGAGATTGGCGATGATAGTTCTGGTAATGATGATGGTGAAAAAGTCGTTGAAATTATGGATGAAAGTTGATTTTTCGGAGAGATAAACTTTTTAATGTAAAATAATTGTAATAGTTTTAAAGTGTTAAATTTTTAATGTAATATAAATTGTCATGTTTGTGTACGATAGCGCAATAAATGAATATTGTATTCTACCACATAAATGATAGTACTTTTATACTGATAAAGCAATTGGTGCAAAATTATTCCCTAACCATTCCAAAATATCAAACATGCTCAACGTTAATAATCAAGTTTTCACTTCTGCCGGCACTCCCGGAGTGCAACCCGTCTTTTTTTTTATGATGAAATTAGGCCATATTGAAAAGGTATTTTTTCCGAAATAATAACTCCTACTGTTATCTTCCTTTTTATTCCCAGCATAAACAGAACAGTGATACAGGTTTTAAATGAGCCTCTGTAACTGTATTTGTGGCATTACAGGTTCAAAAAAATAGATGAACCAAATTTGATTAAGTTTTTATTAAAATTTTATTCCCTTCGAAAATTGAGTCCTTTATGTGAAACTACAATGAATGATCATGGAGTGGTTTATAAATAATACGATCAATATTATATTTTACTATGCGTGTATTAGAGATCTGAATGACGTTTCACAGATTAATTATATATAAGTTTGTATATTGACGTTTATTTTCTATTTTCTTATAACAAATGTATTGTAACTAGTATTGTTGTTATGAATTATGATTATTTTTAGATTAAATTATTTATTCGATGATGGATTTACGGTTTATATCGAAATGTATTCTGCCGTGCTATTTGTTTAACGCGCAATCAGTATATTTTTTATTTCCCGATATATACAATGGTACATATTCTACTATATAAGGATGAATTTTCGTGTAAGTTATATCTAAGGCTTCCAATTATTGCTCAAACGGGCAAAACTATTTCAGAGCTTACAATAATCATTGACTGATTTATAACCAGCCCTTGTATATAAATTAGGTAGTTTTTGTAATCGTGTAAGTCCGATATAATCCGCTCGGCCTAACCGGAACATAATAATATTTGTTGTTAATTGCGTGCCGTAATGGAATTTTAAATAAATCACATTTATGATATTATTGTTTTATTTTGTGTCAGATGATGAGGTCTTTGTCTGGGGCGGGTTTTAGGAGATACGTATTGACTCCATACGGCTGTTTTTTTATCCCTTCATTGCCTAAATAGAAAGGTGGAGTTTCAGTAGTGGGTAGGTAGTAAATTCCGGGTTTTTTGAAGTCCGTTTTGGGTCCGAGGACGTTGGTGGTGATATTTCCGTCGAAGCAGTCTCCATGGCGTGCCTTGGAGACGGAGTCACAGCGGATGGCGCGGAACTTGTGTGGGTGGTAGTTGGCGAGCGCCCAGTACTTGGTGGCTCGAACGTGGCTGCATAGTAGGAAGCATGGGAGGATGAATGTACCCACCATGGATGGTTGGTACTCACCTGAAAGTTAGGTATTGATGAATTTGATTTTGTGATAGGCTTATACTCAGGGGTATATAAATATAGTTTTTTTTTTATAATTCCTGCGCACAGATCACTCCCAGCGAAGGAGTGATCTGTGTTCCTGCGATTTATGTGTATGGTAAATTGTATCACTGTAAGTTGTGCGTGATCATGTGGGATGATGATAACCAGCAAGTGGTGTCGCGATTTTATTCGATGACACGCCTTTTGCCGGTTTTGTTTTGTGTGGGACAAATCTACTCGAAATAGCAATGCTTAGGAATAGTCGAATAGACATAGATGTAGGAATAGATTAGGTCCTGAAGTCGATGAGAAAATATTAATATATGGAGTGCCATTAAGGGTAGCATATAAAATGACGAATCTTTTTACAGAATATGTTGCACACCTAGATGTGATCGGAGCATATAGAAGAAAAAAAAGAAGAAATACCTCCGTTAGCATAAAAATCCACGTGTCCAAGTGGTTCAGCGATACCGAAGCCGTCTATATTGGTGTGTAGGACGTCCACTTTGTGGGCTACTTCCGAGTGTAGGCGTTCGGCTGGCGCTACATCCCGGTAGCACGGACCAGCTGGATCTAATCCTGGAATAAGGTTCTGATAAGTTATTAGCGCGGTAAAAGATTTCACGGCTGGCTATTATAAAAAGGACTTATAAAATCAGTATTATACTTTATAATAGATATTTACAAGGAAATATAAACCAAATATAATTTAGAGTTAAAAAAAAAATATTTGAAAAAAACTTGTCGATAAAATCGACTAGAAGATAGGGCACACTTGCTATACATTGACATAACTATTTTCACTACTACCTTCTTCAATCTATTTTTGTTTACTTATTAATTAATTAAACCTGACCTAATGAATTGATTATATGAGTGAAATTTTATTGATATCCAATCAGTTAAAGTTGTCGTAAATACTCAGTTTGAGAAAGAAGAAGATAGAAATAGAAAACTAGATTCAGATTGTAATGAGTGGCATCATGAACGTCGTACGCTTTTAAAATGAACAAGCTGCATATTTATTGTGCTGAATATTTGAAGGCATCCAGACCACTTGTTAAAAGACTACAAATTGTAGGTGAGTGAAGTAAAACGTAACAACGGTGCACGATTTCGGATATGTAAATGACATTTATAAATGTGAATATACCTATATACATTCACAAACTTACGCACATCTCCCAGAAGGGGGAGACAGCGGTGCACTAAGACACCCACGGGTTGCTTTGTGTATTCTGTCCTAATTTCCACGATGTGGCGAGGCAATTCAATCGGGAACAAATTCTTGACATTGGGTTGATAATTAATAGTTATAACATTTTCTATCACTTTGCCCAACCCGGGATTCGAAACTGAGACCTCAGCTGTGCAATCATATAATTACAACTATGTTTAGTGACACAGTTGCATTTCCTAGTCGAGCTGGCTCATTCTAACAGTAGCATAAGCCCTAAGTTACTAGGGTTCGTTCACACAGAAAATTCGTATTCACAGAATTGCTTTAATAACAGTATGTATACCGTATTCATATTGTAGTTAGACCGTTTTTTGTGTGAACTCGCTCATAAAGCTGCGTACGCCATCGTACCATAAAAACGTATATACGATGCAACGGGCTTGTAAAACGGACTGCTGTGTGAATGAACCTTTACAGAGCATCTCTACCACTTCTTTAACCCCTATAATTTTAAAATAATAACGATATCACAGCATTCGTGAGGCAGTTGGTTAGACGCCGTCTGTGAAACGTGAGGCCATGGGTTCGATCCTCGCAGCGGGAAAAATATTAGTGTGATCCACAGGTATTTGTTTCGGGTCTGGGTGTTTGTGAGGCCGAAAAGTCTGTCGTAGTTCTTGATACCCACGACACAAGACTCAATCTTAGTATGGGTTCAGGACTGACTGGATGTATTTATTGATTCATTATTTTATTTTCAAGCGAACGTACCTGTGAGTCTAGCAGGCTTGCGACCAGTCAGTTGGTGATATTTAACCGATGCAAACGAACTTATATGCGCTCCTAAACTCGCTCCAATTATCTCCAGTTTCTTTGAAGTTAGTCCGTGTTTCGTAAGTGATGACAAAAGTATCCCTAGAAGATCGCCTAGAGGCCTGGTTAGCCGGGCTGCTCTACAAAAAACAAGAGGATGTTAAGTAAATTAAATGCTGTATTCTATTTGAATTTTGCATTACCTACTATATATTTTTGTATGTTTGGATAATATATTTTCAAATAAGGAATGAATCACTGGACATCGACTTGAAATGACAGATTTGCTGTCGTGTTTGGCTAATACTCCTTCGCTCTACCCATCCTTTTTCCTTTCCAATCCCATCCCTATTCGATGGGCCGGCAACACACTAATGGACCATGATCCAAACGTTATGAATGTTCATGGGCGACAGTGATCACATAACATCAGGGTATCTGTTTGCTTGTTTGGTTGACTTATGCGTTAAAATAAAATTTATTTATTGCGCTAAAATCGTGGGCAAAAAACGTAGGTTTTAATTTTTACGATCCTATCATTATTCCTTCAGTTACTCGGTGACTGGTATAATTATATTTATTTACGTACGTTCTAGTGTGAACTACTGCAACAATGTAGAGTTAGAACGGAACATAAGGAAACGTAGTTAACAGTCATAGCCATACCTATTGAGCCCAAATAAATCTAATATATTTAACTTATAATTTTCACGGATTTAAGTCACGTTTTAGGTACCATGTAAATGCGAGAGAAACACATGACTCATAATAATATTCAGTCTGCTGCAGCAATATAACTTTCATTTCTCTGCACTTAGACTTTTCATCGCTTCACCAAGAGCGCAGTAATTGCACGTAATATACTAACACGCGCTTACAACATTAAGTTCCCAAGTATTTTATAAGACATTCCTATTGCAAACGTCGAGGTGTGAACCCATTCCTACGGCTTTCCGATTGCGGCTCTTGTAATGAAGAGGCAAAAACGCATGGCTGGAGAGATTTCACTGCGTTTGCATGCAACTGGGACCCACTTACACACATACTGTTCTCTGTGACTAATTGACAATGGTAATAAATCCGATGTACTTCAGTCAACACAGCTGTATACCGCAGCTAGAATGTAAAGACACGGTGTAATGTTAGGAAGTACATGCTCAGTACCGGGTTTTGGAGCAAGTGGAATAGTCAGTTGCGTGAGATTCCTCACTCAGTATGTAAATGCTACGGGGCCCTCTATCAAACAAAATGAACAAATAAACTTCTAGATGTTCGCCGCTCTTTATTTTTTGGCCATTAGTCGGTCTCCGAACCCTATCTTAGCAACACAGACCTAACGCCTATCGGAAATCTTGCCTTTAGAGTGCGTGCAGCATATTTTTTTGTGCATAGTTAAAATGTCAATAGAAAACAATTACGCTAAAAGGACTTATTTTAGGAAAAAGGTATTTATTCTCCAAATTAGTCTCAAAACGACCTAACTCAGCATTTATTTTTCATCCTTAGAATTGACTATAGAAGCGTATGTACATACTTACATAGGGTAGCTGCGGGCCAGTATCGGAAAAAGTTCAAGTAAGATGATATTCCTTCCGCGAGCGAGATACGGACTCACTAAAGACCGCATTATTAATGAAAATGACGATTCCATGTAGCCGCTTACTAACACCTGCAAGTAATAATATTTTTTTTATTAATTCCTTTCCTCATTTGATCAGTTCTACTCATTATTATTATTAGTGCTGGTGGTTGGTCTCTCATATCTGAGAGGCTGCCTTGATAGGTACTACCGCAATGTTTTCTCCCGCCAAACAGCAGTTTAAATGTACTGTTGTGTTCCGGCTTGAAGAACATTGTAGCCAGAACTACTACTGGACATATTGACACTTAACATCGTATGTCTTAGGATGGCTAGCGCAGTGAAATGCTAAGCATTGCTTTGTAATTCATGATGTTGGATGGCTTTGCTACTGACCATGAGCGGTCGGTTTGCTTACCATTAAACGAATGGTATGCTCGTCTCGCCATTTATTACTATAAAAATATATAGTATCTAAATGTAAATCGTATAAATATAATATGTCCTTAACGCGCATCGCACACGAAGCTGCAGTTTCTCATTGCAGTTCATTGCACTCTTATTTATCCACTATGACAGCCTTCGTGGCGCAGTCACCGTGAATCAGTGAAACTTGAGGTCATGAGTTTGATCCCGAACGTGACAGATATTTACGCGGTGTACAAGAAAGGGTTTCATAGCCCCGAAGTGAATTATACAAGAGTTAGACTTATTCAGGTATTCTTTTTTTATTTACTGAATAAAAAAAAAACATTTTAATCCAAACAGCTTTCAAATTCACTGAGGTTTCTTTTAAAATATTGGTTGGATAGATGCTGCGCCATTGTAACATATCGCTCGGAAAATCCTTTTGGTAGGTCAATGTTGAGCAGTATACTTTACGGGTTGAAGATTTTTGTTGACAATAGACTTTAAAGAACTCTTTTGCTTCGAGAAAATGTATAGTATTATGTTATTTTAATTAAATTGTCTATATTAATTCTACAAATTAATTTAGGAGATCCAGTGGCGTAACAATAGGGTGGCAGAGTGCGCAAAATGCCACGGGCCCCCGGCCTTAGGGGCCCCCGGCCCGGTGGGACCCCGGCTCAAAAGGGCCCCGGGCTCAAGCCCGACAGCGTGTAAGCAGAGAATAATGTAACATCAATAACGAAGTTAATTAACACAAATAAATAATTGCCATTTTAAGCATGACAATCATTTAATAAATAATAAATAAATAAATAACACCCAACAGTCACATACATAGTCCTGACCCCACACTAAGATCGAGTCTTGTGTCGTGGGTATCAGGAACTACGAGAGACTTTTCGGTCTCACAAACACCCAGACCCGGAAGAAATATTTGTGGGCCGCACAAACATTTCTCTCGGTGCGGGGATCGAACCCGCGGCCTCTCGTTTCACAGGCGGCGTCTAACCAACTGCGCCACGGAGGCTGTCACATTTATATATATTATTTCACCATAATATTTGATTTAAATGTCTTGTTTTGTTTCATTATAGTATAATCTTAGTTAGTAACCAATAAATTACAATTTAATGAATATTAATTTCCATTTGGAAACCATTTATTTAATTAAATATAATTATTATTTAAATATAAACATGTCTTATTAAAGAAACTATTTAAGTGGTAGCGAAGACAGAAAGAGAAAGAAATCTGAAGCAATGAATAAAAGGTTACCTAAAATAAGTTACTTTGGGAACGAGCAATTTATTGATGAAAAGGCGAGTAAACAGAGAGTCCCAGAAATGAACGAATGGACGAAACTAAAAATTCCATAATAGCATATCGCGGCGATAATGAATATTCAGACTACTAATGTAGTGTACGACGCCCTCCAGCTAGGTGGAGTGATGATTTGTAAAAGATCGCTGCCCGATGCTGCTGACAGGCTAACGACATGGTGAAATGGCGCAATTTGCAGGAAAACCTATGTCCAGCAGTGGAAAAAAAGGATAAAAATGAATAAATTTCGGTCTCTCAGTGTGCGGAAAGCCAATGGTCCGGATGGAATATCGGTTGTGGTTCTAAGAGTTTGTACGCTGAGTTGTCTCCTGCACTTTTTCTTCTTTTTTGCGTCTTTTTCGAGTGTCCTGGAATCGTGCCTGGATCTTGGACGAAAGGCAATGTGCAACCGATCCCCAGAAAGGGTGATCGGTCACACCGTACCAATTATCGCCCTATCGTTATCACCTCAGTGATTTGTAAGGTTATGGAGCGGAGCATCAACGCTCAATTGGTGCGCTACCTGGAGGATCACTCGTTGATCAATGATCAGTGACAGACAATACGGATTCCGTCAAAACCGATCAACGGATGACTTTCTAGTATTGGTCCTGCATCGCTGGGATGAGGCGATTGACCGGCGTGGCGAGGCTCTTTCTGTGAGTCTCGACATAGCCAAGGAGTTTGATAGGATCTGGCATCGTGGTCTTCTTTCCAAGCTTCCGGCATACCGTCTGCCCGACCACCTGTGTTCATGGATTTTCGGCTTTCTGCATGGGTGTAGAATACATGTAGTTGTCGACGGACGCGCTTCGGCGCTCATGTCGGTAAATGCCGGAGTTCCTCAGGGCTCGGTGCTGTCGTCCACCCAGTTTATTCTGCATATTAATGATATATTGTCGCTAGGCAACATTCATTGCTATGCAGGTAACAGCATGGTTCATGGGCGATACCATTATGGGCCTCCGGGTTGCTGGATCGAAACTGTGAGGGGACGCGAAGATCTTGTCGTGAGCTCAAACGGACCTTGGATCTCATTTCTACATGGTATTCCAGGAATATATTTGAGTTCAATGCCAAGAAAACCCAGGTGTGTGAATTCAAGTGCAAATAATCCCCATTCTCTCCCCTCCCCGTACTTCAGGGTGCTCCCCTCTAATAGAGAATGACCTGAGAATATTATTATTACAAATATGCCAATCAAAAACAACTGCAACATTTCTGTCAAGACATTTTTGTCATGATCCTTATTAGTTGCAGAAAAAAGCGTATTTTAAAATAGAATGAAAAAAAAATCAGATTTTTTATATGTACTAAAAATACACGTGAAGAGGGGGGGGGGGGTTAGTCTTAAATCTCACCACATATCACCAAAGGGGAGGGTGGGTGGGTTAAAAATGCCAAATAAAAGATCATGTGATTAATGGACGGCCCTATAGGCCATTTTATAAAAAGATTCATAAAAAGTAAATTACAATGTAAAGTTTTTTTTACATATACGAAGGGCCCCAGTTGATGAACTTTGCCACGGGCCCCCGATGGGGTAGTTACGCCACTGAGGAGATCGTTGATAGATGTAACCGAAACGGAATCTTGTTCCGCAAAATATTAAGTGAAGTTGCCCCTGAATAAACTGAATAAACGGTTACGTGCTGTCGTATTACATACGCATATTTAACGAATTACGAAATTTAGCATACACCGTCCATGTTATGTAAATGTTGTTCACGTAAGAAGGTTGTTTTATTGTCCGATTACGCTCATAAAACGATGCTGAAGTTTATACATTTTTAGGTAAAAATGGTAGAAACATTATTCTACCTTTGCTACCAAGTTATAAGGATCTAAGCTACCTTTTTAAAAGTGTTGGAGAAATATTTTATTTTAAAACCCCTCGACAGGTGAGTTTCCTTACGTTAATCCTAAAACTCTTTGAAACATCTACGTCACAATATCATAGATAATGTAAATATATTACCTGAGTTTTTGCTTTCCTAAAGTCCAAATGTTTGACAATACACTCGGTTCCATTGATTAGTTTGCATCTCGCTTCTGGGTAGCCGAAAAAACCAGCGTTAGGGCTTATTACGACAACAGTCAGCGAAGCTTTAGTCGCTTCTGATAAACTTGTCTTTTTGTCCATACCAGGACCTGCAGAATTAGATTAAACTACACACACTATTTATTAAGTAAAAGGTTTTGGTCATGAATAATGAAGTGTATCATCGATGATAAGGTATGGGCGGGTCTGGCCCAGAATATAATTGTTTGTCGACAAGATTCCCACAACATCTAAATTAAAGAGCAAGTAACATGATTAAATTGAATTTAATTTTATATACTTTAAGAAAGTTTGAGACTGTCTAAGCAGCTGTTTCATTGCTATTGTTTATATTAGGTATGGACATTACTTAATATGTTACAACTGTATCAGCCCATATACGTCCCACAGCAGGGCACGGGTCTCCTTTACAGTCGAGAATGCGACGTATGTAAATATGTTACGTGTCTTTTAAAACTATTGCAGTACCTACTGATTAAAACTTGTTAAGCATTTTGTGACTCACAATTAGCCATCAACCCTGCAGGATATCCAGTATCCATGGCTCCTAACGCCGAACCACAAATAAACAGCAAAATCGCGGACACTCTCATTGCAATCATTATTTTAATTCATTTTATATCATAAACTGCAATGCGTGTATTTGATAGCCAAATATTCGTTGAACTGACCTGGTCGGTAGATAAATGCTGAGTTTCCTTTACTAAGAAGGTCAAGATATACTAGTTAATTAGTCCTTATAAGCGAGGCTGCTATGTTAAGCGGTACTTTGAATGCTGTGCGTATGAACAGGTTTAACTAGGTCCTGGGTAATTAAATCGCTTTTTAAATTACCTTTTATAACTCCCTCGTACATCTTACGCGACGTTTGAAGGATTTGAAAACGGTAAATAATCTTCATTTTGAATATAATGTTGCCGGTGAAGATAATGCAGAAACCTGTAGTGATGCTGGTTTAATTCTGATAAATTGGTTGTGTGTATTATTGTATATAGTAATATGAAAAGCAAAATCAACAGCCTAACATATTCTTGTCGCATGAATAATTGCTTAGCCGCAGATAAGGCAATATCACTCCTTACCATTTATACCATGATAGAATTTCAATAAGTGACTTGAAAATTTTGACTCTGGCTACTGATTAAATTTGCTTTGATTAAGCTTTAAAAAAATGGAGTACATGAAAATTAATTTAACGTACACGATAAAGGCTTGGATTGCCAACAGCAATAATAGTTAACATTGGGAATTCCACAGGGGAATTCATTAGTCTTTCGTGTCTCCTACTTTTAAAAATATTATTTTATTCATTATCTTCATTTTTATCAATTAACATCTACGTGATATGATTAAATACGTTTTTTGTACATGATAGGTTTTAACAGTGCACCTACGTTGGTGACTTAATTGGATTATACAGTCATTTATCCCACAGAATTGTGTCAGTACTCTTCAAGTCTAGGCAACCCAACTAAGAAAATCTATTTTTGACACCTCTTAGGACGACTTTGTAATATATTTAAAAATTACGATACTGTAACCGCGGTGGAAAGGTGTAGATTTGCATGCAAAATTATTCTACCGGTATCTTGGTTTGCCTACCAAATGACATTTCAATATGTACAAGAGTATGAAAACTATCGATGTACTTCGTAATTTTATATTTTTATTTTTTTCATGCCAACCCGCACTGGGCCAGAGTGGTGGACTATATGGCCTAACCACTCAATCGTACTGTCGATTGTAGAGGAGGCCCGTGCCCTGCAGTGGGACGTGTATGGGCTGATACAGATTATTTTCATACTTATCATTTACTACTACATTTTAAAAACATGCCTAGCAGTGCAGGACTAATGCAAAAATAATCGTATCCCATATCCTTACTTAAAATACCTACATGTGGAACATATTTACAATTCTAAGTGGTTTGCTATTTGCAAGTGGTAAACATATTATCTGATAAACGATTTTATTAAATTTTGTCCTTGATTAAGTAGGGCGATTATAAGATTTTAATCTAATTACTTACGTGCTTATTAAAGTGTCTCAAACACTGACATAATGCTTGAATGATTCAGAAAAGGTATATGAATGAAAAATCCCTTTCTTCTGAAATTATAAAGAGTATTTTTTTGCCCTTTTTGTTGTTACTTATCAATCGTAATTCATATAATCAAACATATTGTTATTTTACATTTACCTAACTATTATAGTAAAGTAAATTTAATTCACCTCTGATTTAGTCGGTCCCTCGTAATTTATGGAAGTAAGATGCGTTGGGGTAACACCGTAATACAAGTATGGAAAGGGTAACAACGTAAGCTCCTGTATTTTATATGGGTTTATGTTCGTACCCCTTACATACTACTAGTATGATGTTGCCCCAACTCACCTTAACAACATTCTTTCATTACTCCATATATATTGTCTGGGTTTTTGTGAGACCGAAAAGTCTCTCATAGTTCCTGATACCAAGGATAAGATTCCTGATACACAAGACTCGATCTTAGTGTGGGGTTAAACTATGCCACATTCATACTGTCGGGTGTAGGTATTAATTATTTATTATATTACACGATATTTATAAAATCCTTGAACAACAGTTAACCGATTATACCCAGGGCGAGACAGACATTAGTTAGAGTTAATCATCGAGGTAATAGACGCATCCTGTGCATAATGCAAGATCGTTTCTAACAAGTTCGCGTGATGTGCAATGTTTAAAATAAACTTTCACCTCCACTTATTTTATTTGATATCTAATCGGTCCTGGTTTTGAGGAATGCGTGCCCTGAATGCGTTGAAGTAACAAGTTTTGTTTGATGTTTCTAGGTTCATGAACCGATCTTCAGGTCGATTGTACTTTGCCTTATCTGATAAATTATTTCTTGAAGATTTAGGTGGTTTTACTTGAAGTGTTTCTGTAAACAATCGCGAGTTTTTACAATTGACGTAAGTAAAAAGAGGAAAATAAACAAATTAACATCTCACAGTCACCTTGTTCGTTTTGACCCTCACCTTATAATATTAAGATGAGTCGTATCTCTTTAAGATATTTGAATATCCATAGTAAAACTATCTTAAGATTATTCAAGATCGTATTGCAGAAAGCCAATTATTTACTAATGTAACGCGGTCTTTGAGGACGGCTTGGTTCGCGACCACGGACACCGGTTTTAAACCGGCAGTGCACTCCGGCACCTCAACCAGTCCACACGTCCACGCATTTCGTAAATACACAAAAAAATAATTAAAAATAAAATGCTCGATGTGGTAGGACGCGTGTGATTGTGTTTTAAATACTTCGTTGTGAAGTAGTTAAAATATTTCGACCTAATTTACGTATTTGTGAAAATGAACGAGACTGTGGCGGTGTCGAACGACACTTGGCAGTGGTACAAGGAAGTGATTCAGTCATGGCTGGAGGACAGCAGAGTGGAAGAGTTCGAGGGTCTGAACATGACCAGGCTGAAGATGGACGAGGCTTTCATGGTGGGAGTTTCGAGCAGGGACGTCGGAGTCTATAGTGTCTCTGATGATTGCTTCAGAGTAAGTATCTTTGTTCATACTGGTATCTTCATAACTACATAATATACTGAATTTATTGTTATGAATATTTTTTTTTATAAATTTGACCCTAGTTGATAACAGGACGGTTAGTGAGAGGGATAAAGGTCTTGATCACCGCGTTGGTTTCTTAAGGATAATGGGTTTATACGGCACATGGATACTTCAAATAAAACATTATGATTTATTACTTCCTATGTGCATAAACATGAGAAGGCATTGAAATCTGTGACTTTGTGGCAAATTATTTTCATGTTATAAAATAATTTAACGGACGCGTGTTTGAATTTTGTGCTGCGTTTTAAATGTAATGGGAAACGCAATGATGCAAATGGATGAAACCGGATCGGTTTTTATATGGGGCAGAATATGATGAAACCTCATAATAATTCCTTATATAATACAATTAGGTTTGATTATTTATTTGAATTTTTATTGCTTTCACGTCAGATATGAGTTTTTTTTATTGTTTTTTCCAATGGATTTTATCTCAATTTGGTTACGAATATGTTCGGTTTTTATTTCTTCTTTTTCTTTTATCGTTTTTTGACGCAGAGCCATAATTATCAATTTTTTTTCCTAAATAGAACTGTCTCTTTATCAATATTGTCGAGAAAAATTTGGAACAAAAAGACTATTCGACCAGGTTGTCACCAGAACTAATTGCATCCTGCTTGTGATTGGCCATATTCGTTGGTTTATCTATCTGGTTGTCAGTTCTAATTAAATGGTAATTAGTAATAAACTTCTGTAATTTTGGCACATATCTTTCATATGAGTGGGAAATTCACAAACAATTTGGGATTGCTCTATGATGATACGAACGTCGAATTTCCGGATGTTCGACGTCGGGAGTAAGATATTAGATTTCTACGTCTAAAATTTGTGGAGTATCACACATTAGTGAAGTTTTACGTACGGCGTCCGATCTTTCGAAGTTCGTATCGTTTTTAAAAAGTAACCCCTAAGGCTCGTAGTTGTCATCTTTTAATAACATGTTCTTGTACAACTGGCAAGCATGTAACCTTCGCGTATTGCAACTTATTAATTTCACTTCTTTATGTGTTCAATTTGTTTGTTTTTTAATTCGGTTAATGTATCCTTTTGCCCATTATGCTTGAAGGGAACATAATTTTTTATGTGTTGCAATTAAAGTTGTTGAAAGCAATTGGAATTGCGCAGAGGTTAACAAGTACCCTCTCTGTTCTGACTCCTTCGACCTCCGACTGATGGTACTGGATGTCCTACGTATATTTATCATGGTCCAGGTTCGACGAATTTTCTAGATTTTTGACCCTCATATCTGCCTCGATGAGATCCATGATTTGTGTGTTTATATATGTATATATTTTTTTATTTATAAACACACACGATAATGTAATCTTAGTATTAGTCGGTGTTTACTATTGAAGTTAGTAATAATTTATCTGTATAAAATGCTTCTTATGCAAACAGGTTCAATCATTATGTTTTTTTTTTCTATTACATAATAACATTACCTGCCTTCTGTTTATCCTTTTCTTAAATCAATCCCATACCATCCCATACACACAACTCTGTAAGACATGGCTTTTGAGCGATAACACCTTCAATTGTACTCTTTACATATGCTATTTTCGTTTTACTTGTATGTTTTGTGTGTACAATAAAGTGTAAGTATAAATAAAATAAAATAAATACCATCCATTTTAATTCTCAAATCAATTAGTCCTCTAATAGAAGCTTCGACATACATCCTAAGACATTACGAGTAAATCGTTTTTTAGGAGAAAAAGCCGCGACATCAATAAAAATAATTATTCCGAATAGTTAAAAATAATTAAAAATAAAATGCTCGATGTTGTAGGACGCGTGTGATTGTCTAACTACATTTTTATCATCACAATATGATATGATAAATAAGTTCATTATTGTATAATTTTAGGACAAAGTGACCATTAATGATTTAAGTGAGATGCCGAAAGAGGTTGATAACCTTTCCGATGTAAGCGTCCCTGAGAATTCCCACTTTACTTTTTATTCTCCTTGTATTTATCACTTTTATTTCTCATAATTCTTGATAACATGTTTCTCAGCATTCAAAGAGCCGGTATGTAGATAGTCTGATATTTGCGCCATTTCTATGTCGATGATTGAAAACGCGATAGTTGGTGAATAAAACCAATATCGAATGATGTCAAGGTTTACGAAGTGCCACTTCACGGAATATCAAGGATATTTAGATCATTCCTTTGTTCATAATATTTATTATTTAATTACGATTATTAACTTAGAAGGAGGCAAATTTATCACAGTATATTATTTAGCACTTCTTTAAGCCCTTTCATATTATATATCAGAAATCAGAATGTAACTATAATGGTTTTGGTAACAGTAAATGTAATTAATGTGGTAAACAATTATAATAACTGGTTGTTATTCATGTTCTTTATAATGTCACTACAAAATACGTTAAATGCACATAAATGCAGCCCAGATAAATATCCAATCCACAAATTCGATGCTATCCGAAACCGAGTGTATACCGGGAGAAAACCTAAGCGTGGCGCGTGAGTCGGGCATTTCCACCATACTGTACGATGGAAGCTAGCGATAATTATACATAATCCATCTGACAGCCTTCGCAACGCATTTGTATAGTCGCTGACTATGAAACGAGAGGGCCACAAGTATTTTTTTCTGGTCTGGGTGTTTGTGAGATCGAAATGTCTCTCGAATTTCCTGATACTGACACAAGACTCGATCTTAGTGTGGGGTCAGGACTATGTATGTGACTGTTGGGTGTTATTTATACTCCATCAGTTTACACACCAGTATAAAACATGCAATCGCTATTAATTAAAATTTATTTAAAAAATTGTTTTATTAATCAAAACTGAAATGATTGAAGCTTTGTTTTTCTTCATATAACCAATATTTCTGTTATTTACAATCATTATTTTGTGTAATGTATAACATAAACATACACATATTCTTAGGCAGTAATGTTGCATATGTTCCTAGCTGTGATAATATTGTATTAAGATTAACTCAGCAATTTCCAATAAATTGTTTAATGTATCTTGTATCGGTTATAAATACAGGATATTATTCTAGGATCTTCCATAAATCCCAGTGAAATATTCATGGCATTTCATGGATTATTATGTCTAGTTATTCGGTCCAGACGTTTGCTTAAGTTAGTGCGCCAAGCCGTATCGCGAGGAAGCAATTCTTGAATTAGATGTGAAATACTTGTATTGGAATGTGCGGTCTATTTCAAGGGATAGATTTCATTTGCGCGTCTAGAACAATTCCAGAGAGCTTCATTAAAAATCTTTTTGATAAATCTAATATATTTATCGCCAATTATTATACTGGGTATCTCAAGACTGCTACCGAAAACGAAGCCGGGTGGTAGTTTTAGTGACTACAAACACAATGCAACTAAAAATTTCGCAAAGAAACGCGACAATTATTTTTTATGATTTTTCTATCTTCATTTTTGGGTGGTAAATCCATAGTTTTTGCTAAAATAATAATTTTAACTCTTTTATACCTTAGATTATTTACAAATAAAAGGATATACACTATTATTTTAGGAAAAAATGCATTTACCACCCAAATATGGTCATAGGAAAAAAATTACAAAAAAAATTGTCGCTTTTTTTTGCAACTTTTTCTGTTGCATTGTGTCTGAAGTCGCTTAAACGGTAGCAGTCTTGATATACCCTGTATAAAAAAGCATTAAAACAAATGTGCTCGTAAATGTGAAATCTCATAGATATAACAAAAATTCCAAAGTAGGAGAAAAACAATATATCGCTATTGTATGAGCAATCAAATTCTTGTTCTTATCTTGCAAGCACTGGTATTTAATCACAAACGCCGCATACAAACTCAATGTATCAAGTTTTTTTTTATTATATTAAAGTTACTAAACCCGCTTAAATATGACTGAAGAAATGGTCAAGCATTTTAATGATATTAATCAATGTAAGTAATTTCATTGAAGATATTATCTTTAGTCTAGCCACGTGTTAGCAATCGGTACAGAAATTGCGTGCGGTTAATTCTGTTCCACATGTCTGCTTTCCGTGTCAGTCAAATGATTCGGAACAACCGTTCCAAATCTGTAGAAATAACTTTTGAAAATATAAACAAAGCTATTTTGTTCTCAACTGCAGTATATAGGTGTTTTTTATTAAATATAATGAATGCCGAGACGATTATACCATTGGCTATCGCCATCCTGAGTCATAAAATGTTAAGTCTCAATATGTCCAGTGGTTACTCTGGACACAATGTTCTTAAAACTGGAACACAACAGTGTTTTACACTGCTGTTTGGCAGCTTTTGATTCAACGTTCATTCAGTTATTTGGCTTTACTCAGAAATAATTAATATCGGTCGTAATTTTTTCACGTTCTTGTCTAGAACAATAAATAGTATCGTTGAGGTTTAATTTTTCCGTTTGGATTTTTATTATCACGCGTCATAGTTAATATAGTCCCTCTTTTATAAGAAGGGAGAATTTTTTTTGAGTCTCCGGAAAATAAACACCCTATTAACACACCGTTATTTTTTCGCTCATTATCATATGATGGATTGATGAATAAGTTTTAAATTAAGGTCTTTGTAGGTAGAATGCTACGATTATTATATTCGTTTCTTGGTGTGCATTTTCATTTTCAAGCTGATATTTTATAACACAATTATTTAAATAGAATTTAGCAAGCTTTATTTATGTGTTATGCTTTGATGAATCTTTGCATACAACGTACGTTATTTAAATATAATAGCTTTCATTTTGTTGGCATTTCAAATTTGAATACAGTCCCAATCGAATGTACATTGTTCATGACTGTGTTGTACAAACCCTGACGTGTTCAATGGATGCTTTGAGTCATGTATTTACCCCCAAAATTGGTACATACATTATATAAATGGTCTAAATTATTTTTAACCTTATCCCGCTAATATGAGATAGGCGATATTTAAATAATTTCACAGACATGGTGCAAATTGAAAGGCTTTAAATTTTGACATACTTGACAAACTTTTTTTCGGGAGTTCGCCCTTCTTAATGCTAACCTAATGCGGAGCTGGAGACTTCACATACCTTAGAAATTATAACAGAGGATTCGTAGGTGTCGTTATTCTTAAAGTTTCCTTCATGGTTTAAAATAAGCAATAATTAATTAAGATTGCCAATTTCATTTCATTTCACAACGTAGGTTTTCCCGACTATAGTTTATTTAAAAAAACTAAATTTGTTTTTCTAAGAATGACGGTGCTCTAAGGAAGGTGCTAGTAAGTACGAGTATGTCATTTCATCACCGTTTCATAAGGTCTCGGCACCCTATCCCAGCAAATAGTCCTTGCCTTGGTTGTTTCATATCAGGTATATCCCTATAAAGTAAAAAAGCAGTAATTATTTCAAACGAAAGCACTTAAAGTCACGCACGTTAATAGATGGGGGAGTAGTAATTGTTTTGATTGATTCATCGTGGGATTTTCCGTGGGGAAAAGAAAAGGGGCCATACACGTGGCTTTTATAATGATTTGTGTAAGCTTTGTAAATACCTAGATGGTTACAAATGTCGTCATTTAAACATATGAATATGGATTTAGACATATAAAATTATAGAGATGCATTTCTGTTTTAACGTACGAATATAATTTACTAGCGGTCCGACCCGGTATCGCCCGAGTGCGAGAGCAGATACACTTTTTATAAATTCATAAAAAGGATCCTATGTTACTTATAATATGTATGTATGTACGTATGTACATTTAAAAATAATCAATACACCCTTTAGGACATCTAGCCAATGCAACGGTTTGATCTACACTTCGATCGAGGTTCGGGATAGGATTGAATGAATTGTAGTGACTCTGTGCCAGAATTTTAAAAAAAACATTTTGCTTTTATACAGAAATATGACTGCTCACCACATTAAGTGTTTTACAACAATTTCCAAGTTCAGTATGAATTATACGCTCTTGTCATTACCGAATATTGTAAATCAATCGTTGAAATGCACTGGTAGCAGTGGCGTAACTACCCCGCCGGGGGCCCGTGGCAAAATTATTCAAATGGGGCCCTTCATCAACGTAAAAAAAAACTTAACATTGTATTTAAATTTTTATGATTATTTTTTTAAGGTGGCCTTTGCGTAAACGTACCAGACGTGGCCGCCAATATGCTACTGGTGGTCGCGGGTTTGAATTCCAAGGCACACCTCTGATTTTTCGGAGTCATGTGTGTATTGTGTATATGATACCCAAGCCTGGTAAGCCTCCTCATGACGTGAAATCCTATAGGCCGATTTCCTTGTTGCCAGTAATGGGTAAGCTATATGAAAAAATACTTTTGAAAAGGCTTAAGCCTGTTATAGAAGAGCGGAAATTAATCCCAGACTACCAATACGGATTTAGAGAAAAACATTCAACAATAGACCAAGTCCACCGGATAACTAATTTAATAGAAAAGGCTTTAGAAGAGAAAAAATTTTGCTCAACGGTATTCCTATACGTGGCACAAGCATTTGACAAGGTTTGGCACCAAGGTCTCATTTACAAACTTAGGAAAATGCTTCCCAAGCAGTTCTCAGACATACTGGAATCTTACATTGAATGTTTCGTATCAAACATGAAGATTCTTATTCAGAAATTAAGCATATAGAAGCTGGAGTACCACAGGGAAGTGTACTAGGTCCGGTCCTGTACTTATTATACACCTGTGATATTCCTAAAATAGAAAACAATGCCATTGCAACTTTCGCAGACGATACGGCAATTTTAGCCACGGGATCGACTCACGAAGAAGCAGTGGATAAAGTGCAAACAGCTGTCAATGCCATCTCCAATTGGACTGAAAAATGGCGTTTGAAAATAAATGAATCAAAATCAGTTCATATTGACTTCACCAACAAAAAGCCAAAGTAAGAGCCTGTGTTTATTAACGGTAAAACTATACCATATGAAAATACGGCTAAATACCTTGGCATGACTCTGGACGCAAAGCTACGCTGGAAGGCACACGTCAAAACGAAACGCGACGAGCTAGATATTCGCTATAGGAATATGTATTGGCTACTTGGTAAACACTCTTCGTTGCACAACAAAATACTTTTATACAAACAAGTCCTTATGCCTGTATGGACTTATGGTATACAGTTGTGGGGATGTACCAAACCAAGCAATATGCAAATAATACAGCGTTTTCAAAACAAAGTACTGCGGAACATAGCAAACGCCCCATGGTACGTAAGAAATGAAGATCTTCATCGGGACCTCAAGGTAGACTTCGTTAGAAATATTGTAAAAAAGTATGCTGAAGCTCATGAACATAGGCTTCACCATCACGTGAACGTCGAGGCTATCCAGCTCCTTGATAACACGGACTTAGTGAGAAGACTGAAAAGGACAAAACCTTTCGAGTTAGCGATGAACAGTTAGTGAAACATAGTGCAGTGAGTGCTAGTGAAAAAGAACACGCGAACATTGTGTCTTCCCCTTAATAGAGACAATAAGAAACGTGTTATTGGACATATTCTTAGTAGTAGTCTCTTTAGAAGTTTAGGTTAAATTTAAATAACTTATTAGTCATAAGGCTAGATCGTTATTGAAATGATGTATTACGGCATTCGCCATAACACAACATTTAAAAAAAAATGTGTGTATTGATAGTTAACCACCACGCACTATGATGATGGAGAAAAACATATTCAGGAAACCTACGATTTGTAAGAATTTCTATGGTACGTTAAGTCCGCCAGCCCGCACTAGGCCAGCGTGGTGGACTATATATATGGTCTAACCACTCTCAATCGTACTTTCGATTGTAAGGGAGGCCCGTGTCTTGCAATGGGACCTATGTGGGCAATCTCCAATTTCTCTATGGCCATGAAAATTTAAATTAGTAACTTTGTGGATATAGTAAGTCCTCGGCCTCAAAAAAGGTTTTTTTTATTGATTATTGCTCCTCATCTAATATCTCATTTAACCACCATTGTCCATACCAAAGACAAGAATCCAAGTTAATTTTCGATGTTTCGTGTTTCTATCGCATTTACAATTTGTTTTCAGTCGTCATCAACTCGAAAAATTTTGTTTATTTATCAGCATTTTGTTGTGAACTGCTGGACATAGGCCTCCTCCAAATGGCGCCATTCTGTCATCGGATTGTCACATCCAGCATGTGGCAGCAATCTTTCGCAAATTGTCACTCTACCTATCTGGAGGGCGTCCTACACTACGATAACCAAGACGCAGTATCCACTCAAGATCACGTTAACTCCAACAGTTATCGATTCTTCGATAGATGTAGCCTCCGCATTGCCACTTCAGCTTGCTAATTCTAGTTTGCTATGTCTTTAACTTTGGTTCTCTTCGGGATAAGCTCATTACGGATCCTTATCCTTCAAAGAGACACCGAGCATAGCACGCTCCATGGCTCGCTGAGTGACCTTAAGCTAGTGGACCAGACGTACAGTGAGTGTACAAGAACCGTAGGTTGTTTTCAAGCTTTTTGGTAAAGTTGACGTGAAGACTCCTCCTTCTCAAATTGTTTCTACCTAGTAAAGGGTCTGCCCCAGGTAGGTATATTCGGAAAAAAAATCGAGCTGGTGGCCTCATACAGCGACAGTTCTTCAATCAAGGTGGTGGTTGATTATTATTTTGGCTTGTCGAAGTTAATTTTAAGACCAATTCGCTGTGAGGCTGAAGCCAAGCTTTACAGCATCTGTTGTAACTTCTCCAGCGATTCCGCTTTCAAGACTATAGTCAGTGAAATGTTGTAGACGCGTTTGTTTATATTTATTTATTTTGTTA
Organism: Hyles euphorbiae; assembly: GCA_023078785.2. Classification (NCBI taxonomy): domain Eukaryota; kingdom Metazoa; phylum Arthropoda; class Insecta; order Lepidoptera; family Sphingidae; genus Hyles; species Hyles euphorbiae. The sequence continues at coordinate 5,905,763 of CM041041.1, read as the reverse complement.
TTTATTGTCACTGTCTCTTACGAGGAAACTATTGGGCTTTCATAATATAGTAATGTACAATGTTGGGCTTACAGTGTGCCTTTCTCACTCACAAATCGTTTCACTTCGTCATTCTTTTTTTTTATTGCACTTGTACACTGTAATATATAGAGATTTAATATTTTCTACTCCTAAATATGGTTGAATTTCATGTTAGCTCGTACTTTTTTGTGGTTTTGGTAGTGGTTTTGGGTCTGAATATTCTCTATCGTCGGAATTTGCTATAATATAATTTTTAGTTGCGTCCATGTTCATTTCCTAGACTCATCAATAAATTGCTCGTTCCGAAAGTACTGACTATTTCAGATATATTTTTATTTATTGCTACAGACTCCCTCTTTCTCTTTTGTTTTTCGCTGTCACTGAAATAATTTCTAGAACAAGGCATGTTTAAATTTGTTTGGAAAATATTACCTTAATATTTATTAAATTACATATTTTTGGTTTCTAACTGAGTTTATACTATAATGAAACTAAAACAAAACATTGAAATCAAATATTATGACGAAATGTTTGCCAGGTTTAAAATATAGTCAATTATTGTTTATTATTACGAATTCCGTTATTAATGTTACGTTCTTCTCTGCTTACACCTTGTCGGGCTTGAGCCCGAGGCTCTATCGAGCCAGAACCCTGTCGGGCCTAAGACCCTGTAGGACCGAGGCCCTGAGGGGCCGGGGGCCCCCTAGGCCGGGGGCCCGTGGCATTTTGCGCACTATGCCACCCTATTGTTACGCCACTGACTGGTAGTTTCATCGATTTCCTAGTTGACGTACTAGGTTGAACATGATTGAAATACTTTGGCGGTTGTCGTAAATCTTATTTTCTATTGCAATGTTGGTTTCGAGTCATTGGTGTAGTAAATCGGTTTTAGGATTTATTTGATGTTAGGTTTTTAGAGTCTTAGTAGAGTAATATGTTACAAGTATATTAAAACATGACGTCCTAGGCATGACTCCAAATTTGTGGTATAGGTTTTTCATCGTCGTTAATGCATTCTTTCTCATGATTATTCATATATCTATATAAAAGCAATAAGTGGGAAGAGATTTGTTAGTATGCTTGCGTTTTTAATACATTAAGATTGCCCAGGCTTAGCTATTTCTTAGCAGGTTGGTACTATTACACAGTCGTTGTGAAACAGTAAATAGGTATGTTTGCAATGTGAGAAAAATATTATGCTGACCTTTTACAAGTGTCTAATTATGATTTGTTTTTATTACTGACGATATATTTTAGGTTTCATGTTAATAATTGTAATATTATCTAAACGTCTACAAACGATTATGTTAATCAAATAATGATGACTTTTAAATATTAAAGATAATTTAAGAGTTTTAGTATTTTACGGCAGCCTTTTGGTATATGACAGAGTATATAAAATAATGACTTTTTGAATATAATCAATCGATGACTATTATGTTACTTAGCTGCATATGTTTGTGATCTGTTTGCTACACTGCGTAATTCCTTCAAACATTGTTTTCTCTTCGAACAGATGTTTTGATATAACTGTAATTATACTATAAAAAGTTATAAAAGTCTCCGATTCGAATTTCGGGTTGGATAAAGTGATATTGGATTTTTCTATTCATTATCAGACTGGAGTCAGGAATTTGTGCCCGCTATAGCGATGGACTCGCACCACAACTCGCACCTATCATATCGTGGGACGGAATACAAAACGAAATGTATGTTCCGGCACATCTGCGTACATCAATCTGTGATATAAAGGCGTGAGTTTATGTATGTATATAATTATGACATAAAAGCAAATGAGTTCATATTACAAAGAATGTATGTAAATCTAAGCATTACGCAAGTAGTAATAAGCGACGGATCATGTTTAATGTTATGGAGATCCGCAAAACAGTAGTGTACACTTTCCATTTACCCACGTAACTTGTACGTGCATATTATATGCAGATATTAGGAACTAGGAAGGGGTTTCCAACTCGTAATAGGTCAGTGTTGTGGACTATACGAATTACGGCCTTACCCCTCTCAATCGTACTCTCGATTGTAGAGGAGGTCCGGGCCCTGTAGTGGGACGTATATGGGCTGATACAGTACAGTACAGTACATAGGTCCTACATGTTGGTATGTACTTGGAGGCCCGCACTATGTTACGCATATATTTTGATTTAATGGCTAGCAAGTCCATAAGCAAATAATCAACATGTACAAGTGCAATAAAATAAATATCATTTTTTACTTTTTAGAGTTCTTTGTTTTTAAAAGCGGTTTTTTATTTATTTATTAAATCCTGGACTCCTTGAAAGGAAGGAGAAAATGACAAAGTGCGATATTATGATAGATAATGAGCGAGTAGAACAAGTAAATGAATTCGTTTATTTGGGCTGTGTTTTCACAAGAGATGGAAAGCATGATAATGATATAGAAAGAAGAGTGAATGCAGGGAATCGAGTGAATGGTGCGCTACACTCCTCTATGGACTACGGGTAGTCGGAAGGTCTCAAAAAAGCTCGACTGGCTGTCCATAGAGGTGTGGTAATGCCAATGCTTATGTATGGCAGTAAAAGTTGGGTATGGCAGAAGAAGCATTAAAGTAAAATTAGGGCAGTAGAGATAAGGTCTTTAAGGGGAATGTGCGGTGTAAGTTTGTGTGACAGAGTGCGAAATAGCGTAGTGATGAAAACTTGTGGAGTGAAAGAAGAATTGATAAAGGAATGTTACGATGGTTTGGCCAGAGGGTGGATGAAAGGAGAATAACAAAGCAAATCAAAATCGGTGATACCCTTAACAAGGGTTAGATCAAAAGTAGCCTGAACCGACGAGAAAGCATAAAAAGGTTGATGAAAGTGGACGAAGCGAAAGTAATATGTCAAGATCGAGCAAAGTGGCGTTCTATAGTTTCTGCCTACGCCTATGGGATACAGGCGTGACGATTATGTATATACATGTGTACATAGCTCACGTCTTTTTCCCAGAAGGGAAAGGCAGAGGTGCCAGGACACCCACATTTCGCCTTGTATGTTCCGTCCCACTATGTGATAGGTGGCGAGCCTATCGCATATATCCTTCCTTGCAAGCACCATTATATTGACATCTCATATTTTATTATCTCTTTCAGTGTCCTTTCGAGCTGCAACACAATCTGTCAGCGGGCACAGAGTCGTGGTGGGTGACAAGCGTAAGTCGGAGATCGACATGGCGGGTGTACACCGGCGTCACCGAAAAATACGTCACCGCTGGAAACACTACGTATGTAATTACTATGTTATATACTTCACTGTTATAGAGGCCCAAATGTTTCGAGGAAATGGAGGCCTAGACAAATGTCATTTTTCTATAGGCGTGAACGCCTGCGGAAAGACCAAATGTGTTGAAATGACAGATGTCACGTGACTGCCAAATGTCATTTCCTTACATTTGATCTCTCCACAGGCGTTGATACAAACAAAAAAGTGACATTTGTTTGGGGCCCTAGTCTTTTTTATAGCGGTCCCTTTACAGTATAATGGTATAAAAAAAGTCGAAGTGTTTGTCCGATAAATGAGCAAGCAGCTCGCTGTTTACTGTGTGAGTGACCGATAAAAACATACATGAGGATTTTCTTGTTCATTGAAAATGGACTGAGTTAGGTTGAGAGAATGAAGGGTAGAAAGATTGCGGAGTCTAATGTAATTTCTTAGGTATATGGCGTTTGATACATGCAATATTTATTAAGAACAGCATCTTAAAAAGTCTCATGCAAATACAACGACTGCTGCTCTAAAAACATGAAGTGACGAAAGATTTATACTCATTTTTGGCTAAGAAACGGGGATGTGACAAGGCTGACGTGACAAATATTCAGATGATTATTTTTCCGACCCAAATATCGACCAATAGAATTGCACCATTCGACGTCACGTGGTACAACCTACATGGTATTATACTGATAATTTTTTGAAAATTTTCTCTGGTAGTTGCTATATATAAAAAACAAAACATGATCCAGTCAAATAAACCACACGTCAAACTGACAGGTTGAATTCAATTGTGAAAATTGGAGATTTTGCATGAAAATGAGTTTGAAATTAAAATTTGGGACGGAAAAATAATCCCCCGAATACCACACGAGCTTCAAAATTATCTGGCATTTCCCTCAAGGTTCCCTGCAAACAAATAAAGTCGTCAAGTTTTGACTCCTTCATTTGTTTGCAACGAACCTATCGGGAAATACCCGATAATTTTGAAGCTCTTGTGGTATTATAAGTGATAAATTACCTGCATATGATACAACAGAAGTTTTTATATTCATTATGCCAATTTCTAATTTAATTTAAAAAGTAATATAATAACTCAATTAAATTACTGAGTTTATGTAATGTTACCACATAACTGTTACTGTAGTGTTTTTATTGCAACGACAACAGACATTTACATGTAAATAAAAATGAATTATAAAAAATGCGTTATGACATCTACCTACTCATTTAGAAAAAAAAGTAAAAGAAACCGCATATAGATGGTACTAATTAAGATGCTCAATTAAATATTGTGTTTATTAAAATGCGCCTTTATTGAAAATAATAACTACTATACTAAACTAGAAACTATACAGTATAGGTGACCACCTATGTGCCACCTATAAATACAAAGTTACAGCATTATCTTCCAGGAATCGGCTAAAAAGTTGATAAAAACAAAACTGAGGCAGTTCGAAATTTGGAAAAAAAAAGATTTTACAAAATGGAAGTGGCCAGTAACTAAATAGGTTGACCTTTAGACAATGATTTTCTTTATTTTTGTTGCGAAGATTGCTATGCCAATGATTCCATGGAGATTATTTAATATTTTATTTTTCTGTGCAGAGGTTTGCTGTGTCAAATGAGGCCTGAGATGGGAGAGTTCGGAGTGTACAGACTGAATGCAACTGACGAAGGCTGCGACATTCGCACTGTGAGGGAACCGGTCGATATTTATATGCGTAAGTTATTTTTGTTTATTGCATTGTTTTCTCAATGACGCACCTTCGGTGACGATCGTCAAATGAATTTGAGTGCCTTATTGCTTATACTCACCTATAAATACAACATTGTCATCTCGATACAAAAACTTTTATCTTGATTCTGTTTATCGACACTGAGTCTGCGAGGTGTCATATATATTTGACAGCCTCCGTGGCGCAGTTGCTTAGACGTCGGCTGTGAAACGCGAGGCCGCGGGTTCGAACCCCGCACGGAAACAAATATTTGTGTGAACCACAGGTATTTGTTTCGGGTCTGGGTATTTGTGAGACGAAAAAGTCTCGTAGTTCTTGTAGTTTAGTTGTTTATACCTACGACACAAGACTCGATCTTAATGTGGAGTCAGGACTATGTATGTGACTATGGGTGTATCTTTTTTTTATTAATTGAAAATGTTACTGTGATAAAATTGCATTCGCATGCATGCATTCTATAGTTAATAAGAAAAGATAATATTTTCCATCATTGTCATTATCGACCATAGAATACTTGTTAAAGAAATACTTTAGCGAGATAAATATAAAATCACTATGCAATATACTTGTTTTCCATAATAATGTTTGATGTATATGAACATTTTCTCCAAACCCTTGACACAGAAATAAGCAGTCATCTGCAAGTCCTCGCGTGTCAAACGACTTATCAACTATAATATTATCGGTTGTATTATCTGGACATCATGTAATCTTAAGTGATAACTTGAACATTTATGTACCTATCCTTGCCCTACAATTATATTATGGGGTCAATGTTTTTTCACATTTTTAACAAGATAAGCCGGCTATAACAAAATATTTTTCCGTCTGATAAAGTATGAAAATATGTGATTCTTTTATATTTTTGTAGATTCGCTATAATCAGCTTATAACTGATCTCTTTGAATCTTTTTGTTTCGGTTTACAATTGAGGTATATTCCATAAGTAAAAATCGAAGAAACCTATATATATTTTTTATTTAATTGATTGACGAGCATACCGTTAGCCTGATAGTAAGCGATGCGACCGCTCATGAACAGAAGCAAAACTAAACAACACCTTAAATTACAAAGCAATGCGTGGTATTTCACTGAGATATATATAGATGCTAAGTCTCAACATGTCCAGTAGTCACTCTGGCTACAATGTCCTTCAAACGAAACAACAGTGCATTTACACTGCTGTTTGGCGGAATAAATAAACATTGTTGTGGTACCTACCCAGGCGGCCTCTCATATATGTACATATGACTATGAGAGACCTATCACCAGTGAATATACCATTAAACCGAACATTTACCATTTAAATTCGTTTTAAAGATGGAATCCGCCCATATTGTAGAGGTCACCAACATTGATTCACAAATTGTGTCCAATGCACAATAGCCAAAATAGATTCGTCACACAATTTACGATCGCTAATGTCCTTTTATAATTGAAGGTTTTGCTTCCATTTGGTAGTCTTGAATACAAAATAATATAAATCTAAAATAGTTGTCAATGGAACATCCATGACCTTACAGGGAGTAAAATATACCTTAGCGTTATGATCCATTTACCAAGTGATTTGAGGGTACTTAATATATTATTGTTTTTTTATTTGTTAAATTACTCTAAAATTTGTTCTTCATTTGGCGTTGAGATACTTTGGTCTTTTGAAATGATATATTGTCCATCAACGCGCACATTTTCTAAGGCATAATTTGAGCCTGCCAATCTTTGATATTACAGCGCCCATTTTGGTGTAATCTGTCAATTCAACATAGTATTTGTGTAAAAAATTTGACACGACTGGCTATTGATGGTTTTATAATACTCGTTATATTCGATCATTGGTCTACTCACACATGAGAACGTAACCTGTTCATCTATCAAGTAAATAAAGTGGTTCGTCGCAGGTTAATAATTCAAATAAATATTTAATAACTTATAGAGCAATAAATATAATTACTAATACCCCTTCCCTCTTTCCATGCTTTTTCCTTTACGTTCCCCTCCCGATTCTATGCGCCGGTAACTCATCCATGATCCATGATAATTGGATGTTCATTGGCAGCAGTGATCATTTCCATCAGCTGACATATTACCTTATTTGCCGGACCTATGCAATACAGAAAATATGAAGTCAATTGATGGTGTCACACACAATTAAAGAAAAAAATTAAAAAAAACCTTCGATTTCGCAAAGGGTTCAACTTCCTAAGCTATCGCTAACATTTTCATTTTATTATCAATTAATTTTTCGTCCTCAATTAACGTCATGTGAAAATATCGTCCAAGTATATTTCGCGCAATAAAAAAGAAAATAGGTCAATTGTTAATTAAGTTAACTACAGCAACAGACGTTAATCGTCTTCGACACGAATTTCGGAATCACTATCGGGCCAATAATGAGTTACATCCTACCCACATGCGACTATGAAATGCTTGAATTCTAGAAAAGGAATATGATTGATTGTTATTTGTAATATATTCACTTTTGTGAAACAAACAAGTATAACTGGTGTCGTATACTACGAATTGCAGAATATTTTGAGTCAGTTTACATAACATGGTGCCGACTCCTTACGGCGTCATTTGTTGTTCCCGTGTTTGTACACGTAAACATTATACTTTCCTACCAAACTTAGCCCAGCTCGCACTGTATGACCAATGTAAATGTTTTCTATTGTGCGTTATATTTGGATTCTCTAGTTCATATTTCAAATGAACACTTTTCAATTCAATATTTTGGGATCAAATAGGAAATTATTTGATTCCAATAATTTTATTTATGATTGATATCTTATAAGTAGTAGATATAAGTTTTAGAAGAGATTGGTATTTTTCCATCTGACTCAATATAAACTGCAAAATGACTGAAGTACAAAAAAATGACAAATCAGTGTTACAATTTTTAATGAATACTCTGTAATAGATTATTATGAAACCAATTTCAATTTGCGGTGTGGCTGATCGCTATAAATAAACAGCGCCTACTACTCTATTTAATTACATAACATTTATTTATTTCTGACTTATTAATTTCACGAAATTGCATTGTGTCAGAGAAATACATGTATTTTTTCAAATATTAGCTCGATAAATTGTCTTTTTGGTGATGGTAAGCGTATAGTACAGGCAACGAAGCATTTTTTCCTGCATAATTTGCCAGGATTTTTTTTTTCCATGAAGAGGTGGCATATGACCCCACTAAGTTAAAAACCCAAAATACTTACAAAAATGGCGTCCGCTAGAGCCGCCATTTTGGAAAACGCGTTTGAAGCCATATCTCCGGAACCGTCCACTTTAGGCCCATCATGCTAAGGACCTTTCTTGTAGATAATTAAATTTCCCATCTTTTTTGTTCAATATATTTTTTTGTACCAATTACCGTTCGCGATTTACAATGTTATTAATATTCGTTTCATGCCTTTTTGCCGATATCTTTGTTAATAATTGTTTAAACAAAAAATTGTTAATGACTAAACTTTTAAATCAATAAATTCTTAACAACTTTTCGCCCATACTTTTTTTCTCTAAAATCAATATTTTAGAAGTTATCGCGCGTTGAATGGTGTACTACCGAATCAAGGTCATTATTTAAGATGTATAAAAAAATTATAAATTTTCAAAGAACAAATTCTCTGTTCCAATGATATACGAGAATATATGAAATATAATTTTATTTTAATTATAATTATATTTATATACGAGAATATATGAAATATAATTATATTTTACCTTAAAGTATCCAGGTCGATTAACATGCGTTCATGTTGCTTCTCTCCTCTTTCAATGCTAGCTTTTATAAGACTTTGGATACGTTTTTTTTTACTATTATTATATCTTTTTCGCCTAACGGCTCATTGCAAATAAAACAGACTTCCATCGAAATTCACTCTCACAACTTTCTCAGAATAATTAATAAAAATTTATAAATTTAACACACAAAAATATCGCTGTCAGACCTACTGTAGCACAGAGTAGCATAGACCATACTGAGCATAAAAATATAGGTATAGGCACAGTATAGGTTAAAAGTTGTAGAGAATTTATCGTTTAAAAAGTTTAGTTATTAACAATTTTTTGTTTAAACAATTATTAACAAAGATATCGGCAAAAAGGCATGAAACGAATATTAAGAACATTGTAAATCGCGAACGGTTAATGGCACAAAAAAAAATATTGAACAAAAAAGATGGGAAATTTAATTATCTACAAGAAAGGTCCTTAGCATGATGGGCCTAAAGTGGACGGTTCCGGAAATATGGCTTCAAACGCGTTTTCCAAAATGGCGGCTCTAGCGGACGCCATTTTTGTAAGTATTTTGGGTTTTTAACTTAGTGGGATCATATGCCACCTCTTCATGGAAAAAAAAACTCCTGGCAAATTATGTATTGCGGACAAGAGTAACCCGTTGCTTCGTTGCCTGTACTAGTAATGGAGTCTAGGTACAGTATCAATCAGCGTTTGATGTTTATCTGTCGCCGGCTAATACAATTTTGCCGGCCTGATTGTATCCGGATATTCACATAATGAAGTCTTACGTATTTACGTGAGTCACAATGACCAGTCTTTAGGAACTTACTTTAGGTCTTTAGGTAGTACTGTATACGACGGTACGGAATATTTGGCAATAAACGAATGTCCCACCATTGCACTGAAAAAAATAATGTAGAAGAGAAATTTTCTCCATTTTGCTCGATGTCGACATATCACTGTCGCCTCAACTAGATTCATTGATCTTTTCATTCATTATTATTGGTATAAAAACGCGAGTTTAAGCAAAGCATTGAACTTGTATTGACTGATATACAAAGTACTTTTTTTATAATGTGACTACTTATTAAACAAGGTCGCGATATAAGGATACTGGATGTCCTTTGATTTTCCTCAACTTAACTATCGAAAAGGTGACAGCCAAGGCGAGTGTCATCACATGTTGCCTAGCATTATAATATGCATCACCACATTACGCACCAAACTAAAAGTTACGAAATATGTATATATTATCCATGTACACATTATATTTCCTAGGATATTTAATTAATTTCTCCATTAACATTTATTAATTCTTTATGAGTGAAATTAAGGTATAATGTAGTTTAGATTTTATCACATCCCACGAAAATATATTTTATATTTACGCGAATGCAACCTACAAATAGGTTCGAATCTGCAATTAATAATACACGTGCTCCAATTGGCTTACAAGTTACAACTCGTAATTATCGCAACTAATCAACATCTAAAGCCGATTAATCTCGACCGCAAAAAGTTGTTAAGTAATAAATTGATAAGATGAACATTGTCACGCATCAGGTGGCGATGAAAACTGTGGAAATCTGGCGTAACTAATGCCGCGGTAACTTTGGGCGTGGAGAAAGTGCTTATTGTCAACCATTGAGGTATTAAAGGCGAGGAGACGTCGCCGACATAATCTGAGCGCACGTACGAAGTACGCGGGAAAATGTGATGCGAGAGGGGAGATTGTGGGACTGTGTATGTGTGATAGAGGCAGCAATAACGTTGCGATATAGCTCTTAATACACATAAATAAATCCATCAGTGGTATACATATTCCTGACCTAATTAAGATCAATTAAGTGTCCTGTCCTGGATAACGAAAATTTCGAGAAACTTTTCTTTTCACTTGTAGGCCGCATAAACATTTCTCTATATTGGGATCGAATCATCGAACCCGCGGCCTCGCTAACCAACCGCGCCACGGAGGCTGTCATATAGGAAGAGGAGAGATAGGTTAGTGTAACTATATGAGAATGGCAGGTGCTGTACCACTCGTTTTTTAACGATGTGTACCGTCCATTATATCTCAAAATTGATAAGTTGACTTGATCATTGCTTGCACTTTTATAAAGAAAGTCCTTACCGCACTACGCTCTAGTTGAGTTCATTGTCTTATTAATACTTAGATTGTAATATAGACGTTATTGCACTTTCGCTCTCTTGCGCAATAAACTTTAATAAATAAAACCAGACGGGAATTGCCAAATTTAATGCATTATTCAGTGAGCGCATTAATGTGGTCTATTAAATAAATAATAGATAACAGAGCAAAGATTTTTGTTTGTTTGCCTTTCTCTAATTTTTTGCAACGTTATGTGCATAATTTTGTAATTTACTAGATCAAACGTAAATATCATGATATAATTTTAATATGAATTGGATCCAAAAATATAAATAATTATGAAATTGTACCATTGGAAATTACTTGATATCGCTTCCTTTCCTTGTAAGTTTATAAACAACATCAATTAGTATGCACCAATGCCTTAAACTTTGCCCTTACATCAGATATACCGGGTATATCAAGAGTGCTACCGAAAACGAAGCCAGGTGGTAGCTTTAGTGACTACAAACACAATGTCAATAAAATTATTGCAAAGAAAGAAACGCGACATATTTTTAAAATATTTTTTAAAGATCGTCGAGTTTGGGTAGTAAATTCATAGATTTTGCTAAAATAATAATTTAAAGCCTTGAATATCATAGTATCTTTAAAAATAAAATGGTGTTCACTATTAATCAAGAAAAAAAAAATATGTATTTACCACCCTAATACGACGATAGAAAAAAATAAATTAAAAAAACGTCACAATTTTTTGCACAAAATTTAGTTGCATTGTGTCTGAAGTCACTAAAGCTACCACCCAGCTTCGTTTTCGGTAGCAATCTTGATATACCCTGTAGATATAATTTATTCGCAGTTTGACGACCTTTTTCTTTCTGAGTACAACTGACATTTGAGCAAAGGAAACACGTATCCAGACGTCGCAATGATAAGTGGGCTGACACTGTGGGCGGCGGGCGATTGTTGCGCCAAATCCATTGTTCAATTGGATGCTGTCTTGACGAGCATCATCCGTTGAAGCAAAGACCAATGACCCACAATCCGGTGTGGAATCGGCAATCTCAATAGTTAATAGTATCAATGTTTGAATGGTCCATAGGAATTTGTTAGGGACCTGGGGCGTTTGTCGTAGTTTCTGATATCCATGATTCATGAATGACTTGTCTTTGTGCGGAGTTTGGAAGAGTCCTAACCCCACACTAAGACAATACATACATATACATAGTGGGTGAATGTCGAGTGTATTTTCATTTAATGTTGAACAAATTCATGGATGAATCACAGAGTATTTGTTAATTTGTTAGTGACGTCGTCGACGTAAATCGTTTTGAATATCCACATATATCCGGCTTCCGCTACCCGCATATATACGTATGTAAAATCCCATGAATGTTCAGTGGAAGGTTTTCTCTGTCGATATTTAAATTCCTTCCTGTAAAGGTCGAATTATATAATGTAAGCGGTTCTTAGAATAAGAACTTCACAATTTATCCACGATTTTTCTTGTTGTTTTGTGCTGTGGTAAGATATTCGCATTCGGATCTTAAAAGAAAGTGATAAGTAGGTAATTGAGGTTGCACACAGCTTTTTTGATAGAACACTATACTATAGCTATACTATATATAACATGTAGTTTGTTGCGATAATACAGAGTATTTTTCTTGTGTCGAAAAGTCACGTATATTTGAAATTGACTCTTATAATTGATACCCACTTAATATTAATATTCTTATAAGTAAATAATTTTTCATCAGCATCTTTTTGTATGTACAGTAAACTATTTTCCGTTACAACAAGACGTTTCACTTCTATCATTTTTATTATAATGTGTTTTGGTCACACCACCCACTACAGTGTGTAAGTCGTTTTAAATTTGTCACAGTATTAAAATAGGTTAATGATGATGCTGAAGGCTAAATTAATTTTGGCCTCTTATACAATAAGTATTTTTAACGTGTTGAAGGAGGATTAACCTTGTTGATAATATGAAAATCTAAAAAATAAATATTTTGCAGGTGTTGTTACGTAGATAGGTAGTGATATCATTTGAACGTGGGTAGTGTAATTACTTACTCTATTATATCCACATGTTTAAAGTCTTTGATTTTGCACTATTACATTTTATACATATAATAATTAAATATTTTCTTCGTGTTCTTAGGCTTATTCTATAACTCCATGTGCAATAAGTGCTTTGTTGAAGGTTAAGGAAACAGGCTGTATGCTTTGTTACACATTTTAAATTCCTGGCGCTTGTTTACCTATTGTTCTCTGAGTAAGTCGCAGTACTTAGTTAGAATAGTTAAAAGTCTATGCGTCACTTGGTAATAGGCTGTACATCCTTTTTTTTAAGTTTGTTGAGTTTCTTGCTTATTTAATTTGATTCCGAACAGAAAATTATTATATGTATATTAACAAAAAAAAAACTCATTTATGTTTATGCTTAATGAAAATATTTACATTAAGTAACAGTTTGTAAATAAAATCTAATTAAATGATAAATAAGAAATTATGTTCGACTTATTTATTTACAATATTTCTTACAAAATCGATACATAATAATGAATTTTAAAATTAATAAATCTAGATAGTTACAAAAACAATAAATTTAACATCGAATTTATAATAATAAATAATGCGCTTCTCATTGCAATTGTTTTATGTCACCAGCCAACAAAGTATTGCTTATATTAAACATATATTTTAAATGTCATAACTTTTAAAAGTGCAACTTTTTCCTCCAAACTAATACCAGTTTTAAGATTCCAATGAATAATTCGATGATTAGATTACATGGCATCCAAATGATAAATGCACTATCTTAAAATTATCAACTGTCAATGTTATCTAAACTTCATCTAAGTGTTGCGAAATTTGGAATTGTAATTCCATACATAACATTCCATAATATTTAAAATATATCTACTTATTTAACATAATGCTTGAAATATGTTGTAATAATTTTAAAATCGATATCGATATATTTATACGAAATCTATTTGTATTATTCAAAACTGTTCCTAATATTTTGTACACAGCATTACAACAACGCATTAGGTACGCCAATAGGTCATAGAAGATCTTTATAAAAATACCACTCCTTCGTGGTTGCCTAACTTAGCTGTCTTGTTAAGGATGAGCGATAACAACTACGGTCTAATTAATATATATTTTTGAAACACATTTTATTTACAAGTTTTACATAATGGTATAAAGAATCGTCACATAAATAAAGATTTAGAAAATAGTACAAATATCCCGTGTCAGGATGTTGAAACTTCCATACATGTTGTAGAAGAGGTCCCAGAATGCCATTCTTTGTCGGTTAACTCTGCCTTCGATACGAAGGTCTGTGTTGATGATTAGTGTCGGTCTTGTGTTGGATGTAACTGACGTCCAGGTCACTGGCAGAAGAGCGGATGTGGTTGGGGTTGGATTTCTAGAAAAAAGTAATAAGTTTGACGTTAAAATTGATGTTTATTTGTCGTGGTATGGATGATTATTTATTGGCGGGATTGTCAGGTTTATACAATGACGTTTTAAAAAGTTTTTGCTATAAAAACATATTCGGGTTGATAAGAGTAGTGTAGATCTTAAATTTGCTAATTATTTATTGTTTTATAAAAATCTAGAAATAGATGTTGAATAAATTTCATTTTACTCACCCATATTTGATGAAATTTGCCCACATAGTAGTCATGCGGTCAATAATTAATTGATCTTCAGTGGTTAGTGAATTAGCTCCCGCAATGTCAAATAAATAATTTAGCTCGGATGAATGCCCCGCCCCGGTTGCTTCAGAATTGCCGACATAGCTGAAGAAATACTCGTAGATTGCACCCGCATTTTCTTCTAATAAACGCGTAATAGTACGTGCAGATGGATGATTATACACAAAGTCCGATTCGAAGTCTTGTAACTCGGTGGTTACTGCAGCTGATACGGGCTCGTCGCCCAGATAAAAATGTCTTACATCGGCTGCGGCTTGCATTAATTGTGCCTCATCGATATTAAAATTGTTCCTAATTTTCACGTAAAAAGGATCACTATTAAAATAGTCACCGCTCAAAGAAGCTCGCTCTCTGTTCGTGTTACCGATTAAAATGGGAGTAGTACTGACTTTTCTTGGGTTGGTTAATGAATACGGATCGTTTTCGACGAAGTTGCTGATGCCACTGAAAGATCTTTCTCTGCAGGGTCTTAATTGCAAGTTCAAATCGACGGCAGCAGCTGTTACCAAATCGGGTGATGTGTTTGTAAGAAATTGCAACGCTTCTTCAGTGTTGGTTGTATTAAGCCCCAAGTAACCTGCTAATTTTGTTGCAGCATCAACATCTGCGTTGACAAACATTCCCTCTGTTTGTGGAGTACCACTCTGGACGATGACTTTATGATAAAATTTATCCCGGTTTGAATAGAGATGTAGTAATGCAGAAGTAGCTCCTGCGTCTTGTCCGGCTATAGTTACGTTGTAAGGATTTCCACCGAAAGATCCGATGTTGTTCCTAATCCAACGAAGAGCTTCGAACTGATCACTCAACCCTCGGTTGCCTGGTAAAGACGGGATATCGAGACACATAAACCCGTATGGTCCCAAACGATAGTTCATTGTGACAACGATAATTCCATGTCGTACTAGATGACGTACTCCATAGTCGAGTCCACTACCTGTATTAAAGTCTCCTCCGTGTATCCATACCATTACGGGCAAAGGATTTCTAGAGTGGGCTTCACTAGGCACATAAATATTTAATCGTAAGCAATCAATTGTTTCTGTTCCCGAAGAGGAAGAATACGCTTGAGGACATCTAATTGATTCGACAGCATCGTGAATTATTTCGTGATAGGTAGGCGGTGCCAGTGAGGGCTGGAAAAAATAAATCCATTACCGTTTAATAAACGAACATTGTGTAAACAATGTGACATAATTAAACAACAACGATTACGTTTACAATGTTACACTTACTAGTTATTAAGACAATGCACTTTTACAACGAGAAAAATACTTTGAGTAGTGTTCATGTGATCGACTTTCAAGTCGTTGACCTTCGATATCGCTATGTATTGTTATTGACGATAATAGAGCAAAAACTACATAAGTACTCACTCCAAACGGGTTTGTTTCATCCACTTGAGCGTAAGGTATGCCTAAAAATATTGAATAATCTCCATCAGTCGCTGCATGACCTCTCACTAACCCTTGATTATTAATTAAAACCAAAGGATCTACCCTAAATTGAGCACTACACGTATAACTGACTAGAAATAGAGTGTATAATAAGATTTTCTCCATTTTCGCAACACAACACCAATGGAGCCAAATCTAAAGTTGCACTGTCGATGTGCAGATGATTTTGGAGATATATAGGTTAGTCCCTTATCAGACATTTGAAGTGTCTACGTAATAGATCATTGCTCGTGAAGCTGTTAAATTCCTTCGAGAAATATAATTTGTTAAGTAGGTATCTATCTAGTTTATGTTTATACAAAATTATTTTTAAGATTATATGATGATCGCTTAGTATTGACCTTAGCTTATATTTTTATTTTCCTTACAAATTATGCAACGCTTGAAGCAATCTTAATACTTATGCTTAAGTTTTATTATTTGGCATTTGCCTATTGACCCTGACACTTATCAAGTTTCATGCTTGACTCCAAATTTTAAAAGTTCATAACATGTAGGGAGAGCACAGATAAAAGAATGAATGCAAAAGAGATAAAGATTATGAAGTTGATGTATATTATGTTTTCTATCTACCAATAATGCTTTGACAGACTTATGTTTATAATATTGTTTTATATGATAAGATCATAATGTCTGCCAAACAGCGAATCTGTTGTACCTAAGGATGTTAAAAAAGTATTCTCTTCCGCAGCTCTGCTCGTTCTTCTTGGAATATTGCTGACAGCATGGATCCTCTACGGGATTGGGAAACTAATCATGTCTCGTGTAAGAAAAACAGGGAAATTGCGTTACGGAGACAAGGAGTTGGCGATCCAGCAGAGGTTGCGAGCTCTTGACACTTTCAGAGGGTAAGTGATGTAAGCGTTGAATTTTTGTGAGGTCTTTCCTTGTGGATATGTTATGGGCCAAGTGATTAATGCGGGCAGTATTCATAATAATAATATAATAACACCCAACAGTCACATACATAGTCCTGACCCCACACTAAGATCGAGTCTTGTGTCGTGGGTATCGGAAACTACGAGAGACTTTTCGGTCTCACAAACACCCAGATCCGGAAGAAATATTTGTGGGCCGCACAAACATTTTTCTCGGTGCGGGGATCGAACCCGCGGCCTCTCGTTTCACAGGCGGCGTCTAACCAACTGCGCCGCGGAGGCTGTTAAAATAATGCCCGGGCAGTATGAATAATGTCCGATTAATCACTTGGCCCATAACAGATATATTGTAATACAGATATTTCAATCCTATTCTGAGATATAAGTTCTATTTGATTGAGATTTCAAACCACACCTCTTTATTTAAATAACTCGCTATTTATAATATTACTTTTGTCTGCCCATGACCTTGTTTTCGAATACGTTTACTAAAACCCCCACGGGTCTTTGTAACCTAATAAGGAAGTTGGGGAAATACTAAGGTATTTCTAAACTTCAGTTTGTTAACATAAAACCAAATATTGGAAATTTGGAATCTTAGAAACATGTTTTGCTTTTGACCTTTATTTTGATTTCCTTTTTGAGGACTTATTTTTATTTAAATATTCTTATTTATGAAACGTGTTGCAGAAATCAACTTTTCCTATAGCATTTTATTCATGTACATATAGCAGTGCTATGCCACTGTATCCGTTTATTTATTTATTATAAAACTAGCGGCCCGGCTCAGCTTCGCCCGGGTACAAATAGATTTCTGTACAATAATATGTACGTATTATTCATATAAACCTTCCTCTTGAATCACTCTATCTATTAAAAAAAAAACCGCATCAAAATCCGTTGAGTAGTTTTAAAGATTTAAGCATACAAAGGGACATAGGGACAGAGAAAGCGACTTTGTTTTATACTATGTAGTGATTGCATAAAAACATGCTATAAACAGGTTTTGAATATACAACCATGGAATTTATATGTCATTAATATATCGCGCAATATAGTGTTAGAAATTAATCTAGATCATTATTAAATTATTCATTTATTATTTATTTATTTATTTATTTATTATTACACTTTATTGTACACAAATAAAAACAAAAACAATACACAAAGAAAAACACTTAACCTATATAAAAAAAAGTACAATCGGCGGTCTTATCGCCTTTGGCGATGTCTTCCAGACAACCTTTGGATGGAATGGACTAAACAGAAGAAAAAACGGGGGTAGACAGGTTATGAGTAAAAATGAATGGTCTACCTATCATGTACGAACAAAAATAAACATACATAGACTTTACTACCTAACAAACTATAAATATATAATACAAACATATTTAAATATACTAAATATATACATCTTAATAATATATAACGATGTGCAATGTAAAAACAATAGAAAAAGAAAATAAAGAGGGGAAAACAAAAATATTAATTATCAAATTGACAAGTAATGTTCCTTGACGAGTCTTTTAAAAATTGGCAAGGATTTAGCTTGACGAATAGACAGCGGCAATTGGTTCCACAGGCGAGCAGCATTCACAGTGAACGAGTTTGCAAGGAATTCAGTACTGTGCTTGGGAATTTCTAATGTCAGATTCTCCGACGATCTTAGTGATCGTGTGTGTGTATTGCTAAGAAAATTAAAGCGATTTTTTAGGTAGGAAGGTGTGTTGGGAAGAAACAATATAGAATAAAGAAGAGAGAGGATACGAGCATTCCGGCGAAGACGCATTGAGAGCCACTTGAGCTTAGTGCGAAATTCAGAGACATGGTCATATTTGCGAAGTCCAAAAATGAACCGTATACAAAAATTCTGAAGGCGCTCAAGTTTATCAAATTGGGCTTCGGTGAGATCAAGATAGCTAGTGTCACCATAATCAAGGAGAGGAAAAAGAAGGGATTGGACAAGTGCAATTTTTGTATGAATGGGAAGAAAGTTCCGTAATCTTCGTAAGGACCCCGCTGCAGCGAACAATTTCCGGCTGAGTTCTTGCAGTTGGGGACCCCAGGATAAGTTCTTGTCAATAAAGATACCTAGGTTTTTTACTTTGTCACTGTATGGAATGACACAACCATCAAACAAAACCTGAGGTAATTGGTCAAGATCTAGCCTGGAAACCATCCTGGAGCTGCCAACAACAATGACTTGAGTTTTAGAAGGATTGACTTTTAGACCATGCGTCTTACCCCAATCACTGATTCGGGCAAGATCTTTATTGATTGAAGATATTGCTTCCGTCATTCTATCTGCAGGTGCTTGGTAGTATATTTGTAAGTCATCTGCATACAAGTGGTAAGAAGAAATAAGTTGATCAGAAATTGAATTAATAAATAATGCGAAGAGTAAGGGAGATAAAACGCCGCCCTGAGGGACTCCAGCAGATGTATCACACCAAGATGACACTGCATCTTCAATACGTATACGTTGCCGGCGACCCGTCAGGTAACTACGAAACCAGTCAATAACAGTTGGAGATATGTTAATAGAGCGTAACGTACTTAGCAAGACATCGTAATCAACAGTGTTGAATGCATTGCTAAAATCTAACAATGCCAGAATCGTTAGCTTGCTGTTTTCCATTGCCGCCCTCAAGTCATCCGTGATGTGTACCAGTGCAGTAGTTGTGCTGTGACCAGGACGAAAACCAGATTGGAGAGGATTTAAAAGACCATGATTGTTAAGAAAGGAGCTGAGTTGACGATGGATGAGATTTTCAAGGATCTTAGAAAGGAATGGTAGGATGGAAATGGGACGATATTCGGAGAAAGAAACAGGATTCGATCGTTTCGGGAGAGGTATGACTTCAGCGGCTTTCCACTGAGAGGGGAAAATGGAATTAGTTAAGGAAAAGTTAAAAATGTGGCAAAGGATGGGGAGGATTTCGTCAAGGATGGGTAGTAGCAAGCTGCGACTGATACAATCATTTCCGACAGCGTTGGAAGAAATTGATAGTACGCTCTTTTTCACATCACAATCAGATAATTGACTAAAGACGAATTCAGGATAGTTAGGAGCTGGAATAGATGAAAGACCTTGAATGGTATTCTTTTTGGTAGCCCTATCAAACTGGGGCACATTAGTAAAATGAGAATTTAGTAAATCAATATTAAAGTTATTAGGATTACAATCTGTGCGACATCTTCCAACTCCCATCGAACGCAGAAATTTCCAAACTTTTGCTGGATCACCATTCTCTACAGAATTATGGATATGTCGGCGTTGTGCATTCCTACACATCTTGTTGCAGAGATTACGGATGGCAATGTATTTATCCCGGTTAGACGGAACAGGTCTACGTTTAAATTTAGCCTTGGCCACCGCCTTCTTGGACATGACTTCTTTGATGTCATCAGTGAGCCATGGAGACGGAAGATGTTTCATTTTAACTGGGTGCATAGGGGCATGCTTATCATAGAGCCGGATTATATTAGAAGTGAAATAATCCACTTTAAAATCAATCGAGCTTGAACCAATCAAAGAAACCCAGTCAATGTTGCTGGCATCCTCACGAAGCTTCACAGAATCAATTCCACGGAAGGAACGCTTCATCACGACCTTACGCCTCACTCTAAAAGGGCGAACCTTGTATGATAGAAAAAGGAGGTCGTGATATGAAAAGGCGTCCGCAGGGCACTGTCCATGGAAATCAACCAAGGAGGGAGAAGAGACAAAGATGAGGTCGAGCAGAGAAGGAACTGAGTTAGGAAAATGATGAGAGGCGCTAAGTGGGAGGATGGATAGATTAGATGAATTTATAACAGAAAGTAAGGAAGAAGAGCGGTGATCCTTCTTAAGAAGGCAAGTGTTAAAGTCTCCCATGATTATGGTGTGACTGTACGAGGGGACATGGTTACCAAGGATAATTTCTAGTGATTTAAAATAGTCTATGCGAAGAGAAGGACAATAATAAACCCCAAGTAGGAGCTTAGAGTGGTTGAGTTCAACTTCCAGGAACAAATGCTCGCCTGCATTTGGGGGCGGAGGCTGGGGCGAAAGGTCTACAATCGAAAAAGGAATACCAATTTTTAAGTAAATAGAAACTCCACCTCCACCTCCAACAGTACGATCATTCCTGATCAGTTGAAACCCGGGTAAAGAATACGAACTCGAAGGGAGACAAGGCTTAAGCCACGACTCAGAAATAAGAATGGCGTGAAGATTCGTACAGTCAAAGCTGGCTAGCATATCTGGGAAATGAGCCGGAATACTCTGCGCATTAATATGAACGACATTAAAATTCTTAGCAACACGAGAAAATTTAGATGAAAGATTGTCAGCAAGCGATGTGAAATCACAAGAACTGCTATTGTCACTACAAGCAGAAAAGAACTCATCAGAATCACTATTACTATCACACATATTATACTATAATATAAATAAAAATACAACAATATATATATATATATAAATATATAAAAAGACTAACTATTAATTCACAGACCAAAGATTCCACCTGCCGGTTGTGTTACGAATTGATTCTACATACAATACAAAATTAAAAAATCGGAAAGATTTTAAGCAACAAAAAAAAAACAACAATAACAAAAAAAACCACTAATACAAATATAAAACTAACTGTCGGACAATAAATGAGTAACAATTTATTATTTACCAAAAATAAACAAAGACTATATAAAATTAAACTAAAGCAACATTATAATAAAAAAGAAATATTAAAGAATCAAACATGCCGTCAATACAATAATACGTCAGTAATACTAGAATGCTAAACATAATAATATTAACTAATGAACAATAATGCTATGGAACACAACACAAATGATATCAATGACAGAATTAAAAAAAAAAAAAAAAAAATGTAACTACCTACAATTATGTAAATAATTTAAAGTATCTACGTATTGCCAGCACAAAACTATATTAAATAAATAACGAAGGTAGTACAAAAAAAAAACATACCGCGCAAGTAATCAGAGCTACCTAACCGAGCCGTATTGACCGACAGTATTAAAAGTAAACAATGGTTCTTGTCACTTTTTATTGTTCGCGCGCTTAGATCTTGTTGTCATAGACCGAACTGTAGAAGTTTTAGCGTTGTCGCCAGTGCCAATATGAGTGAGATCCTGCATTGTGACAATCCGAATCCGCACCCCATCCGAACCAAGAACAAACACGGATCCTTCCTGGGTCCAACATTTTGATATGCCGAATTTCTCTCGTGCGGCCATAAAAACGTCGTGACGCACCTTCGTCAGGAATTCCGACATTGTAATGCCGGACCCCTTCAGTTTGGTTTTGGCGTACCACAATTTATCACGGACTGCTACGTCGTGGAGTTTGACGAGAATTGGCCTTGGATTGTGACTGTCATGGGAACGGCCCATCCTGTGACATCGCTTAATGTTCTGAGTCGAGAAATCAGTGATTTTAAGGCGTTCCTGGATTACATTGGATATCACAAGTGCAGTGTCTTCCTGGTTGACTTCTTTAACGCCATGAAGCAGTAACATTTTTCGCCGACCGCGCATCTCGAAGTTGTCCAGATTGCGAGCCAAAAGTTCAACTTGCTGTTGGAGATTACCGAGGGCCATCGAGACGAATTTCTTGAACGAGGCAAAGTCAGCAGCCAGACCGGATGTTGTGGATGAGGTGTTTGAAGACTTGCTCAGCTCGGCATCAAAATCAGCCATTCTTTTATTGAACATCTCCATCATTTCGGTGAGCGTGTCTTTGATGGAATCCATTGAATTATTGAAGAGCGACGAGAAGGAATATTCTATAGGAGACAACACTGGACCGGCAGGTTACTTTAGTCAGCTAATATTTTATGACATTAAATTATTTAGAAAACAGAAACTGTGATTTTTATTCAAATAAAATTTGGGAGCACAAATAAACGACCTTGACCCGATAACTACCCGCCAAAAAGTGTTATTCTTAATTATTAGATAAAAAATCTCTATATATTTAACACATTTGTTTGTTATTTTAGTATAAATGTGCACACATAAAAGATTATCAAATTTGGTTGACCTTGGATATTTTCGCCAGTATCGCGATAGTGTTCATGATCTTCGTGAACGACGGCGCGGGCGGCTACTGGTGGCTGGAGCACGCCACGTGGAACGGATTGGTGGCCGGCGACCTGGTGTTCCCCGCCTTCCTCTGGATCATGGGGGTTTGCATCCCGCTAGCTGTGAAGAGCGCCTTCGCCAAGGGCGTTCCTAGGTGGAAGATTGTTATGCACATTGTGCGGGTGAGTGGGATTAATTGTAACAACTCCTCTTCCCATTTTTTCTTCCCGCTCCTCGATTTGATGGACCGGCAATCCATCCACGATCCAAGCATTGTAGATGCTCTTGAGCGGCAGTGATAACTTACCATCAGGTGAGCTGTTTGCTCGTTTGCCGGACCTTAGCAATAAAAAAGGGATATTGTAAAGGTTTCGTCAGATATGCCTGCACTCTCGTCGGTTGTTATCTATTCACCGCAACACTTATGTAAACCTGTTTTGGGTGCTAGTTTTAAGGATCCTGGTTTAAATACAAGCCTTAATGTAATAAAGTTATCAGGCTAGCGGGTATGGGAACGTTTTACATTTTGCATTGCAATACCTTATCATCACTCCTCTAAAAGTTAACGCAAACTGTCACATTTGAAGTAGCAGATTCTAAAACAAGTAATTCTTCAAGATGATAAACATATTTTTTTCTCAAATTGAATTTAATATTCATTTTAGTAAAGTTTATTCTTACATGATTAATGTCAAGATGCTCAATTAGCATTGCAAAGGTAGTCAATAACTACCTAGTCAGGTACCGTTGGTTGTATAACAAGAGGCAACAGGTTAGTAAAGTGGTCGCAAAAGGGTTGCTGTTGACGGTTACCTTTTAGAACCAGTATTACATAAATATTACGTCGCTTCACTCGTCTGGCGAACGCAGAAACGAGGTAAATGTCATCGATAGTTGCTAAGCAAACAAATCACTTGGATAACATTGATTAAATTCAAGATGTTGATTTTTTATGATAATTACCATAGTCTGGCCAATAAACAAATATCTTGTCTGAGATGATGAGCTGATTATATCTGCGCATAAATGTCCACAATATGTCTTTCGTTCTTGACTTTTGAACACGGATGGAAAAAGAGTAAGAGAATAATTAAAGATGTTATCTCATCGGAACTATTGTTTATTATAACTACTTAAATCAAATGCTAGTGAAATAGAACAACAATCATAACTTCGAGTTCTGCCAACGTTTCATTGATCTGCTATACTTGATCAAAGACATTCTTAGTCGGCGCACGCGACCCGCTCACTTTCAAACATTACATCATACGAAACTTCCGTATCTTGTATTATTCCAGCTCCTTGATCCAATCTCTCGCGCACACTTCGGCATCAGTAATGTGTTTTTGCGGCATTTTTCATTGGAAATTCTGAGCTCGCGTGATGCCGTGTGCGTGTACGCTCTCTCCGCTCCCAACCGACTATATCGGTAATATCACTCAAATCTCGTCCATTTCCACGTTTTTTCAGCCTCCACCGCAAAACGTTGAATCATTTGCGTCAATGTATAGCGTATCTGCGTTGTTTTCGTGGTTGCAATGAGAGGTATCATTAGTTTGGTCGATATACTGACCCGCTTGCGGATGTGGCCTGGTTTACATTGAGATCTGGAGTGAAGACTGGTACACATAAAACAATGGACATCACGATAACATTTTAAATGAGACTAGATTCGGTTGTGGACTTTTTAGAAGCTCTGAGGAACAACTTGATCATGAACTTATTATTGCTTTGTCGAACAGACTTAGCACCTTAATTTGTTTTTCATGTTTTATATCGATAGTGTTTTGTTTTCTTTACAATATTGTAATTTATTTTTAAGTTGCTTTCATTATAGACAAAAACCTTATGATATTAAACTTGAGATTCAAAAACAACAATGAATATATTTAAATAAACAAGAAATGAAATGAACATAGCCGTCAATAACCACACGGTTCTATTTCCTGTGTCGAGAACAGGAATACTCGAACAAAAACAACTGGATCGCTAGCTTAGGAATGTATAATTACGTGCATACATGGAAACAACGAGTTTCGACGCTCTGTTCCGAACGGGTCCACAATCACTGCAAAGAATGACAGGAATGACAAGTTGGATATCGAACGATTACTGAATGACGTCATTTGGCAATGGTCATTACTGGTAAAAACACAATGCAATTGTATTTATATGCATATAGATAAGTTTGTTTGTTTAGTTAGGCTTTATGTATGACTTTATCTATAGATATTAATAATTAATTGCCAAATGTGTTGCTATGCGCTAAAGTCGAGAATGATTGAACAGATTTCGATAATTTTGGTTTCAAAATATTTTTAATATACCAAATTAAGTTTGTATAAAAGAAAAATTCAGAAAATCTGACGAAAGTTATTGTATCATAATAAATATACGACGCGACGTGACAGTCGACCGTTTTATGATCCATAACTACAAGTATGCAAAAATATTATTAGTGATATTAGTATGTAATACATAATACTACTATAGTACATCAATAGGTACTTACCACTAGAAATTAATATACAAACATACTGAACCGAAAGAAATTGTTTGGTAAAAATAATTTTTATTTTATATATTACAGATTTACATTTGAAATTTACCGTAATGTTTGCAATTCTCCTGAAACTATTTTAATGTACTCAATTTTAGGTCATCCTTTTGCAAGCCTATAAATCATTGATATAACAGGTGTATGAAGTGCTGGTTGATTTATTTCAGCGTTCGTGTATGATGTTCCTGCTCGGCATGTCATTGAACACGATATACGGCTCGAACATGCTGCAAGAGTTGCGCATATTCGGCGTACTGCAGCGGTTGGCTGTCGCTTATTTAATCGCTGCTGGATTTTATGCTCTTACTGCGCCTAAGTACTACACTCCTCCAAGGGTAAGTAAATCATTTTCATTCAATTATAATTGAGAGTTAACAACTTTAAGATCTACCACTGCTAATATCAATTTCTTCGTCTTTTACTCTTCTTTCGCATTCCTATATTATTTTGGGAGGCTGTAAAGGACCTAAGACCAAATTTCGTAGATATTTATGGTTTGCGGTAAACACTTACCATCAGTTTGAGACGTTTGTTTTTTTGCCTAACCGAAGCAATAACATTTCATGAAATTTTATTTACAAAAAATGACAAAGCAAAACGACTAAAAGTACAGTTCTTATTTCTCTGCGCGTTGCATTCAGAGATTTAAAACTGGTTTCGTTGTTGTTTAATTTCCATACAAGAGATTTGGCA
Organism: Hyles euphorbiae; assembly: GCA_023078785.2. NCBI lineage: Eukaryota > Metazoa > Arthropoda > Insecta > Lepidoptera > Sphingidae > Hyles > Hyles euphorbiae. Next base: position 5,879,507 of record CM041041.1, on the reverse strand, counting down.
AGTAGGTACCTTAAAAATATCGAAGTGCACAAAGAATTTGGAGTCAAGGTTATACATTACACCTATCCTTTCGCTTTTAAAATAAGAAATGTGAAACTTGTAAAGGTCCTTTCGCGTACAATTTGTTAAAAAAAATTTATTTTATTTTTATTTATGGCGAGAAGCCAAAACAAGTTCATACAATGAAAATTAAAATAAAATATTAACAAAATATAAAATTCCTCAAAGTGGGCCATGAAACTGTGCCTCATTCAGGTATAATCTTGTATGAAGTCAGATATTTGAATTAAATCGGCGTGATTGTGTTTGCTATACATTATTTCCTATGCCATTTCAATCGATCTAAACACAAATAATTACACTATGAATTAAATATATCTCAGGATGGCGAGCGCAGTGGAATGCCAAGCATTGCTTTGTAACTCATGATTTTGTTTGGTTTTGCTACGGTCCATGAGCGGTCATATCGCTTATAATCAGGCGAAGTCCATGCTCATCCCATCATTCACAACAATAAAAAAACATACAATTCATTTTAATTGTCATGGTCACTTTGCCGTACAAATATATTCTAAATACGATCAGTGTGTTTCACTTTATTATGGTAGTAAGTAATCTGCTATTTATTTATACAGGGCGCGTGTGGCCAAGCGTTGAAAGACGTGTTATCTTGCGTGTGGTGCTGGGTGCTGGCCGCAGTGTTGGTAGCACTGCACACTGCCATCACCTTCACTGTTCACCACCCTGACTGTCCAGCGTAAGTGTTATCTAGGTGACATAGAATTTTTAATCACCTCTGTGCCTAAAAGAGAGCATTTTGTTTTATAGCAAATCCTTGGCATTGATAAATCGATTGTGGAAACTATGCCAAATGTAATATGGATTAGAACTATAAATTAATTGCATTAATAAGAAACTTTCCACACTTCGTAAATAAAATGTGTTTTTTAGAAATATCAACAGCACTAAACGAAAAGTAATACTGATCTTTGCTATCCAGAAGCTAAGCTGCTTAAATTTGTCGAAATACATCGATGAGTGCAACTACGTCCAAATGGTTGGCTCATTTTACATTTGCCCGAAATACCTGTGTACCGCGTACAGTACCAACAATTGGAGAGACGATTAAAGATGAATACAATACATTTTTTCAGTGGCTACCTCGGACCCGGCGGAAGACACGACGATTGGATAGCACCGGAGTGTAGCGGTGGTGCTGCTGGCTATATCGATCGTTTGCTACTGGGTGAATCGCATCTCTACCAACATAGTGATGCACGGAGAGTCTATGGAGGGCCAGCTACAGATCCGGAAGGGCTTTTGGGTAAGCTGTTATAAATATTACAGAATAATGTATTAGAATTATTGTTTTTTTTTTAAACTACATTTTGACTAAACTGCGCCTGATGGTAAGCGCCAATGCCGTCCGGGAAGAGTATCGAATGGAAACAGACGGAGACGGTAGTCTCTTGCCATTCGATACAATTATACTGGCCTGCTAAGATGCCTCTAAGAAGATGAAGGAAGGAGGGAACACTCATGACGGCAAATTATTCCAAAACTTGACGGTGCGGCACAAAAAAGAATTTGCGAACCTTTTGGTTCGTGCCGAGATGGTTTAAACCATCAAGCTATAGCTTCGCATGCCAGCACATTCCGTTTTAAAGAATAATCTCGAAAATACCAGGTTGTTAAAAATGATGAACACGTTTATCATTCTCTATAGCATTGTTGTTAGTATGAGCGTTCCACACTTATCCATTTTCTACATGTCACTGAATTTGGTTGGCAAAGTTTCGGAGCAGTTGACCACAAACAACTTTATTATCTATTATATGTCGTCGCAGTACATTACCTCTTTTTTTAAATTGTTGATTCACCGAAAATTGTATAATTATTTATTAGTTTATGCTACTGGAAATGTGATGCTTTAATATTCATAGCGACATTTTATTTTGTTTTTATTCAATTCTCAACAACTAAGGATAGTCTTTAAATACTCCTTGTGTTTTACAGGTTGTCTAACATCAGCAGTACAAGCTTTACTGGGAGTCCAAGCCGGAGCTACTGTGCTTCTACAACGGTCACATAAAGCTAGGATTTCTAGATGGCTAGCCTGGTCTTTAGTGTTCGCAGTGGCCGGTGCGTTACTGGCAGGCTTTTCAAGAGAACATGGTGTAGTGCCTATTAATAAGAATCTTTGGTAAGTCGAATAGTATCAATATAGCCTCCTGGGTAATTCGATTTTATAGTTAAAATATTATTATCCTAAATCATACGAAGTTTTGAGAAAAATAATTACTAAGAAACATGTTTAGCTAACTTTTTAATTCAATCATTTTTACAGCGATGTGGCATATGCCAGATTCCTTTAATAAAACAAGAATATTTTTTATTCTTAATAGCTGGCTTTAGTTAGTTAGTTAGCAAGCTTCCAAAATTAAAATACAAACCCTTATTTTCCTTTCAGGTCCATGTCGTTCGTACTAGTGACATCAGCCTGCTGCCTGGTTCTTCTCAGTTTCTGCTACACCCTGACGGACGCGTGGAGGTTTTGGGGCGGAGGCCCCTTCAGAGCCCCAGGACTCAACGCCATAGCCTTATACGTCGGCCACTCAGTCTGCGCCCATCTCTTCCCCTTCCATTGGAGGATTCCGAACATGCAAACCCACACTATTAGGCTCATAGAAGCGGTGTGGGGTACCGCTCTATGGGTGATCATTGCCCACATAATGGCTAAGAAGAAAGTCTTTATCACTCTCTAAATTAGTCCTTGTACAGACTTACTTTTATGGAATTTTAATTATATTTTCAATTGACACATTTTGGTGATATATTTTATGTTTTTAATAGCTCTGTTGTAAAACTATTGAATTGGAGGAAAAAATACTAGGCAACATTGCTTGTAACATTTTGGCGTTGAAGTGACTCATGTTTTATATTGTGTATTTTATTGTTTTAAGTGAATATCTAAAGTGTTTATGTATTCCATAGTCTAAGGTTTGAAATAAGACTGACCATGCATGTGAAATACAGGTGCTCTTAAATACTAGAATATTTCGATTTTTCATGTTTAAAAAATTCTAGTCTCATTTGTTTAAACAAATATTTAAAAACAAGATTCTGTTCTTATTCCTCGTGATTATATAAGAAATAGACATGCCTTTAATTAAACTTTGTAAGATATGTGTTTTATTTCAATTACCTATTTATTCCCTTTTTGAAACCAGTTGCTTATTGTTTCATAATTAATAAGAGAGTAGATAATTATTTCAGTAAAAAAAAAAACAAAAATATTGATGTCTCATAAAGCCAAGTAAAAAAAACATTCAGTTAGCTAGAGGAACAATATTGTTTAAGACACAAAAAGTACTAGGCCGACAGGGAAAGAAAGGAGGTTTCGTTAATCCTATGTCGTCAATTTGCGCACAATTTCTCTGGCAACAAAAAGTACTAGGGCGACAGAAAAAGGAAGGAGGTTTCGTTAAGCCTATGTCATCAATATGCGTAATATTTCTCACACCACAAAAAGTACTAGGGCGACAGAAAAAGGAAGGAGGTTTCGTTAAGCCTTAGTCATTAATATGCGTAATAATTCACACACCACAAAAAGTACTAGGGCACCAGAAAAAGGAAGGTTTCGTTAAGTCTATGTCGTCAATATGCGCAATATTTCTCTGTCAGCAAAAAGTACTAGGGCGACAGAATAAGGAAGGAGGTTTCGTTATGCCTATGTCGTCAATATGCGCAATATTCATCTGACAGCTAAAAGTACTAGGGCAACAGAAAAGCGAAGGAGGTTTCGTTTAAGCTATGTCATCAATATGAGAAAATTTCTCACACCACAAAAAGTACTAGGGCAACAGAAAAAGGAAGGAGGTTTCATTTAACCTATGCACAAAAAACTTTGAATGGATGTACTGTAGTTAGGGAGTCCTACCCGCAGTTCGATATCTAGCGGCAATTCTTCATCTACCCGCAATTCCCCCGTCGTTAATAAAATATGTCATCAATTCAGGGAGATTATAAAACCTATTCCCACCCATACTAACATTATTATACTATCTTTATATTTATTAAATAAAAATTATAAGTATAGTATAGTTGTGTATATTTATCTCATTCTCTGGTAGGCTATATTTCTGAAGTGTTCTTTTGCCGTGGGTCATTTGGACACACACACTTTTTAAATAATTTGCTGGTTGTCATGTGATGGATTAGGACCATTAGGACAAAAAGGTAAAACATATCAGGAAAAGAAACAATCGGTATACAATATTTGACGCTTTATTAGCTCAAGGGTGACAGTAAAATCCGCAATGTCATTGAAAATAATAATAAAACAAACGATTCAACAAATCATGACTCAAGGTAACAGCGAATAGTTTTAACAAAATTAAAACTATATCAATAAAATTACACTTTAAAATGAATAACAAAATGATTAGGCAGGGGCGCTATTACGGCCCGCCTTTACCGATCCATTCGAGATTAAGTGGTGTATTTTGTCATTAATTATCTTACTCTCGAATGAATCTCACAATTATTGTCACCCAAAATGTGTGCGGTGCATATAGGTATGTTTGGCATTTTATTAACATTACGAGACGTGGCGTCGCGTCGTAACAAGCCCGGTGCGCTGGCGCATTGCGCTACACGCGCCAACACACCTCGACCTTCGCTCAAATCCTAATATCAAACACTCCATTTCATAAGTAAATCAAATTTTAAAATCAATATAAAATTATAAGTTACATGATATAAAAATATCGCATAATCGATTTTCGCGATAATATCAAATGTTTGTTAAAATACATGATTATGATTGAATGTTGTTTATATAATTTTAGAAAATTGAATAGATCGGTGTTCTTGAAAGCAGTCAGGACTTGAGCGAGGGTACACATATTTTAATATATCATCTACATTAAGTCATATATAAATCGTTTTCAAATAAATCACTCTTTTTTGTAGACGGTAAATGCCATATTAGGAATTTAATATATTTTTCTCTTTTAAATACTTTAATATATAATAGTCTCTATACAGTAAAGGATACTCTTTAGATATCTCTTAACACGCCTAATCTACGCTCGAACTTACAAATATTGGTAGAATCAGTAGCTGGACATGCAGGCAATGCTGTATAGGTATCCTAACGCTAAACTATAACACTAACTTGTGTAGCGATAAACACACGTAAAACAGTGTATCTTCATAAAGTCCTAAAATTTCATCTGAAAAAATCTCTTAAAATATATCTCAATCCTTACCAAAGGGCCCGCGAGTGTGCGGGCGGGAACATGTTATATATTAATTGTTTCAGTGCTATATAAATATAACATTTTCCTTATATATCTAAATAGGAAGAACATTTAAAAAATGTATAAAGAGAGTTTATATTAATTGCACACACAGTAAAGTTTATACGAAACAATATGTATGGATATAGGCGTTTAGAAAGTGGAATTCAATAATCTATATATGTATGTATAATATATAATATGTAAGTTTAAACAGTAACAAACGTTTCGACTTAGCTATATTTATAAATTATGCTAGCGAAAATTTATAACAGCTCATATATGTGTATATTTTGCTATTGTAATTAGTTTGTATACAGTTTGCACATAACGTTAACACTTTTATGATTAAAATAGATAAGTACTCGAGCTCACTTTAAGTCACTCATATATCTATAAAGAATGGAATGTTTAGTATATCAAAAGAATGTTAGTGAGTGGAGCCACACTGCAGCACGGCCCAACCGAGAGCAGAACTAAGCGTTGGCAAGAGCGGAATAACACCTAGGCTGACCGTTGGAGATTCTGTTTGCAACTGTGAGGTACCGACACGGGATGCGCTCGCACCGTAACATTAAATACTGCTAGCTAATCGTGTTTAGTTCGCTCGCACAGTTTCAAAGTTATTGTGTTAGTAACATTCTTTCAAGGCATGCAATTATTTTGTACTTGTCGATCCACAGAGCGCAGTATGATCTGACATTGAATATAGCTACTCCTCATAACGGAGATCTCAACAACGAGACCTCGCCACGGCTTCACGAGAGACTAGACATAACCGAAAACAATTGTCACGCGATCGGTCAATACATAGGGTCCTCTATCAGATAACGTAAATCTAACTTTATTTTAAATACAAAGACAAAATGTCTAAGACGATATACATGTCTCTATAAATGCAAATTCACGGAATTCAATATAAATCGATAAGACTCACGCGAGCGTACAACGTTCGTCTTACAATATTATGCTACTTAGATTCCCGATAACACAACGCCGCACCACATAACGCCAAGTTCTAGCACATAAAGTTTCACAAACGCAGCTAGTAGTAGTCGGAGTCCGGAGATACACTACACTACTTAAGTAGTCCATTAGACATGCCTATTCATTAAAACTCGATAGTCGATGTAACACATTAGGCCGAGAACACGGACGCAGGACACGTTGCACGTTGCATGTTGCAAGTAGCACGTTGTATATTACAAGTTGCGCGTTACATGTTGCACTGTGCACAAGTAGAGCGAGCCGAGCACGCCTGCTGTCACATCGGCGGCATACACATCAAATGTATGCTTTGGGTAACAATTATACTTCTTATCCTAGTTGTAAAATTTAATGAAAACACGCATAAAATAAAACTTAAATACATATATAGCTATTAAAAATATATTACGAGATTTCAAACAACACGTGTAAACTATCGACACTTATCTAGGGCCCAGTAATATTCCCTGTCATCGAGTCATCGCTCGTACGCTTCTGTTGTAGAGTTGTAAAAATAAATATCTAGTGTGGCACTTGACAGTTTGTATACCTATTACCGTAACGCAGGTATAACCAATTCAGCACCACTGAATACACCTATTTACTAACATATAGTGAGCAACCATTCCACGCTGACGCATCTCCCTTCACACACGGTGGCGTGACACATTTGTAAATACATCCAAAATATACATCGATAAAATATACATTCAGAAAGGACAGCGCTATCGACAAATGTTATCGTATCGTGACGTCCCTGTCTCGCAGCGTCATCGATATCTGATCGAGCCACACGAGTTGATTTAAAAGTGCCCGGCGGTCAAATAAACAATGAACTCGTCCACAGTGAAGTATCGATGCATTTGTAATTCGAATTCATTCAACTGAACATTATCGGAATTCATTCATAGTAAATTATTACAAACTTGATTGTTCAATCGCATCAGACGGCAGGATCGAACAATTTGAATTTCGAATCGTTCGATACGATTGTGCAATCGAGTGAAGTGATTACATAATCGATTAATTGGGAACATTGCGAGACAGCTTACAGTGAGTCGACTCGGGTGGTGGTGGCGGCGGTCACTTGCGAGCCCCGCGCGCCACCAGCGCCTGCAGCGACGCCACCTGGCTCAGGAGACTCGCGTTCTTCTGCTCTAGCGTCTCCACCCTCTTCCTGTAGTCGTTGTTCTCCGATATCAATATCTCCACTTTCCTTTCTAATTGGTCCATATATTCTTTCTTTTTGCGTCTGCTCTCTTGTGCTGATATCTGGAAATAGATTTTCAAATTGAAAATTTTACTAAAATCATAAAGATGTTGGATTACTGTGACGGTACATAATTAAACTTTTCAACATTATTTAAACAATTTAGTTTACTTATTTAAAATTCTCACTAAAAAGCACAAATATAGATATAAAGTAGGACTTAGATGTTTACCTTATTCTTTATTTTCCTCCTGATCTTCTTGAGAGATTTCTCCTCAGCCTTGGTGAGAGGCAGACGGGTAGGAACGGGGTAACCTTCGGCGAGTAATGTGCGTTTCTCTTCCTCTGTCAGTACTAGTGTACCGGTTGACCCTTTCTGTAAGGAAATAGTTGTTCAATTAGTAACCTCCACAGAACTGAGTGCTAGTAATCATGCAACAGAATTATCTGTCCATTTTAGTTCTGTTTTACTACTGTAATTTTTCGAAGCAAATCATTACAATTTGGCAAAATATTAAAAGAATACTTCAAACCGAAGTTTTCAACCAATTCGTGGTTTGTGCGTTTGTTTTGAGTCTCAGAATGGTGTTCGCAATTGAATGCCGCATTGCTTTGCAATTCATGATGTTGTTTGGTTTTGCTACTGTTACCATTTCGCTTACCATCAGGAGAACTACTTGCTTACTTGCAATAAAAAAAAATCGGTATATCGGTAACCTACGGATGTACTCCTACGGATCTCCTCATTTCTGGTTCGATCTCGTAGGGAAACACCGAGCATAGCCCTCTCCAATTGAATCCTCTCTTCCTATAGGCTGCTGGTTAAAGAAATTTCATATTCTCTTACCGGTTGACTACTAATAAGCGGCGTGTTGATTGGCTGCCGCGAGTGGTGCGACACGTAGAGGTGGCTGCGGCGGGAGGGCGCGGCGGGGGGCGCGGGCGGCGCGGCCGACGCCTCGTGCGCGGGGGACAACGCGCCTTCACTGTCTGATGACGATAGTGATGACGGCGGCGTCGGGGGTAGATTGAAACCTGGAGTAGAGGGAAATAATTGATGTTAGGTAAAAGTGATTTTCGGATTGATGATTTCAGCTTCCCTTAAACTAAATTATGTATGCTAGGTAGATAAATTTAGACTTCTGTTTTATACTATGGTACATGAGAGTTGAAGTTGATGTCAACATTTATTTTGTGTCTATGTTACAACTTATGCTAAATATCACTGGTGGTAGGCCTCTCCTATGTGAGAGGCCGCCTGGATAGTGGACCAACGCAGTGTCTATTTCTCCCGCTAAACAGCAGTGTAAATGCACTGTTTTGTTTCAGTTTGAAGGAAATTGTAGCCAGAGTAACTACTGGGCATATTGAGACTTAACATTTTATGTCTCAGGATGGCGAGCGCAGTGGAATGCCCAGCATATCTTTGTAATTTAAGGTATTGTTTGGTTTTGCTCCTGTTCATGAGCGGTCGTATCGCTTAGATGACGGCATTCTCGTCTCGCCATTTCTTGCGATAAAAAATTGAGAACCTACAAATAGAATATCAATAGACAACAGATGACATTAGGTCTTCGGCAAGGTTAGACTAAAACGATTAATCACTGCTTGTTCGTTAACACTGCCCAAGTCTAGTCTGATGATGTTATTACACTCAATCACAGTATGGTTACCTGAAGCCCCTGAGCTGGATGTGACTTTGATGGATAGTTTGTTGGAGTTGAGCGTGTTGGCTAGTCGTGGCGCTGCGCTGAGGAGTAGCTGTGGCACTCCCGCGGCGCCGACCTTCTGTAGCACCGCTTGTGGCATGTGAATAGTTCCTGTCTGAAATTTTAGATAAAATATCATCATTCTAGTGTTTTCAATTAGTAGTTTATGCTATAGGTTCATGTAAATATTGAATTGAAGAATATTTTAAGTCTCGTTTTGGTTTTGAGGAATGTGAAAAATACTTTGTTTTAGTTTCATATTTTTTTAATATTTATAGCTGATATGTATACTATTATGCATTACCGACAAATGTTAAGTTCAAGAGAGTCTAAGATATTCGTTGAGGTTGAAATGGTTTGGTGGGAATTTTTTGCGTGCCATTGTTGTTCTGGGCGGACTGTTGCAGCGATTTAGGGAGAGTGGATGCGATAGATTTTAGCCCAAATAGAATTAATAGATTTATTTTAAAGCAGTTTACAGATAAACTTTTCTAAATCATGTGTTCGTAACTGCTAGTATTATTTTATTTGAGGAAACATTATGGTGACATATTATAATATGATCAGCAAAATTAATTACTGAGGAAATCGAACTATTTTTATTGCCATGAATTCCGGTGTCATTAAACATGTATCGTTATGATGCCATTAAGCCAGCTCGACACACAAAAATAGAGAATTTGAACACAAACTCGCAAAGACAGTCAAAATACCAAAAGTTCGAATATAAAATAACAGTTACAGCTTTCCGATCTGCTAAAGATTCTTTCCGACGACATTTTTCGGCGAAACTTATACACTTGACCGATGATAATTACCACGGATACACGCAACTTAAAATGACTGTGGGTATATAAAGTTTTAAATGTGCTATTACACGTGAAAGTTGCGAAGCACCGAGATCGCAGGAAACACTTGAACTGCGATGAACTTTGCTTTTTTGTCAAATTAAATCGTGCCGGACTAAACTGAGACGCGTTTCGTGACTCGACAGTTTATAATTAAATATCTTTGATTTGGACAGCTTGTGGTTATTCTATTGAGAGGTTATTATCGAGGGCATCTAACTGGTTTTGAAGATGAAAATCTCTTTATCGGACGTTACGCCTTAGCAGAGTTTGAAGACCAATGGGGATCAAATAAACCTTTCAAAAAAACGAAGTAAACTTTAACACATTGAATAAAATGCTTGAAAAAAGTTTACTAGCAGACAATGCTAGCAGAGGTTTATCCTCTGCCGCTGATCCTAAAAACGGCAGAGAATACCGTGGTAGATTTCTTATATCCCACATTAGAGCGGTAACGTTACAATCACCTTAGGCAAATGTGTTTAAATAATTACCGTGTGGTCAATGACGTAGTCAACGTGTGTGAGCGGGGTGCCGGGCGTGGGTGACGGCGGGCATGACGACGCTGGTGACTCGGGCTCTGACTTGGGTTCAGCCTTCACTTCCCGTGGTGGAGAGTCGCTTGACCTTCGACGACTGCTCCACGCGCTGGCTGGCATTGCTGGGTAACATTCGTCTTCCATATCTGAAAGAGAAAGAACTATCAAATGTTTCTGATGAAATGATTATCGAAGTTATATATTCGTACATAGATAGGAGAGAAAGTCGAATTGAAGATAAAAAAATATCTAATGTGACAAAAATTATCTAAATTAATAAGAATAAAAAGAGGCGCTGAAGATGATACATACATAAACTGACGTCTTTTTCCCAGAAGGGGTAAGCAGAGGTACTGCCAGGATACCCACGTTTCGGTTTATGATTACGGGTCGTATGAAATCTCTGGATGCAGGTTGATATTGAAAAATCACATTGAAAATTGGGACTTGAGGAATATGAGGATTAAAGATGGCTGATTAATAGGATTACAATCTAGTATTGCCGAAAATTGGATAAATGTAATTCATGGAAGATTGGGTATTTGTACAAGTTATTCCTAATAATATTGGCAAAAATAATTGTAGAGCTCTATTTGCTAAAATTATATGTAAGATCAATCGTGGAAAATTGCATTACTAGTATTGCGTAACCTCGTTCTTATGAATGCTTACTTGCTATTTGTGTATTTATGTCACAAAACAAGTTCAAAGTACAACAAACACGACGACTGCATCCAAAATCCACGTTTGTCCAAGTATTAATAATCATTTTTATTTTGCATTTGTTTTTCCTTTTGATACGGATCTATATGGTCACTACTCTGATGCAAATCAATCAAAAAGACTATAAATTCTTAGAGCATAATTGTTTTAACCTACAAATGGAATTGTAGTTATGAGTCTCGTAAATCTAAGGGCACTGGTTGCGTAACCTGCGAATTACCGATTTGACTAGCAAACTCGATATGAGTCAACACTTTAAATAACTTTGTTCGTAAGATTTTAATTACATCTGATTCATAGGAAACCTCCATAAATCGAGAGTTAAAATTTACTTGTTATTAAATTATGTATGCACCTATGCCGTTTCTTAACTAGATGTATGTAGTATTAAAAATAATTACGATTAAAACATTTGATTCATTTTATGACATATTTCCCTTTACGCTACTGTAGGTTAAAGTGTGTGATTTGGCTTAGATCAACGAAGGTAGGAAATTTTATTACAGGAAATGTGTCCATAAATTCTTAAATATTCATCAAATTTGTTGCTTTCACTTCTTCGCTGGGTTTCTAGCAAGTCACTCAAATATATCTATTTAATATCGTGCACCATTAAAACAAATGGATCCCACGCACATCCTTTTGTTCAAAAAACATTTTAAACTACTTATCTATTTTTTAAAGCATTTTTTTGTAGTAGCTCCAGGTAGCTTGGAAGTGCTTCCCGTGGCTTCGCAATATGCATGTGCAATGGCGTGGAACATTCGGTGGGAAGTGGGTACTCGTTGTGTGTGCATTAATGCGTTTACAGTTTTTCCGTATATATGTATGAGGATGGTGGTTAATATCGGATAGTAGTAGCTGTATTAAGTATTATTTTTTATTTAGAAACATGTAAGATATAAAAAAAAATGTCTATCAATATTAATCAGTCCAAAATTGGCAAAAAGAAATTGACGTGGATAAATTGTTTATATGTTTGTATTTTTTTATTTTATTGTTGAATCATATTTTGATGTATGTAAATATTATTATGAAGAATAAAAATACTATTTTTACACAAACTTGGTGTATCTGTATCGGCCCATATACGTCCCACTGCAGGGCACGGGCCTACTCTACAATCGAGAATACGATTGAGAGTGGTTAGGCCATATAGTCCACCACGCTGGCCTAGTGCGGGTTGGTAAACTTGGTGTAATATCAATTTAATGAATGTGGATACCTGCCTTGTAAAAGACCATGATTTACTTTTGAACAATCATGATTTATAATTATGTAGATCAAGACCTTATAAGATATAGACCACTGCATAAATATATTAAATTCATATCGAATAAAAATAAAATCGATTGACATTGATAGTACTCGATTACCTTTGAGGATCTCTTAAAACGAGTACATATTTAATAAATTGTTCAATTTATGGAGTTAAAAATATTTTGGTAATTCGTGTCCAAAATCTCTGTTAATATGCTATAATTTTACAATTATAATTACAAAATGAAATATGACGCTGCCCTGTTCTATTACAAAAATAATCTTCTTTGTTTTTGATAAACACATATTTTTGTGTTAAAATTTAAGATTAAAGTGATATGGTATTAAATTTCGCACCTTTCTTTAAGCAAATCACCCAGAACTTATAATTGTTAAGTGTTGCATGCCATTATACTAAACTCGTCACCAGAGACTCCACGGTAATCATTAGATATAATTTTCTACCCATATAACAGCACATATACACTGCGATCTTGTCGGCAGAAATTAGAGATGTTAAAAAAATAATCGATTTTTAATTTATTCGATTATTATTTTCTTATAATCGATTTTTTACAACCGATTTTTAAAATACTATTAATCGATTTTTTATAAATCGATTATATAAATTATCCGTAAAAATCGATTTTTATTAACAGTGCTATCTATGTGACGTATGAAAAAACTCGGAGTCAGTTTATACTGTTCAATATTATTGCGATGCTCATAATTTCATTTTTATTAAAATAAACGTTTAATGGTACGGAAAATTTGTGTCAATAAATAAATTAGGTATCCTTATTGAAAGTTTAAAGGAACATTCACTTTGATTTTTAGTTTTGAATATTATATTTTTTTATTCATATCAATTTATTTGATTTATATTTTAATAAATTGTTAATATGAATTTCTGAGGATTATTTTTGGAATATGAAAAGCATTTAGATTTTTAAATGATAGAAAAAAATCGTTTTTTTGCAAAAATCGATTATTTTTAATAATAATCGATTTTTAATAAATCGATTAATATTAAATAAAGAAAAATCGATTTTTATTTAATCGATTTTTTTCGATTAACCTCACATCTCTAGCAGAAATACACAAAAGAGCGGTATTTCCAGACGGCTTGGCTCATTCTGGTAAAATTACACGACAAACTCTAATGAAACTATGCGCCAATGTTTTTGCAAATGCTTTAGAATTCATCAAAGTTGTACAATTGAGAGTAGATTTCGTCAGTATAATATAAATAAAGTGTTCAAAAACTATTTGGACAGATGTTTTGCTGTTTGCTGAAGGAGTCTAAAACATGTGTTGCTAAATACTTTTACGAATAATGTTATATGGTGAAGCAGAACTTAATAGATATCGATAAAGACATTCCAAATTGAAACTAATAAAATATTTATATTTATTTTTTAAAACATTAAGGGACATTTCCAAATCCACTGAAATAAATACTTGCAAGCCATATCATTCAACAGACGAACCCGTTAATTACCAGCTCCTCTTATCTATTGGGAGTGTGTGAACAAGATCGTCTCTGAAACTTTCATCGTTGAAATCTGTTTTTTCTTCCAACCAGTTGTCTAATATTAACATTTATATATCTTTATCTTCCTGTCAGTTACAATTACGAAACATTACTGTTACACCTCCTAGATAGGACCACACACAGTACAGGTCTGTCAGCGTTGATTAAACGTCCATTACATGTAATTAGGGAAAATTAATAGAGTTTGTGAAGCCTATTCATGTTTGAGTTATTCGGAACGTCTAAATGTCACGCGAAGTTGATTAACATCGAACGAAAGGGCAGCCAAGGACTGAAGGCTGGTTTATTTAAGGCTGCTGGATTTAGGTCATGTTTGAGCCAAATAACGTTCCATTGGAATGTTTTGTTTTATAGTCAAGGGAAGGGCATTTAGTCATTTTTATTCATTTACAAAACTGAGTATCGATTAAACCCCTGTTTATACAGGAGATATCTAGTAGTGGGACGTATGTGGGCTGACATATGAGCTAGAAAGGTGGACAATAGATTTTATAAAGATCGCAAAAGGTCACTGGACGTAGGCGTTTTCCAACAGGAGATTGTAGAAGTCTTTAAAGAAGGCCAGTTTTTATTTTATGGGGTACAAAACACTGATATTTTTCAAAACTGAAAACCTTTGTTCTACCTTCGGGATGAGTTAACTTGATGAGATTGGGACAACTACCTTCCTTGTAACAAAATGTATCAACTAACACATGTTAGAGTTCGCTATGCAGTATGAGACCATGTACATACTATAAAATGAACAGGCATAGCAACCAACAATTATATAGTTGAAATTGTATCTATAAGGTTTCAATGGTGACAGAATCTACAATCATGAAATATTGTACAGACTAGCTGTATTACAGAAGTCACTGACACACAATATTCATAATAGGCTAGACAAAAATTGTACCGACTCAAGTCAATAAAAGAGCTAAATTGAAACAAAAAGTCCATTGCTCTGTGAAAATAAAAATAGAACGCATCATCATGACATCACCCGGCTTGGAGACGAAGATGACACAATCATCAAATGTCATCTATCATGCTTGCCTATATTATTTTGATAGGGGACATTAAGGCCCATTACGAATAGTCATGCTCAGTGCATTACAAAACCGCTGCAGACAATATTTATGATAAGGTCTATGTTGCAGATTGGGCTTTGTGTCAGAGGTACTCAACCGTTATTGTTAACTTAGGCATACGTGTTTAAAATGTAGTTTTTTTTCATCAATATTATCCTTAGTCTACTGCGAAAGCTGCAGCTACTGAAGTTAAGATATTGGAAACTGTTTTATGATAATTCTAACAAACGATGATGGATGCTGAATTCTGATCAGACTCACTATACTGTTATTGATGGTGGAAGAATCGATGCCGAAAGTAACTGTAAAAGTTTTAACACTAAAAGCCCCCAAAGTCTATTTGGAATTAATAGATAGCATAGACGAAAATAGATATAAATGAAGTACTGTATTATTTATTTGTTTTTATATCTCATTGTAGGTGAACTGTATGTTTTTATGAGAATAAATTCTTTAAACCTAAACCTAAAATCGTAAAGGCAACAATTATTTATAAGCGGGCACAACACGTAAGATATACCTTGGTTTTTAATTATCATCGGGTAAATAATGCTTAATGATATATTGATTGAAATAAAAAGCGCGTGAGGAATAAATAAATATTAGAATTATCGATGAAACTGTTGTTGATTTCTGGATTAAATTAAGATTTAAATCATACCTGAAGGCTGTTTGCAACATGTCTTTGATGGATCCTCACTTATAAAATAGCAATGAGAACCATTATGAATATTCATTATCGAAATATAAAAACATTTTTATGATCTACGAATATTTATTTATATTTGAATTTCGTATTTCTACCAAACTGAACAGCTAAATTGTGTGTTATGTAATTATTATCATGTAATAAATTGCATTGCAAAGTTTCTTGTGTGACCACTAATCTATTTTAAATAGGTGGTAAAAATAGGCGAACTATACGATATTGTAAATTCTTTTTGAAATTTATGTTCTCAGGCAAGAAATATTTTTTTTACACACTCAACAAGTATATTTAGGTTTGGTTATTTTTTTGCATGCCAAGTATACGATATTCTATTATTTCAAAAGGAAATATATGTTGTAAATATAATGAGCCCCATAATACTTGAGGATATGACTGGCAATGCGCAACCGTCCAATTACAGGTAAAATTAGAAATCTGTCGTCTGTTTATATTTCCTTAACAAATATTGAAAAGGAATTCGCAATTTCATTCAGTAGGTATTACTTGATTCATATTACTTGATTATACGAGACTTGTAACTAAAGAACTATGTGAAATGTTAACCAAATGTCATTTTTGTTATAATATTGAGGGACTAACTGAGAAAGCTATGTACATTAATATTCACTTCTACCTGATCCATACACATTGGAAGAGCGTGGTAAATTTTATTTAAACAAGGAGTTTAGGCCCATTTAAGAAGGGAGAGTTTCTCGCTTCGAAGATACAACTATCGTAAGGATATAAAAAAGTTGCATCGTGTAAATATTTGTCAAACACGGTAATAATCTAATGGCTATGTTATGCGATACTGGCATACGATTGGGGTGCCAGCGCAGATCGGGACGGCATGGCAAGATAATTATTTTTTTACCAATGGATATTCAAACTTATTCGGTGGAGATACGACATAAATTCAATTGTTTTAAATTGCTGTCACAGCATCGAAAAATGCCTTTTGGTGCCACGATCATTGTCACACTGTCCCGGTTTGCGCTGGCCTTAAGTTATAATTTCTATAATATTTAGATAACTACAACGTTTTTTCATTCAATCTCCTACAAGCTAAAATCTATACATACATACTCGTATACATACATAAACTCACGCCTTTTTCCCAGAAGGGGTAGGCAGAGGTGCCAGGACACCCACATTTCGCCTTGTATGTTCCGTCCCACGATGTGATAGGTGGCGAGCCTATCGCCATATCGGGCACAATTTCCTGACTCTGGGCTGATTTTGAATAGAAAAATCCAATATCACTATGCCCAACCCGGGATTCAAACCCGAGACCTCAGCTTTGTAACCGTACCTTAGTACAACTACGCCACCGAGGCAGTCTAAAAATCTATATAATATCAGATTGTTTTTGCTAAAATAATAATTTTAACTCTTGTATACCTTAGAGTATTTATAAATAAAAGGGTATACACTATTATTTTACGAAAAAAAATGTATTTACCACCCAAAAATGACGATATTTAAAAAATCATAGAAAATAATTATCGCGTTTCTTTGCAAAATTTTTAGTTGCATTGTGTTTGTAGTCACTAAAACTACTACCCGGCTTCGTTTTCGGTAGCAGTCTTGAGATACCCGGTATATAAAGCAATGTTCGCCGTATATACTTACACATATATTCTTCCCGTTTTTACACATTTTCATTGCAACAACTAAACGCTGAAGTAAAATACTTGACTAGTACTACTTGGTCTGTGTACTTGACACTTGCTCGACAGGAACCATGCTTTGTTTATTTGTTTATATTGTGATTCAATTAAAATACGCCTCCGTGTATATTTTGTGCTTAAAAAAATATACACGGAGTGTGTGGAACTCATGAATAAAAACAATTAATTAAATACGTCCCACTGCAGGTCACGGGCGTGTTTTTTAAGTATTTTATTGTATTATTTAACTTATAAAATAATAGTTTCTTTAAATTTCAAATTATTTATATATAGACAAATTATTTATGTGAACGTATTTTTATTCGATTCAATAAATTGACAGACAACCTACAAAACCTAACCTAAAAATAAGATGTGTTTTTGTAAATATCTAAAAACTCTGAACTTCCTAGGCTTTGTAACTTTTGTGGAATAATCTTGGAACAAACCTTACTCCAACAATGCAAAACTCATTGATGTAGATGAGATTCGAAGTACTAGGCACAGCGCCATACAAAAACTGGCCATGTCCTTTAACAAACAGGATCAACGGTCAACAATCTGATATTATATAGATTTTTAGACTGCCTCGGTGGCGTAGTTGTACTAAGGTACGGTTACAAAGCTGAGGTCTCGGGTTTGAATCCCGGGTTGGGCATAGTGATATTGGATTTTTCTATTCAAAATCAGCCCAGAGTCAGGAAATTGTGCCCGATATGGCGATAGGCTCGCCACCTATCACATCGTGGGACGGAACATACAAGGCGAAATGTGGGTGTCCTGGCACCTCTGCCTACCCCTTCTGGGAAAAAGGCGTGAGTTTATGTATGTATACGAGTATGTATGTATAGATTTTAGCTTGTAGGAGATTGAATGAAAAAACGTTGTAGTTATCTAAATATTATAGAAATTATACAAATATAGCCATAGGAAAAAAATAAACAAAAAAAAATTGTCGCTTTTTTTTGCAAATTTTTCTGTTGCATTGTGTCTGAAGTTGCTTAAACTACCACCCGGCTTCGTGTTCGGTAGCAGTCTTGATATACCCTGTATATTTAATATTGTTAATCATTATGACTTATTACCTACTTATAGATTATTTTTAAGAATATTTTAGAAAAAGTTATTATCTTTTTCCTACACCTGCTTTACTGCGAACGAAACGTTTATGCGGGGCGAACAATGGCGGAAATGGGTAGGTATCAATGCAAAATCTTATTAAACTTTATTTTACTCCCTAAACTTCTACAGAAATATGACATATTCTTAAATTGATAGTTGATTTTTTATATTTATTCAATTATTGCCTTGTTTTTGTGCATGATAAAAAGTAACTAGGCAGAAACTGTCCAGGTCCCAGCGCCTGATCTAGGGTTCTGACCGCCCTAGGCTAATTCTGAGGACGCGCCCAGGAACGTTACAATGAGCCAAAAAAGTGGTATTTAGTTTTGTTTTGTTTACAAGTGTGAAAATTTTTGCATCATTCATACAACCTATAAAAGTTGTCAGATTTGTTGAATGATTTATAAAATATTTAATACTATGATTTCGATATGGTTTTGATGAATTATGACAGATTTCGTCTTAACAAATACGAAAAATTATAAAATTCTCTACCAACGTAGGGCGACCAGGTGTTAAGAAAAGTGAAGAAAAAATTGAATTTTGCTTAAAATGACATCCTTTCTTTTATTTGACGTATGTCATTATTTCCCAGAATTTGATCTTTATAAGCAACAATATCGAATTGTGTAATAATACAGCCTGTTTTTTTTTTCTAAATTATTGGGTTCGATTCCTAGCTAGGTATATTTATTTATGAAAAATCTAAGTAAGCAGTTTTAGTTTTCATCAAAATCGGGCTCGTAAGACCTTTGAGCATTTTTCATTATTCCTCATAGTTTAGGATTTGGCCATCCAAGCCCACTTGAAAAACACGCCTTGTATATTGATATACGATTAGGATTACGGATTACTAAGACATCTAAGAAGGCAAGAGAGTTATTATGTTCTAACTTCATGGTAAATTGAATTTTATCGTTGAGGAGTTGAGGTGATTTAAAAATGCAGTCACTTGGTCACACTTCTGTTAAGATATTTAAAAAAGACGGGAGGCATCATACTAGTGAAACACATTTGCAACGGCTCAATTATTTATTTGAAAATTATAGTTAAATGTTTAAAATTACTCAGTCACTCGACCGCCGACCGATTCTAATAACAAGTCAGCGTTTGTTATACCTACAGGTGCTATTTTAAATTTCGTTTATTGTTATAATCTCAGGGACTCGTAAGTTTTTTCAGTTCACAGTTTAGGTTAAGTGTTTTGTCTGGGTCTAGTTAAAATATGTAGGGTAGATGCAATGACGCTAGATTAATAGTGCATGCGACGATAAGATTTCAGTTCAGCGCGCCCCCCCGATCCTCGCGCCCTAGGCTGCAGCCTAATTAGCCTAAGGGTTAATCAGGCCCTGCCAGGTCCTTTACCTTTACTATGTAGCATAAGTTCTCCGGTTTCAGTTCAGCACGTGTTGGATAGCACAGCTTTATCTGTCACAGTTCGGATAACGTCATTATGCAGATAAACACCAACTTACGAATACTGTTGCGGATATTGTGGATTAGAGTTTAAAATGGTTGGATTTATGAGCTTGATCAGGGAAGTAAACGCTTATATATTGTACTAGGATTATCGTGCTATAACATTCTTATTATTATCATAACGATAATATACTATCATAATCAGCTTACCATAGTCTGCTGCTACTGATGCTACTGCAATTCTGCCGTGGTATCGAGAGGGCAGTAAGTCAAAGACGCGCATAATTTTTAAATTTCTGATCTGGAATGTGCGTTAAACATTTCTTCATATCTAGGTTCCCTAAATGCAATATGTTCTGTTTTCAAATCAGTTATTTGAAAAAATGCCCGCCTTTCGATTACTATCCTCTTGATTGCCACGGCAGAATTGATCACCACTGACTGACTACTGCTTTTCTCATTCAACAAGATCTGTCACTCCGAGACTCACCTCTGTAATGCTATTTTCACATTACCAAATCATATGCATGCAGTATTATCTATGATGTTATCGGATATGGGTTAATCAAGCTAGTTCAAATTGGTTGAAAATTGATATTGTTAAATTAGCGCGCAGTATGTCAGTGTTACCAAATAACTCGATACAAGAAATTACAAAACAATAACGAGTAAAAAAATATTTTATAAATCAAATATAATAATTTATAAAAGTTATCAAAGAAGTACTAACTTTATACTGCCGAAAGCCGTAAACATTCAAGGTTGATTGAAATAAAACATGAAAGTATGCGAAAAAATAAAATATTGGTTTTGCAAATGCCAAGAGTCGTGATGTTTGAGAGGTCAATCTTCACACTATAGGTCAATAGGTTGTTAATACCACCTCACTTAGCAAATTACTGTTTCATATTCATATTCCCCATTCCGGTTATTTATTTAACCTTTCGTTTAGAATATAAAGGTACACAAACCTAATGAATTTAATAAACTTCTTTGAATTAGTAAATGTTTAAGGTTTATTAAAATAAAACTTTTTGTCAAAATCTTGTGAGCTGTAACCTTCCGTAGGCTACAGCTTATATAGGCTTTTTTATTTATTCATTTTCTTTTTTTTAAATTTCGAATTACTTTGTATTTTAACGATTGCAATACTCTTTAGTTATTATCACTAAAAATTCCTATTGGTTCAAAAATATTAAACTCAAATGCAAAATCTATTTCGTTAAATTTTATAATTGCAAATTACTGTATTAGATAAATCAATGCTTTAGTTGAGTCGGCTAATTTTGAATGTGCCTTCTAACAATCACACTTGTATTGTATGTCAGTATGTTACAATTAAAATTTAAACAAAGTTTTTTTTTATTGCAATGAATGGCGAGACGAGCAAGCCGTTCGCCTGATGGAAAGCGATACGACCGCTCATAAACAGTAGCAACGTTCCACTGCGCTCGCCATCCTGAGACATCAGTCTCAATATGTCCAGTAGTTACTCTGGCTACAATGTCCTTCAATCCGAAACACAACAGTGCATTTACGCAGTGTTGTTTCACGGGAGAAATAGACATTGCGGTGGTATCTACCCAGATGGCCTCTCACATATGAGAGACCTACCACCAGTAAAAATTCGAAGAATAGACTGATTATGAAAAATAAGAGAAAACAACAAACACATTGTACCGGAAAGCGGAAGCGTGGTTTCTTCGGGCCGGTGTCGCGTGCGCGTATGTGATTTTGATTTAATCTCGTTCGGAAGTCACTTGTTACTTGTTAGCCGTACCTTGTCTTGTAGGACTGTCACTATCCACTTGTATGTCAGTGGTAAATTTCACAGAAACCCGTTGCCAATGGACTTTCTAATCTTGAATATTCATTTGGTTTTGATATGCACTGATTTATGAATGAAGGTAGTTTGGACGTTGAGTGATTGCGAAATTCGGGTTTGAATTTGGATGCTTTACTCCTAAAATGGCGAGATGGAGGCCAAACATATTCCGCTAAAATACGAATCTGAATTAAATACAAGGTGAAACTTTTTTAAAATCATAAAAAAACTACGACTACGAGTCATAAGAAACTTAATGAACAATAGAGTGCAGTGAATGTCTGTGGGAATCCTTAAGTGTGGTCTTCCAGGACCTTTCTGTGGCCGAAGATGACGAAGCAGGATTTGCAAAAGGAAACTGTAATCGTAGACCTAAACTGTGTCTTAATACCTGGTAAATATAGCACGTGTAGATGAAACATAGTTGCTAATTATCTAGTGCAATGTACAAGAGCTCAAGTTAGTGTCAAGAGTTATCTCGTCACACGTGAAGAACGCAGTTTCAATGAACGGGATGGATAAATGCGCAAGAGACATATTGTTCTATAATTGGACATACTCATACCAAAATGAGTACCAACGTACTCATTATTGATACGAGATTTTGAGGATATAGTATTTGAATATTAATTAAAACTGCCAAAGATCTCTTCACAATAAACATAACATATCAAAGCAACACGTGTAATATCGATAAAATAATAGAATACAAACGTCATTTGCTGAAAATCAATTTAATATAGTTGATACGAATTGGCTTATCTAGATCCAATTGCATGTCAATGGGATCAAAAGAAAATGGTTAAATCATCATTACAGTGAAACACAATATAAAAAATGGAAGAAGAGCATTGTTGGGGTATTCCTAACATCGATTTCTGCAAATTCGCCTAGTGGGAGAAAATAAGAGGAATCAATATCATAATTAGTAGGATGAAATTGGTAATGCCTATGTCCAACAAATGGCTGGTATAATTCGCGTATGATGATAAAAAATATACGTTAGGAAATACAATAATATAACCCATCGATTACTCTTATATCCAGGGACAATGATAGTGTAATAATTTCAGTACAATGCATGCTTAGATGCCCGTAAATAATGTGTTTACAATCTGTTGTATTCTAATAGATATCCTAACGATCTTGTTACATATTCCTTATGTGAATACCCTAATATTATTTTAATAACTCAAATTACCACGTTTTGCGCATCAATGTAATAAACACATGTTTCTGTCGTGATAGGAATTGTAACTATTCAAACATATTATCTGTCCTAATTACGTCTATAAAATAGATAAGCAAGTGCATCGTTAACCTTCTGATTTAATACTATAATATTATTATGTAAATATGTCAATATCAGATTGTGATTCAGCAGCTTAAGAACGGGACAGTCTTCCTCGTGTACGGTAGTGTTGGGAAGTCCGTTCGACGCCATGTTGGCTGCCGGCGTCGCTACAGCTGATTGTCACATGCCAGTAAACGTTTGGCTCATAAATAATTACTACTTATTCCTAATTAGGCTGTATGGTTTGGTGCTGGTGTGTGAAGGGGACTTTCGTATTTTATAAAATTTCGTAGGTATTTGTAAGCTGTGTCTTTTTTCTTTTTATTGAATTTCGTTTAAAGATCTTAAAACATTTGAATCACGATTTTTAAACTGATATGGTTAGGGTATGTTTTTTGCCGTGAGTTGAATTTGTGCACAGTACGTTGAAAGCCCTTTGTCACAATTGGGACACAAATATAAGTTTACCGAAATAAATGAAAACAATTATTTATTTCCTCGGAGACCTATGTAGGTAGAAGTATTAATAGTGAAGTGACTTAAACATATTTAAATCATTTGAGTATTACAAATAGGCATAGCCAGACAGAGGTCATAGGATCTTAGGGCATACAAATTTGACTCTTTAAAGTTATGTGTGAATCCATAGTTAATTATCTTTTGAGTTATCTATGAGGGAAACATTGCATCGTAGGGAAATCTAGAGTTTATAGCTGAGAGTTATCTATAATAATTACGACGGTATGTGAAGTCTACCAATATGCATTAGCCAATGGTCTAGTGTGGAAATTCAAAGCCTTATCCTTTGCTCAAATCTTACAGTAAAATATAAGCTGAAATATTTTGCAACAATATACATATAATAATCATGTGTCGTAGACTCTAAATATTTGTGAATTAACACACAATTATTTGTGAATTACGCACTCAATACAGGATAGCCGTGACAAAGATTAATCTTATTACAATTCAGGATTGTAAACAATGATTGACGTTGTATCTAATGCAAGTACAATTAGTAAAATAGGTCAATCTGCAATAAAATATTATTATTTGAAGAGAATATTAACCATAGTCGAGTATCCTGTTATATGCGCTCAAATGTCCGCAAGGCCAATAATTGCTCGCTCATACGACTATAAATATCCCTTCACAATGACTGCAAATGCATATCACTATAACATATTGGGACATAGTTTAGACCGAGTTACATCATTCAACAATAATTTAGATAAAATGACGCCATGTTGCACACAGGGTTGCCAGCTGTGAAAATTATTTCACGGCCGCGAATTTAATTTACGGCGACTGTAAATGTATTTAGATGTTTGATAAGTTATAAGTTTAATTCCTTAACTATTCATAGCTCAAGATGATGATATTTATGTTACAAAATAATCAACTCTTCATAAAATTTCTCAGTGATGTATTTTTCTACATTAACACACTACCTTATTTTCTGGTAAATTAAGACTTGTGATTTCAGCAACATTTTACTTTTTTCATATATTGTTGATTGGAATAATGAGGGCCGCATAGATTTTTTTTTGCTTCGAAACATGCTGTTTACGCGAATATGAAAATAATATCTACTAGGAATGCAAAAAAATATTTGCTGACTGAGTGCAATTAATTAGGCTTGTTGTTTTCAAATCTTCGCAGTAAGCAGAAGGTGGTATTCTATTAATATTATTGCGTAACCTTCATTATTGCGATCTGGTTTAAAACTTAAATGAGAGGTAAAATAAAATCGATACTGTAAAGCACATTGTGTTGATAATTTTGAAGTGATCACAAGACCCAGATCGCATTGGGTCAACTTCGACGAGAAGTCCAAAACCCTTCACCTTATTTTTTTGGAATAAACAGTTTACTTATACTTATATTGTAATTTACAACCTGTTCTGACAATAATACGATTTAAGTCACAATGATAACATTATTTAGCGCCAAGGGAGAGGTTTGCCATAGAATTAACTACCACATTAGGTCCCACATATAAAATAGTTAAAAAGACAATAAATTTAGTGAAAGCTCATATAATGCCCATTACAATGGTGTAGGATTATGCAAATATGTATTTAAATTTCAAGGACTTTATAAGGTTAATGAACATTTAATTATAAGCGAAATCGCTCATCGTAAAACGACAATGCTTTACTATATTCAAAACATTATCTTCTGTTTACGTTTAATGAAACCAGCTATTTAACTGAGGTAAAATATTGTTATGACTTTATTAAAACATATTACTCCCGTGGTTACTTTATGTTTTTAATGGTAGACTAACAAAATGGAATCGTACGCTAATTCACGGTGAAACAGAATCTATAAATTATTATATCCAGCATTTGCAATACAATCTTCTGAAATAAGTAATTCAAAGGTTTAAAATGAAACCACCAGGGACATAGATCGAGCTACTGTTTACATACATTGGAACAGAGTTATTGAAATAACGTTATACCATCCTAATGCAATATAACATCTTATTTTTGATTAAAATTCCACCTTAACAAATATTTTTTATGTCTTCATTTATATAATTTATAGATTCGGATAGACTTTTAATTCAACATATGATATTTCATCATGTTATTGATTAAATTCGCATAAGGCAAAATCTAATATCCATTAAGGAACAATCGACTCCTAAAGTTAGGCAAGTTGCGATTTTGTATGGAAATGTACATATAAGTATAGATATAATGCCAAGAGATCCTGTCACACCGAACCGGCGCGGCGGTAGGTCTCTCAAATGTGAGAGTCCATCTGGGTGGGTACCGCAATGTCTATCTCTCCCATCAAACAGCAGTATAGAAGCAATGTTGTGTTTCGGATTGAAGGACATTGTAGCCAGAGGAACTACTGGACACATTGAGACTTAACATCTTATGTCTCAGGATGGCGAGCGCAGTGGAATGCCAACCATTGCTTTGTAATACGAGGTGTGGTTTAGTTCTGTCATTGTTTATGAGCTGTCGCATCGCTTACCATCTGGTGAACGACATGCTCGTCTCGCCATTCATTGGAATAAAAAAAAACAGCTAGATAATTCTAGAGACTTACCGTCAACTTTGGTATGATGTGGTGACGGTGGTGCTGATTCGACATCTGAGTGTAGGCTGTACGAGTGTTCTGTCTTGATGGGGGCTGCTCCAATCGCTGCGTCTGTCATTAGTCTGTCACGGAGTACCACGCCTGCCTTCGCGTCCCTTTCGATCAGCCAGTCGGTCATCTCTGTGTCTTCGTCCAATACATCTTGCATCTCCTGGAAATAAATAACATAATCAGTTTTTGCGTTTTGTTTTGAATTACTTACTTGGATCTGTTCAGGGATGTTTATGGACTGATACAGTAAAGTACAGTAAAGCTTTTCAGGGTTAGGTAGTTTAAAGATTGTGTAGGAGTAAGGTTCAATAAACTAAAGTTACCATAGTTCTTAATTACTGTTTTTTTTATTTCATAAAGGCTTGTCAACATGTATAGATTTAACAAAAAATATGTGTATGTCTTTTGGATAACATAATAAAATGAAATGACAAGACAACACCTGTGCATCATTCAACTTTCAAGCGAAATGTAGGCACTTTACAGTTTACCGTCTCAGTATAAAAAAATCGGCCGATCGAACTTTTTGGATAAATCGTTACGTATGTTTTTCGGTAAATCAATACATGCGGTAATTTGTTAAAAGGTTTATTCGTTACTCAATGATGTCGAAACAACAAAACCGAATAAAATAAAACTTAGCATCCGAGAGCTAATAACCTAGATTCGGGTTTTTTATTGCTTTCAAACCTGTTCGTAGTTTATTCGATATAAGCACTAAATGTCCATCGCAAATTGACTGTATTTATATTATTATATTAACCTAACATTTTTGATAGAACTATCGAAGATTCTAGAATGTTATTTTCTATTTTCCCATTGGAATTACTTTCAAGATGCTATTTCTTGACAACGTTTACCGCGGTATTCGCACAATCATTTGCAGATCATAGAAACAAGAATGCTCACATAGAATTTCCTTTGGAACGTAAAGCCTATTCTGCGGACAGATAAATTAACGTCACATAACCTTTTCATGTTGCGGACACCAGTGAAAATAAAGGGATAAGGGCATCATAAGGGACAGTGAAATGAAGGTACGTCAACACAAAATATTATTAGAAAGCGGAATGCATCAATCAATTTTACCTTTTACTCGCAGACATTAAGTAATAAAAAAATTAAATGCGGTGTTTTTTTTAATGAAACTCACAATACGATGATGATAAGTTATCGTCATTTTTTTGCTATGTTCGAACGTTCAAAGCATAGCTAGTACAACATGTTGAAATGGGCGGATTCCTTTATAGTAAATGTTCCTTATAAGGGAGGGAATATTCGTTCAAAAAAATTAAATGTTCGTTTCAAAATATTGGCAACCAAATTTTATATTACCAACGTTGCGTAGTTTTACGGTCACGTTTAATTTGTTCATTTCGTATTCGTTTTATGCTAAAGCTATAAAAATAGATGTGTGCATAGTTGATGTATCCGCGATATTATGTGTTCCAAAATCAACCACTTATATGGTCCTCATTATAATTAAACTATAGATGATTAAAGCACAGTAAATCAAGACAATTAAGGCGGAATCCATTGATTTCTCGTTAACCTTTTCTCGTCCACTGCGAACGTAATCAACTAATAGCGTAAATGTCGCGTCAAGATGGATTTGTGTGACTGCTTTACAACATTTGTACGTTTTAAATATTTATTTATACAAACTGGAAGTTACTATGGTGGCATAATAAAACACCTGCATAAATTATCGTGGATCTTGAATACGAGTAATGAAACTCGGATTTGTACATCGATTACAGAATGTAATTACGTTTGGGCATCCAAGATTAGCTTGATTCAATATGGAATTATCTTGATTTGTTCCATTAAGCTTTAAATGTGAAATTTAAATTATGAATGACTTTTAAATAATTTATGTTTAGAATCATTCAAATAATTTACTTACTTATAAGTATGCAAAACTATTCGTATAGCTCGGAAAGCATTTCGGAAAGCGAAGAATTTCAATGCAATAAAACAAAGAAGAACCGAAAGGCGGCTAAATTTGAAAGTGGTTGGTGCCTAGATACAGCCTTTGAGTTCGCTCTATCACGAATGCAACAATCATTTTACGACTTAAAATAGTATTTTTGTTGTGTATTCCAAATCATTTGAATAACAGTATAACATTAAAAAAGGAATTTAAAAAAAAACTCCTATTACTGCTTTTGCCTGGGCAAATAATTTCGGAAACCACACCAAATAAAATAAAAAATAGAACAATCATAATCGGCGATGTCTTTTGCTTCATATTCTTAAAAGGAAACAAAATCACACAGCCTAGGAATTTTACATATCTAATAAATACAAATTATTCGGTTAGTGATAGTGACACATCGAGTTATCTGTTTCGGATGGCTTCCCGCAGGGCCACTATTAATTAGTTTGGCTTGTAACAAATGTATCGGAATATTATGTTTGCTATCATATCTCTAGATACGTAATGTCGAGATACTGGCCGTTGCGAAACTGTACGACATTAAATAATATTTTATTATCATTGATGTCAATAGATGTTGCATCATGGTGATTTATTTTACTTTATTTCTCCGTCTTCATGTTACATAAAATTATGTAAGGAATTATTCTGTTGCTATTCCATTATTATAATTCGGTTTATTTTTTACGATTTATATTGTTATGAAATGTTGTTGTATTTGATGGTTAGGGTAATTATTCTCTCCAGATAGGGCATCCACTGATAATATATTATGATTAACTATCAAGCCGATATAGTTATATGTATATTGACTTCCCAGTTAAAGCAATGATGCCGGGTGGCTTAAAACCGAATA
Source organism: Hyles euphorbiae (assembly GCA_023078785.2). Taxonomy (NCBI): domain Eukaryota; kingdom Metazoa; phylum Arthropoda; class Insecta; order Lepidoptera; family Sphingidae; genus Hyles; species Hyles euphorbiae. The sequence continues at coordinate 5,850,355 of CM041041.1, read as the reverse complement.
TACTCAAGTTGAACCCGAAATGCGACACATTTTCGTATGTCACTATGGCTTAACCATCACATCGTGTATGTATATTCGGACGGATATGAAACTCCTGCTTTATTCTGTACCGCTTCCGGTTATTGTTGTTCTATTTCTATAATATTTTGTCCTTGTCTATTGAAATTAACACGGTATCACTATTCAATATGTTATTAGAACACCTGCGAAGATAACAAGATATCGTCTTTTATAATCGTACTCATATAAGCACCTAATTTTCTATTCCTAATTCGCGGTAATCAGCCAGTATTTAATTTTCCGATGGAAAATCATGACCCCCGCTTCAAAGAATAGCACTAAACGGCACATTAAACAGTGTTTATTTATAATACAGAGTTCAATATCACAGGCGATTAATTCGCACATTCTCTACATAGCCGCAGTGTCCGTCACCTTGGCCGCGCTATAGGCTCCAATAGATGCGAGTGAACGAACGGCCGTGGTCGCTCCGCCGAACTCGGTCGCCGACCCCGCACATACGTCGACTGCTTGATGAGCTTCCGAACTGGCAGCCTGGTCGATGACCATAGACAAACTCATTTGAATTTCGAACCCTGAGCCTATTTGAAAGGAGTTTGTTTGTCTGACGGTTTAATAAAGTTGTTTTTTTTGTGCGTTTTATTGTTACGTGAAGATAATCGGATTTATATAATTTGTAGAGTTGAAAATATTCAGTATATAGCCTTTTTGATTTGCCAAGACCTAAAAATTATCGGTTGGAAAATCCATTAATAGTTATATGCAATTTCATCTTTGCATATAACTTTTTTCACACAAAAATAAATAAGTATTTATTGTAATTTTAATAAATTTCCATGAATTTGTTGAATTGCGTTTACGGGTGATATGCTGTGTTCGTCCCTTTGTATTTTAGCGGCAAAATATTATGTAAGACGTATGGGGCAATCAAAGTGACTTTATTATGGGAAATACCAAGTTGTTCGGACTATGGCAAACGTGATGGTAATATTAATTATATTCCGTATGAGAGTTCTTTAAACTTTCGTGAGTCGATACCCTGATGTGAATAACAAACATACGTTTTCGAAGGATTATGTACATCTAAAATCCGTTTTGGTTGTTAAATTTTATGACAAAACCATTTGTGTTTTATTTATGGCGGCTAATCGTATTTTTATCGAATAATTTTGTAGATAGCAATTGTTATTTTCAATTTTATCGCTACATGTTTAAGAATTCCAGTCTTCCTGTTTGAAAGACATTGTAGCCAGAGTAACTATGATATATAATATTGAATGTCTTAGGATGGCGAGTGTAATATGAAGTCAAGCATTGCTTTATAATTATTCATTTTTTTTATATTGCTGCCATAAGCGGTTTGTGGTGGTATCGTTTACCACCAAGCGATGCTCGCCTTGTCATTCATTTGTATAAAAATCATTGCTTAGGTTTTTTTACACGCGTTAATCGTATATGCTTTACTTTACCGAATTATTATTCTAGCTGATGAAAACACTGTTCTTCTCAAACTCCATACAATTAAGACTTTTTTATATGAGTACTCGTAACTCCACCGTGACAACCCTATAACACACTATTTCATCACAAATTAATAACAGACGCGTAATTAAATTTCTACTTGAGAAATCCCACCTTTTGTTTTCTCTGGTATCTAAATTGCACGCGCGTTCTGATTCAATTCAAAAATGACGTAACTGCACGTATGAACTGATTCCACGCATATCATTCAATGTGTAATGTATGGCAGCTCCTGTGATTTGAATAAGAAATGATAACTGTACTTCGGTATATTAATAGCTACTGTCAAATTCTGTGGGAATTGAAGGCGGCGGCTAGTAGCCAGTTTTTGAATACAATACCTTTGGGGGTTTACTCTTTACGTCATAGATGTGATTTGTATTCTGCTTGTAGAAATAACCTAACGTTAGATTCAAGGTACAGATACGGTCTCGCTCATAATGATCACTGTAGCTTCTTTGAACCAAGAATAGTACCGAAAATTAAAACTCTGGAAAACATGAACTTAAAATGCACAGCCAGATTACATTTTCAAGTTTATTATTGAATAATCAAACTCAACATATATGTACGTATATATTAATATAATAAAGTTGAATAGTTTGTTTGGATGTGCCAAACACTAAAATTGCCAAATATGCAATAATGTTTTTTCTTTCAATAGTAAAAAAATAATAAGGTATTTAATGGGGTAAACGTATTTTTTTCCAGTTTTTATTCAAGTATTGCCTAAAGGGTGCAGAGTGCAATATTAACCTAGCAAGGTCTAGTCGTATAGCTAATATACAATATAATATATTGTAAAAGCGGTTTAATATTTATCTTATTTCCGTTTATGTTATCGGTAAATTTATTAGCAGAATTACGATATCGCTTTCGCCATCGTCTCAAGGTAAAACGAGATATTAAAAGATTGCTTAGGTAACAATTTCCTGTATTGAGTCAGTGCGTATCTTCTAATAATTTTGTAATGTATGCTTCATGGGATGGTAATAATTAAGTGTATTATGTAAATTAAAAATCAAAGGTAAACATGCGTAGCTTTCAACTTATACAAGATCTATAATACTATACATATAATACATTTTTAACCCGTCGATGTCTGATAATGGAAGATAAATGAGAAAATTAACATAAGGGCATTAACGTAATAGAACCTAAATTAATATCTACATTTACAGGTATTTGTGTGGAATATACGGATTGCTGTAGTATCCGCCCTCTCATACTTCTCTACAATTTCTGTAAGCCAGTATCAACAATAGCGCGCATTTTATTGACACCGAACATTAAAGCTATTTACCGGTGGTAGGTCTGTCATATGTGAGAGGCTGCCTGGGTGGGTACCACCGCAATGTCTATTTCTCCCGTCAAACAGCAGTTTAAATGCACTGTTGTGATTCGGGCTGCCAGTCAGAGTAACTACTGAATATATTCAGACTTAACATCTTATGTCTCACGATGACGAGCGCAGTGGAATGCCAATTACAAGCATTGCTTTGTAATTCAAGGTGTTGTTTGGTTTTGCTACTGTTCACGTGCGGTCGAATCGCTTACCATAAGGCGGACGGCAAGCTCGTCTCGCCATTCAAGACACTAAAAAAAATGCTGAGTGAGTCTTGGAAATGTATAACTGACAACTGCAAGTTAACTTTATACCGCAAGGAAATTAATCAAATAGTAAATAAATAGGCAACAATAAATTAGGTGAAGTGGATAAGGCTGATGTTGAAATAATTTTAACTGTAGGCGGTGTTGAATATAACATATTGAACGTGTTCTGCAGGGTGGTCCGTATGTGTCTCGAACCGGCGCGAAGTGACATATCACGTTGCCTCAGAGTTACTTCCGAGATAGAAACATCTATTTATCTTAGTTCCTTTCAGCGATATTACAAATGCATCTAGAATTTTAATATTGATCATGAAAATCTACGGTTTAAAAATGTCACAATGTAGAAGCCAGATGCACTAAAACTAAAAAAAAGACATTATTATTAATTATATAATTTAAATTTGTAAACACAGCTGCAGCAATCATAATTTGTTATTAAAATACATTTTCCCCGCAAATGATTTTCCTTATTATTGTTACTTACTGGAAGGCCAACTTGCATTTCAATTTAAAGGAATATTCCGTGCGATTTATTTTAATCGTCAATATATCTTATCATCTACACGAGATCGTTTTTTTACATTTGTTCACTATCATCGATAACAATAGTTTCTTATAAGTTTTACAAATGAGAAAGACTCCTCTTGGGTTATGCCATTTCTTTCAGTCTTTTCAATCATAGCAATAATATTGAATGGTTCAATATCTACATTTTTATTAAAGCGATCTTGTTTTGTTTTTACAACATGACCTTGCCTCATCAGTTTACTTTAGAGGCATAGAAACAATGGATCAATTAAAACTATACAACAGCCGCTAAGTTCTTGTTCTGAAACCATACAGAATATAATAGAAGAACTCCAAGTACGCGACCTTTATGTAAACAATATAAAAGTTACTTTAACGAAAGGCCGTGGACTGATTTAATACATTATATGGAGGTGTGATTACTAGGTTTACTGTAAATTCATTTTACTTTTCATGCTGATGGGATTTTAATGAGTTAAGTAAAGACTAAAGCGCCTTGTAAAAGATGCCTAAAATTATATTGCGGGCATTCTCACCTTGCAAAGACTTGTATGGCGATTAAAAAAATAAATATTTACAGAAAATTGAGGTAAATTATTTACCGTTTATAATAAATCTGTGCGTAACTAGACTACTGGTATTAATTTGATCTCAGCAAATCGTACTTGATTTTACTTTGATATTATCCAGAGAATTACTGTTAAACTATACTTATTTATTTATAGGTCCAGCAAACGAGCAAACAGATCATCTGATAGTAAGTTATCACTGCGGCCAGGAATATCCACAACGCTTTGATCATGGATGTGGTGCTGCCCCATCAAATTGAGAGGACAGCAGAAATGAAAATGTATGGGAAGTGGAAGGAGGTATTGGGCATCCGACAATCTTACTCATCAATGGAATCAATCGAATCCAAGGAATTAAGCGACTAAGCGGTCGCTTAATTCCTTGGATTTCCTGTGAGACAGTGGTATCTACCTCCGTTTAGTATCATAATTAAGTAGGATTTATGTCTCAAAAAGAAAATTACAGAGTTTAATATGATGCTAATTCTAACGAGAAAATATAATCAAATCCCGAAAAAAGCTTAATACATACAAACGAATTACATACATTGATCTTTTGATTGATTGACACCAAAAACCAGTGTAATGTCATTTAAAATAATAAACCAGAAATGTCCACAATTTTAAATAAGCGCCTCGTAAACCTAGCATCACTTTAATGACCTCAGCCCGTTTGTCTACACCGAGTTTAGGGCCTATCACATGTCACAGGTACAATTCAGTGGGCAGTAACATTTTACAACAGTCAACTCTAGCGGGCATGTCGTTTAATATTTATGTTCACATTCACACGATCATCTCGTCGTGCGAAGCGTTCATTGTTTCTAAAGGTTAAAATAAACAAAAAACATAATTATACGCCGCGCCGCGCCGTGTCTCTGAGCATTCGTTCTCTATTTGGCAATACATTGTCGTGACTTTGTTGTTCGTCAGTTTGGCAATGTCTAACAGATCGATAATTGCACACTTCATTGTATTTATCGACTGTTTGTTTGTACGTTATTGCGTTTTTGGACTCGAATTTGATAATTCCTCTTGTATGTTTAACTGTTTATGAATATTGTTGAATGTTTTGGATGAAGTTAACGTAATTTGATCTGTTATGGATGAAATATATTGTGCGTCTTTGGTTATTATGTCATAATATTATAGTAAACCAAAGTTGTTGTTATTTTGGGTAATGAACGGGAAACCCGTTTTATTATTGTAAAAGGTAAATTGCATTAAGCACGTTTAGCTGACAAAACTGTCATAATGTAACAATGCGTATACATTTTACATGACATGTTAAGTCACGTGTAATATGTATATTAAATAGACTAAAATACTAAAAGTGTAATTATTTGATAACTAAAAATAAGATTAAAAGAAAAAATAAAGCTTTTTCTCTGAATGATCAATTTGTCAAAACTTCTCGCGACATGCATGGTAAATTAACAATTTCGCTATACAGATAGTCTTAGACGTATAAAATACACAGTCAAGACCTAAAAGTATTCTAAAATAACAAATCGTATAATCCAAAAGTTCCTTTTGAGAAAAATTTAAAATTTTGAAATTCGTAAAGAAAAAATAATTAAAAATCGTTGGTAAAATAGACTAGATATATGATGATAACCATAAGTGCAAATTCATAAAGGTTGCTATGAACGAGATTTATAGCTAAAGGTAACTTCTACAGACATTTATGCATTAAAAAGATTGGAATGTGAAGTGTTGAATTATTTCACCTTTTAAGGTTAATTTAATAAATGTCAAGACAATTTGTTTAGCCTAAAAAACAATAACTAATCTGTTTGAGATACACTTTTCTCGTCCTTAATTAGAAATTGGAAACAAATCTTGATTGATTTGACACTAAAATTGTATTTTAATTTGACAATAACTTAAATCGTAGACAGCAAAGAGTATATTTACTATTTTCTTAATAATTGGTGACGTTCTATATTTTAAATCCAGGTCAACCATTCAAGCAACAGTGCGGTTTTGATTCGAAAATTATAAATTATAAAGGATTTAAGTCAAAATGGTAAGCAAATATACAAATTAAATTCTTAAAACGTATAAATAAGTACAATAGAAGATGTAGAGATATGGGTTGTCGATCAATGATGGCAACGATTACCGTCACTATGATAAAACGCAACAAGCTGCACATTATATAAGACGACACAATATCTATGCCGAGGAAAGCCTTAGACAACACGAGACGGATATCAGAACTGAAGACCGGTTTGACTCTTGTAAAATGGCGAGCACGAACCAGCTTCAAGTACGCCTAAGCTATTGATAGACAAGTTCGGTTATTGCAAAGCAACAAACGCACACATCACAAACGTGCATAGTGATGCAACTGGACCAATAACCGGTTCCAATTCTTAAAGTTGTCCGAGTTTCATAACGATATTTAATGGAAATATCACACGCTGCCACTCGCGTGATATGCTGTGCTGTAATGGCCGAGAACGTGTTAGCATTTAGTAATTGTTCTACAAAATTGTTAATGTTAATTAATTTGTGCTCTGACCGCGCCTCGTGAAACTGCTCAGAACAGTTGGCGGAACAAATTAAATATAATATATTGGTGCCAAAGTGAACGGGAAAGTTATAAATTGCGACGAAAGTAAAGCAATAACACACGTAATGTTGTCTTAGTAATATCAATGTATAAATGTGTTTACTTCACACGACAGCCGGTGAATATTCTGTCAGCCGAAACACGTTTCCGCAGTATCGAAGCAATTTATCTAAGTCCCATTCTTCGCGAAGATTCATGTGAGAGTTTCTTCTCGAAACAATTAACGGTCCCTGTGGTTGTCCCTGTCAGAACAGCACGGTTAAAAAGGGACGTATGTTTTATGAGAGTTTAATATTATGGCTTCGAATTCAACACATTAATCAATTAGTCACGGTGCCGCCATTTCTTCGTTGCGTTTGTTCTATTGTGGCCAATTATCTTTGATATTTTATTTTTATTTCACGTACGACAATATATTTTCGACTACGATTTATTGATATTGCGTTTGTTGCTTACAATGTAACAGAGGTCAACTGGTATTTTATAAAAGTAAATGAGTTCAGATTATTAACGATTCCACTCCCAAAGTGGCAAGGATAACTGGAATTCTTTAATTCTCGCACACTGGGTTTTTTTAATACATTTCAGGAAAGAGACTATTTATCCTTGTGCAATTTATAAACTTTAATAACAAATAAAATATATTCCATTCCTTAGAAATAATTGTGCAGTGTGCTCGGGGTATAATTAAGGAGTTACGAGTAGGACTTTTTTAACTATTCCCATGCGTCGCGTCGCGTCGGTGAGAAATTCATTACGATGGTCTGCTGTAGCTGTATATATTTTTGCTGTGTGAAATTTTAATAGAAACTGTAAATTTTCATTGCATTCTTAAGTTAACGTTTTGTTCTTCCGCTTGCAACAGAACATCACCAACACATATTTATGAGCAAGGCAAATAGTAAAATTTAGGGCATGCTATGAAATTGCTCATAAAGCTAAATCGACGTCCATTGCGCCTTGCAGTATACTTTACCGCAGCCAAAATTCCTTCTACATAATGTGTAAAAATATTACAATATCTAACATCTATTAGTGTACCTACCTTATATTGAATACAATATGATTACAGAAAGTCTCTCTGAAAAAACAACTGTTCAAATAAATGGTTAAAGTCACTGATTAATAATGTAAATAAATTAATAACAATATTTGTAAATTTAATCTCGGATGTGTTAGTTCGTCATAAATCGAGAAAGGAGTGCTGACAATTGATATAATATAAAATGGCTGTTTGAATACAACAGTAAATGTTACTAATTAATAATGCAATGAAATTACAATTTCACTGATATTATCAATAATGTAAATCCAGAATACAAGTTACAACCACTTGTAAAGCGAACAAGAAACCATTAAAGCCAATCATTTGCGTCGAAATTTAATTTCTGCACACGCCGCGGGCGAATTCAAAAACTGTCCCATTTCCCTTGTATAGTCTATTTCTTACCGGTCTTGTGAAGTGAATGTCTCATGAAATATCAACTGGCGCAAGGAATGAGAGCATTTTTTGTAACGTCTACTTTCACCGACCGATAGTGTATTAACATCCGGTTCGCAGTACCGTTCTCGTATTGGCCATTATCTCGATCGAATGTGCGATTGCCAGATTTTCGTGCTTTTATCTTCGGGATTTTTTTGAAAATTCTGTTCGTAGGGAATATTGGATTTCAAACGGGGTTAAAGATAGCCTATTTATTGAGTTTGCATTATCCTTGAGATTATTATCAATCTTGGCAAATGATCTGACGGTCAATTTGATAGTAGATAGATAATTTGTTTTTAAGTTTAAAACAATATTTTACAAAGTTGATGAAAACGACACATGTGGAGATATCGGGTTGATGTCATTTTTCCTATTTTGAGATTTTGTTCAATTACTTGCGTTAATATAGCCCAATGTATAGCTTTCAATAAAAATTAAGTCATCAAGAGAAGTCAATATTTCTAATTTATGCTGTCTGGGCTACCTATAAAATATATTCGTAGCCATAAATAAAAATAAAATCTGATACATTGATTTTGCACATAGTTTTTTACCAAGCCGACACATGTTTGAGAAAGTATATTAATTTCGTATGCTTCGCTACAACGTTTTATTATTACCAGTCATGCGAGTTTGTATGCAGCTAATGAATTGGTAATCATTGACTTTTTTGAGAACATTAATCGCTTACATTACACAGCCGGAAAAAGGCAACTAAGTAATATCATACATATGAATCTGAAAAAGCAGCAAAGAGTTTTACTAAGCCTTGGTAGTTGTGTATCTAAATTAGTGATGAAACTACATATTTCTTCAGGAATACTGAGTTTTTTAACACAGTCCACTTACGAATAATTCAATTTAATTTAAAAAACCCAGATCTGCGAAGGCAACAACGAACTGAGTTCTTTTTAATGCAAATGCAATAAACTGAAGAGCATCTTACAATATTGTGCTGATTTCTTTTTTATGTAATTTTGAGACTTATCACTTGTACCTTAATTAGATGTTTCTAGAATTTCAAAGGATAAGACCGCGGTAATATTATCGTGGCAACCCTGCCGAGTCTTCGTAGCCGGTGCACATTCACTTCTCTCTTGTTAAGATGCCCACCGTTTACCTTAATTGTTCCATTTACGTCTTTCCTTTCCATTGCTTTTGTTTCATCGTGTATTTTAATACCCTTTTATGTAAATGTTTCAACAGAATTAATTCCTAGTAATCATTTATCATTCGACCCTACATCTACAGCCATAAATATTTCTTAATTGTTATTTGCTATTAAACATGTTATCATTTTATTACAACAATTTTGCAGAGTAATTTTTTGTTTATTTATTGATGATTTTTTTTATAACTGATGTATGTCACATTAATTAAAGTTATCTTTCACAATTAAAAGTTATGTTTAAAATTATATTTATTGGACTATGGTAGAATATGTATACTTGAGTTATAATATCCGTTACATTATTTGCAGAACCAAAATACGTTTAGACAATCTAATGGTCAATAGGAATGAAACAGGAAAAAAGCGAATCAATTTTTTGCTTATGTTAGTGACAGATGCAAAAACTACAAAAGATTTAATAAATTTCACCGTTAAATAGACCGATGTCCCGCTTGGTTTAAGCTTTGATTATAATTGAGTTTTTAACTGTGACGGACAGAACAAGAAATAGTTAATATAGAACACAGATCACTCCCAAATATAAATAGAAAGAACTGTACTGTATCATACAATAAAAAACAGAGGCTCTATGAAAGCTTATACACATAAATTATTTGATGCATCACTACAAAGTGCAAAATAAAGTCGCTTCCTGCTGTTTGTCTGTCCATATGTATGCTTAGATATTTTAAATAACGCAACGGATTTTGAAAATACTTTTTAATAGATAGAGTGACTCAAGAGGAATGTAAATACATATAACACATACATATTATTGTAGAGAAATACATATGTTTGCATCCGGGCGAAGCAGGGCCGGGTCGCTAGTATTATAATATGAATGAAACATTTTAATTATATCACAATTTATCAACGTAGGTAATCACCTACGTTGATAAATTGTGATATAATTAAAGGAAGATATAAGATTAGAAGGCGCCGTATCTAGTAACTGTCAATTTGCAGTATTGATTACTAACAACCAAATACATCAAGTCGTCTTACAGTATCTATTAGTACGGCCATTCATTAGCTTTATGGTCCATTAATATTAACTACTAATTACTTGTGTTATTTTTAACTTCGCTTACAATAAGATGCTTAAACCACAGTTAAAATGAGATCTGCAGTTCTTTAAATCTTTTATTATCAAGTTAAATAAATGTTTTCTTGAGGTCAGGTGGAAATACCTGTCAAAAATGGTATGACATGAAAATGATGGTAAAGTTCGTTACGCCGTCATCTTTGGAGGGTGACGATAAATGTTGTGGATTTTGCAATGAGTTTTAATGCCAAATATAATCATGTTGACCTCTTGAATTCCTCGTCGACGTGGTAGTTTACAGCCTGATTCAGATTTTGACATTCAATGTCTGCGCCTGTTTTGGGAGGTTCGAAGTTGGAACTTCCAATTATCATTTAATGGAGCTTAGACAATCTTCACCATCTCTTGGCTATGCACGTTGTTGCCAATAGAATAATGCCCTGGTGATTGGCGGACGAGCATATAACTATCACATAGATGGAGTTACAATTGGGAAACTCTTACAATTGGGAGGCCTTTCTTTAGCAATCGACTTCCTCTAGTTTAAGATAGTAAAGCAAAGATTATCTCCACTTTGCTTACAGTTAGGCCTGCCCCTAAGGTATACAGGAATAAAGTTTATATATGTGCGTACTGCGTAGATACCTTGAGTTAAAAGGGGATATAAAAATGCTACTGAAAGCGTCACCCATTGTGATTGTAGTTTGACTTTTGTTTATGCTGGTTGTGAAATGACAACCGACGAGTTGGATTTCAATCGATCGATCAAACGCCGTGAGTGATGTATAAACAAATATTATGGGTGAAATCATAACTGTCCTTTAAATTGATATATAATATAATAATTGCCTATTACGCGTTTATATGTTTGAGAATCTCATGGAATCTTTTCCAACCCAAAAACAATTGGCTACCATTTTCCTTTTAAATTTAAAATATTATCACGTTTATAAGCTTCATTCAAGGGAAGCCCCGTTTGTTAAACAAACGGAATAGAAAAGGTGACGCCATGTATTATTTCGGCAAGTACGTAAAACAATCGGTGAGTAAGACAACGCGACGTGTTATTAAAACATAATGCTACGCCGCATCTGTTGCAGTAATCTCACGGAACCGGACCGAGTATGCTAGACTCTGTGCGAAATGGGTCGCACATGAGAACCTTTGCTGTCGATGATTCATTTAGGATATTTTTTTATTGTTTGATATTTTCTTTCATTGAAACTATATGTTTTTTACCTCTTTAGTCAATTGATTTGTCACCCGTTTTGCTACGTGAGGAATTGGACAAAAATATTTCCAACTCCACCTATTATTAAGTTCATCATTATTTTGTTGCGGGTTACAAACAAGTTAAAGATTCCCGGAGACTTGCCAAGATTCAATGCTCGGTGTCATTACAATGCGTGCCACTGTTGATCCTGGCTTACAGGAGTTGCTGTGGCGGGTGTGAGCGCGGGACAGTCTCCACAATAGATTTGAAAACGGTTTCATGGTTTCCAAGAATGCAAGGTTTTAATTTTGTAGAATATTTCTCAGCGTACTTCTCAATAATAATGTGTATAGTCATTATGGTAAAATGACGTTTAAATCATAAATTCAGTAGTAGACCAAGATGAAATCCCTTAATTGATATAATTTTGTACAAAATCACTTTGCTGTTTTTCTCCACTAATGGCAATAACGTGTTTCATACGTCGGTTTAATGGATTTTTATTATTTTTTGCCGTAAAGGCAACGATTGATGAATGTGCCAATCATTTATTTTAAATTGTAACAAACTAGGAAAGTGTTTTTTTTTATTCCAAACAGAGCGTATTCTGTACTAAAAAGGGCAATACAAGCAATGTGCATTCAATTTAATAACTTGTATTTGAAATTGTGAATTTGTCGCAATCTTAAAATAATGCAATGATATGAACTGGTTAGGAAAAATACAACTTTATTCAACCTATTAAAAATATATATTTTAGGTCCGCAAAAAAGACTATCGAAAGACTTTTAGTATTAAGTTTAGCGTTTTCGCTCGCGTCAAAATTGAATTTAGAGAGCCCATTTGTGTAGTTTTTTTTTTTGCTAAGGCCAATTAAAGTTAACCATCCATCATCAGCCATCGATAATATGCACCAACTGTTTAAAATATAACTGATGATCTAGCCAGATAAAAAAATACCATAAGCGTTTAAGTTCTTTCTCTCACAACTAAATAATTTCAATCTGATGCTTCCTCCCTTATGTCAATAAAATACCATTCATTTTGTATAATTTTACTAGATAATCAAAGAAACAAGTGGTAGTTTAATTACAGAATAGTACTTATGGAATAAAATCGTGATTTCTACATAAGGAGCCACTGAATTGAGGACGAGTATCGACCACTTTAAGCCGTAGGTAATCGGTAATCAAAGCTAGTATTTAATGACAAAAAGCTGGACTTTACTAAAAAGTAGTTCACAAGCGTGCCGACAGATGAAGGTATAATTAGAACACCCGTTTACTAATAATAATTAATTATTTCTTTGTAACCTACAAAAATAGTACTATATTTTTAAACTATTCTTGCAGATTTATCACGAGTTTGATTTTAATTTTCATATTTTTTAATTTCCCGACGTTTCGATTACTTTACAGCTTTTGTGGTCACGGGGCGGACTGAGGTGTTAGTCATCCGCTCAGTGAATGTTACTAAAACCACCTTTTTATAACAATTATTTACGTTAAAAAGTATATTTAAATAGTTTTATTTCAATGTGTAACATTCGCGTGAATCTAAGAAACCACTATATTATATTAAAATATGTACTCTGTATATTCAAGTCTCTCTCTCTTTCTCTCTCTCTCTCTCTCAACATTACAATGGCAATTAAGAAATATATGCAATACTCGTTAAGTAATCCGATAAGACTATGCACCAAAAAACTTGTAGCAGTTGAAAGTGCTCAATTTAATCAATTTTATAACTTCTTTTTAGAGATAATTTCAAATGCTAATTGTAAAGTGCTGTTCAATACTTTTTAAAACGCACAACAAAATTTAAAAAAAATGCTGATCTTATGTTTTTTGATTTTGCAAAATACTTTTTCCAGGTCGCAAATCGCATAGTGATTGAAAACGTTAGCGATATTTTTATTAACACGTAGTTGATACAAAGGCACACATTTAGTCTAGTTATTTGTAATGAGTAATTTTCAAAACTTGTGGATAAGCAATTATTGTATTAGTATATTTCTATTTCATATACTCTAGATGAGACACTTTTATGTTCTCCTCATAATGTGGGTATAGTTTGGGTTATACATTTGGGTCTTATACAGAAAGGTCGTTTCCCCGCCTTTTTCTGGATTGGCTACGGTGTCCTCGACCTCACAATAAATTACCAAGCAATCCGGATGCATTCGGTTTAAATGACCTGCCCAGATCCATTTATGCCGTGTTGGCTTCCGTCCTTCGTTTGGTATGCCGGTATTAATCACTTAATTTTTGGTATAGTTGTAGTCAATTTTAGTTTAAAACCATATTATATTTAAACCTTCATGTGTATTGTATTATTCGTTATGGCTTTATATTTTATAAAATTGTATTGGTGTAAACAATTGTTGGCTAATCTAATAAACAAAATAAAATAATATATTTTCCACCAAAATCTACAAGGGCCTTTACAGTCTCACAAGATTCAAACCAGAAGCAAATATTTCCTGCGTGCAGGAATCGAACTAAAAGCCTTTCGCTATATTTTGCTAAGATACGAAATTTTTCTCCACACTGCATTAATTTTGTACGACCAACCTTTTGCCCAGTGGCGTAACAATAGGGTGGCATAGTGGGCAAAATGCCACGGGCCCCCGACCTTAGGGGCCCCCGGCGGCCCCGCCCCTCAGGCTCGAGAGGCCGTAAGAAGAGAAGAACCTAGCCAATTTACTACCAACAAAATTGGTAATCAAAAACTATTTTCTTAGTTTCCATTAAACCAAGGTTTATTTTTGATACATAAAAATAATAATAAAGGTGTTTTATATTTACGCGAATTTTACTAACTTCTTTTTAACTATTATGTACAGATTATAGTGCGGATTTAATTTTTAAATCAAAGAACGAAACTTCAATATTAGGCTTCTAAGGGGGCCCCATCACCATTGCGTTTGGGCTCCGGCCACGTAGTAAAGTTATTACGACGACGACTAATTGGTCTCGTTGTGGAGCCCACCTCACGGTCAGCGGTCACTGCCGCTCATAGACTTTTGCAGATTCAGGGATCCAGCAAAATGAAATCGCTTCCTACCGTAAGGAGAGCACTTTCTTAAAGCCTAGTTTAAGGAAGCAGGGAGTTAATTCCAGAGCTTGCACGTGCGTGGTAGAAAAGAACACTGGAAACGTACTTTCCGGGAAGGGATAGTTTCCAGGTAGTAAGAATGAATTCTACTGCGGTGACGGGAAGTGTGATGGGAGAATAGCGATAGTGGCACCATCTTCCTCAGATCACTTTCCGTGGGACAATTGATAGAATACACAGAGAGACCCAAAGTCTCACTGCAATCCCAACGGCTCCACATTCTCCGTGAGATCGGGATTATCGATGATTTGAAGAGCTCGGCGGTGTAATGAGTCAAGTGGGTCGAGCTGATATTTTGGGACTTCTACCCAGAGATGAGAGCAGAACTCCACGTCGTGCCGGATTGTCGCATTTATAGAGGAATAACCGATGATCCGACGAAAAATACCGTTTGGGTCTCTTGAGAATCCTTAACTTTTTGCTGGCCAATTTGTCCTTGCCTTCCAAATGAAACCTAAACTGCAATTTTATCAATAATTCGGGTCAATGAATGCTCTCGGATGCTTAGAGAGAGTGTCTCCATGACAAAAGGGGTCTTCTTGCTTATATCTTTGTGGCGAGCAAACTTATATCTTCGTGGGGTTAAATTGTGCTATCTTCAACGGACCTCCGATAGAGATTCTGTAGTTAGATGTATCTTGCCTCACTTGCACTAGCATCTGCATAGCAATACCAGCTGGTGATAGATAACATGTCATTGATATGCAGGATAAACAGGGTCGGTGAAAGCACCGAGCCTTACGGAACACCAGAATGAATGGTCTTGGTCTCGATGCAAACGCCGTCCAATACGATTTTTATGCTGCGGTCATCCAGAAAGCTGGCGAAGTACTTTCAGAGTTAGTAGAAAGGACGCGTGAGTACGGGGGTTGTCTCAGGGGCGGACATCTTAAGAACCACTGCAGGGACACATTCCGACCCACTCGACTAGTAGATGTACAGTACCGCCCGAAATGTTGAGGTCAGGGTTTTATTCAGTATGTTAGCGTAGATTTTTGTTAGGGACCCGCCTCGGCCGCAATTTACTGGCAGGTCAGTGGCACTAATATTATATTCCTTTCGGTCTTCTCCGGGGTACCGGAAAATAAGCTTAACAGTTTTCCTCTCCATACAAAAAGGGGGGGCCCCATCCGATGATTTTGCCAGGGCCCCCAGATAGTGTAGTTACGCCACTGCTTTTGCCAACCATTATTTAACCCTTTTAAGGAATTTTCTTCAACGACTCTCTGTTAGAAACATGGTAGCATACTTGTATAATGGTATTTACACAAAGTGTGTCATAATTTGGACCAATATCATTCCACCAAACTAAAAAGTGGAGTTAAAGTATTTATATTATTTTCATGACTAAGTGAATACAAATTCCCACGGAATGAATACATTGCCAATATGTACTATTTTCATTGGCTCCATATTATAACTGGAACTTATCTAGTATCGAATAACCAATAACCCATATTTTTAAAACATTAGAGAAATTTCTCAGTTTCGGAATAAAACCCAAGACTTTACCGTTAAGAACGCCTTCTACAGTAGATTCATGAAATAAAGTTAAATTAGTAGATTTTTAACAGAAATGTTCTTAGTGCCTAATATGTAGATGGCGCCATTATCACATTCTTGCTCGCCTTATAAAGATTTGACAAAACAACGTTAGATCAATTGGAGACTACTATAAATGGGATCCCAATTTATGCCCATTGATAAGTATTTTTGAGAGTTCATTTACCTTTATTGGGTAGGTGTTAACTGACCATAAAATGTAAAAGGAGATTTTATAGTAAAATAATAACAGATTAATTTCATGAACATTAAAGAAACTCATTTTTCACGCTACTTATAATCTAAAACATCAACTGTATGATGTGATTAATTTGATGAATATTAAACAATAAAGTCACTTTTTTCATTTTTCACATTCCTTCTTAGGCTTAAAACATTATCTCTATTAATGTCTTACTAATAGTTATTATCAATATTTATATGGCCTTTTTCATAGATCTATTATAAAACTATTTTATTGGCCGGATAGTTCCTTTCAGCCGACTTTCGGATCTCAAACCGATTTGAGCGAAAAAGACAAAACCCTCGATATTCGACAACTATAATAGGTTTATAAACTGCCTATGAATAAGGCCTTTATTTAGAAAACAGTTGTTAATATTAAATTCCTAACAGTTTTAGCAAACGTTTCCAACCGGTACATTTTAATATGCTTCCATACAACATTATTGGTCAATTTTCAAATATAAGATTTGATTAGCAGTCAAATATCCTATAAGGTTCATTGACTCTACGCGAACAAGTAGCGACTTCTATATATGTACTTATACATAGTTATTTTTATCCGCCATAACCCCGTCTAGACAATAGATGGAACATAATTGCTTCAACGCCGGCAAATTTCATTACGACCACGCCTCTTGTTGCTAACCAGTGTTCAATACACTGATCGATATACATCGTCGTTTTTATGTGATCAGATCCAAATTGTGAATGGGGGCAGCGAGCAGTGAGTAATGTTCTATGAAAATTCATCGAGTTGTCCGATGTGGGGAGGACTAGGCGCCGTTTCATGCAAATATCTCGTAGCAAAAGATGTGATTTTGAAATTTCTTTAATGAATTATTTATGAGGGAATTAAGTTACGGCATGTTCAGATTAAAATGTTTGATGAAATTCTTGGAGGAATTTTCGAATTAGGGCAGGACCGTTCAATATCGCTTAGTTACGTAGTTTCTAGATAACATTTTATTGTAAATTCACAATGGAATACTAATTTAAATATTGCTGGTTTGAAGAGGTTTAGTAGCGGTCAATGAAGCTTATAGACAACTTTTAAAGAGCTTAAATTGAAGTATCCAGACAGATGGGGATTTGTTATTGTTTGTTACTATAAATGTCGTTATAAAACGCTTCTTTTAAGATAGTCTACCTACATATACCTATACTTTAAGATAATATAATAATTAACAGAAAATTTTAGGAGTGGGTTGTTTTACATATCTAATCATATTTTCAACTGCCTCAGTTAAGTTTTTAATCATCAAAAAACATCTTATTATAAGAGTTAAAGTTAATATTACAATCAGTATTGTCAATGGCAAGACAGACCCTGCGAACCACCTAGATACAACAGAGAGTTAAAGTTTAAAAGCCTTAGGGACTGCGGGCCCCGAAATGTTCCAATGACGGCGCTGGAATACCGCCCACGTAGGCCCTTATATCGACAAGTGACAATTTACACTAAATAACACAAGTAGGCTGCGAGCGGGGGCGGTGACGTCACCCAGCCTATAAAATTTGTCTAGACGCCTATGACGTCATAAAACACAAATGATTACACTACACTTCAACGATAACGCTATCAAACATGGATGTTGGATTTGTTCACTGTCCTGTGTAGGAAGGCTTTTTCAGAACTCCACGTTGATTAAATTAACGTATGCAAATGAATTTTCAACGGTAGACTATATGAAAATTAAAATACTATTAAAATATATTTTTAAATGGTTTAAGCATATACTTACTTGTTTCATATTAATCATCACTATATAGGTATATGTAGTATAAAAGTCGCTTCCCGTATGTCTGTCCCTATTTATACTTAGATCTTTAAAACTGCACAACGAATTTTGATGCGGTTTTTTTAATAGAGTAATACAAAAGGAAGGTTTATAACTTATATGTATAATACATATACAGGGTGTCCCAGATTGAAAGAAAAATAACACTTACTTGATAAATAACACGTTTAGTTAGCGAAAAGATTTATTGTTTATGTTTAAAAATAAATTGCTCTAAACTGAAGTCATATGTTTAGTCTCATATACATTTTAATTGTAGCAGTTATTTTTCTCAAAAAAATATGTTTTCTGTTTGTAGTTGTTACTACCCAAAGCACATGTGACACTAAGTAAACCTATAGGACATATTTTGTTCCCTTTGTGGCCCTTACGTTCTATTTGTAAACATGTATTTTTAAATGTAGGTAAAACAATAGTTTATGATTGTGAAAATCATTTCAGAAAATTTTTAAATTTCGTGAAAATAATATTAAGTAATATTTTTCCCATTGGAAAAAACATTCAGAATCAAGATTACCGTCTAACGCTTGTAAAACCGCCATTAAATCTTAAATCTCCTTTATCTAATAAATCAAGAGAATAGATGTGAATAAATTTAATTCAACGTTTCATTGAAAAACAAGTCGTTTTCCCGCCCCCGCCCGTCCAATTTTCCAGTCGTGTGGTCTCAGATATCGGATACGGCGACACTGTTACGGACAGACGGTATACGTACATACATATATCTATATGTATGTATATGCCAGTATACAATTTTAGTGAAGTAATGTTTGTACATGGAAAATTTGAAATCTTCGGTATATTCGGCGATATAATTCATTTCTTGGGATATTATGACATGTGCGGCGATATTGTTTATGTTCGTGAAATGAATCGCTCTGGAATCACACTCTGTGTTACACTCACAGAAAATTGAGGCGTCTCGATAGTGTTTCATTCTATCTGTGACTTGATAGAAAACTCATATAATATCCCTATCCTTATGTCCTTTACCTTTACCCCCAAGGGCCGCAACAAATAACATACAGTGCAATTTCTATATGATTTGAGTTACTTGGCCATCATCATCATGAAACCCGCTATGGAACATACGCCACTTCAGCGACTTCCTGCAACCATTTAGTCATGAAAAACATATCCTGTTCAACCAAAACCGCGCGCATAACTCAGTATAAGTATGCACAGACTGTCTTTGCGAAACGACAGTAACGAGCTCCGCAGCGTAAAATTATTTTTAAATGTCAACCGGGTACAGTCGCCGTCGAATTAATTACGCGAGGGTGTGAAGTTATTAAGTTGAATGCGTTACAGTTATACTCTGTGACGTTTTATTATTTCATTGCTTGATTAATCTGCTCTGTATAATTTTATTTCATTCGTAGTACAAAAACGCGTTTTGTTTTATTTTAAATGAGGCGGTTATTCTTTTTTTAAATCTGAGGACAAGAAAACTGTTTTTTTTTTAAATCACTTGAATAGCCAGCAAGCGCGTTCTTCAGTTCTCACTGGAGCCATGAACATCGATACCTTGAGAATTATTGGTAAAGAATTCACAGAGGACATGAATCTGGAACTTGAATGGTTGAATGAAACATCTTGTTTAAAGTCGGTTATCTAGAAAATAGCAAACAGTTCCAGGATTAGGAACAAGCTGTACAGCACTTACATTGTAGATTACTATTATTGGAATTATTAGAAATTTACAAAGCCAATGCTATATGAAAAATTGGAATCAATTATGCAAATAGAATTAGACAAGTGGATGTACCGAGAAAAATCTAAGAGGAGGATCGAGCAATTGCCCTCTTTCCAAGACTCAGTGAAAATTAGGTCACAGGGTCTTTACAATGAGTTTTCATGCGTATTGAGTCGTAGATCTATTTTAGCATAAATTTCTCATAAAATAATTTGCTCTTAAAACTAGCTGAGAATTGCAAGAAGCAGTAACTAGTACACTTATGGATTCCGGAAAGAGTTGTTTAAGGTGTACAATAAAGTTCATCTTCTTTCTGCTTGTTGTTATCCCTGACTTGAATAGGACCGTTGTAACAGGACATTGCAATCATATTGAATTAAATGTTTGGATTTTAGGATACGACCAATTGGTCGTCATCAATATAAAAAAATCATCATCAATCTGAAGTCAACATCAATCCACCTAAATACCATTCACAGGAAGATCGCTGCAAGATTCTTAATACTCCAGTTTTTAAACCATACATTCTATTGGTCGAGTTCGAAGCTATTTCATTATCTAAGTGAAATACAAATACACACATTTGCAAAGAACACGATTTGCTAGTACAAGTTCATTATGGTCCCTGATAAAAAATGCATGCAACTAATTGACTGCTTGGTTATATTCGTGATTGCATTTGAGTGGTATTTAATCGTCAATGTTATTAATTTTTGATTGACTGACCGCTTTATTTATTTGTTTACTAAATATCGGCATATTGATTGAAATTAAATATGACTGTGTCGCAGGTAATATTTTTTGCTGCTGTAATGACTCAAGGTAAAAACTGCAAGAGGTTTAGCTTACCTAAATGGGATGAAATTAGGCACGCCCTTTTTGTGGTCAAGGTAGCTGTGTAAGATAATAAAAATACTCGAATGATCCTTTCCTGTGTAATGAGTAAAGATGCATTTTTCAAGAATGATTCAATATGAATTTGTCGATTCACATATTTATTTGGCATTTTCCCACTAATATCAAGTTTGTCTATTTTCAAGTTTGAACAATGCAAACCTGATATAGAATTTTTTATCACAAACTCCAAAGTACCCCAGAACTTGGCATTGCTTTTTGGTGGCGAGTGTATCGCGTACGTCGCGACGACGTCGGGGGCGCGCCGTCACCTCGTGACGTCACAGGGCGCCATGTCGTCACTGACCGCCCCTCGCCCCGCGTTTCACCCCTCCCTTCCCACGCCTAGCTGTCGGTTTAACATTTTTCTCATTTTCCGCATTTCTAACACCGCCTGTGTTCACCTAGATAAGGCGCGTGGGAACAAATTGGATTTTGTTCTATTTATATTTGCCTTTAAATAGAAAAAAGTATTGTAGTATTTAAGCCGATTGCCCGCCAAGACAATCATGTTGTGCCTTTGTTTTAATTGTTTTACGGCTACGTTGGCTGAACAATGTCTATATTAGAAGCGAAGTATTGTGCGCTATAGTCTCGACAGTCAATAGATAGTACTTAAGAGGCCTTTTATTTACCTTCAAGGTAGAATTGGTTACAATGACTGAAAAATGAATATTCATATACGATACCGTCTATATTCCAACGTCTTGGCTCTTGAATTGTTTAGGTCGTCTAAAAATCCTCTAAAGTTGTCATGGCAAAAATTGATAAAATTTCAAGATCAATGAGCCTAATATATTTTTTTACCTTATTTTTTAAAGTATTTAGAATCCATTAAGGCATGTATATCCAGTCGTATACATTTTTTAATCCACGGCATTTACGTCAATTACAATAATTAAAAAAACCTTTATAAAATTCATGTTAATTCCTACAAATGTAAATCTTTTTCCGAAACAAAACCTCATAAAAACAATACGAACATAAAATTCCAACATTGTCATAATAAGCCTGACATACGTTCATTACATAAGGGTCCACGCTCACCCAATTATTGGCAACGTAATAGGATTTCACTACTAATGTCATTACCAGCTCTTTGTTACGTGAAATACTAACTGGAAGACGCATTATAGATATCAACATAATACGGGCGGGAAATGAAAGGAAATGGACGGTAATCCAATATGTAACAGTGTTGCTTTACTTGTTGTACGAGTGGTAATACTGCTATTAGATAATTATCTTTTTGCACGACCATTTGATAGGCTAGTGGATAAACAACACTTGAGAATTCATAGATGTTTTTTTTATCTTTGGTCGTCATATTATACACGAAAATTTGATGTGAGGTAATTTTCCAGATGTATTATATATGTTTATTGCTATAAATTCGTCTGATGGTAAGCGATACGACACTCATAGACAGTAGCAATACTTAGCATGCCACTGCGCTTGCCAAACTAAGACATAAAAATGGGAAAGGCGTGAGGCTATGTATGTATAATTGACTTATGCGACCAATTATAGCATTTTTTAGTTATGTGACAAAGATAAATTAAAAATGAAAGAGAAAATAAAGATATTGTGTTGTTTTTAATTACAAGATTTACAATGTTTTAAATCAGATCAAAGAATTACTTTACATTAAACACAATTTGACTTTGATCTTATACTAATATCGCGTGGCCGCCGATTCAAACAATGAGCTTCGTTATAATTAAGAGGTCTTGTCTCTACAATGGATATTGTTCTTTCTATCGCCTTCCATTCAACAGAAAATAATATTTCGGTATCCTGCAGATATTTTATCTCTTCAATATTATATATTTAGAATCTCTATATTTTTTAAATTCGAGAATATTTTTACTATTCATCAGAACTTGTGATGGGTGGCAGTGAATACTGTCTGCTGTAAAAATAACAAAAACTTCTAAACATTTGCTAATAAGCGCTTTTACAGGGGTCAACAACCAATATCAAGTTAGACTAATGGCACAAACCGAATTTTAATAATAAATACCGGTTTGGACACCCACAAAGTTTTTCTAACTGTATGTAAGCTTGTATATTATAATAGATGGTGTTTTACTTGCTCTTCAACATATTATGAGATCATAAGAGGAAAATGTAGGGATTTTTAAAAAATCTTTTGTAAGGATCTTCATCCTATTTTATTGTGTTATGTAAGGCAAAGTCTGTACTCTGTAGTCTATGCAAGTATACAGAAATTAACTTATTTTATAAGCATTTGTAAATTCTTCCTAAAGGTATTTCGATGAGTACCAACGCGTACATCTGCCATTTTAATCAAACTCTTAAAATTTTAAATTATTTCTTTAAAATGATAATTGCGATCGTCAGGATCTTACGTTGCTATGTCACATTAAGTAGGTTCTTTAAACATTTCCCATTTATTATTCCCTCCTCTGGGTTGCATCTATAATGCAAATTGCAATGTATTCTATTTTGTGTCTTATGACGATATAACACAGCAATAACAATGAACAAGTAATCCTACAACACTGTCATTATTGACGGAGTATTGAAAGCCATAACAAACCTAATACTAGTTAATATCAGAGTATTCAGAGCATTTATGAGGTAAGCTTAATTGTAAAGAGCGTTACAAAGTGACGTAATAGCAACCTTTACAAACTTATTTAAGATTTTAGACGTAAAATTAAATGTCTAATTAATATTTGCTATATTGCGATAACTTGTAAATTAGTTGATCGAATGCTGTAGAGCTATGATTAACTAGCTACAAATCTTACACTTTGCACGGATCGAATTGACATTATACTGGATGAAGTTCATCTAAATACAAAGCGAAATGTGTATGACCTGGTAGACCACTGCCTATCCCTTCTAGGAAAAAAAGGCGTGAGTTTATGTATATTTGAAATTTCATCTAGTGTATATGAACTTGACATCTAAATATTCCAACTCTTCTGTATCACTACATAGTATAAAACAAAGTCGCTTTCTCTGTCCCTATGTCCCTTTGTATGCTTAAATCTTTAAAACTACGCAACGGATTTTGATGCAGTTTTTTTAATAGATAGAGTGATTCAAGAGGAAGGTTTATATGTATAATACGTACATATTATTGTACAGAAATCTATTTGTACCCGGGCGAAGCTGGGCCGGGCCGCTAGTATTTATTAAAATTGTGAGACGATGTTATTTATTATTATAAATATTAAATAATTTATAATATATTGATAATTAAGTAATGAAACGTCTTCGATGGATGACAGAATGGCCTAGTGGTATGTTTATAGCACAATCAAGGTATGTTTCATTTTAGTGATCAGATAATAGAAACTAAATCAATACGGGACTATAATAACTCATCAAAACCAAAAAAATAGACACAATTATAAATATAGCTTTTTTAGTAATGGATAACTCGCTCGGACAGCGCAAATATCGTCGAGTGATAAGAGAGGAGGAAGGAAGCTGCGTTATCAACGGAAACTCATCTGGTTTATTTCAACTAATTATAAGCCAAGACTTTGCAAAGGATTTAATTATTTGATAATATTAAGTCTTGTTTTTACTGAGATTTGTTTTGGTACATTTTTGTGATGTCTACATCCCGTCTTTAAGTTAGACTAGTTATTTTTATACTTTTCATAGAACTGCTTTATGAATGTTGACTATACTGGAAAAGAAAACACAGTCATCTTCTATCGATGTCTCTATCTTCTGTGACAAATATATGTGTGACCATTAATTGTTGGTCGAGCTGATTGATAAGAATCTATATAAGTTACAAGTACTATTACATCCAAGAAGCTTATAGTTACATCAAAACTAGAAGTTTTAAAATGTAACTAGCCTTAATAAATCGACCGATACTATTGCCCTTTGACTTGCACAACGCACATGACATACATAACGTACAAGTAAAATGATCACCATCTAAATATACTAAAATCAGAGTTTATATCGCCTCTCAAAACCGTGGACATACGACGCTTCAAATTAGCATTACAATAAAAATGTTAGTGCCAAAATACCCGTCGATAAAGACTAACGGGACTACATAACTTGAATACAAGACTACAAGGGACATTTACTTGGACAATAATTGGATGCATAGTGAATTTTTACACGAAGCACGCGCGCTACTCGAATTCCGTAGTAGAAACAATCTACCAGACTTATTAAATACTAGCGGCCTGACCCGGCTCCACCCGGGTGTAAAGTACATTGTAGCTAGAGTAACTACTGGACATATTGAGACTTAACATCTTATGTCTCAGGATGGCGAGCGCAGTGGAACACCATTACTTTTTAATTCAAGGTGTTTGGTTTTGCCACTGTGCATGAGCGGTTTTATCGCTTACCACCGGAAGAAGGGCACCCTTAGTAAATGAGAATGAAGTAAACCTTATAATTAGGGCTCCGTGCACACAAAGCATCTTTAGTTGAAGAAACCTGTTAGAATATATTAAATGTTCTATCGCAGCAATATTGCTAATTGCGGCAAATTATTGCAGCAACTAGCAATTTTTATCGAAAGCTACTAAAATGTTGACAGTTTCCTTCAACTATCGTTACTCTGTGTGCACAGCGCCTAAGCCTCGAATGGGCCTTGATATACTTTGCTTTTGCGCTATGTGTGGAAATTAAGATCGATTTTCCGGTTTCTAAAGTTACCGACTTTAGCTGGGCGTGACCAAAATGTCACACAGACTGATTATTTGAATATTATGTTATTCCAATTAACATGCTTGTTATGTAACATGTTCACTTCATTATTGGTTTGTGGTAATAATGACATTTGGATAATCGTCTTGGTTATTTAAATTCTATTCTGAATGTTAATATGAGTAGGGTATTCTTTATAGACAATTGATGAAGAATAGTATAGCAACAAATCTAGATAAGGCTAGATTTTAAATGGAGATTTAAACATTTGCATGTTTACGCCCTAATATTCAAATATATAAAAAATAAATTAAAACACGTTCCATATGCCCCAATCTGCTATGAAAACTGCCAATTAAAATAGCAAATATTGACCGAACTGGCGTTAAACACAAATAATTCATTGATAATAATGTACCGAAAGAAATCACCAGACATGAGCCGTCATGTATGACAAAGTACAGGGAAATGTGTGTTGCAAGGAATGTAATTGCTCAATTATCGAGTCGGCCCGGTTACCCGGTATCTAGTGTAGATAACGTATGAACACACAAACACACACACAAATACACGCACACACACACACACACTTGTATCGTACCCATTGGCCCGGATTGCCAGTGGTGACACTGCACCAGTTTCCAGCTCGATTTGTATTGTATGCATGTTTTAATCAATCATGTGACTTTGGATGATTAGTTCTGTTTTGTGCATAGGTATTTCACACGTACTGAATATCACACAATATTTTCATATTGACCAGCATTCTTATAACAAAAGTGTTTTTAGTAATAAAATGTTAATCTAGTCAGTAGATATAAAGGTTAATATTATTAAATATTCTTATTCGAACTGCCAATAATGATATTTCTTTATTTTAGGTTTTAATTTACCTAACCTTTAGGTTTAACACGAAATTGCTCGGTAGTGATTCAATTAAATTGATTAAAATCTTCTAGGCCAGAAGTTGTTATAAAAATCACGAGCGCCTGTTAAAGATAAGTTTAATAACACAGGAATTCATTATGAACTATGCAAATTATTGAAAATTAATAATGAATAATAATGTTGTTGTTTATATCAGGAATCTTGTACGTGATTCTACGCTTAACGTATCTGATCAAAATATATGCATGGCGACAGAAATCGGCGTGTATGTAACAAAAAATGCATCTAGATTAGCTTTTGCTTCGTTGTTGAATTTTTTGGCCGCATTAACATCCAATATTAAGATTCTAGTAACATTAAATTGTTTGCATTAGCTTATGTTGGATGGTAGAGAAATGATGACATTAATCGAAATCACATGTAGGGTATTGTGTCATCAGTTCGAAGTTCGAACTCAGAAATCATTATATAATATTCACCATTATAGCCACGGGTTACTTATTTAACAAAATAAATAATTAAACTTACATAATATAACAAAATTAAACTGGAGAATGGTAGCACTCTGTACAATAAAACGTGGGATGAAACAAACCATTTCGTCGTATAAATATCTCACAAAATATTTACATAAAAGGTAATTAGCAATGTCGGCTTCTAATATTACACAACCAAAAACGTTATCAATAAACACGCACAACATTTTTACATAGAAATAATACGAGGCCAGAGCTGTAAATTATAATCCCATTCTGGTAATGAGCATTCGTGTCACATACGCGCGTATTACTGCGATCTACGTACCACCGTACAAACTAAAAAAAACGTTGTGATACTAGTTTTAAAGTTTAATATCGTATGGAGATTTTAGCAGACTGCATTCGTTCAACGTTAGCCCAATCGACATTTCACATTCATTCCAAAGTTGTGAGTACGTGATCGTTCCAGTGCACAAGGGCCGTGAGAAAGCCGAATGCCATCATGCGTAATATGCCAAACTTCTTCCTTGTAAGTATCGGAATACTGATAATAATTATAGATAGGTGTATATGTATAGCATAATCCTAAGGTTAGTAGAACATAGAATAACAATGTTTGTGTTTGTAGCATTGACATGTCATTTCACAACGAAAACCATGTAGTCGAAGCATGTTATATAATTTACAATAACATTAGTTGAAGATATTACACATGTAAAAATATGTCAGTTTCAGATTACATTCTTCAATTATTATATCGTTTTCTGTTTGAAAACCACTTAATTTAATCAGACTCTACCAACTTTGGCACTAAAAACGTTTAAGATCCAAAACTCTTCCTGTCGTAATGAACTTTTGTTTTATTGCTCATTTTCCTTGCAATCCCTTTAAAGTCCAAATCACTGCCGAATCGCTAATTTCTCATTGGTTGAAGGTTCAACGATTGGTTAATTAATACAAATGTGTGATTGTTATTCCTGTAGCGTCGCGTTTAATCGCTCTTCATTACACACACAATGAGGGAACCAATTAACAACAATAACTTGTTTGCACTTATTGCAATTGTATTTCGATTTGTCACGTATGAAAAAAATATTTCGTGTCGCTTTCATTCTGTATTAAAATAAGAAAATAATAAATAGGCACAAATTGGCAGATTAATTCGCCTGTTATTTTGAACTTTCGATTATAAAATCGACGGCCATCTTTGCACAGGGCAGAAATGATGTAAAGGTCACTACTACTTATAACAAAATACTTAAAAAACAAGGTAAACATGTCCCTGATTGTTTATCAATTTTTTTTAAGTCATACAAAACTTACTCTATATACTATCGGATTTAAAAAGGTTTGTACCGAAAACATAACATATCACTTTGTTTTATTCTTTAGTTTGAACTTTGTTTCATTGATTATCTAATATGATAAATGGAAAGACGTCACAAACACATTGGCTATAGATCTACAAGCAATATATTGCCGATTTAAATTAACGACTGTCATAACATATAAATATTAATTATCTAAGCTAATTTGCAAATAAATCAATTGTTACGCGCACTTGAAAAGGGCAATATGTCCAAAAAAGGATACAATTAATCATTCGATCAGTCATATCGCAAATCAAGACTATAATGTCACATTCAGTAAAACGGAAAGTCGCCTTTGTTGTCTGTGGTCGCTGGTCGATTCTTGAACCTTATATAGATATTTTTTGTCCAGTCATTACTCGGACTACAATGTCCTTCAAACCAGAACAAAACAGTGCATTTACACTGCTGTTTGGTGGAAGAAATTGACATTACGGTGATATATATCCAGGCGGCCTCACACGTATGAGAAACCTACCTACCTATATATCATGGACTGTATAAGAGATTCTTAAAATTGTTCACCTTTTTGAAAGGGGAAATATGATATTGTGGCCAATTTGTTGCATGTTATAATTTCAATATAAATAAAAAAAAAAAAAATTGAAATCGATTAAAAAAATACAAGTTGTTAGCATCATGAGCCACAGGACGATCACTGGTGAGCTACGGCCTACGGGCTCCTTATAGGATATCCAACTTTTAACTATTTACGCGCCTTCGTCCACCGAACGTCTACAACCTTTACAAGGTCATCTGTTTCAACTTTATAAATATTCTCTCGATATACTTTGTATGCTTAATCATGACTACTTAAAATATAATTCGTCGTTTTAATAAAATTTCTGTTATATTTTCTATCAAAATAGAATTTTGCTTAAAAATGTTCTGGTAAAAGTGAAAACAGCGTTAATTCCCGTAAAGAATGCAATGTACACACAATCACTAGCAAACTTGGCACACTGACGTCAGTATGCACCTGACATAAAGCACACAAAAAAACTATCCCAAACATTGTTTGAGTCACCGCGACCCACGTGCCATGATTCAAAAACGACGTCCATATCAGAGTGATAGATGAACAGGATGCGGTCTCCCTTCCCTTTCTACATTGAAGAATTTGCTCTGTCTGTCCCTCTCTTCGATGGTATTTGTGTCCAACGGGACGTCAGAAGGCCTATCTCGTGACCGTGTCGCCGTTCACCTCTTGCGATGCGATTCACGCGGTCGCCCAAGGCTCGACTTTCCTTAGATACTGTCGAAATCCCATCAATAAGATGCGTTTTTGCATAACTAGTTTTTGGCATCGACAATGCTGACATTTAACAGTCCAGTTTAATAATCGATGGGTTATTTTTGTTAAATTGTACGCTTACTTAATTATTTAATTATATACTTTTACCAGCAATGAAAAGCAGTTACTTAAACATTAATTGGAATTTATGAAATTATAATTTGCGTATACTAGTCTGTATCATTACATGCTTATATCTACGTAATCATTTTACAAACTCCTTTAATCAAAAATGGTAAGCAAAATGTTACAAACCTCAAATATGTTAAATAAATTACTAAATTTGTCCCCCTTCAGTCAATTTGTCGTTTTATTGTATGAAAACCATGATTTATTCCTAATAATGGCGACCTACTACACCAACCCATCTATTATTCTAAAAACTACGATTCCCTAATCGTAGAGTTAAACAAGCTTTATAAACCAAATGTGTAAACTATACCAGATAATAGCATTACAGTTATTTTAGTAGCATCCGCAAACATCGCTTCTAACGTTACTATGACTAATGAAGGGGCCAAAATTTGATTGTTAATAGTTCAATTTGAATAATAATAAGGAATTGACCGCCTACATTCATGGAAGCGACATTTCCAGGGCCGTCTTTAACTATGATGGGGCCCTGGGCACAAAAGAATTTGGGGCCCTTCTGAGAAATAAAGAGAATTAAAATCTAACATTTATCTACTAAGATCATTTCATATCGAAGTTATGTATCAATCTTGTCGGTCTTTTTGGTCGCTCGCTAAGGCTGTGGAGGGTAATTTCTGCCTGTCCAGTCTCCCACCACTGCGTAAGTCCGATCCCATCAAAAACATCCTGTAAAAAAATTCCAAGTCTCGCAGCTCAGGTTTTCTACCGCAAAAAGTTGTGAGATACATGTAATACCAAGTCGATTAATTTATTTAGCCCTTAAGGGACCTTCTATATAAAGTTATTACGTAAGTTATTACCATATCAATATTTAAAATTCTTTACGTTTTAAATAAATAGATCGACTTGGCCATCGCATGAAAACATAATGTATCGTACAATTAATACATAATGCTGCTGGCCAAGTCGATCTATTTATTTAAAACGTAAAGAATTTTAAATATTGATATGGTAATAACTTACGTAATAACTTTATATAGAAGGTCCCTTAAGGGCTAAATAAATTAATCGACTTGGTATTACATGTATCTCACAACTTTTTGCGGTAGAAAACCTGAGCTGCGAGACTTGGAATTTTTTTACAGGATGTTTTTGATGGGATCTCACGTCTTTTTGTAGAGTCCTACTTTTTTCCTTTTCGGTACTTCTTACTTCTAGAATATCACTAACGATTTTTCTTAAAGCCTCTGTCTTATGGATTTTTCTTATTTTTGTAGGTATCAATTTATCACAAATATAGCGGATTTGATTATTAATGTTCTTTCTTTCATTGTAATTGATATTTTCGAGCTATTTAGTCTATTTATTTGCAAATTTTTCTTCGTCATGTTTTTCTAGAGGAATGTTGTACAGTTTCATGGGCTGAATATACCATTTCCCTCTCTATATCCCCTCCTGTTATGCCTCATATTTATAGATATCTATCTACAACTATTATTCCATTATATACGGGTACAATGATTCATTAACTGCAAATGTAACTTTGTAATCCTATACATTTATATGGGATTACAAAGTTATTCACGCAGTTGGTCTATCTAGAAAACTAGACACAAATTATGAAATGTTTGAATTTTCCCTTACTTTAGACACTAAACACTAATTATATTCTAAATTTGAAGGTTCTATGTCTGCTAGAAGTGCCTTAGACTTTTGATGATCGGTCAGTCAGTCAGTGAGTGACAAATTTAAGAAAGTTTGACTAGTTACAATTATTAAACTACTGGTTCAAATTGAATGAAATTTTAAATATACCGTGTTTACACAATGCCTGCTTAGTAACTGAAAATTCAGGCTTCATGCTTTAGCCACAACGAAGTTATAGGGGGTTGAAAATGGTCTGAATTGCTTCGAGAAAAGGATGTTACGGCCTATCGCTCGACTTGGACGGGGGCTCGGCCGCGCCCCCAGATAACAGTTTGGCCCACAGTGCAAAGGAGAAGGCCGATCTCTTAACCTAATTCTTTACCTCAAACACGATTTTGGGTGACGGGGGAGCCACACCGCCGAACATTCCGCGTTGTGAGAATCTCCTATCTGACATAAAAATAATCCAGCGTGCTGTCAGACGGGAGCTCAGGCTTCTTGACGTCCGTAAGTCGAGTGGGCCAGATGGTATCCCCGCAGTGGTTTTTAAAACGTGCGCCCCTGAGTTAACTGCACCCGTGCTCACGCGCCTTTACCGTCTTTCCTATAAAGCCAACCGGGTTCCGGCTCTGTGGAAGGTCGCCAATGTACACCCTGTCCCCAAAAAGGGTGACCGATGAGACCCTTCAAGTTACAGGCAGATTGCTGTCACATCCCTACTCTCCAAGGTCTTGGAGCGAGTTATAACCACTCAGCTCTTGAGGTATCTTGAGGATCGCCAGCTGATTAGTGACCGCCAGTACGGTTTCCGTCACGGTCGCTCGGCTGGCGATCTTCTTGTGTACCTCACGCACCGTTGGGCGGAGGCTTTGGAGAGTGGGGGTGAGGCGATTGCGATCGGCCTTGACATTGCGAAGGCGTTCGACCGAGTGTGGCATCGCGCCCTTCAGGCGAAGCTACCTGCGTATGGAATTCCTGAGGGGCTCTGCAAATGGATCGCCAGCTTTTTGTATGGTCGGAGCATAAAAGTCGTAGTGGACGGCTGTCGCTCCGAGACCAAGACCATTAATGCTGGTGTTCCAAGGCTCGGTGCTATCGCCGACACTCTTTATCCTGCATATTAATGACATTTTGTCTATTGATAGCATGCATTGTTATGCAGATGATAGTACGAGTGACGCGCGGTACATCGGCCAACGGAGCCACTCTCGGGATTTCATTATGGAAAGACGGTTTCAACTTGTATCTGAAGTCGAGAGCTGTCTGGGGCGGGCCTCCGAATGCGGTGAATTGAACTTAGTTCAATTTAACCCTTCGAAGACACAAGTTTGCGTGTTCACTGCGAAGAAGGACCCCTTTGTCATGGCGCCACAATTACTCTTACTATCCTAGAATCCGAGAGTATTGGGATCTTTGGCGTCGAAATATTAAGCAAGGTCGAGCTTAGGAGTCATTTGGAGGACAAAGCCAAACTGGCGAGCAAGAAGTTCGGAATTCTGAACAGGGCCAAGCGGTACTTTACGTCGGGTCATAGATTGACGCTTTACAAAGCGCAAATCCGGCCTCACATGGAGTACCTACTGCTCTCACCTCTGGACAGGTGCCCTAAAATACCAGCTCGATCAATTTGACTCCTTGCAGTGACGAGCTTGTCGAATAGTCAATGATCCCGATCTCACGGAAAAATTGAAACCGTTAGGACTGCGGAGAGACTTCGGATCTCTCTGTGTGTTTTATCGTTTATTCCATGGGGAGTGCTTGGGCATTGCAATTTTTCTAAAATAAATGTAGCCTAAGCTAATCCTTATACTACTTATTATATCAGCTACCTGACAATGACAATCCCGTCAAAATCGGTCAAGTCATTTCAGAGATTAGGCGGAACAAACAGACAGACAGAAGGACAAAAAAAAAAATTAAGGTCATTTTCGTTATAGGTATCGTGAATATGTTACATTCTTTTTCTGCTTTCGGCATTTCGGGCCGAGTACCCCGTCGGGCCTGAGGCCTTTCAAGCTCGGGGCCCCCTTGGACCGGGGGCCCCTACCTTGGTGTTATACAAATGTTTTTATGATGCAAACATACTACCTATATAGTATCATTACTATTTTTGTGACAGAGAACAAATTTATAGCATTTCACTTTTAGTTTGGAGGGATCTCTTTTAGGATGTGGAGTTATATTATCACTAATCTACTGATATAGATGATTATTACTTCTTACAAATTTGTAAATATACGTATATATGTTGTAGGAGTCGTGAAACGTGTGAGTAAATGTGTGAGGAAAATTTTCGGTTTGTCTTTTTTTTACACTGGCTCTTTTTCGGGGCCCCCCTGAGGATGGGGGCCCTGGGCACGGGCCCCGTGTGCCCTTAGTGTAAAGACGGTACTGGACATTTCTATACAATATAGAGGAAATTCTATATTAAGGCCCAGACTAAAATAAACTACAGGCTCTTTAGTAAGCAGTTACCAAGTTAATTAGTAATTCTAGGTTATTATATTTACCACAGAATACTAACAGAAGTAAAGCTTGTGTATGTACTTCACTTTTATTGCCACACTCACACTACGCTCTGCGTTCGCGCTAGGGTTATTAACTCTGGCTCATGCGAAAACACGTATCGTGTTAATAGCACTCGAATCGTTTGACTATTTTTTCAAATAAAATATATAGACACAATAATGAAATAAATTAATTTTAATTGTATTTATGAAGTCATTGAGAATGTGCATGTCATTATTCTTCAAGATTTTTTTAATGTTTTTGTATAATATATGTATTTTTTAATGATATTTACATTATATTATTATAATATGGTGTTTTATATACAAGTGTAAGAACTTTTATTCATTTGCTCCATCTTTGCACAAAACATCTCACTATTTGCGTACCCGAAGCGGGTGACACTCGCGCTCGCAGTGGTTTCGACTGGTTTGAAATATCGTGTCGGTGAACGCTGTCTATGTGTGCGTTGGTTTAGCGCGCTTTGTATGAAGCTTGACTTGACTTTGTATTTACTTTATTGTTTTAATTGCAAATTTAACTACCTCTGTAGCAAAAACATCCAACTATACACTGTTAAAGATTAATCTTAAGCTTTCATTATAAACAAGTAATCCAAAGATTACACACTATTAACTTTCTAAGCGCAAAAATTTAGACGACAAGTGAGAAAATATTGCTAATACGATAGCGATAGAAAAGTTGAACGAGTTTACATCGGAAAAGAAAATGTTAGCGATGCATACATTAATGCAAATGTGTCTGATCGCAATGCAGGGCGCTGCCGCGAAGTTCGGTGATATATTCCACGGCCCTTTGGAGTAGAAACTGTACCAACTAACATGACTAGTTTGTTAATCAAATATTGGAATTTTAATTTTACTTTTTTTGCATTCCGTCTTTCACTGTATGTTGGCATTCCACTCAAATATCCACTCCGTAGGGCATTGTTCCGTTATATGGTGAGTTTCTCGGTCGCTTTCATTGTAAATCTATAGACTGCTTCTTTTTAAATACAACATATACATTCTAATTCCTGTTCAATGGAGATACCTTTGAATATAAATATTGTTGGAACAATAATCGAAACCGCATCGATACTCAATTTATTGTTACCAATTCGCATTAGCTCGATAATCGCAGACACGAATTGAGGTTTTTAACTCATACTTAGAACTCGCACAGTCAGAAATTCTCAGAATAAGCGTTAAGTTAAGGATAAATTCATGGGAATAGCTAGTGCATGTTGCGTGAAACATCTGCAAAAATCAGACAAGCAACAGCACTAATAGACGCCGTCACGAGCATATCGATTGGACAAAACGAGTCGTGATAACGCTAACAGTAAACTATTGATTCGATACGTAACGGTGTTGTGAATAGCGTCACAAACACGCCACTGTGTCACAACACTATTTAGGAAATGCCATTACAATACAATGGCAACAATATTATTTGTTTTGTTGCGTTCGACCGGATCATTCCTTTGCGATGTGTGGATTGAGGAAGTTAATGTTTCTAATACTGATAAGCTGCAACCATTGTGCTAATATTATAATTCTAGACTATATAGAGCTCGTACAGGTTAAAAGCAAAAAAGATATATGCAATACCCATATGATTATCCTCATGTCATATTTCGCGATAAAATAATAAACGCTTGTTGTAAAACAAGATAAACAAACGGCGTGCAATAAAAACATGTATTATAGGAGCGCTCAGTTTCCCGCCACAAGTTTCTATGGGCGGCCATCTTGCCCACCTGTCACGTTATGGTAAGTCCGCGAATTCTTCTGACATGCCAATTTGATGTCATTTTGTATTACTCATACCAAAAGCGGCATAAAATAGTGTTGGAAAGTTAAAAGCGGTGATGGCTTACTATAAATCCGGGGATCGCTGGCCGGTGAGTCACTGAGAAACTTACCTGCAAAAAAATAGAATTATTCATGAGTCTGGTTGCACATAAAAACAATAATTTATTTGGCAGTGCACTTTGGGGAAATTCACGTTACATCCAAACATTTATTGTGGTTGAATCGTGAATAAACAACAACGAGTAATTTAGTATCGATTTACTATTCGATTAAATCAATCATAAATATCGGGATGCATTAAAGTTGGGTTATGGCGGCTTTATTTAATATTTATGGGCTGTTAATGTAATCTTGGTTGCTCTTAGACCTTGTGGAGGCACCTTACATAAATTGAAGGTCATGATCACCTGCTTTCCGCCATTTGCGTCCTCGGCAACACGGTTGTAGAATAGCTGATCATAGTTATTGTACATTTTATGAAGGGTTTTGAAAATGTTGCAGTTAGTCTTTAGTTCTTATAAGAAATACGACTTAAATAAATTAGTCAAGTAAACATTGGAAATGTTAGAGTTTAGTAAAATTGCATTGTTGTTAATATCGTGTTATTATGCACTTAATTCAACGACACTAAAATACATTAAATACGATTTTATTAATTATTCAGTAGGATCAAATTCTTATTTCCCTTCTTATCTAAAATATACACCACAATGTTCGTAAAAAGTCCTTTTAACGTTGTCAAAGTAAAACTAACCAAAATTCTAAATCACAATTAGTTATAAATATTAATAGTAAATATGAATGATGAGTTTACTTTAAATTTCCTAATAGTAAATAGTTAAAGAGTGTGTGTGACTTTCACTGCGCGATCTAGTTGGAGCGTCCCATTGTAGTTACTAGTTTGTACAGGACAATAGTTGCAACTTTCACACGCCCGTGCCCTGCGCCATTCATCTGATCAGATCAATGAGTCGCTTTGACATAATTATCATAACTGTACTTTATAACTATTTGTGTAGGTTGTATTTTGATTTTTCTATTATGTTTTTGATGCGGTATTTTCATACAAGCATTATCATTTTAGGTTTTTATTCTATCCTTCCTTTTCCCTTTAAAAGGTGGGACGGATATACTATCTAAATATTGCGGGCGTTTTAGAGCATTGCCAATTACTTTAAGTGAACCGTGTGCTTGTGTATCGACTATATCCCATAAAATATTAATAAATATAGGCCTTATTTATCTACATTTAAAACCTATTTTAGGTGTTAGTGTGTGTAGAACGTTTTGTCGTCTCATCCCAACTGAATTCAAAAGTTATTCGAGAGAAACAAAACTGATAAATAAAATATGTTTTAAAATTGTTTATGAATAGGGCCTTTATTATTTGTGCTTGGAATAATTTTAATACCATTGTTGTGTTGATTACATATCATTCATTGTTTTAAAGGAAAGTTATAACAAGTATTACTGAGTCAAAAGCTCCAAAATTGTGTATAACTATCTTCCGACATACCTATATCGTAATTAGTGCTTCCAAGAACCCATCGGCTCAGTAGCATTCTCACGGCGAAGAATAAGAAAGTTTCAAAACAAGCAACGGTAAACGAGGTTTTACGTGCTCATTACACTTTTATTCATTGAAATGTATGTTAAAAATTTAACATATTATATATTTGGAAGAATCATGTTTTAAAATCAATCGCATAAACTATAATGTATAAAGAGGTTAAAAATCACATAAAGAAAACAAAATAATTGATTAGGGCTGATATTATGACTGCTTAGCGGTGGACTGTAAAACCGAGAGGCTGCTTGAGGCGGCTTAGACCATGAGTGGACCATGATACTAGCCAACTGCGGCTGGCACACAAGAAGAATAAACGACAATAATACGTCGTAACATTAAAATATATAAGTGAAAACATTAAAGAATTTCCATTTTTTGATGTTTATAAAACTAAAAGGCATTTAAAAATCAAAGTATTATTTTATAAATATGTAATTAAAATTGTATGTGCTGAAATGAGCTTTAAAATGTAACACTTCTATATTTTACCGAAATTCTTGTCTTATCATATCTAAAAGTAAATCAAATATTTTCAATATTTCATTATCACATTATATTCGGAGAATAATTGGATAATCTGATAACATTTAATTTTTTCATGTAATGTAATAAAAATAGAACTGATCGCTAAACGCTTACTAATTATGTAAATACCAGTCTGTAATAATACACACCTGGTTATCTTTCGTTACTTATTTTATCAAAATATGCATGGATACAATTGTACATTAAAAAATAAAGCGTTTTCTACTTTAAATAATTGAATAGGGACTACTGCAAATCTAGAATGGAAGCATGTTCTACAAATTGCAAATACCGAGAACTAGGCACAAATATATTTCGTGATTTTTTTTTATATTTATCATTAACTCTGGCCAAAGCTGAAGTTGATAAAGGTATGATAATAGCAAAGCCGTCCGAAAAGATGGTACTCAAAAGAACTTTAATTAAAATCTACAAATACAGTGTTAATTAAGACAGCAGAGCTAAGCAAAATAATTACTGTCACAACATACACAATTAATTTGCGCAAGCATTATAAATTCTGTGCATGTTTTCATAACCCATATAGATTGCGAAGTCATCAAACGATCGGTACTTCCACTAAGTAGAAATCGGTGTTTAAATAATTAGCACAAAAATTTGTTTCGTCGATTAATGTTTGGTTGAACGTACATATTATAAACATTATTGGGAAATCGTAAAACGTGTATTATTGTCGGTGAGCCAATGTTTGGCCGTCAATATTGGCATTACGTTCAATACCCCTACTTCAACATACGGCTACTTATTGATTTATTGCGTACTTCAGTGGAAAAAGGCAACGCTCTTTTTATTGTATTTTAAGTCATGTTTGTTCTTCACAGTCTTACCTTGGCTGATCGATCCTAGGATTCACTTAAGTACTTTTCATTTGCCTCTCTTCAATCCAAATTACATGTTTAATTTAAATGTGCAAGAGCGAAATATTATAAACTCCGATACAGTAGAATAACATTGTCGTTTTTTAATGTGACGTTAGTCATAAGGATAACTTATAGATTCCATTTTTTTGATAAATTATTACCATGATTAACATAAAAGAGTTAAGAAAATACCTATATTAACAACCTGAGTATAGGTAGGTATAAAAACTTGAAACAGAACCTTCAAATATTTAATGCGTGCAAAAATAATCTTAAACGTTTATCGAATATTATCAAAACATTTAATTTAGTTAACTTTAATAATTAAATTTATCTAATTAATTTTGTTAGTATTGCACGATTAGAAATCTTTACATGTCAACAATTTATATGAACCGATAAACTTATGATTATTCCGCTATAATATTTCCCTACGTGAAATCGGCCCTACTTACATAAATGGCGAAATG
This sequence comes from Hyles euphorbiae, assembly GCA_023078785.2. Taxonomy (NCBI): domain Eukaryota; kingdom Metazoa; phylum Arthropoda; class Insecta; order Lepidoptera; family Sphingidae; genus Hyles; species Hyles euphorbiae. The sequence continues at coordinate 5,811,111 of CM041041.1, read as the reverse complement.
AATCACATTAATTACGCATTCGGAAATTACAATTGTTATTAATAAATAACGTTGTAAAGTAATAAGAATATTGACGATGATTGCTATGGAAAAGAATTTCGGTTTTTCCCTTTGATAGACTCAAACAATTAGACGTAAATAAACTTTTTTTTTACACTATCTAATGTCTCCTCTACACCTCAACAGATGCATCTTCAGACTTCGTATTCGAATGGGTGTTGTGATAGTCAAGTGGAACGCGCGGTGTAAACAAAATAATAATAATTATTATTAAAATATATTAAATGACACCAACCGCAACACCTATCCGAAGACAACATCTGCAGATGCATCCGTTGACCTGTAGAGGAGGCATAATGGATATTCGTATGTAGTATTAAGGATGTCACAAGTTCCTCGGTACCTGTCACATCTTGCCTCGGCATTAGGAGAATTGTGCAAAGGGAATAATTTCAGTTTCCGCGTATTTACTCAAAAACCATACAAATTTTATTGACTGTCATAATTGTTTTCAAAAGGGCAAGGATTGAGCTACATTGAGGTATTGCGGTCATAATGATATGTTTTTATTGAGATATTTTATTCGAAGTAAAAATTGTCACAACTCTACTCGGTCTCCCCTGATTAATACAAATACCATTATAATTTTTAAGCACTTGTAGATTATATCAATGATTTAAGATAAAAAACAATCCGGGCATTTAGATCAGTGATTTAAATAAACAGGTGCTTTAAAATAAATTATCAAAAATTCATTAGAGTCTAAAAAAGGTTAAAGGTTATTTTTTTCTTATTTTAGGCTTTTAAAAGGTTAAAGTTCTAATATATTTTTAGCTGAGACGTAAAACTCAAGGCAAAGTTTGAAACTAAGAAATATTCTGATTAGTGTTTTGGCTGTTCATATTCAACGTCAAAGTTCGGGTTATTGATGTGTTTGAATATTACATTAAATTTGTTTTATTTAAAAACACAAACATCTTCACAACTTATGGCGTGGTAAAAGAATTTTAGATTTCTTAATATTCACATATGTGTTTTTTGTCAATAGATGGTGGTACTATACCTATGTCTTATTCCCGATATACGTGGTTTTATTAAGTTCTTATCTGTTTACGGTCTCTACGTACAAATATTTCGAGTCGCAATATAATGAAATAAGTTTAAACTGTTTTAAATCTACCTCTGTGTTTTTATGTAACACCTTTTTACGTTCCACCTATCATCCCATATATTACACCTAATATATGTGATGATTAACAAAGAAACAGTAACCCACCGGGTTTTTCCACTGTTTCTTCCTTAAACTCATTATTACAAAAATCGTGTAACATTCTTGTTCGTTAGCAATAGTTGGATTCCTGAACAAATAAAATAACACTCCCTTTCGTTTCTCGCGTGCTTAGCCTGTCAAACTGGTGTTTTTCATTCGTTTTTTAAACTTTAATTGTAAATAAACAACTCAATTAACAATTAGTGTAATTAGTATACTAGTAGACTGTTTACAATCGATATATTGTTGTATCGATAAAAATAGGGACAGGTTTGGTAACTTTTTATAACATTAAAATATCATGTCTTTGTTTCAAGAGTTTACGTGTACTACATACATATTATAAATCAACATAATTTGTGTTTCCATATTTTGTAATCGCAGTAGCCAATGTGCATTAATTTGAAACATATTTGGTTTTCCTAAAAAAGAAACTTACTTTCACAGCACATTGCCGATTTACCATTTCAGTCACGGCAGCACATTCACTTCAGCGCATTATACTGATAAAATCTTAAAAAAGAATGGAATGAAGTCTCAATTAAATATACTATATCGTATGAACAAATTTGTAGTTTTAAAAACAGTCATAGAAAGCTTCTTAAAATGTGGCGAATACGTATGTCACGTTTCTAGATCAGCTGGGTAGGTAATCAGGATTCTAGTGGGGTGTTTGGCGGGGAAAAATTGCCCCCGTGTACACTAAATTTAGATGGAACTGCATTGCATGCCATTATAAAAACCCACCCAAGCCACCCAAGCCACCAGTTTTATAGTTTTAGGTTATAATAATAATAACAGAAAACCCTACGATAACCTTTGACAATGCATCGTATGTAATTTTAAAATATACCTATTGCGAACTCGGAATCAATGGATTTTCATAGAATTAAAAACGTTTGTCAATTCGAAAATTCATCTAACAAATAAAAATATTTCTTCAAGGTGAGAAAAATCTCAGGTTAATAAAATATGGCAATTTCTTAGATGTTTATTAGGCCTGAATTTTCTTTCTGTAAATAAATTTTATGCGATATGTACTATGAAGTCCATTCTATAGTTTATGACTCCCAAGCTCAACAGGTAGCGACTAGCGGTAGAACTTTCCTAGAACAATAGATTTATCGACGTACAAAGGTCTCAAGGTTTCACCTGCGTAGATCGGAATGGACAAACAATTATGTTATTTTCAAATTTATTCATAGAATCGTAGGAAACACGGATATGGCAATGTTCTTTCATGCAATTTAATGTATAAGGATATGATTTTATTTTATTAAGTATAGGTTTATTTCTAAACATTAAGTTATAAAATATTTTGTATAAATTATTATGAGCTATTCAAGTATGCATAGAGTAGTTCCTGGTGATGATCTAACCTTTAGCTTTCTAAGAATATCAATAATCTTCTACAAGGATCAATACAATGTAGGTACGTTAATGTTCGTTTTATGGAATTAATTGAGAAAGGATTCTTTTACATTGGCACAACGTCATAACTGCACTGCATCTGATGGTAAATCCTAAATGTCTAAATCCATTGAATAAAATGTTTTATTTACACGCACATTTAGTTGAAAAAATTACTGAAGAAATAAACTTCATCAGAAATCCCTAATTAATTTCGAAACAGAAATATATATCGGGAAAAATGTCGAGTAAAGCGTTTAATAAAGGTGAAATCAATAGCTTTTGCTGTAAGGACCATCGTGATATTTCGCGTTACACAATAACTAATATTTCCTCTCAGACATGTTATCAATACACCATAAAACCGGTTGGCTTGTATGTATGTACCCGTACTTTATACGTGATGATACCATACTAATTTTAGCTTCTGCCAAAACACCGAGTCGATGATCTCTCGTCAGTCAAGGACGTTCGTCGCGCGCCAAAACGCCCATCCTTTTGACATTTCAAAACCTTTTCATAAGGGAATTAATTTATAGACGAAGTATTAGTATTATACAGCCTTATATTATTAATTTCTTGGACATATTATATTGTAAATTAATGATGTAATAAATAATTTATATAAAAATGAAGCATGTACTTTTGATGTTATTTTTTTAATTGACTTATTGTATCTTGAGTTCATGTTGCAGCAAATGAGATTTAATGTTATTATTTAAGATATTCATGATTTACTTTGCGAGTAAATAACATACAAAAATATTTTTATTTAAAGTAGATATTTCAAATAAATCAATTTTATCACCATAAAACCAAAAACTTAATTAACACTTAATTGGTATATAAACTCTGTAAAGTATGGTATAAATGCTAAATATAATATTTTATTTATTAAAGATTAATTCACACTAAAACTTACGAATATATGTTTTGAAATGTTTCTCTAAATGTCATTAGCTTTTTAAGGAAGTTACAAGAAAAGAAACTTTCACTAACTTTATTATAAAAAAATGCGTTCAAAGCATTCATTTTGTTCGTAAACATACAGGGTATATCAAGAGTGCTACCGAAAACGAAGCTGGGTGGTAGATTTAGTGACTTCAGACACAAAGCAACTAAATTTTGTGCAAAAAATTGTGACGATATTTTTTGGTTGTTATTTTTTTTTCCATCGTCGTATTAGGGTGGTAAATACATAGTTTTTTCTTAAATAATAGTGTATACACTATTTTATTTTTAAACACGCTATGGAACGCAAGGCTTTAAATTATTATTTTAACAAAAACTATGGATTTACCACCCAAACTGGACAATATTTAAAAAATAATGAAAAAAATTGTCGCGTTTCTTTGCTAAATTTTTAGTTTCATTGTGTTTGTTGTCACTTAAACTACTACCCGGCTTCATTTTCAGTAGCACTCTTGATATACCCGGTATATCAGAAGCATTAACACTTTACTGGTAGGTCGCCAAACAGCAGTGTCAAAGCGCTGTTGTGTTTGGGTTTGAAGGAATTGGGACTTAACATCTTATGTCTCAGCATGGCGAGCGCCGTGGAATTCCAAGTATTACTTTTTAATTCAAGGTGTTGTTTGGTTTTGCTACTGTTCATGAGCAGTCCTATCGCTTACCATAAGGCGAATGGCATGCTTGTCTCGCCATTCATTGAAATAAAAAAAAACTGCGTTATAAAAGTTATTCACTTTGTGAATTGCTATTTTTTTAATATAATGAGTCACGCATTGGAAGCGTCAGCGTTGACATTTAGAATACAAACAAATCAGTATTGGAAACAATAATCAATCATCTATTGAAGCCATTGAAAGCAAATTGACGGGACACTATCGTTTCCTTCGACTAATAATGGCTTATGTATGCAATCTGTGGCAATCTTCTCGGATTATCGTAAGAGCATAAAAGAAGCTATCAAAAGGTAAGCTATTGCAGCAAACCATTTGATGAAACGATTTGCACTCATCGATCGATCTCGATGCGATGGTACATCATAATTAGGAATCGATAAGTGGCTTTGTTACATCATGAAAGTGAGTGGTTCGTTGATTCACTAGTTTCCGTATGAATTAAATCCGGTGTAATCATAGATTATGCGGAATCTTTTAGGTATTTATTTCTTGCTGTAGAAAGACAGTCAATTGTGCTATTTTACTACGGGGATATTTCATTAATTTCAATTAATCGAAGTGCGTGGTGGCCTGTTGGTAAACGGACTAGACGCGGCTGCCAACATGTTCACGGTGGTCGATGGTTCGAATCCCAGGGCACACCTCTGACTTTTCGGAGTCATGTGTGTATTGATAATCAATCACCACGCACTAAAACGGTGAAGGAAAACATCGTGAGGAAACCTGCAGACCATAGCGATTTATAAAAAAAATCTATGGTATGTAAGTCTGCCAACCCGCACTAGGCCAGCGTGGTGGACTATATGGCCTAACCACTCTCAATTGTACTCTAGATTGTAGACTAGGCCCGTGCCTGCAGTGGGACGTATATGGGCTGATACAGTATACAGTACAGTACAATTAATCGAGAGACGCACATGTCATTCGCCTGATGGTAAGCGATACGACTGCTCATGGACGGTAGCAAAACATAAGACAAGATTTTAAGTCTAATGATGTCTAGTAGTAACTCTAGCTTGCGTTACATTGCGTTTACACTGTTGTTTAACGGGCTAAAAAGACATTGCGGTTGTACCTTGGCGGCCTCTCACATATCACAGATGAGAGACCTTTTTTTTAATTTTTTAATTTTAAGAACTTAATGTCTAAATAAATCTAAAGAAAGGTGATCACAGTTCAGTTTCAGTTTAGACATCAACAATATAAAATGAGAATATGAATATGACATTTATAAAATTTAATAGGCCTATGTGTAAGAATTAGTAATTTTAAACGTGGATGTAGAAAAACAGATAAAATATACACGATTGATAAAATACTAATTAATTAATTCGTATCGCCAACATAGTATAGTTTAAAAACAGAATTTTTGATAAACTTCTGTTTGTTTTTGATATATACGGTACGATAAAGGTAACTAAGTCGACTTAATTTAAATACAAACGTTAATAATACGAGGATTTTATAATTTTCAAATATTTACTACTGAGTCTAATATATGTTTTGCGCAATAATTATTATTTATTCAATCTAAAGACCTAATTGCCGTGAAAGCAAATTAATATTTTTAACATTCCCCCTCAAAAGCAATTTGTAATGATCGTAATCATGATTACAGATTGTTCAACATAGTACGTAACATAAGCTTCTGGGCAGTTTGCAAACAATTGGCAACAGTTTTTGGTTGGATTCCAACAAAGCTGCAACATCAATTTAGTATTCCACAAGTGACAACCATCTGCGCTTGTTGGAATTCTCAAAGCGACTTCGTTTAACGGTTAAGGAGGCTAAGAAATTGCGTTCTTTGCATGGAGACACGTGTCGATTTAAATGTCATCATTAGCGGGTCTCTCGATTCATCAGAATGAAATTGTTGTTAATCGATTTGATAATTATTGAATCGTGCGTTTGATGTTATAAACTTATATCAATAATTGCATGTAAACTGTCCTATAGATAATTGTGAAATCCGAAATGTAACACAAACACACAGCACGGTTTGAAAATTATGATAAACTATGATAAAATATTGTATCCATCCATCAAAAATATTTGATATGAATTTTGAACTAAATTGTATAAGCATTGCAAACAATTTGTAATCAGCCTGTATACATGATGTTAAAACCGATACCTGCCGGAAAAGGGCTGTAAAAAGTGGAATTTATATAGTCAAACCAGATACGATTATGCAAAAAAAACTCAGATTATGTTTTCATTTACGTAGCTTTCTGAAGACTATAAAATTTATTCATAAAATTACTCGATCTTGCAATAACAAATAACTCTATTGTTTAAAATACTATAGACCTAATAAATACGAGAAAAATAATGACTTTTAAACATTGCTTACAGAATGTTTATTTTTGCAGGGAATTCACTGGAACAATATCTTCAGAGGTCACGAGAGTTAAAATAACATTGAATTTACTTGAAGGAACTGGGAATTACGGTGATAAAATTGTGTTGTCTTAATGTAATTTTAGGAAAGAAGTGTAATTGAAATGTTTTTATTTTGATCCGTCTAAATGGGTTTTTACAACAATGGATGTTGATCTAGTGATTGTGATTTGTATTTAGAAATATGAATAACCATATAGAGTATTACTAATGTCGATAAGAGATTAACTAATACGCCATATTTCTAGAAACGTAATAACTTAACTACAATGACAATTCATTCTAATACAATTATTAGTACCACATATAAGATTTTCTTTTTAAGTTTCAATCGCAAATCTCAAATATATTTTTTTTGTCTAAGTATTTTGGGGGCTTGTGTCCATATGGGCAGGCCAACCCCATCACAACTTTTTACAATATCTATGCATAATATTTGTATTATACTATTCAAAGTTAGAATCGCAAATCACTGCTGACAGGTTGATTAAGATTAGAATAAATATCTTAGATACCTACTGGAGCCATAACCGTCCTTCAGACAGAGACAAAAAGGTTTGGCTAACAATGTCTCCAGCAGCCAACTATATTTGGCCACCTTACGCACCTGAGATTTGTCTCAATATACGAGTGGGTGTTTGACAGCTATATAAGATTGCGGCGTTGTTCTATACTTATGGTTACAATTTAGTGCACTGGTCCATCATAGTATGCTAGTAGGTACTAGGTGTATGAATAACTTTTCCTATCTCTGCTCGCCTAATCCTCATTATAATACACACAATTATATTACATGAGTGTTATTCCCATATGTTGTAAAATTATTTAGCAAACAACTTTACAGTTGGGATTCTGTCTGAAATCTACCAAGGAATACCGATTTGACAGAATTTGTTTAAAGTACTAGAGCACTAATTGTCAATGTTCTTATTTAAAACGAGACATACTTCCTCATAATTAAATTATACGGTTCTCAATTTGTTGCAATTTAAAGCAAAATAATCCTTTCTGAACTCATAGCCTGTGACTCATGCTTATTTACCTATTTACCTTGTTTTGTTTAAGGAGCACTCGTGTCTTCGAGTTTAAGGACAGTTGGACAGGGGAACAGTGTATTTGAGCCTTTACAGCCTCTGGATATCTACGGATACGGTCTTGTATTATAGTGTGACGTTGTGAGAATGTCACATTTAATAGTTGCGGTCTATGGCTCAATACCCTGAGTACTCATTTATCTACCTACCCCTACCTGCGGGCGGCCTAACCCGCCGCAATAGATTATAAACCTCACTATATATTTTTTTCAAAATATATTTATAAAAATGGAGCGTTTCCTGTCACGTCGTGGCATATTACTATGCGAAATGTGGGTGCCCTGGTAGCACATCTGCCTACCTCTTCTGGGCAAACGGCGTGAGTTTATGAATATAAAATGGTACAAGTTTTATAAAGCCTTACAACTTGTCAGCACATGGATCAAATTGTCTTCATGACAGACGAGGAATAACAAACGAGCTTCTAACGAGACCATGATGTTATTATTAACTTATGGTGAAAACTGCAGGCAGCCAATGTGTTTAGAAAACTGTGGCCAGTTAAAAGTAATATATTGTTTTATTGATATAATTCATCGAACACTTACTACACAATTTAAAGAGAATGTTTTCAACGATGCTGCCAATAAAATTATATCTCGTATTTTCAATTACATAAATTATTAATTAAGCAGTTAATTACAAAAGCACTCACTGTACAAACTTTGTTATGATCAAATTAAAATATCGATGTTCATTTCTTTAGATAAAATACTGGACTATTTCAGCTATATTAAATGTTAATGAAACAATGCTTCATTCGCTGAGCAATATAGATTTTTACAGCACTGATCAACATTCTCAACTTTAATCGGCCATTGAATGATTTCTACATTTGACATAAGCCAAAATACGCCATTAACTCAGCATCCCAAATTCCCGATCCTAGGCAACAACCTAAACTACATATCAACGAAGTACTTCTACTTTCGTCATGAACCGAAATATGTTCTTAATCAGGACCCAAACCTGCCCTACGATTAAGAAGGATTTATTACGATAATTTTAATTTTAATCATATTACGACAATTATTATCAATATCAGCAAGCCAGTAATATACCATGGAGGTAAAGATAAATTGAAATTTCGTAATATGCAAATTTTATTACGAATTTAAACTGGGTGACATATGATTACGATATTGCCAATACAGAGATTGGCATGGTTCAGATATTACATACTTTGTTTACGAAATTTACTTCAATAACTTTATACTTAACTTGCTGAGCAATATTAATAGTAAATGCCATCAATATTGTCATCACATATATATCGTAATATCAACTCTTGAGAGAATCGTTCAAAAGTTTTTTAAAGTTTATTTAATTTCACATTTTATCCAGAAATAATTGCAACCCAAATTAATTACATCAAACAAAATATGTAATACTGTTCTTATCTTTTTAACGATATCAGCAATAAAACACCAGAAATAAGAGTACATAGTCGAAAATTTTCAAACTTAACGATGCTTGAACATTCTTACTGCAAAACTAATCTAGGTCTAGTAAAATAAATAAACCCCAAGTGGTTACAAAACTTCCAGCAACTTGAAATTCCCATACTGCAAGTACATTCAATTAAAAATCGGATGTACAGTCAACAGGTAATTTACAAAACAATGTAAGTGTACCTTCGCACGAAAGTGCCATAACAATAAACCGATTACGAGTAATCTAATTAACTGTTTTAGCATAACTAGAACAATGGGAGGCGAGGAAACGTGCGATTAACTCCACTTGCCCATACATACAGATTAGAAAGTAGAACCGTTTGTTGTTGACGTTACGTATCGGTGCAACGTTATCTATTGCTGGATTATCAGTATTTAGCAACAGATTCGCTGATACGGCGGAATTTATGTATCAGCCCATATATGTTTTGACAGCCTCTGTCTCTGCAGTTGGTTTGACGCTGGCTGTGAAACGAGGGGCCGCGGGTTCGATCTCCGCACCGAGGCTTATGTTTGTGTGAACTACAAGCATTGAGACCGAAAAGTCTCTCGTAGTTCCTGATACCCACGACACAATCTTTGATCTTAGTGTGAGGTCAGGATTATGTATGTGACTGTCGGGTGTATTTATTTATTTATTTACTGTTGCACACGGACTTCCTCTACAATTAAGAGTACAATTGAGACGGAATTATCCATATAGTCCACCATGCTGGCTAAGTAAGATTTGGCGGACTTTACATATCATAAAAAATCATGTAAATTGCTATAGTATGCTGTTTTTCCCGCGGTGTTTTCCTTCGCCGTTATAGTAGCCATAATTTATGGTTGACTTGAAAATATTTGAGGGTTCGAAAAAGCTTCTAATCGTTTAATTTCTTTGTGTAATGAACAATGTTCCAAATGCAACCAAGGATTTATGAACACCTGGCCTTGGGATCGTAATTCCAATGCAGGACATTGCTGTCGCCTACTCTCGAAAACCATTATCTATAATAAGATTATCATATCCAGTCATATCGCATAATTGATGAAGATAAGATTAAGATTGTTTAATGTACCCGCCTGCATTTAATTTTATCATTCTCTTTGCCAATAAGGGACTTTTTCTATCACTGCATCTGCTTCTTTTGTAAAAAACATTAGACGAGATAAGCTGAAACTATCAGGGCTGTTATTGGGCACCTGTATGAAAGGATCAGCTAAAAGTAGATCCATATTTACATAGCCCTGCTGTTGTAGTACATCGTTTGGTAAGTGTGGTGTACAGACTAATAACTGAAGGTATATCTAATATGTTAATTAAAACTGTGTGCGAGCCATGCTCACCACTATTGCACTGACAGATGTCAAATGGAGTGAACTGGTCTTACCCCCGTATTCACAAACAATAGTATGAGAATGCATAGTGCGGCCTAACACTCAGAATCGCCAATTCATACTTGACTGATGGGTAATACTATGCGTCCACTTCAAACGAATACGATAAAATAGCTCGATAAAGGCTGGACCATACGATCGCTATGAGAAATGCCGTAGAATTCTTCTAGCACTAAGTAAAGTATTGTTTGTGAATACGGGGTATACTGGAAATAAACCACTGTGTTTCATTTAAACTATCAATACCTAAATACTTGAACATAACAGTAACTAATATTGCCCATGGTGCAACCCTTTCTCTTTACGTCTTTTCCTTTTTTATTCCTCCCACATAGAGATTCTGCAAACGCACCTACCTAATGTAAATACATTAGATATAGTAAGTACATTTGATTCAGCTGACCCTACTTAGTAGAAAGCGTTGTGATCCAGCCGCCAAGCATCCCGGACTGTTTGTCTTACCGTTGTCCCCCTGGAGAACCCGCTTATCCAAACACTTGAGCAATCAAGCACGCAGTCTGGTTGAGAGGCTTAGTTTATACGAAGTCTATACGTTGGGAAGAAATAATATTTGGTAGACGAATCAATGGATTATGACCACAAATTTGTAAATTGGAAATAATGTTATATTTTAACTTTTGATCTGGCAGTAATTAGTTATCCTATTTTTTCCGGCATCAAAGCGAAAATGAAAATCATTTCTCACAATTCCATATTCATTGCATAGTATACAATTGTAAGCACTATTTACCTATCTATATCCATTGATAACCATGAACATGTTTTGACATTGAAAGTATGAAGCAGAAATGTCACCTTACAAGTTTATCACTAACACACGCGTTGATTTCTGTAAGTATATATGCGTCGTACAATAGTTTTTTTTAAACAAACGCCATTTGAACATTCATTTCCTCAAAGAAAACTTTTAAAAACAATTTTACCACTTAGATATCCCCAGCAAATTGAATTTAGACATAGTAAAGCTTAATTTGGAGGTGCCAAAAGAGTGTTATTTCAATTCCCACGTGTGATGTTGGTATCTCGCGTGAATCTGCGCGGTCATCCGCCAACATCCGCACCTTGCATGAGAAATTACATGTACAGGAAAAACATGTCGCTATTCAATGATTTTTCTCGCACAATGTCGGGGACATGCCGGTGATATTAGATAATTGTTATATGACTAGAAATAACTATTAAAAATCAAGCCACTCTTGTTGTTGAAGTTGTAAATACATACTTTCAAATATAAATGTACTAAAAAGAACTAAACCTATTCATTTAAATGAATACACCCACCAAATGACTGTTGTTACACATTTCTGACCCCAGACTAACGTCTTTTGTCGAGGGTATCTGAAACATATAAAAGGTAATAGGTAAGTAAATAAGGTTGCAAATAGTTTGAAATAACGCATGAATCCATACCAAGAATGTAAAATACAATTTTTCACTTCAGTAAGCATTGTTACGGTAATCATGCCACGTTGAGTATTGACGTAAACAACTAGTGTAAGGAAATTTACCAACCCACTGCACCGGGGTTCGATCATATTTATTGAAAATATATTCAGTGAGATTAAGATTTAACACCCATCCTGCAAAATATTCCACCAAACTACATTTAAGGTTGACAACACTGCTATGATTTCATAGATGTTGGGGTATTCATAGGTAGTAGTAATTCGCTACATCATATGAATTTTAAGTTCTAAACATTATTTGTAAATACCAACCCTATGACTTGTAATAGAATCATAGAAATACAAAGTATCTAAACTAGCAAATAAAGGATAAGTTTCCGAGTAAAATATATAATTTGATACTTTTATTTAATATTCTTTGTTATTCCTCAGTACAGCGCAAAAGAGGATTAAATAAATAAATGTCAGAAGAATGGCTTAAAGGATACGTAGCCAAAGCTAGAATTAAAAAAATAAACAATAATTACTCGTAAAGTTGGTTTATATTTATTTGTTATCATAGTGCCCCGGTAACTGCTTGGCAACCACAACACCGTGGAGAAATCCTTATCGGTTATTCAAACGTAGATTTTATAGAAAACTGCATAATTGCGATTATTCTTCAACCATAAAAATGATAAAATTTTATTACAAATATGCCAGTTTATTGTTGTCGAGGGTTTTAAAATGATTTATGGAATTAGTAATGGTTTGAAGAAATTTACTGTTGTGTTATTTACTTCAAGAGGAATTATACATACAACAGTTTATTTAAGGACTATGATTTTCGCCTTTTTCTTTTCAATGATCCATAGGTAATTAAAATTTCACAATTAGCTGCTTACCAGATACATTGATGCATATTCGGGAAATGATTCGCGGCTGACCAAAAAAAAACCGAAACATTTTGCTTGACCGGGGAATTGACACCAAGAACTCTTGGTTTGTATATTCCCCTATCATTAATGAGGCGACTAATATGTGTCTTTAAGAACCAGTTAAAATATGTCATTACAAATATACGAATATTATTCTTCGTGTATCGTAAACACTGATCGACCGGCATTTTTGATGTTTTTTAATTTAATAGTCCTTAATTACTGATAAATTTTCTGAGGCGATAATATCGCTGATAATGAAGCACTCGTTTCAATCGTTCTCGAAACAATAAGACATTGACGCTCTAATAGATAAGGCAAATAATAAACAGCAAACATTTTCCAAGGAAACTCGCGGGGTTTTAGTTAAAATATTTCCTTAGACGAATTTGTGACTGGAAAAACCTCATTCAATCAAAAGAATTTGATTTTGATCAACTTTGATTCAGACGCTCTTTAGAAGCCAAGTTCTGTACAGGATAAACTTATATTTGTGTTATACAATAATTATCATTTAATAGGAATTTGATACTTTTACTTTTTTTACTCAAGTTTCATTTCAAGCACCAAGTCCAAGCAGAGTCCATAGTTATAGTGGTCAATCTAAACAAGTTGTTTATGCATTTTTATTCATGTTTACCCGCATTATATTATTACTATTAAGTCAAGCAAAAGTTATTATGTATTGTAAGTTTTTCTCTGTTAGTTGTATATTCTTGTTAAACAATAAATATATTATTATTATTATTATTATAGCAGAAGACATCGGAACTATTTCAATCTTGTAAATAAATACAAATAATGATGATAAGTAAGTGTCAAAGGCAATAGTGCGTGATGTGGCGCCTGGGGAAACTCTAGTTGTGACGCCGCTACGCTTTCTTTCACAACTAATACTGTCGGCGAGCTACAGCATATTATACGTTATTAATTCATTGAAGTGTTGGTAGATTAGAATAATAAAGAAATATAAGGGAATCTTGACATTATGCGCAACGGATCATGGATTTTTATATACTTTTGTTTATAAATACGTTAGCCACGTATCTTCAATGGAAAAATGAAAACATTTAATTAAATAATTAATCAATTATACAAAAAATAGATAATACGACAACAGATTGTTATAACAACAAAGCATGCTATTGTTTCTATGACGTAACATCGGATACGCACTATCAATATTGCTATATATATTATCTATCTGTTAAATAATCCGTCCGGTTGACCCGAAATCTGCAAACACGAATACATGTCATGCTAAGCCGGCTGACCCCAACGTGTTCCCAATTAAGGGCAACAATCGTTAGCGTGCATCAAAATCGATAGGTCAAAATAGTTTTGCAAGGCCATGATAAAATATAATGCAAATTGTTACCTTGATCGGTAATTATCAAATTTAGTCACAGTAAGAACCGTCACTTGAAATTCGAATCATAGAAAATAAAGAATCAATTTTCTTGGAAACAGAACCATCCCCGTAGGATAAGTCCAAGGTAGATTCCTTTTTATGACCACATGAAAAAAAATATCTTAATGGACCATGCCATGTAGTATAAAGAATTATAACAAAATATGCCAACAGAAGGCCTGGTTTTAAAAACTTTAACTGACAAACTGAAATAACATGTTTGTACCTGTTCTATTTCATCGATTTGATATTAAAATAAGCGATTTCAGCTAGCCGCAGAATTTTTTCAATTGACGGTTGTAAACATCTGAAAGCGAGAATAATTGAGTGAAAGTCACACTTTGTTTGCGTTTCTGCGGAATTCAGCTGTTCGATCAACTCGCTGGTGGAATGAAAGTATTAAAAACTAGCTTAGTAACAGAATTGACTTGATTTTGATTGTCGCTTGACCAGTGGCAAATATGTTTGTGGGATAACATAAATAATAGTTTAACATTGTTGTAGATACCTAACAAAATCGAAAAATGTTTTCATTTTCTTATAGGACAAGACCTGTTAAAAATTGCTTGTTTGCCCCATATAACATAAAAAAGCAGGATTTCGAGCCCAAGGCATAAGGCCGCGACTTTTTCAAGTTTTTACAGTTACTTAAATATGGTGGCTGAATTTATCAGTAAAACCAAATATAATAAGTTAACAGAAGGGACATTTACAATAAATTCAAGAATCCTTCAGTCTAGACCTGGGTCATGTACGAATCCTAAATCCCTTAATCGTAGAGGACAATTTCATTACAGGTAGTATTTGTAGAAAACTAGCAACTTATTTTAAAACACAACATTGGAAGTTAGAACTTTCTAGATTTCGAATCACAGGTCAATATATTATCTCAACTCTAGCTTTAACAAAATATACAGTTACGCGGAGCGGCGGCCATAAGAGCCATTTTATCTATTCAGATAAAACTTGTTGCAAAAAATACCTGCAGCTTAGAACAGAAAAACAAATAAACAGCCCGCATTAGATTCGTATGATACCGCCGTTTTAGGAGGTCAATGTCCCCAACCGCGCTAATATCGATACAATTCCACTCCGTGCTTTAAATTAATTTAATGGGGTACCGAATTATCAATTACTATTTCGTTTTTGCTAGTGATCGGTAGCTTAGTAGCGGGTTTCGTTTGCTTTTTCTAGCTACATTAAACCGCCACATCTAACAGGTCATTTAAAATAATTATGCCAATTTCTATGTTTCTTTCTCGGCGTCTTGATATAACCTGCTGATAACTCAACGATCCTGATGAATTCCTATGGAACATCGGGACATCAGCGGCTGACAACACAATTTTGTCGAAAGCTACATAGTCAAGAGTAATGCAGGACTATTAAAACTAAAAAAGAACGCAATATTGACTTTATACACTTACAACAACATTGTGTTTCAACACAATGTATACAGCATGAATTGCCTACTTAGTGCTGTACAGGCTGTACACAACTGTGTATTGACCTCGTAAGGGTCCCAAACATACGCACGCACCTGTCAAAGTTCAAAGGCCATCCTGTAGTCATTTACTCCTCAAGATTGATTCGTGTGGGCCGTGGGGAATTTATACTTTCACTACACGTTATTGTGTTTATTTTATTTTATTTTCCGTATGAAATAATGCTGTTTCTTCTTGCTATACATATACCAGATTTACAGGGAGTCGGTGCAAAATATTTTTTTATGCTTGTTAGTTGTTACAGAAAAAATGTATTATATTGCTACGACCAAACGTAAAACTGTTGTATCCACAAATTTCAAGAGAAATGTCATGAATTTAAGTTTTATTTCAAACAAAACATTCTTTAAAATCATTGTATTTACAAACTAAAAAGCATATTAAATATCTCAATAAAGCATTTCTTAAGAACATAAATTAAGTAGTTGGCGTGAAAACAGTAAATTTCTTTTTAATTTCGCCATTTTAAATGAGTGGCTGACTGCCTATTACGACGTCAAGATATGAAAAATAGCTGTGTGTTTACGTTAAACACGACAATTGTGCGCTTAGATGAAATACATTTCTGTAGTAATTGTACTCCAATTAAACTTAAGCATTGTTTATGATGTTTACGTACTGTGTTAGAAAATAGTTAAATATCTCTATGAGATATTATTTGCCTTGGCAAAATGTTGCAAGCACAACGAAGAGAAGTGCAAAGTGTTGGCAAAATAAAAACAACACTCTTGTAAGCAACCACCAACTTAGAATATAAAAATATTTTATCGATAAAAATGGTTACCATACTAATGTTTAAAACTACATTTTTTTTGCCATTACACACTAAGTTTATTTCGATCAAAAAGAGACATGAATTAAAATAAAACAATATATCAATACTTCATATCAAATATCTATAAATTAAAAACACTAATTCTTTAGATTTGTATAAATAAAAATTAGAAACACATAATGACATGAATTATTAATCTTCCGAATGACATATGAATATATTTGTTTTTTTTTTAAATAATTAATTGTATTAAAAATTGGCAGCATTGTACGCAAACCCGCTAGTAGGTACGACAGTTGACATTATCAAACACATTTCTAAACAGGTTGCCAAAAGGGGTTGTTCACCTCGACTCGTCTCTTGAACTAAGCGATGTTGGAGTTCTTTTTCAAGGTTTTCTATCGCAGTAAACACACCTTACGTCATACATATGTATTACCGCACGTTTTATTTACTTAGACTTAAGGTTTTAAAGCCTCACAAACACCATTACTTCCTAGTCAAACAATGTTTATATGTAGGCTTTGGGATGTTTTTTTGTAGGCTTAGTAAAAATAAATCTAAATATTTACTGTGTAGAAGTAAATATTTAGATTTATAAGGTTTCAAGTATTTAAAATATTTAGTATTAATTTTTGCAACATGCAACAACATTGTATTTCTTTTTATCATCTCACATTGTTTTTTTTTTCACGAGGAAAATGATATATTACTGGCATATATTTCGAAACTGGCTGAATTATTGTTAATATGTAAATGGCCCGTATCGCTTGTCACCCGTATAATGTTTGATGTTAGGTTAACTGCATTTCGCAAAGATACTCAGAAAATCAGGGTAATTGTATAATTTGTGAAGTTTCCAGAAACTGAGCTCCAATTCTGTTGTGCCTCATTTTGTTTTTTCATATTCCCATTTACGAGGTAAAGTTGTAGAAATGTCGAGAAAAACGGGGGAAAAGTTAAACAAAAGCAGGCCATAAACTAAAGCTATAAACAAGCTGCAACATAATTTCAATACCATAAAATAAGAGGCAACGTCCATTTAAATAAATATCACATGCCTATAGCAAATATTAATTTATTAAAACCTAAAGAGCGTACTAGGAATTATAAAACAAATAATTAGGTAGCACGTAGATAATATTTTAACTTTTCATATCGCATCAAAAATCTAATCGAACCACACTTCATGTGTATTGATTTTAACTGGAATTAAATCAAGATAATATGTATCTGAAAATGTATAATTTTAAACATGACGTCAAGATTTAATGGAACTTCATAAACTACAAAGTATTACTAATTTTAGTCAATAAAATTGAAAACCTACAGAGTACAGACCTTCATAGTGTTGTTTATTGACGCACGCTTATATCGCGAATATGAATTAATCAATATACTCGTAGCACGATAGGTCGAAGTGCGTTACCAAGGAAAAACTTTATGTTTTATTTTATTAAATGTTTCCTGACGGACGGTATAAACGAAAATGTAGAACCCGGATACAATTAAGCTGGCATAATTGTACCGACGCGACAGGGGAGACACAGCCATCTCACTTTCCTGGATACTCTTGCCCTTATTCATAGAGTTTATAGACCTGATTTAGTTATCGAATATTATGTCCCTTTCGATAGACTTTTGAATTCAATAGCTAAAATTATTTTATAAACTGTCTATGAAAAAGGACGTTTGTTTTTGTTTTTACCGTTGATATAGCGATAGGCCTATCACTTCTCTCTCATCAATTCGTTGTACGGAACATACAAGGCGAAATGCCTTCCCTTTCTAGTAAAAAGGCGTGAGTTTATGTATGTAATATGTATCTATTTAGAGCTAATATTTCCTAAGATACATTAGTAACATCAGGCAAGGTTTGAAAAACCCAATTCCACGACAATGGCGGCTGATATTTGTAATAAACAACAGATTCCGCGAACAGAATCACGTGATCGTGAGATCCGGCCGCGGGATGTCGTCGGAGATATGCAAAACAGATCTTTTTATAATACGACTGTAATTAAAGCCTCCCTAATGTGTTTTATTGAGCCTTGTTGTAGTTTTCATTCGGAACTTCTTGGTGTTTTACAATAGTAGATTATCATTCGGGACTTTACCTCCAAATGATTAATTGATAATGAGTATATGATAAAGATATCAACAACAAATTTGCATGCTTGCAACACGAAAAAGATATTTCTTAGATTTTCATCGAAATATTTTATTTCAATGTGAAAAAGATTTTCACGAGACCGTATTAAAAAACAGTCAACATGTGGACTTTTGACGATATTTAGCATTTCTTCCCTTACTTCAACATATCTATGAAATAAATGTGATGACTATTCAGGAGTTTATATCAAACTGTATACGTCTCTCTGCAGGGTATAGGCCTACTCTAAAATCGAGGGTATGATTGAGAAAGGTTTGACCATTTAAGATTTACCAAGCCAATAACGTCCCATCAATACTTGATACGAAAGTTCGTTGATAAATGTATGACAACGATGAATAAATTGGGTTATGCTCGTAAACGTAACAATTATGTTTGCATAATTTCCGAAATTTCAAAACAATGCCTCAGTATGTGTCATCGTGTCCCTAGCTGATTATTCAACAAACATTTGTCACAAGGTTAGGATATTTGATTGTTTGGTCACGCCTGTACTATCTGAGAAATGTTATGAATCAAATAAAATTATTATTTACGGATAATTATTTCAATATGTAACATTCACGTAAATCTATGAAACCATTACGTTAAGAATGAAATCATTTTTATTCGTTTCTTATGTTTATGATATATTCATATAATAAGCAGCATACCAACAGTATCAAAAACTTAGGATAATGACGGGTAAAATAATTATTTAAGTAAACTAGAGATTAACATTGAGATTAGTGACCGGTTAGAACCACAATTTAAAATAAAAATGAACTCGTATTAATTAAGATTAGATGTAATATCGAGATACGGCAGATTAAACAATCGTAATGTTATCTTCTTTTATCCTCCGTAATCAAATTGCAATCCATACGATTCCGGCAATTTGGGTGCCTTAAAATGTTTACCAGTCCTGAATTCGGAACATCAAAAAGGTTTCATGAAAGAATGTATAAAATAAAATAAATCCGAAAAGCAATAGCATTGCATTTTAATATCTTACTGCCAAACTGTCTCGAGATTTGAACTAGGACAAAGTCTGAAGTTAGCACTCTAACTAAAGATTAAAGTCACCAACAAGATCTAGTCGCTATAATCAAACAGAAAGTTTGTACGTTTGTATGTTCCCGTATTACTCATTCAAATCCTCTTCTCCTTCCCTTTATTCTATAGCTCGACTCACTTTTACTTGGGGTTATATAGAAACCTAATAATTCTCAGCCTAACATCACTCATTCCTTTCATCCGCCATTCACAGAGGTCGGCAACGGAATTATAATTCCCTAAGCATTCATTGCTATATAGTGTTTAAAGCCAACAGTGATGAATGATGACTTACCATCACGCAAAACACTTGGTCATTTCCGTTTAGTCTATAAAAATAAAATATTTTCTCCAATCTCGAATGAGCGGAACCATGTCCTAAAGTTAGTGCTAAATGAACCGGTTTTATTTTGAACGGCACTATTATTAGCTAATTGTCAGCAGGGTCCACCTATTTACCTTCAGTGTCGAATGCGGACCTTGTCACGAACAAATACACCGCGTTTGCATACGAATACCTGTTTTCTGGGAATGTCGTACAGGATAAACAACTATAAGTATCCCTGATAAGCTTTAGGAAATTAGGAGTTCCTTTATTTCAGGTTATAAAATTAATCATTATTAATAAACTATGTGTCTATTATTGTATTTTGTATTATGTAACTAGCGCTTCAAACTTTGAGTATATATCTCTAGAAGATTCTCACACGGTAATTAGCACAATTGTAAATCTTGTCTAAAATTAGGACGAAATAATAACCAACCTTGACTCGAGGGACGAGCAAGATATCGATATCAGCAACAAATTGCAATTCATCAATACATAATTACGCATAATAAATAACTCGATAAAACTGACAGAAGAAGCGCTTAGGTTGATCCGCAGCAAATTACTTTGTTATTGTTGGATATTTCAATGTCTGCCTTATGGTGTTCATTAGCTGCTGCAGTATTAATCTAGCAGTTACAAAGTGTTTTGCGGTTTTGCTTACAGCTAATTTGAATAAAATATTTTCGCAATAAATATTGGTTTTCGAACATTGATGGAAATGAGAAAGCACTGATGGCAAGAAAGTCATTGAATTCTAAATCACAAAATGAGGATTTTTTAAGAAGGAAAATAAAACGTGAGGCGGTTGTACTATTCTAAGTAAGTCGCCCCATTGATGCTTCAACGTGGTTCTAGTATTCCAAAGGTGTTATAGGATTTCCAAAGTCTCTTCATAGCGCATTGACTTTGCAAATCAAGGCTTCAGGATTGGATGTCAAGCTCAAGATTTTTATGTATTGCACCAAATATTACAGTCATTTTTTTGTTAAAGGGAAAAATCTCAGGCCACATAATCGGTTCTTCTAAAATGACCTCAAAATTCGATACAGATTCATTAAACTTCAAATCTTATCCAGGATTTCGCTATTGCAACCCGCATATTTATATTGGTGAAAACACATGATATCAGGGCGAGTTTCCCTCGAAGATTAATTAAATGATTACTTTATAATTATAGGGATTCCCTGCTTGGCAGATAGTGGCGTCGGTTATTGAATCGTGTCGACTTGATTGCCTGGTATCGTCACAAATAGGTCGGACGGGGTCGCGTGTACAGCGGGTTTTACATTGTATCTCATAGGAAATCAGACTAGAATCATAAATTACGTACCAATTTGCCCATATTTTTATTTTGTAATCTAAATCAATATTTACAAATTGTAGGTGTGTAAAATTATGACGAATTACGGTAAAAAAAAATATGAATTAAATGTTGGTTGTATGACAAGAATTTTTATTTTAAACTATACAAAACATATTTATTAAAGTACTAAGAATTACATCATGCTTATTATGACTCGAAAAATATTATGTTCGTTATTATACTAACATGCAATCGTTTCACACTTAAGTATGCTGAATACAAAAAACAAGAAACATATAGGTAATACAATAATTAGAAATTACATGCTTTTTATACAGTAATAATATCAAAACACTTACGCCCAACATCTCAGTACTACGAGAACTAATACATACATACATACATAAACTCACGCCTATATCCCAGAAGGGGTAGGCAGAGGTGCCAGAACACCCACATTTCGCCTTTTATGTTCCGTCCCACTATGTGATAGGTGGCGAGCCTATCGCCATATCGGGCACAAATTCCTGTCTCTGGGCTGATAATGAATAGAAAAATCCAATATCACTTTGCCCAACCCGGGATTCGAACCCGAGACCTCAGCTTTGGTATGGTTAATACCTTAGTACAACTACGCCACCGAGGCAGACTAAACGAGAACTAATGCATTATTTATTTGATAATTTCATTGAAAATAACTATGTACCGTAATATCTTTGGATGCCGGCAAAAAAACTGTGTGCAATAGCTAAGGCGTTGCCGGTGTTCCGACGTTTCGGCAGTTCGTTGACCCCGCGGGCGCGTCGCGTGACTCGTCAACTAACACTTCTCTATTTATTTACATACTAGTTGCTGAATGGTTATGTCAAATTTGTTATAATTTATCCTGTATATATTTGGGGTTGGTGAATACTTTTTAAATATTACAGAAATAATTTGTTAAAAAAAGCAAAAACTTGAAGCCCGTTGAACACCATTTTGAAATTAGCAACCATTGTTAGCTATATTCACGACTGAAAAATATTTTTTTAAATTCTGCATTGCGGAAAATAACAATTACTGATTATTCTATATCGATATGGAAATATCCACACTTGACAGAATTTAATCTTTTAAAACTATACAGCCGTATTAAGCGGTTTATCAATTAATTTCCATTTCCTTTAGAAACATATTATCACATTGCAGATAAGATTATTGGTATAAAACTTCCTACATGATATTTAGCAAGATTATGTTTATAAACAAGAAAACGTATTTAGTTCATGATTGCAGAAACTCAACGGACTAATTATAGACACAGTTAAATTGTTTGACGTCAGTATTAATTACTGGACAAATAATTATCCCATTTCATTGAGCGTTACAAACACAGCGACTATACAAACACAAACAATAATTTCTAAGATCCAACTAATAAGTAAATGTGTATCAGTAAATAAATGGTTATCTAATAATATAGTATCACTATTGAATAATCTAATAGTCATCAGGATAATGATATGAAATGAAAAATTACAATAATATTAATTAAAACTACTCTACTTATCTGCATGAAGTCTGCGTGTGCATATCTCAAGAAATCGATTCATACCAGCACTTACCTGAAAAAGAAAAAAAAGGAATGTTTAAAAATCGAACACCATTAACATTGGCGGAAAAAGAGTAAGCAAATGCCGATATTGAAGCCGTCATTTCCGGCGCGAGTGTGAACCATTCGATCTCAATTTGAAACTGAAGTTTTTTTACATTCGAATCGAAGGGGTAAGAAAAATGGGAACAAATTCGTGATGTACATGCATTGAGCTGAATTTACCGTTATAATCTTATATAATCTTAGCCCACTTTCTACAAATAAATTTATTAAGTTTGGAATTCACTAACAAAACCTTATTAATAGATGAATGTTAGGAATTATGATGTGACTAGTATTTTCGTTGAAATAATTCAACCATAGATATATTATAAGTAAACAATTAAATATTTCGCTTGGACTGAGTGCGAACTACTGGTAAATAATGGCTGATTTCCAGTAAAGAAAAAATAAAGAAAATATCATGCGCACTAATGGCACGTTTAAATTCGTGCATGAGTCGTCATCCATCAAACTATCAACGTGATATCGCTATTACTTTGAAGATAGCAATTACTGATTTGATTGACATCTGAAAAGAGTTTAATCTTCGATATAGAAATATAATACATTTCTCTAAATAAATATTAAGTTACTTTTATAAAACCTTATTCTACAAGAATCTGAAATATTTTCTGGATTATTTTGAAACTTCTATTATCAGATTTTATTTATTTGTCTAAAATGGCGGCAATATTACAAGAATACTAAACTTTTTGGCCATCAAAAGCTAAGTTTCAAATGTGGTAAACGTAAATCCACGTCTGCGAAACAAATAAACTTTATCCCTCATTATCAGCGATGCATTACAGACAGGATGCGTCGGTCATCTCGTGAATTCGTAACAAATTGAGACCATTCAGTCACAGTTCAAATATTTGCATGTGACAACTCGTTCATGATGTAATTGTGATGAGAACCGCATGTTCGCACAGGATATTACGCCGAAACGATGTCGTGTTTTACTTCAAACCGTTGAATTTAATTAGGCACACATTTAGGTTTCTGGCTGCTTAACTAGGTTTTATGTTACGCCGCCATTTTGAAACTATGGATATACATAGAAGACAATATTTTGTTTTATAAGAGGTATGTTTTCACCAGAAATCTCAAGGGAATTTGATTTAAATTAAATTAAATCTTTCAAATTAACAATATGACGACGACGAAGCTTCAATTAGAAATTATATTATAATAGTTCTAAGAATGCGTTTCGCGCTCATTTCATCGAATAAGTTCATTTTCATCATGAGTTGTACATCACCAATTGTCCTACTTGTGTTGTCTCGTATACGGTGTACCACATATCGACGGAATGTGTTCGGAGTAAAACTCAGAGAATTCTTGAAGAATGGAATTGGCGATTCCAATCAGCATTTTAGTACTGCCATTATTTATTGGTTACAAGATTCGGCAAAATCTTTGCTTAAATATCCTTAACATTAATAACATTATTATTATTAATAACATTAGCACTTCAATTTAACTACAAGTTTCGAGTTCATAGTCATGAATACATCGTCATTTCACGTTAAGAAATAGAAATGAACATGTCCAGAAATTTGAAATCATACAGGATTTTTAACATTACCTCTTAATGTCTTGCACAAATTTTAAATTTGCAAAGAAATACCCAACTTTGTACTTGCTATGCATACACTAAAAAGAAACTTGAGCATTCAGTGACAAAACCTTTGTTATTGTTCGCCGAGATGTCGACGAACTCCGAGGTGTCGTAACTACAATTTAGCGTTGCAGAAAATTATGAAGCCGCAGAATTCTGCTGCACCACGTAATTTGATATTACACTTTCTGGTGTCTAAACAATCCAACATTGTTTGACCCGCGCTCTCGTTCATGCTAAGTATCAAATAAAGTGTCTTTATTACAAGTTTACCAATATTAATGCTTCAAGCACAAGTATTTATTGCCAATTACGTTTGTAGTATTAACAAAACAATGATTATTGACATGGAAAGCGTAGTCTCCTTTGATGATAGTTTTAATCTCACTTGAGTCTTTATTGCTTTATAATTATTTTCACATTTCTCTCTCTCTCTGCAGCCTCTCCTCTATGCTGAACTTATGCTTTCCCCAATGAGAACATGGTTAAAATTTCAAGAAGTCGCTTGATACGGCTACTTCCAACAGTTTAATGTGGATATCATTGGGGAGACCTATTTTCATGTTTACCGCTATTCAAATCCAAGACACCAGCTCAGGTTTTTGTAATGTATATTTAATGCTTTGGACTGCATTCGCGATATGTAAACATTTATTGTTATTAAACATTTCACATCGTCATTTGCTGTTATTCAACATTATCATTAACGCATTCTGCGAAGATCATCAAGTTTTTGCCGGCTGATCTGATCGAGATGTCGATGGGTGAAGTTACCGTGTCGGAAACAGTTCGCGTAAACGTTAGAAAATCTATTCTTAATACGGGTTTGTATCGGGAAATAGAGGAGACAAATGTGGACCAATTTAAGAAAGTCAAATGACAAAAGAATGTCATGATTATGTTGATTTGCTTTTACCAATATTTTGAGTGGTTATTATTTAAATACAAGAATTATATTCAGTGGTTGTTTCAATAGATAGCCAAATATGATATACCAAATGATCCTACATATGTTTACATATCCCATCCAAACTCCAAGTTTGTATAGTTGTAATTATTTTATAAATGTATGGGTGCTGTCTCCTGATAGTTGGTGTTTGGTATATTTCAAATAACTACAACACTATAAACACCGGACAATAGTAGAACATATGATAACGAGCTAAGTATGTACTGGCAACCACGTCCTTTTACCCCTCTTTCGTGCCCTACTCCGACATTGGCAAATCATCGAAAAACTATGGAGTCATGCAAGTTGTAAAACGAGAAGAATCTCCAAGCTTTTGAAAAACAGAATTTCGATCTTATCTTCGACTGTCTCTTTGCAGTATAATACACAATTAAACATTAAATTGGCTTTATAAATAAGGTGTCGCGCGGCACTGAGCTGAGGTCTCGACTGGTCGGCCTACAACTTGCTACGGAAAACATTTCCTTAATTACTGATAAAGTTTATTCAGTTACTCACCCAAGTATATTTGTGGAAAGCAGAATTGCTGCTAATTGTATATTCTGACAATTAAACAGCGTTGTAACTGTGTAATTACGATTAATTTAGTAAATTTTATTGCTTTACGACATCGTTTTTACACTCTCACGTAGGACTTTGGAAATGTAAATGAATTGAAGAACATTTTCTATAGAAAATTTAAAATTATATTCTTTAAATAAACTATGCCTCTATCAGACCATATACGTCCCACTGCAGGGCACGGGCCTCCTCTACAATCGAGAGTACGATTGAGTGTTTAAGCCGTATAGTCCACCACGTTTGTCTAATACAGGTTGGCTGGTTATAAACTATGTACGCTTTTTTATTCTACGAGTATAATGTCTATAAGCGATGTAGGTACATCCTATTGACCAGCACATAAAATTCTAGAGTAATGCAAATATTTCAATAAAATCTCATGAATTGGGTTTTTTTGTTGCACTAGACGTGACATGGCACGGTGTACATTATACTTATTTAATACTTTGAAACGAGACAAGTATTAAAAAGTAATATTTTCTAAGAATAGGGTCAAGTTAATTTCGGGTGACCCATATCAAATCCCGTGCAGCTGAGCGACTAAATTGTCAAATAGAATAAACTAATAAGTCATATTATTAGATTAATTTCGAATATCAATGAAGTCTCATAAACTATAATAAAGTTTTTAATAAGTGCAGTAATTCACATATTCAAACTTGCTTTAATGCCGGAAAGTAGATTGAAAATGTTGAAAAATTACATTAATCAATATCTTGTCTTCGTTCATTTTTGAAGTTTATTGTTGCTTTTAGTTTTAATTTCCTGATGACATACGACTAAGGTTCTTCCTTATATTTCATTTTTTAAATTATTTATTGACAGTAAAGTAAAATGGACAATGGATTGATGGTGATAATTATGCTGTCAAATATGTTGACGTATTTTATATTTCAACACCTTTATCTACATGCACGTCCCGACCTCCGATTTTGACAGTTGACGTTTGTCAAATTCAATTTGTCAGCCTAATGTAAATAGAAATAGGGTATATTTTAAAAATTGAAATTTGACATTGACAGTGGACGTGCAGGTAGATAAACTGTAAAATAAATTCAATAACAGCAAATTTAAATTGAATTGTTAAACCATCGAAGCAGTAAAGCTTAATTCACTCTCAAAATGAAAATGAAAATCACCAAGAAGTTCGCAAACATAGATTACGAACCTGTTTAAAAACTCAAGTGTACCTGTATTCATTATCAACGCGGCCATAACACGTTTAAAACTATAAAATTAGACTAGTTACACAGCGCTTATTGCATCGGGTGATTGTTCTCATAAACTTTACTACTTTTGAATACTTCGAGCATTTAATGTGCCAGAGAATTCAATAAAGTCATGATACTGGTTTGAGAAGATGCTCTCTGTTTTTGCATACTTGCTGCATGGTAGCATCACTTCTATAAAATGAACTTCTTTACGAACCTAAAATAGTTTACGTAAGCGTCGCTAGATGGCATTGTTAAGTTAATCATCACAGACATATAATTTAATCATGCGATTTTTTAATAAAGGATTCACATTGATTGTTTTATATCTTGTATTTTGCTTTTGTTATTACTACATTATTTCCTTGAATTTTCCAAACTAAAGTCAAAATTGAAAAAAAGACATACGCTAACCACTATTAATATATCCATAAATAATGCGCTGACGTCAAATGGAGATTCTCCGAAGCGATTACCTGTATTCTTGGACGTACAGGAAAAACGAAAAGTAGTGTGTAAGTAACAGTAGTAATTGCTAAACGGTTGGGAAAGCCCGCATCCCATGACAAATATTGTTGCTATTTTCATATTACCTTACTTATCTTTTTAATGATTTAATACCATGTATCATTTGCACATGTTGAGTAATTTTTTTTCGTTACTGTTTCCAACTGCGTTATCTGATTTCGTAACAATTTATTTGTTTAAATGCTTCATCCATTCTTTTTATGGAGATATTGCGAAATTTTATGAAGGTATGAGTTTGTAAGAGAAATTATCAATTACTTTAAGCTGTCCATTCCCTGGTTATTTACGTCAATGCGACATTTTATGAAGTTCTATAAAGCAGCATTGTCTTAGCAGGATGAATATATTACGATAAATCATGCACTTACTAGTTTGATCATACAATCCAGAATCGTAAAGGTCACCGTCCAAGTACGATATTACCGGCAGAGGAATGAGTCAATAGAATTAATTCTTTTAAATTATTCCAAATCACAACATCTATAATAAAGATGGCTGATCACAAAGCGACCGAAGTAAAATCATTTAAAATTCATTCTAATGTTCAATATAAAATATGATGATACTTTGTTTATCGCTAAATAAAACGTATTACTGTCTAACAATGTCAATAAAATGCAAGGTCTACCTTTGCATTCACGTCTAATTAAGATTGTTATCCGTTCATATATAGGCTAATTAATGTATGTATAAAATTAATAAACTTCATTAATATTGAGATATTTGTTATTTTGCAAGCAAGTTTTATGAATAGTTAAAGTAATAATATAAAACTTAATTGATAAATAAAAACAAGAACTCAAATAGAAGGAGTGCCGATTTATGCATTTAGGCAAACAATATCTCCTTTGCCACTCCTTCGTTTTCTACATTTACACGCCTTAAGACCATGGGCGTAGCCACGGTGGGGCAGAGTGGGGCGCTTGCCCCACCCTGGATTTGATCTGTAAGGTACTTAACCAACTCTAAAAAAATAAATGATATAGGTAAAGTACTAGGCAGGTGAACAATAAGAAAGTATTTAGGATAATTCGAATTATAAACACAGATACAGGGTGTAATAGAAGAATACCGTGGGTACAGTTTGTTAATTACATATGATTTAAGACTTCTGCCCCACCCTGATCCCACGGCTGGCTACGATCATGCTTAAGACCAAACACATAAATACACTTCAAATACTTAACATGAATAAATAGTAAGAAACACAATCAAGCATGAAATTTAAAAATATAATCACAGTTTAAAACAAAATTAAATATCAAATCATAAACAATTAAGTTACGAACTTTTCTATCATCAACATAAAATCTATTTCTGGCAACCCTAGCCAATTTAAAAATAAAAAGGGCCGCCCACAAAAGGCCGCGTAGAGTAAGGTACAAATAAAAGCAGCTCGGATGGGCAGTGGGTCCGACATAACGGTACGAGTGGAATGTCGGCCGCGACAGGTGGATCTAACAACTCGTCCGCTCTCCGGAATCCGCGACTATGAGCATTACCTTGTTTTTACATAATATCTGTATAAATATAGAACTGTATTCTGTATCAGCCCATATACGTCCCACTGCAGGGCACGGGCCTACTCTACAATCGAGAGTACGATTGAGAGTGGTTAGGCCATATAGTCCTCCACGCTGGCCTAGTGCGGGTTGGCGGACTTACATACCATAGAAATTCTTATAAATCGCTATGGTATGCAGGCTTCCTCACGATGTTTTCCTTCACCGTTTTAGTGCGTGGTGATTGACTATCAATACACACATGACTCCGAAAAGTCAGAGGTGTGCCCTGGGACTCGAACCCGCGACCACCGTGAACATGTTGGCAGTCGCGTCTAGGCCGTTTACCAACAGGCCACCACGCACTGAAAATATAGAACTACTACAGGATAAAAATGGGTTGGTTATGTTTACGGTTAGGATTGTCAAATGATTTTAAAAGTAATCGAAAAGCATGAGAACTGTGAAATAATTTACTCACAACTAAGCAACTTTATACATTTCACCTTAAAATTTGTATCTGCATACGATTTTTATAACAACTTTATAATCTGAAAATATTTTCCAGTATGCTAATTACATCTCTAAGTTCTTTTATCTACATTTAAGATGCCATTAAGATCTCATCTAAAGCTAAAAACAAATAACCACAAAATACTATAAATTATTTTACTACTAATACAAGTCGGACTGGTAATAACACTAAAATATTCGTCAAGTTGTAATATGTCATAGTGCTAAATTCTAAATGACCCCGGACGTAGCACTGTACGGTTACTAAGAGCATTCGTGATTCATCTTTACAGTATAAAGTAATTGATATATGGTATTAGTGGAGGAAACAATATACAGAAGCCTTAACCTATACTATATCTGTGAGATAATAAGACGATAATAATTAAAACCACATATAAAGTATTGCGTGACAAACTCGTACACAAATATTTACAACATCTTACGGTTAAAACTACTGGATTTCTCTTTTCTCAATAGATTTACAATAAGAAAGGACATCTTCTATTTTAATTGTATGGAAAAATGATTCAAATAAATTATTTTAATTTATTCTTAGTGAATTTGTTATTTTAAATTCCTTACCATTTTTTATACAATTTAGGCATGCCTCCAGTTTCTAATAATAAATGTTGTTTTATTAATAAATTCATTTATTTTATTTATCTATATGCAGATTTATGTAAATATTTCATGATTTTTACCGTAGTATCGGGAATTTTCATACATACATTATATTAAAAGAGGCATAAAAATAGACTGGATTGGATTCTCTCTTATAGGTCTGAGTGTTTTATAATGTTTAGGTATTAGCACTGTTCTATCATTGTTAGATTTTTTGGATTGATTTTAGTACTTATAATTTACTTTATTTCAATTTTAATTTGAACTCTGGATGGCAACTACCCTGCCTGTTTCTTTCTTTTTTACTACTATTAGTTAATTTTATTCAATTGTGTAGAAAAGAGTATTACTCTTACAAATCTCTAAATACGATCCATTCTAGTACCAAATAATTGTAATATAATTGATTATAATATTTACCTTGTACCAAGATACGCACATCCAGTTTAATCGATAAAATAAGAATGGATGCTGAAAGATGTGATCCAGGCTCAATGGTACTGAATTGATATTATCAGTACTTAGAAAAGCATTTATCAACATGCTTACATTGTAACGCCCACATTTGCATTATCAGTATCGCAGTGGATTTTCATAGCTCGTGTCCAGCTAATGACTAGCTCAGCCCTGCGGTTTAATCAGCGTTAAAGCATTGCTCTCTATTCAATATGAAACGAGCAATTCTCGGGAATTAAAGCATGTGTCTATTTCTGTGCAAAATTCACGTTGGCCCGTTATTAAGAAGCGTGGGAGGACAAACCAACAAAACCATTTTGGTATGAAAATATTTACACGACTTTATCTGTATAAAATACATAATATTGATATACAGGGGGATTGGACTATGACGCTATTGACTACAGTGAAAAGTTTCAACTCATAAAATACTTTACTTTATTGAATTAGGATCATAAAACAATGTTTTTAAACAAACTGAAGGAGAAAGTATTATATCTTTTAGTAGTATATCTACTAAAAACATCACAGTACCTATACCATTGAATACATCAAAATTGTTTCGCATACCAACGACTAAAACGAATATGGTTTCAGTTGATGTTTTCATGCCTCCAGCAACCTGTGTAAGTAGCATAGACAAACATGTCTTTCGACAACAAATTATGAAACTGCACTTCTCATAGAATGCTCACTCACGATAATCTAGATATAACAGTTCCCAGCAAGTTTACGACCTCGTAAACTTCTCAAAAATTATGTTTCGTCTAATCTGATTGTAGTTTAGTGCCATTCTAAAATTACAATGACCTACGCAGGTCACTGAATATCTCATCATGCAGGAGTCGTAAAAGTCCCTTAGAGGGTCAGGTATTAAGCAACATTTCTGTATATGTTGCCAGATAGATGCTCTTGCCAATTATATGCTGCTTGGACCATAATAGAGATTTAGCATTAGGCACTGGAATATTCCTCAAGTATTTCGTGTTGATTGGGGTCCTCAAATATCTTTTTAATCATGGAAGAGCCACTAAAGTTCTGATACTGAAAAGCTTCTGGAATACCGAAAAAAATAATAGGTAAACAGTAAAAACCTCGGTACCCGTCACACGCACTATCAATTATTACTTGCTCGAAGAACATAATCAAAAATATGCTCTGCATCAGGGAACTCTTCATGAGATATTAGCTCTGAATGCAGTTCCAAATGCGGACCTTCTACGTTCTTGTTATTGAAACTTATTTATACATGTATAAACACATACATATAAAGAAAATAATGATAATGCTGAAGAAATTACTCATAAAATAAGCATTGCTATAAAATCGGTTACACAAGCCTTATCGGGATTTTCATCTCGTAACGTTACAGCGAAGATCAAAACTGGAGATGAGACCTTTCAACTTGAAGTACGGTTAGATTACACTGATAAAACAGTACCCGGCAAGCCGTTACATCACGTGTGAATTTATCTTGTTGCACACGTTTTTTACTATCAACTAACCCATTTATCGCTATCGTATCTGGACGTACGAACTAGGTTTGTAGTGTGAAATCATTCATTGAGTAAATGATTGCATTTATATAATTGGTTTTATTGTAATGGTAAAGCCATGCTGCTTCTCTTGCTAAAACCATGCTATTGCCATTCTTACAGACTACTTATAAAAATCAATAAAAAAAATTACTTCAATTGTGTTTGCTTCGATCGATTAAATTGCTCGAGGCCCAGTGACCCATACACTTGGCATTCCCCAGCCCATCCGGCTTCGTTCTCAAAGGTTGGCAATGCACCGGCGCTTTCCAAGGTTTTATGGATGCATTTTTATAAAACCATTGCAAGCTATTAAATTGCTTTCATTATTATTGAATCCTAATCTCGACAAAAGAATTTATTATAGTCACTACGATCTTGGGGATAATATTTAGCAGTTTCAGATTTAAAATAAAATGCATTCTTTTTTTGAAATATTCATTGAAATTTGTTCCTCTTTAATTC
The DNA here is from genome assembly GCA_023078785.2 of Hyles euphorbiae. Lineage (NCBI taxonomy): Eukaryota > Metazoa > Arthropoda > Insecta > Lepidoptera > Sphingidae > Hyles > Hyles euphorbiae. The sequence continues at coordinate 5,777,958 of CM041041.1, read as the reverse complement.
TATGACGTCAATTCCGAAACATAACTTAAAATAATTAATCTGTGAAAATGAGTATGGTTTGTAAGTGTTGTTGGGCAGTACGTAATCAATTAACAACATGCGTCAAGTGCGATACGATAGAGCTTACGCCCTCGCTCCGGGATTATCTCCTGTCGTATGTGTGATGAGGCACGCAAAACATAGTACATTATTGCAAATGGGAATAAAAATGGACGGACAAATATTTATTTAATTTTGAACATTCCATTTTCCGGAATTGTTTTAATTGGACTTTTACTTCAAATAATATATATTCCGGATTTTGTTGCAAGAGAAAATATACGTCAAAAAAAAATGAAATTAAAAATAACAATATTTTTGGTTCGATATATTTTTACCCTCTAAGAATTTTTAATTCATTTAAATAATTTCGTACAATTATAAAAAAACAAATACCCCATATACGCTTATAGGTAAATGTTTTTGTCTACAAAGCACTCAATAAACAGAATTGACGTAACATCTTTAATACCTATATTAAAAATATCGCGAGTAAATTACATAATTTATGGCTATAATAACATCAGGCCTTGAAACCTTGTATCAGGGCTTATGGCATGTAGAGCAATCGGAAAATTGGACTAATTTCACTATTAATTTCACTAATTAGACACTTAAAAGAACATCTGTATTAGATAATACAGTCTTGAATATTCTGTTTAATATATCAATTACCATTGTGACATCTCAACTAACAATTAGTATATTTAAAAAAAGTGAATAATGCAGTAGTTGTGCTCATTTCCTAAAAAACAGTAATTTTATACTTTCGTTCGTCGTTGTTACCTTTCATTATTAAATCGGCTTTAGTAACAGTAAAATGTTTAATGAACTACACATTTTTTGTAGTCGTTATCGTTTTTAAATTCTACCGCCTTTAAAAAATCACGAAAGCACTAACGAACTAACAAAACTTCTTGTTATTTGTCTGCTAAAGAATTCTATTTTCGTGTAAAACTGCATTAGTGAAGCCTGACTAAACATGTCGGATGAATGCAACATTACGTTGCGAAGGTGTTGCAAATATATTCCAGACATCCCTTAAAATGTCAAATTGTTGCGGATGCTTGCAGCACGCGCAAGTTTCGTGGATATAGTTTACAACACTATGACTTGTCTGTCTGATAAAATGTCACCTAAATGATCCTGCTCCGAAACCCTGTTATGCTAATCAATCTATCGGTCATTTTAATTTAGGTGTGGTACGATCAATAAAATATTTATATAATTTCCATGACTAAGTTATACCTACGTGAGAATATTGTAGAACTTTTGGTGAGCAACACAAAGCTAGTCCTAATCAAATGGAACAATACAGACTCGTTTATCACAATCGTTCGAACACGGAGTTTAATTACGATCGAGACTATCTTCCTTTAGATAAAGAACACGCATTCGCTATCGAAAGTTGGCTCCATTCAGTACTATCTATTTAACAGATCGGAAGAACAATGATCTAGACAGGCTATTACGCGAAGAGAAATTCTAAACTATTCACGACGCGCTCGCTAACGTAACTTCGCTGAACTATTAGCGCAATGTTTTCGGCTGCATTGAACGATGACTCGCTTTTTCCTTGAAGAAATCAACCGAATCCGGGCCAAAGTATGAAAGAGCGTGGTAAAAACACCTTTGACACAATACATTACAGTATAAATCACATTGTCACGGATAAAATGACTTAGAATCAACAATAAGATCAGAACGTGCGGTACTAACAAAATGCTATTTTATTTAATAGAGTATAGAGGAGTCGTTGAACCTCATACGTCGGGGAGTGATCGGCAAACGTCCGATTTTCGTCTGCAATACCGCTAGTTTTCAACACTCTCATACACTACTTGTAACACAGCGCAGACTTCTCACTGCGCCCTAATTACATATAATAATAGATACGGCGGGATGTTCTTTTAAGGGCTATGTGGCAACAGGAAAAAGTCGTCCGTCCATTAATGGATTTAAAACAGGCGCCTGGGTCTACTCCAATAAAAAATACGATAATTGCTGATCCTTTGCGATTTATATTCAACCTACAATTGGAATTAATGTGTAACTATTACGTTCTGTCTCATCCTGTCGTTTTCTTTCCGCTGCTGTACAAGCGAGGTTTTGAAAAACTTCAGTATTTATTTGGATTACATAAACATCACATTTAGGTTTAAAACATCAGTTCGTAGCCTGCGTGATGTATCTCTTCTTCGGTTCTGTCACTTTGTAATAATCGCATTGTTTGACCTGCAAAATTGTACCTACATATGTATATTTCGTTTGTTCTCAAAACTCCAATGACTTGTTCTATCAACACTATTGTTCCTTTCCTAGATTACAGTACTGCCGATACTATTAAAGAATCAATTGAAACACTCCACAATATCACATATTCACCAAACTATAATGAATAATGGCAGCAAAATTAAAGCAAACTCTTCTTCTTTTTAAAATTAGCCGAATACGTCACAGACGTGTTTGAATTTAATATGCGTACTATCAAATTTATTACCGCTATTACAGTTCATTGACTTAACACCACATCGTAACGAGCACTGCCGAATAAGCAAGTACTCTAATGAGCAAATAATATTAAAATTACAATTTACAATTACTAACATACGTTCGAAGCGTGATCTTACGTGTTGGGCCGGTCGATAAAGTACTTTGATCCATCGAAGGCACTTTACTAATTAAACGTTATGCGCATCGATATTGAGACGCGTTCGCGAAGGCGATGCAGTCTATTTCTTCTTCTGTTACGTACAATACAATTTCCTTCATTTAACCCCTTGCTATTTATAGAATTGCGTGGAATTGTCCGACATTGAAGTTTTTTTATTGCTCTTATGAAGAAATGGGATTTACTTTTGTTTGGATTTTTTTCATCTTTATCAATATTGTACTGCTTGCTTTTACTTGAACTATTTGCGTGTAAGGGCTTAGTATTTGGGATCATAATAAACTGTGCTTAATATAAATAATCTTATAACAATTTATCCAATGTAAGATACAGTTCAATAGCTTGACTAAAAAATTACCATATCTTAGGCATGTGCAATCAGGTCCAATTTAAGATGAATTCAATATTTTAAGAAGTAACATTTTATTCATTACATTTCGATTTGAAAATATCTATTATACACTTCGACGAAAGTACGTGCAGTGAAATCTTATGACTTATATGCATCGAATTGACAGCTAATGTCTAACAGTAGACATTTGATTCCAAGAAACACACGTGACATACATTCCCGCGCCACAAATTAAATAAACACATAAAACCATGAACAGCCAAATTATATTTTTTATTTGAATTAACTTAACGGACTTGGAAGAGTACCGGTTGCCGGCCAAAAACCGTGGCGATTAAAGTAACTAAATTTAACAGGCAGGCGCGTACTTAACAGGTTCACAAGAGTTAACCGACGAAACCTGATTGTCTGCACTTGTTACATTTTTACTGCGATTGTTTGCATTGAGAACATATCAAGTGACTGCATATTGCAGTTAATTACTAATATTTCGAGTAAATTTTGGGTTTTACCCATCTATGCGATGGCATAGATGGGTAAAACCCAAAATTTACAGTATTAATACCCACAGTATTAATTGAAAAAATAATACACTGATGACTATAGTTGATGGGAGTTAAAATGAAGACAGCGTTTCCACGCCATCCCTTTACATTGTCACTAACATTCCACAGAACAGTTAATCTCAGTACGTCTCTGAACGTGGGAGAGAGCGCACCGCCTTATCTATCCCACGGCTGCAGAACGAACCGACTTTTACTTATTTACACTGTTATTCGAGATGAGAAATGTGATTGCAAAGAAATTGTGGACGCAGCACTAAGGAGCGTGGCGAATTCAACAACTGAAGAGATTCTGTCAATTCGTATTTTTTTAAATTGGGCGGTTACACAAGTCGAGCCAGAAAATTGGTGTAAAATGCGACACGCTGTTTTATATGCTGCCAGTTTGCACAGTAGCGGTATATTTACGCAACCCGATAAAATTAAATTGCATGAGAACGTAAATGCTATCTATTGGTTTAAAAAAAAGGATTTTTGATACACTCAAAATTTGCATAAAAAGGACCCCTATAAAGATAAAATAATCTGTAAGTTGGTAAAACTACGTACTCATCATAAAACAAAAAAGCAACAGCAATGTAACAAAAATGTGTACTGGTTTTATGCTTGAAGGACGTGCAACGTGCATACATAACCTCACCTTACTTAACACATAAATGCGCGGGAAATAATTGGTTATTTTACTTATTATGAATAGCGTAAATAAACGGTTTAACTAGAAGCAGTTTCCGATACGAAAACAACGCATAATCATCACGTCGATTACTGAACTTCCTTTCACGATGTTTGGTTGCAAACTACATTGTTTTTACGAACGACCACTGATTGCAGGGAAACGGAAACCGACGACAACACTTGACCCATTTGTACAGCTGTTAAGTTTGGAAGTACTTTGTGGTTTATGGAGTTTGTTGCAGATACAACAGACAATGATGATACTTTTGGATACTCCGATAGAGATATTTTTGTAATGAATATACCTACTAATAATATAACGCTACATCACAGTTCAACAAAAATACTTACAATACTCGTATCGTCATTAAGTATTACATAATTTTCATAGTAGAGAAAGTTGTCGAATTGTAATTATTTATATAAAAACATCAACAACACTTTCAAAACATTAACAATTTTTGAAATTAATAATCCTATCGCATTTAACCGAGCTGGAATCTACACAAATTCTAGAGGCGCACTAAGAATTCACTAATCTAGTAATCTGGCACAGATTTGCATAAATGTGCAGATTTGGCCGATGCATGTTAAAGATGAGAAGTGAGTATGGTAAGGCCGGTTATTGACACAAAATGAATGGATCCCGGCGGTCACTGTCGTCCGGGAATTTTGCAATGTTAGGCGTAATACTGCAGAACACGCCTGTTCTACTTCAAATCCAGGGCATTGGTTATGTGACATTTAAAATGCGTCCAGTTGGGAATCAACGAAAAAAGAATCTTTGTTGACCGTATTAGTTAGGAATTATTCTACTTTTTTTCATCTCTCAATCCTATGATCATCATCGTCTATAGATTTAGCTATTGCAACTGGCGCTTTTACAAAATTTTGTGCAAAGTTAACTGGAATACAGAATGTAATTTTACCTTCTGTAGAATTGAATGTCTAAACTTATTTAAAAACAACATTTTTCTCTCTCTCTCTCTCTTAACGAATATTAATAATACATAGTGGTGGGGCTGGCGAATATTAATAATACATAGTGTGTTGCCAGTGATGACTTACGGCACCGAGACGTGGCCTCTCACTATGGGCCTTATTAGGAAGCTCAAAGTCACTCAACGAGCTATGGAGAGGGCTATGCTCGGGGTTTCCCTACGAGATCGAATCAGAAATGAGGAGATCCGTAGGAGAACTAAAATAACCGACATAGCCCACCGGATTAGCAAGTTGAAGTGGCAATGGGCAGGGCACATAGCGCGGAGATCTGATGACCGATGGGGTCGGAAAGTGCTCGAATGGAGGCCGCGTATCGGAAAGCGCAGCGTAGGACGTCCACCCACAAGATGGTCCGACGACCTGATAAAGGTCGCGGGACGTCGCTGGATGCAGGCTGCCTCCAACAGGTCTCTGTGGAAATCATTGGGGAAGGCCTATGTTCAGCAGTGGACTTCCTTTGGCTGATGGATGGATGGATAGTGGTGGGGCCAGCCTTCTTAACATTCATCTTTCACTTCGCCCTATTCATGAAGACGTCATCAGAAACATAACATGCTATCATGTCCCGTTGCAGCACACAAGTTAAAAACAACAATTATCATATTTTTATCAGCAAACGTACTTACTATTTTCTGTGGGCTTTGCCAAACTTGTCTTATCTAAACAGTGATTCATTTGAACTCTTTTATTTAGGAAATAGCTGATTACATATTTGACTTAAAATACAATTTGTTTCTATTCTGAATCATCCAACTAAGTGCAACTGTTTTCTCATATCTTATATTTGATATTTCAAAACAAGATTAGCAAGCTAAAGGGATAAAGACAACGAAAAACGATATGTATTTTAAACCGTCGTCAATCAACATAATATGGAAAATCTTATTATCTACAGATCACATAAATTATCTATTTTAGCAACTCAATATTCAAAAGATGTTTCGTTACATTGGTACACGACAGGTTGATCTGTCTATCTGTCCGTTCTGATCTGTTGATTGTCTATGATTAAAACTAAAACATGTAGGTATTTGTTTAGTGATATAAAAGGAGACATTTCGGCAAGTTATTTGTTTGCAGTCACCGATGGGTAGCGAGCTACTGCGAAAACTAGTAATGGTGACTTGCTAGCATGAGTCGTAGTTCGGTACCAGCTTGTATTTATCTACATTTTAGTCATAAGTAAGGATAGCTTTGCTAATACGACCAGATATATTGGAATATTGCAATAATGAAATCGAATGGGTCTACCATTTATATACACTAAAATCTATATTTCAGCATGCATGTAAATCTATTGATGATAAAAGAAAATGGAGTAATATTATCAGCAATACTTTTAGGCTAACAAAATTTAATATTCATAAATGCACTTCAATCTTTCCTATCCCGAATAATTTGTACGATGCGACTAACTGTTACCGGGAATAGAAACCTATTCATTTGTAACTGACATTTCTAAATCGTTTATAATGACCATTTCTAGTATTATGATAAAATACCAACCTAGTCACCTAATAGAAAGTGACACTTATACCTACCACACCTGATGAACCAATTTGTCATTCAGTAAAGATGGACTATAAGGAAGGATTTACCATTAATTCGTACTATCCGGTTCTCGTTATAAACTCCTCTTATTTTAGCCAACAATGACTGCTTCTTGGTGAGTGTATAAAGAAACCTATGTCTAAATACACTAAGCAGTAAATCCGTTTATGAATAACTAGCTTTTGCCCGCGCCTACAGACGCATGATTGACTATATCGGTTATCCGTAGGAAACTGCATTTGTACGGTTTAAAGCTCAACGTCAACTAATCTATATATATTATCCAAAATCTAGGATTATGGGATGATTATCTACAAGAAAGCACTTATGTACACCTTAACATCAATACTTTTCTGCTATCGCTACCAATATTGTGAAGGCAAACGTGAGTTTTTGATTTCTTCTTCTCTCACTCCAGTAACGGATCTCTAAGTTTTCCCTTTTTACGCATGGTTATTAATTATATCTCTAATTTGTGGCCGCGGGACCAAAAATTAACAGTAAATAGATAATGTCTATTTTATTATTTTACTGATGCCATTCGATACCCTGTCTGGGTGGCATTGCGCTTACCAATTACCATCACGTGCAATGTACTCATTATGCCGTGCTAGATATAAAAAAAAACACAATTTCCGAAGTGTGAGATTGTTTTAGAACTAACACAGCGACGCGTAATCTATCATTCATAATAATCAATTAATTTAAAAATGTCAATCATCATCAAAATAATTGTTCTATTTGTGGAATGGAATTGTTTGAAGTTTCGAGATAAATGTTAGTTGGTTAATTGCATACTGAAGCAAAATATGCCATCTACTCTTGATACTTCACTGGGTGAGCCTACTCAATCCAGACGCTGATCTTATCCAATTGATAGGCGATAGCTGTCTTCAAAATTTTAAAAAATAAACTTTTTTAAAACATAGTGCTAAGTAATGCGAATTCCTATTTGCATTTCATAGGTAGTTGTGTCATTACACCCAGAAACAAGAGGCCGAGGGGTTTTACTACCTCGTTTAAATATAGCTCCGACCGAACTATGTTACTGGTGCAGTCTGCAGAGACCAGTGACGGAATATTTCGCTGTAAATATCGACTTTATGGGTGCATTACGCCTTCCCTCCTTTGGTATACTGATTCATACAAACTTGCGTTATAAATAACTAAATTACACATTTCCACTACGAATGTTGTAAATATTCGTGTCGTCAGGTGTTTGTGGAATCCTGCGTAGGATTATTATCAAAATAGACGATAACTCATACTATTTATAATTGTAAGCAACTTCATATTTTGTTCGATGTGATGTAAATTCCATTGTTTCTAATTTCGATGTTAAGCCTGATGTGATGTGTGCAATGGACGGCAGCAAAATTAAATAACATCGTTAACAACAAAGCAATACTTGGCATTCCAATGCGCTCGGCATCCTCCAATCCGTCCAGTAGTTATTCTGGCTGCAAGGTCCTTCAAACCGGAACGAAAGTGTAAATGCCCTGCATTTACATTGCCTTGGTACCTACCCAGTAGACCTACCACCAGTAAGACGTAGTGAACAAACATCGAACACTTCGCTATTTGATAGGAGATCGATACTTTACAGTAGAATACCTAAACTACGAGGCTGGTGTTATAATAATCTAACTTGATCCTTAAGTAAATATACAGGGTATATCAAGACTGCTACCGAAAACGAAGCTGGGTGATAATTTAAGCGACTTCAGACACAATGCAACAGAAAAAGTTGCAAAAAAAAAAGGAAAATTGTTTTTTGTTATTTTTTTCCTATGGCCATATTTAGGTGGTAAATACATTTTTTTCCCTAAAATAATAGTGTATACCCTTTTATTCATAAATACTCTAAGGTATAAAAGAGTTTAAATTATTACTTTCGCAAAAACTCATGGATTTACCACCCAAAAATGACGATATTTAAAACATCATAAAAAATAATTGTCGCGTTTCTTTCCGAAATTTTTAGTTGCATTGTGTTTATAGTCACTAAAACTACAACCCAGCTTCGTTTTCGGTAGCAGTCTTGAGATACCCAGTAATTAGCGGTCATAGTTCAATAGTTCTCAATATATCCTAGGATTCAGAAACTGAGCACTTTTGTTCTTCAATTCTGCAACTCTATACTGGGTATATCAAGACTGCTACCGAAAACGAAGCCGGGTAGTAGTTTTAGTGAGTACAAACACAATACAATTTTTTTTTATGCTTTTTTAAATATCGTAATTTTTGGGTGGTAAATCCATAGTTTTTGCTAAAATAATGATTTAAACTCTTTTATACCTTAGAGTCCTTATAATTGAAAATAATAGTGTATACCCTATACACTATTATTTTAGGAAAAAAATGAATTTACCATCTAAATACGACCATAGGAAAAAATAACAAAAATCGTCGCTTTTTTTTCAACATTTTTTGTTGCGATGTGTCTGAAGTCACTAAAACTACCACCCGGCTTCGTTTTCGGCAGCAGTCTTGAGATACCCTGTATATCTATCGCTTAAAAAACATGTCATTAAGATTCGAAATTTGACTCTTTTCACCAGTTCTTTTATTTTCAAAAAACATCATTACATATGAACATATTTTAGACAGATCTAGTACTATTATTTCCATTCGATATAATTTTAATTTTATATTCGTTAAAATGTTACGTCTTCGTTTATTTGATACAGCTGAGATGATAATATTCTACGATCATTTTCATTTTGTTTTAATATAAATACGAGTCTTATCACCTGAATTTATTTTTTGTATAACAAAAATACGTGAAATTTTTCTTTGATCAGCTTGCGAAAATTGAAGACATGTTTGAACAATTGTTGATTATTTCTTCGACCTGTGAAATACATTCATTGCCACCATCTTAAGACCGAATAGTACATTTTAAAACATGAATAACAGTAAAATGAACTAGTGCCTTTTATCCAGAAGAGGTAGGCAGAGGTGCATCCAGGACACCCAATCTTCGCCTTATTTTTCATCACACGTGTGATGGGGAGCGAGCCTATCGCCACATCGAGAACACATTCCTGACTCCGGCTGATAATAACCATAAAAATCCAATAACTTCACCCGACCCGGGATTCGAACCCGAGACCTCAACTTTACGATCGGACCGTAGTACTCCGCCACTGCGGCAGTAAAACTTTATTGTCAAAGCGCAAAATATTAATGATATATGTCGCGAAAGATTTGCCTAATATCTTATTTACAAAGCTTATTAATGTAAATAACATGAAATCTTAGTCAACAGTTGTTAGGTCAATTTGAAACTGGGGTCAAATTGGATTAAATCCACACATTAACCTAGCGTTAATGCCAAGCGTTAGGTAAGCGGGTAATACAGTAGTTTATTAATTAACTTATCTCAAGATATAAACATTGAGAAGACATGGAATCTTAATGAAAGATAATTTTACGAATTTGCAAATGGACATCAAATAATAAGTAAATAAATCCAACAGTCACATATGTACATAGTCCTGACCCCACATTAATATCAAAAAAGTGTTCCGTTGTGGGTATCAGAAACTATTAGAAATTTATCGGTTTCACAAACAGCCAGACTCAAGACAAATACTTATGGGCCAAACTACGCCACGGAGGCAGTCTTGAGACTTGATATACTGTTTATATTATTTATCGTAGTGATATGTCTCCTCTTCATTCAATATTATAGGATCTACTTTATCTATTCTGAAAATATTGAAGACACCCATTTCTGGCGCGACTTATTGATGATGAAAGAAACATTATATGACTCGCCTTTTAAGTTCAAAATGTTTTTTAAAGTTATTTTATTTTTTAATTTTTATAATTTTATTTTAAATTTTATGTTATTATGGTAAATGTTGGTGGAAATAAATTGTATATCCTTACGTAGGCACTATTAATATAAAGTGGGTGGGAAGTAAAGCAACAGCATACAGATACAACAAAAGGTTATTAATAGTGTTACTTCATTCTGTCTTTGGACAAGTTACTCCACTGACTTGTTTACATATTTCTTATTTTAATATCCTGCATACCGCCATATATTTGTCTACACTAGAAATCTAGATTGACCCTAAGCAGTTTATGTTACAAGCTCGTAAAATATCACCGCATAAAAAAATCAAAGCGCACATTAAATAATTTTGCAGCAATGAATCAATTATCCTGTTTAGGTAGGAACAAATGTAAATGTATTTTCACAACCATACGACGAAGGCATAAAAGGCACGTAGATTAAAATATTTGACGATTTTGCTAGAGCTATGCTAAGGATCTCATGTCTACATCTGTTTATAGCCGTTATGGGCGCGAAAATGTGTAATGGATAGTTAATTTTTGATCGGTATCGAGTGATAATCACATCAGCGCTTACTAAGTTTACAAAGAATGCGTTCACGTATTTATCTTGCAGGGCATTCCAGATTGCGCCCTGTGGTATGGGGGCGCTTCGAGAATCCCGCCACGGTATCCCCTGCCTGTCGTAGGAGGCGACTAATGGGGAAGTGAAGGTCGCGGGCGCGCAGTGGGGGGCTGTTGTTGCGCCCATTGTACTCACGTACAATGCGACCTCGAGATGTTCGGCAGCAGGAGGAGGAGGAAGCAATTGCCTGTTGCCGGGAAATGAGGAGGCTTCCTAGCCTCCAACATACTTATGGTACGTGCCGCAAATTGAGCGGCATTGTGCAGGGATGGTCCCGGTAGAAGCTGGAGCGCTCTTGCTTCGGGTTCCCGGGGCCGTTCTAATTGCGCTGAAGAGGGCAACGCGGGGTTTTGGTTGGTATGCCTATCGGTGAACCCAACATAATCGCTCCACCCTCCCCCAAGGTGGGGCGTTAGCGGTAATCCGGTTTCCCCGCGTCAACAAAAAAAAAAAAAAAGGGCATTCCAGATTCCATTTCTATGTGGGACATAAATACTACATTCGAAAGATTATCCACGTCTTTCTAGTGTTACGATTGCAATATCTAATCAAACTTATGGCCAATCTTGAAACTTTAGTGATTAAACCCACATACCATATCAGTCACTGCTGAATCTCGCAACGAATTCACAGATATACTAGGTTTGGCAAGTCTAACAGGGGCACTAAATTGTCTTTAGCCCGGAATGAAATAAATCAGAAATAAAATAAATACTTACATGACTGTATCCTTTCTTAGCAATAATATCATCGTTGGATTTGTGAAAAACAGTAATACTAAATTGATGTTTTCATACTTAAGTGCAATACTTATGGTCAATGGGCTATCTTCTGTCAATCATACTCTCGATAGTAGAGCAGACCCGTGTCCTGCAACGGTACGTCCATATTTGGGCTAATACAGATACAGATTTGTAATATCTAAACTACATCAAGGTACTACCATGAAATAGCATGAAACTTGCTGATGAAAACCTCAGTTCACCTCACAGTGACATCTCCCAATCGGTATGAATACGGCCTAACACATAACAGCGCAGTATAAATGAAAAAATACAGGAAGCGGTATGATGAGTTATTGTGATAGAAAGACGGGCGCGGGACGAGGTGCGGCGTGGGAGGGGAGGGGCGAGTCGGGACGCATTACGCACAGTCCAATGCTTGTCCCATTTACCTTGTTTCGCGATGCACTTGTGTGGAATATTGGGTTAGGGCTATCAAATGAGACTGATGTAGCAATTGTTATTGTGTAGAGAATTGTAGAATACATTTAGTCACAATAATTTAGAGTTAGGTATGCATTTAGATCATTAATTACTGAAGTTTATATTATAAGTTATCGGTCCTTCCGTTTTCCATTACTGGCACACTTTTTTCTGCGTTTGATGTTCAAATACAAAACAAAAACAAAAATTTGTCTTAACAAACAAAATAACATGAAACATAAAAAGCAAGTGGGTATAGGACCTTCAGTAGATTTGGAGTTCCAAAAACACGACCGTGAAAATCGCGATAAAATAAATTATAAATAAATTTAATAGATTTCGCTTAAACGGTGATGATGATTATTGTCTTTGTTTTAATAATCTTTCTGTCAAAATACAAGCTAGTATGTTCAAAATATTTGATTGATAGAGTTCTACTAGAGATGCACTGTATTGTCTTTGTTTTAATACTCTTTCTGTCAAAATACAAGCTAGTATGTTCAAAATATTTGATTGATAGAGATCTACTAGAGATGCACTAGAGCGCCGCACCACTTACGAGTTACGTCAGAACATGTCCATATATTTACGTCTATGCATACCAAATTATTGCTAAAACAAAACAATACTGGTACATTTATAACGCAAGCAAACAATAAAAATCCACTTAAAACACTTATGACAAATGTCCCGCTGAGAAATGGCGGAACCTATACGTGCGGAGAAATTTTAACAGCCCTGAGTCAGGTGTGTGGGAAGCCAGCTGACGTATCAAGTTCCTTACATTCAAGGGAAAAAAACAATTACGGGACAAATAAAAAATACTCGTCACGCGGCTGACATGTCCTTACTTTTTTTATAAATACTAGTGGTCAGGCCCAGCGTCCATCGTGTGGAAGGTTAACAACACGTAATTTGTTGCAATTTTTTTTAGAAATTCTATATGGCAAATAGTATTTTCATCTCTTTAATTTTATCATTATTAATCTTACTCATAAAAAAGCCATTGTTGAACATAGGTCTACTCCAAGAACTAAAACATCAACCGTTTTGATTTAGTAATTCATTATAAGGTATGGTCTGATTAGGATTTCCAAAATGTATGATTTACGTAGAAATAATTGATTAGTAAGCAATTGCTTGAAGGTTGGCACAAAGTCACAATTTCCTTGAACTCGAAAGTGGTCACCAGTGACCAGTTTCCTTCAATTAAACGAATAACTCAAAACCTTATAAAAATAAATAACAAACACCCACATACATTGCATTTTATATATAGCGATGTATTGCGCCAATATCAACGGCAAAGTTCACAATGAAACCTTAGAACAGCGAATGAAAAGTATTACTTTTTTTAATAAACTTTTTTCATTTGTTTGGAGTTACGATTGTTGGCAACGAGCTTAGTAGGCTGCACGTGAGTTGCTAATAACAACTTGCTATCGGGAAGTTTATCATAAAATACTCACTATTATTAGACGTTCTTTTTTAAAGAAATTATTTTAAGAAACTCGGCCAGACTTTATTATACTAGGAATAGCACAAAATGCAATGTGTAGATTGAAAATCCTGAAATTAAATTGACTGCTAGTCACACATTAAACTGATTAGCAATAGCCAATGTGATTGGTAAATCTTATAGGTAAAAAATAAATTATAGGTAAATAGTTTGTCTAGCTATCCTCGGCACTTTTTAACCGACATAAAAAAAGATTTTTTAATGTTTTTTATGTTATCTTTCTTAAACTAATGCACTTCTAATACACAAACTACAGGTAAACAAGTACGTTTTCAAAATCATAATCAAAATTCAAGTTTCCAGCAAACAATAGTTACCATGCAGAGAAGGTAAAGTGAAATTAAATGACATGCAATTTATATTAGACGTTATGACTACCATTTTCAAATGAGCGATGAAAACGCGCACAGTTTGGCAACATCCCATACTTTTTTGTTACCACAATGAATAGTCGATTCATAATAAATATGCCAAATTCTCATGCCTTCGAGATTTATCATGCACAGAACGTAAACAAAGTTGTATTCGATAATGTTAATCGCAGCATGAATCACACGACTCGCGATTTCATTAATACTTTCAGCTGCCAAATACTGACAGCATCGAGTTTCTATCGGCTTTGTGTCGTCTGTATTAAAATTATTATATGTTTAATGCATCATCGCCAAGACCGTATCCCGTAGAGTAGGCAAAGAGTTTGGATCTCTAATATGACATATTACTTTCGCTTCATCTATTTTCATCAATCCCTCCATTCATTTTAGCAGGGTATATCTGACCTAACATGCTTAAGGTGTCATCTATTTGTTTGGCGTAGATTCCATGAGGTCGATCTCTACCGACTCTTCCATCCACAACCTTAAATCTTAACGGCTTTATTCATAAATAGTATGTTTTGTCTTCTTCACTCAAACTAAATTCAACAGTCGATCGAAAGGGACAAAACATTCAAAATCAAAATTTTTTTAAAACTGTCCATGAATAATGCCATTATGTTTAGTTAAAGATCAAAGGTTGAATTAATACCGCTAGACGCCATACACGGTGCTGGATAAAATATCATGTTAAATACTTTGTGAATGTTGACAGTGTTGAACAATAACTGCATTCCCGGGACGCGGGGACTCACAACTCTGTTATGTTATGATTCATTCAATCATTACACCATTACGTGCAGTATTGTGCCGTTTGTCGAAGCGGAACGCGGTGCGCGAGTTTTTGTCTAACATTGAAAGGATGTTGTAAAACTGCGATTTCTAATGTGTTAGACTGAGTTAACTACTTTAAATTGTGATAGACGGTTGATATTGAAAGAAGAAAATGGACAAAACCTAGTAGATACCTTTGAGTAGATACATGATGAAAGTAATGAAAATATTTGTATCTGAAAAAGGACTGAGCCTCTATTTCTAAAATAATCATCATAAAATAAATTTATTACAATACATCAAACATTACCAAGCACCAAGGCTACGGTTCAACTCCAAACACACCACTTAAGCTTCTTCAACTGTCATTTATCTTATGCAAGCTCGTCTATTCCCAGTTATTAGCTGACCTCCAAAGCTAACGAACTAATCATTCAGACCTGCCTCAACCAAGCAAACGGAACAAAAACAAAGCAGCTATAAATAGACTCCGCATTATGAATAAAGTTGTCAATATAATAAACATAATTAAAGACAAGAAAACCTTAGACAATTGCCAAGTAGTTCAAGTTAATAAAGACCTTAGAGTAGGTGCGGTTGATAGCGGTGCCAACTGGGTTGCAAAACACTTCCTATGTGGTGAATGTCACCCGCTGTGTAGTTAAAGAATGGATATTCCTGAGACATCGTGACGGTTGCCGATGTATTAGATCTGAATGTGCCATGACAATTTATATTATTTGGAAATAATGGGGAGCCTTCTGGGTCAGTCAAATAAGTTATATATCAAAGATAAAAGGAAATGTAATTGAAAATTCCATGAACGTGTACATCTGATGCTTCCTTGATTTCTAAGGCAATACTTTAGATATTAATTACGTCAATAGATGCCTAAAACTATCAAATTGTGTAATATTTTAAAGCAAATGGGATAATCTTATTGAGCACAGAAAACATAATTTTTAAGACTCACAAGACACATTAGTGCAAGACATGTGGCTACCGAAGTTGGTTAATATAAAAAATTATCATATTTTTCCAAAGCACGCCCACATCTATGAGTCGCTTCTTGATATTCTTTACATCGCAGCAACGGTACAAGCATCGGCGACACCGGATATAAGCAATAAGCGACAATGGCCGGCATGACACGACGTAGGGATGCGTCCATAATGTGTACCTTCACGTTACGTACAAAATGACCGGTCACGTCTCAAACGTGTTAATTACCAAGATTGCAGCTTATCTACAGAATATGCGGGAAAAATTCGCTGCACTAGCTGCAATAGTCACGTAATGGTATTAAGAATTCTGAAGACAGCAATTTCTGCAGTCCTTGGTGTCTTGTTTAGATTGTGACGTGAAGAAATGGAATTCAAAAATTAATTTGGAACTAAATGTATTTATTAGTCATTATTATGTTTCCTTTCTATTATAAAGTTCATGTTCGATAAAATCAATGACAAATGTCAACGAGTCGAAATTAATCTTTGCAATTATCTATATATATTGCATGGGTAAAACGAGAGTTGATTATATTTCCTAACACCAGAAGGTACTAATTAACGTCACCTAACTCAATCTTAGCCGTAAATAGCATTATTATTCTACACGCAGCGCAAACTGTTCATATTTGTATACGCTATTTTTATTCAATTCTACTTTGTCTCCTGGTCTTAAGTATACTTAAACGATGTCTAAACTTAGTTGAAATCTCTATAAGTACTAAGAACTTCGTAACTTGACGAATTAACCTTTATGAAATGACATTGAGCACGGAATGAGTTAAAGTCGAATTTCTGTCAGTGATGAGTCACTCGACCGTCACAGCTGCAGCCTGTGTATTAATATACCGTTTATTTTCACATTCAACACTTTTATCAATTTTAGTAGACAATGTGGTACCGCATTATGAATGTAACTGAAGTGACGTGTGAACAGGGTCCATGCCAGATTAAAGTTGAGAGTCCTCAATTATTTTCAGAGAAAGGATTAAAAACCTTGCATTTTTTAATAGACACAGTCACGATTAAGCGGGTCAGCTAATTGTGAAAATGACTGCGTACGATCTGCAAAAGTTTTGTGAAATTAGTAGTGGTCTACCTACTTAGAAAAAATAACATAATATTTCAAAGATCCTTACGGTCTCTCACACATTGTGTATTTAAACCATAAGACCAATAATCAGTAGCTTCATCAAATTTGAAAGGAGCATCTGCACATTTTAGATCTACATGTAGGATGACAAAACAGATTTCTTTTGTAAGTTAATTCCATACAGCATTATAATTGGTTTTAAGTACACATTGACTATGATACTTGTTAGTGTATGAAGAAAATAAAAAAAAAAACAATTTTAAAATAAAGCACAGCCATTTTCTTGTGGCACACTCCTTGCTAACTAATCAATCACTTCGGCCGCTTACGTGAGTCGACTTTTGAACGTTCTTTTATTGTCTATATTTAATTTTCTGAGTTTACCTTCGCGGTATAAATTTCTTTAAAGTATTCTTGGTTCGATAATGAGTACAGCGGTCCATATTAAGCTCGCTACCATATAAAGTACATCGGCTTCTATTTCAAAAACGACTGTGGTATTTTCACATCACTAGTAATTGCTGTTCCAGTCAATAATTTGATTGCACCAAGCCGTCCTAGAAATTATATATTGATGAATTTAATTGATTCAATGAAAATCCAATGGTTGTTAACACCAGAATCGCGTTAAATGAACATGGACAGAGATAAAATGATGCCAATTTAGAATTAAATTCTTTAGTTTTTATGTTGCAATTCTCGTCAAACTCTCCATTGTTTTCGGTTTCATTTTTAGTATCAGAAAATTTAACGGTATGCATAATAATAAATAATGTTTTCGTGTTGGAATTTGTTATTGACTTATTAAAGAAATCGACGGAAAATATTCTAAAGAATACAGACACACACTTTCACCTTAATTGTAAATTATTACACCAGGACACACAGACCAAAAATATTCTTGTATATTCTAGGTGGACCCAGAATTTACAATAAGATTCCTTTCCCATAACTTCAGAAATCGTTGTAAAGATAATAGAGCCTATCGATCATAGTCGTGTATTTTCTAAAAAAATAAAACACGAAATTAATTCTAAACTAAAAAGATTGGATTTCAGCTGTCATAACGTGAGCAATCCCTAATAAAACGCTTTTTTTGAATTAGTATCCTACAAAATGGTTTCAAAATTCTGTTAAATAGTGTTTTCAAAGATACATTTAGCACCTATTGTTTTCGAAAACCCGTCCGGCAAAAAAAATATATGAGCAGAAATGTGTAAGTTGATACACGTAAGCTGATATAGTTTAAAAAACCTGATCGACAGCTATCACCCCCGACCTCGGTGTATGAAATGGAATTCCGATTCGCAACACACTTTTACAAGGAGTTTTTATGGCAACGTGTCGAACCGATCACACGCTTGCATCGATAAGGCGCACGTGGTCTCGGTACGGTGGTACACGCTTGCAACGTAGTCAATGTAAGGGCAGTAGTGCAAATTGAAAAAAAGTTTGATAGGTTTTCGAAGTAATTTGTGTGAGTTAGCAGATTGACTGTTTAGCAAGGCTTTTTGTGAATGCGGTTGTCGTATTTTTAGCAACAATCCATAAGTTTTAAATAAGTCTGAGCAAAGACGGATTGTATATTTTCACGTTATTTGCCAAGCTATGGGCGCAACGTCATATTAAATATAAAAAATTCAAAATCATGTTTACTTATCTAACAAACGAATTATTCAACTTTCATTGGAGAATATCACTACTTAAATATTTTAAATAAAAATTCTACACTAAATAAAATACATAGAATGGAAAATTCACATACTGACTAAATCCTCAACATCAAGTTAATATAATGTATCAGTAAATTGAATAAAATGATCGGAATGTACCTATAAGTAAACATTTCAGGATAAATTATAGCCGTAATCCTTATAACTTATAAAGCACTGTACGTTATTTGCAAATGTTAATAACATCCAGTAAACCTTTATCCGGCAACCTTATGTGACCTTTATGAGGTTGTCCTTCTCTATACTACAAATAAAACACATATTTACCCATACATTACCTTTTGTAGCGTAACATTATAAAATGTACATCAAAGCAATTTGTCAAAATTATTGTATGGCATAGACATTTACATATGTAAATATTTGTATGTAATTTCATGGTGTCATTAGAGGCTATCAATAATAAAATCGACGTTTCAAAATACAGCTTTGTATTATTTTGTGACTACGCATTTATGTGTTTGAAAATGTCACTTTTCCCTTTTTATAAAGAAGTAACACAGTTCCGGTTATAATTTAATTTACAGTCAATTTATGTGTACATCACGTATCCTAAATAAAAAAGTACGTTTAAACTTTAACTTTTACAATATAACTTGTAACAAATTATTAAATTGTTAATTTTAAGATTATTTTAAAGCCTAGCAAAAATCCCATTATCGTTATAGGTAGTTTTAAGAAACATTCTTATTTTTTTATTCTGATTTTTTTTCCGGTACAAAAAATAATGAATACGCCTGAATATAACATTTACATTTGACTCAACTTCTGAGACTTTCTACACACTAGTTGTACTACTACATTCAACTGTACTAGGTCAAAATTCAATAGCAAACTTACGTAAATGTTAGTAAATCTTGAAAAAAACTTCACGCCTTGTGATTCCAAATACAACTAGAAATAACGTGAAGCCGTTGAAAATCATGCGACATTAGAATGGAAACCACTTGGAATACTATATCGAAATAAAAGTATTATCGCGAGCTGCATTCGCTTGGAAAATTTTCTTCGTAATTACATGTATGATTGATGAAGATTAAGTGAAAGACTGCGTATGTCCAGTATGTTATGATTTTATTCTCCCCTCTTGGAATGACGGGAGAGATCTCAATTAAATTTTCGGAAATCTTGTACCAAGAAGTGATTGAACTTACCATGCGGAGTCGATCTTTATTTTTTTAATTAACCGTATTTTTGCACGATGGGCAATAAGGTAAGATTTAGTTTTTAGAACGTGTTTGCTAATAGAGAAAGGCACGACAGGAATCCAGCAATTTTGCATAACTGGATGACGACGTAATATCGCGATTTGTGGATGCCTAGTGGATTTTTTCACCATATTTGGTATCTTGAAATAATATCCATTTAGTTTCATTTTTAACCAATATTTACACTGGATACCGATTGCATGGCATATTCAAAATTAACAATGGTTTAAGACGTTTTTATTTGAATAATTTAACCTATTTAGAATTAGTAAACAACTAACTACATTTTTTGATGTAAATAAATGGCTCTCCGAAGTAAAATTATCGTACATTTGTATGCCATAGGTTTTTATGAGCAGAGGGATTCTAATTACAATTAGTACGGGACGTACGGAATGACCTGACGTCCGAAACCTATTCAGTGTTAAAGACGGATTATACGACTGTCGACTTATTACAAAATATTCAAACTACAGACTTGTGACATAGAAATGTATTTATTCCAATAGAATATTGATAATTCATTGTTCACAAAAAACTAAAGTAGGACTACGAATCCAACTCCTAAGTGTAAATATTCGAAATAATATTTTGTGTTATGATAAAGGACAGGAAAATTATCATTTTATAATATTATTATATTACCGTGGCAGTTTTAGTCAAGTTATTTCATAATACAGTTGTCATAAAAAGGACTAATTCTCAATTAGATTGCGAAAATTATTTTTATAACCCTGCAGAATTGTCTTTTATCCCACAAGTAGAAAGATTTTAAATTTTGTTTATTACACAAATGTTATGTATACCTTTAATTTATATTCACATCAGTAGTTTGCCCAATAGATTGTATTATAAGAAAATGTTTAATATAGGGACATATCTTTGAAGTGCCATATAATAAATCAATACATAAATATATGCATAAATAAATGATCATGTTAAAAATATATGATTTAAGCAATACAAGAGCAACTAAATACAGTATTTTAAAGCAAATGCACATTATATAAATCATTTCATATTACTCGTGCACAAAACAGCGTTATAACCACTGGCAACATTGTAAAATATTTTATAATAACAAACATGATCCTCGATGCAGGAAAATCATTATTTTCCTCATTCTACACAGCGTTTGTATAATTTACATTCGCATTTTGTTTTTGTGTCTGCAAATTCAAATCTAATTATGATAACACCTCCCACTCTGTGAGATACGATATCGGATTTTATCTTCAAAATGAGAGGACCTAACCATATTCAATTTATGGATCTAATATTAAATAATATTAATTTTAGATTTTTTGATACGACCGCTCATTGACAGTAGCAAAACCTAGTAACACCATAAATTACAAAGCAATGCTTGGCTTTCCGCTGCGCTCGCCATTTCAAAGGTGTCATTATACGTCCATTAGATACTCTGAGAGAGATACCTCTAGTACACTATATAATTAATTATTTGTCTTTGTATACAAACTTACGTTATGAAGGGTAGTTCTGGTGTTAATTAGTTTCATTGTGTCTCTTCAAGTAACTTTTGGGCGACTAAACATAGAATTTACAATCGTAAGCAAATAATATAATCCTTAAAGAAATTTATTTGTATTTGATATTAAAATATACGTAAACATTTAAAATTGTTTTTATTCAGCAAAGAAAACAAGATGGAGATTATCTGTTACTGGTCATTATAATATCTTTTGATGAAACAACCGATATTTCAGTATTACCGTATTTGATAGTTTGCTTACTTGTGCTTAACTAAGACTTTCGCTTTTAATCTACACACTTATAAATATGAATTAGGATGAACTGGTAATAAGCTTATTTAATATAAATATAAATGACTTCTTGGTATCAGAGTATCCATGCCGAAGGTATGACAACTTAAATACACTGTGTGCCTCTAAATCTCAGCATCTAAACATCCCACAGAAACGGGTTCTAATCATATATTTCTGCTATTAAATCTGAAATCATCACGGTTTACTCGACTTCAAAAATAGAAATTAAAAATCTTTATTTTACATAAATGGAGAATATTCCTAGGGTTCTCAAATTAGACGTTACATGTGTTTTGAGAAACTATTTAAATAATTTATTGGTAAAATAATTGTGTGTGTGAGTGTGAGAAAAAGGAGGATTTTTTCGATTCGTCGGTACCTTTTTTTACATAACCTCAAGTCATATAATAATAGTAAATAATGCAAAATAGGATATAGAAGCCGGAGTATTTTTTTACATCTCTGTAAGTTACATAATCGTAAAGATAACTAAGAAAGGTCAATGTGACTGACAAAGGCAAGCAAGAGGTCACCTTCCCCTACCAAATTATATAAATTGTGATCTGCGTTGTAACGAACTGTTAGTGTTCTACGATGATGTTTTAATTAACCCATCTCACGTACTATAAACTGCCACGGGACGCAGTTGTACAATATTACGATAATAACGCCGAGATCTCGGGTTCGAATTCCGGGTAGGGATTGTGATGTTAGTTTTTTATATTCAGTATTAGCCCGGAATCAGAAATTTGTGCCCGATGTGACGATACGCTCGCCGCCTATTACATCGTCGGACTGAATATATGTATAAAGAGAAATGTGGGTGCTACCAAGACACATCTGCCTACTCCTTCTGGGACAAAGGCATGTGTGTATGTACGTTGTATAAAAATGTATATCGGAATTCAATCAGTAATTAACTTATAATCTAATAGTTGAATAAAGTATGCTGGAGGTCGTTTCACAGTGAGTATCTTGTGATTGTTTCTTGATAATTAATGATAAGAGATACCCGTTAAAATGAGATACATTTCAGTAATCATTTTCATTAGATAGTGAAAACTAAACAAAACTGTCAATAAATAAAGCGTATCCATTTATTACTAATATACCTAATTCAGAAATAATTAATGAAATAAAATGTCTTATAAAGAACGCAACACTTATATTTAGTTTCAATCTAAGCTATTAATTAATGACAAATTTATTTTCTTTAATAATAGAATACTGTAGATAAATTATATAACCACTAAAGCACGTGTAAAAACTGCATTCAAAGAGCCTTTGTCAATAACGGAACTTAATAAATTATAGTAAAAACATTCTATAATTACAATAAAAAGCATAAAGGACAAAAATATAAAACTGCATATATGCTGAAATATTTAAAGGACGACGTGTCGGCAGTCCAAACGACCTCAACATTTAAAAGGAATCGAATGACTGAATTGTAACAGCGCAAGTTTCAAAACTGCAACCGGATCCAACCCGACCGAGTTGGGTCCAGGTGTATGGCGAAAGTGTTATATAAACCAACACTATCCGATGCAAACCGTTCGGTTAGTCGGGTGTTATCATGCGATAAATTTTATTCGCTCACGGCCGAATAATCGACTTATGCCGCTGATAACGATACATATTAGTCCCAGTGTTGTGATGCCGAATATGTTTTGTTTCATGATCCAGAAGCTTGACGAATCATAATAGCTGCAAATATTTACATAATGTTTCGGAATTTAGAAAAGGTATGAGGAATGCGTTTTATAATCATGATTTAATGAACTCTAGTTAATGGAATAGGCTTTATGCACTTAGCGCAGTGAAGCCCGCGCGAATGAAAGAAGCAAGGCCGAGTACTTTAGGTGAAATTACAGTTGGTATTTCTAGTCACCTCTTAATAAATCAATCCTTAACTTATAACTTAATAACATATTCGACAACTTTCACCAACCACTACAGTAGCTGTACAAACAGCATTATATTCTCATTTATGTACATATAGGTGAAACCCTTCTCGTGCACAATGATTTTTCCGTTGCGTCTACTGAGGCTAAGACCTATTACATAAATCATATCCGATTGTGAGGTAGGAACGAAGGCGACAGTGTTTATCTAAAAGGGAAACAGCTACCAGTATTAATAAAATCGACTTCGCAAATGATTTTCATAATTTAGATACGCAATCAGTCGGTACGAATATCAAGACTATCTAAAAATATTTACTTCGCTGTATGTAGACTTTTAGTTCCAGAAGGGTGAAGGGTATAGAACGTACGTTAAGTGAAATCAACCGTTTTGGACACAAAATAGTCAGAGAAGGATATGCCATAAAGTGGAAGGACCACTACTAGATAACAATAGCTCCAAACTCGACAAGAATTGCCTAAGACAACAATAGAAATCGTTAAAACAAACCTTTCCTATGCAATATACTGAAATACAAATTTTGTGTTCTATTTCAGGCCCACTTGTTATTCATAGTGCAAAGAAAGGACCCTATTCATGTTGGGAAGTCGTTCTTCGGTCTATCTGAAAATCATTTTATTTCCAAATCCTCCTACTTATTTTCGTTCTGATTAACTTTGTATTGGACTAGGCAAGTTAGTGTCCCCAAGAGAGCAATCGATCCTCACTGAAAGGATTACTGAGGCTATGTGGGCGATATAAGTTATACGAGGCTGCACCATTTCTTTAAATTTAATTTAAAAGAGGTATAAAAAGAACCATCCAGACCTTCAGCACAAATTACGTCAGAAATTGTTTTTTGCACTGTGCTAATTAGGAAGTAAGTATCAAAGGATTTTGATACAGCCAATTTTAGGTAGGTATCTACCATACTCATTATAAATTAAGGATGATGTGATTCATATTGAAAATTATTTTGCCATAAAGATGAGCCAGATCCAATTGACGGAATATGGTGATTTTGGTTTACAATTCTAATTCAAATAATATTTAACTAGGACAGAAATATTCACTTCAATTACACCGCTACCTATAAAGACCTCCGTATTCGTGTTCTTTTTTCAAATTCCATAGAAGTATGCTTCTTCAAGATAACGGCGAGGGTTATGAAGCACGTGTGCAGATAAAAGATGATTAATATATTTTAATTATGATTTTATCGATAATTTTGACACCTTTATCGATGCTTCGGAAGCGAAAAGAAATGCTTGACAGAACAAATGTGAAATGTAGAACGATAGATACATAACAGTACCTATGACAGTACCTATATTGCCTTCACACACGCCACTTGTGAACTGGGACGTCGGAATGACACTTTTACTTGTTGCATTAATGTCTCGCGCCCTCATTATGCTAAACATCATGAATAATTCGTTTTATGCTGGACTACACCGTTCTACTTGCACGCTTTTTGATTTCTCGTTGCGTCAATGTTTTAGTAAAAAGTCACCCAATTGCCCGCATAATTGTTATTGGGAGTTGTGTCATGAATTACCTTGCTCAACGTTACGATACATGCAGAAAATTACATTTTTTACATGCATATATCTGTATGATAGTTGCAATTCATAATGTAAGTAGTCATAGATCCAAATAAAGTGCAAATTTGTAATAAAATAATAACTAAAATTCTAATGATTAATGCATCTTCTTAAATGTCATTACAATAAATTAGTTAATTGAATTCCTTAAAACGAGTATTATAATGTAGAGTCACCACATCGACGCTGCACGTGTTTGCTGTTTAAAACCAGTTTCTATTCGATTTTTGAAACTGGCATAAGTAATATATTCTGATTTTAAAAGAGTGCAAAGAATGTCAGATTTATAATCACCGTTACTTACATTCGTCTGAATGCAGTTGTAATAAATAATAAACAAAATATACACCGACTCGTTATCTAAAAAATACTTTTCTAGATTTTGGTGCTTAAATTGCAAATAATAACTTGATAAATGCAAAACGTAGAAGAGTATACTTGAAAGATAAGTTCCAGGGTATTTGTATAATTATGTAACTTGGTCACATTACATAATGCTGCGATAGTTTCATTGTTGCAAGTTGGTCCGGTTTTTAATTGTTATCATTTGACTTTATGATTTGCGTAGTTAATAGTGCATTATGCTGATATCAAGGAGAATAACTCACCACTCCAACACTAAAATTAAGTAAGAATGCAAAATGTTTTACGCATTTTTTCTCTCCACATATCTTTATTATGTTACAAATACTTTGTTGTATATACAACTTTTACAAATTAATATTTTATTGCTACTTTTATTTATCCCTTCTCTTTCGGATATGGTTTTATTTTTAGAAAACCATAGAGTTTCTATATGATGCGTCACTTTAGCTAAACAAAAGTATATTCAGATTTCTAGCCATATTTTCAGTACGAAAATGGTTTAACAAACTGAAAGTGCACTAGGAATCCAATAGCTGTGATCGGCGGAACCGATTGAGCGTGTCGACGTTACGAGAAACATGATCGCGCCCGATCCGAAGTCTCAATAGGAAGTAGAGAGTTATGTGAAAGTTATACAATTTTACTATTCTAATTTATATTCACGTGATTGCTATATTATTGCACTATTGCCTGAAATTAATAAATCAAAATTCGCTATATTTAATGTGTCTAAAAACTGAAATGATTTGGCTTTCGGCAACAGCTATTTAAATTGAGTAGTGGTGGCGAAAGAGCAAACGATTCATCAGATAAGTAAAAGATAATTACAATATATGAAAATTGTCGTGACTAAAATACTCGTAGGTATATTATTGATTAGGAATTCATATATCTAGATTCTGTTTTCAATAATATCTCTATGTGTAAATATTTATTAGTTGCTAGAATTTCATAGATAAAAAATTAGTCGCTTTATCTATGTGTAAACTAATTGGAATACTTCTTTTCTTTACATAAATATCTAACAAAAAGACGCTTATATACCAGGACATAATAAATCAAAAAAACGTCCCTAAAACCAACACATCTAGGTTTAAAAATAAATTCTTTCGATTGCAATTTACGATTGGCATTGTTACGTAATGTAATAATAGTTAATTAATTAAGGTCGTAAGGTAGCTAGTGCCAGGGACGTGTTATCGGATGTCGGACGCGACACTGGTCCACTTTGCTCAATTTGTTGTGCCGGTGAATTATGAGTTCTGGTTGTGATAACGTCTGTTATATGCTTTGTGTTCTTAATACTAGATAAGTTGTACGAATTTGTGTTTGAATCAATTGAATCGGGAAAATGATCTATAAATCGTCTTAAGTCTGTGGGCGTATGGCGAAATTTGGAACAACATATAATATTTAAAGTATCTGTTTAATTATTTGAGATATGTCTTAAAGTTAAAAAACAAACATGAATACTTTAAATCTATTAGTATTAACATATCCAATCACTAATGTAATGAAATTTTAAGAGAGAAAAACTATTCCTAATTTATTATTCTGTAATTTATGTTTGCTTTCTAATTTAGTCCATTGCAAGTAATATTGTCGTTTCTTTATAATACTTGCTAAGGCACTCATCAAAATGTTTGAGTCCAAATATTAAAAAAGTCTATTATTCAAAAACGGAGTATTTATAATACTGCTAAAACATCAATCGAAAATTTCACCAAACAACAAAAAAACAGGATGTTATCCACTCACGCACCGAATTAATTTACAAAAATAAATTGTGATAATTTGAAAACTTATTTATGACACCTGATTGGCTTGGATGCTTGTATCATTGTTTATTACGAGTAACTCGTTGTAAAACTTGTATCGATTGTCAACAATCACCTTTATTAAAGTGCAATAAGGTGTAATATTAAGTGGCACAAATATTTGATAAGCTATCTTAAGTGGTGAGAACCTGTATATCTCGTGAAGTAGGTCTGGAGTAAGCGCCAGTAAACTGGTGTGTGCCTCTAAAGATACTTGACGAAATAAAACAGATAAGCATTTGGGTTACTCTAGTATTAACGTATGTTAATATTGTATAATTTAATCAACGCCATATAGATTGTCAAATGTATAAATTAAGGTTGTGTACGCCGTATTAGCTTCTCCATTTTAATAAATGACATCTTTAATATTATGTACGTAATTAAACGCAATTAGTACATTTTCATTGATGATACTTAAATACATTTTATTATGTTCGAGTGACGTAATAGGACTCGTAAAAATGTTGTTAGTTAGAACTGCAATTAAACTATTGTGAGGTGATAACTGTTGGGATAAACAAGCAAACGTTTTTCATATTTATCAATAGCAGGTTCTTAAGTATTATATCGTAGA
This sequence comes from Hyles euphorbiae, assembly GCA_023078785.2. Taxonomy (NCBI): domain Eukaryota; kingdom Metazoa; phylum Arthropoda; class Insecta; order Lepidoptera; family Sphingidae; genus Hyles; species Hyles euphorbiae. Next base: position 5,749,707 of record CM041041.1, on the reverse strand, counting down.
TATTGACAATAAAAATAGTTCAAAGCAAAATTATATTTCTTTTTTCCTAATAAAATGAAATACTTTTTCAAAAGAATCTAATACAAAATCCTTGGCAAATTACGTGCCGCTTTTGCTTTCGTGATCCAGCTCTGGATGAATTGAACATAATTGCATCACAGGACTTAATTCAATATAAAAGGAACTACGCGTGTTGCGGCTTACTAGTTTATTAAATATTAACGTGCAACACCATTTACAGGCGTTCGTATTCATTTTCCCATGAAAGGAGTTCACTCTATTGAATATATTAGATAGAATAAACACAAAAAATGTATAACTTCGTGTTCATGAAGATGTTACAGAGTAATTTTGAAACCATGTTCATATTTTATTATGAAATGAACATTCTATTTGATGTTTATAACAGTAATTATTTATACATATTCGGCAAATTGTTGCTGGGAATTCGGTGTACGTAATAATTTCATTTCTCATTCTTATACTTTTTAAGTAATAATGCAACGTAGAGTTTCGAACATAAATGTTATTGTTTGTTACATCCAGGGCCCCCGTAAGGGCTACTGGCGCCTGTGTGCAAAAAAAATCTTGGCGCCCCTTAAGGCATTTTGAATTATCTTTTTTTATGGTAGTAGATGCTTGAAATAAAGCAAAGAACTGAACTTTTGAAGTCATATGTATTTGTAGACTATAATATCAAAATGAAATAATAATAATGAATTCTTGTTTACACTCATTTAAAGCATTTACTTAACTAATGGGGTTCAGACACGTTGTTCATAAATACAAGAAAATAACCCAAAACTAAAAATCACATTTTTTTAGGAACAAATAACAGAAATATTGCCTCATTTCTACATGTTACTCATGTCTACGTGTTATTGAGAAAGCGTAAAACCTAAAATTAGTTTGTTCCTAATCGTGAGTAGTGTCGATTCCACTAATAAAAATAGGGGTCAAATTTGAATCAAAATAATATTCGTAATTCTTTTATAATCTAAATAAGTTGGCGTGTCTGAGGTTTTGCGCTTTTTCATGAACACGTAAATAAGTATCACTTCCTAATTATACTACAATATGCAGATACTTTAATAACAAATACCTAGGTAACTTCGTTATAAAATCAAAAAAGATATCTAGGTACAATAGAAAAATTAAATAATAGGTGTTGTAGTAGAGTCGCTACTACAATACTCTTGCTACTGTAGCGATATTTTCCGAGACTATGCTGTTGCAAATTCGTTAATAACATCGCTTAAATTTATACCATCAAAAATTTCTTGTTCAATGGCTAATATTGCTAGCCCAGACAATCTTTCTTGAAGCGTTGTTGACCTTAAATAATTTTTAACTTTGCAAATATCATTCGCCAGAAGCTACAGATACAGGCAATGTCAGAAGAATTCTTAGTGAAATGCTTACATTTGGAAGGGTGGAAGTTAAATTGTTTTCAAATATTTATTATAAAATACTAAAAGGGTCAGGGTGAGTATCATCAGGTAATGAAAAAACTCTAAAGGTTATTCTCATATATCTTCTATACACCGACATTGACCGGTTACGATTTTATTACATGAATTGATTATTTTTGTTTTTTTTTGTCCGAAGAATCGGGGAGGATACGATAACTCTGAAGCCTGGTATACCGGGGGGACGACCAACAGTCTCGAGGAGGTGTCGGTAGTATACCTTATACTCAGAATATCAAAAAGATATTCGTTGGAGGTCATATATATACGCGCCGACCTCGACACACCCAGATGAAGAAGTTGAGGACATAACTCGGGTCATACATACTTCCAAAACCTATTTCAACGTTGTTATGGGGGACTTCAACGCAAAGTTGGGCAAGAGAAGCGATGCAGAGTTGAAAGTGGGGTAATTTGGACATGGGCAACGGAACCCCAGGGGTCAGAGGCTGACCGACTTTCTGGAGAAAGAGGGATTCTTTTCGATGAACTCTTTTTATAAGAAGCCGCCTCACAAGAAATAGACCTGGCTGAGTCCTGACGGTTCTACGAGAAACGAGATAGATTTCATCTTGACGACGAATAGACGGATATTCAGAGATGTCTACAGAGACATGCACGGACGAGACATGGACGGTTTTCACCCTGCTGATCACAGGATCAACAGGGTGAAAACCGGCAGTGACTACCGAATGGTTAGGGGCACACTGAATATCAATGTCCAATCAGAAAGGCGTCGCTTAATGAAATCTACGCCCCGACCTACTCGCGCCCATATCCAAAACACGAGAGCTTTCAACTCGAGCTGACAAATCTTGGTAGAAGCTGTCCATACGGTGGGATCTAAGTATTTTAGACCTCGCCGTAGAGATAGACCTCGAAAACTCTCGATCCACACTCTTGACCTCATGGCCGAACGTCGATCTTTGACGCTGCAGTCTTCCGTTGACGCTGAAGCATATCGGCGGCTCAATAGACGGATCTGGAAGTCCTTGCGACACGATGTCCGTGCTCACAATACTGTGAGCATTAAGGATACAATTGAACGAGCGGAGGCTCCAAAGTGTTTGCAAGAGACTTGTTTATTGGGCAAAGCCAGTTGTCTAGGCTGAAGACGGACGACGGCCGCGTGGTATCGACGAGGGCAGAGGTATTAAGGGAGATCAAGAGGTTCTACGGACAGCTTTACACCTCGGTTGCCCAACCTGCTGTTAGCTCGGCCGAAGACCTGAGAGTCGAGTTGATCTGACACTTTAGCGATGATATCCGGGAAATCAGCCTGTGTGAGATTGAGATAGCCCTGAAGCGACTTAAAAACAACATGGCACCTGGCGAGGACGGAATCACTTCAGAGCTTCTGAAAGCGGGCGGCACGCCAATACTGAAAGTCCTTCAGAGTCTCTTCAATTCTGTTCTTCTCGAGGGCTCAACGCCGGAGGCATGGAGCAGGAGCGTGGTGGTATTGCTCTTCAAAAAAGGTGATAACATTTTGCTGAAGAACTACAGGCCCATCTCGCTCCTGAGCCATGTCTATAAGTTGTTTTTGAGGGTCATCACAAATCGTCTCGAACGCAGGTTTGATGACTTCCAGTCTCCCGAACAAGCCGGTTTCCGAAAAGGCTTTAGTACCATAGACCATATCCATACGCTTCGGCAAGTTATACAAAAAACCGAGGAATATAACATGCCGCTTTGTTTAGCGTTTGTGGACTATGAGAAAGCCTTTGATTTGATCGAGACTTGGGCTGTGCTACAATCTCTCCAGCGGTGCCATATCGACTATCGGGACATCGAAATGTTGAAGTGTATATACAACAGCGCCACCATGTCGGGCCGAGTACAGGTTCAGAGTACGAAGGCTATTCCACTACTGAGAGGAGTGAGAAAGGGAGATGTCATATCTCTGAAACTGTTCACTGCCGCGTTGGAAAATGCCTTCAAGCTCTTGCAGTGGAAAGGATTCGGCATCAACATCAACGGCGAGTATATCACTCACCTTCGGTTTGCCGGCGATATTGTAGTATTGGCAGAATAACAATGCTATTTTTGATTTTTAACTGTTTAATTGGCTGTATTCTGTTTTGTATACCTGTACTTAATAAATAAATAAATAAATCGCTCGAAGACCTCAATCGAGTCTCCCAACAGGTGGGTCTTAAAATGAACATAGACAAAACGAAGATCATGTCGAATGTCCATGTTGTGACATTCGACGGGGGCTCGACTCTTGAAGTTGTTGACGAATATGTCTATTTAGGACAAGTGGTCCGGTTAGGCAGGTCCAACTTCGAGAGAGGGGTCAATCGTCGAATTTAACTCGGTTGGGTAGCGTTCGGGAAACTACGCGACGTCTTCTCGTCCAAAATATCTCAGTGCCTTAAATCGAAAGTCTTCGATAGTTGTGTGTTGCCAGTGATGACTTACGGCTCTCACTATGGGCATTATTAGGAAGCTCAAAGTCACTCAACGAGCACTAAAATAACCGACATAGCCCAGCGGATGAGCAAGTTGAAGTGGCAATGGGCAGGGCACATAGCGCGGAGAACTGATGACCGATGGGGTCGAAAAGTGCTCGAATGGAGGCCACGTAGTGGAAAACGCAGTGTAGGACGTCCACCCACAAGGTGGTCAGACGACCTGGTAAAGGTCGCGGGACGTCGTTGGATGCAGGCTGCCTCCAACAGGTCTCTGTGAAAATCATTGGGGGAGGCCTATGTGCAGCAGTGGACTTACTTTGGCGGATGGATGGATGTATGACTTTTGTTTTTTTTTTGGCAAACTTTTTTTTGGGCCCTGGATTTTGGCGCCCCTAAAGGATGGCGCCCGTGTGCATTGCACACTTCGCACATATGGTAGCGGGGGCCCTGGTTACATCGTCTTACCAAAAACATTCCGCTGTTTTGTTGAGATGGAAGCATTGATTCTCTGTGCAACGTTTATTAATTTATTTTCAACACTACAAAACCACACCTCATTCTATTAAGAAAATACACCCTCTAATACAATTGACAATATCCAACCATCACCTCATTGTTTAAAATCTCGACAATACCGTGATCAGAATAAAATTCCATTTTGGAATAACCTAGCATTTCCAGTTCATCTAACTTGTCCCGTTAAAATTTTATTACGGTTATCGAATTTCGGCTGAAGCCTTGTTTAGATAACGTGTTTATGGTGTCAACAACTGCTGTAAAAGCTAGACGGTGCTAATGAAGAATGACAATTGTCTCATGCTACTCTCTACATTCACGGTGCGGCGTGCGCTGCGCTCAGATAGGAATGCAAATTGTGACGTGAACGCCTTTCACACGCCAGCTGCTTTTACGTCTTCATTTTAGATTAGTAAATATTTTAATGAACCAGTAATGATGCTGGAAATGTCAATTTATGTATCGACTTAGGTGCGACTTGTTAGTCATTCGTATCATATTGGTAACTTTTTTCTTCATGGTACATTTTGATCTAGATATTTTAAATACAATTGAAATACTTAAAAATAGTTTTTTCTCGTAAGTGTAATATATAGATATTGAATTGATAAAAAAAGGGGCCAAGAGGCAGGAGGAATCCATAAAGTTTCTACTCATCATTATCATGTATATTTTCGGCAAAGAGATAGTGTCAATGACCCAGCATTATGTGGGATAACCTAGACCCGGATACAGATTAAGAACGGAATTCTTGTAATAAGAAAACTGTGGTAAGTATGTTCACATCGCTGCGAGAATAGTAAACGATCGGCTGGACAGTAACCTTGCGAAGGCCGTTTGCAACAGGCAGCGACTGTTAATGCAGAAAAAGTTCTGTTGCAACTACATTACTAGGAATTCGCTCTCCGTTTAAAGATTAACTGTGAGAATCTGTGTTGAGATAGTTAAAAACTCAGTAGTGGGAATTTATTTAAATGTTTTTAATATCTAACAATTAAATTTTAGGTGGGTATTTCACAACGCATAACTAAATAGGTTCATTGACCTTATCTCAGAAACGGCAAAATATTTTAAGACTATTTAAAAAAGTTAGGCTGGAATCGTTACCGAATATTTATTTAAACTTTATACAATATGTACAGGCGGACTTAATGCCGTCGGCATTTTCTTCCAGTCAACCTTTAGGACATGCAGAGATGAGATTAAAATATTAAACATTAATAGTGATAAGCGAACTATTTTTTAGTGATTTTGTATTATACCAAGAAATGGTCACTATCAGCAGATAATTTGGATTTTTTTTCTCCGTAGCATTTTATTTAAAATCTAAGAAATTTAGAGACATAAATTTCCTTACTGTTAACGGATATGTATATTAGCTATGAGGGTATTAGAATGGAGGACAATATGTACGACCATTAAAAAAGATCGCCACAAAAATGTTTATTTGCGGTACCTACTTATTTCATACAGGTGACGAATTTATGACGTAAGTAATATGCATATATGACGCAGGAGCGAAGTTTATTATTTGGTGCAATCACTACATACATAATGCTGATAAAGAATTACCGTTTATTTCACATTTACAAATTAAATTCATATAAAAATAATGTAATAATTATCCTTACTAATATTATAAAGGTGAAAGTTTGTATGTATGGATGTTTGTTACTCTTTCATGAAAAAATGGCTCAACAGATTTTGATGAAATTTGGTATAGTGACAGCTGACACCCTGGATTAACACATAGACTACTTTTTATCCCGAAAAATATAGTGTTCCCGTGGGATGAGTCAGGAAACCAAATATACATATTTTCTACTCTTTCAAATTCGAATAGCTGGCACGGGATAGGAGAGGACAGGATTGAACAGCATTCAATACGGACGGGAAATATAGTCGACGGCACGCGGGAAATATAGTTAGTAGACACGCGAAATAATATGTTCTTGATGTGGATTGGACTCAAAAACTATCTGCACCCGGGCGAAGCCGGGCCCGACAGCTAGTTAGTAAAATATGGGTGACATTCATTGCTTTATAGTAGGCTTATTATGACGTTTTAACTCATGGAATGCTGGTTTTCAATGTTTCAATTGAAATTCAATTAAAAAAATACCCAAGCTCTGAAATAACCGAATATTGGTGCAGTAAGAGACGATGTTTGGAACATTTAGTTGGAATAGAGAGTGGTTTTGCACTCATCTATGGCCTCTGGCATCGATATAATCGTTTCAACCCATTGCGCAAACGTTATCCTAACGTTATCGAAAATGTTAATAATTGGTATGAAATTTCATACAAGTGACATTCTGAAAATCTTCACTAGATGGCGCTATTTCTAAACGCCTATGGATATCTTCATATCAAGATGGCATTACGCGTTACCTGCCTTATTTTACTATAGAGATTCCTAATATTTATAGATAGAGTGACAATTAACAATTGCAATAGTGTCATAAGAGATGCACAATAATCTTATTGAATTGACTACTCGCTAGATAAAGACGAAAACTACTGTACATGCAACCGCGAAACATTTACCCGCTGTAAATTCGCAGAATCTCTTTCACTTCTTCAGTTTTTAATCAACATCTTCGTACAATTATGGAGTTCATTTATTCGAATGTATTAAGTTTATAAAGAAAACAAAACTCGCAAGCAGTAGCAATGTCAGAGCCACACTTGTGTAAATATGTTGTTTTCGAAACTATACCAGAACGTGACGCAACGCCAAAGACATAAGTACATAACGCAATACACCATTGTTTCTCATCAACAAACAGCAGGGTATTAATGAGTTATTATCGTCTAACTATATGAAATTAATCTTCGCGTGGTAACAGCTTCGACAGGACTGTTTATGGTCTTGAACATCTGATTGTTGCAAGATCAAATGTTTCTCGTTATTTCAGATACTAATGTCATAAGACTTGGTAGTTTTTACCGGTTGTGCTGTTAGGTAAAGATTTCTGATTATTGGTTGATATTGTGTAAAAGAAATCGGATATTGTGCTGAATACAATGATCAGGACATACATTTGTAAATTGTATGGTTTTATGTTCGAAAAAGAAACAAACTAAAAACGGGAATCTAAATCTTTTTGTACACACATATCTAACAAGTGACTCTTTTAAATAATGCATATTAAGTCATCATTCTTATAAATGACAAGAGCCTTACTAACATTCATGTTGAGGTAATAGTTTCCTGCGTTCCCACTGTAAGACCTTGTGCGTTCATCATTCAATGACAAGGTAGCGGTGAAAAAATCAACATTAGAAGTAATAACACCGTGTCTCGAATAACAAAAATAAACTGTTTTCAAGCGAAACGGTAAGAAAAATTCTATGAATTTGAGATTTTACGTCAAGTGTTATGCAAATATCCGATAAGGGTAATATAAACGCACGGTACTGTACCGAGTACCGAGGCCGTTCGGAAAATTGCATTTGTACCAGTCTAGATACTCGCCATTACACACTGCTAATAAGGACGCATACCCATAACTGATAATTCATAATTGTCATTGTATGGATAAGGCTGTTATGTATTGCTTGGTTTAAGCAGTATATTTTGTTGTAACATACCTTAGTGTATTGGAATCGACACGTTTTATTAATGCAGCTAAAGTTAACAAATGATCTCTTACGCCCGAATACTGGAACGCCATTCAAATAATAAGTTGCTCTTAACAGCGCACGGTCCACTTAGCCAGTACATTTAATCGGGATTAACGTAGTTAAGCGCCATTTATATTTAAGTTGCGTTCCAGTATTTGGGCGTTAATGTCATTATTTAGTGCCTTTTTTATGATTGTTAATAGTTTCACTTAACTTAGCTTCTGCAACATTTTATTTACTAAAACGTAATTAGTCTTGAGAACAGGGTTGCCACCTGTTGGATAAATAGAACATCGGAATGTTCGATGATTTGAGATGATATTTTGTACATGCGATGAGTAGAAACTAAAAAGATAAGTTTTTGTTCTTAAAGGCATTGTCATCATGAACGTTATTTTTGTATGCTCATGTTTTTGTTTGATAAACTTGAAATAAGTGCTCATATTTTTTACGGATAAAATAATAGACCGGGTTTATAAATAGGCAAGAAACAAGTCTTGTATGCAGTTAGCATATATAGATAAATAACATTATTACGTTAATGAAATAGGTTTTTAGATAAGCCCAAACGAATGAGTTCACACGCGTGTTCATGTAATTGTTTTATATTAATTATTTGTTAGCATCTTATTATTGTACTATTCTAAAAACTATTAGAATAATTGTCATCTACAAATACAAGGTCAACATGTGAATTTCAACCGACTCCAAACAAGGTTTTTAATCAGGTAGATTTTTTGTTTGTTACCTCAGAACACTGTTAGATAAAAAAATATTTGTTTGTGTTTATTACTAAACAATTGTTTGGTAATAAATAGTTGTTGGTCTCATTACTTCTTGGGCAATAATATTGCAGAGTTTAATATAGAACACTTCGCATGAATTTCAATTTTATTTACAAAGATAATGCAGGTCATAGGTTAACAATTAGACACTTATTTATCTTTTGTGGTCCTTCTGAAAGACGTCTATTGTGATATACAACATATCATTTCAGTAAGTATAGCGATCGAATATAAAATCGCTGTAGTTTATTGATGGTTTAAATAAATATCTGAAAACTTTTCGGCAATCAATGTATCTTTCAACATACTTTTGCTTGGGAAAATATAGACATAATTGTTGTAAATATCAAATACTTTAAGTCTATGGTCTATGAGTGGATGGGTTAAAAATCAAGCTTCCAACTCAATGAAATAAAAAAAAAATACTGCTTCATCTACTTATGATGAAGACTCAATTCCGTCAATGCGACATACAAACAAAACTTCACATATTTGCTATATGAATTTAGACGCAAATATTCCTTACCGTAAAGCAATGACGACTAACACCCGGAAAGGAAATTCAATTACCATTATATAGCGGCCGCGGCTGTAACAGTAACGCCTGTAGGGCTGTCATACGGACACTAAGTGGTCCAATATACTCACTAGTGAAAGGTTCGGATATTATTCCGCTTAATAAATATTTTTATTGTTCACAAAGCCGGCTGTATAGTTCCGGGTAAGTATTTGCAACTAATGTTGCCAGGGATAAAAATAATATTATTGGAATAGGGTATTTTTTTAAGTTATAATCGAAAGTAATTTTTGTGTTATTTTTTTTAGCTCAATAATAGTTTCCAATAATGCTAATTTATGGTTTATTTATTTCTAACACACGCTTAACGAAAAAAACATGTTGTTCAAACAAATAAAATTTATATTGCACATTATTTGTTCGCTATACACACCTGCAAACATAAACTTGAAAACACATACTTTGTGTCTATAGGAAAACGTCACACATATGTAAATCTGTGTTAAAATATACCACACAATGCCATAAAACAAATATTTTTCATGATATTAAACTACTCACATATTCAAATAATTTGATAAAAGAAATGAATAAATAAATAATTTACCTACAAACTAAATACAGCTTTTTACTTTCCCAAAGCGCCTCAAAACTGGTTCGCATGTGATTTTTAAAAGCATCAACGTAACCGAAATACCTTATTACTTTGAGCAATTAAGTAAAGATTTCAATAGAAACTATTTTAAATGTCAATTCCAATATATTCACGTTACGTTTCACAAGTCCTGTTTAAATGATTATTTATGGCCCATTCGTGGACAGCCCTATGTCCATTCTTGGCAGTCTATGTGACGCATAGACCGGACGCCGGATGATCGCTTACTTTTTTGGGGAAGGGAAACATACAGCTACTCCTCACGCCTTCCTAAACAAACCCATAATGAATCAATAATTTTCAATACCCGTCAGTCTGAACTTACGTAAGTTGACTTTCATATTTTTATTTACCAATGTTTAAACATTTCGCATCCTCAAGTTCTTTGAAAATTAGCGTTGCCCTATTGACTCTTTATTAGCGGAAAAAGGTCACTTTGTCTATTTTTTTACCTCGTTTTAAACGAGACTGCAGTTATGATTACATTATCATGCTTCCAAGAATTCCTTTTTCTATATTCGATTTATTTCCTTCTATCAATAATGTAAATATATAAAAAATACAGCAGTTCTTTACATAGAATATAAAATTATTCTGTTTCACAGCATGCTACCTATCCCTCGTCTAGCTGTCAGTAATGATGAATATGATGAAGAAAAATCCCGCCTCCGGCGACGGGCCTCTTAGTTCAATGTACCAGGTCGACGCACCATGTTGTACCGTACGGCGCAACCATAAGAAATGTACACCAAGCTAACCTGACCAAACGTAGTGGCACGCACGCACTCGGCGAATCGCCGCATGCAAATCCACTCCGCAATTTAGCCGGACTACCAACCATTAAACATCCAGCCGTGACGTCAATGCATAGCTGAGAACAAGTCGCAGGTGCCCGGATAATAGAGGTCTGCGTGACCCCAGCCGAAAAACATGTTAATCTCCATTGTAAAGGGATCAAATATGAATAAATTTCAATATTTCTAAAATTTGATACGGTTTTTGTCATCTTTAAATTATAATATTAACGATTTTTTGTCATTCTATTTACTTCTGGGGCCATATCAGCACGCTTCGAAATAATGGTTTCCTATAGAATGATTCCATTTGAATAAACATTAACATGTTTATCTGCTTTCACAATCAACTAAAAATCTTTGTAAAAACCACAATTATCTTACCACTTATAAAGCACAAACCAATACACAATATATTATACTACACATCCAATCACTCGTAATTGATCGGACACCCCATCCTAATTCCTCAACATAGCGGGATGCCGACAGACTTAATCCGCGCGATCTCGTCATGGTGCCAGTTAAAAAACAATTTTAATCAAACCTAATCACCTAATAGAAAACACTGACTCATCAGTTTTGTAATAGCACACGTTAACTACATATTCCAAAAATTTGAAAAAGAGGTCGAAGTTTTATGAGACTTTAATTTCTACAGAAGTGTTGCAAAACATGTGTGATCAACTGAAGGCGAAAATTTAAATATAATTACCATTAAAATGAATTATTCAAAAAATTTATCACCTACTTAAGATGCAATATTTTATCAAGTGTTTCGAATATTCAATTGAAATTGAGCTTCATCGAATTGATATAAAATGCATTGAATACCTAGAATATAAATGCTTATCCAATACAAACGGTGTAAGGCAGTTTTTATCTTAGTACTTACGGTGTAGAAGAGCAAAAAATTGTTATGCTTTAATCTGAACTGTTATAACTCAGTGCGAGTTTTTTTTACTATTGAACCTAACAAATAGCATTTTATCCTGGTGTAGGTATGTCCATCTATACACCCCTAAAAGTCTTGTTTGCCAAAATCGTATTAAAAGAATGATAAACTTGTTACTAAGAGCAATATTGTAATTAATATTAATGAGAACACAATTTCCATAATCACTATAGCCAAATGTTTTAAATAAAACCTCAACGCAAATCTGGTCCGAGATAATAATATATTTATACATTCTAATATCCACGGGAGAAATTGAGGTATTGAAAATTCTTCACGCGAATTCATAAACATGTAGGTGGTTGAATTTACATCAGGACTATTTTTAGACAGAAACACAAGTGTTGAAGACATAATAACAACGTGAAAGTGTTACTCGTTAATGGACATTCGATTAACATCGTAACCGAGTCTACAAACACTTAGTTCGTAATCACCATCATTAAATCCAATATTTACACCAACACCATCTTGTATCGCAATATCTTCATTTTTAACTCCAACTTTCTATAGAAAAGCGTATACAATTGTGGTATCTTTAGTTTCATAAATATTCTTAACGACGCGCAAAACAATTTAGCTTGCCTTCTACCGTTTGTTATTACGTTCTCTGTATAAAAAGTGCTTATTTTACACGGTTGTATGTCATTTATACATGTATTCGTAGTCTAGTCTTAGCGTGAACACTGAACAGTTAAGTTTTCCTTACAAGGTGTCAATTAAATCCACTTGGTTGTGCAGGATGCGTTTTATCATGTTTTCCAAAGGTATTTCCATGTTGGCAATTACACAGATAAATATTATTGGAAATACCCGGCGTGTATCGAAACCAGTAGGTATAAAGTGGTCTTCTCAACAATACAGCAGATTATAATGTTATCAGCTTATGTTCATTTGCTCGTATGATAATCCCAGCAAAACAGAGCGCGATTCAAACGCTAATGAGTAGTTTTCAATCATCTGCACAAATGCAGGTAGATTTCAAAACAACGTTCGAGAGCTACAACATTAGTTATCACGCATTATCAACGCTGAACTATTATCCGGCTCTTTCATTAAAAATATGAACGATAATGAACACCGCGTAAAGATCTAGAAGTATTTACACCGCGCAAATAGTTCACCACAATAGAGAAATTGCAAAACAAACGCTCGTAATCCGAATGTTTGTATTAGATGTGTGGTGCATTAATCACGTCTTCACCTCTGGCCGATAACAGATATCACGCAAGGTCGACTCACCGGGTCGATGTCCGCCTCCCAGACGTCGTTCAGATCGTTGGAGATGTCGAAGTAACCCTCCATGTCGGGGCCGGTGTCGCACTACGGCCTCCGACGCGAAAAACACAGAAACTCCCTCGAGAAAAACTCGCACAACACAACTGTCACTCTTCTGCTGTCCTTTCGCCGAGCGGGCGGAACTCGGAATGTTAACTATCTGAACTCAATCCGGCCGAAGTCAAACTCACAGAACACTGTGCATTATCACAAGTTTACGTTTTACTATCGACGCCCATTTGTTTTTGCAATAAAGTATTTTTTTAATAAAGTTTCACTGCACGCGAGGAATGTTTGACGTTCGCTGGACACGGGTTTTACACGCTCTCGCGGCAAAGTACGGCCGGCGAATGGTAACGCGGCGTCCGCCGGCATGAGCGCTCCCCACTTCTGCCCGCCCCCTCTTTGATAGCAATAGCAACCTCTCATTCATAACGTGATAGGGGGTAAAAAAGTTGGGATGCAGACATCAGGGGGCTGTCGATGCCGCCTGCCCACATAATACATCGCTGATTTTATGTGGTATCTGGGTACTTACTATATGTCTAAATGAAATGCAACTTGTTTGAATTGAAGCCGTGGGAATTCACTTTTCCCCGGCTTACTGGGAATAATAAATTAAACAAGTGCTCTTCGATTATGTCAACGGTTTATCACAAACAATATTAAGAAACGAATAATAAGTTGTTGATATGTGACACAGTTACGCACGCTTGTACGGTTACTTTATCTTTACTTGTTGTATTAAAATAATTTTAATTTATATCAAAGATAACATTTAACTGTGCCGTAATAATGACTTTTCAAATGAGATTATTTGATTATGTAACAATATTTATAAACGTGTTATTAGTACTCCGTCCATTCAGAAACTATCCATTTATAAATCACAAAAAGGCATCAGATATCCTTGCTTCCGCGTTACGCGCGCGCGTGCCTCTTCTGAGCTTGATCAGCTTGTTATTTTTTGTTACTTGTTGTAATGTCTCAGGGTCAAAAAATTAAACGAAAATGAGCTTCAAGTTTTAGTTTTCCCTGTTTTTAGGAGCTTTTAGTTTTCCCTATGACGATATATGGAAAATTATTTGATAGATCGGCTTGATGTCATCACGGCTAGTCTGACAGGATCCCCTTGCCACAACTACAATAACTCATGAGTGCGAACGCAATTGACTGATAATTACAGAGAATCATTGTTTTGTTTGATCGGCGTAATTAAAATTGAAGACAATTCTCAATTTTTCTAGACTTCTGATACATTCTCGTAAACATCAAAGGATCATACTAAAAGTAATTTCGATAAAATTACCACTTAATATTTAATGCAAATTGATGATAAGCGATACAACCGTTCATGGGCAGTAACAAAATAAAACAATACCATGAATTACAAAGCAATGGCTGGCATTCCACTGCGCTCGCCATCCTGATACATGATTTTAAGTCTCATTGTGTCCAGTTGTTACTCTGGCTACAATGTCCTTCACACCAGAATAAAACAGTGCAAATACACTACTGTTTATCGGAAAAAATGACATTGCGGTGGTACCTATGCAGGTGGCCTCTCACATGATTAAGAGAGACCTACCACCAGTTTTTATATCAATTCATATTTTAATAGATACAATACTGGTATACGCATCTTTAGCTAGTGGTCTAGAACTAATCCTATTATTACTATTTTACTCAAAAAACTGTGCAATATGCATGAAACATTGATGAAAATTCATTCGTGACCTTTTCGCTGCTATGTCCCGGATAATCTGTTCCATATTTTAACTGCGAAGTGGTCAAATAGTTTCCGAGTTTTTATACTTTCATATGATAGAAGACCAACATAGCAATACACTCGCCCCCAATCATATGTGGGACGGAACTTATGTTGGCGAACTATGTGTGGCACTGGAGTCAACTCTGCTTACCCCTTAATGGCGTGAATTAATGTGTGTATAATATTGTGTATGTAATAATATTGTATTGTATATTACTTGCATAAAGAATTCCAGTGGTAATTATTACCCAGGTACCTACTAATTTAATTTATATCTCATTTGCCAAATCGTATCGGCCCATCACCGATTGTTAATTATAAATTCAGAACAATTCGAAATTTTCTACCGAATTACATAATTGATAATTCCGATTCCGTGTATAATGTAGCTGTTTGTTAAAACATATTTTAATATTGACCTTTTCAACAATGCACGTAAAGTTTTCGTCATATAAAATAATTTTGTAGGATCGTATACATTAACATTTCGTAGTTAGGTTTTGTCTCCTTTATGAGGTCTTCCCAAACTTTTCGTTGCGACACTCTGGGGCGTCGCAACATTTTCCAAGGGGCGTTATGTCGATGTATGGGCTTTTTCAACAAAGGCAGAACAGACAATAGATTTACCTTGTAACTCTAAGATATCTGTGTACTACGACAAACTGTGTAAATTGTAGAGCTCAGTTTCTCATGAAAATCGTATAATCTGCAAATTACCATTTGCGGAAGAGAATCGAGATCGAGAAGCTACGCTCAGAAAAGCAAGATTTATTATTGAAAGCCAGCCATAAAACAAATATACATATAGGTTCCAGTATTTACTATTTTTATTCAAATGTTTTAATTTTGTTCTTATTTTTGAATAAAATCAGAAATGTCCACATAAAGTAGTACTGATAATGCTATTAGGATATGATTTAAATATTATTATTTAAAGTGATAATATTTATGGCCTGAGGACAGAGAGGGGGAGGGGGTCGTAGCTGAATTTAATTCACACGACGACGCCCGTAATGCCACTAAAAAAAAACATAAGGGCGCCACAGTTCAAATTTAAGTTTGGGAACCCTTGTCCTATATTAGTATTCTTTCCACATCTATTAATCAGTCTTGTTGCTGCAGTGATAAAATTAGAAAATGTTATATTAACGTTTACAAAATGTAATACAATATGCAATAATGATGATTTATAGTGTATGTTATTATTTAACATATGTTTTTTTTATGTGTACACGTTCATTGTTGGTCCCGGGCATTTTTTAAATGAAGAAGGCATTATCTCTTAGGGATTAGTGCATTAGAGTTTGGTTTACTATGGGTTGATTACACTGGTTTACAAAATTAAGCTTTCGTTGTGCCACACAAACGTTTTTTGTGTTTCTACCATGTATTAAGTATTGTGAATAAAATTACGCAGTTACTCTATTTTAATCACGTATCAATTTTATTTGGTGGAAAAAACGAATTACAAGGAAAATATAAAATAGTTCTGCAGAAGTATGCAAATTATGTGGTTTGTAAAAAAAAGGTCTATGATTTTCTAGAATATTTGACTTTCCGTAAATCCCTTTTGATCGTCCAGTAGTAGTCAGCCAACATCCTTGAACTCCATCTACCCTGATAACGCTTCTCCATCTTTGAAATATCCTGATGAAACCTTTCTCCATGCTTATCACTTACAAGCCCTAAATTCTCTTAGAAAAAAAAATACAGATGAATCTAGAAAATGAATTTTAGGCGACATATTGCAACCTAAAGCTCCATATGACAATAGGAACTCTATAATCAGTTCAGTTTGCTTCTCAGTCTTATGGTTACCCAAAAAAAATTCAATCACGTTCTTGAAGCATTGCCAAGCTGATTTTTCTAAAACATTTAATTGTTCTTTGAATTTCGGATCTTTTATTATATCGAACTGTGTGTTTCGATTTTGTATGTATCCCCTTTATTGGAGCAAGAGAAAAATAGTAGTCTGAATCATGATCTCTAGGCTCAGTCCATATCATGGGAACAGCAAACGGTATATGACGTGATCCTTTCTTTCAATCAGTTAATTTTTTTACACGTGTTATGCAACAAATATGTGTGGCCCAAGCTTTGTCATTATGAGCCACTGCGAAACCAAATACTCGTGATAGCACTTCAAAATAAATTTAGATAAATTTCGCCTTTGAGTTTTGAAAGTCAGCTTACCACAAATATAAAAAAAGAGTTAGAATCGTTAATACACTGACTCGGTATATTCGCAGAAACATAGAAGTTGATTAAATGCACGACAACCAAATTAACAAATATATAGCACGCTTTACACAGCCGTACATATGTGTTTATCGCTACAATACCGAAAATGAACTTGACCTCATCACAAGAAAACTGAGGGTGATTGAAACAAAGTAAGTGTGTATTCGTAATAGGGGTTGATAGTCAAAACACGATCACCCATCAGAGTTCGTGTGGCATGACCACTGTTGACCAGTGATTATCTGTGGGGGTATTGGGTATGGTCTTCGCTGTTAAAATGAACGTTAGTAATCTGTATATAAAGGCCTTATTCATAGACAGTTATCGAATATTTGTCTTCATCGCTACAACTGAATTCCAAAGTATTCCAAACGGATAACACATGCGATAACTAAAACAATATTTATAACTGTTTGTGACAAGAATCGGTACCTAGATAAACGTAAATGGTCATATTTTATATTCATAATTACCCTTCGCCACAGGAGGTTCACTGCTGTGTTCACTGCAGAACATAGCACTGCTAAAATGATTCGGATTTTCCTGCAGCATCAATATTTCGGCGAGGTCATTATTACCAAGCCTCTTACCAAGAATCGTTGAATTTAGAATGTTAAAGAAAATATGAAATATCAATATTTACGTCTGGAAAGTTAAATGATCAATTTGTTTTACTATCTGACTTTTCACTTATGGTAGACGTAGGTTATAATATTTTTATAATTACTGTACGATTATTCGCTTACCTTACTTCTCTGGCAATCTATCTGGTTACCTACCTATTTTTTCTGGTAATAGAAAACTTGGGTCTGACTCGGACGCCCAAAACCTTCAGACCTTAACCGAAGTCCATAGTTGCAAATAGTGTACATACATGGAATCAGTATTATCTACTATAGTGCAAAAGTTCACGTTTAGCCATTTAGGTACTACTCAATAGGTACCGCCCAATAAGCGCGTGATATTTACTGAAGGGAACTTGAATGATGAATCCGGACCGAAAAAATTACAACCACAGCTATCGTTGCATAGTGCGGAAAAGATAGTGATACGAGCATGCCCCATCCGACTTCCCAGTTCCTCCCTAGGGTATCATGAGTGAAACGTCGTTTTTTTAGTACTTACACATTTCTTTTAGTGTGTGGTTACAACGTACGACTAGATTCGAACATTTTGTGGAGTATCTAGCCACATTCGAATAGTTTTACGTACGATGTCCGATCATTCGAACTTCGTTTCGGATCATAGAATGACCCCCAGGATGATGTCGCGTATTTATATTACCGCGCAGTTTGCTCATTTTTAAAGTGGTAACATTTTCCCGTTAATTCGCTCTATTTGAATACATTTTTTCTATCTAATTTTGAGAAGATATGACAAAATTTTACCAAAAATAGTTTTAGCACTTCGGCGAAAACAAATGTGATAATAATAAAAAAGCTGTACATACCGGTATTTCTCTCATTCACTATTACCTGCTCGATGCCTTGGATGAATTGCTGCGGCGGGCCATCCGCATTGTGTATGATGCAGACGTTACGAGCAACTTGGAGTCGCTACAACTCCGGAGGGATGTCACCCCTCTAAGCGTGTTCTACCGCCTGTATCATGGTGAATGCTCTGAAGAATTGTTCAACTTGATCCCCTCCTCTCTATTCCTAACCAGAACCATGCGTGCTGGTTTGCGAAGCCATAGCTTGACGGTCTCAAATTCTTTTTTGTACCGCATCGTCTGGCTTTGGAATTGTTTGCCGTCTCACGTGTTTCCTCCTTCCTATAATCCTGGGTCCTTCCGCCGTAGTGTGAAGAGGCATCTTAGCAGGCCGGCATAATTGTATCTATTGGCATGGGACTGCCGTCTGATGCCAATGCATTGCAGGTGCATTGTGGCCACTATGCTGGGCCAGAATAAATTAAATAAATAATAATAATAAAAAAACATATGTATTCGGGTAGGAAAACAAAAAATACAGTACAAATCTCTTTAATAAATAATTTTCCTAAATAATAAAATTAAACAATTTCAAATACATAATAGGAATGTACTAGCTTGTAAAACACTGTAAAGATCGCATCTTTATTAAAACTTATTGTTAGATTCAGAACATAATATGTATATTCGTGTTATTTGGCGCCATTTTTGGCGAGTGGCGTGATGAAGAGTGACGGTAAATGTGTTTGCACCGCAGATATGCCGCCATGAAGAATACAGACTCGGGGAACGCTGCACTTCACCAAATAATCACTGAACTGCAAAGCAAAAAAGATTTTTAATATAATATTAACGACTAAAGTTGCAGGAAGTCGCTGGATGCAGGCCGCTTCAAACAGGTCAATATGGAGATCCTTGGGAGAGACCTAGGTTCAACAGTGGACTTCCTGTGGCTGATATGATGATGATGATTATTATTATTAACGACTGCCTCCGTGGCGTAGTTGTACTAGGGTACGGTTACAAAACTAAGGTCTCGGGTTCGAATCCCGGATTGGGCAAAGTAATATTGGATTTTTCTATTCATTATCAGCCCAGAGTCAGGAATTTGTGCCTGACATGGCGATAGGCTCGCCACCTATCACATCGTGGGACGGAGCATACAAGGCGAAATGTCAGTGTCCTGGCACCTGTACCTACCCCTTCTAGAAAAAGACGTGAGTTTATGTATGTTTGTATATTAACGAATAGTATTTTAGAAAAATGTTTTTTTAGGATTGGTAATGGTCCTATTTTCCTCTAATTTTGCTTATCTGGTGCTTATTTATACATTCTGTTTATGGGGAAATATAAGTTGACAGAAATAAACATATTTTATCACGGAATGTAGGTATAACTCGGTCACAATATCTCTGCACCTCGCAGGAATGCGATGCCCCTCCCGCTGTCCTTTCTCCTTCCCGCGCTCGTCCGAACACGACAGTACGGTTAGCACTTTCGTTGCCGCTACGCGCCTCAAAAAAGTTTTAATTTTTAAACATATTGATGTTATAAATTAATATTTTATGGAATCATGATGTACAGTTTATAATATAATAAAATTTAAAAAAAAATGTTTTTCTCTCATTGAATTACGTAACATTTAACACAAACATTAATTCAATCCATAGATTTAGTATAACTACATCTATGATTCAATCATTACACAAAAAAAGTAATGGATTGGTATTTGGATGGTTATTTTACGCTCCGTACGCGCCGACATGACGTCATCAACGCCGGGTGCACAGATATTTTGACCGAGTTATAACTATTATTTCGTATCATTAGCCTCTAAATATAAATCAGAAAATTATTTAATGTTTAACCTTAAGGCATTCTGAATAGATTCCTAATACTACTACAAGCAAACGGAAATTACTTAATTATAAGAATTTCAGATATTAATCATCATTATCTTTGATTACCTAATAAATCATTACGTCATTAGCATGAAGGTACGATTTAAACATCAACAATTAGCACAAATAATTATTAATGCAATGAATCCAACATTTCATCGCGATGAGTGAAAATATTTACCATAATAATGGGTGTAGAGCATGGTACTATTATTAGTTACTTTTACTAAAACGAGGTATTTTCGAACCAAACAGCGTTTAAAAACACGACTATTAACTTAGATAACTAATTAATAATAATAAAATAATTTATATTATTAATGTATATTAATAATAAAAAATAAACAGCTAATATTATAAATACATCCAACAGTCACATACATAGTCCTGACCCCACACTAGGATTGAGTCTTGTGTCGTGGGTATCAGTAACAACGAGACGAGACTTTTCGGTCTCACAACCACCCAGACCAGAAACAAATACTTGTGGTTCACACAAATATTTGTCTCGGTGCGGGGATCGAACCCAAGGCCTCGTGATATCTGTAGTTAAAGATAGATAAATTATAGAAACCGGCCAATAGTCGACCACGCCGGCCTAGTGCGGGTTAGCGGACTTTACAAAATATAGAAATTCTTACAAATCGCTACGGTGTGTAAGATTCCTTGCGATATTTTCCTTCGCCTTTATAAAGACTTATATTAATAAATTGATTCATTATATTGTGTATTCTTCAAGAATTTTTTATCCCATGATAAGATAAACAGATTATTTTATCGAGTCCTAATTAAAATTCACGCCAATTATCTTACTTCAATACAATTGATAAAACCAAATAAAAACCCGGCCTAGGAATCAAACCCTTGAACCTTATCAAAACAGTACATCTCTTAGATGAGTAAAGGCCGGGTAATTCATAATATAAACTCATTTGCAAAAAAAAAACGGGCACCTAAGCAATGAACCATTTCAAATGTTACTATTGGTTTGTTAAATAATTATAGGTAGTTTTACTTTCACAATTTTGTAAATGAATAAGCAAATAATCGTTTTCGTCAGTATTATCATAAAATTTTGATAAAATTTATGGGTTTTAATGCTAAAGTTCACTAGTAGTGTATGCTCGCTAGTAGTGCATATGCTCGTGAAGTAAAAGTTAACAAAGATTTTTGTTTGTTTTTTCTTTAATAAAGTAAAAGCAGATAAATGTTCAGTATCGAGTGTGACCCTCTCTAGCTGAAATCACAGCTTGAATTCGTCTGGGTATGCTAGCGAGGATATCCCGGATACTTGCTTGCGGAATACGTTCCCACTCCGCGGTAATCACATTCTTCAGCTCTCTGATGGTCTGCGGAGCCGGTTGTACTGATCTCACGCGTCGTTTCAGAATGTCCCAGACATGCTCTATAGGATTGAGGTCGGGACTTCGAGCTGGCCAATCCAAACGACGAATGCCGAACCTCTTGCACATACGCTTCCACATCGCCAGACCGGTGGGCGCGAGCGTTGTCGTCCATAAAAATTGAGTCTTCGCCTAAAGCGGCCAATGCGGGTTGTGCATGAGGAATTAGAACTTCCGTTATGTATCGATGTCCAGTCAGTGAGCCGTTTTCAATGAAGACTAACTCTGTACGATCCATTGATTTTATTCCTGCCCAAAACATAACAGAGCCCCCACCATAAGGTGTGATTTCTTCAAAACAAGCCTCAGCAAAGCGTTCTCCTCGTCTTCGTACTCATGACTCACAATTTCGAGCAAACTTAAGCCTGGCAACTCTGTGCTCACGGAGTAACTTAGGGCCGCGGGCCGGGCGATGACTGCGTATATTGGCCGCGAGAAGCCTCCTCCTGACCGTCCATAGACTAATATGCACATTTCTTACTTCTTCGAGGTTGTTCTTAAAGTCCACATACGAAGACTTGCGATTTCTCAATGCGCGACTCACAAGAAAACGATCATTCCGTGGTTGGGTACATGGTTTTCTTCCAGAACCAGGCCTTCTCTCGACGGAACCGGTGTCTTGATACCGCTGCCAGGTCCTTTGAACCGTCGAGCGACTCACACTTAGCCTCTGAGCCACGAAGCATTGGCTGCAACCCTCTTCGAGCAGCGCAATAATTTTGGTAGCTTTTACCACTTTCTCTAACATTATTGAGACAGCTAAACAGCAATAAATGAAGCTTTGACAATTAAGAATATGAAATAAATTCATAAAAATTGACTAAACCGTACCGTATTTTTTTAAAGAAGAATTAAAATCAAAACCGCCCGTTTTTTTTTTGCAAATGAGTGTATTATGTATTTGTGTATAACTTAGCGTAAAGTAAATTGGTTGTGGTATGCGCAAGTTCACATAATAAGGCATAACCGATGGAATTGGATAACAATCAGATGTCAGTAAAATGATTAATATCACAATAACCCCTCAACCGTCGTGAGCCTGAGTCAGGTTCGTTCGGTTTCAAGCAATAAGCAACCCTAATATCATTGAAATAGGGTCTATTATTAATCGGCTCTTCGGCTTTCAAGCAAAAAAGCAACCTAACGTTATTGAAATAAGGGCTATTTTTAAATCAAGGTCACTTACGACGGTCTAAGGGATATGCTAATTATAGCGTTGACTTTTGTAAGCTTCGTAGGTTTGGTAGCAAAAAGGTATTAATGGAGAGCTCTAGGTTCGATTGCTGGGTCAGGTAATCAATTGTGTTAAAATGAAAGTGACTTAAACGTTTAGTGGCGCCATCGAATGAAGGTAATAGGTATAGTATTGAAGGACTCAAATACCAGCTTCAAAAATTTTCAAGTGGGGAAAAAAAATATGATGTCAATTTCAAACCTTTTAATCGATATCCTACAACTGTTTCGAGTTTTTTTTTTGCACGTCTAGAAGTTTATGTATGTATGTCCACCCACAACCCTACCGGACTTATGACGTCACACTTTCACTCTATATTGTGTTCGATAGACTGATAATATTATATCAAATGCCATATCATCAATATAATAAATCTTTATTGCGTATAACGATCATGACCAAGATCATACGCGTACTCCCATTCCTTAATTTTCGGGTTGCCGTGACCACAACCTTTTTTGAGAGCTGGATCCGCCCTTGAATGATAGCTATAATAACCTCTTGTTAAAGATAGATAGGATATAGAGAACGGCCGTTAGCAAAATATTCTTGCAATATCTTACCAATTGCGCAGTTTCATCTTCAGCCGACGCTACTACTATAGTCTTCTTCAATTTCATCGCCTCTAGCAGAACTCTTTGTGGGTTGAGCCCTAGTGCTCTCAGTTCGTGCTGGCCCAAATGTACCCCGCTGTACGGCACATTTATACTGCCCTCTATGCAGCTTTTTTCGTATCTAAAAAGCAATATTTATATTTAAGCCAGTACAGAGCTGGAAAAGGAGAATGAAATGAAATGAAATGAAAATATTTATTGAATCCATAAAATGTCATACACTATTTAGATTCAGTCATATTTTTTTTCCACTACCACCCAGTTCACAAGGCTGTTTTCGCCAGAGAAGAACGGGCAAGAAACTCTAGCGTTGCTCTTTTCAAAATAAGTTTACAATACAGTGATCATACAGGAGTTCAAATTCAGAGCAGTTCATAAATTATTTATAATAATAATTATATTGTACGGCTGAGTTAAGTGTGGTCGCCCTGACCGCGGAATCGGTATAGACTGTTGAGCAAAAGCAATGAAAGGCAATAAAAAAATTAAAAAAGAAAAACAAAGTAATTAATATTATCATTATAAGCAAATTGAGCCCATTTATAGTATCGGTAAAAAATATCGTTGGTCCCGATGCCGATACTGCTTAAAATTCATTATAGCATTTTTGATGGTTTGTCTTTAAACGTTTTCCTTTTTATATCGGGCAATATTTTATTTATGAAATAAAGTAATTATCATCATCACATTTTGCATTATGTTCACAGAATCAAAGGCAAAACAAATATTTTTATTGGACTTCAAGTTAATTTCTCCAAGAACTCCGGCCTGGGTCGCAATTATGTTATATTTATAGAAAATATGTATTTTTCTCTGCATAAAAAGTGAGTAATCATCGAGGGAAAAAAATCTTCGCACCGATACTGAGTTTCATAGTAAGATGGGCATTCTCCTTTATTGCACTGTACCTAGAAGTAAGTTTAAGGTAGTAAAGAAAGACCGCCAAGTCAAGACACCATCAACTCTTGCCATTAAATAAATATAACAACCAGTGACGTCATTAATACACAGTTTTAAAACCAAATATTTTGCCTTCTTCGCATAAATTAAATTCAAAAGGCGTTCGAAAGGGACCAAACATTCGATAACTAAAATAGTTTAAAACTGTCATAATAAAATCGGATGTTTATATTTGAATAGTGATAATTACCAACTATGTCCAACAAAAAAATTTTATATACCTACCGTTTTTATTATTTTCTATTTGTAAAAAAAAAACAATATATCTAGGTAGGTAATACAAAAATATTTAAATTAGAATACATACATAAGTACGAACAGTTATTGCATTAGTAGCTTAAAGATTAAATATATGCTAAATTCATATACTTACAGCAAATTAGACCGTATGTCGATAACGCAGCTTTTGTCTTGACATATCAACGAGAAGAAATCCGACAGACTTATCCGCGGACAAATTTCAGCGAACAATGTGTCCATCGATATTTCCACCATGTCCTAAAACCATATAAAATATTTTTTATCCTGTGTTTTATTTAATTTCTACCTTTTTTTTTAATTTGAGTGTGTTAGAATACTGTCACAAAATACCGCAACAATTTTTATTATAACTACCCATCGTATGATTCACAAGTAGTGGGGAATCGGTAATATAAAGCGTTGTCTCGCTTGGATCGTCACTTTTCGAGTGACAACGACAGAGGAAGGACCTTATCCTCGCCGGTAGCAACATAAGTTTAAGAAAGGAGACATATTTCGATTGTGAGTCGTTACGCTGAGCGGAAGCTCTGCGATTGAGCAGTGAGGAGTACCAGGATTGGCAAGTTAAGTTATTAATATGATGTTTTGTTGCTTATTATTCAGAATATTTAAATATTATTCTGTAACATTATAATTGTCGATTGTGGTTGAATTAAACCATATTATTATAAATATAAATAACATTTAATACAATTGATAATTTTGTAACATTATAATATTATTGACCATTATGTTAAGTGATAAATGTTGAATTATAGGGTTAAAAATATAATTATAGATAAATGTATTGAAATACCAATGTTTCTATTATTTTATATACCTTTTCCCACAAAAATTCTAACAAGTGCATATAAAAATGTATTTTGTGTTTGTGAATATTTTCTAACCTATTTAAAATATACCTATTATTATTATTTTTTTATTGCAATGAATGACGAGACGAGCAAGCCGTTCGCCTTATGGTAAGCGATACGACAGTTGATAAACAGTAGCAACATTCCACTGCGCTCGCCATCCTGAGACATAAGATGTTAAGTCTTAATATGTCCAGTAGTTACTCTGGCTACAATGTCCTTCAATCCGAAACACAACAGTGCATTTAAGCAGTGTTGTTTCACGGTAGAAATACACATTGCGGTAGTACCTACCCAGATGGCCTCTCACATATGAAAGACCTACCACCAGTAAAAAAAATTTAAATACTTTTAATTATTCAAAAATAATTTAAATACTGTGACTTTTCTATTATTCGCTTTATCGAGAACATCACACTACTTAATTAAAACATTGATAAATTTCAGATAAATTTCAAAGTGATATAGGTAATTTTTTTTATTCATTATTATCGGAATCAGGAATTTGAGCAGCAGTAGGTGTCTTGGTAACACCCCTACCTACCTCTTCTGAGAAAAAGGCGTGAATTTATGTTAATTTCAGACTCCATTTTAGAATGTGATATTAAAACGATAATACGGTGGCTACATTATTATGGTCTTAGATTATATACTCGTCTAGAGATGACACATCACACCTCACCACGCGGCTCAAATAAAGTCTACCAAATTTGGTAGACTCGCTTCTCACGTACGTCAGTGTCATTTGAACTACATATGGATAACGTGCTCCCGAAAAATAATTAATTATGCCGGTTTGTGCTGTCGAATTGTATCGCAATTATGTGGGAAAACTGTATAATAATACCAATATCACTTTCTATCGGTAACGTTATTGTTAAACCACTATTATTTGAAGAAAACATGAACTTTTAATTCATTATTTTGAAGATGAGTTTCATTGGCCAGTGTTGTCAATTTATTACTAGGAAGATTTGTTGAAACTATGGGAGATATGTATGGAGATATATGATATGTATGTTTATGTCTATTTCTCCCGTGAAACAACACTGCTTAAATGCACTGTTGTGTTTCGGATTGAAGGACATTGTAGCCAGAGCAACTACTGGACATATTGAGACTTAACATCTTATGTCTCAGGATGGCGAGCGCAGTGGAATGTGGCTACTGTTTATGAGCGGTCGTATCGCTTACCATCAGGCGAACGGCATGCTCGTCTCGCCATTCATTGCAATAAAAAAAAAAAAAAAAAAGATAAAACACAAATATCATTACATCATATTTCGATCAGAAGAACAACAAGAAGAATGGCATTATTTATTTAATGAGTAAATAATAACTTTCCTACACAATATGAATGAAACCCATGACGTCATGCACTTTATAGTAATTTTGTTAATTCTTTCTAATATTTTTTAGACTTCCTACGGATTCCGTACTAGCAAATTGCTGGAGAGACATTACACAGCGGAAACGAAAAGAAGACCATTCGTAGCCTCACAAGACTTCAGTCATGGGTTCCGAACATCTTACTTATGATGATTTATATTTTACATAAATACAGAAATCAGATAACAGCCCAGGCAATAAATCCAAAGGGTTAATTCTATTCGGAAACAAACACTAGGCGATGGCTTATGGGGCCCTACTATATTCAACGAAACGAAGTTCGAAACTTCGGATGACCGAAGTTCATATACGATACGAATGTACCTACATATACTTATGGTCGTTATTGACTTATAGTCGTAACCATAGACTTATAGTTAGGATGTACGTTACACAAATACGAACTTTTACAGAGTAGATAAATTCATATTGTATATAAATTTCGATCGTCCGAAGTTTCGAACTTCGTTTCGGATTTATATAGTAGGGCCCTAGATCTTTATTGTTTTTACTAAAATGCGTTATAAATATAATTAATGGTATGATTAAATAAAGAAAAAATATTTTATTTAACCTATTTTGTTTATCAAATAATGGGGAAAAGTTAAGTTAATAATCTGGAGTAGGCATCCCTAAACACACACACCTTGACAGTTGGATTACAATAATAACACGACCGGTACTCACACATATCAAAGAAAGTGAGGACAGTTTTAGCGCATCGTTTGTTGGCATTGCTCAATCTAGACGAGTATATAATCTGAGATTATGGTATTTCATTTTTGTTAAGCTCGATTTCTTACCATAGGTTCTTTTGTCGGCGCTTCGTTCGTAAATCTTCTATAGCTTATGCTCCTCGGTGAACTGCGACACATGTCTATGGATTCCTAAAAGATATTAAAAATAAATTAATATTAAACAAGCCCTTTGATAAACTGTCTAACAGCTAACTAAATGATGACAGAGTCAGTGGCGTAACTACACCATCTGGGGCCCGTGGCAAAATCACCGGATGGGGCCCCCTTTTTTTATAGAAAGGAAAATTGATAATTTTATTTTCCAGTGCCCCGGAGGAGATCGAAAGGAATATATCAGAATATATCAGTGTTACTGGCCTGCCAGCACATTGCGGTCGAGGCAGATCCCTAACAAAAACCTGCGCATACCGAATAAGACCATCTTCCGCATTTCGGGCGGTACTAGATATAAAAGGTTGCCTGGAAGAAATTTCCTAGAGTGATAAGGCCGCCTCTCGTACTATTATTATTGTGTTGTATTTTTATCTTTGTGCAATAAAAGATTAAATAAATAAAAATATAAATAATCTTAGGACGAGAAGCGCCTTGATTCCTTTCCAGTGATCGCCCGGCGCAAAACCAGGACGCAGGTCTCTCTCAATGGGGAGCAAAGTTGATATCCACTTATGTCTAGATCTTGACGCCCCTTTAAGATTTTGTGGGCGAGATCACGTGCTCAATCGTCTATCTCGGAATCACAGTTAGAAAGAGTGCGCCGCACAGCAGTTACTCCGGTGGCTCCTTTAGGTAGCCTCATAAGTCTTGCGTGGGAGATCGTGCTGGAATTCTTATACCCGTATTCTATGACGTTTCCTCGAATATACCTCAACCTTAACCTTGTCGAGGTGAAGTTTAAAATGAATTCGAGGAATCCTCGAATATGGTATGCTTAGTTAAAAATATACCTTTCTTAGAGGATCCTCGAGTGAGGTTGAGTTGAGGAAATACGTCATCTGATCTCCTCATTTATCCTACACACCATCAGGCGGAGGCATTGGATAGCGGGGTGAGGTGATTACAGTAGGCCTTGAAATTTTTATTGAGTGCGGCATGGCGTCATTCTAGTGAAGCTTCTGCCTGGTATTTCAACTCGAGGAACTCTGAAAGTACATCGGCAGCTTTCTGAATGCTCAGAGCATAAAAGTCGTATTGGACACCTTTTGTATCGAGACCAAGACCATTAATTCTAGTGTTCCATAAGGCTCGATGCTTCCACCGACACTGTCTGTTCTGCCTAAGTGCTTATCAATGACATGTTGATTATCACCAGCTGGCATTGTTATGCAGATGCTAGTAAGAGACGCAGGATACATCAGACTAAAGAATCTCTATCGGGGATCCATTGAGGAAAGATGGTCTCAACTTTTGTCGTAAGCCAAGACCTCTCTGGGGCACACCTCCCAATGCGGTGGATTGAACATAGCTCAGTTTAACCCCCAGGAAGACACAAGTTTACTCCAACCACTCCTTAGTTCCTTTGGAACCAAGAAGACCCCTGTTGTCATTGAAACACTCTCTCTTAGCACCCAATGGTATTCCTGGAACCGAAATATTGAGCAAAGTGCGTTTAGGTGTCATTTGTTGACAGCCGCCGTGGCGCAGAGGTTGCCTGTGAAACGAGAGGCCCCGGGTTCGATCGCCACACCGAGAAAAATGTTTCTGAGGCCCACAAGTATTTGTCTCGGGTCTGGGAGTTTGTGGGACCGAAAAGTCTCGTAGTTTCCGATACCCACGACACAAGACTTAATTGATATGAATGTAGGGTCAGGACTATGTATGTATGTGACTGTTGGGTGTATTTATGTATATATTTAATTGGAAGACAAGGGCAGATTGACCAGCAAACAGTTAGGGATTCTCAACAGGGCCAAGCGATTCTTCACCACCTGGAGACTGGCACCACGCGGATTCAGTAATCCTCTCACCTCTGGGTAGAAGCCCCAAAATACCAGCTCGGCCCACTTGACTCCTTACAGCGCTGAGCTCTTCGAATCCTCGATAATCCCGATCTCACGGAGAATGTGGAGCCGTTAGGATTGCGGTGAGACTTCGGGTCTCTCTGTGTAATCTATCGATTATTCAACGGAAAATGCTCTGAGAAAGATGGCGCCACTGTCGCTAATCTTCCATCGCACTTCCCGCATCGCAGTAGAGTTCAATCTTACTACGTGGAAACTATCCGTTTCCGGAAAGTACATACGTTTTCAGTGATCTTTTCTACCACGCACGTGCAAGCTCTGGAATTAACTCTCTGCTTCGGAATTCCATGGGCGCTATAACCTATCTGTGTGAGTGCTCTCCTTATGGTAGGAAGCGACTTGATTTTGCTGGATCCCTGGATTTGCAAAAATCCATGAGCGGCGGTGACCGTTGACCGTCAGGCAGGCTGTATGCTCGTATGCCTGCAAGCCATAAAAGAAACTCCACAACGAGATCAATCAGTCATCGTAATATCTAGGTGTACTCGGTACTATGTGGCCGAAGCCCAAAAGCAGCAATTGTGATGGGGGCCCTCCGAAGCCTAATATTGAAGTTTTATTTTTTTTTAAACCAAATCTGCGCTATAATCTGTACAACATAGTAAAATTCGCGTAAGTCTAAAAAAACATTATTATTTTTATGTATCACAAATAAACCTTGGTATCTTTAATAAAATTAAGAAGTTAGTTTTTGATAATCAATTTTGTTGGTGATAAATTAGTTAGGTTCTTTCTCTGCTTACGGTCTCTCGGGCCTGAGGGGCCCGGCTGGACCGCCGGGGGCCCCTAAGGTCGGGGGCCCGTGGCATTTTGCCCACTATGCCACCCTATTGTTACGCCACTGGACAGAGTTATTGAAACTTCGACAGTCTAATCATACCAGTCATAAAAAAGTGACGATAAGAACTATCGGCTGATTTCATGATAGAATAGACCCATTTATGCCGCAAAGCATAATTTGTAATAAACATATTTAAATAATATTAAGTATTTATTATCAAAAGGAAATACTAAACATTATTACTTAATACTAGATTCATATGACACAGTATTCACATAACCATTTGCCTTGAGCTAAACTATGCTTGTAATGCAGTGGCTTCAAAATACTTCTGTGCTCTCTGTACTTTCTTAAGGTTCATTGAGAGAAAATTCCCTTTTCCAATTAATTGTAGAAAGTATTAAATAAATAAATATATTTATATTGTTCTCATATCAAAGTCCACTTCAAAGGTACCAAATTAATTTTTAAAATGACTGACCTTCACGCATTCTCCAATATCAATTTCAGGTAAATCAGAAAATAATAATATGCATTCATTGAATCCCGACTCAAGTAGTGTGTCTCGCAATTGCCTGAGAATTCCCACCCCCATGAACAAGGGTAGTGAGGGACCTTCCACTAGTAATGCGTCCCATAGATGCACTATTTTATGTAGGGGGAAAACGTCTGAAACAAAAATATTGTCATTGTAAAAGTAATTATTGCGATTTAGGTTATGAGCTTTTATTTTTAGACTGCAGTCCATTAAATTATTTAAGATCTGTTTTCTGTATTATTTTTTAAAATTAATATTGTAGTCTTTAAAACACGTAATACATAATAAATGTACTAACAATTGGGAAGTGGGCAAAAATGTTTCCAACTCCTTTACTTAAAACTTATTTACTTCATGATTAATTTCGTAGCGGGTTACAGACAAGTTAGACATTCCCGGAGACTCGCCGAACTGATCCTGGCTTACAAAAATTGCAGGGGCAGGTCAGAAAAATATATGTTATAACACCTGAATAGAATCTAACGTTTTTTTAAATATTTACACATAAAAGAGACGTCTGACTATTTTAACCTTTATCTTAACAACAGTGATAAAAAAATATTTCACCATCAATAAATGTTAAAGTAAAAATGTATTCAATCATACCTAAAATCATTTTAGCACTAATATCTATATAAAGACATAAATAATATGAAAATTACATTTTAATAAACAAATTACAATACATAATTAACTTACGCGAGAACATAGTCAAGAACCAAGGTATGGCGAACAGTTCAGGCACAAAGTTGATGTCATGGAGGTGCGTCGCCAATTCAGGTTCGTGGAAGGCGGTCATCTGCCAGAACTTGGCCAGGTATTCCTTGATAACCGAACTATTGTCCTTCAGGAAGAAATTATGCAGGAACTTGGGAACAAACGCTGATAGACAGGCGAACGCACGGGCTACAAAATATATATTAATTTTGTCAATAAAATGAGAACAGAATATAATTTTATTGAGATCATATTATATTATATTTGACATATAATAGTGTCAAATTACTTATAGTTTTATCTTCGATCAAATATACACTAGAATCTAGATTATAAGTAAGAGCTTAAAAAACGGTAACATAATAAGAGCACAAATAAACGTGTGGTCTTATTTGATTTTAGTATGGTCCAACAACACAATACATTTTAATTTATAGGAATAAGGATTATTGTTGACTTTTTGCTACATCTAGTAGATCGAAATTCAATGGTATAACTATAAGCAACCTCGCCCCCTTTTGGCTTGTGATTTTGTTCCGGACCCTGTATCTAGTATATATTTGATTGAAGAGTTTTATTTATGAAATACCATACACTAAAAACCATGATAAGGGCTGTCTAATTTGAATTAGTTAATAATTTATTCTAATCAAATAAATAAAAATTATTCTCGACATTAAACTTAACACGGCTTTAGAAAATTAGTTCACACTTTATTTAGTATTTTGATTCGATTGTTAATATGATAGTCTTACAACTTACCTTCATTACAAAAGTTTAAATACAAAAATGGTGCAGTCAATGAATCCAGTCCTTGCCAGTACACATACTGAGGGTTAGTGAGGAGCCACGCTTTGAGTAATCTCTTCAGGGTTCGATGCCCGGCCGAGCCGCACAGCAGCCAGCAGTATTGGTGACATCTGGGTATATCCACGTCTATCTAACAAAGAAAAAAATGTAATTAAGTGTCGTGGCTAAGCTTTGATCAAATATACACTAGATACAACATGAGCGCTTAGAAAATGGCACCAAAAGAGTGCTTTAAGCACCCTTTTGCCTTCAGTCACGCACAGACCGTTGCTTCTAAACCATTCTAGAACTTTAGACAATATTATGTGAAAAGCTACTTTAAGATCCAGGATTAAGGTTGAATTTGTGTTAATATATTTGGAATATGTGATCTTTTTGTTTACTTTTTTTCATGTCATGCATCGGTGCCACTTTTTAACAGAACTTTTACAGGGAACTGTGTATCTAGTGTATATTTGATCGAAGTGGCTAAGTGACCATAATGCGGTTAATTATTTGAATGTGTTATTTTTGTCTACTCGATACAGTTTCCTATTATTTATGTAGCTATGTCCTCTTATAATTTCAGATGCACAATGTACATAATTGTATGTTTTGAACTGAATGTACTTATACCATCTTAGTTGGAGGCCAATGATTAAAAAAATATTATAGAAATAATTTTGTCAAGAACCCATGAAAAATGACTGATGGCATTGCCCATCTCAATGAACACAATTATACACTCAATCTAGAAAATGTTCTTAACCTCTGCAAATTATGTAGGCCTAACAACCACAAAAATATACTAAATATATGTCTTAAACTGCATAAAAAAAACTCAAATTTTATTCATACCAGGCTTTGCGACCACAAAAATCGACTAAACATATGAGCCAAATCTGTATAAAAGTCAAATTTTAATCATACCTGTCTATCCGTCGGTGTGGGCGTCTCCTTATCGATGCGTTCGTACTGTTCGTCGATGTCACCCACAACGCCCAGCAAGGCCGCCCACACGTCCCCCCGGACCAACGGCGGAATATCGATCTCCGCCTCCGCCCTTATGTAAGGCGCCGTGTAGGAGTAACCCTACAATGTAATACAAAAAAAAATATGCCACGGAGTGTGTGGTGGCCTGTTGGTAATGGACCAGACACGGCTGCGGTGGCGTAACTATTCCACCGGGGGCCCGGAGCAAAGTTAACCAAATGGGGCTCTTCGTAAATGCAAAAAAAAAATAACATTGTAGTTTCGTTTTATGATAAAAAAAAATAAAGTGCGTCGTAGCCTATTGGTATACGGACGCGACGCGGCTGCAATATGTTCAGGGTGGACGCTGCTTCAAATCCCAGGGCAAAAAACTGACTTTTAGAAGTCATGTGTGTATTGACCGTCAATCACCACGTACTATAATTGAGAGGAAACCTGCATACCATAGTGATTTGTAAAATTTCTATGGTGTATAAAATCCGCCAAACCGCACTAGGCCAGCGTGGTGGACTATATGGCCTAACCACTCTCAATCGAATTCTTGATTGTAGAGTAGGGCCGTGCCTTACAGTATGGGCTGATAAAGTACAGTATATTCCAAGAAGGTACATATTTATGAAGTGCGTGGTGGCCTGTTGGTAAACGGACTAGACGCGACTGCCAACATGTTCACGGTGGTCGCGGGTTCAAATCCCAGGGCACACCTCTGACTTTTCGGAGTCATGTGTGTATTGATAGTCAATCACCACGCACTAAAACGGTGAAGGAAAACATCGTGAGGAAACCTGCATACCATAGCGATTTATAAAATTTCTATGGTATGTAAGTCCGCCAACACGCACTAGGCCAGCGTGGTGGACTATATGGCCTAACCACTCTCAATCGTACTCTCGATTGTAGAGGAGGCCCGTGCCCTGCAGTGGGACGTATATGGGCTGATACAGACAGACATATTTATGTATCGCTTAAATAAGTTGGCAATCATTCAATCAAAACACAGAGAAACTAGTAACCTATAATATTAATGAAAAAGTAAAAAACATTGAAACATTAACCTTACTAAGTTATATTTAGATTTTATATACAGCAACAACAGATTCATATTTATATTACAGTTCATAAAAAATCTATGTGATGAGCAATGATCAATATGGGAACGCGCAAAAAATTACAACGTGCACGCAAGACTGCCGCGCTTTGTGATTGGCTCAAAAATATTCCCGCGTATCACTATGACATCTACGAATATAAATTCATAAAATATTCCCACGATACAATACTTACATGTAAAAGTCTCTGGAACCAAAGTAGTCTATAAAATTGGTACTCAGTATCTCTCTCCCTGATAATCTTGGGTAGAGCGACTGCATCGTACTGTTTCCTTCTCTCGTGCATCAACGGGTAGTAGTCGTGAGCTGATATGTGGCTGAGACGGGACTTCAGCAAACCTAAACTGTACTTGGCTATTCTACGATCGAATAACGCTCCGGTTTTCCCCCCTATAGTACACCCGTCGAGGAGTATAGCTCTGGAAGAGAAATAAGGATATTTAATTTTTTAATCTAGTTGAAGAATATTGAGTCCTATTTTATATTATTGGATTTTAGACAAACTACATTTTATCAAGTTAAATTATTCTGAATTACTTTGAAAACTTGAAATTAATAAGGATTGAAGTTAAATTCAATTTTGTCGAAATTTTACCCATACAGTATGTGTCTTTTAAATACAAGTAAATCTAAATACATACATAGGCATAGACAATATTGGCGGGCTATTTTTTATCAGTCCATTTTTCTTTAGTTCAGCTTGAATATCACCTCCGGCCAGTTGCCACCAATGGTACAGATACTGCAGCTTGCAACCCATGAGGCCGCGAGACTGCTTTACTTCAGCCAATTGCCTCTTATCAATCTGTGACAGATCTTCAACAATTTCCCTAAATGTTGCCCGCTCTCTAGGATAAATCTTTAGACATTTTTCTATTACTAATCTTAGATTCTCTGGCAGTTGCTGAAATTAAATAATGATTTTGTTTAGATTTAAAATAAAATGTATTTTTAAGTAAAAAAGTATGACAATGACATATTGTCCAACAAATGATATTGCTTTGTTAAATGTTATAACACCAAATTAATAAGTATGTATATTAACTATTAAACAAAAAAATTAAGAAAAATGTGACAGACAGGAAGCTAAACATTTATATTATACCATTAATATTAAACATAAAACCTCCTTATTACTTAAATCAGTTAAAAAGTAACTTAACCTACAACCTACTTTGTATGAGTCATAGCAGTCATGTTCTCTAGCAATCCTCTCAGCTGGATTATTAGCATGAACAAGAGTAAGTATCCTTCTCAATATCGGACCAGGTTTGAGGTTCTGCCAGAGTTTGCCAATGCATAGCTCCAGCAGGATGATGCCAAATGTCCACACATCTGCCGCTGGCCCACCACCTCCTAATATTGTCTCTGGGCTTAAGTATCTTGGTAAACTACAAAACAACATATCGAATTTACTTATAATATTACTATTGGTAGGTCTCTTATATGTGAAAGGCCGCCTGGGTAGGTACCACTGCAATTCTTCTGCCAAATAGCATTTTAAATGCACTGTTGTGTTCTGGTTACAAAGACGTTATAGCCAGAGTAACTACAGAACATATTGAGACATAACATCTTATGTCACAGAATGGCGAACACAGTAAAATGCCAAGCATTGCTTATTAATTAGTGATATTATTTGGTTTTGCTACTGTCCATGAGCTGTTGTATTGCTTACCATGAAGCAAATGGAACGTTCGTTTGGCTATTCCTTAAAATAAAATTATGAAGGTAAGTTATTTATGTGTGTATTGTTTATGTGCATGTTTATTCATTATACATATTTATATAATAAATTAAATTATTTGTACACCTGAAGCTGCCCTAACTTTCATCACCTAAGGTTTGTTCTTTTGTTTATCCATCTCATGGTTGTCTGGCAGAAATTGCTTCAAGCAATAAGACCGCCAATTGTGCATTTTTTGTTAGTCATTGTCCACAAATAAATAAATTGACTAAAATGAAACTATATTGATGGCACTATACCTGCTTTGAGTGTAGTAGAGGTAATTAATTTAAGTGCCAGTGTACAGAAAAAGTTATAACTCACCCAAGTGGAAATGACACTTCACTGCCCGCTCCAGTCATGTAATAAAGGCCATAATTAAATAGTTTCACCCTTCCCCTACTGTCCACAAGAATGTTATCATCAGTCAATGTCCTGTGGGTGATTCCTTGTTCATGCAAGAAGTTTAGAGCATTGGCGAGTTGATGAGCAATGTTTACAACCTCATTAGTGGTAAACTTAGATTTAAAATCTGATAGGGACTTGCCTATCACCTCTGCTACCACTATTATCCTTTCTGGAATATAATTTGTAATTGTTATCAATGTTGTTATTATGTTAGATTTTGAATAAGATACTTATTTAACAATATTTTTTCTTATCAAAAATGAGCTTTGATTGCATTTTAATAAACAGAATACTGTCTTCTAATTTCAAACATATATTTGTTATAATAAAAACATGCCTGTATTTTTTTTGTTGTGCATCTTTTTATTTTTCAATAATTAATAAGTTTACAATACGAACTTTAGATAAAAAGCAGAACAGCCATTACGAACTACGTGTACTACTATAATTATACAATAATTTGCTTTCTACCAAGCAATAATTACTGATAGTCCGTGAGCCAGGTGCAAATTTGGTTAATTATTTCCTCTCAAGAGATAATTCGTGAGATGCATCAGAGTATAGTATTATAAAGCATCGTGAAAGTCAGCTGGTGCCCGGTTGGGGGGATGAGCGGGTGTAGCCTCCCACACATGAAAAAAAAATTAATACATTCACTGATTTCCTCTCAGCTGAAATTTTGTCAAATTGTAGCTCATCTAATATCTCAACGAAAAAAAATAATCAGCTGGTTACAACGTGGTGTATTGTACGTCAGCTGGTGTCTCGAACATGAAAAAAATTATTTTATTTTCAGTGATTTCCTCTCAAACAAAAATTTACCTGATGATAGCTTATATGTAACTGTGGATAAATATATAGGTCAGCTGGCTGTATCTTGGTGGAAAAACCGTCAGCTGATACTTTGAAAGTTATTACATAGGAGTTAGGCAGGAGCATCTACTGTCAATTTAAATGCATCAGCTGACTAGCTTTTCCTCGACTTATTGCTAGCTGATTTTTTTTATTTATCGCATCAGTATATTAACAATCAACTCACAAATTTTCATCTGGGAGGAAATGACGTATCTTTAACCCCTGACAAGCACACATCTAAACCGTATACCTCTTTAGGCATTGAGGGTGAAAAGTACCCAACATATTTCATTTTCAAATATCTTGATCCCTAATAAAGTTAGAGAATTTTTTTTTAAAATTAAAGCTCAAAAAATTCTCTACAAAATAGATATAATATTAAATGAATTAGAGCCAATTAAAAGAGATAATAATACTATCGAAGTTTAAATATACACAAAGAATTCTAACGAAATAAAATTTTTAAATAAAAGAAAATATTTTTGAGAAGATAGAAGAGTTTGTTTGCCATATGTATGGATTTAATCGTCTAAAAAAGATCAATGAGGCAAGAGTAGCGTCGTTTGAAAAAACATATAAATTTTTGGATACTGAAACTTTCAAGTTACCAAAAAAAGGTATTGATGGCTCTTCTTTACCACCATGCAGATCAGAGCTATATCAGCAATTTTTAAGAGCATGTTACATTGCTCAAATTTGGTCACATGCACACCTGAAGGTTCCAACTTCTCATGATCCTGTAGATTATGGTTGGGCAGAAATCGACAACAAGTATAAATTCACCTGGTTTTCTGGAAGTCAGTTACCATCATCGATTAATGAAATCACTATTCAGCCTGAAAAAGGTAACATTTTTTTATAATTTTGATTATATTATGTTAAAATACGCATCCTAATCTTTTTTTAAATTTTTGTACAGACAGCTCTGACAGCGACTCTGACGATGAATCGGAAAGAGAGGAAAGTGACTCAAGCCAGAGCGAAAACGAAAATGAATAAATCACATTGTTATTTCTCATTGTCATTTTTCATCACGTTTATATAATAAATATTATTTATCGAGTAACTAGTTAATTTATACTAAGCTAATTGTTTATTTAATTATTTAAATATATCTAATATCATTTGATAACATACTTATTCGTTTCAAAAACATTGATACAGAATATTTATTTCAACTCAACTCTCATATTGAAGCAGCGCTATGTCGAATAATTAAAGATACGTCATTTCCTCCCAGATGAAAATTTGTGAGTTGATTGTTAATATACTGATGCGATAAATAAAAAAAATCAGCTAGCAATAAGTCGAGGAAAAGCTAGTCAGCTGATGCATTTAAATTGACAGTAGATGCTCCTGCCTAACTCCTATGTAATAACTTTCAAAGTATCAGCTGACGGTTTTTTCACCAAGATACAGCCAGCTGACCTATATATTTATCCACAGTTACATATAAGCTATCATCAGGTAAATTTTTGTTTGAGAGGAAATCACTGAAAATAAAAAAAAAAAATTCATGTTCGAGACACCAGCTGACGTACAATACACCACGTTGTCACCAGCTGATTATTTTTTTTCGTTGAGATATTAGATGAGCTACAATTTGACAAAATTTCAGCTGAGAGGAAATCAGTGAATGTATTAATTTTTTTTTTCATGCGTGGGAGGCTACACCCGCTCATCCCCCCAACCGAGTGCCAGCTGACGTTCACAAGGCTTCATAATACTATACTCTGATGCATTTTACTAATTACCGCTTGAGAGGAAATTGGTCATGAAAATCTGTTGCTGGCTCCCGGACTATGACAATAGCAACTATCTTTACATTAATTCTGTGGCCTGGTGCTAAAAGGGCCAATGTACGTTTTTGTACGAAACGAGATTGTAATGCCAGTTTAGTGTAAAAGTATATTTTTTTGTGCTAAAAGGGCGTTAGTGTATTAACAATCATTGAAAAGTTACTACGTAAAAAAGGCCAATGTGTGGCCAAATAAAAGTAAAATATTTTTGCAATACTACAATATAACACCTAAATCACTGAAAATAATGATTATTGATATTGGCCCTATTAGCACCAGGCCACAGAATTAATTAAAGTAATTAAACGACTTACCATGCTTTCCTCTTATTACATCAAGATATGTACACAAGTTTGGATGTTCTATGGTCAATAAACGCTGTGCTAGGCCAAGAATAGTAATAGAACTTGGTGTAAGTGGTAGCCCATTGCTACCGCAAGTTTCACCTGGATGGTTTCTTGCGAAATATGTACAAGCAGCAAATTTATATTCGTCTTCACTTTCTTCGTACATAATGTTAATATTCTATTACTTGTTTTATGCAAAAATAGCCATTTATTTCGTTTACGAATAAAGTGGGCGGCACTAAGCAAAACACAAAAACAATCAAAATCACAGATCTCTGTCACAGATCAAAATCAAAATATGAGTGTCAACATGACACTGTCATGCAGTACGTTCCATTTGAAGATCGCAACGACCACGCTCACGACCGCGATATTTACCGTTCCACTAGCTCGTGAGCATTACGATGGCAAACCCTAGAGGAGCAGGTGATTATGGGGCGTTTTGAGCGTTTAGGTAATAAATATTTCAAAATAGCTATAATAAGGTTAGGTTGCATTATGCGTTTAAAGTAATTTTTTCCGGTGACATTTTTGTTGTTTTGACATTTCAAAATCCCGCAACTATTCTCAACGCGCACCACGATCCACCTCTTGACTTGAGTTGTGGGCGTCGCGTGAGCGTTTGTCATGACGTCATCAATGACGTGTCCACCGCGATCACGACGACCGCGATCGCCAAATGGAACGGCGCGGCGTGGCGAAATGAGTGTTTTGGGCTCCGTGAGCGCCTAATGGAACGCGCCCATGGTATATAACATGTTTCGTAAAAAACTACATAGACCAAGAAGCTTATACCCAAATGGAGATTGCATTCCGTATTTAAAAGTGAAGCCCAAAAATGTTACCTTAAATGAAGTCGCTGTTGCCTGCTATCCTGTTCTTTAGAGTGACAATGAACGAATTCATGTGAACTTCACGCTCACGAGCAAGTGGAACAGTAAATATCGCGGTCGTGAGCGTGGTCGTCAAATGGAACGCACTGCTTGTGTTCTTCGTGGCAGACGCAGACAGATAGTACCGTAAAACGAGGTGGATAGGGACAATTTTCAACTTCACGACGAATTTTCTGGTAGTATTATACAGAAATATTCTTGTGTTATAGCATATTTCATTAAGTCTTAGTCGCGTCTTGACTATTAACTATACAATTTTGTTAGATCGCTTGGAAAATAAGAAAAAAAGGGCACAAAATAAGGGTTTGGGGTTAATAGGGATTTTGGGGGTAATAGAGGCGGGATCGAGTTCAATGGGGAAATTAACAAGGGTTGGCACTGAATTTTTTTTTTTTTTTTTTTTTTTTTATTGCATTGATTGGCGAGACGAGCATGCCGTTCGCCTGATGGTAAGCGATGCGACCGCTCATGAACAGTAGTAAAACCAAACAACACCTTGAATTACAAAGCAATGCTTGGCATTCCACTGCGCTCGCCATCCTGAGACATAAGATGTTAAGTCTCAATATGTCCAGTAGTTACTCTGGCTACAATGTCCTTCAATCCGAAACACAGCAGTGCATTTAAACTGCTGTTTGACGGGAGAAATAGACATTGCGGT
Organism: Hyles euphorbiae; assembly: GCA_023078785.2. NCBI lineage: Eukaryota > Metazoa > Arthropoda > Insecta > Lepidoptera > Sphingidae > Hyles > Hyles euphorbiae. The sequence continues at coordinate 5,708,242 of CM041041.1, read as the reverse complement.
GGTACCCACCCAGGCAGCCTCTCACATATGAGAGACCTACCACCAGTAGTTTGTTTTCACCAGTAGTTTGTTTGTTGTTTTGTTGTTGAATTGTTTCTTATTAATTACTTTTTAACCGACACATCTAAATATTCTGAATTATTTATCGTAATAATTTGCTTTGACACAAATGAAATAATTAAAGATTACAACTGTCTTAAATGATATTTATCAAATCAAGTGACACATTTCAATAAGATATAGTTTCAAAAATTTAAAAATCAACATATTAGGTATTCTATAATGCAGTCTTATTATTCTTCTAAGAAGTAATACGTAGAGTATTATGTATAGTTTGGAATCAGCTAATGATTTCTTACTTATGTGCTAAATTATGAGATACGCTAACAAAACAAATTACGAAGAAAATTGATAGGCAAAATAACACACGAAATTTCTTAAGTCCGTAATGCTCTTTTTTATTATTGCACTGATGAGGCGATCATACCGTTCGCCTGATGGTAAGTGATATGACCGCTCATAAACAGTAGCAATACCAAACAATACCTTGAATTACAAAGCAAAGCTAGGCCTGCGCTCGCCATCCTGAGACATAGATGTTAAGTCTCAATATGTCCAGTAGTGACTCTGGCTACAATGTCCTTCACACCGAAACACAACAGAGCTTTTACACTGCTGTTTAGCGGTTTGCCCAAATTAATGTGTACTACTTATTAGAAAGAGGAAAATGGCGAATCAGTTTTTTCTATATTTAAAGAAATACTCCATGCATCGCACAGTACTAGATCTATCTATCAAAAAGGAATAATTGTTAACAAGAATATTCTTACTGCAGTTTCTACATATAATATCTCAACCATTGTGACCACAACTGAAGTAATATTTTAGTTATTTTAAGTGGAAGTACTTTCAATGTAACTTACAGCATTAAAAATAAACATAATTAACAGACAAAGTTAATTAAGAACGACAAAATATTTTACAACAAAAAAAAACTGTTGCGACAACCCTACACACACTGTACCTATACACCCTTTTTCGTCCCAATTGTACCTTTTCACATCTCTATAAACCTTAGTCTCGTTATTAATCACCCCCAAGTCGCCTCTATTCCCCCCAAAATATCATATTTTTTTATTTACTTTTTAAATGATCAAAAAAACATGAATTAAACGAGAAATTGAGACTAACCTTTTATGAATTCGATAGTCCAATACTTATACTTTGTGTGTTTAACAATATCTCCTTCATAAATGGTGTAGTTTTTGTAGTAGACCGAAGTTCGTTTAGGTGTATTTTTACTGCATATCGAGAGGCTATTTTCAAAAGACTAATAAGACATTTTGTAACTCAAATTAATTGTTACTGATTGTTGCACTAGGGACTATGTATAGTCTTCTATTGTTACAATTTGTTTTTAATAAATTATGTGCAACTAATGGCTCACATTTCAACCATAAAATGTTTTCTCAGTTTTGTCCCTAATCTCCCTTTGATCCCTAATCACCACGTTTTACGGTACTAACATAAGGGGCAGAACTACATAGTCTAAGATCCCGCCATACATCGACCTTCACCGAGATGTTTATTTGATGAAACCTATTTTATATGCAATTTAATATGTCAATAAATATATTGTATATGGGTTGCCTTGCAAATTTCAGTCCAGAATACGATTAATTAATTATTAAAAATAAAAAAATTTTTTTTACACATTTCACCTGTTTGATTATTAAACAAATTCTATACCAATCGAAAGTATGAAACCCATAGAATATGTAAACGTTAGGTTGCCTATTTTTTTCCGGTCACAACCCTCAGGTTGCCAGGTATAAACAGGTAAATCGCTACTAGCATTTTGCGCCGGTCTGATTATTGAATGGAAATTAAATGAAAATAAAGGTCATTTTATTATGAACACGGTGGTATAGGGTTGCCTGCGAAAAATCAGTCCCGAAT